>OY796686.1:18729680-19990292 GCA_963680715.1 Tetragnatha montana
CATTTATCAATGAGTATTTATCACTTTGCCCGAAATACGCGGGCAATATTAATAATGCCCGGATTTATCACACTGTCCTCTAACATAAGCCCTAGATAAAGAATTTATCCAGTACACTTTTTGGAATTTTTATTTATTAAATTGTAGAAATATTTTCCACAATATATCGTTACCACCACGCCAAAAACACGAATCTGCTATTCTTATACATAGGAGATTCGTGTTTTTGGCGTGGGGGTAACGATATCAAACAGTTTACACATTGCTTTATCAAAAGAGTCCAAATGTGTGTCTGAATTCAACATATAGTTCATACTACTGATAGTTTCTGGTTGCTTATAGTTAATCTGGCTGGGTTAAGGAATTTTAAAATTAACTTAAACTTGGATTTCTTAAGTTAAAAGTTTCAGTGGTATATTCTAGAAACTACTCTAAGAATAAACCCTAATGCCAAACATAAAAAAGAATATTTTTTAAAAAGTTCCGATATAAAATCTAATTATATAATGAAAAAACCTCACCTATACAATGCTTCACAACTTTTTGATGGTTTCGCTGAGTTTTCTGACATTTTTCAACTAGTACTACTAATAATTGTCTTTAAAAACAAATTTTCTAAGCATTTTTAAATATAATTAAAAAGGGTGAGGAAAGAAATGTTACTATTTTTTTTTTGCTATTTTAAATGTTATTGTGACTTGTGATTACATAAAATGTATTTTATTCCTGATAGCTGTTTATATTCCTATTTAGTAACATTGCTTTACACAAACATGTATTGAAATTCTTTAGAAAAAAATCTAATATTATTCAGGACGATTTCATGAATTGAGGTTTATTTTAATAGAGTGTTTTCAGGTGACGTCACAACCGGTTATTTTCTTTTAACTGTGTATCTACTGTAGGGCTTTTAACTGTTGCTAAGGCCGTTGTTTATCTGTTGCTAAGGCGGTTTTTAGGTATGGGATCACGTGATTGCAAATCCTCCAATAGAAGAATTCCACGGCTAGTCATTTTCTGTAACTGTTAACCTCTGTAGGGCAAAAAACTGTAACATTTTCTGTTTCTAAGGCCGTTGTTAGGTCCGAGTCATGTGATTGAAAATGCTCTATAAACTCTTCAAACATATTTTGGTTTAATTTGTACGTGTGGTTACATTGTACCTACTGGTAAGGTACGTCGAACCGCACTTATTTCAGCGGACCAAATCGTAATAGTGCGGAAAACTTGCCTACCCATAACAGTAACTCGTGTGTGAAATTTTAGCCCTATCAAATAATATCTTCTGTTCTGAACCTCGGCCTAAAATTTTGACTTTTTACCAAAAAATTGCTATTTTGCCGTATTTCTTACAGTTCCGTGACCTCCTGATGAACAGAATTTTTTCAGGTGGTGTGGTAGGGGTCTAGGGGGACTTTTCCGTGAACCCCATCCTCATACCCCCCTTTCCCCCTACGTGAGCTGGGGTTTTGTGGGCGGGCGCGCTGCTCAAAATGTTGGCTTTTCCTCCAAACTCCAGCCCTGCGCCCGCCTTCGTTGCCAGTTTTCTACATCAAAACCTCACGTAAACCAATTATTTTCATAAAAGTGACCCAGAACCCACTGTTGAGAGGTATCTTTCCATCAGGATCCATGGATTTATAATTATTTTTTAAAATTTCCTTTTACCTTAATACCTTTTTCACAAACTAGCATTTTTATTACAATCTGCTTTTTTCCGGCATGTCTGTTGGTTAATAAACTCTATTACAACTGTTCAAACCTGCCATTGGAAAAAAACTTATTTACCAACTGGAATAGCCAGGAGGATGTCTATGGTGGATACATTGCGTCTAACTAGTGCTGTTATAAGCAGTCAGATTTTGTCAGTATTCTCCTTCCTTGATTTAAGATTGATTCCTATTCTTATTATAACATAAATATTATTTTACATATAAATGTGCCATGGATGGAGGAAAGAGTATAAACGCCCCCGAAAATTGTGGAATGTGATTTGTGAAACGACCATTCCTTTAAAAACTAATCATATAAATTTGAAAGATATCATTCTATTCTCTGTTTAGCTCAAGCATAGTGCCCCCCTTATATGCGTCAAAATATAGGGTATGGGGACAATAGCACACTTAGGAAGTAGGTAAATTAGTTCATGATCACACACCAGATGAAATTTCCGAGTGATATCTCGATCACTAAATGTGGATTAGCAAAAGAGAAAAGAGGTAAAATCAACAAACATATTTTCATTAATTACCATATCTCACCTGTACCTCAACAACCGACGGAGGTTCTGGGCTCTGCCCCGTCTATGCCATGTACTTGCTCCTTACTGTATACTTTCCTCTATAGTTCAATACCATACTTCAGAAGTTTATCAAAGATGGTTCGCGGCATCTCTTTGATGTTGTCATACGTACATGATATTTACATGTTCAGTATCGTGAAATATTTGACAAATGCATTAAAATGCCATTTTTGCATTACCAGAAAACATCTTTCTAGGCATAACGACTTATGAGAGGAAATTTGTTAGAAAAAACGCCCTTAATAAGATTTTCTTGGCAAGAGAACAAGCAATTGGTTGTAAGTGTTCACAACTTAGGCATAATAATGTTCTTACTTAGCATTTCCAAACTAAACGCTATTTTGAAAGGATAGATTAGGAAAGTGTTCATATAACGTTTCCACCAGTTCTTAGGAACTAATACATTAGCTCACACAAAATATTTGTCGAGTGGGAGTTCTCGAAGTTCCCACCACACACCGTTACAGTGGAGAAAAGGGTACAGTTAGTTACTAGAGCTTCCAGAAAGGTGTGTGGTTCCAGAGGCAGTGAAAGGGGGTTATATCCTTCGATAATCAGAATTTTCCTTTTTTTAAAATAGAAAACACTCAGACAAAATCAGACTGTATAACAGCACTAATTAGACGCAAATCATCCACCATAGACATCCTCCTGGAAATTTCAGTTTGTAAAAAAAGTAGATTGTAATAAAAATGCTTGTTTTGTGAAAAAGGAGTTATAAATGAAAATTTTAAAAAATAATTATAAATCCATGGATCCTGATGGAAAGATACCTCTCAACAGTGGGTTCTGGGTCACTTTTATGAAAATAATTGGTTTACGTGAGGTTTTGATGTAGAAAACTGGCAACGAAGGCGGGCGCAGGGCTGGAGTTTGGAGAGAAAGCCAACATTTTGAGCAGCGCGCCCGCCCACAAAACCCCAGCTCACGTAGGGGGAAAGGGGGGTATGAGGATGGGGTTCACGGAAAAGTCCCCCTAGACCCCTACCACACCACCTGAAAAAATTCTGTTCATCAGGAGGTCACAGAACTGTAAGAAATACGGCAAAATAGCAATTTTTTGGTAAAAAGTCAAAACTTTAGGCCGAGGTTCAGAACAGAAGATATTATTTGATAGGGCTAAAATTTCACACACGAGTTACTGTTATGGGTAGGCAAGTTTTCCGCACTATTACGATTTAGTCCGCTGAAATAAGTGCGGTTCGACGTACCTTAACCTACTGGTAATAGGGTATCCTAGTTAATACAAACTTACCCATTTGGTCTCTGGTTAGTGATTGAAGATAATGAAAGGAACTCTTTAAACAAGCATTGCCAGAATCTAATTTTAGTACCTATACTACTTCCAAACGTACATCACCAACACAATAAAATCATGTCTACAATAGTAATATGAATTTTAATTTTGGTCGAATAATATACGTGTGGTGTCGATAAATCGAACGACTAAATACAATATTTTGAGTAAAAAGTAAAAAATATTTGTCGCAATACATACTTAAAAATTCTTTATGGAAATGTGTGGCACGTTTTGTTAACACATAATTTTCATATTATAATTCCATACCTATATTTTAATGAAATAAATTAATGATTTTTATGGAATTCAAAATTAATAACACAAAAACGTCTACTTCTAACCATTTACCTTTCTCCCAATTCAAAGGTTAAAAGATTTTTCAAAACAGTACAACATAAATTTGAAAATCCCTCCCTAAAGGTGGGGAGTATGAATTTAATGATATCATAATTAATTTAGATTACTTAGATTTTTAATGATAAAATTGATGCATTCTATTATTTTTATCACAGCAACATAATTTATGTCTTTTTTATTATTAAGATGAATTAAATTAAAATTAATTAATTGAGAACCACTTCTTTTGCCTTTGAATGCACCAAACTCAGAAATATATTCCTCAAGAAAACTATGTATTATGCGTAAAATCCCCATATAAACTACGCACATAGGCACATACACGGAAAAAATTTCTTTGTGCATTTAACAGAAATGGTCACAATAATAGGCTTCTTAAAAATCAATGGTGCTGGGTGCATCTCATCATCTCAGTAACCCATGGCGCAACCATCAGTCCTAGGGTCCGCTCCAGACCACCATACATCGTTATTATTGGTTACATTATTTCGATCGAAAAGTGAGGGGCGAGAAATCACGTGTCCATAGCCGAATATGATCCTGTTGAGACCGCTTTCGGACCTGCATGCATGACCTTTGCTCTCCAACATCGGAATAACGGTTGGATCTATGCCACCTTCCAAATAAAGAATATCCAGAGAGTCCCTAAAATACATACAGTTAACTTCAATTTTGTTGCTTGTAAATAGTATGTTGGATTCAACGTTATGCATTTCAAAGGTATCAAAAAAAAAATAGTTGGGATTTAGTTTTTGAATCCTAGAGGAAGGAAACTTGAAAAAATAAATAAATTTCAGTAGATGTATACTCACTTGTAAGTTTCTAGGTACTTAGGATCTCCAATAAAGAACCTTGGTTGGTTTAAAGCTACTTGTGGATCCATTCCAAAAATTAACATATTGACTAAAACCTAAAAAAGAAATCAAGGCCCTTGATATCTTTGATGAAATTAATTCAAAATGTTACAATTTAATAATTACAACTCTATTTTCTCAGTACTCTGAATTTTTAAAATTTTAAAAGGTGCGAATATTTGTTTTTTCAAAGGAGATCGCTCTCCAAATATGTATCACAGTTTGAGAGTATAAAAGAGATAATTAAGCATAGAAATTTAGAATGTTTTGAAGAAATTTGACACCCATTTCTTAAAAATATTTCAAAAACTAGATGCAGGTTACCTGGACATGCCCTTGCGGCTGCATGTATCTTCCTATGACTCCCATTACTGCTAGCAATTCATCTGTTCGTGAGTCAGTTATCAAGAGGGGAAGGATGCTGTGGAGAGGTAACTTTCGTGGTCCGAAAACATTTGAAGACCCTTCCTTTAGGTTCATAGACCTGGCTCTATCCTGAAACAGAATCATCTTATTTTTAACTTTTTACCGTTATTTTTTTTTTCTACGAGAAGAGCTTAATTACATCTAGAGACCTAATGGTACCTGCACACATTAAAATGTGCAGATTAATCTTATTTTTTTTTTATTTTTAAAGGCACTAAAAGATTTAAATCTGTTTTACTTTTAGATTTTATAATCAAAATCAGCTGCAATACATTTTTTTATATTCTTTGTACGCGTTGAATCTAGTTCACGATATAAGTGTTTCTAAATGTGCTCATGAATAAATGAGCGACAAAAGTTTTTTTCCGAAATTTTTTTTAAAAATATAAATACAAATTTTTAAATATAAATTAATGTTTATGCGCCTTATTGAAGATTATCGCAAGGAAAGAATCAGTTCCTTTTCGATTTGTATCACTACTTTTAATTGTTATGCTATTATAATACGATTTAAGAGTATTTTTGCATTATTATACCTGTTGTGCCGAAAATTTGGAAGAGGCACATTGAGTTAAACTTAAATTTAAATTAAATCAGGTACATTGCGTTTTGAACAAAGTTAAGTGAAAGGTGACCAGGGCAGTTGATAAGTTTCCTAAAGCCATAAGATCAACAGACACAAAGTTAAAATTATGAATAGTTTATTTATTATGGATAATACGATATAGGTATAGTATAGATAATATGCAATTGCACTATGAGACAGTATTATGAGACAGAGTATTGATTAGCAACTAGAAAAACGTGGTAAAGCTTGAATGATATTTTTTTTCAAAATTTATTGGCGAAATTTGTATTATTTGGATCGTAAATTAGACATTTCCTGACCATTCCTGTAAATTGAATTTCTTCTGAATAAAGTTAAGAATGCCTCACTCACATGCAAGACGAATCCACAGTCATCAGGTATGATTCCAGTTCCAAAGCATCTGGAAATGCTGCAAACGAGAGAGCAACCATTGCCTTCTTCGTCCACAACGGTGACTATCGATGTGTTTCCACCTGGTGGTGTGAATCCATTTGTGTGTTGTGAGGCCCTAAAAAGAGCAAGTAAGAAAAACAAGCTCTTTCAAATTATCTCTTTTTTTATTATTCAGTATGCCATGAAATATACTTTAATAAGAATAGAATAGAATAGAATTTCATAGAATAGAAGGAAATCGATGCTTTTACACTTCATAATTATGGGGATTAATAGAGCCTTTTTTATGGTCTTTCAGAACATACCACAAAAGCTGGAAATTTTTCTTTTTTGACCGTAAAAAACGACTAAAAAGCACCCTATTTTCCTTAAATTTAAATATGTCTCCTTCGAATTTTTTTCATAGCTACGCAATTGACAATTTTAGCGAAGATAAAATTATTCATTCAATTGATTACTTTACCTTCATAAGCCTTTTTTCACCTTTATCAGTGACCTTGAATTAAATGAAAGTTGGTTTTTCTGCATATTGCCCATAATCAAGGAAAAACAGTTCTACAGGTGTCAAAAGGTTGTGAATGTTAGTTTTTCTGCATATTGCTTATTATGAAGGAAAAACAGTTCTACAGGTGTAAAAAGGTATGAAAGTTGTTTTTTCTGTATATTGCCTATTATGAAGGAAAAACAGTTGTACAGGTTTCTCACAAAAGGATTGTAATTTTTCATCATATTGGCAAATTAATAAACAAATAATTATTCAAATTATTATTATTATTATTTTGTTGTGTAGGATAAATATGAAACTCAAATGGGGCATCCATGGAAATGCTTTTAATCCAATGGAAAATCGTAAATTAACTGCTGAAAGTTTGATTTTTCTCTATGCTACCTTTCCATTTCAAGGATAAACTTATTGTACAGAAATAAAAAAATAGTTACACCTCTTTTTGGTCAATAATGCTTGTTAATAGCTTTTAATGTCTAAATATAATTAAATATGGGGTAATACTGCTAAAGGAAAGCCCTTAATAGATTTTATTTAAATTCCAATTTAGAAATAAAATTCTCATAAGGGGCTGTTCAAATATCACGTAAGTACCTAAGGAAGAGGGGCATTTTCTCTTTGCTTGTTTTTCCTGAAAAAGGGGGGGGGGGCATGAGTCATGCTTACGTAAGATGTTACAAACACTGGATTTTCGAAAATTTCTTGTATCTTGCATAAATAATTTCAAAGTTCTACCAAAAATAAATTCACAAAAAAATTTACATTTTTAGGCACTGTAAAAAATTTTGTACATAAAAAGAGCAAAGGCGGGGGGGGGGGTCGGGCAGTGGCAGTTTTCTTACATAATTATGAGGAGGGTTTGCTTATCTTTGCTGACAAGGGGGAGGGGGTCAAAATGATCAAAAACATGCTTACGTAATATTTGAAAGGCCCCTAAGGTTTCCTTTTTGCATTGCCTAATACCGAGGAAAAACTAGTTTTACAGACATCAAAAGCAGGGCTTAAATTCTAACCCAAGAAGTACCGGAACGCTACTATATCAACATTCCGCTTAATTGGGACATCTCCGCTTAACAGGGGCGTCATTTTAGTTTTTGGTTGGAGGGGGAAAGGATGTTTTTAAGTGGGGCTGGGGGTCACCCCCAGAAAAATTTTGAAATTTAGCCTCTTTTTACAACATTTAAGGTACATCCAAAGAGAGGGTACACTGTGTAACATATGTATGTAAAAATTTTAAAGGGGGTCTGGGGGTTCTCCCCCAGAAAAGTTTTTGAAATTTGCCTCTTAAAGTAATGTTTCAGCTCATTTTGAGACCATTTGGGTTACATGCAAAAAGAACAGTTACTCGTAAAGCATAGAATTTTCTAGGTAAAAAAAGTTATAAATAAACATCAAATTTTTAAGGGGGGGGGGGCGGAGATCCTCCAGTAAAAATTTTTGAAAATTCCCGTTTAAACCAGTGTTTTACCTCCTCTTCAAACTCTTTGGGGCTTCATGCTCTTTGGTTCTCAATGGGAACCGCTTCTTGTAAGTGACAGAATTTTCAGGGGAGAAACATTATATCAAAGGTCAGGAGGGAGTTTGGGGGTTCTCCCACAGAAAATTTTGAAATTTGACCCTCTCAAAAGTAGTGTTTTAACTCCTTTTGGGACTTATTGAGTTAAATTTGATGCTCCTTGTGGATTTTCAAGGGACTTGCAGCAATTTTTCACTTAACAGTGGAAACCTTGGGAGGGGCACTCTTGTCTCGGAATTAGTCGCCGAAGGGTATGGGTGGGGGGGGGGTAGTGAGGTGAAAGGCGCTTGTAATTTTCGTTAATCGGAAAACTTCGAGGGGTAAATTTTGGTCTTTCCGAAAGGGTTCGGAAAGCGATTTTATGCGCTCCGGTGCGTTCTGGTTAAAATGTAAATATTTACTGAAAACCAAGAAGTACCGGAGCTCCGCTCCGGTGCAATTTAAGCCCTGAAGCCAAACTGCCGAAATTTTGAAATGTTAAGAATGTGTTACTGGATAACACAATCACTCTATTTTGAATAATACAAGTAGAACCAGTATCATACTTGGGTAAGCAAATAAAAAATAAATGTGTAGCATTAATACTCTTCCTATTTTAATATCAATTGTTTTTTTTATCTAAGTCTGAGAAATTTACCTCTTTTACCTTCTCTTTGTACCCATCTATTATTTCTACAAACATACACTTAATATTTAGTACATTATTAAATGTGGCTAATTATTTATGTTAAGGCCGAAGCCCAAATAGTTTAGTAGGATCGTAAAGGCACAGACAACGGGATTTGGGTAGCAATATTTGGTACGGAATCTACCTTTTAGTGTCAATTTTTCTACGTAACCTCTCAGCTGTTTCTTCATTCAACAGGTCTTCGACCTTTTTGGGGCAGCAGTGTGGATCGCATAGATACTCCCAACACTCTTGATAGGCACATTTTGAAGCTTCAGAAAGGAGATGGATGTATTCTGCAGAATTGTGTCCAAGCGCTGAAATACACAAAAATGACATAAAATTATTCATACATCATCTGTTACAAATTTAGGATTTTTGCTTTTGGGAATTGAAATTTCATTTATCATTAATTAATTTTATGATTAGGATTTGCTTAAAGTTTATACAGCTGATTGTTTAAATGTGTCTTTGCAATGTCTGTTTCTTTAAAAAAGTGCAATTTCGAAGTAAAAGTGGAAAGGTGTTATTCATTTAAATCTTATGATCCCTCCAGGTGACTATATTTTGTTATATCACCAGGGGTTATGAGAAACAAGCCAATTATTTCACTGATTAAAAGCACCATTTTTTTTTAATTTTTCATTGAAAATTATCCCCCATTGAAAATAAGAAAGTTGAAAATTATGGAAAAGTAAGTTAATAATGTTTTAGGTTTTTTAAAAAGAAGAAACATTTTTAAAAATTTAATTGAACTTATTTTTTACAGTTTTCATAAAAAGGGGTTATAAAATGTAATTGAAATTAAATTTATGTTTTCATCTTGACTGATTGTTATATGTATTTTTAGAAAAAAAGTTATTAAATATTATACAGATTTAGAAAAAATTAATTTGAGTTCAAGAAAAGTATAAACATTTTGTAGAAGGTTTTTAAGAGGTATTCCATTTTACGGATGGAAGTACAGTGCTAAAATGACAGCTGTTTAAAAATGCTAGATCACTTCCTTACAACGTGCATAAAATGAAAAAAAAAAAAAAGCTAGCTAGCTAACCAATCTCTCTTAGCTTTTATCTTACCTCCTATATTAAGTCAAAATAATTTTCTCTTTAAAGAAAAAACTTTAGCTTCACAAACCCAAATACGACCCGGTGTTTATTATTCATTCGCTTGAAAAGCGAAGAAAAAAGGACATCGTGCAGAGAAGTATGTCAGACGTAATTAATGTACTTAGGTTGGAATAGAAATAGATTTGTCACGAATAATTCTCGTGAAATATTCAGTTCATGCATTATCAAAGAGAAAAATTGTATTCGAGAAGTGGGAGTATTATTTTGATCTAAATAAATTCATTGCCTTTGATAAATGAAATTAATTTAAGTCTTTTATATATTTGAGATTCATTTGAGAGCTTTTATTTGTTTTAGGATGATAAGCTTAAATATTCTTTGGAAATTATTCTAATTGCTTTTGAAGGCTTAATATTTGGGTATTTTTAAATTGCCTTTTATTAAATTCAAACTAATGAGAAGTATATTACGGTTTTATAGCATAAAATGTTCTTATTAAAGAAGCCAAGAGTTTGATAACTTCAGCGATATTTATTTTTATTTCACCTCATGATTATCCGACCCCCTTTAACTACAGGAAAACAAGAGATAGATTTACTAAGCATTCTTGGGGGTTCTGCCCCCCCCCCCCCCCCGATTGCTGAATCATTCACCAACCACCGAAACAGCTACAGATACTCTACTACAGAAAGAACTGCCGTTTTTTACAAATATTTTGCACAAAATTCGCTTGTTTGCACTTAACCAATTAAAATAGGAAAATTCAAATCGGGACCACTTAATAGCCCACTTCTCTTCCAATTAATAGCCCAAAATTTTCCTTTCCAAGTAGATATTTAATTTTTCTACTTAAAAGTTAATCTAAAAAGTAAAATAGTGTTACTTTCAAAACACAAATTTTGGTGTATTTTTAATTATATTTTTAGTGTATTTTTAACTATGCTAGTAATAGGTAATTTGAACTGGTTAAAACATTAATTTTTTGTCCCCCTTCAAATGCATTTTTTACGACAAACGTAGTTTATAAAGCAAGTTATTCAGAGCAAGAGACTGTTTTTTAAAAATATGAAATTTAGTTCTCCATACACTGAAGAATGAAGTCTAAGGATGATTACCTTTCAGGTCATAATCTTTTAAAATATTGAAAGCCACAAGCGGAACTATTCCAAGAGTATTAGGTCTCATTTCCCAAATGCGTACACCGTGAAAGTCCACGCTTAGTGGGGTGGATGGCTCGTTAGACGATTTGTTCGACAAGTGGTCTGCGAGGTCTTCTTCCGTTAGAACACCTCCTGCCTTCTGAACAGCTTTGACAATATTCTTAGCTCTTTGGCCCATGTAAAATGCCTGTGGTCCAAATTCTCCTATTTCCTGTACAAGAGAAAATGACTTTTTGAAACTTTAGTTACCAATTCACAGTTGCAAGAAAAAGTATAAAAGGAAAACCTTGCTTCTTTTTATATTTTTATACCATATTTAAATGTAAGAATAAAGAGAGAATAAGAGAGAGAGAAAACAAATAGTATCTAGTACTATTTTTTAGAGATCTGGTTTAAATTACAGGACAGTAAGAAATGTGCTTTTTATTCTCTATGATTTTCTTAACTTTAGTTTCAATAAGTTTATAATATTTACCTTGAAACAGCGTGCCAGCTTCGGTGCTCGAATTATGTCTCCCGGACCAGGTGCTCTGATCCCAATGTCAAGATCTTGTGCGTTTGGAGAGTTCTTGTAAACCTTGGCTTTCAATTTCCACAGTGCAGAATGTTTGTAAGTCAAAGGAGCACCTTCTTCAGCCAGCCTAACCACAGGCTCCAAGATTTCTTTCATGCTTAGCTAAAAAAAAAAAAACATCACAGTTTAGATCAGCTGTATCGTAGTTAGACTCTCGAGGGGCTCCGGTACATGTAAAAGAAGGGTGCATTCCTCTAAATCTAAACCGTACGTTTTTACTAACATCTGAGAGAGCAATGTGGAATGTAAGAATGTAACATTGTGATGCAACCTCCTTATTAACACAGAAAAAAAACATATCCCCGAAACAATAAACACTTTAAACATAAGTTTCGGGTTGTTCCTGTGTATCAAGAATTATAAGAGAATATGTTGATCAATCTCGCTAGGTATCTGAAAAATATAGACACAAGTTTTTAGGCTTACACAATACTAAGCCTTTTGAATCTTATTTTAATTGCTGTAAATAATTTTTTCTAAAATCTTAAATTGGTGAACGTTTTTTATTCCTACAAACTTCTCTTCAATCCTTTCAATTTAAAAAGCAAACAAACAAGAAACAATTTTAATTTTAATTGCCTCTGTATTAGGAAACCATAAGAAGTTTAGATTGCAATTAATCATTGATTTAACAATACCGAAATAAAAGAAAAGGAAAAAGTTGAAATCTAATTTTAAAAACCTTACGAAAAGGCCTTACCTTTCCAGAACCAAAGTGTTTCACTGTGTTGCACATCCCAGCCACAGTTCCTGGAACAGACACCCACATCCCATGACCCAAGGTTTTTGGATCATCTATGACTTTGATTCCTGCAGCCTTTAGTTGGTCTAGAGTAGCGTTTTTTCCTGTTCTACCACTGAAAATATAGTTTTTTTAGTCATACCTATCTTATTTTTCTATCAACCTCAGAAATTTACCTTAATAATATCATGGGAATATAAAATTGTTCTTACTCAGTTGTAGTTTATTTTCAATGAATTTGAGAAATAACTTCTTTTGAGTTTCTGCACCTATATTTTGGAACGCATGGAAGTAGAATCTATTCTATTTATTCTCTTATAGCATACAGAACAGTTTTTCGTACTCTACCCCTTTTTGTATGTTGGAATTAGACCTTTTGCTGCCAATGTAGTTAATTGCATGGTGAGAAAATAAAAAAAGCCCTCAAAACCTATAAGCAATTAATATTTTATTTCTACTGGAAGAAAATCCTCTAAAATTCAACCTCATAAAAGTAAATCAAAGGTGAATGAAATTTTGAATGTTTATTTCTTGTGTGCAAAACTACTGTACTTGAAACATTTTCGCTTTATCATTACCTCCCATTCAAACAACGCACACTGTTGTTGGACTTTCTGAAGAACAAGCAGTGACAATCTCCCCCGACACCGCACGACAAGGGCTGGAGGACGGAGACAGCTAGAATGGCCGCTACGGCAGCATCGGCTGAATTGCCACCTTTCTGCAGAATTTCTGGCAAAAAAAAACAATAGATAAATTGAGTTATCAGGAACGAGGTATTCTATATTGCATCTTTGAAAGAAAGTGTTGATTGCAAAACATGTGGTTACCTTTCGTGGAATAAGGTTATATGCTATTATTATGTTCGACTAGAAAAGCAACGGTTCCATTAATTCCTCTCTCATCTTCAAGAATGTTTTTTAATTTCATTCAGTTCCCATATTACGGATTGTTATAAATATTTTCTGATAAAGTATACAAATAATTTTGCCTCTTTTATAGTAAAAATTACAAGTAATTTTCATAATTCAAGTACTTATGCTGGATAACTATAAACTAAATGAGTAAACAAAAAAAATCCTCTTTTTTTCCTCAAATTTCCTCTTTTTATTTTCCCGTTCGTGATAGTTAAAGAATAAATCAATAAAACACCCCCGTTAGAGAAGAAAATAGATTAGGTTTAGAATATGTTATAATTAATAATAAATAGAGATTAGAAAGTATCAAACTTTTTTTATTAACCTGTTCCAGCAAATATTTTAATCAATACTTCATATAAAAATTTTACAAAATATTTCGATAAGGATGAAAAAGTTCAGATTTTATATCTCAAACGAACCAGAGCCTCTTGACCCTGGAGACCTTTTTTCTTTACATTTTTTAATTACTCAAGAAAAATGTGATGATTGAATGTTAAAAAATAAGTTTGCTCTAATTGTAAAACAGCAGTCATAACAACGATAAGGTGATTAGTCCAAACACATTTCACTATTATACTGTAGCATTTTTTAAAATTTATTATTTGCATCTTAGGGAAAAACATTTTAACCCTAATTTCTACTTCCTTATTAAGTTCAATTTAACAACATACCCATTCCTATTTTAGTCGCTTCCGGTTGATCAGTTGATATTGATGCCTTTTTTGATACAACTGCTGATGATTGAATCCACAAATCCATCTTTTTTAGAAATGGATAATACAATCTAAAAAAACAAACAAATATGTGTGTAATTATTTATTTTGACTGTTAAAATTAAAAATTGTATGATAATTATGTATCCACAGAAATTAATTAAAATATTATTAAGAGGTTTCAAGGGGTATTTCCGGTTTGGACTGCATAGGCGGAAGTTTTCGAGGACTTTATGACACTACACAGAGTTGAACTTGTCCATACAATTTATATCTCTATTTCATTTAAATTTATCAACAGGTATAACCCGCTCTTTATTATGAAGCATATATAGAATAATTTTACTAGCTACAACATGTTTTCCTATTTAAAAATGAAAAATTATTTTTAAGCTACTTTTTAAAAATCTTGTCTTAGTAGTATCGAATATGTATATAAATATCACATATTGAATTAAAGTTAACTAATGCAATAAAGGTAATTAATGACATTTTAAAAAAACTATATTTGATTTCTTCTTTTTCTTTATTGAAATATACTGTAAGGTTCCTTTTATCGTTATTTTTGTGTTCTTGTAATCCCCGACCCTAGAAAATGTATTATTAGAAATTAAATTTATTTATTGGAGTTTATTAATGAAACTATTCATTTTTAAAATTATATTTACTATTTATAGAATTGAATAGAAATAAAAAGAATTCAGTTATAAAAAGAGGCTAAAACTCCCCCCCCCACCCCCCACACACTCTTTCTTTAGTTAGGGATGTGTAGTTCGAGTTCACCTCTAAAAGTACTCGCAAGAATTGATCCCTAAGAGTACTTGAACCTTCGTAAATATCTATTCCTTAAAATTCATTTTGTCTATTTAAGGATTTAAATTCATTTTCAATTAAGTATACTTACCAACGTGTAAAGGTCATATGCAAAAATTTAAAGTCATATATTTCTAATTGAGCCACTGCGGTTATATTTAAAAGGTCATTCTTCTCTCTTTTTCTAGGTCGAAATTTCTCCTCGGATGTTTGGAGAGGTGCCATTGCAGCAGCATCCCTTTATTCACTTTTCCTTTCATTACACAACAGGCGACGCTACTGTCAATGCAATGAAGAGAACATTCGCCAAAGAAGCATCTCACCCTCATTGTTTTCCCTCGTTTATTGAATGATTAAAAGATCTGCGTACGTTTAGGTGTTTTAAGTACTAGAAAGATCCAGTTGACAACTTAAAAATAGATGAAAGGGGGTTTTGAATCGCACGTTTCTATTTACAAACCAACTAGAAGAACAATGGAACTTAATTGATGACTTGAGGGGTAATAAAAGCAAATGAGCTGTAATTTGTAAACATTTTTCTAATTATCCTAAATACTTTGCTTTTTATGATAATTATGAGCAAGGAATTTATTGCTGTAGAAAAAAGTTTGAAAAACTTTTTATTCGGCATTTATCCTTTTAACCAAAGCAAAAATAATTTAGGAAAGTGGATCATTGGTTTTTATTTTAATGGATTTTTTCCTAATTGGAGTTGAATTAAGTTGTGTGTTAGTTCAGAAAAGTCAAACTTTCGTTCTTTTTCATGCATCTTATGAGGCTCTTGAGAGAGAGATAGTTTGTAGTAATATGATAACTGGTTGGCTGAAAAAATGTTGTCATATTAGCAACCGAAATCTGCGCGCGAGAGTACGAGTTTGATCTGTGTTGTTTGTGTATGATTCATTCTGAGATAGACCGCCGTCGAGTGAGGACGGTTGTTCGGTCGCTCCCGCTATTCTCGTCAATAAAATCTTTGTTATATTTAAACTTGGCTGGAAATTTCTCGTCTGAAAACCGAACCACCATCACACTGGCTCAGTGCGACAGGATTTTAAGAAGTTTTGAATCGGAATCGTTTGATTTGAAGTAAGTTTTGGTTTCGACTATTTGAATCATCGGAACTATGGCGTACCTGGGAAGCGCATTAAAAGAGGACGTTATATTGCTAGCGAAGGAACTGTCTCTCACCGTATCTTTGGAAATGACGAAATTAGACTTGAGAAAATTAATTACCAGCAGTCCAGACTATGACGAGGGATTCGCGAAAAATTCACTAAATGCTATTGTGGAAGAAAGAAAGATAAGGACAGAACGAGAAGAACAAGAAAGATTAAGACAACATGAACTAGAACTTAGAAGAATTGAAGCAACTGGGAACAACTCCGTTTCATCGAGGGAATCTGATGAAAGCGAAGTAGAAAGAAGTAGAAGAATTCAACTGTCCAGTATACTCAATAAGTTCGACGAGAGAAGAGACGACATGGGACTATACCTCATCAATTTTGAGCGGAAAGCAGAGATGGCACAAGTTCCCAAAGAAGAGTACGTAGCTTATTTGCTGGCTGTCTTACCTACCGACATTTGCAACATGATCGCCAGAGAAGATCCCAAGGAAGCCAACAGCTACGATTTCGTGAAGAAGCTTATATTGAATAGATACAAGATGAATGCTGAAAAACTGAAGCAGAACTTTTACAGACATCAAAAGACTCAAGATAAAACATGGAGAACTTTTACTCATGAACTGAACACATATTTCGATGAATGGATTAAAGCGATGGAAGTAAAGACTTTCGAAGAACTCAAAGATTTAATTGTTGCCGAACAATTAAAAAGACGAACACCAGACCACATCAAGGAGCATTTTCTAGAAAAGTGGATGGAAATGAAGTCCCCTACCGAATTGGCCGAGAAGATAGAAGAATATGAAGTTATTAAGGAAAGTTTTCGGAAAAAGGATTTTCCTAGAAAGTTCGATAGACCAGAAAGAGACTACTACAATCCCGGACGCCAGAATGAAGAAAGAGAGGCGAGAAAATACCTGCCACCACAACGACGTCAAGAAATTCGTAACACAAGGGATTATCGTGACGAAAACATTACTAGGAAAATGACCAGAGAATGCTACATTTGCGGATTCTCAACACATTTTGCCAGAGACTGTCCTGACAGAGGAAAACCTCGAACCGAAAAAGTTAAAAGAGAAGAAGTATTGACGGCTGAAATACGATCCGGATTTTTGAGAAACAGAGAACCCAAGCTTAATATATCAACCCTGGAATTTACGGACGTATTAGTGGACAATATGAAAATACAAGCCTTAATTGATTCCGGTACTCAAATTCCAATCGTTAATTCCAACTTCGTTGACACAACAAAAAGGGAAAAAGGAAGAATTATCCTCCAAAGCGCATTCTTAGAAAAGATCGAAGCAGCCGTTGCAACTTTCCAGATGTCCCTGGGAAACGAAACCTTTTCCAAGCCTATTCAAGTAGTAGCTGCAATAACTGACAGAATTCAAGGACAGTGCATCATTCCCCCAGACGTGTTGGAGCTGTTGAGAGAAAACTTCGAAGAGGAAAAAGATCATTCGAACGAATTCGAAACCGAAACTACCCAGCCCGGTGTGGCGCCGATAGAATTCGAGGAGCCGATGCACGTGCATGAAGAGTTCGCGGCGTTCGATGACTCATTGTTTTGTGCTGAAGTGATACAGACGAAAGAAAATGTTCTCATAGAAAAAAGTAAAAGCGCTGCTTTGAAGGAAGAGCAGATGAAGTGTCCGACCCTGGAAACCGTGAGGAAGGATTTGAAGCAAGGAAAAAGTAATTTCTATTTGATGGATGGATTGCTATTTCACAAAGACAAAATTATGGGCGAAACAGTCAACCAACTGGTGTTACCGGAATGTAAAAGAACTCAAGTTTTGCAGTTAGCCCACGAATCGGTGTTTGCATCTCATATGGGAGTGAAGAAAACGAAGGAAAGAATTAAGTACAGTTTTTATTGGCCAAATATGACTGAGGACATTAAAAACTACTGTCGGACGTGCAATGAATGCCAATTGAGAACCCCAGAGAAGGCAATCGACAAGGTACCCATCACCCCAGTTCTTCGTCCAGAATTACCATTTGAAGTTGTAGATATCGATATAATTGGACCCATCGATCCACCGTCAGCAAGAAGACATAAATACGTGTTATGTTTAGTGGACCAACACTCAAGATGGCCAGAGGCGATCCCGATTCGTTCTTTGACGGCTAAAGCCACTTGCGAAGCACTCCTAGAGATTTTTATGCGAACTGGTATTCCCAATGTGATTGCTAGTGACAACGGCACGAACTTTGTCTCCAAGTTGACGCAAGAATTCGTGACCAGATTGGGGTGCTCTCCAAGATTCTCGACTCCTGGATATCCGGCCAGCAACGGATTAGTAGAAAGATACAACCGAGTTTTGAAAAATGCTCTTCATCACATCATAAGAATGGATCCAAGAAATTGGGACAAATATATTCCCTATCTCCTTTTTGCTTACCGAGAAGTACCTAACTGCACAACCGGAGTTGCTCCATTTAAACTCATGTACGGGAGAGAAGCCAGAGGTCCATTGAGTGTACTGAAGTCTAGTTGGAGTGGCGAAATCGCTATACCCCTTAACATGGAGAAGACGGCTGTTGACTACTTACAAGAGCAGAAGATCAATTTTGAAAAGGCCGCCGAGCAGGCACACCTGATTGCGTCTGACAAACAAAAGGCTTACGCGGAGTACTTTAACCGCAGAACAGCATCTAAAGAATTCCAAATCGGTGAGCAGGTATATCTACTTATCCCCGACTCGTCAAACAAGTTGTATGCAAGATGGACTGGTCCAGGAGAGATCATCAAGCGCTGCAACACAAACTCATACAAGATAAGATTACCAGACGGAAGGGTCAGTCATTGCCATGCCAACAAGATCCGGAAGTATCATGCACGCTCCCTCGCAGTTGGAGTTGTCTTTGAGGAAGACACTGAGTTTGGAGAGATCTATCCTACTCCGCCTGTAGACCATGATGGACCTGAAGAAAATTTGGATCTCTTGGACTTATCCCACTTAGATGATGAAAAGGTTAAAGAACTGAAGTCTCTACTTCATACGTACAGCGGACTTTTCACTGGAAAGGTTGGAGTTGCCAAAGTAGATGCTCATCGTATCAGACTGAAGCCCGGTGCTGAGAGGAAGAAACCTTTCTGCTATCGTATCCCGGCTGCTCTGAAGCCTCAAGTAGATGCGCAGATAACCGACCTGTTGGCTCTTGGACTGATAGAGGAGAGCGATGCCGAAATCGCCCATCCAATTGTGTGCGTCAGTAAAAAGGACGGCAGCATGCGACTCTGTGTGGACTATAGAGCTTTGAACACGGTGACAGTATCTGATGACTTTCCTATGGAAGAGGCCATGGACCTAATCCATTCCATTGGCAGGGCCAATATAATAACAACATTAGATCTACTTAAAGGGTATTGGGCGATACCCATGGACCCTGAAAGTAAAGAACTAACCGCTTTCAAGACTCACCGGCAACAGTATCAGTTCAAAGTAATGAGCTTTGGCCTTAAAAACGCTTCAGCAACCTTTCAAAGGGTGATCAATAAAGCATTATCTCAGTATAGAGATTTTGCTAGAGCATATATTGATGACATTGCCATATTTTCACAGAACTGGGAGGAGCACATGTGTCATCTTGAAAGTATTTTGTCTAAATTGCGTGGACTTAATTTTACTGTTAATATCAAAAAGTGTTCTTTTGCTAATTCAGAGATCAAATATCTAGGTCACATAATTGGTTCAGGAAGGCATCAGCCAGACCCTGAGAAAACCGATACCATTAAGAACTTGGCACGACCTAAGACCAAAAAGGACCTTCGAAGCGTTCTTGGTTTGTGTAATTATTATAGGGACTACATCCCTGAATATTCAGAGTTAGTGTATCCTTTGACAGAACTCACTAAAAAAAAAGTTCCTGACAACATTCCCTGGACCTTAGCACATGAAGCTTCTTTCAATAAATTAAAATGTGCTCTGGTTGAAGCTCCTTCTCTCTATACCCCCATGCCTGGTAAACCATTTATCATTCATTCAGATGCTTCTCAACATGCTGTAGGTGCATGTCTTTCTCAACGGGTTGGAGATAAAATCCATCCCATTTCTTATATCAGTCAAAAGTTGTCTAAAAGCCAGCAGTCATGGTCAACTATAGAGAGGGAGGCTTTCGCCATTGTGTGGTCATTAAAAAGATTTGAAGTTTATATTTTTGGTTCAGAAATTGAATTTTATACTGATCATAATCCATTGTCATTTTTAACTAGATGTGCACCACAATCAGCTAGATTGCAGCGATGGGCATTTGCAATTCAAAGGTACAATATTAATATTAAACATTGCCCAGGTGCTAAAATGCCTCATGCCGACGCCTTATCCAGACTATTTTCTGATAAGTGACTTGCTGTAATTTTCTTGTTTACCTGTGATTTTATTTTGATAATAATGTTAATGGTGTAATTAGTTTAGATATTTGATTCAGTCTAGTTTCATATTTTGCTTTATTTAGAATTTCAGAATGGTATATTTTAGTGTTCTTGGTTATTTGTGTGTGGGTAAATAATTTGATATCGTGATTTTTATTAGTATTTAGCATATATTTTGAGTTATCTATCCTTTATCTATATTTCTGAATTGTGCATTTATAAGTATTTACATGATATTTTAGAGCAGCAATAATGATAATCTTATTTTAGTAGTGTACTTAAGTATGGAATATTATTTTGAGTATTATGCAAAGGTGTTACTATTAGTGTTCGGTTACTAATTTCTTTAATTCATATCTGTGTTTTTGATTTCACCCCAAACACATATCTTACGGGGAAGGTGTCATATTAGCAACCGAAATCTGCGCGCGAGAGTACGAGTTTGATCTGTGTTGTTTGTGTATGATTCATTCTGAGATAGACCGCCGTCGAGTGAGGACGGTTGTTCGGTCGCTCCCGCTATTCTCGTCAATAAAATCTTTGTTATATTTAAACTTGGCTGGAAATTTCTCGTCTGAAAACCGAACCACCATCACAAATGTGTTTATAATGCAGGTTAAGTGAGGGATATTAGATAAACGCAAAATTTACTGCATTTTTAATATAGAATGGATGAGAACTTTTATTAGAGAATTTCATGTTGAAGAGCCATTATGAATAACGATAGTCACTGTAGTCATAAATGTGTTTGTTTACTAACTTTAATATTGAAGAAAAAAATTAAGGGTATTAAAGACGTCAGTTAACTCAAAACCTAATTATGAAAATCTGGAGAAAAATTGAAGAAATTGTCTTTATTAAGGGAAATAATGGGAGTAAATATATTTATATAGATGAAGACTTTTGATACAAAAAAATGCATAGCATAGAAAATATAGAAATTAAAATTTAGAATTTATATGGTTTTTAGTTAACTGAGTTAAGTTAAAAGCATTAATGGAACTTAAAAACTATGTAGTACCTAATACCTAATACAAGTTATTTTATGCTATCAGTTTTCAAAGTAGATATTGACTCATAGTAGCTCTTAATTTCATTTGCAGCAATTATTTATTAATACTTAGTTAACGCAATTTTTAAACTATTTTTTAAGGATATTCAACACCGCTCGATGTATTATGAGCAAATTGCTTGTAAAAACAATAAAAGGGCTACACGAAAGAAAACAAAATTAATTTTTTACAAACTTTTGGCTTAACTTAAGAAATTTTTTTGCCTGAGATGGAAATGAACCAAATTAACTTAAACAAGTTGAAAGAGAAGCGACCCCCATACTACAACACCCCCATTTCGACATTTCTCGGGGTCTTGGGAAAGACCGCTCATCCTCCACAAAAGTTTCGTCAATGGAGCTTTAATTAAACCTCACACTGCCCATCCCCAAAAGCGGTTAATTCGAGCCACCACGGACCGCGTGATAAAAATAGTCCCATTTCCTAGCAACCCTTTGAAGCGAGACGCGCAGCCCCGGCAGCTCGATCGATGCCGCCAGAGGGCGCAGCCGGGCCCAGGGCGCGTACCGGTACAGCCCCGGCGGTCAGTCGTCCCCGCGAGCGGCCATTGATCGGACCAGCTGACGACCCCCGACAAGGGAGGCACTGCCCCTCCATGCCACTGGACATCGCTGCTGTGGTGCAAAGGGGGCGAGACTATAGCTTGGATACAACGCTGCTTTAGAGGCTGATGAGAGGATAATCGCCGTAAGTGTGATCGTGGGAAATTTGGTGTGTGACGTCCATGGTGGCCGGGATCGAGCAAGATATTGTGATACAAACTACGTGTGATGTGTTTTTATGTTGAGCTGATTCAGTGGAAAACCATCTTGACGTGTGGGAAGAATTGCTGTGAGAGAATAGAGTTAAGTTGATGAAACCTGATTTTAAGGCTATATTTACGAGTTTGTTAGTGTGCAAGAAGGAGGTAAGGTATTGCTTGTAACAAGCTTTCATATTATGTGAGTGCAACAATATTTGGATTGATTTTAAAAAGAAAAGCAACTTTTGCCTCTGATAAAAACCGTTTCCAACAATCAACTCATCAAGATTTCTATATGTGATAATTGCTTCTTTTAAAAATATATCATACAACTGAAAGAGTTTCTTTCAGCTTACACAGCAGAAAATCAATTCCCTACTATTAAGAGCTTCCATAATCGTGAAAGCTGAAAGTATTGAATATTATCTATTGAAGGAAAGCTTCTAGTAAGCCCTTTGACTCGTGTATAGGTAATTATGGCTTCTCATTTCTGAGGAGGCTTTGCAACGATTTGTTTTGTTCCTTTGAGACTCACTTGAAAGAAAGCTTCGTTTTTATCGGATATGACATCGAGTTTTTTTACCGTTCATTGAAAAAATACTTTAAACTAACAGTTTTACAAGTTAATAAGTAAATTTCTTTATAGATTCTTATTACACATCACAGCCTAATAATTGGTTTGAGTTCAATTCTCAGCAAAAGTTTTGGAAGCTTGTATTCTTCAATATAATTTGGCTTCAGAAGGAGCCTACTGGACATAAAATAAAAGCTCTATATAGCAATTAACTCCAACATTACTAAGAGAGCCGTCATCTTTATACCAACATAATATTTCAACATAATATTTCTTTTCTAAAGAGCCCTTTCATTCTTTTCAAGCTATCTATGTTGATTTATACACGTATTGTAAAAAATGTAACCCAGTGTCGTATTTTCTTTATTTTAAAGATCTTGAATGGTGCATCAACATATTAATATTACGTATTATTTTCCGGAAGATTCTTAAGGATTCCCCATCTTTGTTTACATAACAATAATTTTTAAACAATACATGAGAGTGACTTCATAATTTCTGAGGACAGTCTCCCTCCCGCATAATACCCAACATCGAATTCCCCTCCATCTTTATTTATACATATCACGGTTCTTCAACATATTCATGAGAGCGGCCTCCGAGACTCTCTGATCTCTCGAACCTTCTAGGAAAATGCTCCTCCGCACGGCGGCATCCTGATGACGGCCGAAGTGAGCTTCACGAAGCGCGCGGCGGCCGAGCTGAGCCGCCGCTTCAACGGGCTGACGGTGCGCAGCCGGTCGGCGGCCCAGCCGCCGCCCACGGCGCCCAAGCCAGCGGCGCCGCTGGCCGGCTGGCTGGCGGCTGACAGTGGTGCGAAGCGGCGGCCGCGACCGGCCGAGCGCCTGGCCGAGCTGCTGGGCGGCCGGCCCCGCTGCCCGGAAGAGCTGTGGCTGGACCCTGCCTTCCTGGCCGCCTTCTTCTTCTACCTGCCCCCGGTGGAGAGGGCCGGGCTGGCTCAGGTGTGTCGCGCCTGGAGGGACGTGCTCTACCAGCCCGTCTACTGGAATGGAGTGCTGCCGGTCCTGCACTGCAGGGAGCTCAGGGCTACCTCCGGGGATCTATCGTCCACTTCGGAACTCAGGAAAAGGGTGAGTTGTTATGCCCGATTATTGTCAGCATGACAGTGGTCTCGGGATGCCTGGCAAACACAAGGAAATTCCTTAACAGATATTTGTTACCTGCCAGAAAGTAGTCCACTCTATTTCTTTTCGTTTAGAAAGAAACATTCGATGATTAATAACCCTCTTCAAGCATAAAAGATATATTTTGTATATCTCCGCTATGACCTATGGTGCCAGTAAATAAAAATCATTATATTCGTTGGCCCATCCATTAGCTGGAACGATCCAGTTTCTGGTGCTAGTTACTAGCATGCCTTGACTGGACACGCCGACTAGTATCGTGTAAGTTGGATTTTAGTTACAATGCTATCAGCCAGAGTAGACGACCAGTGTTCTCAACGTTTTTCATGCCATCTCTCCCCCAAACTTAATTCTTTAGTTAATGGCGCAACTGCCCATGTGGGCCAAAGCCTAAGATCCATATTCGTCACCCTGGGGGTGCATGGTGGTAGGCATATGTCCCAGTTAGGTGCAGATGGTCAGCCTAACACGAGACCCCCAGTGTTTAGTTCCGAAGTATACATGATTTGTCCTCATTTTATCGACTTACTGAAGGGATTGATTATAGGCTGAGTCGACCTTGTCCTACCCGGGAGTTGAACTCCGGACCTGTGACATGAAGAAGCCCAGATGCATAAGTTTTCTGTGCCCCCGCAGATCTAACCAGACTTTGGTATAATGAGAGGCAGAGTTTGGGCCCCTGTGTATTTTTTACATTAACTAGGGGGCTCTGTCCCCTGATCGCTATCGCTCACCAACCCAGGCCCTGATTTTCCACTAGGCCCAGGCCTAGGGGCCCCACAATTTGGAGGCCCCTTAATTTTAAAAAAGTTTTTAAAAAAATTATAGTGGAAATAACTTTTTATGCTTTCTAGAATGTTTTCATTACTTTTTTTAAAATCGAAAGTAAAAATTTAAACCTTTTAGCAATGTAAAAAACGGAAAAGATAACCGAGAACGTTTCTGACCCTGACTCCCTGACGATAGTGAATTTTCAAACTAAGCAAACAATTATTTTCACGCTTCTACATTCATATAGCACCAAATGTGGCAACAGGGGGCCCCTTCCTGCATGTTTGGCCTAATGTTGCAAATTTTCTAAATCGGGCCCTACACCAACCCCCGGAAATGCTTCGTAGTTTTTTAAGATCACTTCTCGACCTCAGCGAGCGAAGATTTATCTTACCAATCCAGCGCAGCCCGCTAGTCGGCTTTATTAATGCTCCTTTAAAACCGAAACTACGTATCTCACTTGTCTTTAAACAATTTTATTCTAATCATTCTCCCAAATAAAACCGTTGCTGAAATATTCCTTTCCTAACTCACCAATGATTTAACTGAAATATTTTCCCGCAAAAATATCCAGCAAGTCTAATAAATAACAATCGTCAACCAACTTAGAGAAAGAACATGCACTTAAAGAAACATTTAAATTTAAAACAAGCATGTGTGTATCTAGAAAACCGTCAAAAATAAAACATAACAGACACATAACTCGTCAGTGAATGGCCAGAAAGAGAAGAAAAATCTGAACTATGAATCTTAATAACAGCGGCGGCGGCAGAGGTGACTGTTACTTTTTTTTAATATAGAGCGATTCCATACATAGTTTATAGGTTAAATGTAGAAATTAAAGTGTATAGGATATAAACTTATATAGAGGAGCACGAAATTTTAAAATTTGATTCCTACTCAACTCTGATTCCTACATAAAAAGGTACTTGTTTGAGGGTTCTCCCATAGAAAGTTGTTTCAAGTTTGACTCTTAAAACAGGATTTCATTTCGTTTCTTTAGTAATTTGAGGTAATCAATATTTCCACAGGAAATTTTCAAAATTTGTAATTGCTTTCTTGTTCTATTAAAATGCTCCTCAGTGGGGCATGCGCTCTACGCTGATAAACACTAGAATAAATACAGGAGAGGATCCAAGCCACACGTGTCCACCAGAAGAGTAAACCAAGCACTATTAAAACTTTTGCAAAAAAAAAAATGTATCAATGAATCATATTTTCGAAATTTTTAAATCTTCAATGCGTAGTTTCATGGCTGAAAATCTAAGATAATCTTAAATATTTTGGAAAAACGATTTTATTGAGAAAGATAATCTCACCCAGAAGTTAAATCTGGATTCGCCTCTGAAAGACATTAGTAGGCAGTATTCATAGTGTATTATGTACTACTTATTGTGAACAAATCGTGTGAGATCCTAAAGCTTAAGGGAACCTTCCACTTGCCAAAAGAAGAGGCTAAAATCCAATAAGGCTCAAATTTCTCACCCCCAGAGAAGCTAAAAGGTCATGTTGTTCATACTTTGTGGTAAATTAATATTGTTTGTGATGGATTGAAAAGGATTCAGAACTTCTTGCGTGTGCCTGCTATCTATTGATAGTATGTAAGGGAGAGGGGGGCATATTAGAACAACCCACATTTCTTTATGTTAAATTAAATTTAAATATCTGAAAAAATCACCAATAGATAGCTGTATCAGTACCATATTTTGCCTGAATTTTCAGAGTAATGGGCACCTTGGAACCATCTGGGTTTGAAAATTGTCTGCTTTGGAAGGTGCAAAGTAAAAACTTTTTTTGATTTTATTTATGTGAAAACTCAATCAAAAAAGTTTTTAAAGTAGAAATTTTGTCTTGGCACTCTATTGTAGCATCAATAAAGTAAAGTCCAAAAAAGTTGTTTCCTCCCCAATATCAATTACAAATATATATTTTTACTCTTTAAGTTTGTGATGGTAGATAGGGCACATTTGAACACAAAAATTAGATTGGAACAGCTTAAATACGCCTTCTAGTTCTTTTTATTGATTTTAAATGCACTTTTAGAAGTTAAATGCAGTTTTTTAGGTAGTTTTAAATTAAATTAGTTAAACTATTTCAAATATTAAACTTTAAAACCAAAGCTTTTAGGATTTCTCCAGTTTTAAATTATAAAGTAGAAGTTGGATAACATTTAAAAAGGATACTTTTCTGTGTATAAAAATATGTTTTTATTTAATATCTGGCAGGATTTTACGCATTTATTTTTCTAACTCTTTTTAACAACAGTTGTAAAATATTTTGTTAATATTAGTAAAATTTCAAACAAAGTTATTTTCTGCTGTAAGAAAAACTTAATTACTATAATTTTTCACATACCGACTTAGAAACATAAATTTATATATTCTCGAAATAGGATATTTAAACCTTTTCGGTGAAGGTACCTGTTAACATATGAATAACTATAACTTTATAAGGTTTTAGACGACATTAGTGTGACGTCACTTGCTTGTTTGGAAACGTTGATTCTATCCGTGATTGGTTCCGTGATTGGAAGTAAATCCGTACGGAACCAATCACGGATGGAATCAACGTTTCCAAACAAGCAGGTGACGTCATGACTAATGTCGTCTACATCTTTATCTCTTTACCATAATATCCTACTCATTAAGCTGTATGATCTATTTGGGGAACCTTCAGGGCCTTTGTGGCACCTCAAGATATTATCCGAAAATTCTGAAAAAGTTCGCAGGTACTCTCTGCCACCTTAGACAACTTTTCCGCACTAATGCATTATCAAAATAAAATAAAAAGTTTTTTATCGATACACCCTAATCTATAAACCTGGAGTGCAAACTCAGCATGACAAAATGAAAATGTTTCATTACGCCAAGGGGGGAAAGGTTCAAGTTCACAGTTCACCCTATTGTTTGCATATTAACAGAATCCAACTTAACACGTTTATTTATTTGATGAAATCGAGTGGCAACAGCTATAGAACGATATGTTTGCAAAATTTCTTTTGAAAAACGATGAATAAATACAGAGTTAAATAAATATCAGTATTTTTGGGGAACTATTTTCAATAAACGCTTAACTTGGTTTTACAGTAGACTGCAACTTTACTTGACCCTGGAGAAACAAAACAAACAAAGTAGTAGTTCCCAACGCGGTGCCTGAATTTTGAGTGAACTTAAGAACGTCAACTTAAAAATATGATTAGTTTGTTAAACCCATTAAAATGTATATGAATATCCATGATATAGCGTCTTTTTATCATGATTTGCGAACAGAAACTCCTCGTAACTACCCAACAGGCTTTCTAGTTTATGCAGTTTTTCCTTCCACGTAGTGAGGTCATAGGGTCAGGAAACGTTGCAGTCTAGTATAGCATTAAAGTTTTGCCCCTTTATTCAGTTTTCTCCCTTATTTCTATTAATGGGAAATATTATTCTCTCTAATAACTTGTTCCTCATTAAAGACTTAAAACTGTAAACTTATGAATGAATTCGTTTTTGTTTTAATACCTATCTAATAAAAATATGGAGAAATAGTCAAAAATTTCTTTTTTGTTCAAATGTGCCCCCTCTTCCCTAAATGAGAAAAGGAGTCATTTGATGAGTAAAAAAACTAGCATTATAGGCTCTAGAACTGCACTATTTGAGTTTAAACGATAACAAGAATTGAAGAAAAAGAATAGAAAGCAATTTTCATCTATGCTCTTAAGAATGTTTCACTCTTTTAGTTAACTCATTTAAACTTTAGATAAAACAACTCATAAAAAACCAGTTTGTTTCACTTACAATCGTAAGTATTTCTTTACAATAATTTGAAAAAAAATTTCATCAACAGTATTTAAAGTATCCATTTTATCAACAAGGATTCGATACTATAAGGGAGCTATTTTTTAAACGCAATGTGATGACACGTCTAAAATGCTAAACGTCATAAAAAAGTATAACCAAAACTATTATATCTCTGTTATAGAAAAAAAAGGTTTCTGGTGAACGGTTTCCAGAGAAAAAAAAATCTTAATTACTGAACTGTATGACATATTTCTGGTATCAAAATGCCCGGATTCTTTCGAGGATTTGCAGCAAGCTGTTGGATTTTTAAAAAACTTCCCAATTTTAAACTATTTCCATTTTTTTGGATCACGGATAGAATCGCAGTTACAATGCAAGAATTGTCCAAAACCTTATTATACATCTAAATTCTAATCACAACTACTAATTAACGCCATATTTTATGAAAACAAGTATTTTTCACGTTTTAAAAATGTATGTACTTTAAAGTACTTTCCAAATTGAATATCATTCAAAGACTGATAAAAGTATTCTAAAAATTTACATACATTCAATGGTATGCTTTGTCTGAAACTTATAAATTTTAGTCTGATAACACTGTTCAACAAATTTGACCTTCAAAATTTTTTCTTTGATGAAAATAGTCATTTCTTATAGATTTTGGGTCGCTGAAAACGAAAATCGCCATCAAAATTCTCAATTGGTTCGGGATTTTCGGGGAACGGCCCCTCCCCCTTTTTACGTTTTTTGATGACTTAATGACTTTGAATTCAATTTTCAGTGTCAAAAAGCATTACTGAAGTCTTGAAACTACTCACAAACGGACAAGGAAGGTTTAAATTTATAAAATGTGAAATTTTGTAGCAAATGGATAGGTTTAAGGGGTCATTACCCCCCTAAAAAGGCGAAAAAATAGCTAAAAATAATAGAGATTTTTATACGATATTTTTTCCTATTATTTTTTACGCAATTCACCTTTGAAGGGTCCTAACCCATCCCCAAGGACCCAAATTTGATGTCAATATGCAGCAATAATTTTTACTAAAAGCGGTTGCGGTGTTAGCGCCCCAAAAGCCCCCGCGGAAGAGTACGAAAGACCCTTCTCAATCGCGTTGTCACTCGCGTGCTCTGACACCAGTTCTATTCCGCCCGCGTAGTACCAACACCCTGTTTGACTGATTTAGTGGCCAATTAAGTTAAAAGGTTCAGTATACCATACATTTATATGCCCTTATGTCTATTTTAAACTTCTCAAAGCAAAAATATTAATTTCAGAGCGCGCGAGTGACAAAGCGATTGAGAAGTCTTTCGGGGACTCTTCCGCGGGGGCTTTTGGGGCGCTAACACCGCAACCGCTTTTAGTAAAAATTATTGCTGCATATTGACATCAAATTCGGGTCCTTGTGGATGGGTTAGGACCCTTCAAAGGTGAATTGCGTAAAAAATAATAGGAAAAAATATCGTATAAAAATCTCTATTATTTTTAGCTATTTTTTCGCCTTTTTAGGGGGGTAATGACCCCTTAAACCTATCCATTTGCTACAAAATTTCACATTTTATAAATTTAAACCTTCCTTGTCCGTTTGTGAGTAGTTTCAAGACTTCAGTAATGCTTTTTGACACTGAAAATCGAATTCAAAGTCATTAAGTCATCAAAAAACGTAAAAAGGGGGAGGGGCCGTTCCCCGAAAATCCCGAACCAATTGAGAATTTTGATGGCGATTTTCGTTTTCAGCGACCCAAAATCTATAAGAAATTACTATTTTCATCAAAGAAATTTTTTCATTGTTGAACAGTGTAATCGAAATTAATTGTAAACATTGCGTGTCATGTTGGTTTTGTCTCTTGTTATTTTCAATAGCTTAAAAGGTATTGTTTAACAAGTCTGGGTTGCAACAAAAAACAAAAAATATGAATGATAAAACTGTAGGTATACTAACGAGTTACTAGGTACCATATTGAATTTAAAAGATTCATTGGTGTACCTTTTTTCAGAATGCTGATTAACAATAGTTATTAATAGACGTGCTGGATATTTCATAAGGAAAACATTTTGATTAAATTATTGATAAGTTAGAGTAAATAAATATTCTAACTTTTTAAAAGAGTTATTTTCATGGGGATGACCCAAAAGGTAGCTGGTTTACGGGGGTTGGTGAGCGATAGCGAGCAGGGGGCGGTAGCTCCCTAGTAAGTAAGGATGAAATCTCAACAAAACTAAAACTAAAAACCAGAAAAGCATCACAAATAAATATAAAAATTGCAAATCTTACAAACCTGAAAGATGGCAAAAATATTTTCCAATATGCTGTTTTGAAATAGACAACAGACTTTATATGAATATGAAATCCATGATGCAGTTTGATAAGAAATTAAAAAGAAGAATGATCGGGTATTTGTAAGAAGAAAAAACTTAAGATGCAGAAGAATACTGTATGATGAATAAGCTATTTAGTAACAACCTTGTAAAAGGTTACCTTCACGATCAAGGAAAAATAAATGTGAGTGATAAAGTTAATGTAATGAATGTGGAAAAAAAGATACAAAAATAGTAGTAAAAAATCAGCAGAAGTGGGGGGAAATCTTTTGCGAACTACCTTCTCTGTACGACTTACATATCACCTTTTATCCAGAAAAAAATATTTTGCTAAAAAAATTCCGATTTATTCGCTTGTTTTCATTTTTGATAAAAAAAAAGTTGATACTTTTTAAAACTTCCGTCTTTTTAAATAGAACTATCCGTTTATCATCTCATTGTAGTTATTTTCCTTTTTATACAGCTACAAGCATTTATTGCTATACTAGAACACTTTTGTTTCATATTTTTCCCCGCATCTCTTTCCAAGTTTTCCACTTAAAACTTTCTCGTCAGTTTTCTTTTTTAAGGCCCCAAGGAAGTTTTCCCACAAAACTGTTCCATTGCAACTAGGTACCCAAAATGTAAACTACTTTTGAAATTCTGAGTGCCTATCTCCTCTAATAAATGGGACTGGAATGTTTTGTCAGTTTAAAAATACATAAAAGGGGGAAATTTAAAGACTTTTCTGACTAACGGGCCCTTTAAATTCAGTGTGGAGTTAATTATATGTTTTTAAAATTAGTAGAAGAGTTAAGTAATTCGCATTTTAATAATGTACTAGCTGGTTTGACCCGGCAAAGCCGCGTCTTACCAGCTATAGATTACGCGCCTTTGGCGCTTATGCGAGCTTCGCTCGTTACTACCACACGCTTGCAGCGCAGTTAAATTTTTTACAATTTATTACTTTTTTTAAGCTGGATCGTCAGCGCTAAACTGTTCAATATTTTCAATCAAATTATAGGTTTTTCTAACCACAACTAATTTATTCTTCTGCGTCATCTGAAGAGAAAGAAGTAATACTTTAATGGACTCTAACCGTCTGACGTCACACGGAACCAACACGTGACCTACTGAGCTTGCGATTGGTTACCACAGATACTACACTAGTAGATCTACTAGTGTAGTATCTGTGGTAACCAATTGCAAGCTCAGTTGTAGGTCACGTGTTGGTTCCGTGAAGTCTCGAACCAGATAGGCGGTTAGAGTCCATTAAACCTGTACCAGTAACTTTTTTTATAAATCCATATGCCTAGTAGGTATCCTGTTGCGATAAATCTAGTAAAACGTCAAAAAATTGAAGTTTGATAATTTCAATGTAGATTTTCTTCACGCTCTTTAAAAGACGTTTTGCCTGTGTTGGTAAAAATATTAACTGAAAACAATGAGGCAAATTTAAAAAAGTTTATAATTTAAAAATGGAATGCTTTGAAGGAACGTGACAAATAATGGGCTCATCTAGGGTTGGAAATCTTTCGATCAAGACCGAGTTTGTCAAAATCGGTTCAGGGATTCGGGCTGGCGGCCGGCCGAACGGAACCTCCCCATAGAGTTAACATGGGGGCAAAACGAAAAAAACGTGTAATTTAAAAATGGAAGGTTTTGGAGGAACGTGATACATAATTGGCTCATCTAGGGGTGGAGAGCTTTCGATCAAGACCGAGTTTGTCCAAATCGGAACGGGGGTGCGGCCTGGCGGCCGGCCGAAAGAAAACCCAAATTATTTTAATATATAAGATAAAAATGTTTCTCGCTGTAAATTAATTTACAATTATATGCTTTTAAATAGGGACCCTTTTCAGAGATAGCGTGAAAATTTCAAACATAGTTTTCTTGTAAACAATATATTTTGATAAACTTTAAATGAAATTTGGTATAAATTATCAAAAACTTCAGTTTACGACTTTAGGAAAATGTAACTCAATAAGCTTCACAAACAATGGAATTGTTTATAATTAAATAGATCATGAGATCTTTTGCACAATAAATCTTAGTTCCCGTTTTAATCGGGTATGAGAATATCAGTGAGTTCGTCTGTAATTGTTTTCAAGTTATAACTATTTTTACATCACAAAAGTTTCTTCTGACTGTCTTTTTGAAAACATTTATTCTGTCATTTTAAATTAATTAGGAAATAATCTTTTTATGATTTTAGAGGCAGATAGATATCTGGGTTTAACGTCTGTACAAGGGTCAGTTATCCTTTTTCCAGCCACTTTTCCCTTTATTGTGTGCATTCTGGGGTTTGTTTTGATTAAATTTAATACTTATTTTTATTAAAGTAACGCTTCAAAACACTTTAAATAGTTGTTATGTCTCTGCGGGAGAGTGTAGTAATGTCTGTATAGCTCTATATTTCCTAGAGACCCTATATATAGAGAGACTGGACAACGGCTCACCGGTATAATCGGTATTTCCGCCATTTTAGTTACAACTTTCCTATACTTTAACATTACGAAATGTTGAAAATCGTGGAAAATGCTGATAAAAGTTTTGAAAAATACCAAAAGAAGAGTTAAAATGTAAGCAAATAAGTTATTAAAATTTTATTTGTTTACTTTCTTTCATAAATATTGCCAAATAAATTCAAAAAACTAAATATTTTATTGTTAAAACTGGTTGGCGGCTTTATTGGCATCCACCGTTGGCTACCAAGACTAGTTAACCATCTATTTGGATACGAAATTAAAAACAAAGTAATACAAATAGATAGGAGAATTGAGACTAGTTTCCTGGCTACTAGTCCATGAAAATTTTGTTTCATACATTTCTCCTAAAAAAGAGCGATAGCGTGCCAAATGTTACCTGTGGCAACCCAACAATCACTTTAATTTTTTAAAATGCATTTTCTAAGATAAAAATAATTACTAACAAAATAAATAACATCAATTCGTGTTCAGAATGAATTGCTGAAATTTTTTATATAGTTTTCACTTTGATTTTTGTGCAATAAAAAGAGTTTTAAGCGGATGAATTAGCATTACAGTCTATGGAGATCCATGCAGTTTGTAACTAAAATGGCGGCAAATCGTTCATTGTCCAGTCTCTCTATATAAAGGGTCTCTATATTTCCTTGGGGACATGTCTAAATTCTCTAATATTTTGCAAAAGAAATATACTGCATGAAATTTTATTAGTTTAAACAAAAATATTTGGTAGAGATGTGAGTCGAGAATATTCTCGGAGAACGAGAATATTCTGAGAATATTCTCCAGGGGCGAGAATTTTGAGAATAATCGAGAATATTCTATTTATTGATTGATAAATGTAAAAATGTTTGATAATATGAAATGGTCATGTAGTATTAGTGTTGGAAACCTGAAAACAATCACAAATTCAATGAAATTTACCATTTAAAAGTCACCCTACAGTTCAGAGAATATTCTCTGAACTGTAGTTTCATTATTTCGCAAGATTTTTTTTTTTAATAAGTAAATTTTATTTAATACAAAATAAAATATTTTTTAAAATATTCGAAGGAAGTTTTACTGGGAGAAAATACTCACAATTAAAAGAGGAGTCTAAATTCTTTTTATATAGTTGTTAAAAGCAAAGGCAATACCAATAGTCAAACTGAAGGACCTAAGATTATACTTTTAAGTGCATCTCATCATTTTTTCCTCAAGAGAATATTCTCATTAAGATTCCACAAAATAAATTCCAGAAAAGCATTTCTTATATACATAATTTATTTCAAAAAAGCTATTTAAAAGTTGGAAAATCTTAAATTAATAGAATGTAACTCTGGCTTACTCTGCCTTACCTATCAAACATGTAATCTTATCAATTAAGTAGTGATTTTAAAATATTTTTCAATTTAATTTGTCTTTCTTTTATTTATGATGACTTCTCATTGTAAAACCTTTAATATTCTTCGAATTTGAAGTTAATATATACCTTATATTTTTTTTTTCAAAAAAATTTATTTTAGTAGCTTCTAGGAGAATATTCTCGATATAGTGGCTAGCATTGCTACAGTGTTAGTAAATTAGAACAAAGCTGAAAATGCATTTTAACATTCAAAGGATCCGTTCCAAATTTTAAAAAGCTGTAACAACCATCACAGATGTAACTGTAAAATTATTTAAAAAGTTGCAGATTTATTATGCTAAATTTCTATAATTTAAAGCAAAAAGTAAACAGTAGGGGAGAGTGGGGCACGTTGGGACACTTTTCACTTAACTATTTTTCTAATTTATTTATACCGTTATATTCATTCAAACAAAGCTAATATATTAAATATAGTCCTTTGCGCATCTAATGAATTTTTTCCCGACCAATTATCTCTTTTAGGGAATTCATAATAACAATTTTAAAAAACCTCTTTTAATGTCCCAAGGTGCCCCACTAGTCTAGTGGCCCACTTTGAGACACTTCCAATAATAACATAAAAACTTATGTTATTTTGAAAAATAAAAAAATAACACATTAAACTATGATAAAGCTATGCTTAAAAATCTTAAATTGGCCATCAAATTTATTTTACATTAAAACTTTTTCACTGATTTCCTCTTTTTTGTCATGACGTAAATCACTGATTTTTTGTTTCCTTCCAGAAACTTTTTTGCACCAATTTCTAAATTATAATCCTCTAAATTCGTAAATTATTTAATTTTTTAATAAAAACAATTTTTTTTTATTCTTGAAAATTTTTTGGTATCTTTTAACATGTCCCAAGGTGCCCCACCTTGACAGTTTGGGTATTAATCTTAATTACTCTTTTGGGTTTAGCAATAAATTTTCTTTTTCTTTTCTAAAATATCAATGGATACACGTACTTTAGTCTAAGCATAATTATAATAACATAAATATATTTTTTTTATTTCAAAAAGGCTTTTCAAACTACAGGTGAATCTTACTTCAGACCACGAAAAACAAGAAAAGTGAAGTAAATAATTTTGTAGACGCACCAAATATTCCAAAACACGTTGAGGAGTAGATTTTAGTCTAATTTACTAATACCTAGTAGAAGTACGAGTTCATAACTATAAAATTGCGTCCAAAAATTTGAGGTCCCAAGGTGCCCCACTCTCCTCTACATCATTTTAAGTTTTTGAATATTCTCCCTATTCACAGTCTTTTCTTTCATAAAATTTGTCTTAACTTATGGGCCTTTTCACCATACGGTTTACATTTCAGAATTAAAAAACATTTTTTTAAACTACAAAATTTCTTAATGAAATGAATCAGTTAAAGAATAATCAGTACAAATAAACCTAAATAGCGAAAATAGAATAAAGCAAATTAATATCATATTCCAAATCAGCAGCTCAACAATGGTCGAATCTAATTAGATACAGTGTAGTAGATGTAACGGGAGTTGACATTTTAATAAAGTAACAGAATAAAACATACTTGCGTTGTTGTAAACTGAAATAAAGCTCCATATATCTTATTTATATCAGTAGATAACTATATTTCTGGGCTTAAAATTTCCAAAAAAAATTATTTTATATTAAAAATTACCGTAACGGGAGTTGATATTAATAAAAACACCTTACCTTGACGACAGATTATTTTGTTAAAAACACAATAGTTCAAAGTTCGGAATGCATTTAGTGACTACTTTTTAACTAACTGTGGTGTTCCTCAGGGCTCAATATTACTCTTGGTTTTCTTTTTTTTTTATTTTCTTTAATAAACTACGGAATTATCATTTGGGGTGGAGAATATAAAACTAACTTATTCCCTTTAATATCACTCCAAAAAAAGATTTTTAAGTTGTTAAATTTAAGTAATCCTCACCCCTGTAATTGTAAAAATATTAAATCCTTTGCCGGTCCGTCAAATTGCTTTTTATCGTATCATACTCTTTTTACACTTAAATAAAAATGTTTGTGATTTAAAAACCAATGTTTCCAACAGAAGACCTTCTATAATATAGTACCAAATTCCTAGTTTCCATAAGGAAATTTTTCATAAAAACTTTTCTATCTTACGCCAAATTTATACAATAATTTACCTTTAGAAATTCAGTCTATTGTAAATTTACGTATATTTAAACGTTCTTTATTCCAATTCATCATTAACATAGAAAATATTGATGCTTTTTTTATCTCATTATTAGAAGCAGAATTCATTCTATTTTACCTAGCTGTGCCATTTTTTTTCTCCAGTTAATTATAATTTATATTTACTGTAATTGTTTTCATATTTTGTTTTATTTTCATACCTTATGTGTCATGTCAATTAAATTATATTCCACTGATTTAATTGATTAATTGATTTTTCATAATCTACTTTGATTGTTAATCTTTATTTCGCCTGAACGGGTCTTTCCCCTTGGCGGATCTACTTCACTTAAATCAAAGCTCAAACAGAAATTTTAATAATGATTAATTGTTCAATTTTCATGTTTTACCTTCGGGACAGCAAATGTAAGCAAATTTTGAAATTTACCCTTATAGGATTGTAATCCTAATTTATGTCGCAAACGTAACAACCCAAACCCAAGAAGAATCAACGAAATATACTACAAAATCCCAATGCTAAAAAAGTATATTTTCTGTAAGAGTTTTTCTTGTTTAGCCACCTGTATTTCATTACCCACTCAAATTCAAAACTGCTCATCTAAATATTTATTCCAAAAGAAACTTGGGGAATACTTATTTTAGACTGAAAACATTGAAAATATTTTGCTTTAGTATAAAATTATCAATCTTTTTTGTATCTTATAAGTATGGTATTTTTTATAATGATATTGTGACTGGATAATATAATATATTTAAAAGACACACTGTTTGTAACACCAAATTATATATATTTTTATAAATTATTCCTTTTTTTTCTCATTTGTAAATTTCAAACATTGTAAATATAATATCTAAACGGTCACCTACATGGACCAAGCGATCCATGGTGGCTATGTATTTTCTCTTATTTTGTGTTCATGTGATGCGTACTTTTCAGTAAATAAATTATCAGTTAGTAGTGACGTCATAAGAATCATAAGAAAGAAAAAAGGAACGTCTCTATACTTTTCAATAATATTAACTGAAAAAGCAATTCCAATTCATCCAATAAAAATCCTAAAAGTAGCATGTATCCATTGTTCACTTTACATTCTTAAAAACGAATCGCTATGCACGCAACTCTCATTCCATAACTGATAACCACGAAATAGTATTTTAAACTTATTATAAACCCAAGATTAGTAGAATAAGACTATAAGCCTATTCACAACAAAATGCGCTTAATCAGCAGTATTAAATGATCAAACACATGTATCTTTTGTTCTGCCAATTACGACCAGTTTAATTCCTTTTCTGATATACGAGTAACGTGATCACTTTATTTTTCTACCCTATTTTTACTTTCTCATACTTGTTCATCAAATATTTCAAAACTCTTTGAGTCCATGTTTGAAGGTTTCTTCATCATAATTACTTCGTCGTATCCAATTATGTCATCTGAATAAGCAAAATGTAAAGATACATATTTTTTGAAAATGCTTTTTTTTTAATTTCGAAATCTTTGATCTTGAAATACTATTTGTTTCGCAAATTTCAAATGCTTCAATGCAATGGAATCGAGCTGAAAATTAGTAAATTCGTGAAAAATTATTTGGAGAGAGTTAGTGGATATCTGAGCCATAGCTGTAAAATATTAGTACCTTATTAATGCAAGTTTTACCAATGAATTTGGTGGCTGTAAATAAAATAGAGTTACTTTAATAAGATCTAACATTTATAACTACTGAAAACGGTTTATTTTGATTATAAAACGGTTTATTTTGATTATTAAATTGATTTTTCTTACTGCCCTTTATCCAACAATTGAATCGAGAGTTATTTTCAGACATATTTATGATCAAAGCATTGATCTTTGGAAATCGATAACATCCATTCTCTTTGGAGTAGTGATTTGAGTTTCTAAACTATTGTTAGTAAAATCCTTGTTAAAAAAAAGAGAGGGAAATGGAATCAAGGATGAGAACTTATATACTTGTAGTACCGCAGAAGTGAACCCCCTTTTTTACTTGGGGTCACTTTTAATCATCTCCATACACACACAGAGACATCCATGCCTAAGCGTTGATTCGAACCCCAGGGCGTCCGCTGGTCAAACATGGTGGCCGGAGAACCTCACCAAGAGCCACGTCCCTTCCCGTTGATACTAAAAAAACTTGTACAATAATGCAGATAATACAAAAATTATATTTTCTTCATAGGGTGTTTAAGATTTGTTTACTTAATTTAATTTATAAATAGGAATTTCTGACTAAAAATAACCCAAAAAGGTAAAAAAAACCCATCAGTTTTCAGAGGTTTGCAAATATGAGACTCGGAATTTTTACAACTTCTTTTTTCTATGCTTTTGTATTTCTCAATATGAATTTTTTTGGACATTCCCGGCAATGACAAAGCAGACTTGGCTGCTAAAACATCCCCTCTGCAAAACAACTCGTTTGTCCCATTCTGTGATATGGCAGTGTTCATGGGATCTGGAAGTTAACAATATAAATTGCATCACATTAAACCTTCTGTAACTGGCAAGAAAAACTAATAAGTAGAATTTTATGTATAAAATTGGCAAGACTCTGAATCGGATCGGACATGGTACATAATATATTACACCTCTTTCATAGAGATCCTTCGCCGACCTCTTCATCTTGTGATGTTCCCTTATCTTTGAAACATATTTTGTCCGAGTTCCTCCGATTTCGACTAATAAGACAACGGATATTTAATGTGGCCCTATCCATCACTATATGACATTCTCGGAGATGAGCACCACAGAAAATTATTTTTATTTTTTAACGATATCTACATGATGAAGCACATCTAACTATTAAATTTAATATAGTATATGTTACTGTTACGGGTGAATATTATTTTTAGGCCCGGATTTATCACATTACCCGTAACATGAAGTGAAATGGTCTTGTGTCTGGCGAAAAATGACCGAATATGGACCCGTCGCCATAAAACCTCTCCAACCAATATGAATTTATAAATGATTGAAAAGTAATTTTTGTAGGTGTGTACTTTACATAAAGTCCTACAAATAAAATATCTTTTTATTATTCATTTTCGCTATTTCCCCAGCTACAAGAGAGCAGCTGATTTCCCAGAACTTGTTAGACGCTTCTTTTGATTTTTACTTTATAATTTGTTTGGAACAATTTATGCACCTTAATCTACTTGAAGTATTGTACAGGAGATTAAAGAATTCTGTATTTTTAATTTGACCTCAAACGATATTTAAGTGCAAAATTAACACGTGTAGAAAATAATTCCTACAAATTTTTGACATCAGAAAAACGAAGTACAAAAAAAAAACAGCAGCATATCACTGAACGTATAAAATTAATTATTTCAGGTAAAGAATACCACAAAAGGTATTAAATTCATAGAAAGAGTTTAAAAATTGTTATTCCAAAGCAATAAATACGTGATGTTTCAAGTTTTTCATCTTTGAGTTTAATAACTTCTGCAGCACAATTTCGGGGACACTTGATCCCCTAATCAAGTCTCCCTAACAAAGTGAATCAAGTATTGTGCATGTGTTGGTGAAAAATCCTATATAAAAAGTAAATGAAACTAAAATTTAAATATCAGCCTTTAAGCCTTAAGAAATGTGAGTATATATTTTATCAATAAACATAAGTAATTTACTTATGTAAAGCAAAAAATAAACTACTACCTATACTTCAAAAGAAGTTCATTATTCATTCAATCGTCAAAATTCCGATCCGATGTTCTATTTTTAGAACAAAAATAAATAAGGTTAAATGAAATTCTGTTGCCAGATCTGTTGGTAAAGAATTACTTATTTTAGTGTTTTCAGTTAAAGAGACATATTAATTGTATTTTTTCTTTGTTTTTAAATTTTTTTCTAATCTCCCTGGGGATCAATTCTCCACTACTTTAGAGTTAAAATAAATTTTACTCCTTTTTTCAACATGAGAAAGTTTCAACTAACACTCATTTAATTTTAAACTGTGACAACTTTAAGATACATCGATGATTAAAGCAAATTTTAAGATTATTTATTTACAACTTTTGCTTATTGTGAATTATTTTTAATGTACCTATTATTTAAATCAGAAAATATGAATTTTTTAAAGTTCGAACCTCGCAAAATTTTTCTTAGAATATAGGGCCGTGGTTTTAAATTTTGGACTGCGCCTTAAAACTATTTTTCCATTGGTTAATTTGGTGATGCCATTAAATTAAAAGAAGCAAATGCAATTTACAGACTTTAAAATGCCTTCTACTTTTCTTTAATTTTTTTGTATAATTTTTTATCAACCATCCCTCATAACTATCTTAGAATACATTTTGCATAATGATAATAAAATCAACTGATTTTAATTGATAAATTGAGCCGAAAATTTCCCACTCCATTTTTATTATGTTATTTGTATTAATTTTTATTATTAAAAACGTTTTACGTATTCGAATAATTAGATTTTCAATGAAGAAGAAACGTATATTTAGCAAAGGAGGAAAATTAAAAAATATAACTGTTTCAAAACTTCAACAACAATCACACAACACACTCATAAAAATTTAGATTTCAATAAGAGTTCTCGAAAAAAAAATTAAAACAAGACTCCAAGTTGTAAAGAGGTTTTATGCTACATGGGATGTCGTTTTAAATTAGAAGAGGATGTGGGGATATTTGCAGTTGAGTTCGCGGCGCCCCTGGGAACACTTAACGGTGACCCAGGGCGCACAGTTTGGGAAGCACTGGAATAGGGGTTGATTGGGTGCGTAGAAAGAAACTACAAAAATAGGGTGTGAAATAAGCTAAAATATTTTTTTAAAAAAGTACACCTCTGGTACCAGTGATGTACCTTGGACCTATTTACATTTGATAAAATCAGTTTATTTTCAGTAAATAAAAAACTAAAGGGTAAAAAGTGAAAATAGGTCCAAGGGACTTTCCCCTACCTATAAAAGCAGACGTTCATAACGTCTGAAAAGAAGGATATCAAAGCCTCCCCCCCTATTATCAGTAGTTGTGGTAGAACATGAACATAATCTTAGTTTTAAAACTTTAAGATATTTTTTTTTATAACTTCGAAATCAAATGCTTGTTATGGTTTCTTAGAATCATTTGTTACTGAAAAGTACTCGGCCTCTCTCTTTTTGAACACACGCACAACCCCAATTAACCTTTTCTTGATTTGTGCTTCTTGCCACACCCTGTATGGATCGACTCAATGAAAGGAAACCACAAGATCTTGATCTCAGAGAAAAAAAGTTATTTTCCAATTTCGCTTCTCCTTCCTCAAAAGTGATGACTAAATTAATTGAATATTTATAGTAAGAGGGAATCTTTGATGAAATTCAATAATTTCAATCAAAAATTTTATTGCAATGATATTTTCAATTCGATTTTTAGAATTATGAGAGTTTTGAAACGTAGATACTAAAGCGGATTACCGTTTCTGTCACTTTCTTAGACACCTGCAGAACAAAAAGACTGTGCTCACGAACTACCTTGAATGCTATGAATAAATTTTTAAATCATATTGAAACTAAGTATTTTGAAGGCTTAGATATTAGCTACAGTTTCACATTCATTTGCACAGTCGAGATAAAAGAATCAATTCAGAGGCTTTATAAACGATTTATGATAGAAAGATTCGTGCGTTTTCGTTTGGTAACTTAGTGTAATAACGCATTCATTATTTCTTTCAAATGAGATTTTTTCTTGTTTCCCTACATTTCTACATAGTTTTCATATTTGTTTAAACATTTTATGTTTACATTCTAGAAACCTTTGTATTAACAAGCTTAAATCAAAGACGTCTGCCGCGTGTAACCAGTCTTTAATTGAATCGTTAGAAGGGAATAAGTCCAAGAACCAAGTTTTGAGACAATCGAAAAAAAAACATCCTGTATAAATCACTGTTTCTCAACCGGGGGTACGCGTACACCTAGTCAAGGGGTACGCCGAGAGCATTAAAGGGGTACGCCACGAATTATCTATTTTTCAACTTTCAATGATTTTCAATTTTTTTGTAGAGTTTTTACTTTCATAAATTCCCAGAAACCGAATCTTACCCAATTAAGTCTTTTTTTTATCTTTAAAAAGCCTTTTTATCCTCTTATCATTCAATGGGTTGGCCGAAAGTTTTACTAATATAGAAACTGCTATTTGTTTCTCTTTTTGTTTTCAAGCCAGTTGTAGTTTTTATTTTTAAGTTATTCTTTTGGTTGCAGAATTTAGTTGAATGTGGAATCACGGCTTACTTAGATACTATACTACTCGTAGAGTCGTAGATACGTATAGTATCTAGTAAGCCGTGGTGGAATGAAGCGGTTTTTGTTCAAATGCAATAGTAATTCATGTGAGTCCACAGAAGTGATATTTTCAGAAGGGCTGGTTCATCCATCTGATACGACAAACACAATACATCCATAAAAGACGACCTCGGCAGTACCAAGATACACCATTAGAAGAATAGATTTACGTAATATATTTAAACAGTAATATTTCAACTGCTAGCTGCAACCACGAGTGTCGATTCCGGGGGGACAGATGGGACGCGTCCCCTCCATAATTAGAAACATTGTTTAAAAAAACTTTATTTTTAACTTTTGAGGATGACCGAAAATTCGCTGAATGTGTTTCTCCTTTAATAATACTGGAAGGTGCCAAATTACCAATGGAATCTATAACATTAGAGGCGATATAAGAGGGGACGGATATATAATTTAATTTAGAACACGATTTTATTTAGAAAAGGTTGAGGCCAGTGCTGAGAATGGGAGGACATCATACCAAAAGAATATTTTGTTTCTTGCAAAAAGAAAAAGGCGAGGCCCCCTGAAAAATTTCCAGCTACAGCACTGGTTAAAGCATAGAAAATTTGATTTTGAAACTGTCTAATCATACACTGGACTGAAAATGAGTTGGACCTTGTTTTAAAAGGTCAAATTTCAAAAAAAAATTCTGGGGGAGGACCCCAAAAATATTATTTTTGGGGTAGTTAATCAGGTTTTGTAAAATCCTTCTGGGGAAGAATCCCAAATCCTTAGGTCGTCGACGTTGTCGTCCCCAATTTTCAGGAGCCGACGACGCCAATGGCTGCCAACTACATGCGAGGGGTACGCAGGGATATATATTTTTCCTTTGGGTATACGGTATACAATTGTGAAAAAGGTTGAGAACCACTAGTATAAATAATGGACATATAATAATATGATGGATATATAATAATGAAATGTGGTGGTATACGTTGCTACGACGGTTGCTAAGGTCCGAGTCACGTGATTGTAAATGCTCTATTTATGTATAGGAATTAGATTCAATTTTCTTCTATAGTTGATCTTGATTTCGTCTTTCCTTTAGGTGTACTCGAGCCTCGAGAAGCGCGGCTTCTCGTCGCTGTGCCTGTTCGGCGCCGGGGACGACGACGTGTACGACGTGGTGAGCAACTTCCCGAGCGGCTACGTGCGCCAGGTGCGCTGCCTGCTGCTGCGCTGCTGCAACGTCACCGACAAGGGGCACGAGGTGCTGCTCGAGTTCTTCCACGAGGTCACGCAGCTGCACATGTCCGGCTGCAACGAGGTGACGGACGCGGGGCTCTGGGCCAGCCTGCACCCGCGCATCGTCCACCTCACCCTCGCAGACTGCATCAACGTGGCCGACGAGTCCGTCGCCGCCATTGGTGAGTCTGATGCGTTGCACGAGATACTTTTGTCTCGGCGACTGAAACGAAATTATCACCCTGATGGCTATTGCAACAAGTTAGAGCGCGCGCATTAGGCGATGAGACTCTTGGCCGATTGCCAAGAATTTCTTCATAGAGATCCATTGCTTTCGAGTGACAGTTATGTTCTAGTCGCCGCGACGGAAGTCTCTAGTACGCGCTTAGCCTTAGGGGGCATAAAAAAGGGGGGGTTTAGATGCGTTAGTGCGGTAAAGTTGTCTAACGGCCGTATTCACTGCATCCGAGTGAACATCAGACTCATTCAACACTAGTATAACGCGAGGTCGTGATAGCACCGTGCCAGCAGTGGATCCGTATTCATAGTACTCGGATCAAGTGAGTCCGATGCAGGCCTTGGCGATTGCTTGGCGAAGGTGTTTCGCGCTGAAAAGGTCTTCTCTGATTGGCTAGAGAGAATCACATAACTCGTAACGAGTTTGTTTAGTAAATAAAAACACATGGCAATGCCTTACGCTGGCCGATCGACTGAAATAAAAATACTGCTATGTTTAATACAATCGTATAACTATTATATATCAAATTAAATTAATTGCTGAGTGTATGTAACTTGATGATACATTTATAAACTGGCTTATACCAATACATTTAACTAGTAATTAGTACTTTTACTGAGGTGTCAAAAATTATTAAACTCAAAGGCAAAAACCTTAATCAACGTGTTTCTATCGTTTATGATGAACAATTTATTTTACAAACTATCATCGAGTAATGAATTTTGGGGTATTATTCTGGGAATTGAATTGATTTTACATGTGCTGTCATAATTTTAATCAGTGAATTATAGGGTTTTCTTTCTCCCTATACCTTATATGTATGAGTCCTTTGCAACATTTTAATTTTGCATTATTTGAGATCAAATTAAAAATAAGGACATTCTAATTTATTGATAGATACTAGATTAATATGAATAAATTGAAATGAAAACCTATGCTGTAAAAATGGCTCAAAACAAACTATGAAGAGAAAAGTGAGTGGCAAAAAGAAGCAACGAGCGAAATCAGCTGCTCTCTTGGAGCGAAAAAAACAAAAACATTGATGTAGAAAATAATGAAAGGTGCTCTATGAAGAATAAATTTATAAAAACGATGGTTTTACTCTTAGGAGCTTAAGCTTTGTTACATAAGTTTATATTAGGTACCTGACCTATATAAATTAGCATTGATTATAATCTCAAATTCTAAAACACAAAAGCAGTATAAAGTATTAAGTCTCAAGAGATTTTGCAAAGCTGTTCTATAGTAAACCTGCACAAATTTTTGAAACTCAATTGAACAATAAATATTAAAACTATCTAAGATACTATTATTATTACTACCTATCAATTTAAAATTTCTCCCAACCCTTCCTTGATGTGAATAATAAATTCTGAAGCTATTAAATGAAGCTAGATTGTTAAAAAAAAGTTTTTTTTTCCTTAGGATATTGACTATAATAAAAGTTATTTAATAATTTACAGTTATAAAGGCCCATACTTTAATAACACTACTAAATACTAAAACAGTAGTACCTATTATTTTTACATCATGTATTTATGAAATAAAATTTAAAATACTTAAAATGGTCACTCAATCTTCCCTTTATTTTTTTATTCTTGAAAAAAAATATGAATAATTAAAAATGAAAAAAAATACTTATTAAAGCTATGATAGTATATATCCCAATAGTAATGGCTAATAAAATCAATAAAATGCAATTTCAACTTTATACATAAGAAAAAAATAGAGAAAAAACCCAACATTCTTTATGAAACAAAAGAAAGAAAACAGTTCTGCCAGAACACATTAAACTTCCATGCAAAAAATAAGACATTTTGAAAAATAATTCAGTTTCTTTTGAATCAAAAATTATATTCTGATTTGAAGAAAGTAATTAAAACTCTGAAAAATATTACCACTGTAAGCTACCATAATATACATTTACGAACTCATAAACAACATTAATTAAAGTGGATTTTTTATTCAATAAAAAGTAAATTGAGCAACTTTTTGAACATAAAAAGGCACAATAATTGTATACATAATAAGAAATGTATAATAAGAAATACATAGAAATTATTACATTACTAATACAGTAAAATATTTTGTTTCACAATTTAAAAAGAAAATTAAAACTATATCAATAATTTTCAAATGAATTTTCATGGCACAAATAAGCAGCTTTTCAAAAGCAACTGTTTCTGAGGTCAATACCTGAAATAAAAAGAAAAATCTAAACCCTCAAATATGTAATATCGAGATTAAAATTGATTTTAAAAAATTATCAATTAAATATATTTGTTCTTCATGAAAAAGACAATATACATTAAAATAAATGTTTTGCTTTTAAACCTCCAACAAAACAGTTCATTACTTAATTAAAATCACAGAATACAGAGAATTATAATTATAAATGAGTGTTCTTAAATAAACAAATGCTTTTTGGATTTCAGAAATTCAATTCCTTATGTAATATTAATTATTGTGTTTAGGTAGACAACTTTTTAATTAAAAATATAGCATAATAGAATTCACTAAAATCAAAAGTTCGCCTGAGAACATAATATAAGGATATTGAATAAAAAGTTTAAAATTGATTCAAAACATAACGTTTAACAAGAGGAAAATAAATATTATAGATAGGAGTTAATGACATCGCGTTTCATTTTAATACACAATCTATTTTGTAGTTCGCTCATAGCCATGTTTACATTGTAGTATCAAGTAGTGTAGTATGCATGAACATTGAGCAAGTACCAGATAGACATTTTTATTGGTTATATTTATACAGAACCTACCTCTTTATTCTTCATTCCATCATAGAAATCATTTCTCGACAAGGATCTGCTCAATCGGAAGCCTAATTATCCGGATCGGATGTTACAATTTCTCAGTCGAAATGGTCGGGCGGCATCCATTTTATTTGAAGCTTTCTCGTCTCCGTGGAGAAGTAGCGACTGCGCATGCGTCGATACCGAGTCAGAGTTTGACACCTCCAGCTTCGAGGTGCTATCGTTAGGACGATTATAAGCTCTGATTCGGATGCTGTGAATACGGTTTTTGGACTTAACACTTCGTCGCCAAGGTGTTAACTCTGATGCTGATGGCTGTGAATACGGCCGTAAGGATGGCAGAGAGTACCTGTGATTTTTTTTTCAGAATTTTCGGATAATATCTTTAGGTCCCACATTTGCCCTGAAGGTTCCTCCCCATGTTATTGGAGCGCGCAAGCCAAAAAGGCCGAAAATTGGTTGTTTTTTTTTTTTTTGCCCCTCATTCCTGCTCTAATCAGACGACGAATGTCTTCACTCGAGTTATGGACCCTATATGATGTATTTTACCCGACAAAACTTGAATAACAGCCTAAATTCTTATGTAATGTTGATTGTGGTCTCAAATAGAGTAAGAAAATTGCGTCTTTCCTCGTTCAAATTTGAGCCCACAATCAACGTAATATAGAGATTTATGGTGTTATTCAAGTTTTGTCGGGTAGAATACATCATATAGGGTCCATAAATCGAGTGAAGACATTCGTTGTATTAGACCGGGAGCCAGCAACATATTTTGTCAGTCATTTCCTCTCAAGCGATATTTGGTGGAAAATTTCAGGAAGTTATATCATAAAGCCTGGTGAGCGTCAGCTGGCTGTAGGGCGGTGGAATAGACGTCAGCTGGTCGTTTAACATTTGGAGCGTCTTTCTCAAAGATTCTTTGCGGCTTCAATTTCGCGAGAGAAAAAGAACAAGAGGGAAACTCCAGGGAAGCTCAGTGAAACTGTTATGTTTTTGTTTACATTTCGATTTGCTTTGTATTGAGGAGAGGTACGAAAGGGTGTGTGGTCGCATGAGCGGCGGATATCGTTTTAAATCAAGATTTTGTTAATGTAAATAAATATCTGTTAATTATTATCCAGCCTTGGGTTAGGAGAAGGAACCAACAAACATGAACAAAAATTTATACTTTCAGTGATTTCCTTTCAACGTTTCCTGACTTCATGAGTCTCAAGTTGTCAACAAAAAACAATTCCCTTCTAGAACATTATTAATTAAATATTGCCAACTTAAAATTATCTGAAAAACAAATAAACATCTAAAAAATTAATTAAAACAGTGTCCTTTCAAAAAGTTGGTTTGGTTTATAAAAAGAAATTAAAAGTTATCTTTAGGGAAATTGGTTAGTAATTAATTTTTAGAAGTAATAATTTATTGTTCTTTAAAGAAAGTTGGTCTATTTCCTAACAATGGACTCTAACCGTCTGACGTCACGGAACCAACACGTGACCTACTGAGCTTGCAATTGGTTACCACAGATCTACTAGTGTACAGGGTGTCCCAAAAAAGACTGACGCATTTTAAAAATCAATAACTCAAAAACTAAAAAAGATAAAAATGTGCGGTTTCTTGCCCCCTACTTGTTAGTCCAAAGAATTTTCCTCCCAAAATTTTCTATTTTAGTTCCAAAATTTTAACTAGATGGCAGCACAAGAATTTTTTGAGGGATTTAGGGAAAAGGTATCGGAATAATCCCTGTTACTTAACTTGTGACAGGAAAACCAAAGTTTGATTAAAAATCGATTCACAGAATCGAATGTTGTTCGATCCTGAACGAATCTTATTCGATTCTCGGAAGATTTAAGATTCGATCTAAGGAAAATATTAAGATTTGGGTTACGCTTTGAATCAGTTTGACAACTAAACCAAACTGTGGTCCTCCCCTTAAGACGGATCTCTCATTTCAGCCAATATATTTCAAATTACTGAATTTGATTTTGTTAAATACGCATTAATTTTTTCTAAATAGGTGAAATCCAAATAAATTCTTTAAACGTTTATTGAGGGAATGAGAAGTTTAGATTATTGGTGATCTTTATAACAGTATATGGTAGTTTGTGCTGCGATGCACATAAGATGGGTGATTGTGTTCCGATTGAATATCCTAGATTACCGGGTTTTCTATTAAACTTGCAAGTTTCTATGGCGGATGTTGGTCAGATAGCGTTGGGTGGGAAAATGGGTCTAGTGGGGTAAAATAGGTCTAGGGATTTTAGCAGTTTATATTTATAAAATTATTTGGCATGCTTATTTTTATTGAGACTCAAGTAAAATCAGCATGCCAAAAAAACATGAAATTTTATAAATATTAGCCGCGTTCACAACAGCCATTCTACCGGACGAAAGGCAGAGAAAACCGGTTCTTCTTCCACCGCTCTCCCTACGCATGGAATAAATCACTTGACTATCAGTTGGAAATTCTCTCCTGGGCAATAGCAGTAGGAAATGTTTTAATTGGATCAACTCTCGTAGATAGCGCTCTCGCTCGCTTCCCGCATATCTACGAGGTCGCTCGCTTGTCGCATGATTCTTTCTACTGGTAGGACGAGTGCTCTTGTGAACGGGCTATTCAATTTCCTCACGGCTGGTTTTCGAAGATCCATTTACCCCTACTTCTTTAGCTCTTTCTCCAGTTGAACAGGTTGGCTGTTGTGAACGCGGCTATAAACTGTTAAAATAGCTAGACCTATTTTACTCCACTAGACCCATTTTTGACCCCGATAGAGATGTGGGTACATTACATATGCGAGTAGTGATGGGTGGGGTAAAATAAACATATGGGGTTAAACAGACTATATGAAATTTATTATTTTTCGACATCCTGATTCTTCTTGAGCCCAATAGAAAAATCAGCATGCCAAAATAAAAAATATATATATAAATATATTCTGTTTAACCCCGAAAGATCACTTTTCAGCCAACCAACCCTATTTTCACTAAAATAATAGTTTAAAGAAGTTCCGCACTTCAACTGAAATTCTTGCCAAATTCATCCACTTATTTAATTCCGAAAATAAATGTAGTTTAAATTTAGTGTAACTTATTGTTAGTCTGATCGGGGCCCTCTCTCAAACACCAAGTCAAATTTAATATCCCCTCTATAAAAAGTTATCTCAAAGATTCTAAAACTTTGATTTCCCTTTAAAATATTTTACATAACCATCCTCTGAAAAAAAGCAGTGAAAAACGCTTCATATAGAAATTTTAAATAAAAAAGATTCCGGTTAAATGTGTATAACCCACTAGATTAAACAATTAATGGCGCAGCCTTTGTCAGAAATCATGTTCTAATTTTCCATGATATTCCTTAAAAATAATTTCCAATTAGAACTCAAAGTTCGATTTCCCAAAGATTTTATTATTTAGAATTAAATCCTAATAATATCTCCTCTGTGCCATAAAAGATCAATCAAACAACCAACTAACTAAAGCATTTCAATCTAATTCGATTCTGAAATCGATTCTATCTCTCAACTTCGATTTTCCTACCACGAGGCAATAGCAGGGATCCTACTGATAGTTTATCCCTAAATTTCAGAAAAAGTTCTCGTGCTGCCATCTACAAATGCATTTTGGAACTAAAATTTTGAAATTTTGGGTATGAAAATTCTTTGCCTCCCTGAGTAGGATGCAAGAAACCGCATATTTTTATCTTTTTTAGTTTTCGAGTTATTGATTTTTAAAATGCGTCAGTCTTTTTTGGGACACCCTGTAGTATCTGATCTGGATAATAATTAACAGATATTTATTTACATTATTTACAAAATCTTGATTTAAAGCGATATCCGCCGCTCATGCGACCACACACCCTTTCTAGCCCAGTAATTTTAGGCGAAAAAAGGGGTCGATAGCTAAATAATTTATAATTAGCTGAAAATTTCAGGATAAGCTCTCTATGATGTGTACAACCCACCCTGAAAAGTCCCCAAAGATCCTCCGTCGGCGTCATTCCAAAATGGCGGATCAAAGATGGCCGCCCAGCATTTTTGCCGATATTTTCGCTCATATCTAAGTCAAAAATTAATATTTTTTAGTTCTGTAAACGGATTTATACTCAGGATAGATTTCGTTTTCGAATAAAATTTACAGTTTTGCGATAAAAATATAATAAACGGGGTGTGAAGGGATTTTATTCATGCTAAACTGCAAAATTTTCATTGTTATAATGGTATACAATAGTATACAGTTATATGGCGTGCTTTGCAATATAACTGTAAAGTATTAGAAAAATTGATCGGAAAAATACGATTGTTTTAGTAGTCCCATTATTCAGGATTATTTTGAAAAAAAAATTTTTGAAATCCGCTGAAAATTGACAGAGATATTAAATTTTTAGTAAAGTGTTGTGGTACGGATGGTATTGGGTAGTATACGTTAGAAGTGGGTTTCGCACTTGATTAATAATAATTGTTTTTTGGCCATTATCTTTAATAGCTTAGTTAATACCGTTGTAACGTAAAGAAATCATTATGGTGCATTAAAATTTTCTTACACAAACATTTAATTATCAAAAAGTTCATTAAAATTAATAAGGTCTTTTGGACCGATTCTATATTTCGGACCCTATAGTATAGAGTCACTGTTTTTTTTTTTTTTGCATCCTCAAACAACTATTAGATAACACAAGTGCTAGTACATCTCTAAAATTCAAAACACTCTTGGCCCAATAAAAGATTCAATTCTCTTCCTACATGCAGCTTCTGGATGCGATTCCACCTCAGCAATTTTTAGAAAAGGGAAATCTGCAGCTTTCAAATTGATAAAGAAAATCCAAATTAAATGTTTGCGTAAGAAAATTTTAATGCACCATAATGACTTCTTTACGTTACAACGGTATTAACTAGGCTATTAAAGATAATGACCAAACACAATGGACTCTAACCGCCTATCTGGTTCGAGACTTCACGGAACCAACACGTGACCTACAACTGAGCTTGCAATTGGTTACCACAGATACTACACTAGTAGATCTACTAGTGTAGTATCTGTGGTAACCAATCGCAAGCTCAGTAGGTCACGTGTTGGTTCCGTGTGACGTCAGACGGTTAGAGTCCATTATTAATCAAGTGCGAAACTCACTCCTAACGTATACACCCAATACCATCCGTACCACAACACTTTACTTAAAATTGAATATCTCTGTCAATTTTCAGCGGATTTCAAAAAATTTTTTTTCAAAATAATCCTGAATAATGGGACTACTAAAAACAATCGTAATTTTCCGATCTATTTTTCTAATAGTATAACAGTTATATGGCAAAGCACGCCATATAACTGTATACTATTGTATACCATTATAACAATGAAAATTTTGCAGTTTGGCATGAATAAAATCCCTTCACAACCCCTTTATTATATTTTTATCGCAAAACTATAAATTTTATTCGAAAACGGCATCTATCCTGAGTATAAATCCGTTTACAGAACTAAAAAATATTAATTTTTGACTTAGATATGAGCGAAAATATCGGCAAAAATGCTGGGCGGCCATCTTTGATCCGCCATTTTGGAATGACGCCGACGGAGGATCTTTGGGGACTTTTCAGGGTGGGTTGTACACATCATAGAGAGCTCATCCTGAAATTTTCAGCTAATTATAAATTATTTAGCTACCAAACCCTAAAATTACTGGGCTATTCGTACCTCTCCTCAATACAAAGCAAATCGAAATGTAAACAAAAACATAACAGTTTCACTGAGTTTCCCTGGAGTTTCCCTCTTGTTCTTTTTCTCTCGCGAAATTGAAGCCGCAAAGAATCTTTGAGAAAGACGCTCCAAATGTTAAACGACCAGCTGACGTCTATTCCACCGCCCTACAGCCAGCTGACGCTCACCAGGCTTTATGATATAACTTCCTGAAATTTTCCACCAAATATCGCTTGAGAGGAAATGACTGACAAAATATGTTGCTGGCTCCCGGTCTATATGATTAGAGAAGAAATGAGGAGCGAAAAACCAATTTTCGGCCTTTTTGGCTTACACGCTCCATAGGATCAAGGGCAAATGTGGGACCTAAAGATATTATTCAGAAATTCTGAAAAAAATCACAGGTAAGTACTCTCTGCCACCTTAGACAACTTTTCCGAACTAACGCATCTTTAAAATAAAAAAAAATTGGCTCTTTAAAATAGTGTTTCAAATAAACGTCAGACAATTGGAATGGACTAATATTTTTGCTACGCAATAAACTTCTGAAGGGAGAAAACTACTAAACCTTTTAGTGGTGGTTGAACTTTAGAATAGCACCTTGAATCACACCCTTCTGTAATTTGATACTTTATTAAATCAACTGACCCTGTACCTGACTGTGTCAATTAGCCCCACAGCATTATCCAAACCAAACTGGATTCCCCATTTACTATTCCAAATATAAGGAATCTTGAGGTTATGATACAAGAGTAGAACCATAGTAAGTTTCTCTTTCGAAAACTGACTTCAGCAACACTACAATTCAATTTATGAAAAAAAAACTACAGAAGAAAAACTTTACTCACCAGTGTAAAAAACGACAAACAGGGGTCCTTTCTTCGTAAAGCTTCGAAGCAGACTTATCTTTTGATGGAATACGTACTTTTATACTCTACCCCTCAAACCTAAATCACAGTACTCTAGCTCTATTTGTTATGCTTTATATTAAGCTGAATTAAATATCGCCCCTTTTGTTATTTAATCTTGGCATCTGCTCTTCAACACTTCATTTCCATCCGATATGAGCTGCGTATAGGCTTATCATATCATTGTTTAACCACCTGAAATGTAGAATAGAGAGTAGTTAGTGGGGCCATCAAAAGGAAAAAAAATACCCGAACTGTTCAGATTGATTCCCGAAGGTTATTTTGTGCGTCATGTATTGATGAAATTTGAACTAATTTTCTCTCATGCCGTCTTGCCTATAGAGCAGTGTTTCCCAACGTGGGGTGCACGCCCCACCAGGGGGCAATTTGATTTTCTAGGGGGGCAATTGAAAATTTTCAACCAAATTGTTGCACCTAAGGTGGGGCTTGTACCCCGAGGTTTTATTTACTTTCCAAAACGGATTTTCGAAAAATATTGGCACAAGTTCAGAATCACGGATGTGCCAAGTTGGCAACTGAATTTTGAGCGATAAATAACCTTTTGTAGTTTACATTGGGCTTGGCTTAGTACGCAAAAAGACCAAATATTGTCAACCATCCGCGTATCTGAACTTGCGCTAAAGGTAATCATCAATATCCTCATTGAAACTAAAACAGAATATTCATAAAAACATTTTACAGTTTTACTTACAGACACTATAACGCTATTACGCTTTGGTGCGGCATGGACCAAAAAAGGTTGGGAAACACTGCTATAGAGTGTTTTCAGGTGACGTCACGACCAGTAGGTCAACGCGTCTGTTGCTAAGGCGGTTGCTAGGTGACGAGGTAGATGTTGCTATGGGGGTTGTTAGGTGTGGGATCACGTGATTGCAAATGCTCCAATAGAAGCATTTCACGACCAGTTATTTTCTTTTAACTGTTAACCTTCTGTAGGTCAAAGCGTTTGTTGTTAAGGCCGTTGCTAGGTCCGCGTCATGTGATTGAAATTGCTCTACAATCACATGACATTTACATGACATCACATGACAGAGAATTTACAATCACATGACTTGGACCTAGCAACAGACGCTTTGACCTACAGCAGTTAGCATTTAAAAGAAAATAATTTGTCGTGACGTCACTTCTATACTCGACAATAACGTTTCCCTACCCTATGATGTCCCTACGTGTAAGCAGAAACTCCGTAAACAGAAAGCCTGTTGGGTTGCTAGGAGGAGTTTCGGTTCGCCAATCGTGATAAAAAGTTAAAAGACGCTATATTATACATGGATTTAACAAACTAATCATATTTTTAAATTGAGGTTTTTCATTTCACTCAAAATTCAGACACTACGCTGGGAACTACTTTGTTTGTTAGTGACGTCATAGGGTCAAGAAACGTTGTCGTCCTGCCTAGTGGTTCTCGATTACTAAGGGCCACATTCAGACACTCAAACACGTAGAAGAAACGAGATGGAAACACACGGGAGCTCTGAGCTTAACGTTTCTCTCTCACGTGCGCTGCTGCCGACTCCTGTCGCAAAGCCTTACAAGTAATTATACACTGATAAAACAAAATTCTGCTAACACTAGATGTCCATTACTTTCGTAATATATTACGGCCGTATTCACTGGTAACTTGACCGGTGGTTAACAGGCGCGGATCCAGCACGGCTCCAAGGGGGGGGCACTTTTTCAGACCATCACCTTTACCTTCTGAGAAAAATGTCAAAATTCTGGGGATTTTCTCAAAAGTATCACTCAAGATCCCCTTTTGGTACCCCTGGGGGTCCTCCCCCATAAAAATTTTTTGAAATTGGACCGGTAAAAGTAGGGTTTTAACTCATTTTAAGTACATTTTGGGACTTTTTTTCGTACTTATGAGTAATTTTTTGGGTCCAAGGGGGGGCACTTTCCAGAGTACCCCCCCTGGATCCGCCACTGGTGGTTAACTAAAAGTCAGACCTCTGATTGGCGGAGAACTAGTTTTCCATCTTTAACTACCAATCAGATGTTTGACTGCCGTTTAACCACCGGTCAAGTTATTGGTGAATACGGCCGTTAATGTCTGAGGACTTTTTTTGGTAATTAGTAGATGTTCTAATTTTTTGGAACTATTTAACGGACCACAAAAAGTGTAAAAGCAATTCGCATAAATTCAACAATATGGCGGACGAGGGTTCCGGAGTTTGAAATCTCTCTCGTTTCGTGAGCTTTTTCACCGTTTCCGTACCGTTCTTGTTTCTTCTACGTGTTTGTCTCTCTGGCCGTAATACCCCGTTCCCACTGCCAGAATAAAGGGCCCTTTATTTTCCGCTCCGCCCTCTATCGGCTTCGAACCACCCTTTAGTGGAGCCAGAAGCATCCCATCCTAAAGTGTGGTCGAAAACCACCCCATCCACTCCAAAGGGCCCTTTACGCAACAAAGATGGCGACAAGATTCCAATCCATGCGGATTGCTTTTACATTTTTGTGGTCCTTTAGATAGTTCCACAAACACTAGAACAGCTACTTATTATCAAAAAAGTTTTCTGTCATTTCATTGGGAAAGTAATAGAAATCGAGTGTATAGTATAATGTATAATTATGTGCGAACGAGATATAAGAGTGTGTGCATTTCCTGCAGCCCAGCTGCTGCCCAGCCTGCGCGAGCTGAACCTGCAGGCGTACCACGTGACGGACGCAGCGCTGGCCTTCTTCGGGCCGCAGCAAGGCGGGACGCTGCAGGTGCTGCGGCTGCGCTCGTGCTGGGAGCTCACCAACCACGGGCTGCTCAACCTGGTGCACGTGCTGCCCAACCTGACGGTGCTCTCCCTCTCCGGCTGCTCCAAGGTGACGGACGACGGCGTGGAGCTCTTGGCGGAGAACCTGCGCCAGCTGCGCCTGCTCGACCTGTCCTGGTGCCCCAGGATCACGGACGCGGCGCTCGAGTACATCGCCTGCGACCTCACGCTGCTGGAGGAGCTCGTCCTCGATAGGTGAGTGCACTGTTAAAAAAAACTGTTGTTTTAGCGGATGTTCAACGATACTTTTTAACGGCATTTTTATACATTTTTTGGTAAAACGCGAATTTTAACTGTAATCCAGCACACTATAAAAAATTCCGTTATTTTTATAAGCATTCTTTGACAGCAAATCTGTCGTGAAACAGAAAATCTCCATTTTATTTAAAATACGAATATTTTCTGTAGTTTAGGTTTACGATCTTCGGGTGCCATCGTTATTGGTTTTATTTGTTTTTTTATTTCTTACCTTGGATGTACAGTAAAAACCCAAGAAAAACTCCAAGAACTCCCTAATAGTGCAAGAAAATCACACCCAAAATTTGCCTATTGCTTTAAAATAACAACTTCTCAAATTATCGTTTGATATCATGCCCAATGGATCATAAAAACTTTTGTTTACAATCTCATAAATTATTTTTACGAATTAGGGGACGTTCAAATATTACGTAGCATCTAAGGGGTGAGGGGTTTTTCTATTTGCTTACTTTTCCTGAAAAGAGGGGAGGGGGAGTATGAGTGATGCTTACGTGAGATATTACAAACACTGGATTTTCGAAAATCTGTTTTTTCTTGCATAAATAGTTATTTCAAAATTCAACAAAAAATAAATTTTGCAAAAAAAAAAACTGAACTAGGAAAAAAAATTTAAGCATTTTTCACTAGGAAAGTTTCAACAATAGGTTAAGTGTTCATGGAGAACTATGAATTTCCATACGGCTAGAAAAAATCCCTGCATGTCTGATCTCTCTAAAAAAGTGATATTCAGTGGTCCGAAGGGTTCACTTTAACCCTAAACCCTAACCTTTACCTCAGACCCCCAAAGTTACCCTAAGGCCAATGGTTCTTTTGGTAGGGTGTCCACAGTTTTGGAAACTGGTTGGTGTAGAAGAGGTTTTTTTTGTTAGAAGCAGTTCAAGGATGCATTTCCCATTACTCGAACCAGTCTATTTTATTTCTCAATACTTCACTATCAAACAGAAACACTAAAGAGCTACTCAAAGCATCAAACAAGCGCAAAACCCAGTCATCAGCATAATGCCACTTAAAAAACTACTTCACGTAAGGGGAAAACATATCACCAGAATAACGAAAGACGTTATCCATATTTAGAAAGCGAGATGTGGTCATTACCCTAATCCGAAAAAGTCCGAAAGAAACTTTCTTCTCCTGCCCGGGGCAAAAGTAATTTTCACCAAGTCTTCATCCTCCCGAATCTATCTTCGGACATACTCGGAGCTATTCGCGGATGCATCGGTTCCCATAGCAACGGCCGGCTTCCATTCATCGCCGTTACCTGCGGAACTGCCGTTATTGGCTTTTCACTTTTTTGCTTATTTATTTCAGCTCCTCCAATGGGGCCATGTTTAACGGCCGCGTGCACGTGGTTCTTGGGGGCTTGAAAGGATTTTCTCCGACGTCGTTTTTACGGGGGTCGGATGTCATTGTCATTTGGGGGAAGTGCCTCTGCTTTAGGAGCGGGATTTAAGCGGAAAAGCAGTCGATAAAGGTTGAAGGCGTGCGTCTGAGATTTAACTTTATGAGTTGTTATAGAAAAGCTGGAAGTAGTCGTTTGAAAATGATTATGCGCGTGAATATTTTATGTGATTTTTGCATTTTTGTTTCGATCTACCATTTTAATCCGCAAGAGATAGTAGTGAGGAATTCATTTGGAGATTTTTTGAAATAGTTATGGTTAATACGAAATGTAAAAGGAGATTTTAAACAAAAGATATGAAATGCCAAGAAATATTCTAAAATGTAAAATTTTACAATTGCTTCTCAAAAGGGGTAAAATAAAATAAACATTACCATTAAACTTACCTGCCTGAACACTACAAAATCCATATCACTGCCATCCTCCTCTTTATACTCGTACAATGTCTTCATTCAATTCCTTACCGGAAAAAATCGTGTAATTATACGAGTAATAGGAAGAAACACTCTTTAAAACTCTCTTTATAAGACTCATCCCATTTGAAAAAACTTTACATGACTTAAAAGAGTATCTTTTTTGGTTACATATTTGATATTTTAGATAAGTATTCTTAACAATTATGCATATTTAATGTTCTTAAAAGAAGCAAATATAAGTTTTCCTAGAAAAAAAAGTTAGAGTAAAACTGAGCTCTACTTTCTGGATTTAGTTTCTTCACATCAAATAATCTTCTTATCCTAATATTTTTACAATAACTAGTACACAATATCTTTAATTAAAAATAAGAATACTAGAAGAGAAGTGTTTCATACATAGTATTTTTTAATTCCAATCCATAAAGTATCTGATAAATATTGTCACTCATTGTATGAAAAACATTTCATGGGCTTCATTAAAATAGTATTATTCCTGCATACTACATTATGTATTAATAAAGAATACAACCTTTTATTATAAAAAGCAGTTAAACAGCTATAGTGCTTTCAGATAAATTCTTTCTTTCTAAGACTTTACTTGTAAAGTCTAGTTTACAGGAAAACTTTCACTCGAATGCAAAATATGTAGTACTATGAAAAGCTACATATAGGTTTTATATGCGGCTAGAAAGTTTGATTTTAAAATTGTGCACCATTTTCAGTGTCTTGACACCAATGGTTACACTTCAAAATTTCCTTCAATCCATAAAACCCATTCCAAACTGTGTCCTGTTCCTTCCAAAACTCGTAATCGAAACTTTAAATAAAATAAGAGCCCAAAAAAATTTCCATAACAACCCTTGATCAGAAAAAAAGCACTTCCAGTGAATCTGTCGAGGGAAACGACCCCATTACCGAGAGAAAAAGAAACTAGAGAGGTGGAAATAGCACATCGACGAGAAAATTGCTAAGTTCGCCCCGCGAGCCCGAACCAGGCAGCCTACCGGTCGCCGATTTCGATGTAAATTCGCGTCAACCGTTCTGTATATATCGATTGCGTTGCTATGACAACGCGAAATCGATTCCCCGCCCTCCTCTCATCCCCCGCTCTGAAAACTTAAGGATGATAGTTCGCCCTCTCTCTATCTCTCTTTGCAGCGCATGCCTCCGTCTGGAATGCAGCGAATTTACATACTAGGCTCGCACTGGGTCAGGGTTCCCGGTGCTGGTTGCTTTGTTTACTAGTCTTGTTTGTCAACAGAAGTCTTTGGGAGGGTCAACGAGGGAAGGACAGACGACTGTCTGGTGTAGACTAAAAAAAAGGATGTATATCTTTGTTATAAGAGGATCTTTCTTAAAATACATCTTAATGAATACAAATACATTACTACTTATGTTCCAAGCCGTATACTTAGACAAATGCATCGACTAAAATGTTAATTGGGATGAAAATATATTCTTGTTTAATTATCGATTTAAAAATCTATTAATTTACACCATGAAGTGGAAAGTACATCAGCTGCTATAGTCAACACCCCACTTTCTAGTAATTTCTTGCTTGAATCAAACTTTTGAGCTTGGCAAATTTAAATAAATTTCTTCACGCAGTAATTAATTTAGCTTGGTTCAAACAAAAGCTTTCTAAATGAACAAAAGAACCAAATTTCTTCAAACTTAAGTTTCCTATATAGTATTTACTTCAAAAATAAAATATAACCGAGAAATGCAAATTAAAACATTCTTAAAATAACGATGCAAGGTTGCTTTGTTCGTAGATTCACCAAAATATTGAAAAACTTCCCGTTTAAGATAGTCCTTATTTTACGATCATTAGTTTGATTTTCCATCCAACTTAAAAAAGCAATCTTTTAAAAATAATGTATCAAATTTTCGAAAGTCACTTATTTTAATTTAAACTTGTAAATTCATTCATGCTAATTACACTTCATGCGTTTTTTATGTATTAAAATTATACATCTGTAAATTTTTATGCTTCTTAATAAGCGTAGGTATATCCTTTTGCTTTTTAAAACGTCTCTAAGAAGGTTTTTTTACGATCCCTCAGCTTAACTAGTACAAAGATGCATTCGAAAGCCCACTTTCTGAAAGTTGTTTTTCTTGTGAGCGAGAAGCATCTGTAGAAGTGGTTTTTCCTTTAGAAGCGTTTGTGTACAGTAAAGTAAACTTTAAGGGAAGCATTTCTTAAAAGTGGGGAATGTGGGTGGTGGTGCTTTCATATTATTTTATATCCGTATTTTAGTATTGTTTTCGCACATTAAACATGTTTTCATTTAAAATTATAATAAGTTATAGTCATACAAGCTATCGTTTTTTCTTGTTAATGAAAAGTACTTAAGCAGTCCCTCTCAACATTTAGATTCGTAGGGAACCAGTGATATTTAACCCACGGTGAACATAAATCTTAATATTATAATTTACATATATTCAATTAAAAATCTATGAATCAAGCAACAAACTTTTTAATTGGATAAAATTTTTTCATGTCACTTATTTTCATCCCTAAGTCCTTCCATAAATATAACTATATCAAATTTTCACCTTGAGAAGGGAAATTGCTTGGAATTAGTTAATAGGGATGATTTAATGTTGAAAATGAGAAAATATTCCTTCGAAAATTTGGTGAAATAAAATTTTTCACATTTAAATGCACATGATAGATTTTACAGTATTTAATAAAATCTATAAATAAAGCTATTTGTCTTCTGTGTCCTAAAACTTTCTTAAAAGTTATCTTAAAACTTTCTTAAAATATTGCTTTGGGGACTTAAACTAGAACAATGTAACTTTTCTACATCCACCCGTGCTATGTGACTATCAAAAAAGATAAGGAAATCCAACTAGAACAAAAGGGAAATATTTTAAAAGTCCATTTCCCACCTTAAGATTTAAAACAACGTATGGTGGAGACATAGAAGTAATTTTTATTTACACTCAAGTGACTATATGCTGAATACATTGAGAGAGCGGTACAGCGATTCTTAAAATAAGAAAGTTAAAATTTAATTTTAAGATGTATAGGAATAGACTCCATACCCTAATTAATTTCAAAAGAGGAATTTAGCGTTATTCAATCTAAGCCCACTTTTTTCCACCTGACATTGAATAATCCTCCGTTACAATTTTTATGTAACAGAATGCATTTCATTTCCTCACGTTCCTTTCATAGGTTTTCATTCGCGTGTAAGGTCCTGGTCATGCTCTACAACCTTGAGCTAAATGATCCTGAACAGTCTAGCCGACTGTGGAAAGTTGTATCGAATTCTATTAACCATCACAAAAAACAGAAACAAAATGAGGATATCAATTTTTAAAAGGTAATATAGAACCACAGAGCATAAAGTAGAAAGTTTCTGCTGTGGGTGCTATTTTTTGATGGGTTATGAATCTTATATTGAGTTAGAGAGAAACGGTTGGGATCAGCCAGAAATATGAGTAATTAATTAATTAAAATGTATGTTTGTTATTAATAAGGAATCGATCAGAAATCTTCAGGTATACCATGCATATTTTTGTAGATGAGCTATTTTAAGATGAGAAATTACTATCCTATTTCATCTAATTTTATTCTACCTAAAGGTCCCTTTTATATTAAGCCATATCTTTCCAGAATTAATATCCTTTGAAAAATGTTCATGTATGATTGAGGAGGGGAATAGATTATAAGTGATACTGTGATTGACAGCCGATATTTTGTTAAAACGCTAAAATTATAATTATACCTCTATTTTTCTTATTTGCTTGTTTTCTTGTTTGCTGTAACTCCCTGCAGGAGAGTCCATGACTATAGGTGATAATGGAAACAGAAAAAGCATGGGGTATGCCTTGTGATAGGGGCCTTGTTGGCGCTGGGATCGTTATCAAACTCACGCCTCCCTTATCACATCACAAGAAGCTGGGAAATAGAATCCCAATCTTCGAATCCTCTAAAATTCCTTCGTATTTCAAACAAATAAAAATCTGCACTATTAATGCACGTTCCATGGTAAGGTATTTATAACTCCTTTTTTCTATGCACAGGTGTGTTCACGTAACAGACATCGGCGTGGGCTACCTGTCGACTATGGTCAACCTGAGGATCCTGTACCTCCGCTGGTGCACTCAGATAAGGGACTTCGGCCTTCAGCATCTCTGTAGCATGCGCAGCTTACAAGTTCTTTCTCTAGCTGGTAAGAGCTCGTCATGAGTAGAAGTGATACTTTTTACATTTGAACCTTAACTTTGAAAATAAAGTGATGTATTGAAAAGTATGTATCGTATCTCTCGAGAATGAAAAAAAGTTGCATTTGATTAAATACACGCTTATAAAGTAGTTTGACCTATCTTTTTAATAGTGTGGGATTTCTTAAGGCTCATTCACACTGTTTCACTTTCAATGTTCATCATGAGTGATCCTCACCGAAGAATCACACATTTGCATAGGAAATCGAAGGAGTGAGAGTGAGACGTCAATTTTGCAACATGTTTAAATTAATCCTAATACCTAATTTGGTTAGATTTGTAATAAGGCAAGTGTGAGGTCTCACTTTACAAAACCATTTCCTGGATCATATAAATTACAAACAAAATACTGAACAGTTCCATTTAATGTTTTGAACCAATCAAAACCCGTTATAGTATTATAACATCCTACTAAGAATTCCCTATTATATTTAAGTAAAGTGACTCAACTAAACCACTCTTTTGACTTGAAATCGTTGACGAATTTGATGTGACAAAAAGGACAAAGTGTGTCCCTCAGTGAAAGACATCACTGTGGCTTAATGTGTTGTTAGGGTAAAAATCCGCGGTAGAAAAATTATGTTGACCTATATAGTCATTATTCTTGTCTTTTTAGGCTGTCCATTGCTGACATCGAGCGGTCTGTCATCCCTCGTCCAGTTGAGGGACCTGCGCGAGTTGGAACTCACCAACTGCGCGGGGGCATCCGAGGAGCTCTTCGAATACCTGCGCGAACACCTGCCCATGTGCGTGGTCATCGAATAGAGATCTACGTCTCCGTCCGCTCACAGCCGAGACCGCTTATACCGGACCTGCTACTGCTACGCATGCTATAAAAGGCAGATCAGAAGCAGCAGTAGTCTTTGACTTTTCTCAAGTCGGCATATGTACATATAATACCAGGAAACAACAATGCAGGGAGATTCTGAAACTTTCCATTGTAGCAGGGTGGACCGATTCCAGCCCATTCCATGCACAGAGGAAGGACTGGGGGAAATGCCTTTGAAAGCGATAATCTCTTTTTATTGAAGAATTTAGACATGCGCGGCATGATATGCTCAATGACACATAGTGTGATCAGATGGGCCAGAATGTGGCATCAGTATTGCTGAAATTATGATAGCCATCATTGGTCGTGGAGGTATTGAGCTCAACACCCATTGGAAACATTGAAACACGTCGATACCTGATGTGAGCTCGTGGATGTGTGTGGTCGCTTCAGAATGGACAAAACCATTGGTAGCCATCATCGGTATTAAAAAAGCGCCTCAACGCTTTTCTCCATGGTGCAACTGAACCTAAAGGCTCATTTACATGGTGGGAATGAACGAACACCTGGTGCAGCAGAGTGTTAATGCATCGGTTTTGTCAAAACCATGGATAGCAACAACTGGTTGTGACTATTTTGAAGACTTCCATAGTGTTCCATTCCTGGACAGTATGCAGGATCGTTCTTTAACCAGTCTATGATATGGACAAGTGTATGAACAGCAATCTAATGAGGAATAGAGATTGTTTTTTGCGGCGAAGGGCTTTGGCAATGTCAGTAATGCCTGTATAGGATCACTTTCTCCATTTCCTGAATCGAGGAATCCATTGATTTTTATCTGATATTTAGGGGATTTACTCAATCCTGCATTTTAATGGCAGCCTGAATAGTTGCAAGTTAGTGTAACGTGCGTCTTTGTATAAGGAATCGCTGCGAGAGTCAGAAAATAATACTACCTGCGTTGAAAATGCAGCTCACTCTTGCAAGGTTCGGTTTGTGAGAAAATTTCCTTCATTACTTAATGCTGTGTTTTCATGCCTTGGATCAGAAGAATATTCAGTTTTTGCGAGTCTTGTATGTGAATATCCAGAGTGTGTTATAGCTATCAGTGTATATTACATCGTTTCTAAACCTACATTTATCAGAATCCACGTATGAACAGTGTGTGGAAGTCTGAACTTATGTCTAAATTCAGCTTTATCTACTACATTTCTCCAGGAATTTTTTTGTGACCATGTTTAAAAAAAATAGTTTGTCATATGAAAATTTATCGACGTAAAAATCTTTAATGTGATAAGAATTCCCTTTTTGTTTTCCTTGTTTACTTTTGTGTTCCAAATTAATAAAATGGAATGTTGAAACTGAAGAACCAACCTTCGGATGATAATTCATTTAAAATATCTTAACTAGAATCTTTTTAATGCTACGAAAAACTATTTTCTTCTAATTTGATGCTTTAGAAAATCTAAGCCTAGTAAAATCGCAATATTAATCTTGAAACTACTTCCGTGCAGTTACAAAATCAACGGAACACGTAGAACCTTGAGCTTTTTACTAAGCAGCAAAAGTTGTGAATGAAATAAATGATCCTGCTTTACCTAAATCGGACTTTCACACACTCTGTTTTCTGTAGCAATAAAATGAAAACTTGTTTCGTATTGGTAACACGTATACTTCAAAACTAGGATGTATATACTATCCACAGCCTGCACGTGTATAATTATAATTATTAATAGTACCACAACCTCAAAAGGTCGTGATATTACTATGGTTATATCCCATTTTGCTCTCCAAACTTGTTTCAGCATAATAAATCACTAAGTTCAAATGTGTGTCTTGATTCTTCTTCTTTCACTTTACAAAAATACAGGATGTCCAAACCTAAGAATGACCTATTTTGAACCCCAATCAGTTGCATATGGGAATGCTCTTTCAATTAAATGCATTTGGTATTACGAAATGCACACTGCACAGTTAGAGTTTTAGTTTAAAATTTAGAAAAGCTAAAACAACCCTATTTAAGTTATGTTATTAACATCGAAAGAGCAGTCATTCCTTTTTTATTAGACACCTTGCGTATGGCATTTGCCCATCCATACTATATATATGTTACCGGGCGATGTGATAAATCAGGGCGTTATTAATAATGCCCGTGTATTTCGAGCAAAGTGATAAATACTCGTTGATAAAAGTCATTGAATTTATCTCATTGCCCGCCTCGACTTCGGGCATTATTAATACTGCCCGGTTTATCACTTTGCCCGCAACATATATAAATATAATCTATGTTGAATAGGGGAGAGGGGGGGCACATTTGCATATGAGGCACATTTAGAACAACATATATATCTCTATGTTATATTCAATTTAAAAATCTAAAAAAAAATCATCAATAGGTATCTGCGTCAGTACCGTCTTTTGTCTTAATTTTCAGAGCAATGGACCCATTTGAACCATGTTTAAAACTACCTGCTTTGTAAGTAAAATACATTCTCCTTTTATTCGTGTGAAAATTCAACCAAGAAAAATTTTAAAGTAGAAACTTTGACTTGCATTATATTGTGTCATCAAAAAGTTAGGTCCAAAAAAAATTTTGTTTCATAATTTTAATGATCAATATCTATATTTAAAGCCTTAAAAGTTTGAGATGTTAGATAGTGCATATTTGAACACAAAAGGTTGACACATTTGAACAGTTCAAAAATCCCTTCTAGTTTCTTTTCTTGATTTTGAGTGCATTTTTAGACTTTAAGTACAGTATTTTAAGATGTTTTTAATTTAATTACTTTAATAGTTTTCATGCATTTATTGTTCTAGCCCTTTTAAAACCAGTTGAAAGATATTTTTCTTAATAGTATTAGTAAAATTTTAAAATAATAAGCTTTTATCTTATTTAAAAAATAAATTAGTGATTTTCCACCAATAAATTTTCACATATTTATTTCAAACATAAATTGATTTATTCTCTAATTAGGTAATTTAAACTTTTGCTGTAAAGCTTTTTGTTATAAAGGAAAATCCTTACAAAATATCCTTTATCTATTTACCATGATATCGTACTAAAAATATCCATACCATCAATTTCATGAGATATGGGTATTGAGTTCCTAAATAGCTCATTTCCTTAAACAATCACAACCAATCCATTAAAGAATTACAGGGTTGGCCCTCGAAAACATTTTTTGCTACTATCTACAAATCACAGAGAAAAATCCTAACAGAGGGTCCAAAAGGCTATTTTAAAATTTCTGTATAAGGTAGAGGGCAGCACGGGAAATTCAATGATTGACAGAGAGATAGGCAGTACATTTTGGTGGTCAAAGCTGTGATTGGCTGTGATGTGTTGTTCATTCCAGTGGCGTATATAAGGGGGGGGCCGAGGGGGCCCTGGCCCCCCCCGAAATTCGGACTAGGTGTACCAAAACAAGTTAAAACACTGTATTTCAGGGTCAAATTTCAAAAAATTTTCTGGGGGAGGACCCCAAACCCCCCTTTTGTACTTGGAATTTTATTATTAACAACTTTGTCACAATAAGTTCATCAAAATCCAAATCCTAACAAAAAATATATGTCCAAATTTCGGACCAAGTGCTCCAAAAACAAGATAACCCCCTGTTTTTAGGGGTAAAGCTCCAAACATTTTCTGGGGAAGGACCCCAGATCCCATTTTGTACTTGGAACTCTATTTTAATAACTTTTTAAGTATTAAGTTCATAAAAATGTACATCCAAAATTCCGACTTAGTGTACCAAAACTAGTTAAAAACCGGTTCTTTTAGTCAAACTTCCAAAAATTTTCTGGGGGATGACCCCCAGACCCCCCTTTGGTACTTGTATTTTTATTACTAACAACTTTTCCTATATTAAGTTTTCAGAACCTAAGTTATCACCTAAAAAGCTACATTGGACCTATTGAATATGTGGGGGAGGGGCTGGGGAGTAATTTTGGGCCGCTCCCGAAATAAATTCCTATATACGCCACTGGTTCATTCAGTCTGTCCTTTCGGAGAGCTATTAGAGGATTAAGCTTTTTCTCTTTACCACTTTACTTACCACTTTGCCACTAGGATACACCACTCGATAGGACCACTTTACTTACATTTGAAACTCGTGCGGACCATCCCTATCCAAATCTTTATCTTTAAAAATTTAACCTTTTTTCATTGCATTCATTTCTCACAGAGGGTATGAAGTTTTACTTTTTTCTGACCCAATAAAAAATCCTATTTCCCCCCGGTGGAGAGTGCGCCCCACGTTGGGAAACACTGCTATAGAGCATTCGCACATGACGTCACACTTGACGACATGGAGGACAAGAACAACGTTGTTAAGGCTGTTGTTAGGTGCGGGGGCACCCGTTGCTACAGAGGTTGTTAAGGGCGGAGTCTTGTGTGACGAAGTGGAGGACAGGAACAACGCATAGAACAACGTTGCTAAGGTCCGAGTCATGTGATTGAAAATGCTCTATAGAAACTTGCTTATGCCCTCCCTACTTTTTGATTATCGTCAATGTCAATGGACTTGCTGGTGGTGATTATGGGCGTGGAGGACAGGCAACAACGTTGCTAAGGTCTGAGTCATGTGATTGAAAATGCTCTATTGGCCCTACTCTATGCTATAGAGCATTCGCACATGACGTCACTTGGAGGACAAAATCAACGGAATAAAACAACGTTGCTAAGGCCGTTGTTAGGCAGAGTCATGTGATTGAAAATACTCTATTGGCTCTATAGAGCATTCGCACATGACGTCACAGGCTTGGATGACAGACAGTATGATGGAAAACTATAGGATGCACATCGTTTATTTGTTTACTTTTGATGTGAATTTTGAAAAATAAGGATGTTTTATGTTTTTCTCTAAAGTTTACTTTAAAGTAACCTTTATTTACTCTAAAATGGCATCTCTGCATATTATAAGTCATTCAATAATACTACATTTTATACTTAGCTGTGTTCTAATTGCTGAAACCATTTCTGCCAGTGTTCGAATTGGAAGTACCATTCGCAATGCTACTAACATATTTTAAAATTCTTAATTATTTATTAATTATTCAATATTTAGTTTCAGTAGCATATTATAAGTATTTTACAGATGTATCGGACTCGCATATTGTTCTAACAAATGTAAACAAAAACATGTCACCTCGTAATAAGTCTTTTTCTAAATTTAGCTTACCACTAAAACACAAAAACTTATGCACTTACCTTCAATAACTATTATTCTTTCCTTCCGGTCTTTAACCGAGCCTAAAGAATCTTTTTAAATGAACTTTTTTTATAAAAACTAAATGCAGCGCGTATTCTCTATGGGAGCCTAATGTTAAAGAAAAGTTGTGTGTCCTCCAAGCCAGCTTGATCACGTGATCGGAGACACGTGATTGAAAATAGAGCATTCGCACATGACGTCACTTGGAGGACAAAAACAACGTTGCTAAGGCTGTTGTTAGGGGCGGGAACTAGAAGCATCCAATAGAAGCATTCGCACATGATGTCACTGGCGGGCAAAAACAACGTTGCTAAGGCCGTTGTTAGGCCGAGTCATGTGATTGAAAATGCTCTATGCTCTTTGTTTTGTTGGTGGTGGCCCATCCAAGAGAGGAAACGTGTCGTTAGACTCTATAGAGCATTCGCACATGACGTCACTTGGAGGACAAAAACAACGTTGCTAAGGCTGTTGTTAGGGGCGGGAACTAGAAGCATCCAATAGAAGCATTCGCACATGACGTCACTTGGCGAATAAACAACGTTGCTAAGGCCGTTGTTAGGCCGAGTCATGTGATTGAAAATGCTCTATGGTTAGTTCTGGGCGGTTCTGTGTTCTGGTTAGTTCTGTACTCTGTGCATTTTCAGACTTTTCGTTTTAATCGTTGTAGTATTGCATTCCACTCAACTCCATCGAAGAAAAACCGAAACAAAACCGGAGCCCGGAGCGAACAGGGAGGAGCGAATGGCCGATTGATTAAACAAAAATTAATTCTTATTTTAAAGAGACAATGCTAAACTAAAATAAACTTACTTCATTCTTAGTTAGCTAAAATTAAAATCAACCAGAATCATTATTGATTCCTCATTTTCAACGAATTTTTTAAAGGAGTTGTTTTATGTCCTGAAAAATAGCGTATGAGCTGTTATGACGCATTTTAAATATTTTGCTTTGTTTTTAACTTGTACTTAATGAAAATATTGCTTTTATTAATTATTATCAGAAACTTTTAGATTTCTTCTATTAATTTCTATGTAAATTCAACTTATTATGCAGTAAATTTACTTCTTTACACCATCACTGCTTTCCTCACTGCCTTTTTAAGACTAAATAAGTTAAGTATTATGTACATATTATGTGTATTTATTTTACAATATTCTTTTTATTCAGTATCAGGACTATTGTGGAAGTGTTCCAAGAGATTACATTGAAGATAATTAAAAACTTATCATCCAGTTGTGAATTGCAAGAGAATCTTCAATTCTTCCAGTTTACAAGGTACTTAATTTTGTGTGTGCTGTTATCACATTAAAAGGTAATTAAAGTATTTTAAATTTTTTATCCTTATTTTTTAAACATAGTTATTGCAACAGCTTCGATTAGAGTCCTCCAGCCACCATGTTTACCCATAAGCTCAAATGATGACAATACTTAAGGGGCCCACAGACGAGCAACTTGGTCGTCAACCGGGTTGTCAATTTGTGAAGTTTGCAACCAAGTTGGCCGTCTGTGGGGAAGTTGATGATTGAATTTCAGGTTGATGATCTGATCGTCAACTTGGTGGGTGGAGCTTAATCGGAACATGTTATTAGGAAAATAAAAGAAACTAAGCATTATAAATTAAAAAAATATAATTCTAGCACGAGAGAATAATTAAATAAAATATAATTTTGCATTTAAAGTACCAAAATATATTAATTTGTAACATTCTGATTACTTTTTTCTTCTATGTTTACATTCTGGTTGACGACCAGGTTGGCGATCCGTTAAGAAATCATCAACCCGGTTGATGACCAAGTTGCTCGTCTGTGGGCCCCTCTAAGCATATAGAGCATTTTCAATCACATGACTCGGACTTAACAACGGCCTTAGCAACAGAAAATGTTAGTTTTTTTGCCCTACAGAGGTTAACAGTTACAGAAAATGTCTGGCCGTGGAATTCTTCTATTGGAGCATTTGCAAATACGTGAACCCATACCTAAAAACCGCCTTAGCAACAGATAAACAACGGCCTTAGCAATAGTTAAAAGCCCTACAGAAGGTACACAGTTAAAAGAAAATAACCGGTTGTGACGTCACCTGAAAACACTCTATTGCTGTTGATAAACATGGCGGTTGGAGGGCTCTTATCGAAGCTGTGCCAAATTTTCCCAAATATTTTGTATGTCTTAAGAGACAAAGCTAAACTGAAACCTACCATTAGTTCTTTCTTAGTCTTATATAATTAAAATTTCTTACTCGAATCAGAGTATTGTGCTTTTCATTTTCAATGAATTTTTTAAGGGTTTTTTTAACACTGAATACAGTATATCCTCGTTATCTTGAACTTCGACATCTTGAAAATCTTTATATTTCAATAAAGTATTTTTCACCAGTTTCGAAAAGATCACTGTGGATTCGAGTTGCCCAGTGTGACCGGGTCCTTTTAGGACTAGTTGTTGTTCCCCCACACAAGCGACAAGGTCAAGCATGTGTCCTCTTGAAAGGTCATTCGAACTAGATAACCCCCTCCAGTGGCAAACCCTTGGCCGTGCATTCCATTCTTATCTCTAAACTAAACTTATCTTGTTTAAATTTGCGCAGCTTGTGAATGGGAACTGAGGGAGCAATCAAATTGGGAAGATGTAAGAATGAGGTGTAAATGTTTACGTGACTGGTTTGTTTTTAATACCCTCTCTATCCAGTGGTCAACGGGTCATTCATTGCTTTAAAAGGAAGCTGAAATGGGGCCTTGCCTAATCTAAAGATGTCTCAGACCAGTGCCAATTCCTTAAATTCTCATGACTATATGCAGTTATTTCTCTTGAAATTTCTGATGAACATACAGAATAGCAATCCTCTTTAGGTCCCATCCTCTAATGTCCTCCTGTCTAATGTTCAAAAATGTGTAAAAACACTACTTTTTAAGGTATAATTTCATAAAAATTTATGGTGTAAAAACCAGGGTTGTTACGTTTAAAACACTTTGTTTAAAACAAAGCAAAAAAAAACATTGTTTAAAACACATGTACTTTTTTAGCAATTTTTTTTTCTATGAACAGATGGCATTAGTATATAAAACTTAATATTTAATTCCAACTGTTTTATTTGATTTTTTTCTAAAAGGTTTTTTAATAAAAAATACAAATAAACTTGTTTAAGAAATCATATTTTTTATAATTGACCTGTTCTTTGTTTGATTTTAATATTTTAAACGATCAATGCTGCTAATGTTGTCAAAATACGCAATGAACTGAAAAGGACTGAAAGGAATATGAATATAATAGGTAACTTATGAATGTTCAGCTCGTATCTTAAACCTTTTAGCAAAATATATCAAAATTCTAATCTTAAAGCTGAAGTTGTTGACATAGTTACATATTTCGAAAACAATCATTTTGCTTCAAGAAAAGGGTGCTAAAAAGCTCAAGATGCCGTTAATGCCGTCAGGACGCTTTGTTAATCCATTTTCAATTTTAAAAACTTAATTTAATTTTTTTTTCAAATCATTGGGTTTTGTTAGAATTTCTGTGTCGAGAATAAAAAAAAAACAAATAAAACGTTTTAATAAAAAAAACATGTTTTTTGTTTTTTTTAGAAAAAAAAAACATGTTTTTTTCCAACCCTGGTAAAAACCCTTGACTTGCCCAGAGACTCCAAGTACTACAGACTCTCCATAGTTCCTATGGTTGTTGTTTTATTGTTACAGATTATGGAAATTATCGGAAAAACTATGGAAACCCTCCCAACATCGATGTGGCAGGAAAAAATGCAGATTTAACAGGGGTCTGTTTGGAAGAAATATGGGTCCGTTTTAGGACCCTTCACAATATATTTCATTGTAAAAATAGACCCTTCACAAAACATTTTACCTTAAAAACGGACCCTTCACAAAGTATTTTTGCCTTTAAGCAGACCCTTTTTTTTTTCGTAATACTTCAAATATTAGACCCTATTTTCACAAAAACAGGCTCCTGGCTGAAAAAACTAAATGACGCTAATTTCAAATTCACAAAATTATAAGTAGGTTTTCACAATTTTTGCAAACCGGACCCTTCACAAAAAGTCTGGAATGACCCCTGTTTAATGTAGCTCTGCATAATAAACAAGCCAAGCACAGAAAGTTTTAGAATTTTGCATAAAATATTTTTTAAATTGTTTAATTTTTTAAAAATAAATTGATTTTTTTCTTACTGTTACTTATGAAGCATTATTACAGTATTTAGGTGAACAATGGAGCTGTCATTATGTTTTTAGTCAAAATTTGAACAACTGGGAGTGCTTAATTAGTTTGCAGAAAATACTTGAAGAAATTTTTGTTTGCAGAACATTTTTTGTTTTATCCAACTACGCAACTTAATCCTGTAAAATTAAAAGCTTTTTCTCCCTGTAATCAATTACCTTTGCACTCATATTTTGACAATGCAAAACATTAGCCCCATCCAAGCAGGATCTGCCACTATTCCCTTTGAAATTTAGTATTTTTCTAATGTTAATCAAAGTAATTATGTGAAAAGCAGTTAATATTTTAAATTTAAAAAATCATACTCTTAACTTTTGTGAACGGATCTCTGGAAGTAGAAGCTGCCTTAAACTTAGAAGACTTGAAATAAAGGAAAATTTAGATGCCCTCGAAAACATTTAAATATATTCAGCCAATTTCAGGGTTGGCCGATATATATCACTTGATTTATATCATGATATGTATCGCAATATATATAATGATATTTATATGATAAATATCATTATATATCAGCCTAACACAAAATCAATATATTAAGCTAAAAGCTCCCAAAATTCATTTTTGTGTACTTTGTTGACATGGTAATTAAGTTATGAAATATCAATACAATTTAATAAACATAAAATTGTAAAATCATGAAGTTAAAATATATTTTAAATCTGATTAAATCTTAGCGATATAAACGAGTTAGCATACGGAATTATGTATTTTAAAAGCAGGGTTTTTTCTCATCGCATTCATCAATATGTTTACAGGTTTTTATATTTTCATCTCATCGTTTCCCTCTCATTAATTTCAAAGTAAACTATCACAAATATTTTTATTTAGCCTGTAATAAATGCTACTATCATCATAAAAAATTAAAGATAGATTATTGATATCTTGAAACATTTGTTAGTATATATGCTATGGACATTTAATATTTATTTAAAATTCCCCTCAAGTATTATAATACTTTATTAAACCAGTATTCACTTGAAAGAAACATTTTTCTAGTTAAAATGCGAATATATCGGATATATATCAAATTTTTGATATATATCCGATATATATCAAAAATATCCGATATTTTGATATTTATATAAATATCATGATATTTACCAACCCTGGCCAATTTATTGTCAGAGTAATCTACTAATCACATGTAAGTATGCAAAGAGTTTTTTTTAACCAAAACCTAGTTAAGCCAAATTTTATTAAAGCACAAAATACTTTTTCTTGATAAAAATGCTGTAAAAGTGCTCATGGCATAAGCACTTTTTCTTGTACAAATTCCTTACTTATTCCTTGTCTTTCCTTCTGGTTATTATTATAATCTTTTATATGCTTTCAACCATGGAGTAAGAGAGGAATCCTTCGAATCGCTTATGCAGAGGAATGAAGTAACTGAGAACCAGCAGCCTCCATGTTTTGGCTGCCGAAAGCGGCTGTTTTATCATTGAGGTGTACAGGGGGGGAGCATACAGTTTTCTGCATTATTTTTTTCAAATTAAAGAAATACTAATAATTCTTTGCCACTCACCAATTTTGAAAGCTCCTGAAATTGGAAGTGTTCCTAGCTATATAGTTATTTTATTTCTCAATAAACGGTATAGGAAGTTGTATAATACAAGTCAAAACATTATCCACTGATATCTAATCCATGTTTTTCTAAATTATCATGCTGCACACATGCTTTTTAAAGGCTAAAATAATCGAAATTAACTGATGTGTGTCCTATGTAAGATGTAAAAACCTCCTTTTATAAAAAAATGCATTTTCTGAGGTGCATATGATTATATTAATGTGTTTAGGCTTACCATACGTCCTGGTTTACCCAGGACAGTCCTGGGTTTCGGAGGCTGTCCTGGGAAGTGTCCTGGATCCCAAAATGTCGTGCGTTTTTTGTAATTTTAAGACTGGACAAAATTTTCGAACTGCATTTTTTTACCTATTTCTACGGCTTCACTTTACTCATATTTAGACTGATGAAAGGGGCAGACTCTATTTGTACTGCCAAACACCTTTTAAATGTGAAAATTAACTCTGAACTTAATGGGCAATACCACTATTTTTTAAATATGAATAATAAATATCGTTACCCTATGAAGAAAACTGTTCTGAATTCGATTTTCTGCATGAAAACAACCAAAAAATTGTATTTTCTTAATTATTTAAGATTTAAAAGCGCGGAATTTGAGCCGTACTCAAATCGTTCTCTCATTGGCTGATGCGATTGTGACGTACTTCCATCCTATACAAACAATTTGGCTGCTTGGGCTTGTCTTTGTTTACTGTTGGGTTGTCGATATTCTTTGTTTCTATCAAAAAGGCACAAAAAATGAATTTAAAAAGTTTTCCAGCTGAAATATACCTTAAAGACCGACGGAAATGCAAAAAGGGCCAAAAAATACATCTTATAACACCAAAATTACATACCTTTCGTGCAGTTTTCTTGGTTTTTCATTTTATTTATTTATGGAAGAAGTCATTGTTATGCAGATTTTGCCTCTTGTTAATTAGAATGGCTCCAAAAGTGTTTTTTAAAACACTAGTAAAATGAAAATAAATAAGAATAAAAGTAACACTTTATGTAAGTTTCGTCTCTTTTTATACATCTAAGGAATTTAATTTAATTAAATGTTAAGTTTGTCTGTAAAATATTCTTATTCTTAAAATACTGTTATATTTTTATTTCTACTAGTGTTTTAAAATATCAAAATCTGCATAACAATGATTTCTTCGTTTCGCCAGTCGGTGGCAATGCGACTGGTTTGTATAGGATGGAAGTACGTCACAACTTTTCCCCGCGAAAATTTTGATTTCGCACGCAAAAAAAAACGCAAACTTTGAATTTAATTTTTTAAAAAAGTATGCATTGCAGAGCAAAAATTTTTGGAGGTATATTTATGTTTATGCAATCTGAACCAAATAATAAAAAAATAGTGGTATTGCCCATTGTTGTGAATTTAATAATTTAATTAAATCTAACAAAGAATTTTTGAAAAAAGTGATGTCAAGTGAGAAGTACAAATGATTAAATAAAGTATGTTATTTCAGTTTAAATGCTTTTTTTTTTAGTTTTGGGGGTTTATTTAGTTTTTAATCTTTGATGGACCGATAGGTGAAAATATGGTAAGCCTAAATGCGTTATGACATGAAAACTTAGGTTCTAATTATGTATTTTTGTACATCCATAGGCTACACAAGACCCCTTAACTCGAAATAAATTTGGGAATGAGATATCACATTTTATTAACATTTAATAACAGCACAGCATGGATAGCATGCTCTGTTTTGATTCTAAGAAAAAACATTGGATTCTCAGATTGATGCTCTCATTAGATTAATATTAAAATTTTTCCATGTTGTATTTCAGAATTGAAATGAATGGAGGATACATCTGCCAGCCTTGTGACAAAATCTTTTCTGGTGAGGCGCCCTACAAGGACCACATAATGTCTGAAAGGCATCAGAGGAAAATAAACTCTCTAAAGCTTGGAGATTCACTTCAAACTGGTGATAACTACAAAGACTTGAATCTTGATGAACACATTCAAAAATGTGGGAGTGAATTTAAATGTACCGTTTGTAATGTATTCATGAATGATATATCAATGGCTGTTAGTCATGTCAAAGGACAAAAACATTTGAAAGCCATCTCCAGGCTTAGTTCTCCAGGATCAACATGTTCATCTGAATCCAGCATGGATATGGATTCAAACATTAAAAAATGTGGTACTGAATACATCTGTAAGGCCTGCAATGTATTTATGAATGATATATCTATTGTCTCTAGTCATTTGAAAGGACAAAAGCATTTGAAAACTCTTTCTAGAATGAATCCCTCTGTGGGTGGGGTACCTTCATTAAACCTAGATAACTCATTTGATTCAGTTTCCTCAGTCTCTGATTTGGTAGCTAATTCATCTGAGGGTTCAGAGTTCGAAAACAAGCTAGACCGGTTCATTGAAAAGAAGGGTACTGAGTATGTGTGTAATGCTTGCATTGTAGTTTTGGATGACTTATCAGCTGCCATGAATCATGTCAAAGGACGTGTTCATTCATCTTTTACCCAAATGAACAATTCCATTGATTGTAAGGATAATGTAGCTTCAGTCAACAAAGCTAGCTCTAGTTTGAATTCATCCAATTCCTCTGCTCCCACATCTGACATGAATGTAGATCCACCCAATCGTTCTAATCTTAAAAGAGGACTAGATCATTACATTGAAAAAAAGGGATTGGAATATGTATGTAATGCATGCAATGTATCCATGAATGATGTATCAATTGTTTCAAGTCATTTGAAAGGACAAAAGCATTTGAAAACTCTTTCTAAACTGAATAGTTCTGACTCGGTTCTAGAGTCAAATTGTGTTGATCTTTACGGTAAACTGGATCCGAGTATAGTTAAAAAAGGGTTGATCTATGTTTGTGATGCCTGTAATGCCACAATGAATGATATTTCAACTGCAACCAGTCATGCTAAAGGACAAAAGCATTTAAAAAATATTTCTAAACTTAAATATTCTGTAGATGATGTCAGTTTCAGATGCACTACATTCCAATCACCTGATCCTGATCTCTCCGATTCAGTTGTAGATTCTGCTAAAAGCTTTACTAATCTGGAGCAATTCATTGTAAGATGTGGAAAGAATAAATATAAGTGTAAGGAATGTAATGTATTTATGAATAATGTATCAGCTGCTGCAAGTCATGTTAGAGGACAAAGTCATATAAAAACTGTCTCGGGTCTTAGTGGCTCTCAGGGTCTTAATGATAATAGTGCAAATGCATTGGACATATCTGAATCCAGTTTGGGCTCAGATGATTCTGATCATTCTATTAAAGGAAATATATTGGGTTCTCCAGACGATTCTTTTAAGTATGATTCCTGTATTGAAAAACTAGGAAATGATTATTTATGCCGTCCTTGTAATGTATTTATGAGTAGCGATTCTACTGTTCGAAGTCACTTACGTGGACAAAAGCATTTAAAAAACCAACTTCATTATAAAGGCCCCACAAATATTACTGATGATTATAAAAGTACCAGTCCTAGTTCACTTGACACTGATGATATGTATTTATTTAATAAAAAAATTCCTTTCAGTGTCCATTCTGTAGAGGAGGTAATGAGTGATGTCAAAGTTTTAAAAACAAATGAACCTGTTACCTTTTAAGTTGTATTCTACTTTCTATTTTTCCTTATTGATAAAGCCCATTTCCTCGTAGCATTTCTCATTTTAAAGGCAACTCTTGACTTGTTACATCTTTAAGACATGACTTATTTTTGAAATTTGTTGTATATTACATTTTGTGTTTTCTTTTATAGGTATTTTATCTGATGTTAAACCAAACTTACTTTTTGTTAAAAAAAAACTGAAGTATTTTTTTTGTTTGGTTTAATTCAGGCTTTATGTATTATGGGTGATTGATCAAAATGTACAAAGGTTTTAGTGCCATACTGATTTCAACAATCTTACAAATATAAATCACTGAAGAAAGTAATTCACTGTATTCCAGTATGTGTTTTTGAAGAGGTAGAGATCTGTTGGTAAAGGCTTTACCAACCAGATTTACCCTAATGATTAATTTCAAACGTCTTAAATATATTGTTTGATTTGAACTCAATACCATGCCCAAAGGGTTTAGCTAAGAGGGGATTTTAAGGTATTCCTCCTTTCAAAAAGATCATAATTTTTTTAACCATAGAAAATGATGTAAAACCATGGGTGCCACTCTTCCGTCCTGGGGACGGAATCCCGTCTTTCTAAATGTTTTGTCAACGGAATTCCATCCTGGGTTTATTATGTAACCCAAAATCAGCTGATCAACTGACAGCGATTTGTACTAAATTTCACTACTTAACATCACACATTTGCTCACAAATAAACCTGTTTGACTGAAATACAGCTTTAATTTAAGGACCTATTTAATTGTTCATATGATATTTTATAAGTTTTTCATGCAATTAAAAAAATTGCTAGACTGGGGGCAAATTATTAAAAGATAGTTCAAAGTTCCGTCTTGCAAATTTTGGAGAGTGGCACCCATGCATAAAACTCCTGATATCCCCCTTCATTTTTTTTTCTTTTTGCTACACCACTTATCATGTCCAAGGTTGTTAAGTATTTAAATACTTAGTAACGGAAATACTTTTTAAATACTTTAAAAGTATTTAGTTACATTAGTTACTTTTTGAGTATCAAACTGGTATTTAACTACAAAAATTTTAAAGTAACTAACTCTTTGTTACTTAAATACCTATGCTGTACTTTAGTTACTTTCTAAACCCAGAATTTAAAAAACGGAATCCAACATTGGAGGGGAACAAAACACTTCTTCCTGCTTCCGCATAGCCCGAGGGGAAAAAGCGTTCTCGGCAGTGGCCGACTGCCCGACCGGACACCCGGGCGACAGCGCTGACAATCCTCCCCCGACAATTTATAGCCCCCCTGTGTTGACAAGGAGCGGGCGCTTGTGTGTTCTCTGGGTGGCCGGCCGCCTTGCAGGCAGAGCCCTGCACGCGCTCGCTATAGCGCGTCTAACTCGCCATTTAAAAAAAAAGCGCGTCCTTAAGATTTTGCGCGTACGATTTTGATCAAGTCGTGAAAAAATCGGCAGGCTTCTGTTTACGCGGCGATTTACTTTAGAATCGCACGCGCTGGTGAAAAAGCGGCGCGCTTGGAAAAAAGCGCCGCGCTGAGAAAAATTCGGCGCGCTGTGAAAAGCGCGGCGACTTTTTCTTGAATCGTCAACGTGCAGTAAATGTTAGCTCTCAATAGTCAGATATTTAACTCGAAATGATTTTACACCAGTGTATCTAATATTTTATGTTAATTTGGGATTGAAGTGGTCAAAGGATTGATGAAGGGTTCCACTCTAATTTCTTAGTCAAAGTAAACACTAATATAAATTTTTACAAACTTAATCATACGCATATATTTAACATTTTTAAAGGATATGTAAGCTAGTACTGTTTAGAATGTTTTAACAGGTAAAAATAGTTTCTCTATGGAAAAATTCTGAGATAATCAAACAGGAGATCATGCTCAATTAAGGATCTGGATTAATAGACGATTATGGTATCATATATTAACCACTTGTCTTCAACCAAATTATATAATAACCTATAGGGGTTTTGCCGAACGTTTTGTAAATAGTATTTTTCTCTATAAGTCACGGACGTAGCTATAGATTTTATAAGGGGGTGTTCAAGAAACTTTGGGTCACAGTGGTCACATTGAAAGTTTAACTAAAACAGGGTTTTCCAACTGGCGGGACGCATGCGGCCCGCGAAGCTCCCTGAAACCTCCCTAAAAAGTAGCTTTAGAAGACATTTACTAAAATTTAAACATTTTTGGGGGAGGACCCCCGAACCCCCATATATACCTTATTAAATTAAGGAGTAGCTTTGCTTTGGTCGGTCGTTTTCTATGGAGAAAAATTGAGGTTTCGAAAGAGAGGTTGTATACCTTGAATTTCCCTCTGAGCGTAGCAAGGGGTTATAAAGGCTTAGGTTAACCTTTATCATGAGGAGGGACAAAATGGAATATCATAGGCATAGGGTCAACTTTTGACTAGGGGGGGGCAGAACCTGTAATGGCGGCTTTACACCACGCGGTTTGCGGGACGCGATTTGCGATTTGAGGCGAAAACGGGAACCGCAGAAACTCAGCGACCGCTTGAAAGAGGGCGCTAGAATCGATTTACGACACTAGCGGCTGCCGCGCGGGAACCAAAACTTCCGCGGCGGCATTAGCGGTAGCCGCTAGTGTCGTAAATCGATTCTAGCGCCCTCTTTCGAGCGGTCGCTGAGTTTCTGCAGTTTCCGTTTTCGCCGCAAATCGCGTCCCGCAAACCGCGTGGTGTAAAGCCGCCATAAGACCTCAGGACCAAGGGAGACGTTACTAGACTGTTTCGAAGGGGTTCTGGCCCCCCAAATGTTTCTAATAGTTTCCCATTCTGAGTAAAATGTAGGGCAAATGTGAATTCTTGTGGTTAATACATGCCCTCAAGCAAAACAGGGGGATCTGGGGGGTCCTCCCCCAGAAATTTTTGTGAAATTGGACCCGAAAAAGTTGTATTTTCACTCATTCTTTTAATATTTGGGACAGGAACCTTTCTGTTTGGCTGACATTAGGTCTAGGCTAAGGGGGTGTCTGGACCCCCTAACCGCCCCCTTATATACGTCCATGCTATAAGTTGAAACCAAACCACGTTCCTGCAATTAAGTATCAATATCTGAGGATATCATTGTTCACATGTAAATTGTATCCCCGTTTTAGCTAAGTTTTGGTAAAAGTTTATCCACGGCGAAAATTATCCCTCACGATAGTATATGTAGTCCTAATTTTTGGACCTGTATAGATAACCCTCATTTATTTACATCAGAATTTGGTATAGACTTGATTACTTTCATTCTAAGCACAAGTCCAATCATATTTAAGTTAAAAGTTATGAAATTTTTCAATGTGTAGAAATGATAAAAAAAAAGTTAGAAAATACAACTTTAATGTTAGAAAGGAATACTATTTACGAAACAACACAGCTTGGCTGAGTTCATACAACTGGTTATATAAATCTTAATTCAAAGGTCATTTATCCTTATAAACCAAACTAACAGCTACAGAAGAGGAGAAAAAACTATTTACAACTTAAAAGGATTTAAATTTAATTTAAGGGATGCACTTTTTTATAAATTTTTTAATTAATTCTTATTCTAAGATTTATTCAAGATCAAGAAACTTCTCAATCTGATGAATCTGGAAATGTATACTTATCTATAAATCAGTGATAATTTTATCAAAATGATTTTTCATTTCATTCACGATATTTTCTCGTTTCATGAAGGTGTAATGCAATGATATCATGCGATTCCTACTTAAGTGTAGCGCGCAAGCTTCAAATCGGCGGGTTATGTGGAGAGCGTCGCGTTTTTGGTTACGCGGCGCGTTTTTCATAGCGCGGCGCGTTTTTTTCAAATCGGCGATTAGCTTCAAATCGGCACGATCTTAAGGAGAGCGTGTTGCCTCGGCGCGCTGAAAGTTTGTATGACGATCTGATTTAAAAGAGACGCGCTTGGCGCGCTAAATCGAGCGCATGCAGGGCTCTGCTTGCAGGTCGAATTGCAGTGCAGGAGATGGAATAGCCGATATGGCACCGTTTTATACTTTTATGGCCACTAATTGTTCGTAGTTTCTTGTTTTCCCACCCCACCTTCCACGAACCAAAGGGAGGGAGGGCACATTTTCAAGGGCAAAGGCAATCAAATCTTAGCCTTCTTCAGTCCCTTTTTGTTTGTGCTCTCGAAAAGCTGCAAGTTTCCTGCCTCCTGGATAGAAGAAGTATATTTATTTAAGAAGATCAACTGCTTAGAAGTATAATGTCCCAAAAAGAGCTAGGTTGTGTTTATATTTTTTTTTTTAAAGTAGAGTGAAGGGATTAAGGATTTATGTTTTCTTTATATTTTTATCTAGATAATTACAATTGATTTTTATTTTTTGATATTTGTATATGACATGGGACTTGAAAATTCTCCAGTTTTTGCTCAAAAGGCCTTTTATAAAACGTCCTACTCTCAAACTAATGTTAATGTAGTATGCTTACAAGATTCTATGAAAATATTATTTTGAAAGTTTACAACTTTCTTTCTATGTTCCCGTGTAATAATTTTGTTTTTACTAACCGGAATTTTCGTATAACCTTTTGTATAGAGTTTTTTAACAAGATACTCTGATTAAAAAAAAATTAACTAAATAAAAAAAAAAATTCCGAATTACAGTATATACAAATCTAAGGGTATTTTATTTTTTCATTCCATAAGTTTAATTTCATGAAAGCAAACAGTTTTAAGGAACCTCCAAAACTGTATTTATGAAGAAAAACTAAGCCCCCCCCCCCGAAAAAATATTACCATCCTTTAACTTTTTTCATATTGATTGTATTTTGGTAATTAAAATAAAATCCTTCCATAATAATAAAAAAAAACAGTTAAAACTTAAATATTCATTTTTATAGTAGTAAATAAATTGTGTTGTAATTTATATATTTAAACTCCTGGACTTTTATTTTGAAGTTTAAATATAATTTCTATGAAGTAGTTTCAAAAATTAATCCATTCCCGGGAATGACTGAAATTCCGGGGATTTCCCGGGAAGATTATACTATGACTAAATATACTAATGACCTGAAAAAATACTATATTATTTATTTATTCATTTTTGGGATTGTTGGTCGTGTCTTTAGGAATTTAAATCCATAGGGGAGAGTACCCCAAAGCGGGTATGCTAACTTTGAAAGCTCAAAAACCTTAATTATTGTTTGATTGTAATTACATATTTGATTTTATATAATACTTTTGTGCTTCTGGGGAGAGGCTTTTCAGCTCTTTTAAACTAATGGTGCCCCCCATGGGGCGAGGCATCATAATTTTAAATAAATTTTAATTCAAATTTTATTTTCTTATTAAAATTAGAAATTGATTTTAAAATAAATTTTAATAATTAAAATAATTTTTTAATTTAAATCTTAAAAATTAATTTAAATTTTAAAAATTAATTTTATTAATTTAAATTTTAAAAATTAATTTTATTAATTTAAATTTTATAAATTAAAATTTTACTGGTAAAGTAACTGAAGGTCGTCTTAAATACTTTTCATGTACTCTATTTGTACTCTATTTAATTACTTTTTTGGGGTATTTGTATTTAATATTTAGTTACTTTTTCTGAAATACTTGTATTTGTACTCAAATACTTTTTAAAAGTAACTTTAACAACCTTGATCATGTCTTTGGTTCTGAAGTTACTATTTGTCAACATTTTGATTTTGGCAAAATGGCTATCAGCGTATCACCTGAGCACTGTTTTTTGTAGAATGTACTTTAAAAGTAAGAAAAACTGTCATGCCATAATTTTTACCATTTAATAATATATAATCTGAAAAGTAAGCTTTTGTAATACTACTTTTATTGAGATGTTTTATGCTAACCCTTTTACCCTCAGAAAAAAAAAATTTATAAAATTGGAAGTAAGGAAAGTTTTTCTTTTACTACAGGTATCAAATTAAAATGTTTTGTTTTGCTATTTTTCTTAGTAATCTTGCTTTGAACTGTATTTCTTAGTACAAAAAAACCTAAATTGATTGATATAGTTGACTGTTAAAACTGTATTTAATATGCATTTACATCATGCAGTCAAAAAGTTCCTGTAACTTCATTGTATCTCTTTATTTCCTCAAAACCTTAGAACTTTTGATTGTATCTTCTATGTTTTGCACAATAACTCTTATTTTTAATAGCTTTTTTGTTACTTTTTATTTTTTATTATTATTTTTTTTTAATATTTTAAATTTTCTATTATAAACTTATAGACCGGGAGCCAGCAACATATTTTGTCAGTCATTTCCTCTCAAGCGATATTTGGTGGAAAATTTCAGGAAGTTATATCATAAAGCCTGGTGAGCGTCAGCTGGCTGTAGGGCGGTGGAATAGACGTCAGCTGGTCGTTTAACATTTGGAGCGTCTTTCTCAAAGATTTATTGCGGCTTCAATGACGCGAGAGAAAAAGAACAAGAGGGAAACTCAGTGAAACTGTTATGTTTTTGTTTACATTTCGATTTGCTTTGTATTGTTAGGAAATAGACCAACTTTCTTTAAAGAACAATAAATTATTACTTCTAAAAATTAATTACTCACCAATTTCCCTAAAGATAACTTTTCATTTCTTTTTATAAACCAAACCAACTTTTTGAAAGGACACTGTTTTAATTAATTTTTTAGATATTTATTTGTTTTTCAGATAATTTTAAGTTGGCAATATTTAATTAATAATGTTCTAGAAGGGAATTGTTTTTTGTTGACAACTTGAGACTCATGAAGTCAGGAAACGTTGAAAGGAAATCACTGAAAGTATAAATTTTTGTTCATGTTTGTTGGTTCCTTACATCTTACATTATTTACAAAATCTTGATTTAAAACGATATCCGCCACACACCCTTTCGTACCTCTCCTCAATACAAAGCAAATCGAAATGTAAACAAAAACATAACAGTTTCACTGAGTTTCCCTGGAGTTTCCCTCTTGTTCTTTTTCTCTCGCGTCATTGAAGCCGCAATAAATCTTTGAGAAAGACGCTCCAAATGTTAAACGACCAGCTGACGTCTATTCCACCGCCCTACAGCCAGCTGACGCTCACCAGGCTTTATGATATAACTTCCTGAAATTTTCCACCAAATATCGCTTGAGAGGAAATGACTGACAAAATATGTTGCTGGCTCCCGGTCTATTAATATTATTTTCAAAAATTAACAATATTTTTTGTCTATTTGCTTTGATTTAGATTTCTTAAGTTAGGTTGTGTTCTTAAAAATACCAAAGAGGTGCATTATAGTTAGTGATTTTCTCATTGATAACTTGTTATTTATGTATATTATTTTTTTAATAGAGAAGAGACAAATGTGGCTTCATTGGGATGTTTAGATGGAAAAAAGTTTGCTTGAATGGGCAATTGGCTAAATAGCATTAAGCCTAGGTTAAGATTTATGATTGATGAGATATTTACAACTAACAAGTTATTTTGAATGATCTTATCTCCTACTTTGTTTTGGTTGTTAATTTTTTATGCTGTCATCTTATTGTTACTTAAGTTGCTGGTCAAAAACATTTTGGGTTAAAACTATGTAGTAATCTAACAATTATATGTGTGTTTATTTGTAGATATTGTGGTAGCAAAATTTAATCCAATTCTGCTTTTCAATAAAGATTAATTCAAAGGGTTCATTCATCTGCTTTCCTCTTACTCTAAGTTAATGACAAAATGCAAATGAATCAAGTGTTCTATGTGTAATGGTTTAAAAATAAAATTCTTTACAAAATCAGTTAATTTAATGCTTGTGTGTGTTAACTGTTTCATATTAACTAAATGTTTAAACTTTCCTGATATTTCAAACATGTATTCATCAATTCATTTCAAAGATAGTTTTACATCTAAATCAATTATTTAGAAAAATTATGTAATTAAAAGGTATAAAAAACACAAAGGGTGGTTTAGATGGAGGTTGGAGAAAATGGTCTAACAGACATATTCTCTGGCTGTTAAAATAGTTTAGTTTCAAATATTTTTTGCACTCTATCATTAAAACAGTAATGCACATAGGTGCCGACTTTTATAAAATAATGGGGGGGGGCAGTACTTGACAAAAAAAACCCCATAAAATTTAGGAAACAACCGTGAAGTTAACGTGCCACAATTTAAAATAACCTAATTTTGTATCAGATGTATAAAATCAATTCCATTACATGCCCCTTTCAATATCCCCAAGGTGTAATACTTTGAGGTTGAGGTGCATTTAATGTTAAAGTTTTGTGTATGTAAACTACACATGCACATGAAAATTTTTTGCTAAAAAAATTCCACTAATGCCAATGCCTAATCATTTTTTCCTTCTCTTCAAAAATGGACGTTTTACTTAGTGGCTCATTGTATTTAAGTGTATATTAGGGGTAGAGATGCAAAATTCCCGCAGTTTTTGAAACATGGGAAAAAAACCGGGAATTTTGGGGAATAAACCCGGAATTTTGGGGAATATTGGGAATTTTGAGGAAGTTTTGAATATAAACAAAGACGGCCATCTTTAGGCTTAAGGTTAAAATTTTCACTTCAAGAATTCTCGTAGCTAAGAGTTATTTCGTTATTTCAAACTATTTTTTCTCAAAACTTGTTATTTTTAACTTATTAGTGTCTGTAACTTTAACATTAGTTCAAGCGATTCGAATCGAACATAAAATCGAATCATTCATGTTGTGGGCACCAAACCATGACAAAAACAGAAAAAAAAATGTATGTAGATCGGTGATTTGTCAGAGAATTATTTCAATTGTTTAAATTTGAATATATTTTCTAAAGGTCACAACAGTTTTAGCGACAGGCAGATTTTCCCTGTTTATGATATGAATTTCAAAACAAATTTTAGTCATCATATTAAGCATAATTTTGATATTTTATTACCCGTGTCTTAAAATTTGCTAACTCCCGGGAATTTATAATACTCCACATTGAAGAGAAAATCAACATAAACACGATTTCTTAAGCGAGTTCAGATGTTTTTTCCTTCTCCCGTGTCAAAGGTCAAAATTCCCGAAAATTCCCGGAAATTTTCAAAATTCCCTTCCCAAAAAACCCGGTTTATTCCCGGGTTTAAACCGGGTTTTTTCCAGCCTTTGCAACACTAATTAGGGGACATTTATAAATTATGTGAGGTGGTTTTTTTTCCAAAATCTGGACCCTCCCTTGGTGAGATTTTGCTGAATCCCTCCCCTCCACGTGAGATTTACCTACAACTTTTTAAAAATGATTTTCCTTTCTCATACTTAAAAACATAGAAAATCGTATAATTTCTACGTGAGATATCGACCCCCTCCCCCTTTGGTGAGATTTATGCATGATTTATGCAGCGCAGCATGTTAGAAAAATCTTGATACAAGTAACTCCTTTAGTGCAGGTCCACTGAGATTGGTCAAATGGCACCACATGATGCATTACGTCGCAGAAATATATTATTTCGCTTTTTTTTTGTTAAAGAGCCTGAAAAATATATGACCAATTAGGAATTTGAATAGTATTTTGTTTTTATCACAGAGTAGTTTTTATCTCTGTGGTTTTTATCTGATTTCAACATCAACAAACTGGCAACACTAAAAGCTTTATTTTTTTTCTGAGCGTTTCTCAGCTTTGAATGTTTCTCTACTCTACCCCAAAATTATTGTTATCATAGGACGAAAAAGCGTCGGTTGTGTTGCGTTTGCATTGCATTTCTGTGTTAAGCTCTTGTAAGCTTTTCTGTTGCAGATATTTAATATTTTGTGTGGTTTCATCTAAAAGTTTTGGTAAGTTTTTAAAAATTTGCTCTTGATGCTTTAATTTTGCTGCAAATCTTGTTTGTAAGTGTTAAATGCGATCGCTAACTATTGTGAAATTCGGAATTAGGCTTAAGTAACGGTTCTTATTGTTTGGGTATTTTACTTGTTTATTAAGCCTAACTTTAAAGTTCTCTCCTATTAAGAAATTGTGATGTTTCTTTGATTATTATATTTAAATTTTGTGGGGTGTGACCTGCTTTTTAGGCTTATTTGACTAGATTTAGCGTGCTATAAAATTAACCGTCTTGTGGAAGGATTGTGAAATATCGCTGATTGGCTTGAATGGACATGTTTTCTTCAATTTAGGTCAATGCTTTCAATTTTGATCGTCACCTTGAATTGGGTTTTAATGAGCGACTCAAACTCTATTCGGGAAGCCATCCTTCTGTTTTCTTGTGTGTGCGCTTATGTAAACAAGTTTCCCGCGCTGCTTGCCATATTGCACAATTCTTAGATGTTATAGTTTTTAAACCTGATAAGACGTTGAAGGAGCTTATAAAGTACAGCTATTTAGTCAGTTTTACCTTAATTCTTTTTTTTTTTTTATTTATCACTGTTTGCACGATTAATTTGAGAATTTTCTTTCTGTAGTTGATGTTAACAATTAACTCATTATAGTATCCATATACGACGAGTTCATTTTTAGCATGCTACTAGAATAAGACTGAAAAATTACAATATCCAAAATATAATATAATATGGGTAAATCCAAAGAACCAGGGCCTGGGTGACATGTTTGGCGAAAATTGGTGTTGCCAATGTCGTTTTTTGGCAAGTAAGCAATTAATTCTATTTTCTATGGCACTGGGTTGCCAGAATTCCCTATTTCATCACCATTTTTGGCTGGACCTGGTGCCAAAAATGGTGATAAAATTGTGAATTCTGGCAACCAAGTTCTTTGACGAAGTTGAAATCATTTGACAATAAATGGTATTGGCAGCACCAAGTTTTGCCAAAATTGTTGCCCAGGCCCCCTTCTTTGAATTTACCTTAATTTGCATTGTTAGTTAGTCTATAAACGAGGAAAATTTGATAAATGGACTTTTAAAAGTTACTTTGTATTATATAGTAGGGGAAAGTAGTGGGTATCACGATCCTACACTATTTTTAGCTTAACAGTATATGGCAACACTAAATATAAGAAATTTTTTATAAAAATAATTGCTGTGTGATTTAATAGATTCATAGATTAGGTTTGGCAACACTAAATATATGTAGTTTTGATCTCTACCACCAGAGCACTCAGTCCAGCTAAATTATTTCTAGAAAAGCCGACTATTTAGGAAGATACGCTAAAACTGACTACTACGCTAAAAACTGATTTCCCCCATCAAAAGTAAATTTTCTATCTTTGGTTTCGTAAGCAGTTATTACAGTTGATTTTACAGTGATTTTAATGTAATAATGTTTTGTTTTAGCTATTTGCCATTATCACATGTTCTTTAAATGAGGCTAGGCCTAAAATCAACACTGGTTAGACATTTTTCAGTAAATGATCAAGTATTGTACCTTTGACCTAAGGAGAGCATAGTACCTTGGACCTATCCAAAATGCACTTAACTACCTTGAGTTACTAAATAAATCACTATACTGACTTTTATTTCATTGTTTTTTTGGTTTTAAAAGCAGGGTAAGATTTAATTTCATGACTAACACTAATTTTAGGGAAATCTATGATTTTGTGATAAAAAAACAGTGTTTTAAAACTTTTGTGCTGAAAAGTGCTCAATTAAAGCTTAAACATCTGGGTGGTTCAATGAGCACTTGTTCCTTGAGTTTTTCACGTGCTTGCACCCAGCTAATAAGTCATATATTTGGACTTTCAAATGTAGTTTTTTATTTTTTAAAATGTTTTTACAGCTTAATCATAAGCCATGGCTCGTACTAAGCAGACAGCTCGTAAATCCACTGGAGGCAAGGCTCCCAGAAAACAACTTGCTACCAAAGCAGCCCGTAAGAGTGCCCCATCAACTGGAGGTGTGAAGAAACCTCATCGTTACAGGCCCGGTACTGTAGCTCTTCGTGAGATCAGGCGTTACCAAAAAAGTACTGAGTTGTTGATCCGCAAACTGCCCTTCCAGCGTTTGGTGAGAGAAATTGCCCAAGACTTCAAGACTGATCTCCGATTTCAGAGTGCTGCCATTGGTGCATTGCAGGTAATAAATTTAAATTATACTTTATTTTTGTACTTATGTGTTTTAACAACACTTTGTTTCTAGATCTCTTAATTTGCACATTAAGCCTTTCCAAGATAGAACTACCTATTTGCATATGCTGATGACTTTTGATACGTTAAAGATGCTTAACATTAAAGATAATTTTGATTTCTGTTCATTGTATTGTTAAATATCGGCGTGCTGTTTTGAACTCAAAAGAATTATTGCCAACATTTAAAAAACAACCAAATAAAACAGTTATACTGATAACAAGCGAAAAAATTTGGAAATATTTAATTACTTGGAGACTTAGACAACTTGGTGATATTTAGCCAGACAGGTAATGGAATTGATCCTGATTTTTAAACACTTTGTCAATTGTTCTGTTTTGCCAACAAAACAACTGCTTCGTTAAATGGACACTCTCTCAGTTGAAGTGGCCAGAGAAAACAACTTTACTGTGTGTCCTAGATTGCAAATAACTCCGGTGGTATCTCAAAGAATCATATTCCTCATTTTAGTTTAATCTTAATGTTCACTACAAAGGTTGTTTTGAAGCAACTTAATAAATAAATAAAATAATAATACATACAATGATGGTTTTAAAAAATTCTGAAAATGAAGTTAGTAAAAGCAAGTTTAAATTTCTTCAAAGCCTCCTAAATAACCTTCGGAAAATTTAAAATTATAAAAATTGGATAAAAGCTGATCATACAGCATAGGTACTCTCGATATGATGAAGTTTCAGGGAAGGGTGACAAATTTCTAGATTTAAAGAGTTTTGGCTTGGCTTTAAAAACTTAAATTTATGTAATGTGGTTATATAGTGTCATAAGACCTTTTGATGTAAAAAATGTCTAGAGAATTAAAATTTTGACTGTTCTGATAAGCTTATTTTTGTTGCAGGAGGCAAGTGAAGCATATTTGGTAGGCTTGTTTGAAGACACCAATTTGTGCGCAATTCATGCTAAGAGAGTAACCATTATGCCGAAAGATATCCAGCTCGCACGACGTATTCGTGGTGAAAGAGCTTAGTTTTATGTTCTTTTTCGGCTGAAATATGTTCTCATCACCATCAAAACATGTCATGTGTCTTAACTCTCATTGTAAATTTTTTTTTTGAGTTTTCTGTTTGGTGGATTTATACTTACATTGAATAATTATGTACTGTCTTATTAATAAATGTATCAAAACTCAGTTGTCTTAGAGCCATTTGTAATTTAAAAAGTTATAACAAAGACATTTCTTTTCAAGTTTATGTTTACAAACTGGCATAGTTGAATAAAACAAAAAGCTGCACAAAAATGTCTTCAAATATTTTCTACAAACTAAGTGCCTTCAGTCATTTGGGTTTTAATTTAAAACATGACAGTCCCATTTTTCACCTAAATACTTTACTAACAACAGTAAGAAAAATCTATCAAGAATTTAAATTATTTTAAAATATTTGCTGCAAAAATCTAAAACTCTGTGTGTGTGTTTAATATATTTTAATTTGGAATTCTTTTCAGTTTGAACTTGGGAAAAAGTGATTTTTTTATTCAAATAGTTATTATCCTCTTAACTTCTTTAACACTGATGGGATTTTTAAAATTGTAGAATAGGTAACAAGTGAAATATAGTAACAGGTTTTGAATTGTTAAACATATGAATGGTAATAATGTAGTCTTCGATATAAGAAAGGTTTTTGAGAAAAGTTCAGTTTCTGAAGTAGGGGTACTAAAGAGAAAAACTTTTGTTCCATAAAATGTTTAAAAAAATCCCATGTTTGTACAAGCCATTAGGCTTATATGCCTTTCTATGTTAGTCCATGAAAAATTTAAAATGAGCCTTGAAAAGTGCTTGATATTTTTTACTCACAAAAGAGTGGGAACTATGCTATTGTTTTAACAAAATCTGGAGGGCCTTCGTATGAACTCCATTACAACTTTTGCCAGATTTTTTTTTATATAACTTCCAACACACTGCAATAAAATATGTATGATTTAACTCAGGGATGTAGTATTTGGCTACAAACGTCTTGACAGGAACTACAAAATGAGCCGGGCCATAGTCTATGGAAGTCTCATGAAGTGGGTTAAACTGCTATGCAAAATTTACCTTGCACATGGGTGTACTTCAGTTCTGAGGGCAGAATTCTGTCTATAACAATTCTGTGAACGGAATTCCGTCCGGGTTTAATATAATTGGGAACAGATAGGCTGTAATATGTACTGAATTTCAGCGCTAAACTTGTATATTTTGCCATTTTAAAGAGTCAAAATCTTAATTATTCTTAGACTTCTAGTTTTTTATTTGTAATTGTTTCAGTCAATTGGGGAGAGCTGTCATAACTAATCGATGCTCAAAACCATATTTTTATTTGGATTTGTGCCAGAACTGCGTCAAGCGAATGTTTTTGAAAATAGTATTCACCTTTCTTTAAAAAAACACTAGACTGGGTAAAAAAAAATAATTAACTAGACAGTTCAGTCTTAAAATTTTTGAAGAGTGACGACACCCATGTACATTATTCTCAATTCAGACAATAAACCCAAATGATAAACAACTTCTTAATTGAATAAATTTATCAATGATTTCAACCGTATTTTGATGAGAAAGGGCTATTAGCGGTGTTAATCTTTTTCTATATCTTTGCATCCATCTTGAAAACACTTAAACTCCACAAAAACTGTTTCATAACAATTATTTATCTCTTATTAGTTTTTTTTATTGGCACATGTTAAGGTGGTTTTTAATCTGAACCACTATCTGTTATTAAACGATGCAAAAAGATCTCTTGAAACCCAAACCACATATATTTTTTCACTGCTTGAAAGCAGACTTCCTTCTTTATAGTAATGTATAGTATATTGGAAAATATTCGGAGATTTTTTCTTCATACACCCTTTTTTTGTGGTTAAACAACACTTAAACCATGATTAATGTTTCAATCTGCCATTTCTGCAATTTCATTCTGCCATTCGATTTTGTAGATGTAGACTATTGCCTTTAAAAACATGAAATTGTAAGCTTTTACCTATAAACAAAAATTTGGTAATAAACAGCCTAATTGATAGAATTGGATAAAAATTGGTATTTTTCTTTATCTTTGCATATATTGACCACCGCCATCTTGAATACTGCTTTGCAGAGTTAAAATGTAAGTAGACATTCGAAATAACAAGCTAAAATTGATGGAAAGGTAAAAGATAGTGTCCTAATTGACAATGGCCGATTGTACAATCGGCCACCCACGTGTTCGTTTTTGTCATGAATTGTTTAATAATGTGAATTTTATCACCGTTTGGTTGCAATTAAATCAAATAGAACGAACAAAGTGAGAAACCAAACGGTGAGATTTTTGACCCTACATGAAATGACATGTTTTATTGAATAAATAAACTACATTTTAAACCCAAGTTTACTTAAATCGCTTGAATAGTTTTTGAAATATTTGACTTTAAATTTCTAGTTTTTTTCGGCTCTTAAATTGCGGGTCCAAGATGACAGTGTTTTTTTCAAAGTGGTGGATTTTCCCCAGGAGGGATTTTTTGGTATATCAATCAGCACACTATCCTTTACGTTTCCACCAATTTTCAGCTTGCTATTTTGAATGTCTATCTGTATTTTGACCCAGCAAAAATTTAACTAAATAAGAATTAATTGTAATTAAATTAGCTTTTTTGTTGTTGTTGTTGTCTTTCTTATGCCACAATTTCAGGATATCAATTAGGACACTATCTTCTACCTTTTCATCAATTTTCAGCTTGTTATTTCGAATGTCTACTTACGTTTTAACTCAGCAAAGCAGTAATTAAATAAAAATTAGTTGTAATTAAATTATGTTTTATTAAATTTTTTACTACCTCTCAAAACATTTTTATAAAAAAATTACCATTAAAGTAAAAAAAATTATTCTGATTTTTATCATAGAAAAAATAATTCCTGAAAGTGTCATCGAAACCCGAGATTTTTAGGTTGAGTGACTGGTTGATTTGAAATAAAGATGATTCTTATAACATTAATCATAATCACGTTAAGGGAGTCAGCTGTTTATTATAGGTACTTATACTAGACTGCAACGTTACTTGACCCTGGAAAAACAAGCTGAGAGCAAACAAAGTAGTTCCCTTCAATCCTTCAATTTAGAAATATGATTAGTTTGTTAAACCCCATGTATATAAAGTGTCGTTTTATCAAGATTTGCATACCGAAACTCTTTCTAGCAACCCAACATGCTTTCTGTTTACTCAGTTTTTCCTTCCGTGTAGTGATGTCATGAGGTCAGGAAATGCTGTAGTCTAGTACAGTTCCAAGACTTTACAAATCTTTAAATTATTTACCTTTCTCAAGTTTTCGGTTTAAAAAGGTCAATTAAAAACCTTGCTAATAATTTTTATTGCACCTCTTCAGCCTACAACTGGTAGTTAACACCTATCTATTCTTTTATTAATTAGAACCATTTTAGTTAACAGCAGTAATAAAGTTACTCTTATGACAGTCTTGAAATGATGAGATACTTTATAAGAAAAGATGAAAGAAATAGTATGTTACAATTTTATTGGAATAAATAACACTATTATGCAACACTTGCATTGATTCATGCATAAAAGCATTAAAACATGAATCACAATGAACTTGTTTCAGATTCAGACATTAATTGCTCGTATTTGCCTCCGCACTTCAGCCATTCTCAGTTCCAGAAATTTAGTATCTTTCCCTGTTTTTCTAAAATGTTCGATCTGAGCTCGAAGCTGAGCCTCTTCGAGTTGAAGTGGTCCTTGCTTTTCTAAATCCCTAATCCAGTCATCCAAGTCATTTTCCTCTCTCAGCATGCAGAAATATACCATGAAGGCTGTCAAGCTGAAGAGAACAACTGGAGCTTGAATTTTGGGTCTCTTGAAGTATTCTTCTCCACTAGTAGAGTATTTAGCCTTCCATTCAGCAGCTTTGCTCGTAGAGAACTTGATTGGTTCATCACTTGGTTCATCTTTTGCTGCTTCGGTCTTAACTGTTCGAGTTTGTGACCTGGAAATAATTAAACCTTAAGTAACCTTGTTTTTCTAACATGCTCCTTGTTTAAGGAGCATTTCAGAAAAATTATATATTTTTTTTGTAATAACCAGAAAAGTAAGGGAGTGCATTTTATCTTAATCTTATGACTTGGTCTTATATTTTAATTGTATAACCAATTGAAGTATCCAAGATTATAAAGGAATGATTGAATCTTCCTTGGATTGGAATGAATTGAGGAAAGGAAGGCCATCAAAGTTTTACACAGGATATAAAGGTAGCCTAAAGGGTCTCTGAGAATCTATTCAAGTATCCTTTTGGCAGTGGTCATTGTTCATCAATTTATTACAGGCAGACATAATAGGTAATCTTTTAGTCTGAAAGACAGGCATTGCGTTTTTCTCGTAGCATTTCAATACAGCAATTACATTTTAAAGGAGCACTGAAAAATTGGCAATTTTTAATGTCATATAACGAAATCAAACCCCATTTTATTCATATTGTCTAGAAATATCCATTTTGGTTCAGTGCTAAATAAATAGCGGTGTACTCGATAAAACCAGGCCTGGGCAACATTTTCGGTGAAATTTGATGAGTAAGAAATTCAACTTCCACTATTTTACTACCATTTTTGGAGCCAGGCCCGGTTTCTTTAGATTACCCTAAATTGCATGTCTTAGACTGGAACAGCTTTAGAAAGAGTCCTCCAGTTGCCATGCTTATCCATACCAACATGTTACAGCAGCGCGTCAAACAAGACAAAAACGAGCTAAGAGTGGCAAAAGCGATCGTTTTCGAGGCTTCCTATAGGTTCTTTTGAAAAAATTCCGTCGCTTTTGATGTGCTGCTGTAAATCCCCCATAAGTGTTGTCATCAACACTGAGCTACACATAAACCTGGTGTGCAAACTTCAATTTTATACTACAACCGGGTGCTACTTGTTTTTTTGGCATTGCCAGCTAGAGCGATAATTCATTTTCTAGCAACCTAGACGATATACTGTTAAAGTTTGTTTGCCCAGGCTAGATGAGAATGGTAAACCCAAACGGGGAAAATCCAAGTTCGAGTAGGGATGCGGGAAATCAAGGTAGCTGGCTTGGCTACTTAAGCACCCCATTGGCGATAAGATATTTCGACTCCTTCGAAGGAGAGGGAAGGGAGGTGGATTACTTGGTGAGAAGTGACCAGTTTCGGTGGCGCTCTCTCCATACCTATCCAACCATAGCCTTCGAGAGCGAGAAGGCCGGGACAGAAGAATGATGAGTCATCCTTTCCGACGAACGCTACCATTGAGTTTCCATTGACGCGTCGATTTTGGAGGGGAAAAATCGCTATAAATCATAAACAAATGATCGGAAAAAGAAAAAAAGACCTGTGTGTGATGTAGGAAACCAATACTAATGATTCTGAGTGAAAATGTTTACATTATCGGGGAAATATTTTGATAGATGGGATTTTTAAAAAAACCTTGTTCCGAGTACGATCGACTTTCACAAGCTTTATTAGATTAGATTCGGCATAATTTCAGTTAAATTACTACTTGCATTATAAAATCAACATTTTTGGTTAGATTGTATTCGTTTTTGAGTCATTCAAACCAATATTAACATTCGAAAATTTGCTGTTTAGTTGAGATTCGAAGCTAGCTGAACCGGGCGACGTTTTAAATAAAATATTTCTGTTTTATAATAACAAAAATCCTGTCTTTATTTTAACAACTAATAGATCATGTCCTATCTTAATATTTTTAATCCTTACACAGATAAATATTAACCATATTAACCCCCGCCTTGTAACTTTAAGTAGGATTTAAATATCAAGTGAGTATTCAAAATCAGCCGCTCTCTCTCTTTCTGGTACTATAATATATCTTGAGGTTTATTTCCTTTTTCCTTTATATATGAATAATCTAATATTTGAAATGAATAAATAGGATTTCCATTTTCAGTCAATAAAGTGTACTTATTTATAAACTTTTAAAAGGTAAAAACATGAAACGCAAATAACTGATCCAATAAGTTATAAGCATAACATTTAATTAAATTATTAATATCTATTAAAAAAATTTTATTTTTGGAATAACCATGTCGCTCCGAAAGTGCTTGATGCAAACCACGGAATGCTCAGAAGGAGCGAATTGAGCTCTCGGTATTTTCCGAAGCCATAACTTCTTTCTTTCTGCATCTTTAGGGAAGGAAAACACACTTACATTGCTGGCACCTTTTGTATAATTACCCTTGCATCCTGGGACACAGCAATGGTCCGGCATTATAAAGGCCTGGATGCAAAAAGAGCAAGGGAAACATGGGACAAAGGCGCTTGCTCCAAGTTCCCGCGTACGCACACAGCTCAGACCTTGAGAATCAATCGACGGCTAGGATGACTCATCGCTCCGGAGATGCGCAAGTGGCCAGGCCTGTCTCGTTCTAGAAGGTTATGATCCAACCCAGGTGCGGATCCAGCACGGCTCCAAGGGGGGGGCACTTTTTCAGACCATCACCTTTACCTTTTGAGAAAAATGTCAAAATTTTGGGTATTCTCTAAAAAGTATCACTCAAGATCCCTTTTTGGTACCCCTGGGGGCAAGGTGGGCCTCCCCCATAAAAAGTTTTGAAATTTGACTTGTAAAAGTAGGTTTTTAACTCATTTTGAGTACTTTTTGGGACTTTTTTTCGTACTTATGAGTAATTTTTTGGGTCCCTGGATCCGCCACTGATCCAACCCTGGAAGAAAATGGCCTTCCCCGTTTGGGTTTACCATTCTCGCCTAGCCGGGGCAGATAGACTTTAGTGGATAATGATGCCAGTAGTAGTGCCAAAAAAGTCATCAAGAGTGGCACCCAGTCGTGTTACATCATCCAAACTTCTTATACTTTAACATTATAAGTTGGATATTGCTCAGTGGTCATCATTTGAGCTGTGGGTAAACATGGCAGCTGGAGGACTCCTTCTAAAGCTATTCCAAACTGGAATGTACTTATAAAATTAATTTTACATACAATAAAATTTTGATACAAAAATAAACATTAAAAGTTGAATACCAAACGAATCGTTGGAAAATAGAGACGTTTCTCTTTAAAACAGATAGAGTCTTCTGTAAGGACATAGTTTCTTTGGAAAACCTAAATATTCTTTAAAAGTTAAGGATTATGTAATGGGTTAACACATGTGAATTGTGAATGAAAATCCTCTTGTTCTGTTTGTGTTTGGTTTGTTATGTAAACCAAAAATCTTGGTGCCAGATATTTTCTTTTACGATTTATTTTCATAAAGATTTCTGTCTGTAGTCTTCTTTCAGCCGTTCTTCATCTGTACCATGATTGGGATAAGTTCTAAAAAAAAATGAAAACTTAATTCGCTTGACCAATGAAAAGACAGATAAGTGATAGTGTGACAAGAACTAAAGATTCTTGTTTTATTCATTATTTGATATTAAAAAACCTTAGTCTAAAATGCAAAGAAGCAAAAATACTTCTTATATTTGAAATAAAGTTATTTATATCTGAAGTAAATTATTTAAAATACATTTTCGAGTAGTTCATTTTTATTTGCAAAAATGTAAGATTTTTTTAATGGCAACAATGAAAATCCTCCCGCGGAATTTTGTTTTGTTTACAAAATTCAATGTTTTTAATTTTTTATTCATTTTATATCTATGAATTTATTACTTTCATAGAGAATTTAATATTCTGTTTTAGACAACTTTAAGAGAGTGCGAGAAGTTGTTTAATTTTGATTCATACTTCGTGTTTCTTCAACTTCAATTAATGTTAAATCGTACTATTTCATCCACTTGTGTAAAACTAAGATCATTCTGTCAAAAACTGATATTGAACTATGATATTTCCTTTCAAAAATATTATTCCAAATCAAGTAAAATGGTGCGTGTTTTGAACGTTGCAGAAAAAAATGATGCAGCCAAGAACATATCTGATATTATGTCCAAAGGGAGATTTAGGAGAAGGGATGGCAGATCTGTGTACAATAAAATTTATGAGTTTGACTACAATTTATTTAATCAGCAATGTCAAATGGTTATGACTTCTGTGTCTGGGCATCTTTTAAATTTGGAATTTGCAGGTTCTTACAAAAAGTGGTAAGAATTTCACCTACACTTTGGAACAGCTTTAGAAAGAGTACACAGCCGCCATGTGTAACCACAGCACCCACAGCAAAATAATACTTAAGTGTTGTCATCATCACTGAGCTATATATAAACCTGGAGTGCAAACTTTCTATATTTTAACATTATAAAATAGTATCTCTTTATATAGTTAAATTATAAGTTGGTTATTATTTAGCTCAGTGGTCATCATTTGAGCTGTGGGTAAACATTGCAGCTGGAGAACTCTGTCTAAAGCTTTTCCTATGCTTTTTTGATCTTGATGTGCAGTTCTGGTTTTGCTATCTGGTGATTAGTGGCTGCTCTTAGCTTTTTTTTAATCATGTAACAGTTAACGAGAGGTTCATAATAAATTATAATTTTAAAATATTATGGAAATAAAATTTACATTTAACTGCAGTGTGAGGTAACTCACTCGGCACAGCTTTGATAAGAATCATCCATTTGGCGATCTTTATGCCGTCATCAAGTTGGTGCTATAATCATGGCTGATCGTCTGGTTGCCCTTTCCTGCCACCGTGTTTTACCACGGCTCAAATAATAACAGAGGTGTGTAGTGATTGTTCTGTTTAAAATGACAATAAATAACAAAAATATATTATTTAAGATGCTTAGAAAGTGATTTGTAGCTATTATGAAAGTTTTGCTGATAAACATTCACCAGTAGTACTATGTAAGTAAACCACACTTTCAGAACAAGAACATAGAAATTTCTGAATTGAAGAGATTGCAGTCTGTCATTTGTGAGATGTAATCTTTCAGTGGATTAAGAATTAAAGAAAGTTAAAATATGAAACTTCTGTAATTCAAAGTTTTGGTTAATCATAATTTTGAGTTTTAAATATTATAAGTTTCTCTGTACTAAAATTTTTTTTTATTAAAACAGCATTAGGCCCAAAGGGGCTCTACCTTTGGTTTGGTTCATCTATAATTAAACCGTTCTTAAAATACAAAAACAACTGAAAAAGGCTGGTAGACAATAACACAGTTTTTTTAAAGTGTACTTAAAATCTAACATATCACACATAAAAGATCACACCATACATCCTGCTTAATAGGTCTGTGCATTAGTGACCTTGTTTAATAGAGCCCGTTGTCTCCTCCAGTGAGATGGTTTGATAGCATTGTTCTGGAGCTATGCCTTGGGGATACAGGGATTATTGCTGTTTTCTAATTGTTAAATTTAAAAGCTATTTTAATAAAATGATCTTTTATGGAGGTTAATTTTAGGCTTTTAAGAATAACATTTCCTTTATAATATGGGCTATTGGTAATGAGTCTTGTTATTTTAGAGTGAAGTATCTCTAATTTATTAGAGTGGCTTTTAATGGCATAGCCCCACATGAGGCAGGCATAACTGATTGTTAGTCTGAGTAGTGATATGTAAGTGAGCAACTTATTTTTTAATGATTAAATAGTTCTTGGTAATTAAGGGGTGTATAAAAAATGAAAGCTCCATACACTCAAGGTTATTCAATCAGAATACTGGAAGTGAAGAAGGGTGCCCTGCATTTTCTTCCAGAGTCAACCTGAGAAAGCTTTTCTGAGGGCTTTGGGATGTAATAAATTTGTAACTGCAACTTTTTAATATGTACTAACAAAACTTATTTAATATTCAGTTACATGATTTAGTAAACCCTAGAACTTAAAAACAACAATTTAACACAAACTGCCTTGCTGAATCCTCTAACAGCACATAAATGACAAATAGGAAGGGGGTATAGGCAGAAGGACAGCGATATCTTGTAAATGTACTTTTTATAGGTGCTATTATGAAACCAGATAAATGATGGAACACTTGTGGTCTTCTTAGTTAGAATAACTCATTTGTTGCAAGTCTGTATTATATTTTACACAGGGTTGGAAAAAAACATGTTTTTTTCTAAAAAAAACAAAAAACGTGTTTTTTTTGTTTTAAACGTGTTTTTTTTGTTTAAAACGTTTTATTTGTTTTTTTTACCCTCGACACAGAAATTCTAAAAAAAAAAACATGATTTAAAAAAAAATTAAATTAAGTTTTTAAAATTGAAAATGGATTAACAAAGCTACCCCTGACATCAGATGGCATCTTGAGCTTTTTTAGCACCTGTTTCTTGGGGCTTGGCCGAAGTAAAATGATTGTTTTGGAAATATGTTACTATGTCAACAACTTCAGCTTTAACATTAGAAATGTCAATATATTTTGCTAAAAGGTTTAAGATACGATCTGAACATTTATAAGTTATTATATGCATATTCTTTTCAGTTCATTGCATATTTTGACGACATTAGCAGCATTGATTAAAATATTAAAATAAAACATTAAGAACAGGTCAATTATAAAAAAATATGATTTTCAAACAAGTTTATTTGTATTTTTTATTAAATAACTTTCTAGAAAAAAATCAAATAAAGTCAATCAAATAAAATTCAAAATCAGTTGAAAGTAAATACTAAGTTTTATAATACTAATGCCATCTGTTCATAGAAAAAATTACTAAAAAAGTACATGTGTTTTAAACAATGTTTTTTTTTGCTTTGTTTTAAACGTGTTTAAAACAAGTGTTTTAAACAAAGTGTTTTAAACGTAACAACCCTGATTTTACAAATGATAAATCTTGGGAAAAAATTCCAAAATGTGTTATGTAATGATTTCAAGATCTTGCAGTATTTGTAACGAATGGTTATATTCTTTATGATTCATCTTCCAACTTTTTTATGTAAACTAGATGAAAGGGTGATTATTCATTCACCTGCATTCCCAATACAATAGAATTATAGTCTATTCTAAATATACTTATCTTTTAACATTTAAATAACTGATTGTTAATTTAAAAAAAAAATCAACACAGCGTCTTATATGTATTTTGTTTTTGAAGATATTATAATGAATTCTTTAAAAAATATAAATAAAAGTAAACCCTGAAAAATTGGCCACTGTCTATGCTTGTTTTTCATATTGGACATTACATGAATTGGAATATTTTTACAAGTAGTATAAGCATTTATTATGTTTATAACTTTTTCTAAATTACTTGTATCATCCAGGCAGGTATGTGATCCAGTTGCTCTATTTGAAGCTCCTGTCATTACCCAATGCTTACCTGATTACCAACCTATTAAGGTAAGTAACTATTGTTTTTAATATTCAAAGAGTTTTAAACATCTTATGTTCACTGTAATTGAACTTAATACATCTACCCATTTTCATCATTAAAATGATTTTAAGTAAAATATTTTTTGAACTATGTCTAGCCAAAAATATATTTGGAATTTTCTAACTAATCCTATCAATCATAAATTCAATTTAAATACATAACATTGTGAGAAAAAACTTTAATTATTACATAGGTTACACTAGAAGCTGAAGTGAGAAGCTGCCAATACCTTGTAATATGGACTGATGGAGACAGAGAAGGTGAAAATATCGGATTTGAAATTATTGAAGTTTGTCAATCAAGTAAGCACCTAGGTTATAAGATGTGACCAATCTCTTGTTCATGTTCTACTATCACTTTACTTTGATTACTACTGTAAATTTTAACGACTATTTCAGTTCAACCTCAGTATTTTTTTGTAAATTAGTTCATCTTAACTGTTCTGCATTTTCACATCTGGTACATTTTTAATGTGATCATGTTTTAATGTGTTTTAAATTGGAAAATCAGTGTATTGTTGTGTTTCAGTCAAACCTAACATCAAAATCTTCAGAGCCCGTTTCTCTGAAATTACTCCACAAGCCATCTCTCGAGCTTGTGCCAACCTTATTCCCCCTGATAAGAGAATGAGTGATGCTGTTAATGTCCGCAGGGAACTTGATCTTCGAATAGGTTAGTTTTGATTCCTGTTTTTTCCAAATATAAAAAAATTCATTTATTATTTTGCCATTTGTTAGTAAAAAATAAATACATTAAAACATACTTTTATACCAAGGGGCGTAAGCCAAAGACATAGGTAACTTAAACACAGAAAACTTTAGTATTTCAAGAAGCATTATTCTAGTGCTTTGGTGAACAATGTGAATGTCATTTTGTTTAAAAAGTAGGAACTTAAGAGACTGACACAAAGGAGATATGTGACATTTTCACAAAAAAAAAAAAAAAAAAAAGATTATTGTAGTGGATGAATAGAGTATTGGTTAGTAAGGGTGAGACATTTGCTTGGGTGAAAAAGGGGATGCTTCATCTACTTCTTTATCTTATTTTAGGAACGATGCTGTTTGAAGATTAAAACTTTTATGGTATACAGATAAACCCTTGGCTCTCAATAGATTTTGTGTAGTCCATCGATATCAGAAGTATCTCCAATGCTTTTTCTTTTGGTGCTGTAAGGATGCAAGTCTAAGAAAAACTCTTCAGTTAGCAAATTGATTGTTTTGAAATTGATTGTGGACCTAATCAGGTCAAATTTTGGCTCATAGTAAATTGAGAAAAGGCAGAGAATATGTTTCCTGTCCTCCTCCTTGCCACAAATGTAGTTGAGGGAGGTTTTAAATAGACTTATATCTAGTTTTCTTTTAAAATATTGTTATTTTGCAAAATATTTTCTTGGTAACAATGGAGTGAGCAGATCTCTTCTTGAGGAGAAATAAAGCTGCTTCACCAAAATTGCCATAAAAACGGTCAAAAGAGGGTCAAGGGGTCATTTAAATTTTTCGTAACATAGCCTATGTTTTTCCTTGAGTTTTTTTACGTATGTGTACCAAGTTTAATGCAGATCGGAAGAAAATTGAAGATTTGTGTAAGAGACAAACTCACACATACACACATTGAATTTTATTATGTTAGATAAAATAAATAAACATAAAAGTATCAGCAAAAAACTTAAAGGTCAATTATCTTGAAACAAGCTTTTTGTTACATACCTCCTTCTTCCGGTCAACCTTTATTTATCAATTGAGTTCTACAGATGATTATTTTACTGTGTGTTTTTATCTTAATATTCAAGGAGCTGCTTTCACCCGGTTTCAAACTTTGCGACTCCAAAGAGTGTTTCCTGATATTTTAAGCAACCAACTTATTAGCTATGGAAGCTGTCAATTTCCAACATTGGGCTTTGTAGTTGAAAGATACAAACAAGTAGAGTCATTTATACCTGAACAATTCTGGAAGCTTAAAGGTAAGATTTTAAAAATTAAAGAATGTAGATTAATACTTAACTACTTAGAAGTTATTTTTGAAAGCTCAGTCTAGTTTATTTAAAATTCAACCTGTGCTTTTGTCTCACAGGTCATTTTTATGACACTTATCCTGTTTCTTAGGATGCTAGGTCTTGTTTCTTTCAATGCAGTATGCAATTACAATGTATGATGTAACATTTAAAATTTTCATTTCTTTTTTCAGTGACGCACCTTAAGGATGAAGTTACAACTGAATTTAGTTGGAAGCGAGGACGATTGTTCGATCACACTGCTTGCTTGGTTTTGTATCAAGTATGCCTTGAGGTAGGTGGGCCCTCTTGTTAAACACATTATTTATTTTGGAGGGGATACTTACAACCATATTCACAGCCTTCAGTCGGTGTTAAATCCTTAGTGAAAAAAGGGTTCCACCAATCAGAGTCAGTGAAAAGCTAATTTTTCTTTCTTTAGCTGCTGGTTAACCCTGATGCTGAAGACTGTGGATATGGCTATTACACTTTAATACTACAATCTATTCAATTTTTATCTGACACAACCAGGTCTGCTGAATGTTTTATGATTGTAAATGCAAATAGGAGGTGTTAAGAAGAAGCTTTTCAACATAAAAAGATAGTTTTGTTCACCATATGAGCATAAAAATGTCAAAAAAAAATTATATTAAGATTAAAAATAACTTATTCAGTTTTTAAAATTAAGATTTTATAAAAAATATAAATTTACAATATTTAGATATTGCCCATACTTTAAGGAAAACATACTTATTTCAAGTTTCAAGGTTTCACTTTTAAACATTCTGCCTTATTATCTTACTGGACCTTATGATATTTTTATGTATAAAATAAATAAATAATGTAATGAAGAAGTAGGTAAAAATTTGAAATAGTGTGAAGTTTTTAAAATGTCAGTAAACCTTTTCAGATTCCTTAAATAAGTGATTGGAAAATCTTCTAAAGTACTTAAAAATGTAAAATAAAATCCACCATAATTTTATTCTCCAAACTTCCATCCTCAAATTCCATCAAAACTGAAATATAAAATATGAAAATTTTGATGAAGAGCAGTGATGATTTATGTAAATAAAAGTTCTTTACCTTCTACCTTTTTTGCATTAATTTTCTTTGTTTGATATTAAAAAGGACCCAACTGCCAATGTTATTGATATTAGAAGCAGAAATAAAAGCAAGTGGAGACCTCAACCTTTAGATACTGTTGTAAGATTTGGCTTTCTTTCTCTTAGATTCCTCTCTCTTTGGCATGGGTTTCAAGCTCAATGATACCAAACAATTCTGATTTTCTAGGAATTAGAAAAACTTGCTTCAAGAAAACTACGGATAAATGCAAAACAAGCTATGACTATTGCTGAGAAGCTATATACTAAAGGTTACATCAGTTATCCAAGGACAGAAACTACAATATTTCCTAAAGACCTTAATCTTACTGAGTTGGTTCAACATCAGTGTGCAAGTCCTACCTGGGGAGGTAGGAAAATTATAATTATGTAGTGTTTTAAATTAAAAAAATGCAATGGACTTTAGAACATGTTGCCTATCATGGGAGCTGTATTCAGAACAAAGCAGTATACCTGATATTTGAAAGAAATATATTGATGAAGATCTATACCAGTATGTCAAAAATGATTGCATTTTTACCCTAAAGCTATAATGAATATGGTGAACCAAATTATGTAAAAGTAAAAACATCTCACACTAGATGAGCCTGTAACAGGTTGTATTCTTGAAAAAGCTTTCATCTCAAATATAACTATCAAAAGTTAGTTGGTTCTACTGTGACATTAAAACTCATTTTCTACTATCACTTTTTTTTGTGCCATATAAAAATCACAACCAACTTCTATCACTTTTTGAACACTACTTTCAAACATTCACTACAAAATTCAAATGCTCATGAAATGTAGTGCTAATATTTGTTAAATTCAAACACTTTTGTAGATTGCAGATCTTATAAATATATAATTTATGTTTAAGTAAAGCATAAGTGATATTGAAATATTTTCCTTAATAAACATAAGTACCTTAAGCTTGATATGAGAAACTTTTTATACCTACCTTAAAAAGTCTAAAAATCTCAGTAAACCTGTCTTCATTTCATTAAACCCAAATCAACTACCCTGTTAATGATCAAAACTCTGTATCAAGTGGGTTGTAGTTCTCTTGTTATTTATTGCATGAAATGGAATCAATGAGGGTGGGAACACTTTCTGTTTCTGCAAAGTTTAGATCTTTGACAACATTTATCATTTGTACAAGAGACTTCATCAACTTTAAATACATTTTTTGCAGGATTTGCACAGCGTGTGTTAGAATGGGGCCCCAATCCTCGACAAGGAAACAAAACTGACAATGCTCATCCTCCTATACACCCTACACAATATGTTGATACCTTGCAGGTAAAATTTTGTTATTTTTCTCTTTGATTACAAATAGTGTTTAATTAAAAAGATTAAATGCATTGTATCTGTTTAAACTGCATTTTAATATAAAATTATAAAAAAAAAGTATTTCATAGAATTTTAAATTCAGCACTTTAAATCATGTTACTCATATTTAACTGGAAAACTTTGAAAACAAACCCAGTACAGATTAACTTTTGTATCTTTGAAAGACTCTCTGTTTGTATTAAATATTCTCTGCACATTTTTCTTGGAAGACTATTGATGGTACCTATATTGTTTCATTACTAGTCCTATAAATTATATATCTAATATTTAAAAGACCAGCTGCCTGGTTGGAATGATACAGTCTCAGTATTTTATTCTACTTAAAATCCCTCTTTGTTTAAAGTTGTCTAAGATAAGTTAAGGTGTATTATTTAATTTTATTTTACTTGGTAAGCTGTGTTCATACATGTTGAAAACTTTTATAGGGAGAAGACAAATCTGTGTATGAGCTTGTTGTTCGACATTTCTTGGCCTGTGTGTCCAAAGATGCAGAAGGGCGTGAAACTACCATTGAGATTGATGTTAACAATGAAAGGGTATGCTGTGTATTCATCTGTTCAAAAAGTGTATTTTTACTTTCTAATGTTTTGAAATGATGCACAAGAACTTTAAATCTTTTTCTTCTTACTATATCCTTAAAGTTGGTAAAAAGGATAGCTTAAACTACAATACTAAACTACGGTCAATTTAGGATTGACCTAGTCGATTGATACCTTGATTAAACTGACAATTTTTCTTATACTGGGTGTTTAGAAGTCCTGTCCTTTAACTTTGGTAAGCTTTCAGCTATGGTAATAAAAGTTGCGTCAAGGTAAGGGTACTGTTATAAGTTTTATAATATGGTGCATAGTCACTTGACTATATCTAAACACAAGTTTAATACTTGTAGCTGAAAGTATTTCAAAGTTAATAGGGTAGATTACATAAGCTTTGTTACATAAATTATGCATTAATATTTACCTTTTAGTTTGCTGTGAATGGACTGATGATTGTTGCCAGAAACTATCTTGAAGTTTACCCATATGAAAAATGGAATGCTAAAGTACTTTTTATATTTTATCCTTTGCAATTTTTCATATTCTTATTTTCTTCCACCTCTTATTTATATAATTTTTCTGTTGATAGATTGTTGGAGAATATTCTTTGAATGAGAGTTTCCAACCAACTTCTATTGAGGTATAATTTTTACATTATATTCTTCAAAGAGTAAATCTTGTTAGTTTAGGAACTAACAAGATTTTTTACTAGATGTTTTGAAACCATCTAAATTGTACCATTTTTTAATAGATGGATGAAAGTGAAACTAGTGCCCCGAGCTTATTAACAGAAGCTGACTTGATTGGCTTGATGGAAAAACATGGAATCGGTATACCAAAAGACTATTCCTGTTAAACTGACCTAAACATTTTTTGTTTTCTCTCATTGCTGGAAGTATAGATGATTAACCTGAAGTATATTATAATGGATTTAAAGTATAGTAATGATTCCAGAGAGGCCAACTGAAGCATCTTCTAAAACTAAATAAAATTTCTTGATTATTTTTATTCTAAAAATCCTTACATATATTTGTTTATTCAGTATACCCTCAATATGACCAAGTTGGAGGGATAGGTAAAAATGTTCAAGGTATAGAGTTTTTGGGTTTTTGGGGAAACTTAGAAAATTGCAAGTAATTTTAAGAGGTTTTTGGCATTACAAAGTTTATCATATTGAGAGTATTCTGTAATATCTTTTTTAAGAAAAGACTAACATTGCTTCTTAGCTATGGAGGGTCAATATTTTATTATGCTTGCTTAGTCATTGCACTCTTATACGTAGCTTTGTCATTGAATAATTTTTGATATTTTTTATTTCATTGTTTTTTATTAATGTTTATGTATGATATGCATCTAATTAGGTACTGATGCAACTCATGCTGAACACATTGAAACGATAAAATCAAGATTGTATGTTGGAGTCAATGAAGGAGGACGCTTTATACCTGGTGAATTGGGCATGGGTTTAGTCGAAGGTATTATAATTTATTCTATGTACCTTTCAAAGTTTGTGTGAAATTATAAAACAGTGCAACTTTGACAACTTTAGTTGGAAGTTTTCTCTTTGAACTTAATCATAAATCAAAATCAATGTTACAAAATCTGTGGTAAATTTAAAGTTCAACTTCTTTAACTCGGAGGGTTTTTTTTTCAATACAAAACCTAATGAATTTTTGGCCTTCTATCTTTCAAAAATTATCATCATAATCACAAATGAGAGGAATACATAGCAAGTCCACTGTGGTGACAGTTTTACTTGTAAATATTCACTTTTGTCTTTCCTATGTAAAATTATATTGTTTTCATTCATTGATGATGATTTTACCATTTAAGATGTTCTCTAAAGTTGAGGACAAAACTATTTCTTTAGAAATTATTTCATTGAACCACTCACTGCATATACAATCAGTCTAAAAGATCCTTTCTTTAATATTGGTTGTGCTTTTTTCTGTTTGTTTGATTTTATTGCTTGTTTAATTTGATAATACCTAATAATCTTCAAGTAGTTTTATACATTAAAATAATTATTTTATACTACTTAAAACCTTAATGATGTCCATAAAAATTATTAATATACACTCAATGTTTAAGGTTATGATATGATGGGTCTTCAGATGTCTAAACCACATTTGAGAGCAGAACTTGAAGCAGACTTAAAAAGGTAAATATTTAGTTTTTCTTAAATCCTATATAATTTAAATTATATTTGGTATCTATAAATATTTCTGTAACACCTTAGTTCATAGGTTGTTTTTTTAAAACTAGCATGTTTATTTAATAGGATTACTGAAGGAACCAAGGATCCTAATGGTAAATAAAACCTACTTTAGTTTAAATCTTTAATTTTCTTTTCTTTTTTTTAATCCAACACATTTTTGCTATTTGCTGTGGTCTAAAATTTTTTTCTATTTAGTTGTGCTCAGGGAACAAATTGCTAAGTATAAAGAATATTTCATTGAAGTTGTTAGACAGGTAAACATGCAATTACTTATAAGAGTCATTGAAATTTTACTTTTTAACCACTCTTTAACTTTGAAATTATTTTTAATGACATCATCATTAAATCTTGCTGTAATGAACACAGAATTAAGTAATAGGTTAATGTTTCTTACTGGTTTAACTAGATAACCAGCATTCTGAGAAAATCAAATATTAGAAACTATATATTTGGTGTTTTTGTGTTTCAATATTGTGTAGTTTGACTGTATTTAATTTTGCTTCATTGCATTTGATTCTATACCTTGATGGATTTAAAAGGTACCATATATTTCTTCGTATAAGCCAAAATATTTTGATAATTTTCTGATGCTTAAATGTGGGAGGTGTTTATTCTAGTATTTTAATACAGTATAAAGACTATCTATAAAGAAGCCATTAACTGTCTGCTGGGGTGGTGAGAAAAGGCATTTGTGCCAGCCTGTAGCTCATGAGGTTTGTGGCAGAATAATCTTTTAAGGGCACAATGTTAGTGATTATGCAAGTGATGGTGGAAAATTTTAACTCTGCTTATACAAAGGTTTTGGATTTTTGGTAAATTTTTCATAGAAAACCATACCCTTGGCTTATATGTGGAAATATAGAGTAGTTCTTGCATGAAACAAATTCATCTTTCTAAACTCCTTAACAAGTCTAATAAGATGTGTATTTCCCCCCTTATTTTCCAGGCTATCAAATTAGATGGGGCACTGAGTACATATTTTAATGTTTCTCCAAATGAAGCAGCTCAGGGTAAATAAAGTTTTTTTACAATAATTTATTTAGATTTTAACTGTATTGAGAAATATTTCTAAAAATGAAAACTATACACTCAGTTAATCTTGAAAAAGGTTTTGGAATTCACTGAGAATTTCATCATATATGTGATACCTTTGAGCACCAACCTACGTTAATAATTTCTACAGTTACCTTAATTAGATTAAAACTAAGGGCTTCTGCCCCTGCTTGCTATTGCTTGCCAACTTCTGCGTGATTTGGATCACACTGCAATCCTTACAACCCTTAGCACCTTACAGAACTTCTGTGAAAACAATGTTCCAATCCTAATAGATGAAACTTCCTCCTCATATTTTTCAGCAATAAAAAAAAACAATGCAAGTTGTCAAAAAGTGTTCCGGAGAGACTGTTGTTTCCGACGATTTCATTTCAGAAACTAGTTCATATGTAATGAATCACATTTTTACATCCATATTAAATTTCTGTGAAAATTTTACATGAATTATTAAATGTACATTTAACTTGCTACTTTTAATAATTTGATATCCATTTCATTATTTTATAGAATTATACCTGTTCTTTCTTTGGTAAATCATAGGGGCTTTTTTTTAGATAATACTCCCCCAAGACAACTGCCAGTCATGAAATGTCCAAAATGTCAGTCTGGAGACATAATGTTGAAAACTAAAAAGGAAAATAAAGGGTGAGTGATATCTTGATAGGAATTGAATGAAAGTAATGCCCTAAACTTAAGCAAAAGGTGGAACCAATTGAGAACTGCATTGGTTAGATTACACTTTTAAAAATTAAAATACTTGCAAATTATACTTAATTGTGACTGAAGACTAAAGAAACAATAATTAAGTAAAGAAAGGCATGATAAAATTTAAGTTGTTTTTACATATAAAGCTTTATAAAATCTCCAATTCATCTGATGGAAAAAATATAAATTTTAGTTCTTGAATGAATCTCTTAGGTTTTGAATGTCAACCATACCTGCTTCTAAATTTGTCTAGAATGATTGATTGTTATGCTACTTATAAAAAAAAATCTAGCAACTATACTGAGTTAGTTGAATGAAAAAGGATTCAGGAGCCTTTTTAAGTTTTTGTGAAATTTTGAAATCTGCTTACTCTAAATTTACTTCAAGTTGATGTATTATTGTGCTTTTAATAAGCTACATGATAAAATGTTAATGTAATTTTACACCTTTGATTTATTTTTGACTGATGTACCTGTAATTTCATATGTACTGTGAGTCTATGTGATGCATGTTTAAGTAAATCTTCTTGATATCTAAATTTCTTTCTAATTTAGGTTTTTTCTCTCTTGTATGACTTATCCTGAATGTCGTGCAGTCATGTGGTTGCCAGACAGTTTAGAGCAGATTTCTGTTCTGGATGAAGATTGTTCACGGGTATGGTTCAAGAAACTTTCATTAAAAGCTTCATAAATTTTATTCATCTTTACATGTACTGTTACCTAAATTTTTTATAAGAAATTGTGGTGCTAATGGAACATATGTAACAGAATTTTGCTGAAATTATTGCAAAGGAAGATAAGTGTTTTTAACATTATTGTTAGAGATTATTTAGCCATTTTAGCTAAACATGTTTTGTTTAAAGCAAACTTTATAATCAATTTTTTTCATTTATGTCTTTTATGATAAATATGAAAATTTGCACTTAAAAATTTATGAAGTATTGAATAATGTTTTTCATTAAATAAAATACTTAGACTTGTTCAATTTTTTTATAGTATAGTAAAAAAACTTCCTTTAAAAATCAAGAACAAAAAAATTATTTTAATTCTTATGGCTCCTGTGATAGCAAAATCTTACTTAATCTTAAGGTTGTTAAAGTAGATAACCAAAAAATATAAAGAATACTTAAAAATACCTATACGTATTCATGAATCTACCCTAAGATAGTTCCATGAGGAGAAAAGAAAACAAATCAAATGTACTTATGGGGAAAATCATGTGTACTAAACTTAATTATTAATTTAGCTATTTTCCTGTCTCTTTTCTCTTTTAATCCTGATTGAAATCAAGACTTGATAATCTTAAACTTTATTTAAATCAAGCAATCCTGGTTGAAATATGAATATTTTCATTATTTAACATGGTGTATTTGAATTCAAATTAATTTTGCCTCATATAAAAAAAATTGCAGAGATAAATTATGTAAGCTTGTATCTGATATTGAATCACAATTTTTTTATAAAATCTTTTTTTATCCCAAATTTCTTGTACTTTAACGAAAAACATACGTTAAAGTACTTTGCCTGTCAAAAATTAAATTATTACGTTGCATAATTCAAGTGTTTATAAGTTATGGAAAATTAATTACCATAGTCAGGAAAAGTGATGGATTAGAAAAATTTCATTTTGGCAGATACCCTGTTGAAAATATGTTGGCTGATGATTTATTTGATATTTTGAATATACATTTATGTCCATTGAATTTTTTTGAAATGTATGATAAATAAAAATATTTCCTTGCCAATATATAAATCTTTTTAGTGTGCACCTAGAGTTGTGAAGAAATTAAAACTAAAATTCAAGGCTGGATCCCTGATGCCATTCTTTCCTGACGAGTAAGACTGATTTTCAATCTGACATCAGTTCCTGCCCTCTCATTATATTTTTCATACTGTATCTTTTATTCCAAATATTACTTAAACAGAAAATCCCATTGCTTATTAATTGTTGTGGGTTTTGAAAAGTAACTTATCAATCTAAACAATGCTTGATCATGACTCATTCCTTATATCTCTTGGCATTATATAATGATTTTGTTAAAGATAATTGATTCACAACTATTTTCATGATAAAGTCATTATTTACATCATGTAAGATAATAAAATAAGTTGTGTTTTTTTGGTCCAGCCCAGATAATCTAATCCTTGATAATTAATGCTTAGGTTTGAAGGTTGCTTAGGGGGCTGTGACTCGGAGTTGATGAACACATTAGGTATAAATCCCATAAATTCTTCAAGAGGTAAGGATATTTCTTGTCATTTTCAAAAATAAAACTATTAAACTTCAAAAATAAATGTCATTTGTATAAATTTTTAAAATATTCGATTCAATTATGTACTTTGATTCCCCTTCCTGAACAATTGTGCTGCAACTATTAATAAAAGCAACTTTGAAATGCTTTGGTTAGTTAAAAAGAAATATATGAATACTTTTTAAATTTGAAATGCAAACAACTAAAATATATTATTAATCAGAAATTCCTATAAAAAAATAAGATTGTTAACATGAATATGTGTATTTAAATTTAAATTATTTAAGTGCTGAAGTACCACTGTATTATGTTTTCTTAAATTGAATGTGCAATTAACATCAATTAATATATTAATGTTATGTTTTGGTTCTGAATCTAGCTTCTAACACAAGTACATCTGGAAGTTCCACATCGAGAAATGCAAGTTTAGATAGTGGATATGAATCTGCAAACCACTCAGTTTCCCGTTCAAGTGCGACCAACTCATTTAGGTCACAATCTGCATCAAGTGTTCCCCAACCAAGAAATTCCAATCAAAGAAATGCCAGTTCAAATAATGGATATGAATCTGCAAACCACCCAGGTTCCCGTTCAAGTGCTACCAACTTGTTTAGGCCACAATCTGCATCAAGTGTTCCCCAACCAAGAAATTCCAATCAAACTTTTCACTCAAACCAACCACCTCAAAGAAACCCATTCAGGTATTAAGTTTGATATCGCAAAAAATTACTTAAATTTCTGTTGATTTGTCATAATGAAAAACAGCAGGTGTGCAGTTAAACTCTCTGTGGGAAGTGAACTATTCTAGATGTTTTGAATTTGATTTTCATACTCATGCTTTTGACTTTGTATATGCAATGTGCTGTTCTTTTCTTAAGTTGGAAAATAAATTTATCAGGTTATGGGCCCAGACCCATGTAAAAAGGCCTGTTGATGTGTTTATACATACCTGCACATATACTTATTGGACACTTCAATAAGACTTCCCCCTCCGCCTCTTTTAATTGAAATTCTTTATCTTTTTCAAATTTCCTAATTGTATTAATTTATTTAAGGCCCATCAATAGCAGTAGACCTACAAATGATGCACGGAATGAGGACATTGTTTGCAACTGTGGTAAAAAAGCACTTGAGTTAACTGTCAAGAAAGATGGGGTAAACAAAGGTACAGTATAAGTATAACTTAAGTGATGAAATAACCGTACAAAATTATATCCAATAGAAAGCAGTGTTGTTTATTTTTGTACATATTAAAAAGTAAAATGCAGGCCATTGAAACATGGACCATATAGTACACTTCAAATTTTTGTAATTTGTTCATATTTGTTCTACAAATTTTTCCCTTTTTTGTTAGCTTTTAGTGTTTTTCTTTACAATACAACTTATACTTTATTATACAACTTACTCACAAGCCTGCATTCTAATGAGTGAATCCTTGTACAGTTTTTTAAAGTTTCATTAGTATTTTGGAGACTTAATGGCTTGGTATCACTCCTTTTCAGTTTAATTTATTTTACTGAAAGATAAATGGGTTTTGATAAGGAGTAATGGAGTTATAATTTAACTGATAAAAGAATTACTAAAGTGTTGAAAATGCAAGTTAGGTTTTTTTGTGTAAAGTTATACTTTAAATATCAAAACATAATTTGTTTCTCTAGTATAAAAAATGATTCCATATGAACTACAAGATGCAAAGCTTCATGCAGTTATATACTAAGTTGATAATGGGCAAATCAAACTTACACAAACAGGAACTCATTAAATCAAAACTTTTTTTTTTTTTTGAGATTTCATCCTCTAGAGCTGACAGCAGCAAATGTCTGTGCCTTTGGAACATCTGATTTTATAGTGTTTTTTTAATCCTAGATTTATTTTCGTTTTTTTGTGCTTTATTATTTTCAAATTTCAACCTGCCATGTATCTACCTATCATTTTGTTGTACTGTCCATCGGCACAATATGCACACAAATTTCATTCTTTCACCTTAAAACTTATGGAATGCAATTGCTCCATTTTCACAATTCTCTTTCAAGAGCTTAACCTGCAACTGCTTGATGACAAAAGTGCTGTTTACAAATTATTTCACATGTAGTCAAGAAGTCCTGAATATGTGATGAAATGGGACAAATTAAATGGGAGCTTAAACTTGTCTCCTTTTTAATATTCTACGCTTAAATATTGATTATAATTGCTCTTTAATCACAGAAAAATTGCATAATATGGTTATGCCATGCTCCCGGAAACAAATAATGAGATGTTTTCTAGAAGATGATTTTTATGTACTTGAAAAGCTTTAAACTTTTAAACTTGTGTGATATAATATGGTGAATGATGCCTAATTTGAAATTATATTTTCCCCAGGAAGAGTATTTTATAGGTGCCCAGAAATGTCGGATTCATCAGGTTGCAAGTTTTTCCTGTGGAAGGATGAGATTTCTGCAAATGGCCCTTCCAACCCAACGGCTCAAACCAACAATACTCCTAGGTTTGAAACATGTTTTTTTCCTATGAAAATTATTATTTTTATTTAAGAATTCCCCTTTTTAACAATGCAGTTAGGGGGATGCCCAAAAATTATGTGAGGTGTTTTTCCCCCTAAATTTTGGACCTCTTCCACCCCTTGATGAAATTTAGTGAGATGTGGTTTGACCCCCTTCCCCTCCAATTCTTATGTGAAGTTTTCTCTACAACTTTCAGATAATGTTTTATGATACATTCTTAGCACGTTTGTTTCATCTTGCTGGGATAGGACTTAACATACACATTATAAAAGTTTTGATACAAATCCAAGTCGAAATACAAAGACATTGCCTTTTGTAATTATTACAATAGACTGACTATGATTGCACTTATTATTTGCTGACTGCCTTTAGTTATTGCTAGCTAACTGTACCTTTAGATAGAGTTGTTAGGTTTAAAACACTGCATTAAAAACATTGTTTAAAAAAGTTTATAATATGAGGTAGGTATATTTAATCTATCCCATTAAAAATCATTAAATTATTTTGGACACTGAAAATACATATGTTGCCAAATGTTTATAATTAACTTTACTTCAGTAACTGTATATTTTGATTGGTTGTTTGTAATTTTCAGCAATATTTCTAGTCTTGGTATTTAAAACAAAAATGCACAGCTAAAAAAAAGTTGCAGTACTGATTCCCTTTTACAAACTTATGAAATTTCAGCTGAAAAAGATCTTAGAAACCACTTAAATTGCACTTCAAATTATATTTCTGCTTAGTTAACTGCACAAAAGTGAAAATTAGAAAGATAAAGACAAATAAAATAAAAAAGTATTGTAATTCCTTAAGGCACCTAATTTATTACTTATATTAAAATGTATTGCACACTTAGGGAAAAATAATTTTAAATGTTTAAAACATGTTTTCAATAAAAAAAATTTTAAATGATGAACAAGTTTTTTCCACCCTGCTTTTAGGTTTCAAGCGAGCTCAAATCAAAATCGTAGTTCTGGTAGAAATGAAAATACAGACTCTGTGCCAGAATGCGAATGCGGTGCAGAATGTCGTGTGTAAGTATTTGCTTTTGTAGTTTAAAGTTGTTAATTGTTTATTTTTTAAACAAATTTTTTAATCAAGTTTTGATTTTTTTAAACTTACGTTTTCTGTGTTATGAATATCTCCTATTAAAAATAACATAATGAATATCGTCCCAGCCAAGTGATTGTTTTTCTGAAACCTTGAAGGGAATTTTAGGATTAACTATTGCATGGTTCCCATGGGTCAGGGAATACATGAATTGTTAAGGATTTTCAATTTGGCCAATTTAGTCAGAGAAAATTGTGTATTTTTACTATAACCTGGAAAAATAATTCAGATTACATCAAAATGACCAATGGTGAATGTTTGTTTTCATTTTTTCTCTGGAAAAAGAAAAATATTTAAAAAATATATATGCCTAAATGAGAAAGAAATATCTGAAGAGTTGCTTTTAATAGTTGATTTTTGACCAAAGAAATAAAAAATTAACCTGGAAACATCAGGGAATTTCATTTCCAAAATAGAGTGTGAACCCTGCTATTATATCACTAATGAAATATACCAATTTTTTAGATTGTCTTACAAATTAACCCCTTTTATTAGATTAACAACACATAAAGAAGGAGAAAATAAAGGAAGGCAGTTTTATAAGTGCCATGATGGTGTATGCAAGTTTTTCCAGTGGGCAGATGAACCTAGTCGAAACTCCAACAATACTTCATGTAAGTAGGGATGTTAAAAAATCTAGTTTAATATTAGAACTGTGAAGCCAAATCAAAGCTAGAGTTTTACTTAATTTGTAATGATACACTGGCAAAACAAGGTTAACTATGCATTGCAAGTTTTATGACAAAAATTTATCATTAAAGGATTTGTTTAATTTGCAAGCATTGGTCATAAGATCTTTATTCATTATTTGAAAACTTAATTTAGCTTAGAGCAGGGGGTCTTCAAACTTTTTTTGCCTAAGGGACAATTCAACAACTTCATTGAGACTTTGAGACCAATTATGAGATGAATAATTCCATGATAAAAAAAAAATGGAGAAGCAAATTTACTCAAGTGATCTAAGTGATGTTGTGATGATGACTATTAAGAATGCAATTCCTTTACTACCATTAACAGGGTTCCCACTGTCCTTGAATTTTTTTATGCTAAAATTAGGTCCTTGAAAAACAGCCTATGTCCTTGAATTTTGAATCCACTCTGGCCTCCTTTCACTAATTCATCTAAATTTCCTTCCCGCAGTTACCGGCGATTTTTGAAACGCTCTGAACATGAAATTACGATAGTAACACCCTCTACAACGGTTCCACAAATGAACCAACAAGGTAGAGCCAGTTTCTGGTTGAGTGAGAAATGCACAGATTTGTTATCTCGAGGGTTATAATTTTTAAATGTCTGCGAAAAAAGGTCCTTGAAAAATTTTGTTGAGGGCCTTGAAAGTCCTTGATTTTCAATGTTAAAGAGTGGGAACCATGATTAAATTTGGCAGACAATTTCTTGGATTTCAGCTCTCAGTTTGTTTACAAAATCAAAACATTTTCAAGGGAGACCCCTTTCTAAATATTTTATCAGTAAACTCCTCAAAAAAGATTTAAGAGCAACATCAATATGATAAAAAGGAGCAGATTGCACTGATAATAGTTTGGTAAATATTTTCCTTATAAATACTAAAATTTCAATTTCTTTAAAAGCTGTGTTGAATTTTGAAGTCTTGATTAGATAAAGATTGAAGGCTCATTTTTTTTTTTGCAAATTTGTAAGAGGGAACCCTTATACATAGCAATTATAAAATAATACATGAAAATATACAAGGTGTAAAATGAACCAAAAGCTAACTCTTAAATTTTTGTTATAGATGCATACTTCCAAAGACTAAAATGTAACTTTAACTAAAACTTTTACATAAAAAATACGAAATTAAAATTTTTATATGATCTTCTGGTTTTATCAATCATTCTGAGAAAAAATATTCATTAATTTTTATGTTGAACAGAACAAAAAAAGTTCCGTACTCCTATGACAAGAATTAACTGTGTAATACCACTTTAAATTTTGTTGATAAGAGCAAAAAGGCTCTATTATAAATTAACAGCCATATTCCCAGTCAATGTGAAATCCTTGGTCAAAAAAGGATTCCACTCATCAGTTCGTTCTTTAGATGTTGGTTAACCCCAATGCTGATGGCTGTAAATATGGCTGTTGGGTTAGGTTTTGAGTATTGTAAGTAACTTTTTTCTCTTTCTTTAGCTTTTAACCAGTCAGGGGCTGGCCCAAGTAATGGCAACAGAAGGCGTTCGAATTCGGCTGCTGGTGGACCTCCTAGTAAAAGAAAGTGTGGAATATGTTCTCAGGCTGGTAATATAGCAAAGCTTATTTTTAAATGGTTAAGATGCTGTAATGATTGCTTTCACCGCTTTCCACAGGGCTGCATACAAATTCTTATTGTGATATAATACTACTGGCAGTTATCAATAGTTAAAGTTGGAATAAACAATTATTTTTATTTTTTTTTTCTAAATTTGTTAACTGTTAAATTTGTTACTTAAGAAGGACCTGGAAAGAATACTTTGTAGTTTTATGTGTTAAATACCATTTTATTTCATTTGTTACCATACAAATCTGTTTTTCTTTCAGGTCATACAAGAAGAAACTGTCCACAAAATAGATGACACCCGTGGAAACAAATTTTGCACTTTCTGTGTATATATGTAAATAACTTCACAAAAAGATTTTAAATTAAAAAATTTTACTAGTACTTGATTTAGTATAAATTAAAACTTTTTTATAAATATATAGCATGATAAATAAAATTTTGATTGCTTTTATAGTAAACAAATGCTGTGTTATTATGCAATTCCAAACCCAAAAGGAAGATTGTAATGTGTAACTTTATTTTCCTTACTGTAGAATTCTATTTTATTTATCCTGAATTGAATAGTTTATCAGTAAATTTAAAGTAGGGGAAGGTATTTTACCTCAGATCTATTTTTACTGTTTACCCTGTAATTTTTTATTTATTGAAAATAAACAAATGAAACAACTTTCCCTCGATACTTTAGCCTTCAGTATTTAATTAATGACGTATGTAATTAATGAAAGAAATCAATGAAAAAAAGAATTGGTCTAAGGTACAACACTGGTATTTTACCTTGGTTTCAAGGGTAGTGTACCTTGGACCTGTCAAAAAATCTTTCTATATTTCTTATTTAGTGGATAAAAGCCTTCTTTTAAGAAACTGAGAATTCCCTGATGAGATTTAATTGTATGAAGGCTAATTGGAATGCTTTCCCAACTGATTCAGCCTCACCATATATGGTTGCTTGCTTTCAAACACTTTCGAATGTACTTATTAAATTATTAATAGAAAACATCTTTGTTGAGGGTAGTTAGTGGAGGGATGAAATATTAGCAGTGTCCCCATTTTCTTTAGCAAAATTGATTTCACAGAGATATAACTTTTATGGTCAACCACGAGTATATTTTGCTAGAGCATCTATAGTTGCACCTCTAAACTTGAAAAAATGTATAAGCTTATAGATTTAGTTGGAAGCACTTTTCAGCATAAGCATTTTAAAGCAATGTTATTTATCACAAAATTACAGATTTCACTTAAAATTAGTTTTAGTTGTGAAACTAAATCATACCCTGCTTTTAAAATCAAAATACTAATACTAAGTCAGAATAGTGAAATGTCTGATCACCATTTTAATTTATCACCTGAACTTAGAACTGATAACTTAGAAAATTTACTTTTGATGGGTGAAATCAGTATATTTAAAATTGGGGACTTTTTAAAAAAAAATTTAGCGACTTAGAGCTCTTGTTGTAAGGATCCTAACATGTGTAGTGTTGCCATACTACAGAAAGTTTAGCTAGAAAAACAGTGCAGGACCATGGTGCAATACTTTCCCCTATGCTTCATTAGTTTTAAGAGTATTTTTTCCAAGTTTTTTTTTTTGTAAAACAAAAATTAAGTTAGTCAAAAGTAGAATTTCAATAATGTGAATGACAATTAAAATTAGTCACTTTATCATTATACCTCAACTAAGAAAGACTTTTGTAGAGAATATATAATTCATCTTCTCTAATATAATTCCTCACCTCAGTATACTCTCGATATGCAAACTTTGTGATGCTGAAAACCTCTTTCTCGAAAAATTATTTTCTCTTAGACATTAGGTATTCCTCTGATGTTAATTTCCAATCTTATTTCAAAGACCTTAAGGTAAAATCCTTGTTTAAACAAAATTTTTATGGATCTAATATTTAATTTTTCTACATTTGTAGCACTATTTGGCCAGGTGATAATTATCTTGTTAATGAAAATGGGTTTGTGACTTTCAATATGATGTGCTATCAAAATTTACCTATAATCTAATTGAGTAATTTTTTTTTTCAAAAAATGCAAGTTAAAGGGAATAAGTAAATAAAAATAAAATGCATAAGTAGTTAAAATTTCCAGTCTTATACTTACTGTATTGAAAATATGGCTCAAAAAGTCGTAACACTTCCACTGGCTGTTATGTAATGGTAGTACTATTAGTACCTCACTGGTAATGGACTTGGACATCACTAGACTACCAAAACTAGCTTTTGAACCCCAAAAGGTTTTCTGGGTAAAATTTCCAATAACTAGAAAAATCATGTTAACCTTTTACCTGCCGATGTTACCAAATGGGAACATCACTTTAGGGAATTTTTTCACAACTTAATTTTCCATGCAGGAATTTGATACTTGGTAGTAAGAAACTCAAAGATATGAAGTTATTTTATATGCAAAAGTTTTTCATGTGCAATTTAATCCTTTTTGTGGAATTTATATCAAAATAACAGATTTTTGGCTCTTCCAAAAGTTGCACAAATTTCAATTTATGATAAATTTAAATAAATTTAGTTTTAAATAATTATGCTGTGTTTAGGTAACTTAAGTACACATCTTTTCAAATGGCTTGGCAGAATAGCCCCATATTCCAATTTTGGAGAGTAATTACCAATTCAACATATATGAATTTATTGATGTGACTATTTTGAAATCTTTCTCTATACTCTTCTAATTACCTCACAAAACTCTTTAATGACCTTATAAAATTAGGTACTTTTCCAGATTTCTTGAAAATTGCTGTTACTCCCATATATAAACAAGGAGACAAAAATAATTTGTCCAATTATAGACCTATTTCTGTACTTACCACATTTTCCCTAATTGTTGAATATTGTATCAAAATACGTCTGCTTAACTATTTTGAAAGCTTAAACTTTTTTCACCAAATCAATTTGGTTTTTTGCCACATTGTAACACCGAGCTTGCTCTCATTAAATTTACTATATTCGTATACAATAGTATTGACAGGAATAATTTCACAGTAGCAATATTCTTAGACATCTCAAAAGCCTTTGAATCTGTAAATCATAACATCTTACTAGACAAATTATTTGCATATGGAATTTGTGGTACAACTCACAAAAAATCTTCTAAAATCCTATTTAACCAATCGAAATCAAGTAGTTAAAATCAAAAATAGTGTAAGTCCTCTCTCATCTCTTACTAAAGGAGTCCCGCAAGGATCTATACTAGGTCCTCTCTTATTTCTGATTTACGTTAATGATCTTCTTGACATGAAACTTCATGGTAATATCATATGTTTTGCTGACGATACAACCCTTTTATATTCGAGTCAAGACTAGAACGATTTAAATAGTAAAATTCAAGATGACCTAAATAAACTAAGAACTTGGTTCCACCTAAATGATTTAAACATAAATGTCAACAAAACTAAACATATCTATTTCAGCCTAACAAGCCGAGTAAATCCTTTCAAACTAATATTTCACCAACCAGACTGCATAAATCAATTACTATATTGTAATTGTACTCAATTAGAAAGTGTAGAGACAATAAAGTACTTGGGTCTTCATATTGACTCCAATCTGAAATGGAAATCTCACATCAATTCCCTATCTAATTCACTAAGATTTCTTTTGTATAAGTTTTATCATTTAAAAAACTTGTACTATGCTTGGGTTCATCCTAGGAGATACTACGATTTATCTGTATGGGGTGGTGACTACATAACTAATATTCAAATAATAGTAACCTTCAAAACAAATTTTTATAAGTTCCACTAACCAAAGTATAACATTCTTTTCTTACAAATCCATTGATATACTTCCTCTTAAACATCTGTTTTTCTACAAGAATTGTTATAATCTATTTTTAAATCTGAATATATGTATAAAAAGAACAACTGTTAATCTTAGACGCCCTGGTATGATCTAACTCAAACAAAGAGATTTTTCACAAATGTTTTTTCTACTTAGCACCCAAACACAATAGTTTGCCAATTGATGTTCAAATAATACCTAAAATTACTTTATTAAAAAAAAAAAAAACTTTAGCATTTTTTATTTAATTCAGAAATTTTAGTTATTCTTTAAACTTATTGCTCTTCATGTAATTTAATACAAATGCTCTATTTATAATTCATTGGACTTCTTCAATATTGTCAATATGTTTTTTTTTCTACTTCGGGCCTATATTTATATTGCAATCGACACCTTTGCCAGTCCTTATAATTGTAATTATTTATTTTATATTTTATTTTCTTGTTATTAATAATTTTCTATGTATCTTGTATTTTTTTCCTTGTTTTTCTTCATTATTTGTATTAAGTAAACAGATTCAAAACGCACTTGTAAGGGATGTAAATCCCCGAAGTGTACAATTATTTTTTTCTCTTCATTTGTTGTTGGTCCTGTATATGTAAATGAATAAATAAATAAATAAAATAAAAATAAAAAATGTTCCCAAATGGGAACATTGGCGTTTGGGGTATAGTTTTGGGGATTTTTATAATATGTAAAAATTCAAGTTATTTCTTATTTTCTGTAATTTTTTTAACCTTTTCTGTCTCAAAGGATCTAAACAGGTTAATCATGATGTTTTAAATTTCTGAACCTATAATTTTAATTTTGTTCACCTGATTTTATAGAAATAAATTTCAAATCTTGATAGCAGATTCCTACTTTTGTATATTTTTCTAACTCCCCAACCGATTTATTTTGAGTAATTATTGTTGAGGATTATGCAAAGGGCATATTTGGAGTACTTCTGAGGACTTGGGTATTTATTTTGTTCAAGTGCTCTTTTTTATACAAAAATTTTAGGTATAAATTTGAAGAATTTTGAAAATAATGAAATTTGTGCACATCCTATAAACAGAAACTCTTCTAACATAAGTTGGATGTAAGAGATATGTTGTTTAGTTTGGAATCTTCCATGAGAATCACAGCTTTAATAAATCAATGAAAATAGTTATGATTATCACTTTTGAAAATTTGAATGCGATTCATGGATTTTATGCTAGATATCCGGATAGAACAGTAGTTAAAACTAATTTTTCACGCAGAAAGATAACTGTTTAGCTTTGAAACACATAGGAACATTCTTTCGTATTTTTTATACCGAAAAATGTATGGAAAAGTGTCATGCATGTAATAAATATGTAAATTATTTCTTATGAAAATCTCTAAAATTTTACCCAATCGTCCAACCATGGGAATTAAATATGAAGAAACAGTCCCATATCATAAAAATGTTCAAAATTAGTGAGTAGAAACCTATTTCAGTAGTTTTACACGAATTAATTTTGAAATATATGCCTTTTGGAAATCCCCCTAAAAACTTCACTTCAAACGCCGATGTTCCCAAATGGGAACATCCTCAAAATCATACTTAGGATTTTTTTTTCTGCCAAAAAATGTCAAGATTGGTTTTAGTAATGATGAAACAAGCCATTTAAGCCAAAAATCAGAACCTTTAATTTGAAATTTGAATTGCGGCGTTTAAAAGGTTAATTGCTCTCCTCTCCATCTTACCTCCATGTTGTCCCCTCATCAACCTGGTCACAAAACCAAGCGATTGATTAGCTGACCCCGTTCAATGTGCCAGGGTACACCACTGATGAATATATTCTCTTCAGTTTACGAAAGAGTTAACAAAAGAAGGATTGTGTTTTCACAAATTTTCTTCTAAAATCATATTGATATTTTTCTTTTTAATGTAATTGAAAATATAAATATTGATTACTGATTAGATTGTAATGCTAACAACTAACCAGGTTATTTTTTTTAGGAATGTTTTTAAAAATTAATTGAAAAATATTCTATGGGCTATGAAAAGTTCCTTATCCACTTTTTGCTACCTGTAAATTAACCCATAACTAACCACACTGGAGGAGTTTTAAAGGCAGCTGGTTTTATTTCTGCTTTGCACCAAAACTTTTCCTTCCATCTAACCAAGTGACTAGTTGAAATGATATAAGGGTTTTTGTTATCATATCTTTCATTTGAAATTAAGAGATTGAGAAAAGATTTTGTGTTTAGTCTGTTCTATGGAATGCAACATGCTGGACATCGAGTTTAGTCTCATCTGTGGCATGCAGGGTTGGCCATGATTTTACAATTTTATGTTTATTAAATTGTATTGATTTTTCATAACTTAATTACCATGTCAACAAAACACACAAAAATGAATTTTGGGAGCTTTTAGCTTAAAATATATTGATTTTGTGTTAGGTTGATATATATCAAGTGATATATATCGGCCAACCCTGGTGGCATGGAATGACATGTTAGAATGTAATAAATTGTTTTCAAACATTTAATGAATTTAATTTTTGCAAAATCATGACAAACCGATATTAAAAGGGTAATGTGTAGTTTAGTGAAGGATTGGAGTACTTAAAATATATGATTTTATGTGTTAATTTGGGGATTATTCCATTATCTATCGGATTATCGTTAATTTCATTTATAGGAACTCAGTTTTTGTTGAATTTGACTCAAAACTAACCATGTAAAACCTTAATCTCTTTTCAAACATGAGGCTTAGAATCTAATGGATAATACAGCGTTTCCCAACTGCGAGGCCTCCTCAAGGGTTCTGCGAGAAATTCGAAACAATTTTTTTTTTGTTGTTCTAAATTCTAGAACAAACAAAATTTTTCCTTCGAATTTCTCGCGGAACCTCGAAAACCTGTTTCCAATTCCCAATGCATGCCCAAAATTCTGACTAAGTAAACAAAAAACAAGTTGAAACCCTATTTTTAGAGTAGTTTTCCAAAAATTTTCTGGGGAAGGACCCCCAGATCCCCTTTTGTACTTGTTCATCAAAATGCAAATCCTATTTAAAATGTATAACTGAAATTCGGACCAAGTGTACCAAAACTAGTTAAAAACCTGTTTTTTAAGTCAAATTTCCAAAATTTTTCTGGGGGAGAACCCCTAGACCCCGCTTATGTACTTTTGTTACTACAACTTTTCTTATGTTAAGTAATATTTTAGGTCTTTAATTACCTAAAATGTGTAAAAAAACCTACATTGGACCTATCAAATATGCGTGGGAGGGGCTGAGGAGTAATTTCCAGCCTCTTCCGAAATGAATTTCTATATACGCCACTCATGGGTGCCACTTTTCAAAATTTGCAAGACGGAACTTTAAAGTATCGTATTAATTATTTTCATCCAGTCTAGCAATTTTTTTAATTGCATGAAAATTCATAAAATATCATGAACAATCATAGTTCCTTAAATTCTAAATCAAGATAAAGCTGTTTGTGTGTAAAACCATGTTACTTGTGGTAAAAATGTGCGGTTCAATTCCGTTAATGTTCCCGTTAAATACCGCTATGCTCCTTTGGATACCAAAAAGTAGTAATATATTGCTAAAACAATTTTAGACTCAGATTAAAATATTTAGTTAGATCAAAAACTATTCATATTTTCAATAAAAAAAATGTTGATACTTGAATGTATGACATTCTCAAAAGCATGGCAATATTTAGCAGGATCGTCAACAGACTTAAACCAAATGTGCAATGTAGGTATTGGAATTTAGCACTAATTTTGCGTTTCTTAATATACCTGGGACGGAATTCCGTTCATTGAAATTTTAAAAAGACTGAATTCCGTCCTGGGGAAGGAAGAGTGGCACTCATGACGCCACTGGATCAGGGGTAAGGCCGTCCAATGGTTAAAATGGCCGTTAAAAAGGACTATCCAAATATTCAAAGAAAAGCAATTAATATACTATTGCAATTTTCCACATCATATACGTGTGAACAAACCTTTTCTTGTTTAACAAACATAAAAAGTTAGCTCAAATTATCACATTAATTAATATTTAATAATTGTTTTAATTTTTTTAAACTTGCTAAAATTATTTAAATACTTAAAACTGTATTTTCAAAACCTTACCATCTGTATTCTAATAAATAAATAAACAATTTCTTTGTTACTTATTTTCCGTTTTATGTAATAATTTAAAAAATAGTAAGAAAAATATTGTTACATGGACGCTAGGGTTCCGCGGAACTTGGGCATTGTAAAAAGGGTTCTGTGGGATTAAAAAAAAAAGGTTGGGAAACGCTGGGATAATATGCCATTCTGAAAAATCTTGTTCAAGATTTAATTTAGGTACATAAATTATTCATTTCCATAGAAAATCTGCAATAAAGAAGCTTATATCTGTTCCGAAATGATGTTTGATTCATAAGTTTTAAGGTAATAAAATTTTAAAAAATTCTAACACATGATTGTTTTCTAGGCGTTGTCCCTTAGATCCTTTTACTGCTTATGAGTCTTAAGCCAGAATGATTATTACTTCAAATTTTAAAATGGCTTAATAATAATTTGCCAGACATTTTCAGGGCTATATTTTAGTGCTTATTACAGTTATTTCATCAAAAATGTTGGGACTAGAATTGAAATTTTAAACATTGTCCAAAACCATTCAATGCAAGAGTTTTGACCTACTCATGTCCATTTGTAGTAGTCTTTAAAAAAGGTTTAATACTACTACACTCACCTGCACTTGACAATTTTCTGGTTCAGTTTAGTTCTGGCATTTCAGTTTTACACCAAGTTTAAAATTTAAATTTCTCTAGTTTCAAATTCTAGTCACACCATTTTTGATGAAATAAACTGAAATCAGCATTAAAAAATAGCCCAGAAAAATGTCTTACAAATGCAAAAGTGTAGTATTAAACCTTTTAAAATTTGAAATATAATATGAGAACAATCTCGTCCCGAGATTGCTAAAGGTGGACATAAATTAGAGCCAAGCAGCATAAGCGAACAGCTGCAAACAGGTTTGGCACTTGAAGCACGCATGGAAATGTTGCTTTCTGAAATTTTTGAGGAAATCGCTGTGAACTCAGACAAGCACGTTCACGACTGTTTGGATCTAATTTATGTTCACCTCACCTTAAGATCTGGAAGGATGCATATAAAATATGGGGTTGTACACAAGTTTCACATTATGAAATTTTAGAAATTATTTAAGACATATTAACCACAAACGAAAAATTATGACACTTACTTGTAGAGTAAATGTCTCAGAAGCTGAAACAAATGGTATTTAAGAATTTATGGTACTTGCATATTATCATGTTGACTGCACAGTAAACAAGATAATACGTAAGAACCCAATCTCTTTTTTCAATAAGAATTGCTATTAAGGAGGGATAAAAACTAATGAGTTACTAAGATTAAATTTTACAAAATTGAAAATACTTATATTACGAAAACAAAACATTTATTTACCATTAAAATATACATGGTTAGGTAAGACTTATCACCTCATGATGTGGATGAAAACAAGTCATTGATGAGTTCCTTCAAGTTATTCTAATCCTACTCTTCATCTTCTTCCTTAACCTCGACTTTGATTTTCTTAGCCTTTCCATGATCATCATCAGCCTTTCGTTTTTGGGATCCAGATGGCAAGAAGGAATCAGCAGAGTCCTTATACTTAAACACTTTGCTTTTATTCTCATACTTCTCATGCCTGGCCTTGGCTTTACCGGTTCCACTTATTCTCATTCCCTTGCCTTCTTCCATCAGTTTTAGATTCCTTTCCAACCTGGCGCGGTGCTCGGTTCCAATGTCGATCTCCTCCTCGCAGAAAGCATCCACTCGGGCTGCAAGAGACGTCTTGGACGCTAACATACGCGACATCTTGCCTCTGGTTTCGGCCTTGCTCTGGCCAACCAGCTGTGCATGGTAGATCAGACCGTACTTGGGTGTGTCGTGACGCGCTTTCAGAGCCCTGAAGAGAGCCTTCTCTGCTCCGAGGATTTGCAGAGTGGAGGCAGGCGCCTTGGCTAGATTGATGAGGGATCCTGCATGGGCTATCAGACGAGCGCCAACCATCTCTCCGACCATCAAACTCACATTTGGTGCGACGGCAGCCATTCGGTTCTTTAGGTAATCGTGCAAGCTCGCCCGGCAGGTTTGCATGTGCACCACCTCTTGGCACATGCCCTGGATGTTGCTTAAGTCCTCTTGCAAAATGTCCGTTCCCATGGAGATTTCCGCCATTTCCTTCACTTTCTGCTCTTGCTCCTCGTTCAGGAAATCGGAAAAGTCAGTGTTGGCGGCATTCTCGCGAAATCCCATGGCCAAGACTATTTTGATGTAGAGGTTGTTGTCGGAGATTATTTTGGCGAGTTCTGGGAAGTGCCAGCCATACCATTCCTTGCATCTCATGACGTAGTTGTTGAGTTCCTTGTCCAAGTCATCAAGCCCGTTGACTGCTTCAATCACCATTTTGTCGATTTTATCAGGGCTGAACTTGAACTTGTATCGAGATAAACCATGTGCAACTCCAAGAGACATGGCTTTCAAGTCACGTGAAGGGAGACCCTCCAACAGACTGTCCATGTGCATACGAATGCAACGCATCAATTCTAGAACAGCTGTATTATTAACACAAGAGATATTTAGTTTTGATGAGATGCAGCTCCCAAGCTTAGCATCAGCTACAGCCAACTCCTCAGTAGTGGCTTCATCTTCATAGATACTCTTTAGAGATTTTTTCAACTTTTTACTCATTTTTCCTTTTAGGATGTTTGACGTATAAGACAGAGCTTCTTCCATGTTAACAAACTTTTCAAAATGTTTCAACTGAAGGATTTTACTTGCCTTTTCTGGGTTCTTGAATTCTTTATACAAATTTTCAGCTTTTTGAAGTTTTTTCTCTTTGAGAAGCTTGAAAATGCCAAAGCCTGCGGCTGTCTCGAAGAGAACCAACATCGTGAGATTTTAAATCACTAAATTTTCACAAAGTTCGTTAGAATAAGAATTGAAGTATCCAATGTGCAATGCGAAAAACACGAGCCAAGTAAACAACGTGGTTTCAAGAAATTACAAATTGAAGCAGCAAACCGGCTATGAGTTGAGTTGCTAATATGCTTCTCTTCTAATAACGTAAAAGTTGTATTGCCACCTACGCGATAAAGTTTTATAAAAGCCTAAATGCCGGTAAGGATGATTTTCATGTCCCTTGTTATGCATTTTTTTGACAAACTTATCGCTTATATTTTTTATAACTGATGAAAAATAGAGACTTCAGCAAAAATTGAGAATTTTGTCAAGGGATTTGTATTTGTATTATTCTTATTTTTTCAAATGGCAACGCTTGAAAACGTCAACAAAATTTTTTTGAAAACATGTGCGGTAGTTTCTAGTTTCACTACTAGAGGACAGCACGATAGAAAGATTTCGCCTTGTCCAACCAAGGCTAAACTGGATCGGTTAACTGTGTTATATCAGGCTTGGACAATGAGTGAAAAGATCATAGAAGCCGACGTTACTGGAAGTTTTCAGATCTTACCGCTTGAAAGCGCTGGCCACGTATAGGGAAATTTGGTTGATTGATTGGGTTGGGTTCTTGGTGCTTTTTGCCTCGGCTCTTTGGCCGGCATATACCTCTACAGGAGGGGCATTTGCACCTTCTGTTTACTTAAATAATGGACGAAACACATTGGTATATTTGAATGATAAAACTTAACATTTATTCTTCTTATTACATCCGTATTAGGTTAGGCCTAATAGGCACGCTGTTTAGCCGAGAGAGAGAGAGAGAGAGAGAAGTGTGAGCGTGCGAAGTAGTGCGCCGCCGGTCGAGTAAGGAGTGAAAGTTGTAGTCTCAGGGCTGGAACTTCCCCTGAGGTGGGAGCGTTGCCAGATCCCGTCGTCACCGGGGTTTGACCTAGCGTGAGGAGCGCGCGGGTGTCACGCTCTCGAAGTACGCCGCAGTACCCCCTTCCTAGTGGAGCCTTTGGGTGTAACGTCTACCTGAACCGTACAGGAAAACGGACTTGTCGTCCGCAACGGGTACGTCTGATGGGGGCGTCCGGAGCAGGGACATCTGCAGCGTGGGCGTGACGGGGCTCAGGGTCGGTCGGTGGGTGGTCGGTCGTTGGCTCAGCGACGGTCGGTGGGTGGTTGGTCGGTGGCTCAGCGACGGTCAGTAGGTGGTCGGTCGGTGGCTCCGCGTCTCCCTGTGCCTCGTTGAGGGTAAAGGCAGGCTTCAGTCGATCGACTGAAACGAACTTCTCTTTGTCCGAGACCTGTATTTTAAAAACTTTGTCAGTCCTTTCAAGTACCCGGTACGGTCCATCGTACGGTGGCTTAAGGGGAGGCTGCACTGCATCATGGCGCAGGAAAACGTGGCTGCATCTGTGAAGATCGATGGAGACAAAAGGACGTCTCTTGGTGTCGTGGTTGGTGGCTGGAGCGGGAGTCAAATCCTTCATTGTGTCCTTTAGTTGAAGGACAAACTCCGCTGCTTTGAAGTCATTTGGAGTTGGAGAAAAGAACTCGCCTGGGAGTCTTAAAGCGGCTCCATAAACCAGTTCGGCTGTTGTGGCGTTAATGGTGTCTCGGAAAACGGAACGCATTCCAAGCAGAACGGTGGGCAAAACCTCGGTCCAACGATCGGTCAAATGAGCTTTAAGGGATGCTTTCATTGTCCGATGCCAGTTTTCGATTAGGCCATTGGACATAGGATGGTAAGCTGTCGTGTGTATGTGTTTAACCCCCAGTAGTTGCGTTAAGGAAGAAAATAGGTGGGACTCAAATTGTTTCCCTTGATCTGATGTAATGATCCGAGGGATACCAAAACGGGCTATCCAGTTATCGTAAAACGCTCTGGCTACCGTTTGGGCAGTAATGTCGGGAACGGGTACAGCTTCAACCCAACGCGTATGGCGGTCGATCATCGTCACGCAGTACGTAAAGCCTCTCGAGGGAGGTAGCGGTCCTACGATGTCGATGTGGACGTGATCGAAACGCTTATCGGGTATTTTGATGTCACCTGGCGGGCTGTTTGTGTGCCTAAATACCTTGGCTCTTTGGCAGGGGACACAAGCGCGTGACCACAAAGCTACATCTTTTTTTATATTGGGCCATATGAATCTGGTTGTTAACAATTTTGTTGTTGCTTTTACTCCTGGATGGGCCAAGTTATGCAGATTGTTGAACGCAGCCTTACGGAATGGTAAGGGGAGATAAGGGCGGACGTTTTGGGTTGAGGTATCGCACCATACGCTTACTTCCGAGTTAGGCAAAACTACGCTTTGGAGTTTCAGGGTAGAGTTTGAATTAATTAGGTCTTTTAACTCTGTATCCGTTGTCTGGGCTTGTGCAATTTCAGAGTAGTCTAACACATTTGGGAGTTCCAAAGCCTCGATTCGGGATAACATATCGGCCGGTATATTGTCCGAGCCCTTAACGTATTTAATGTTAGTGCTAAATTGACCTATATAGTCCAAATGCCGTAGTTGCCGTGGTGAGCACTTGTCCGATTTTTGTAGGAATGCGTAGGTGAGAGGACGGTGGTCGGTGAAGATGGTGAATTCGCGCCCTTCTAACATATGCTTGAAATGCCGAATTGCAGCATAAATCGCATAGAGCTCGCGGTCGAACGTTGACCACTTTAGTTGTGCTGGGGAGAGTTTGGCCGAAAAGAACGCTAAAGGCTCAATGCTTTGTTTGTTATGAATTTGGTTCAGGGAAGCGCCTACCGCAGTGTTACTTGCGTCAGTAAATAAGGTAAGGTGGGCGTCTGGGTCAGGGTGTGCGAGAACTGCTGCTTCCGCTAGCCGTTGTTTGCAGTTCTCGAAAGCGTTTTTGGTCTCGTCATTCCACTCAATGTTTTGGTTTTTCTTACCCGTTTTCCCCTTGAGCATCTCGTTGAGAGGGGCTTGTAAGTGTGCGGCGTTTTTTACGTTCCTACGGTAGTAATTTAATAACCCGAGAAAACGTTGAAGATCTTTTATTGTTTTAGGTAACGGACATTTTAGTATGGGTTCGACTCGCTCTGGTTGGGGTTTGATGCCGCTTTTATTTACCAAGTATCCCAAAAATGACAATTCGGGAACTCCTAAAACGCATTTATTTAAATTTATGCGCATGCCATAGTCAGAGAGACGCTTTAAAACACATTCGAGATGTGTTTTGTGTTCTTCTGCTGACCGACTAGCGATAAGGATATCATCCAGGTAGACAAATATGAAGTCGAAACCCTGCAAAACTTCATTGATAAAGCGTTGAAAAGTTTGTGCAGCGTTGGATAAACCAAAAGGGGTGTACAAAAATTCAAAGAGTCCGAATGGAGTTGTTATGGCGGTTTTGGGTATATCCTCAGGGTGCACAGGGATTTGATGGTATGCCCTTACTAAGTCTATCTTTGAGTAAATTACGGTTCCGTGTAATTGACTGGAAAAATCCTGCAAATGAGGCAAAGGATACCTATCAGGAACAGTGATATTATTTAAGGCTCTATAATCACCTGTGGGTCTAAAATCTTTACCGGAATCTTTAGGGACCATATGGAGGGGGCTAGACCAGTTAGATGTACTAGGCCTACAAATACCATGCTCTACCATGTATTCGAATTCACGTCGAGCTGCTGCTAATTTTGCTGGGTGCAACCTGCGAGGGCGTGCGTAAACTGGTTGGCCGCGTGTAATTATACGGTGGACAGTATTATGCTTTACTTCCCTTACTTTAGGATAAGGGCGGATCACATCGCTGTATTTCTGCAGAATATCCCGATAAACAGCGTTAGATGCAATGAGCGTAACCTGGGGGGTGTTATCTTTAGATGATGTTTTGCCGTTTGTGCTAAGGTTGGTTAAGGGGTCCCTGAGACAATGGTTTTTTAGATCTATAAGCAAACCGTAGTGGCTCAAAAAATCGGCGCCTATGATAGGTTTACTTATATCCGCTAGTACAAAAGTCCATTGAAATTTTCGGCGTAGACCTAGGCTTAATGTTATGTTTTTTACACCATATGTTTTAATATTCGAGCCTGACGCGGAAAACAACATCAAATCCGTACTAGATTTAAAGGCTTTGTTATTGGCTGGTAGAACACACACGTCGCTGCCGCTATCAACCAAATAAGTTAAATATGTAGCGGGATCTTGAACAAAAAGGCGGCTTCTGTTATTAGGTTTGAAATCGCATTGCGCCGAAGTATGCGATTTCTCCGCTAGCTTTTCCTGGTTATATCTAATCTTGCAAGGTAATAGGCATTTCTTAGCCAGTTCCCCGTATTTCCAGTGATACCAGCACAAATCTCTAGGCTTATCAGGGGTTGGGGAGCGAGGGCGACTAAGGGGGATAGGAGCATTCGTTCCGCTCGAGCGCTCACGATTCCTAGATAAGCGTTCTACTTGTTTAGAGATTTCTGCTATTTGAGCGCGCAATTCACCATATTCTGATGGGGGGCTTATGTCCTTGGTTATTTCCTCTACTCCGAGACCCGACGTCTCGTGGAATTTGTCGGCCATGAGTGCTAACTTATCAACGGTCGCGTCGGAGATGGAAAGGATGGCTTGGGTTTGGGTAGGTAAACGTTGTAGCCAGAGCGTTTTCAAATAATCCTCTCCGAGGGTACCGGAGAGCTGCTTCATCCTTCGGAGCAAGTGGGAGGGTTTGTCATCTCCCAGGACCAACTCCGAAAGAACGGCTTTAATTCTCCGCTGCTCGGAATCCGAGAACTCCGCGATAAGTCTAGTTTTAAGGGTTTGGTATTTATCTGTTTCTGGGGGTGCCAATACTATGTCACTGACGAAACTTAAGATTTTCGAATTAAGTGCCGAAACCACACAGTAATATTGCGTGGTATCTCGCGTAATACCTGCAACTCTAAATTGGGCTTCAATGCTTACAAACCACAAGGCAGGGTGTTTGTCCCAGAATGGAGGTAGTTCTACACTCATTTTATTATTGTGTTCTCCTTCAGGGGAGACTTCGATTGAGTTAGGGGGGGTGGTAGCCGCGACGGGTTGGTCCGGCAATGACATAGTAAAGGTAATGAAATTAAATTGGAAGCTCAATTGACAAAACGTTGGGATAAAAGGTCTGCTTACCCGGGTGAAGTTGAGCTCCAGCTATGGCCATGTGGTATATCCAAAAAGAAGTCTTGCGAAGAAGTCCTTGGGTCACCAATACAGGAGGGGCATTTGCACCTTCTGTTTACTTAAATAATGGACGAAACACATTGGTATATTTGAATGATAAAACTTAACATTTATTCTTCTTATTACATCCGTATTAGGTTAGGCCTAATAGGCACGCTGTTTAGCCGAGAGAGAGAGAGAGAGAGAGAAGTGTGAGCGTGCGAAGTAGTGCGCCGCCGGTCGAGTAAGGAGTGAAAGTTGTAGTCTCAGGGCTGGAACTTCCCCTGAGGTGGGAGCGTTGCCAGATCCCGTCGTCACCGGGGTTTGACCTAGCGTGAGGAGCGCGCGGGTGTCACGCTCTCGAAGTACGCCGCACCTCGCATAGATGAGAGTTGAGAATCAGCCACCCGGAGATAAAATCTTGGGAGAGAAGGAATCTTTTGGTTTGAAGAGGGAAACAAATTCGATTTGTCAGCTCTGTTAGATCGCTAATTTTTTGTAGGTTTCTAATGAGCTATAGTCTGTGTAAATAAAATTGGAGGTTCACTACTAGTCATTTACCACTAGTCACAATGCACTGCCACATCGTTGGTCATGCGCGAGTCTCAATTCAAGCGTGACGAGTCGGCAATTTTATTAAAAAATGCCATGAATGACAGATAGATGGCTCTGGCCACGTATGGCTCACTAGAGACATAATCTGTAACATCGCTTTTCACTCATTGTCCAAGCCTGATATAACACAGTTAACCGATCCAGTTTAGCCTTGGTCCAACGCAGTTGTGAGTTTTATAAATCTTCTATTTCAATGAAATAGTAAAATGTAAAAATGAAATTGGATTTTGTTTATGTATCGATATTGGCCAATATTTTAGAGAGGTTAATTTTGACCTGACAAAGTCCAATATTGGCTGGTATTTTTTTGCTGCTTTGATTTGATATATTCCAGGAGAAACCTTGATAAAAATTTGAACTTTTCTTGCTTTGAGAAAAGATTCTTAATGGCGGCTTTACACCACCGAGGTTTGCGATTTGCGTTTTGCGGCGAAAACGGGAACCGCAGAAACTCAGCGACCGCTCGAAGGAGGGCGCTAGAATCGATTTACGACACTAGCGGCTGCCGCTAATGCCGCCGCGCCGCGACCACTAGTTTTGAAGATGATTCTATTCTTTTTATGGTTTTGAAATGCTCCACGATTATAGAAAAAACGGAGCTTTATTTTTCAAAAAGAGTTAGTGCAAAAGGGGTTACCTTCTTGACGATTGATGAATTAAAATGTCAACAAAGCACGAAAATGCGCGGGAACCGAAACTGTCGCGGCGGCATTAGCGGCAGCCGCTGCGGTAGTTTCTGCGGTTCCCGTTTTCGCCGCAAATCGCAAAACGCAAACCTCGGGGGTGTAAAGCCGCCATAATACTTATGGCGGCTTTACACCACCGAGGTTTGCGGGACGCGGTTTGCGTTTGCGGCGAAAACGGGAACCGCAGAAACTCAGCGACCGCTCGAAAGAGGGCGCTAGAATCGATTTACCACACTAGCGGCTGCCGCGAGGGAACCAAAACTGTCGCGGCGGCATTAGCGGCAGCCGCTAGTGTCGTAAATCGATTCTAGCGCCCTCTTTCGAGCGGTCGCTGAGTTTCTGCGGTTCCCGTTTTCGCCGCAAACGCAAACCGCGTCCCGCAAACCTCGGTGGTGTAAAGCCGCCATAAAGCCGCCATTACAAACGTTCTCCAGTTTTCTAAAATTTATGTGAAATTTTTTTTGCATGTTTTAAGTTCTATGAAAACCCTCAAGAGGTGTTACGAATTTTCCGTGAGTGTTTAGGGAATTACCGAAATTTTGAAGTTATTTATTTTTTCTACATGATTAAATTTTATTTTCAACTTGAAATTTGGTAGAAATGTTTATTTAAGAAGTTAAAAAGCTTTAAATTTTCTTCATAAAAATTTTCCAAAAAAATGTTTTTATTTATTTTTTCTCTCCTTTTTTTTAATTTTTTTAAAATTTTTTTTGAAAAGGTGATGCGATGCACACCAAATCATAGAGAATAAAATTGCAAACAAAATGTGAATGATTTCATGCTTTTAAGTTGTATAGTTATAATTCTAGAGTTATTAACTGTTTTAAAATGCAGGAAAAACAACTTGATAAAAGTTCTTTGAACATTAAAAATTATTACTACCAAAATTAGAGGGGTGATAAAAGAATGAAACCGGGAACATGATATCTATAACTATATTAGTTCCTCAATAAAATCATGAACAAAATGTGAGGGTTTAATCTTTGGTTTTTTAGTTGTTTTGTAAAAATTATTACTTTTTATAAACTTTAAGGCTTTTGCGGCACGGGTTAATTTTTTTTTGATGGAGCTAAAATTTTGCAAAAATCATTTATTTGTATGATGGAGCAAATTGGATGGGGGGGGGCATCGCATAAAATTACTCAAACTTTAAAAATAAGGACCATCCTACTGGTCAGTTATGCTTAACATTTGGCTACACTTGACCACTTGCCTTGCCATTTCCTTATTTTTTAAGGTTAACATGGTATCTTATCTCTCTCTGGGCACACTAGAGAGGTCTGTCTCACGCGATTATGCTTATTAATATGCTACTCTTGACCACTGGTCACTTCATCCTTTTTAGCTGACTAATTATCTCTTGATTCTCTAATACGCTAGAGTTCTGTCCTGGTCAGTTATAAATTAAATTTCTTTACTAAACGAATAAATGAAATTAATCTCTATGGTTTTAAACTCCGTTGCATGCTATTTCTCACTAAATTGGCGAAAAATTGCCAAATGAGTCTATTTTGGCACCTTTTGCATTTTCCTATCGATTTTTATGGTATCTGGCCCCAAGAGCTACATTGGGTCAAGCGCGGATCCATGGGGGGCAATTGGTCAATCCCCCCCTTTGGCTTGGACCAAAACGAGTTTAAACCCTGCTTTTTGGGTCAAATTTCAAAAATTTTCTGGGGGAGGACCTTTTAGGTTTTTGGGTTTGTAACAATATTATTTACTACTTTTTATATTAAGCTCTTAAAGATGCAAATACAAAAGTTCAAAAATGAGTGAAGATAATGCATTTTACGGTCTAATTTTAAAAACATTCCTGGGGTAAGACCCCCTTCCTTCCCAGGGGCGTCATATGAGCTTCGTGAAAGAAAAGTCTGGTTGTACGGCCCTATAGGTGTAGACGACCTAAAATCGGTTGTTAGGGTCAAATTTTCAAAATTCTTCTGGGGAAGAACCCCCAACCTTCTTAAAATGTGGTCCCCCCCATAGGTCCAGGCTGGATCCGCCACTGCATTGGGTGAAGCGGCGGCCACGTAACGTTATCTACCCCTTTCATCTCACCATCGTTCCTTCACAAGAAGTCTCGCACGGACGATCCAGGTAAGGCGACGAAAAATCCCACCTTCTCCAAAACCCAGATCCCCCAAACCATTTCTTCGTGCGACCTTAAGATTCCAGAGCGATCTCAGCGCGTCTTCAAGGCGACTACCTTCGTGGTCGAACGGTTTTCTTTGGGGGAAGATTAACCGAACGCGAGGCTCCTGAATGCAGTCATGGCCCTGTTTTGTCCAGAAACGCGTCCGTCCCTGTAGGGTTAAGAAAAGCGGAAAATCCATTAGCGACCGCTCAAAGGGCGACGGAATCAGGGGGTTATACGGCTTTTGTCGGCTTGTCTCTGCCGTCATCACCCGTAATCTCGTCGGTTCGGTAATTTTTTCGAAACTTTCTCTCTTATAGTCAGGGACACATTTTGATGAGCAGCGACCATCATTTGGCCATTACTGACTCATTATGGTTTTGAGAGGCTCTATCAAAGATAGCCATTCACCGTGGAGGTCCTTTCTTCATCTATCAAGATAGAGATCTATGGTCTAATTTCACTGGCCTGTCTTTGATTTCTTCAAGGTTTGAGTGGTGACCAAGAGAACATCTTTTGAGACCAAAAGTCATACGATTTCAAACAGACTGCAGTAGAACAGCGATTAGAGCGACCTTTCTGGGACTAACGTTTTAACGAGGACGTAATACGAATCAAATTATTACTACGATAAAAAATTGGTATTTTTACAACCGATCATTGTAACGCAAGGGCAGAAACTGATTTCTGGGAGGGCATTCAGGGCACATGCCCAGGGCTCCCATTTCAATGGCCCCCCAAACTTGTAAGTCGGTCCCTTCTCAGGGGTCGCTATAACTGGGGGAGAGATGGTGCTAAAGAGGTTTTACTGTTATTGTAGTTTCAGTTGGCCTTTGTAATTTATTGATCCTTTGGCCGTTTGAATATACTGATAATATTTGAGCTGTACTATTGGTACTTAGCAGCTATTCTATTTGTTGTTTCTTATCTGGCGTATGATTCAAAAGTATTAGGTGGTTCCAGAATGAGATGATAGATTTATTAAGTTTTTAACAGGTTTACCTGCAGTTAAACTGCATCAGTCACTGTGGTAAAATAAGTAATTTTAGAAGAGAGCGATTGGAAAATGCGAATCATAAAAAGAATGAGAGGGAAATAAAGGAGAGTGAGGGATAAAAAAATAATTTATTTATGGTACCTATTGAGTCCAGACATTACCTTAACGATTCTCGGTGCAAATGTAGAAATGTTTTTTGAAATGCTTCCTTACTTTCATAACCTCCACACACCTGGCTATGGAATGAAAGAGAGTAAAGAAGGAAAGAGAAAAGAAAGTATAAGGAAGTAAAATTGGAAATGTATGAGAGAGACTAAGTAAGAAAAAGAAATTAAATGAGAATTTTCGAGGGGGAGAGAAAAGTGAGTGGGAATAGTAAATAGAAGTAACAGACAATTAGTGAGAGAATGGGATGGAGAGATTGAAGAAGAAAAAACGAAGGAGAATGTGTAGGAAAGTGAAGAGAGAGAGAAATCACAACAATTTAGGGATAGAGAATAGATGGAATTAGGATGTGAGTAAGAGAAGAAGTATTACAGAGAATAGGGAGAATTAGGATGAGAACAGAAGAATGTGGTTAAGATCAGAGAGATAGTTATAGTTAGGGTGAGAGAATATAAGAGAGAAAGTAAGAGGGTGAGAATCAAGGAGAGAAAATTCTGCCATTCCCGCCCGTCCTAACTCATTGCTCCTATCTCCCAATCACAACACCCCGCGTAGAGATCACGCCGCGGCCATTATTATTACAGCTCGAATCCACGATCGTCATTACGGCATCCCGCGTTAATTGCCCGGTTCGTGATCGAAGAGCAAACAGATCGCACTCACACACACTTTCTAATTGGAGGGCGACATCAGAGGGAAAAAGAGTCACGACCCCGAATCGAGTCACCCGAGTGTGGCACTCGAGCAGAGAGATAGTAGATGGGATTGGCTAGAGAGCGCCTCGGCTGCAACTCAGAGAGGAAAACATTCCTAGAGAGTGGTAAGGAGGAGTACCTAACGTGGTAAGTCCCATAGACGTAGAAAAATCCCCTAGGAGGATGATTGGGTAGGCAGCCATGAGGAGGGAGATAGGTAGGGAGATAGGTTAACAACCATATTCACAGCCATCAGAGTCAGTGTTAACCAACATTTAAAGAAAGGAAAATTAGCTTTTCGCTGACTCTGATTGGTGGAATCCTTCTTTGATCTAGGATTTAACACTGACGCTGATGGCTATGAATATGGCCGTAAGGGTGTTTTGGATCTTGTTTTCCCAAAAAAATTTTCCTTCCCAATATGTAAAGGATTCATTCAATTTGAACCGTTCTTGATTATGGGTTGATTTAGAAGGGAGACCTTGAGAGAATGCTGACTGAAGTCGTCTACAAAATGAGAGAATAAAAAAAACAATTGTCTCATTTTTAACAATAACTTTCAAGGATAAAAAAAAACCTTAAGAGTTTTTATAAATTTGTTACACATGATAGTAGGCACTTGAATTTTATTTCAACCCTCAGCCGTTTGCTTACAATAACACATCTTTCTTTTCTCCTAGCAACTATTGCTTGCCCTCTAGCGTCTCAGGAGTGCCCCCTTTTTATCTGCGATTCTGAATTACCTTCGAAAACTGCTCTGCAACCCTTTAAAATTGGGCCAGATCTTTCCCGTTCACCCTGTACATGTACAACCTAACCAACCTGTAAATTTTTATATTTAACATGTCAAATTTCACTGCTTAAAAATAGACACGATCTCTTCCAAGGGGAAAAACTACCAGACGTGCGCCCTATTTCTTCGTACTCTACTCTCGAGTCACTCCGCATGACAGTAATTCCCAAAACAAACAGTGATTATCATAATTGCGGCGGCAAGGCTGACGTGAACACGGCACGGATAATTTGCATGTGGCACGCTTTATTGAATGGCCATTGAAAAATAGTGGAAGTCTTCTGTTCGGGAATTGTTTTTCCTACTGATGCCCAGTGAGACGTGGAACGAGCTTGAAAGGTTTTTAGAAAGAAACAAGATGAGTCGATCGTGTTGGGTGAACCCAAATCAGAGGTTATTTCGGATGTCAATCAAGCTTCGAACGTGGATTTCAGGTGAGAGTTCAGTGCATAAGTAGCCATAGATCTCGATAGTAGTGTGCCGAAAATGATCAGGGTTGGGTTGAAGTCGATATGATTGATTTTACTACAGATAGGTATAATTTTCTGGTATCTAATTTTGAAATTCGTATTATATCGATAGCAAATATGAGGTCATGGTCTTAAACATAAGTGCCTGACGTAATAGATTTCAGTCATATTGGCTGATTACCTATTATAGTTCTTTAGGGCTGCAGAAATACAGTGTTTACACATTTAATACAATTTCCTACCCAACTTCGAGTTATAGCAATATTGAAGATTATTCGTATTAATTGAATTACTTTCTATTCATTTACTCCAGATTCTCTCTTGATTCACCTATGCCTCTCTTCTCTCTCTATTAACCATTCTCTCTTGATTCTTTTGCTTGCCTTTTCTTTAGAATATGGTCTTAAAACATTAAAATAAAAGATAATATTACTTAGTTGGAAGGTAGTAATGATTGAGTGGGTAAGAGAAGTTCTGGGGTACAATGTGAAGGTTTATTAGGCCGTAGTGGATAACATTGTTAACTAGTGTTCGGCACTAGTTAACTAGAACTAGTTGCAACTACTAGTTAACTACCGATCAACTAGTAGTTAACTAGTAGTTTAACTACTTTTGGTTTAAACTAGTTTAACTAGTAGTTAAACTACTTTTTTTAATAACTACTAGTTGAAACTACTTTCAAATTTTCAACTACTTTAAAAAAAAATTTTGTTTAAAATTTCAAAAATATTTGAAATTTTTATCAAAATATACAAAAATGACACTGCTATTTATAACTACAATGTCATGGTAGAGTACTCAAATACCAAAACCAGAAATAAAGCGCCGTTTTTAGCGAAGCATAAAGTTTTTTTGACATATAGATAAGAAAGATGTATTAGAATTTTCAAAAAATAGGTTATGAAATTAAATAGACTAGTTAACTAGTAGTTAACTACTTTGGGAAATAGTTAACTACTAGTTGCAACTAGTCCCAGGAAAAAATAGTTAACTACTAGTTGCAACTAGATTTTCCCAGACTAGTTAGTAGTTGGTAGTTAACTACTTTTTGACCACTAGTTGCCGAACACTATTGTTAACACTGAAAATTAAATTTAATAAACTTCTGAGAGATTTGATATTCTGTTTACTGGTACTAAATTAACTTTGGAAACCCAAGGAAACATAAAGCAGATGGTAAAAAAAATCCTCCGTAAGTTTCTAAACCCATCAAACCTAATATAAGAAGTTATTATAATTCGCATTGTTATTAACCTCTTGGCTTCCTAACCCACTCAAATATTTTTCTAATGGGACATATCTTGATGACCTTGACGAAAAGTCTATGACTCATCTAATAGCCCCTTTGTGACACCCGACATAATCTAAACCCATTATTGCGTATTCGTTGACCAAAAAGCATTCTCCAGAGAGGTTGATACTTTCCCCACAAACCTGCATCCCGTGTGAAATTAAGTCAGTAACCCGACTTTTCTACGGGAACCCGATACAATGCGAGCTGTCCATCACTAACGACCTCGATGAAGACGCCCCTTCTAGAATGATACTTTGTCCCGCTGCTTACTGCTTAGGTTTTGATTGGTTGTGGAACATCAGCTGCTGCGGTTGCTTCGAAAGGGTGTTATTTTCTAGTAATTTTTTTCTTGGGATATCGAAACTCACAAGGGAACAAAGCTCGGGTTCGTTGATTTTGAAATGTCTATTTATTTGAAACAGTCGATGTTTTGAGAAAAAGTTAATGACGTGGCTTAAATATATGGTAGATCGAGAAACCAGTAATACGTATCTGTTGAGAAGTTCATTAGGCTTAGTTTTGTGGTTTTGCGGACGTATCTATCAACGCGGGAAGGTATTTCTCAATTCATGCTTTGAAGTTGATTGTTATATTTGTCTTTAATTAAATTACACATAAAGCCTCTTGTGAGTTTTTGACATAACAAGGAAAAATAGAAAATACTTAAATTTCAAGGGGGGAAAATATTTTTTCGAGGTATGAGAGTTCGAGATAAAGAGGTTATACTGCAATTACATCAAAAAATAAACAGTGAAAAATGCTCTAAAATGGTCCTTGGGCCATAAAACTTCACCCTAACTTATGAAAAACAGAAAAGTAAGGCTCATGATGAAATTAATCATTTTTATTTCCCAACCTGATTCGCCAAAATAAACAAATATCGATTTTTCGTTTAATAAAGCAAATTTTCCTCTCGGGAAGGATTTCAAATAAAATTGTTAAAATAAAAAAAAGTGTTTCCCGATCTTAACGGGGAATATCTCCGTTATTCTCTCTAGCCAACTTCCCTTATGATTGTGTTTTTAACTATCTTGAAAATCAGGTAATTAAGCTCTGTTTCTTCTTTATTGAAATTACTGAGGATGAACTCAGTATGCCCAAGACTTACCAGCAAATAATGAGATATTTTAAAGTTTCTACTTCAGAAAATATCTTTCTACAAAGGTTCAATTCATTACTGAATCAAAAGTGGAATTCATTTTGCTGCGTCTTATCTTAAACCCACTATCAGGCTCACCCAGATCTATATAATTAAATGAAATCTTGAGTAGCATAATTCTGATTCATTACAAGCGTAGGATGGACGTAATGTTATACAACTGAACTCTATAGTCTATACCCCATCTGCCCTAATACCCCACCTTTACTTTTAATATTCAGCATCGAATGAAATTCCTCAGGCATAGAAAAAAATCAGTCACTCCTTCCATTATCTATTACCGATTATAGATTTATTTTGCGGCAACCTCACCAAACAACGAACTATCTCCATTATTCAATTCCCTCCATCTATATTTATATAGATTGTTTTCCATTGCGCAGAACTCATCATGGGCAGCTCATAAATCAACAACATGGGCACGGCCCTTCAGAAGTGAATTCCGAGTAACCCCATTCTCCCATCGATAAATGCAATACATCTCTCTCATAAAAAAAGGATCAAAACCTGATTAGGTACTGGGGGCAGGGAGGGGGTAATATCGAAGCTCCTCGGGTGCCATTTGTAACAAGTGGGCGCATCTGATAAAACTCATCTGAATTGAAAATACCAGAGATGACTTTCATCTGAAATTAATCTCCCTTGGAACAAGAATGAATGGGCCCAGGCAGGTGGTTTTTAACGTCGCTTGTTATCTTTGTGCTTAAAGCTCGTTCAAGTGGTAGTTATCAAGTCCAAGGTATGTTCTTTGTATGCAAAAGGGACGCCATTTTTTCTCTTATTGCTAATCGGGAAGCTCCATCAATACATATTTATTTCTGCTGGTGTAATTGGGGGATCTTTCTGTACAGCCGAGAAAAGATTCGCCGAACGTGGAATCGGTTACACTATCTCCCAAAAGCTCGGTGCTTTCGCCTCGTTAAGTGACGTTATCTGTAACGGAATGGGAGTTTGAAGAGGTTTCCGACTTCCAAGTGTGTAATTAAGAGGTTGTTAAGTGGTAATTTTCTGAGTTTGAAAATCACATGGGAGGAGAAAGTAAAATATTCATGAAGAAATAATAGCCTTAGGTATGCTGCAGAATGTAATGCGTTTAACTTTTGTATTTATTTTGGATAGCACGGGTATGTTACTGGCAACTTAGTATTTGTAATATTGTGTTTAAAGTGTAGTAATTTGAATCAGTCATTTCCAATAAAAATACATATTGTTGCTTTAGGCACATCATGAAATAACTAATTCCCTAACTTCTTAGGAGAAGAACAAGCTAATTCTCTTTAACGTATATAGGTAGTTCACTTCTGGGTGCAACGATAACAAAAATGGTAATAGCAGCAGTTTGAGTGTTCCCATCCAATTAAAGATTGATACAGATTTTTTTTTATAATATCCTTTCAAAGTGGAGAGAATGGCAATTGTGTTTAGTATTTTAATATTTTAAAAAGTCTGCTTACCGAGAGCCAAATATTTTCAACAATTTTATTGCACTAATTGTAAATCTAAACGACATAAAAACTTAAGTTCATTCTCTTTCTTTCTTATATAATTTAAATTAGAAACTTCTTTTTGTTGTATAATTTTATATATTAAGAAAGAATTATAAAATTTTAGGAAGATTTAACTTTTAATTAAAATAATAGGTAGGTAAAGTTAATATTAATAGTTTAGAGACAGTTTTGTCAAAAAATATAGACATTTCATTAAAATTACAAACCTTGAGGTATGTTTTGAACGTCCATTATACCGTCCTCTCTTTTTCTCTATCATTATTTACATAAGCAAGCTTATAATCTCATTGATCTTTTGGCCCGCATCCTCGTTTCTTTGGTATATAAATCACTGCTCCAACGACTTATCTACAGATGTGATCTATTTTAGAGTTGTAGTTAGGACGCTTTACTAATAGTAGTAAAACAAAAAAATTAAATGGGGTTTTGTTTGATCAAATTACCCTCTCTACTATTTTCTTTCTCCATTAATACACACAACCAATAGATGGAAGTGTTTAAGGAGTGTATACTTATCTCGGTATAATGATATTTATAAATGCAGTTCGTATGATCCCAGCCTTAAAATGCAACTCTTGTGCTTCCACAGTAGTTGTCCTCCCAGGCTCGGCGCAACACCAATGTGTTAATTCCAGCATTCTTCCACACCTCAAATGATGGCAATGCGTCAAGTCACACATCAAACATACAATTTTCTTTCACTTCGAATGCAGTTCTAATAACAGGTTTCCGAACCATTCTCTCCTTTGGGCATGAGTACACTCTCACAAAGCCGATATAAGTCTCCTCGATGAGAAAGAGTTGCCAATTTGTGTATCAGTAAACATATCTTTCGTTCTTGTCTGGGGGTAACGTGTAATCAGGGGTGGACTTATGACCTGGGAAAAAGGTCTCGGCTTCTGTTGATGTGTACAATCCAATTGAACCAAATGGTATTTTTGCACTAGAAAATATCAGATATAAATATGGATTGCTTACTGAAGGAAATGGTAAGAATTTAATTATGTAGTAGTGAAGACAAAATCACATCGGCAAATTATGGCAGAGTAAGATGTAACAACTAATGATTCAATTGGAAAAATTTATTCTTGAAATCTTCCATTCAGTGTAAATTCAGGTTGCCTTGTAATCAATACTGTGCCGATTAGATAACTGATAGAAAAAAGCGAGCGAATAAGAAAGAGGTAATAAAAAAAGCGGAAAGAAAGAAAGAGCGAGATAAAGAAGCTAAAAACTATACGTTCCCTATGTTTTACAACATCTTTCCTTTAAGCATTTGCAGCTACTTTTGTGGGAATTAGATTTAAGTTAAGCAAGGCATGCAAACCAAATACTAATATGAAATTACGAATAAAGCATCACTCAAATGGTTTTTCAATTTATCGGTTAACGTAATTTCATTCAGGGATTTTAAGAAGAAAAATAATTACACTATTTGTAACGCATTGGAGCTTAAATATGAAGACTTCTTTAAGTTGTGGATTTAACATTGTGCATATAAAATAACTGATTTCCTCAAATTAATTTCAACTTCCTATTTTCCATTTTATATCTGACTGCGAAGCCGTACGTCTGGGGTTCGAATCCCCGTTTGGCATGGATGTTAGTTTCTGTCCTTGTGTGTGATGAATGAATGTGTGGGCCCCCCTGTAAAAAGGGGCTGTGCCTGTGTGAATGTGTGTGTGGCGTGGGCAACAGTACTTCACCTCCGTGGCTTCGGCCCACAGGTGCCCACTGGGTAACGCAAAGTAAGTACTGCTTCGGCATGACATGGGTTGATGGACAGTTACAGCCGTAACGGTTCAAACATTACCTGCCATTAGAAAAAAAAATTATTTTCGCTTTGCAAAGACAAAGATTTAATGAAAGAAATATACACAGAGAGCGAGAGAGGAGAGAGAGAGAATTAGAAACAGAGACTGTTCAACGTTTCTAAGTAAGAATTGAATCCCTCATTAAATCATCTTCTACTTAAAATCTCTTCCATCTCTATTTCGCTATTACAGATTGATAACCAACCCCCTAAAGGAATTCGTGCTTAGTATTGAGTTCTCAATCACACTTCACAAACATTTCCCTTCAACAAATCCCGACACTAACTAGCACATTTGTATTATTTTGACTGTCAGTGTATCGAAAATCTTAGTTGAGAGAGATAGAGAAATCGATGCAATAATATCACTCGAATTTATATTCCACAAATCGATCTACCCCTTCACAATCGATAGTCACGATCGTGACCCCTTCCCACACAAAGTCACGATGCTTGATGCCATTACAGCTCAGACGAATACCCATTCCCTCTCAGTAGATGGGTTGCAGTTATCAGCTCTTTGGGTGCTATCGGCGACTGCCTTAAAATTAAACTTTAGTGCCTACTCTCGCGAAGGTCGTGAACGCCCTTAATGTCACTGAGAGGGACTTTTTCGGACATTCGGGGATCATTAGAAGCCATCCATCACTTAGGTATGGAGAAAACATTCAGATTAAGGTTAGAAAAAACCGTGTTCTGTTGGAATTCCTGAACGTGCTTGATTTGTTTATCGCGTGATGTGTGTAAGTGCTACTTGTCTGTGTAACGTTCGTGTGAGGTATAAAGGATCTTGTTTACACTTAGAGCCGTTTAAAAGCCATGTTAACTCAAGAGCAATTGCACTGTTCCTTTTTATCGTTACAGCCGTTACGAGTTTTTATTGCTGCCTCTGTGATGCTGAGATCTATATGTTACAGGCAATGTGATAAATTCGGGCATTATTAATAATGCCCGGGCAATGTGATAAATTCAGTGGAATTTATGAATGAAATTTATCACTTTGCCCGCCTCCACTTCGGGCATTTTTAATAATGCCCGATTAATCACTTTGCCCATAACATATATATCAGTAATTATTGATAGTCTATTTTTTCCACTTTCACTTTTCCCTAAAAAAATTATCTCACCTTTACATATTGAAGATTAAACTATTTATATCATTTTACATCTTTAATAAAGTAAGTTTAAAATGATAGGAAACATTGATGGAATTTCCACTGTGTATGAAATTCCAGTCAGAGTTTGAAAAAAAACCTGTGTCCAAAACCTACTCATTTTCCAAACCTAATTTTCACTTGATGGCATATATTAACAAAATGTTATTTTATTCAAAATTTTAGTTATTGATTAACTGCAAGGAAACCAATTTTTTCTACAAATGTAGACAATTTTTTTTGCATTGGAATTTATTCACAGTTGTTTGCTTTTGCCAATAGTGTATTGACTGGTAGAATGAACCAGACGATTCTCATCCACATTTTTAGTGACCCAGCCTTCTAGAAAGATGTTCTGAAACATCTTCATTGTTTTGATCAACGTTTTTAAGATAGTTGACTTTCTAGAATCTAGACTATCTATATAGAACCAGAATGAACAAAAACACAGATATTTTCCCATGCAAAAGAAATTTCGCATACCTTAATGAAGCCACAGAATTTAGTTCTAATGAATATTCTCAGCTTATTACATCCATTTGAGATGGGCTCTGCCATTGGAAATAAAAAAAACATCCATATTTGGAGAAATATTTCTTCCTCTCCCAAAACTTTAAAAGAATTTGAAGTTGGAATATTGTGCCCATGAACCAGCCACTAACACATTTTTTCGTGTCTGTGAATCCTTAACACGGCATGTATTATTAAAATACATTCCTTGCGTTCAATGCACAAATGGTCATTACCTCAAGAACATCGTTAAGATTTTTTCCAACCAACTTAATCACATATTCATAAAACCAGTTAAATTCCTGTTTCTGAATTGCGCTGCGAACATCTCCTAAGCCATTGTAATCCAGCTTACACATAAATGCCCATGTCGCAATATTAAACAATACTATTACTACATAAAGAGATTCGCATAGCTATTTTTACGAAAATACCTTCTCTTCCATTAATCTTTTGGCAATGGTTCTTCCTTCGATGATATGCCCAATAGTCCGGATAAACGTTCCAATGGCTGAGCTGGAAGACTCATTATGGGCTGTGGACGGTGGAGAACACGCACTTCTTCTGGCGTTAATTGAGTTGAAAAGTCGAATCTCCATGATAGCCGAGCGTGCAAAAACACGCAGGATGAAGTAATCTCGCTGAAGGGGAAGTATTTTTAGATGAGAATGAGTTTTTTGAGGTGTGAAACAGTCAATGTGTGGATGATTACATAATTTGACAAAAATAGCTTTTCGTTTATTTCTTTTTACCCATTGATGATTCCCTTAATCTAACAAGGAAATGTTCCCAGGCTAAACTCCTGGACATTTTACAGACTTAAGAAGATAACTCAAAACATCAAAAAAACTAGCTGCGGAATTTCATTAGGAGAGGAGTGAATTAATTTTGAAAATTGTGGGTTCTTAATTGCTAAACCCATTCAGTTAGCACCACATGGAGACTTGGCGTGCATTTGATGAACCTTTTTTGATTGGTCGATTTAAACTGCTTCAGAGAAAACTCAGATTGTTCATTTAAGCATTTGGAACTTTCTCTGCATTTATCGCCTACCTAGTAGGGTTGGTTGTATTTGGTGTTCAAATAATGATTTTACGGAATTTTTTACAGCTTTTCTTGTAATTTTTTCACAGTAAGTGTTTTGAGTCATCTTCTTATGCCTGTAAAATTTTCGTCCATTTCTGTGAGTTTAGCCTGGGAACGTTTCCTTGTAAGAGTGTCTTTAGGTTTTACTACGTCAATTTCATTCAATTCAATTAATTTTTCTTCTACAAAATAAATTGACTTAAATTAAATATAAATAATTTGTTATAATTGTTAAGATTTAATTATCTTCTTATATATTAAAATAATTTGGATTTTCTTTCGGCCGGCCGCCGGGCCGCACCCCCGTTCCGATTTGGACAAACTCGGTCTTGATCGAAAGCTCTCCACCCCTAGATGAGCCAATAATATATCACGTTCCTCCAAAACATTCCATTTTTAAATTATGCGGTTTTTTCGTTTTGCCCTCATGTTAACTCTATGGGGAGGTTCCGTTCGGCCGGCATCCAGCCCGAACCCCTGAACCGATTTTGACAAACTCGGTCTTGATCGAAAGATTTCCAACCCTAGATAAGCCAAAATTGTGTCACGTTCCTTCAAAGCATTCCATTTTTAAATTAAAAACTTTTTTCAATTTGCCCCATTGTTTTCAGTTAATATTTTTACCAACACAGGCAAAACGTCTTTTAAAGAGCGTGAAGAAAATCTACTTTGAAATTATCAAACTTCAATTTTTTGACGTTTTACTAGATTTATCGCAACAGGATACTAGGCATATTGGATTTATAAAAAAAAATAATGTGGTACAGGTTTATTAAAGTATTACTTCTTTCTCTTCAGATGACGCATAAGAATAAATTAGTTGTGGTTAGAAAGGTTTCATAGATAAAGAACAATTTTATAGTTTCAATGCCTTTTAAAAAGTGGTGCCTTTTTTGACACATTAAACATTCCTTTTTCTTTCCATTCGTAAAAGACATGGCGATATCCTACACCATCAATATCATTATTTATTATCTTTTGAATAATAAAAAAAGTACCCTGACTTCAGCTAAATATAAAAATATCTCAACTGCCAGAACTTTTTCTTCTTCTTTTGTGATTAGAGGAATTCGGAACCTTCTGAAGTTAGAAATTTGTATTCATCAAACGAACAATACAAGGTGTTAGGAAAGAGTAAGAAATTACACATAATTATATCAGAAACTCCCAGTTTCTATGATCTTTGAATGGTGGATAGGAAAAAAACTTCTCACCTTTTTTGATGCAGATGGAATAATCATATGATAAATTAGAGTGCGGAATCAATGCTAAGACCACAGGTGTCAAACTTATAGAAATATTTGCACATCCTTATAGTACTTAATTCCTTTATATCCTAATGCCTCTATGGCCGGGATAATTGTGCTTAGCAAATAATACATATTCATATAAAAACCTACTGCATAATTCAAGAGTGTGATTAACTTTCTCTTTTCTCATCATGTGCTTTATATCATGATTGACACTATTTAGTTACTCTTTTATTTAGGAAGAAATGATGCGCATGCATGTATTGTTAAACATTGAGGGGAACAGGGCAGTAAAACTAATTTTGTTTTACAGAAGGGGTAGACTAATAAAATTCATGAATTCAGTGATCACATAAAGAGGTAAATGAATATTTTTTGAACATTTAAAGGTTAGATTTCAACCACTTGATGGTAAACGATTAGTAAAGTGTATCAGTCTAAAAAATTACCGATGGTGCCACTGGCAATGGAGCAGGGATGTCCGGCTGCTTGACTCGGTGCTAACTCTTCTCGAGGACAGAGAGTAGCGTGTTAGCGGGGAACATAGCCCACACGTCCGTGGGCGAGATCCCCGACTCCCTTTGTCCTCATGGCCCTGAAAGAAAAAGGGATGTCCGGCTGCTTGACTCGGTGCTAACTCTTCTCGAGGACAGAGAGTAGCGTGTTAGCGGGGAACATAGCCCACACGTCCGTGGGCGAGATCCCCGACTCCCTCTGTCCCCATGGCCCTGAAAGAAAAAGGGATGTCCGGCTGCTTGACTCGGTGCTAACTCTTCTCGAGGACACAGAGTAGCGTGTTAGCGGGGAACATAGCCCACACGTCCGTGGGCGAGATCCCCGACTCCCTCTGTCCCCATGGCCCTGAAAGAAAAAGGGATGTCCGGCTGCTTGACTCGGTGCTAACTCTTCTCGAGGACAGAGAGTAGCGTGTTAGCGGGGAACATAGCCCACACGTCCGTGGGCGAGATCCCCGACTCCCTCTGTCCCCATGGCCCTGAAAGAAAAAGGGATGTCCGGCTGCTTGACTCGGTGCTAACTCTTCTCGAGGACAGAGAGTAGCGTGTTAGCGGGGAACATAGCCCACACGTCCGTGGGCGAGATCCCCGACTCCCTCTGTCCCCATGGCCCTGAAAGAAAAAGGGATGTCCGGCTGCTTGACTCGGTGCTAACTCTTCTCGAGGACAGAGAGTAGCGTGTTAGCGGGGAACAAAGCCCACACGTCCGTGGGCGAGATCCCCGACTCCCTCTGTCCCCATGGCCCTGAAAGAAAAAGGGATGTCCGGCTGCTTGACTCGGTGCTAACTCTTCTCGAGGACAGAGAGTAGCGTGTTAGCGGGGAACATAGCCCACACGTCCGTGGGCGAGATCTCCGACTCCCTCTGTCCTCATGGCCCTGAAAGAAAAAGGGATGTCCGGCTGCTTGACTCGGTGCTAACTCTTCTCGAGGACAGAGAGTAGCGTGTTAGCGGGGAACATAGCCCACACGTCCGTGGGCGAGATCCCCGACTCCCTCTGTCCCCATGGCCCTGAAAGAAAAAGGGATGTCCGGCTGCTTGACTCGGTGCTAACTCTTCTCGAGGACAGAGAGTAGCGTGTTAGCGGGGAACATAGCCCACACGTCCGTGGGCGAGATCCCCGACTCCCTCTGTCCCCATGGCCCTGAAAGAAAAAGGGATGTCCGGCTGCTTGACTCGGTGCTAACTCTTCTCGAGGACAGAGAGTAGCGTGTTAACGGGGAACATAGCCCACACGTCCGTGGGCGAGATCCCCGACTCCCTCTGTCCCCATGGCCCTGAAAGAAAAAGGGATGTCCGGCTGCTTGACTCGGTGTTAACTCTTCTCGAGGACAGAGAGTAGCGTGTTAGCGGGGAACATAGCCCACACGTCCGTGGGCGAGATCCCCGACTCCCTCTGTCCCCATGGCCCTGAAAGAAAAAGGGATGTCCGGCTGCTTGACTCGGTGCTAACTCTTCTCGAGGACAGAGAGTAGCGTGTTAGCGGGGAACATAGCCCACACGTCCGTGGGCGAGATCCCCGACTCCCTCTGTCCTCATGGCCCTGAAAGAAAAAGGGATGTCCGGCTGCTTGACTCGGTGCTAACTCTTCTCGAGGACAGAGAGTAGCGTGTTAGCGGGGAACATAGCCCACACGTCCGTGGGCGAGATCCCCGACTCCCTCTGTCCCCATGGCCCTGAAAGAAAAAGGGATGTCCGGCTTCTTGACTCGGTGCTAACTCTTCTCGAGAACAGAGAGTAGCGTGTTAGCGGGGAACATAGCCCACACGTCCGTGGGCGAGATCCCCGACTCCCTCTGTCCCCATGGCCCTGAAAGAAAAAGGGATGTCCGGCTGCTTGACTCGGTGCTAACTCTTCTCGAGGACAGAGAGTAGCGTGTTAGCGGGGAACATAGCCCACACGTCCGTGGGCGAGATCCCCGACTCCCTCTGTCCCCATGGCCCTGAAAGAAAAAGGGATGTCCGGCTGCTTGACTCGGTGCTAACTCTTCTCGAGGACAGAGAGTAGCGTGTTAGCGGGGAACATAGCCCACACGTCCGTGGGCGAGATCCCCGACTCCCTCTGTCCCCATGGCCCTGAAAGAAAAAGGGATGTCCGGCTGCTTGACTCGGTGCTAACTCTTCTCGAGGACAGAGAGTAGCGTGTTAACGGGGAACATAGCCCACACGTCCGTGGGCGAGATCCCCGACTCCCTCTGTCCCCATGGCCCTGAAAGAAAAAGGGATGTCCGGCTGCTTGACTCGGTGTTAACTCTTCTCGAGGACAGAGAGTAGCGTGTTAGCGGGGAACATAGCCCACACGTCCGTGGGCGAGATCCCCGACTCCCTCTGTCCCCATGGCCCTGAAAGAAAAAGGGATGTCCGGCTGCTTGACTCGGTGCTAACTCTTCTCGAGGACAGAGAGTAGCGTGTTAGCGGGGAACATAGCCCACACGTCCGTGGGCGAGATCCCCGACTCCCTCTGTCCTCATGGCCCTGAAAGAAAAAGGGATGTCCGGCTGCTTGACTCGGTGCTAACTCTTCTCGAGGACAGAGAGTAGCGTGTTAGCGGGGAACATAGCCCACACGTCCGTGGGCGAGATCCCCGACTCCCTCTGTCCCCATGGCCCTGAAAGAAAAAGGGATGTCCGGCTTCTTGACTCGGTGCTAACTCTTCTCGAGAACAGAGAGTAGCGTGTTAGCGGGGAACATAGCCCACACGTCCGTGGGCGAGATCCCCGACTCCCTCTGTCCCCATGGCCCTGAAAGAAAAAGGGATGTCCGGCTGCTTGACTCGGTGCTAACTCTTCTCGAGGACAGAGAGTAGCGTGTTAGCGGGGAACATAGCCCACACGTCCTTGGGCGAGATCCCCGACTCCCTCTGTCCCCATGGCCCTGAAAGAAAAAGGGATGTCCGGCTGCTTGACTCGGTGCTAACTCTTCTCGAGGACAGAGAGTAGCGTGTTAGCGGGGAACATAGCCCACACGTCCGTGGGCGAGATCCCCGACTCCCTCTGTCCCCATGGCCCTGAAAGAAAAAGGGATGTCCGGCTGCTTGACTCGGTGCTAACTCTTCTCGAGGACAGAGAGTAGCGTGTTAGCGGGGAACATAGCCCACACGTCCGTGGGCGAGATCCCCGACTCCCTCTGTCCCCATGGCCCTGAAAGAAAAAGGGATGTCCGGCTGCTTGACTCGGTGCTAACTCTTCTCGAGAACAGAGAGTAGCGTGTTAGCGGGGAACATAGCCCACACGTCCGTGGGCGAGATCCCCGACTCCCTCTGTCCCCATGGCCCTGAAAGAAAAAGGGATGTCCGGCTGCTTGACTCGGTGCTAACTCTTCTCGAGGACAGAGAGTAGCGTGTTAGCGGGGAACATAGCCCACACGTCCGTGGGCGAGATCCCCGACTCCCTCTGTCCCCATGGCCCTGAAAGAAAAAGGGATGTCCGGCTGCTTGACTCGGTGCTAACTCTTCTCGAGGACAGAGAGTAGCGTGTTAGCGGGGAACATAGCCCACACGTCCGTGGGCGAGATCCCCGACTCCCTCTGTCCCCATGGCCCTGAAAGAAAAAGGGATGTCCGGCTGCTTGACTCGGTGCTAACTCTTCTCGAGGACAGAGAGTAGCGTGTTAGCGGGGAACATAGCCCACACGTCCGTGGGCGAGATCCCCGACTCCCTCTGTCCCCATGGCCCTGAAAGAAAAAGGGATGTCCGGCTGCTTGACTCGGTGCTAACTCTTCTCGAGGACAGAGATTAATACCAAAAAACATTTTTATCATAATAGGTAACGGAAAACACCCAAATTATTATTATTGTTTATTTTTAATTCATGAAATTTCTTTTTTGGAATAAAGGTTTTATTTTATGCCTGCTTTTTAAACTTGTCTTTCCCCTTTACTTTTTTGAAAAAAGTTTCAAATGTGGTGTAATTACATATGCCATTTATGGTGTATCTTTTTGAAGGAAGCAGGTGAATTTTTTTTACAATTTAAACAAAGATCTTTTTTATCTTCTCCTGCTCAATTGAATCAATATTTGTAATGAAAATAAAGATAAACACGGCATTATTGAAACTATGTTTTGATTTTTTGAATTTTTTCATTATACGTGTTTTTATTTGAATCCATACAAGTCAGATTGTTTCTTTGAATCATTATGAAAAATCTTACTCCATCAAAAGTTCTAATGTTAAATTATAAAACTCGACAATAAATAAATTAAGTATCAAATTTTAGAGCAAAAGTAATTAAAAGGTAAATTGAGTTGATGATGAAAGTATAACTTATTAATTTAAACAGATAAAGTTATATTTCTTAAATTGAAGCTTAAGAAAATTGTGCTTCATTATTGTTATTATTATACCTTTTACTTTAGTAATAATCTTGTCTTAAATAGTTTTTAATCACGAAAAATTACTCACATTTGACTTTTACATCTTTTCTTTACGTTGATATTCACATATCCACCTTTCCTAATCCAAGGAAAGATGCTTTTTGGAGAGATGGTGCTGTGAGCTGTTTCATTTTGAAGATCAGAGACAGAACTGACAAAAATCTTTGTTGCATTTGTAGAATATGGTTTGACTCATTGTTGTCACTTAAATTCAATTGTTTTGTTTTCAACAATGTCAAGAAGTTTCATTGTTTAATTTTTTTCATAGATCAGGATCTATATTCATAACTTTTTAAAGTATTAAATTGGATACGGTTTTTTTTTATATTTTTAATTTTGGTACATAAATAAAGTTTTGCATTTAAAATAGCTTCTAAGGAATGGTTGTAAAATTTCTTTAAAATGAACAGAGCTTATCCATTTGATTAATACATAAAACTGAGAGTTGGAAAAAAACAACAACTTTTCTTTGGTTTTAATGAATGAGCACAAATTAAAAAATTCTAATTATTTAAAGTTTAAATCATTTTGAAGTCAGTAATGAATGACTATTTACTTGATATTATACAACTCCTAATTGGCAAAAGAAGTACAGAATACTTTCCCCTATAGAAATGGTTAAAAGGGTATAATGTGGGGGGGGGGGGGAACTACACTGAAAAAAAAATCAAGTTTAATTTTAAGTTAATTATGTAATAATAATGTTAATGTTAATTATATATTAAGCTTGATTATTTCGTAATGTGCAGTTTCTCCTTTTTATTACGTAACACAACTTTTTCCTAGGATTTCTTTTTGTTGAAATTTTAAAAAAATAAGGGATTATTTTTTCTCGATCCACTCTATTTTAAATGCCTCTTACGTATACGGTCCTGTTTCTAAATCATTGAGAGTTTCCCAAAATATGATTTTAATAAAAATAAGAAAGAAAAAAATTATTCAATTTTTGAAATTCTGGTTGCTTGAAAATTATTTTTAAAATTAAATATGGGGAGAAAATATAAGTGGAAATAGTTTTATGCTTCATAAAAATAATTATTTATACAGTTAAAGAAGTGCTAAAATTTTAATATTTAGAGAAACTACACACTCTCTTAGTTCTCTATAAATAAGTTGAGCTAGAATCTATACTTGAAAGAATAATAATATACTGGCAAATTTTATTTTATTTGCAAATTTATTGGCAATTATAAAAAATTTATTATTATTATTATTATTATTATTATACTTGAAAGAATTTCAACCCTGAAAATATTATTTTCCATCAATTTATTTAAGAATAATAAATTCTTTGTAAATAAATTGTTCATTTGTTTGAAATCTTTCCCAAATGTGCTTTATAGCTTTATTTTCATAAACTTTTTATAAATAATTATTCAGTAGTCCTCATAAAACGAAGAAAATAATATTTTCCTGTATTAATATATTAAGTTTAGTTATAGTTGAAGGATGTTTTTATTTCTCTGATTATTTGCAACCCAAAAATCACCATCCACAATAAAAAAGAGCAAAAGTTTCCCCCACAGAACGTTTCAGTACTAAACCTTAACGAACTTCCATCCCAAGTCACTCAGTACAAGGACCACAATGAAAAATCACATTTTTATGCAACCACACATATATATTAATGGCCATCATTTCCACTTGGACATTTGCGTTAGTCGCACACCCAGAAGCTACTTCAATTATTTTCCTAATGGATCTCGCACTGACCGATGGAACGTTTTGCGAAATGGGCAAACGATCTATCGGGCATTCGAAGACTGTTTGCTGTTGAGCAAGGTGGTCTGTGGCACGTTCAAGTGGGTGGTCGTTATCCTTTTCGAACACTACAAATGTCCCTCTCTGGTGCCTTGATAAATGTTAAGAGAGTAATTTTGGGGTCTGATTGAAGCGTAGAAAGCGTTAAAATGCCAAGTATGGGGTCCAATTAAGAGATATTTCCAGCTTATTTATGTCCGGATTCCTCAATTATGGTTCTTCAATCCTATCTACGATTTGACAGAGTTAAGCTAGCTGAAATTCCTTTCATGATAAGCTTAATACTAAGAAATTAATCTTCCTTAGTTTATTATTATGTTTTTCCAAAGTAATGATAAAATATTGAATGAATGTTTGTAATTTTTAAAAAAATATACTTTAAAAGGCTAGTTTTAATTTTTCATTATGTAAGGGAAAAGTCTAACTAACAGTCTAACTGAGACAGCCTTGGCCGGAAATTGGCTATATAGCGCCGAATAGGAAGATACAATATTTAATATTTATATTTAAGATACAATATTTAATATTTATATATATTTAATTTTTAATTATAATATTTAAACTAATTATTTATTAACTATTTTGTGAATATTTTTAACTGTAATTACTCAAACATTAGTAAAATTTTTTACTTTTCTTTTAATTTTTCTTTTTCAGTAAAAAATTTATCTTTTATAATTCTTTCAAAGTTGCTTAAATAATTTTCTATCATCATATTTTATCTGTAAGTTTTTAATACTATACAACATCGCATTATCTTATTCAATATTTGATTCGATTGAACTTAAAAATATTATATTAATCTGTCGTAAATATACGCTTTTTCTATCTATTTGTTCCTAGACTTCAATTTAAAGGTGATAGTCATATACGTAATATGAAAATTAATTTTTTTATGCCTAAATACTTGGCCTAAGGAATTTTACAGTGTGAAGCAAAGCACTGCATTTCTACATTGTTCTGTGTCATTCATCCATTTGTATGAGTACTTAGAAAATCAACCAAGACTGAACGTTTTTTTAATGCCGAATCATTACGAAACGAACGATTTCGAAGAGAGAGACAAACACAATAACGTGTCTTTGACCAAGGCCATTTGCAAAGAATTCTTCCAGTCATTTTGAGGCAGGGACCTGAGTTACACGCAATTGTTCAATATATTTTCTAATGGTATTTATACTTATGATAGTTTTATTTGTGAGTTTAATACAAATTTCATTATGTTTTCCGAGCACCAATATTTTAAAATGGTAGTGAGTTTTACTTTCCAACAAGGATTTTAATTTAAGGACAAATAAGACAAAGTATAATAATAGACAAAGATAGAGAGAAGTTCATGTTTTCAAATGTCTGCTGTTTTTAGTTATTTGAGTCCACAAGTCAAAAAATAAATATTTTTAAGTTTATAGGTTCCAATTAAGGTTGATTCCATCAAAACGTATAGATTACATGGGTGTTTTCTAACTTTCGTGACGAAAAACTGAAAAATATTTTTGGTAAATATCTTGGGAGTATTGGGACTCTCTTTGTGTTGCAAGTAATAGATGGTGAGATTTGAGTGGATGCCGTCCCCCGAAATATTTGGACCCATTTCCCTGAAATATGGAGTTTCTGGCTAAAAAACATGAAGAAGGGGATTATAGATGATGATGGGGATACATGGTAGATGAATAGATGAAACATGACGGGAGACTAGCCATTAATAAATCCACTTGTTCTTGAAAGGGTTAAATAAATAATACTTTCATTTCAAAAAGGACTTTATGAAAAGAGTTGAACAACTTTGTATGTTTGTTAAGATATCAATGGAAATATGTTCAAATGTTAAAAATGATTTATGCGAAAGACCACAATAAAATTATGATAATCTTCAAAATTTGTGAGATTTAATGCAATTAAATGAGATCCCTTTTAAACAGGAATAAAAATATACAAAAATCATTGAATCATCGTCAACCGCATTTATAGATACGTTAAACCACACAGGTGAGACAGACTATATATTTATAAGACGAATAAAATAACACAATTTTTAACAGTTTTCTCCGTCAGACACTGACACTACCTTAAAGTTAAAGATACCAAAACGTCCTAAGTGTCCACACCGGGGCTATTTTCACGCTACAGATATAGCGCTCGCGTGATGGCGAATTATTATCACCACTCGAAGCGAGTGAACTTCACCGAGTGTCAGCAGAACCCTCTTGTCCATTATTCCGGGCACGTCCGGCGAACAAACAGCAGAAAAAAGAGCAAAAACCTCCGCTTTAATTACCGGCTGCGAGGAGGGCGTGTGGAGCGCGGCCCGTCAGACACGGGCTTTTTGCTTGCTTGCTTGTTTGAATTCTTTCTTATTTCGTTTGCTTGTCATTATTGAAAGCGGGCTTCTTTTCTTTTGCGACGGGGATGTGGACTAATTGCGTGGGGTTGAGTGGTTTTTGTTTCACAGAGGGGTCGAGGTTAGTTTGCTTTTATATTATTTAGCAAATTTTTTTTGTTTGATACTTAAATGAGGATATACTACGATTGTTATTAGCTCAGTTTTGTGAGTTTATTTTTCAAGAAGTATCGAAACTAATCCTTTGCAACTTTTTGGACGTTGGTCACAGTACCAGATTATCGTTTTCATTCTTCTCTACTTTTTCTCTCCCTTCACTCATTTACTTTCATTCAATCTCTCATCTAAACTATCTTTCTTTCTTTCATCTCTTTATACTATCTTTCTCTTTTATTCTTCCCTTCTCATTTAATATTTTCTTTCTTCTCACTTCGATAGTCGTTGGTGGCCATTGGCCACTAGGACCTATCAGGGACACCGAGCTATCGAGGCAAACAGCCTCGGATGCTCGTAATAAGAAGTAAGTTTCTTCTCATTTCTTTCTGTTATTATCAAATTTTCTTTTCTGTCTGTCTTAATTCCTCTCTTTCATTCTCTCTTTCTAATTTAAAATATAAACTCTCCCCTTCAATATTTTCACCCTTTTAATACTCTTTTTTTTCTCTCTCTCTCTCTCTCTCTCTCTCTCTCTCTCTCTCTCTCTCTCTCTCTCTCTCTCTCTCTCTCTCTCCCATTCTCTTTTTCTCTTTAAACCTCGCACTATGTCCTTTTCCATCAATTTTCTTTTCTTCTTTCTCATTCCCTCTCTTATTCCAATGTATGGTGTGATGAGGAAGGCTAAGAATTAACTGTAAGAGAGTTAATAATTGAAACATAAGTTATTTGTACATCTAGTCTGTAGAAAACTCAAGTTATCATCTGAGCTTCTAAGATGTTCTCTTATAAAGTGATACCAAGTGTGAACGATATCATATTGCGTATACTAGATAATAATTTAGACTTTACTTGTGATTGAAATACGCAGTATAAACTGCGCAATCCAAATTGAATAATCTGAAAACCCTTAAGGTTGTAAAAAGAATTACCTATTAAATCACTAAAAATCAGAAAATCGAATCGGAGTTGTTCTTCCAATCAAATGATTCAATGGACATACGACCCCTAGACGCCTAATCATTCAAGATGTCCAAGCAGACGAAAATGGGGAAAAAAATTATTCCTTTTTTACCTGCTTTTTGCCTAACGACGTTTCTTCATTTTCCCCAACTGCGTGAAGTCCGTTTTTTTGTGTGGCCGTAAATCCGTCGAATGTCGGCCACTTGACGTCTTCATAACAGTCATTGATCGTGTCACTTTTCTAGCTCGTTGTGTGTGGGATTCTGTCGGCGAATGCTGAGGGAATAGATTCCTCATTAGCAACACGGTGGTCTTATTTCGAGTGTCACATTTTCCCCTGTTGATGACCGGGTTGGACACTTCTAATAGTTGGCGATTGTGAGTTCGTATTCTTGAGTGTGGCTATCTGGAGGGTATTTAGACTCAATGAGAAAGGATAGTAGCAGATTGTCAGGATTTCTATTGGTCGGAAATCTGTGGGAAATGTTTCTGAACACAACGAAAAAATTTCACTTTACTGACAGCAACGTTAGTTGAACCTATGACGTCACTAACAAACAAAGTAGTTCTCATAGCGGTGTCTGAATTTTGAGTGAATTTTCATCACGATTTGAGTACCGAAACTACTCCTAGCAACCCAACAGGCTTTGTGTTTACCCATTTTCTCCTTCCGCGTAGTGACGTACTGGGTTCAGGAAGCGTTGCTGTCGAGTATAGTCTGCCGAATGACATTTTTAATGCTAATTTGCTTGAAAGTAGACAGTCATGTTTGTGGACTAACATGTTTAGATAACAACCACGGGGATTTTTATTTGTAACACTGTGTAAGTAGACTGACTCCATAAAGCAGTAAGAATAAAGGCTTTATTTTCATTCTTCACAGAGATATTAAAAAAGCTTCTTTCACCATTGGGGTTTACTAGATTTTTTTATGAAAACATTGATTTGAATGTTTCAATTGGAAAATAAATGTTGTATCGAAAAAAGCGTAAAAAGAAGATTAGTAATAGAAATTATATTTTTACAATTTACACTACGGATAAAATTCTTAAGCTGGGAGAAATTTTTCGATTTTTAGTTATCTGATTCCATTATGTCTGTTATTAGATAGCATTTCATAATAGTTTTCTTGTATAGAAAGACTAAAATGAATACTTGAAATCATATTATACATCCTCGCTTTATTGCACATTTCAACATCATGCAATTTTAAATGTTCAATTTAATCTTTTGATAAAATTGTCCATTCTCTGAAAAACACTGCTTTCACAACTTCAATAAATATCAAATTACCTCAGAAAATTGGTTTTGAATTGTAAATTTTACATAATTCTTATAATAATAATAAGGAAACTTTAATATTTTTCCACGATTTTAAAATAACTATTCAAAAGAATAGTAATTTAACAAAATTTTTGTTATTTAAAATTACAAAGATCAAAGAGTTCATTATAATATTAATAAAAAAAATGTAATTCACTTGGGTAAATTTAAAAAGGACAAATTTCTAACTGTAAAAGTTGTGATGTTGACAGTCAAGATATTAAAAAAGAGTAGGCCTTTAAGCACCGTGATGAATTCAAAGCGCAACTTTCACAATAGATTTCTTAACATTCAACACCTGTGTGCCATCATTTTGATATTTTGATTGTATTATATCTCACACGCATGGCTAACTATGCACTAGCTTCAAATTCTTAGAAGTAGGAGTATTATAAAATGTAGCAAAGGAAAAACCAGTTTTTCTCAATAGGGAATACTTTGAAGACCAATTCGCCAACAGCTCTGTGGGGGCTACAATTAGCTGAAGGGAATAGTGAACACTTAAAAGGTTCTATGAAGAATTCTATTTCTATTTTTCTTGTATGTCTGTGATGATTCAGGAGTTGCCATGAATGCATCATACTAAAAGAAGCTAACCATAACCACATTCTGCCATTCATTTGGTGAAACTTTATTTCTGAACTTTTATTCTTATATGATGTGGTTCAAAATGGGATTGAATTTACGTGTAGAAATTAATTTATTAGGCGTATGAGGTTCATATGTATGCATTCATTCCATTTTTAGACGACATGCAGTTATAAAATATCACACGATGCATTATTATTGTTTGGTGAAAAATAATTGACTGACTCCATAAAGAGAAGATAAAAAAATAGTTTTGGTACAAGACTACAGTATTACTTTGAACAATAATAATATACTGCTAGAATTATAATTAAGAAAATCATGAAAATTGAATCAACATAGTTATTTTGAATGACCTCATTAATGTTTAACATTTTTAACCAATAGATAGGCACCGACTTGCTCCTACTTCATTAAAAGAACTAAATATTCTACTTTTTATTCATCTTTCTTTATTAAATTACTTTTACTTCGTATATTTTCTTTGTAATACATATCCAGCCATTAACCATGTATAACGTAACGACGAAAGGTTTCACATACCTGTATCGTAATATCACTAATTTACGTTCCTTTACCACACACCTTTCTTCTTTTCTGTTCATTAAACAGTGCTCAGGATTTATAAGAGAATGAAAAAGCAAACCTGGTTATAAATAACTATTTAAAAAGGCAATTATATCACAATTGAGTAGCTATCTAGTGGCAACTCTTCTCCTCAAGCAAGACTGAAATTTATGAATAATGAAAATAAAGGATGAACTATGCCCGCAAGGGTTGGATCTATATAAAATGACTTAAGTTACTCCCTCTTTGAGACACGTTTTCTGCTGTTATACCTGCTGCGACCTTCAAGTTCTTGAGAGTTATGGGCTTAAATAGTTTAATATGCCGAAGTGAATACTGTGGAGAAGTGTTCCAATTCATCTTCTTGTCATTTTACTTATGCTAGACATGGGTGAAAAAAGCTATTATTATTACTCATTGTGTTTCTTATTGAATGACGTTATCTGTTGTATCTTTCTATCTCAAATACACGCATAGTTTTCCAGGTGTACATTGAAACTAAGAATATTCATAAATGATGTTTTTGAAAAAAAGATGCATGCAAAATAAATTTTAGTTGGATGTGGAGACATTTTTTTTGTTGCAGTTTGATTAAGCATTTAAATAAATATAACTTAAATGTATAACTTATAATTTGAATTAGTGTAACTAATTATGACTTAAAATCTTTTATAACTGCTGACAAAAAAAACGTGGATCCTTTAAGAGTCAATTTTTAGAAAATGTGCGAGCTTTTTGCTATTATTTTCGTGCCTGTTCAGCTTTAATAAAATTTAAATAAGAATCTTAAAGCTTTAATTTCTTCATCGTTAGGTTTTAAATTTATAGTTTTACACTCATAGTTTAATTTTTTTCCTTCTGAAGACCATATTCCACCCTTTTCTTTTATCATAACGTTATGTTGAGGATTTTCTTAATGATAACTGATATAAAACAATTGACCGACTTGAATAAACGTTGGAATGAAAACTTACCTATATCACACACAGTGATTGAATTTTTATTATAATTGTTTAATAATAAACGTTGAGGAATTGAGTATAAGTTTTTATTGGGCAAATAAAATTCGAAATATTTCTTTTTTCTCATTTTAAATGTGTCGGGAAATTTTTAATTGTTTTTACTAAACCAATTATTTTAGCTACTCTACGTTGACTCACCCTCCCTTTGCATGCTAAATAAAATAAAGTAAAAGATAACACAGGTTTAATGAATCAATAAAGCATGATATAACTCTCATTAGTTAATATTGATTATATTTTATCTACTCTGGTGTAGGTCGATTATCAAAGAGTGAACAAGAGTAGCACATTACTTCTTTTTCATCACTAAAAGAGGTATGAAAATTCAAGACGTTTAGAAGCCAGTTCTCAACCATCAATTACTTTTCATCTATGCAAAACAAACCCTTTCGTGCAACTTGTCTTGCTTCTAATTGCTCCGTTTTGGCGAAAAGACTTCGATTAATTATTATAGAACTTGCCACAATCCTGATCTGCATCTGTTACGGCCAGCTTATGAATATTTCGGGGAACCAATTTTCATTGGAATTTCAGCAAGCCAATGAATTTCGGCTGCATGCTAATTTTCAGGTTTAATCCTTACCGGATCTGAATGCCATGGGCGTTCTTCGCAATCTTTTTGCTGCTTTATTCGTATTAGTTTGATGAGATAAGGACGTTGGCAGGATGAGTAGGTATATGTGATTTTATTAAAATAAATGTGTGTCTGCTTGTAAAAGAATTATAAATTGAAGTACGATTAATTATTTCTCTATTTTCCCTTGTTATCTCAAAAACTCACTATCAATTTTTTTAGGGTCCGTTCGATTTCGAGATATCGAGGTTATACTGTTCCTCCAGGTTTGGCAAAAACCTGATGTTATACATCTTTTTAATATTGAAAAATATATTTTGTCCATTTCCAAAATTCCGTTTATCCATCCCTGGAAATCGTAAAGGTATTATAGTGAACAACAATTCAACTATTCACAAAATCAGAGTACACTAATAAGTATTAGTACATACTTGAAAAACCTTTTTTATCAGCCACTATCCTTAAATTGAATTTCTTTACTAAATACTCAAAAAAATTACTGGGTAGTACAATAACCTACTCAAAAAAGATGATAAATTTCTCACATCTTTAAAATTCTAGCTTTTTTACACGTAGGTAAAAATCAATCATGTTAGCTTTAAATTTTTCAACTTGGTGTTTTGTGTATTCATAATTTCAAATAATCCAAAACTGTTATTTGTATCTATCTAAAAAATATATAATTTTTTTAAAACTCTAGTTTGCATAGAATAAAAGTGTACAAATAAATTTCATAGGTTATAAAATTATTATTATTATACAGATGAATAAAACACTATAATGCCCCCTCACTTCATTGTATTTTGAAAAACGACATTTAAAACTCACCCACGGGATCTTATTCAAGCACTTTGTCAAATCAACAGGAGGTCGAACCGTTCCCAACGATTCTTTCCTTCCCCAAGAGGTCACCCAACATTCATCCATCCCAAGTGTCGCATCCAGGGCACCAGAAAAAGAAATCCCGACTTCCGACGATGCCGGTACAACCCACACCCCTGTTCTCCTGCGAATAATCACCTTGGGTGAGATAATGGGATAATCCGCTGGGTTGGGTTGTTGGACATCGCTGGTATAGAGGTGATATGCAAGGTCGTCTGAGCCTGGATTGTTGCAGTTCGGTCGACCGAGGGTTGTCGGGGTGTCGGACAAGAGGAAGTCCAGGAGACCGATTGGCAATGGGGGGAGGGAAAGTGGACCGCCCGCCCTGGATGAGTTTGGGGGTCAGGCTGTGGGAATTATGTATCTTTGGTTGAGTTAAAGAGACTGGATCTGTTGGATAATTTGTTTCAGAGTTTTTAAGTTTGTGATGCTGGAATTGGTGACAACTAAACGTGAGGGACTGGAAAGTTATGATCTGGTTTCAAGCAGTGGGATTTTTTAGAACGCTTGCCAAATCTTAGTAACTTTCACAGATAATGAGGAGATGAATAATGAAAATTTGTTTCAATTTTTTTTTTTTTGCAATTATAACCTAAGACTTATTTCTATATTAGAATTGTTCTATATTATAGAATTAAGGCTCTTATTTGGTTTGATGATAAGTAATAATAATAAGAAAAAGAAGATATAGTACTAGTTTTGTAGAGAGAAAACAGAAAGATATCAGCATTTTTAAAATTCTAATATTTGACCAATTTTAACAAATTTCACTTTATACAATTTCGTTATGTATCATAAAACTTTTTTTTTTACCCAGGAAATATATTTAATATATTTCAAATCTAAGATATACATTCATTAAAAATATCCTTGCCAAGATATAATTTATTAAAATCAAGTCTAACGTATTTACTTTAAATACAATCTCAGTCCTTTTTAAAATTCATCTTCTCGCTTCATTTACTATTGCCTGACACACACCCTAAAACTAGAATATCATCTACAAACCGTTTAGCATTTAATAAGCTTTTCAATAGAATCCAAGCATGTCCTTAGATATCCCTTCTGATGCCCTTGACCGGTACACTCTTTTGAACAAAATTATCGGGAATAGTTCTTGTTCTTAAAGTAAGTCTCTCTGCTGCTATTATAGATTTCGATCGATTCAGAAGCGTATTTTCAAACGTTCAACTGTGAAGTTATCAGAGTAATTTGAACCATTTAAAAGCAAGAAAATATATTAACCGTTGTGTAAGACTCTACATGTAGGTTTTTTTTCCACCTGTCATGTAATTCCTTTCTTAGAAAGTTGTTAGATAGGGAACAAAATAATCTCCATTAATATTCATTATGCTTCTATTGAGGTCTCTTTTATTTTGTCTTATTAACAATAAAAATAAGTAAGTCAGTTATCTTGACTTAGACTTTTTATCCGGATCGAGTACTTCTGATTTATTTTGCCTAAAATTGTTTAATTTCCTGATATTTAGGTATTGGTTGTTTTTCTCAATCTTTTAATGCTTTTCTGGCGCCTTTAAAATAGTGTTTGCTAACCTCTTGAAATTTCGCTAATGTCATTTAGAAATCGTACTTACAATTTGTTTTTTTAAAGTCTGACTTAATCTCTGACTTAAAAAAAATTATCAAATAAATTCAAATCAAAATAAAAAAAAATCAAATAAAAAAATTAAAAAAAAACGACAAAAAATAGTGGATAAAATTTGTACAATTTTAAAGATGTGCTTAAGAAAAATTCGGATATGAAACTTTAATTAATGTATAGGTAAGTTTTTAGCTTATTTTTGTTAAAGGATTTATTTCTACGTTTCGCAATTCTGCCCAACGAAAACCTATTAGCAGTATTGTTATGATTTTTACAGCCACGTTATTGTATGATTAAAGACGTAAAATACGTCTTCTTTTTTTAAAAAAAATAATTTTGAGTTATTAAATTTTAACATTTCACTATTTCGTAGCCCATTATAAACATTTAAATTAAAAAAAAATAGGTTTTTTAGCATTATGGTTTTGGGTAATAAGATAGTCACTTTGATGTTTGAAAACATTTTATTTCAAAGCTGAGATGGGTAGTTTAATATTTTTAGTTGCAAAGTGTACTGTAAAAATATAGATTTTATAAAAATAACTTATTTGCTGCTTTTCTAAATTTTAAGATTTGTAAATTTTATTTTAAATGTGGAAATTTTTTACCCAGCAGGATATTTTTCATTAGAGATCTGGAAATAAAAAAAAAATTAGGAGTGACATCTTTTTATTTCATAGCTATTTGGAGTTTCAAAACTGTTTCCTATTTTGTGTAAACTAGTTTTGAAATAATCAAAAAAGAATGAAGACATTAAAAGAAATTCTAACGCTTTGAGTAACTATCAAACAAAATGTGCAAAAAGCTTTACAAGTTAAAGGTCAACTAATCTGAAAAAGTGACCTTGCGTTTTGTTGCCAAACCTTAGATGATAAAAAAGATATAGCGGCAAGCAAAGGAAAAAATCCTTCCTCCAATGACATATTTCAGACCATTGAAGATCGTGAGACGAAAATCCTTTTTAAAGCACCTTTTCCAACGTGATAGAAGCAGATAACGAAAATAGAACAGGATTAGCGGAGAATACATCAAAACAATGCGAGCCAACCTTTCCTCAATTCTATTGTTACTTTCACTTATCGTTTGATTTGTTTTAATTCGGCAGAGAACGATTTATATCCGCCCAAAAATGAATACGATTTCGGAACTTTTGATCGTTATCGATGTAATAGCGATATTTTCCCTCTTTAGAATAATTGAGATGCCTCACCCGGAGGACAAGTTTTCTCCCAGACACAAAGGTGATAATCGTTTGATAAAAAACGTTAAACAAATTTTTATGCTATTTTCAGTTTTCTAAGACGTGGAATAATATCGCTTTGGGCTTCGAAAGAATTGGTTCGTTTTATCATTCTGTCGGACATGCAAAGATATCAATAACAAAGTTGAGATTAAAAAGTTTCCATTGAGAGTATCCTCAGGCCAAGACATTTCTGGATGGAAGGAATCGATTAGGATGAGAACAGAAATTTTCAATCCTCGGCTTGTGATATTTCATCCCCGTAGAAAAGGATTTCAATCAAACAAGAACACCCAACCCCCTTTTTGTAGAGCTATTTTATTAAAGAAAAACAATTTATTTTTCCATTAATTGATACATTGATTCCCTTTCACTTTGTTCATCTTTGGTAATGCTTTTCAATCTGTGCTTTTCATTTATAAATAAGTTATTAATGTTTCCCAACAGACTTCATTTATGCTAACTATAAATTTATATCAATCAATGATTCATATCAACACTTTTTTTTCTTTGGACTAAAATTGCAACTTATATTCCATTAATATTTTTCGAGTTTTACTAATGGTTTTAATTTTCAATTTGAGCAATAATGTTACAATATTCGAAATTTTAGTTTGAAGTATTGTAGTTTGATAATATTCTCCCCCCTTTAAACAGCTAGATTTAAAATACATTTCGGTCAAATTCCCATGGTGTGATGTTTTAGGTTACATTTCAACTTGTTGTTGTACCATAATTACTTCAAACTAAAGTAAAAATCCTCTATAAAGCTTACTTTTACATCTGATTACATCAAAGTTTAGCTTTACATCAAAATCTTAATTGTTCAAAAAATAACCAACAAGTTCGCTATTAATTAGTTAAATAAATGAATTCCTGGTACTCAAAACTTAACTTCCCATTGAGCTAAACTTATACCACGGCTCAAAGGAAAAGTTTCTTAAAAAATCTCAATAAATTGTCAAAGAATAAAAGTAAATTAATCTTATAGTTAAGGTTATTTAAAAAAAGCAAATATCAAATTGGGCTTATCATTAAAGAAGATGTAGTATTTTCGCAATTTAAATTTCACTTATTAGTTTTATTCTACCATGTTCCTTTTACATCCTTTATTTTACAGCACTTGTTTTACAAGCTCGTTTACAGTAACTCAGGTCGATTCTTCACCCAATAATTGAGACATCTTCATTTTATGGGTCTCTCGCATTTTCCAATTAGCGAGGAAAAAACACTAAATGCCATCACACGAGAATTTATGGTGACTGTACCTTTCTTTCCTTGCTAAAACACCACAACATAAAATTCATATATGCAAATGGGGGTGGTAGTTTAGAACTTAAATTCTCAAAACCCCGCCATAAATTTTCTCTCATCCCTCTTTTAGGGGTCACCCTTTCTCCATAGTTGTAGTGTATAGATTAAGTCACAAAATATAAGACCTTAAATGACCCGCGTCGAATTCTTAACTGCACGGAGAATGGGCAAAGCAATTTGTGGAGATTAGGGAGAACCAAAGGTCAGGTATGGAATAAAAGCAGATGGTAGGTCACAATGCTTTGTGAAACACTAAGAAAACACTCGTAAAGAAGTGCATAAGGGGTTTAGTGAAAATTCTTTAAGACACATTTTGAATTACTGCATTTTTTCTTGTGTTTTAATAGGTCCAAATTAAAACTATTTTAACGCGGTTTTTAAAAAATTAAAGTTGAATTAACGTTTGAAAGGAATGTTTGACTTTACGACATTTTGTGGGTTTGAAGGATCATTTTCCAGCTAAGTTGGATAAGTTGTCAAAAATTTACAATTCTGTTGTGTATGAGTTATGTTAATTAGGAAAATAGAGTGTGTTCCATAAAATATTTTTGTATCAACCTTTTTCACATTGTTTTGAAAATTAGACCAATAAAATGCACTATGAAAGCAAACTTTTACCTGGGTAGATATTATTTAAATGATAGTTTAAAATAACTTTGGTAATTTCAATGTATTCTTGCTAGAGATGCGAGTCGAGAATATTCTCCAGGGGCGGGAATTTTGAGAATAATCGAGAATATTATATTTTTTGATTGATAAATGAAAATAAATGCAAAAATGTTTGATGATATGAAATGGTCATGTAGTATTAGTGTTAGAAACCTGAAAATAATAACAAATTCAATGAAACTTATTATTTAAAAGTCACCCTACAGTTCAGAGAATATTCTCTAAACTGTAATAATTTCATTTTTTCGCAAGATTTTTTTTTAAATAAGTAAATTTTATTTAATGCAAATCAAACAATTAAAAGAGGGAGTCTGAATTCTTTTCATATAGTTGTTATAAGCAAAGGTAATACCAATAGTTCTCAAACTGAAGGACTTTTAAAACCTGGCATTTAGCTAAAATTTTGATAGAACTTTGTAAAATTAGGAAAATTTATCGTGAGAATATTCTCAAAGAACTCTAAATTACTGAATATTATCAGATGCAGTTTAATTTACTTTCTACTTAAAAATTATTTATGAATGAATAGTTTGTCTAAACTTTTTGATTGCAAAATTTTAATTCAGATTCATTAATATTTTCCTTTATGAGAATATTCTCTAAGTTGCAATTAAATTTATATCTTACTTATATTGTGTTCGTAAAATAATTAAATCTTAAAATTTTCATTCACTAGTTTTAAGTGCATCTCATCATTTTATCTTCATGAGAATATTCTCATTAAGATTCCACAAAATAATTTCCAGAAAAGCATTTTTTATAAACATAATTTATTTCAAAAACGATATTTAACAGTTGGAAAATCTTTAGTTAATAGAATGTAACTGACTGCTTACACTTCTTTACCTATCAAACATGTTGTCTTATCAATTAAGTAGTGATTTTAAAATAATTTTCAATTTAATTTGACTTTCTTTTATTTATAACTTCTCATTGATAAGAGTTTAATATTCTTCTAATTTGAAGTTAATATATACCTTATAATTTTTTTTTTTCAAAAAAAAAATTATTTTAGTAGCTTCCAGAAGAATATTCTCGAAAATTCTCCTCTTGGAGAATATTCTCCTAAAGATTATTACCGAGAATTTTACATCTCTAATTCTTGCTTTATTGTATTCGTTAATTATTATGTGTGTCGAAATATAAAAATATTGAAAAGGGATAAATTTTAGGGAGATAATTGTTGCTACTTAATGATAGATTTGGCATGGAATAATTTATCAGGTTTAATGTTAGTCACCAATTCATAAATAATCATTAGCTGCATGGTAATTCAAACTTTCAAATAAAACGTAATACTTATTATTTTAAATATATATTTTAATAAATTATATTCCTTTTAGATCAAATTCCTCTGATAGTTCTGAATTGTGATGAAAATGAAAACTGGATGTTGTTTTTGCTAGCTTATTAATGAAGGTATGTGTGCTACTTTTATAACTAATATTAAATTCACGTAATTATAGTTACATATTTTGCATACCATTGAAGTTAAATATAATAGGTGTCGAATTGTGAATATTCTCCTTGGGGAATGGGGAGGGTTAGGATCGATATTCGGCCCTGAAGAATAGTGAATTTATGTGATGCGTAATATAGAATAAGAATAACTTATTTTAAGTTTCCTTTCTACCCCTGAATCTAACTTACTCCATAAGTTTTACAATATTATTTAAAACCTATAATTTGAACAAACTATCTGACCAATCTCAACTAAAAAAGTAAACTCTTGAAGTATTGTGATTATATTACTGAACATAACTGTAGAAAATATAATTTACAAATAATTGTCGCTTGCAGCAAGAGTCATTACATAAATAGATTCATAATCGTGTATTCCTTCTTATGGAAGTTTTAAATGCAGATTACGTTCGTATTGACAGTTAGCAATCATTCAAGAGTTGATGTCTTTATTATATCGTACTTCTTTTAGAGTAACTAAAGAATTATTTAGAAACCCCTAGTTCGTTTGGGCGAGAAGTTCACTTAAGGATTCGAATAGACTTAATGACTTTGAAATGACATGTATGAGGTCTTATCCGTTCTAATAATTGCTGTGATTGATATGGGATTTCCTGACCTGTGTAGTCTGATGGTACTTTTTCAAACTTAGAACACCTGACCTTGACTTCACAAAAAAATCAATTTCCGACTGGAAGGCTTTGATATAAGGTTTACAGTTCTCAAAGATGCCGCAAAAAAAATTTTTTTTGCAGATGTTTTTCAATACAAGACTAAGTTTCTGAGGTATCTATGACGGGTATAATTGCTTTCGAGGAATTTTAGAACATCTAAAGCGTGATCTTAGGGCGGAGATTTGTAGAGTGATTGCTTAGGTTGGGAAAAACCTATTAATTTCGTCGGGAATATCATTTTTTTAAAGGTAAATAGGCTAGGAAATCTTCAGCTACTGAAAATAGTTTCACAAACTCTTAAATTTAAATATTTAATGCTTAATAATAATGTAAGAGGCAAAGAAGTTGACTTGATCCTAATGACAGTTATTTGGTTTTATGGTTAATAAGAAAACGTATTTTGCATATCAGAAACTTAAATTTCCATGAATGGTTCTTTGATCTGAAAATGTTATTTTTAAAGTTTTAAAAGCACTTATAAATAAATAGAATATGTTGAATGCGATGCATAGTAACAGCACTTTAGAAAGTTCAAATATTATTAATTAAGAACAATTACCATTTTACCATTATTTCAATATTTTTGATGAGATGTTTTTGAAACTTTTTAATTTTTTTTCAATTTAATATTTATTTACATAAAATTTAAATCAGGATACTTTAACCAACAAGGTTAACTTAATTGTTACATACGTTCATTAATAACACTATAGCCTTCAATAGTATAATTAAAGTCAAAGTAGAATAATGTGAAAACTTCGATGAGTAGATGCAATGCTTATTTTGATCTACATTTTTATTTAATAGCATTTTTAGATAACATTTTTTATAATTTTCTGATTTTATAACGGAGGGGAGTACTTATAATCATGAATGAAGTGTATTTGAAAATTCTTGGCAATGGCAATATTTTTTTTTTTTGCTTTTTTAGAAAAAATGTAGAGTAGGATAAAGAACTAGATTTTTTAGTTAAGTTTTTGGAAGGAAATATCTGGAATACAATAAGCTAACTTATTGCATGTGCTTCCTAAATAAATTTGAACTCAAGACAAAAAAAAAATATTACAGCTAAATTATTATAATAATTTATCAAATGTCACAAACAGGTATCATAACTTATACGAAGAATACAACTGCACTTCTCTCATTGGTAAAAGCAATAAAATTTCTGAAAAAAACATTGTATTGAAAGAAACACAACTTGTGAACAACCAAAGCCTTCAAAACAGCAAGCCAAATGTTATTTGTCAATTTTTTCAATAAAAGCGTTTAAAATTATAATTAACCCTCCTAAAAAGCAGTTTTACATCCTAAATTATGAATACATCATGTGTCGTGATACGAAATAAATATAGCGAGACGAATCCTGTCCCTTTGAACCACTGCGACACCCTTGGGGGAATCGTGTACAAAATTGAGACAGATCTCGTGTAAGAATTTCCACCAGCCTTCGAAACATATAAATCTTCATACCGACTTGTAATTAGATAAACATTACAATCTCTTATTAATCGTGTGGGACTTATTAATTAATGAAGAGGTTTACGTCTCTTTTTCTTCTTGTTTTTGAAGCAACAATCGCTTCGTATCGTGGGATTGTGGCATTTGTCACTCTCATTGCGTTTCCAAGTTCATCACTTTGAGTGTGGAAGCGATGATTATAGGGTGAGGGAAAGTGTTGGACAATTCGAAAGCTATTTTACGTGCGAGTCTGTAATTGGCTTCACTTTAATGTCCGTTTGTTTTTTTGTTTCTCGTCCGTCGAAGCGTTTTGAGAGACGGTTTATCATGGCGCTATATAACAGTTTGGATGTGATGAGTGTTTCATTTATATTCCTTTTCGTGATAGTCTCATAAAACATTGGGTTTATGCATTGCTTGTCATCAATAGCATAATTAAAACCAGGCGGTAGCTCTGAGAGAACGTAAAAAAACATGATTGATCAAAATGAATAAGGTCTTAATATGTAATATTTGATAGCTCGAACCATATGTACAAAAATATTAATGTCTTTGTCAAGTCTTATTTTAAATAAGATGCTTTTATGAGATTTTTCAAATAGTTGATTATCATGTTCATGGATTGAAGTTATATGATACCATGAATGCCTCGTACTGCTTTTGCAATTAGATTATTTATTGATATTAGTTAATAGTTAATATTTTACGTACTCCTATAAAAAATCCTAGAACTCTTGGAGGGAAAATATTTTCTGATAAAGGAAATTATACTGTTTTTTACTTTTAAGTATAGCATTTAAACATTTGAACTAATGTCAAAATATATACTATTATATGTGTTACAAATGTATAAAAAATGTTATACTATTATTTCAACTATTTAAAACATCCCTGTGCTATTTAACCTTTAAGAAGTATAATTAACCAACTGATTCGATATAAAGATACATACCTTCAAACAAGTATATATTTTTACACAAAATTAATTTTTTGTGATATGAAACAACCTAATGCACCCTTTAATAATTCAGTTAAATATTATTCGATTGATTATACCGTATACCCGTTTAAAATCATCTGTAGTTAATTTAAAACACCTCTATCAAATCTTGAAGTGTAAATGATAAGATTAAGGCAGTACACAAGATGAAAGAGAAAGGACGATCTAAAATTTCTAGTTCAAGGCCTCCATTACTGCCCAAACAATCGCCAAAATCTGGGTTAGAGCAAACCTCAAAGCGTGAAGCTTCCATTCAAAGGAAGAGAGATGATTACTCGGTGACTAATTAGAGACAAATGTCCTTAGAGATGGACAAAGCCCCACACTGAACTTTCACTTTCCTGCTCATCCGATTCCACGTTTGATTATGCATTTATTCTGGAAAAACGGACACTTTCACTGAAAATCGGGTGTTATTAAAGCTTTGTCTGGGAAAGATCTGGAAATTGATACTGATGCATTTCGTTCCTCTCATTGTTTATTATATGGATGGTGTTTGTAAATAACCCATTTCATGTTTCCCTCAATACATTGTGATCATCGTTTTGTGGATTACAGGATAATTACATTTTACTCTTAAAAACGCGGTTTTAAAAAGCCTTTGAAATTCATTAACATAAAATAAAATTTTTACAATATTTTAATTTTAGCATGCATATATGCATAATGCAGTTTTTAATTCTACATTATTTCAGAAGCTATATAATAGTTTATTTAATATGATAATTTCTTATAGCCGAGCCGGAGAATATGTTTCATCTTTAAAAAATATATTTTATTTTTCAGTTCTTTATTGTGTATAATAATTTTTTATTTTATTAAATTCCGCCGGTAATTAGCAAAGAAAATAATTTCCTTTTTCCCCACTTTCAATTCAATATTTTTCAGACCATCTTCAAATTAGGAAGAAGTTTTCTCTGCTAATTACCAGCAGAATTTAATGAAATTTATTTCTACAGGGGTTTTTGGGGTGCTTTCTCTGAATATGTAATAATAATTGAAGTCTGTAGAATAAAAAGTGAACGCCAGCGAACATTGTCCTCTAGCGGACACAGTTTACATTTTCGGACATGAGTTCCTATGAAAATCTTGTTTGTCCTGGCATGATAAACCTGCATGTTAAGTTAAGAAAGGACCTGTTGAGACACCCTGTATGTAGACTACAAATCTCTAAATAGGGTAAATCAAATAAATGTAGGGTAAAGCATTTCCCCACCAAATCCCCACACACTCACTCATAACAACGAAATCCTCAACACACATTGTCCCATCCATCCCTAGTAGCACAGCTCATAAAGCATTTGCAATCACATGACTCGGACCTATAGTAGGGGAGCCCAGAGTGTTTTTGGGTAGTAACTCGAGCGTGTCAGATAATCATAAGGGGGATACCTTGCATGCTTTTGAGTAACTCCACCAAATATAAGCTCTCTATGTAGGGGGGTTTGTCTAGAACAGCCCGTCAGATTTGTAAAAAAAAATTAGTTAAATGGACATACTCGAGCGCGTCAGATAATGATAAGGTAGGTTAGTTACCAGCTAAAAAGTGTACATTTTCTAAAATCTGCCGATTTGAGCGGTGGGTAAGGGAGCGGGAGGGTTACAAAGTTGCAAAGTAAAGCCAAGACCGGTAAGACGCTACGCTCTTTTTGAGAAAAATGTACGAAACAAAATGTTTTTAGACTAGTAGCCAGGAAACTAGGCTCAACTAGTTGTAAACTGTCTTGGTAGCCAATCTGACGCGCTCCAGTATGTCCATGTAACTAGTTTTCTTTCAAATTTTGACGGGCTGTTCTAAACAAACCCACCAACATGGAGAGCTTATATTTGGTGGAGTTACTCAAAAGCATGCAAGGTATCTCCCCTATGATTATCTGACGCGCTCGAGTAAATCCACATTTAGCATCATGGGCTCCCCTACTACTAGCAACGGCCTTAGCAACAGACGCATTGACCTACAGCAGTTAAAAGTTAAAAGAAAAAAACTGGTCGTGGAATGCTTCTATTGGAGCATTTGCAATCACATGACTCGGATCTAGCCGTAGCAACAGATACCACCACACCTAGCAATCGCCCTAGCAACAGACACGATGACCAGCAGTTAAAAGAAAATAACTGGTCGTGACGTCACCTTAAAACACTCTATACCAAATATGTCAAGTTTACGTTACTGCAACTAGAAGTAAACGAAATTTGGCCACACGTGACCAAAATTGGACGAATCTTTAACATTCGTGCTGCCACAGGGAGAAAGCATCCACAGTCCCATCAGCGCACGAAAGCGTAACACCTCTTCCAACTCCTCACTCTCTCTCACTTTCCCTTTCCATCCGAGAGAGAGAGAGACCTTCACAAGGTCTGAGGAGAAGCCCCGCCCCCTGAGTGACGTGAGCGGTCGCTTGACCTCCGGTCCCGCCGCGTTCATCTGAGCATCCCCCGAGAGTAGCTGGTCACTTGCCTGACAGGGACGCCAAAGAACACTTGTCGAGCAACCGATACCCCTTTCGAACCGCATACCGACTGATACTGGTTGTTGTGCACACCTGTAGGGATCATGACGGACTTGGTGTACTTGCTTGTTGCTGCCGTCGGGATGATAGCCGACTTTGCATGTAAGTTGGTGGTGGAGTTTAAGTAATTTCGGGTTTCGATTTAAAGAAATAAATATCGAATTATTTTATATGTGATTGAAATGCATTTATTTTGCATGGATAATTAATATATTTGACTTATTTCAAAATTTAGTGAGGGTCCATCCATACACTTCTTAGTTTGTCGGATTTTTAGTTTTCAGTGCAATCTGAAACCTCAGATTTTAAGGTCCCTACAATGCTGGATATTTCAATATATTTTAAAGAATGTTCAAGTTAAATACATTTGGGTGTGTTTAGGGAATTATTTTTATGTCTATAGCCTTTTTATGCATGTTTTGAAAATTATAATTTTATGTATTAATACCTATTTTAGACTTACACTCTTATTGTTCTTTTATTGATAAATATTCTTTATTAGAGTTTTTTGTATAAGAATAATGAAATAAGGAATTCTATAGGATTGTGATTCGTATTTTTATTCCAAATACACATTGATATCTTACAATTAAAAATATCATAACTTTTTTTTTTACGTATGCAAAATGTAAACCATTATGTTCAGCAAGTTTCATAGCTTCATTAAACTTTTTGTCTCGATACAAACACAAGCATGCTTCAGAGAACTACTGTTTCCTTATGGTTTTATCTACATTTTAAAGCAATTACCTTTAAAAACACATTAGGAAAAAGAAACTATTACTCAGAGAAATGTTACATTTAATTGACGTTAAATTTTTTAAAAATTATATTACTTTTACCCCTATTGAATGCATTATGTTTTTTTTTTTAAATACTACAAAATGCATACTTTATCAAAGGAATTTATATTCAATAGTTTATTTACTTAGAAGTTCAGTAAATATTTTGTTTCAAAAATTATACTTACATTTTAAGAGATATGTATTTAATATTCTTCTGCATTTATATGCAAGTTATATTATAAATGTTCTCTTTTATTTCTTGAATTTTGTTTAATGAAAGATATTTTAATTTTTAAGCATTTATGTTTTTGCTTAATATGAATCCCACATCTAAGTTAAATATGCATATTCCATGTTCTTAAAATTTTACACTTATATAAGAAATATTTTACAGTTTTGTAAATTTAATTATACTTCTGGACGGTTACAAAAGATTCCTTTATTATAATTAATTTCACAACAATTTTTTACAATATTAAAACGTGATACGAAATGAAATAATTATGAGGAGAATTATAGAATGAGAAATTTTCATTAAAACTCAGTTGTAGTAAAATATATTTACTTTCATTATAAAAAATGTTTGCCTCTTTACATTGGACATTTAAACTTAGTTATGATAAAAATACATGCTTATAATATTTTAGCTTAGTTTTCATTTTTCAATGTTAAACTTTAGATTAACTATATTTTTAAGACATAAGCTTTTTTAAGACATTTTTAAGACATTTTCAAGCTTTTTTCGATGACGTGATACGCATAATTGAAAATAGCTGTTATTCATTTTGAAAGGTAATTTATTTTTTAAAAGTCGTGCTTTTACCATAAGGTAGACTATAGTAGTAAATAATTCTAATGAGATTTTTAAAGTGTATAAATGTTTTCTTATGTACTTAAAATGTGTGTTTTTTTTTAAATAATATCATTAAAATAAACAGTTGGAGTTATAAAAATGTTTCAAAATTTAACCCCAACATCATGATTAAAGTAATCAACATTTTTTAATATGTGTGTAATATCTGCGTGAAGTATTCGAAATTCTTCCAATAAAACTAAAGAAAATAAATAAGTGTAAAAAATATAAAATGTATTTTTTAATAAAAAGTTACAAAAATGGTTAATGAAAATTATGATAAAAATGATATAATGCTATCAATCACTTTTAATAAAACTGTTGGGTATCAAAACATAATTGGGTAAAATTTTGATAGTTAACAATTTATAATACTTCACATAAAAAGTTTCTCTCTTAGATAGAGCTGAAATTTCAAAATGGAAAGGAATTTGTAAACATATGCCATTTCCTCTGTTCTCTTCCTTTCTTCTCTTAAAAAGAATCTTCAAGGTAAATTGTGTTAACACTCTTGGGAGTTATCTTGAAAACCCTTCCGAATGAAAGTGCATTTTTATTCTGCATATTCTACAAAAATGTTTATTTAATACTAAAGAAAGTATTTGATATTTTGGAAATAAATATGTAGGTTTTTGCTATTTAAAGCTTTTTAATTTAACTTTATCGTCTTCTTCAAGAAATGGTTTTCAAAACTTAAAGTGTTAATAAAATTGCTTAAAATCAATTAATATTTGGGAGACAAATTTTACCAAAACTTAAAAGCTCATTTTATTATATGTGTGAGGTATGTGTGATAAATAAATCTGTTCAATTTCGCTACAATATATTATTGACTGCTCACTATATAATTTTGTAAATCCTGGAACATAACTGAATAACAAAAACATTTTTATATCTTAGTTTTAAGTGCTTAAACTCGGGAATTGTGTATTGAAATGTTAGAAAGAGGGTGTATTTAAAATTCGTAAAAAGCGCTCTGGACATATGTAGTAGGTATTTGTATACTTTGTAAAATCATTGAGTACAACTTCTGATTAAATTTAATACATGCTAAAAGGGAATATTTTTCTTCATGGGGAAATATGGGGGGGGGGGGGGAATCCTATTTAGTTTAATTTAAAAGTGAAATAAAATTTTGCTATTTTTTGTCATTTCGATGGGTATAAAATGTTTTTTTTTTTTTCAAGTTGTTGTCAATTCCTTAATTTACAACGATTGTGTTTGAAAAGTCTCAGAAAAACATAATATTTTACAAGAACTTAAATTTTTAGTAAAAGATAATTTACAATTATACAATTTGCATAATTTGTTTTTCGTCTAGATTCGTGTTACAGACAAAAATTAAAATGTAATTTGTAAAAATTGAATGAAAATATTTCTTAAGAAAATTACCAATGAAAAAATTGTCATTCAGCATATAAACATTTACAAGACTCAAAATTAACGGAACACTGAAATCTTAACTGTTTTGAATCAGTATTTTTAGACAGTAGGAATGCAATTATATTAACCAAAGATAATCCAATGAATTCATCAGATAGGCATACCGTAAGAAATATTTCAAAGGCATTTTCGCAGAATCCCAAAAAATCACACTTTCATTCATAAAAGTATATGATACCGTGAGAAAATATTCCATTATTTTCCCACAGGGAAGTTTCGTGAATTACATGGTTTTATAAGCTGCTATGATTTTCGACTCGGTTGCACTGTGTTTGCACCTAATCATTTGCTTAGAGATGTTACCACTTGAGTACAACTTCTTCGATGCCACAACATACTGCTAAACAGGATTAAAGGATTTCAAATCGTAGTTTTCGCAGCTTAAGGGTTGGATAGAAAGTAACAATGACTTTGTGATAAGTTCTGAAATGATTTGATAATGGTACTTTTTGCCGGCTTCAGCTCCAGGGGTTTCCTGATATGCCTCATTGGGTGCAAAACATTCGTGTCATTTAGTGAATGCAGCGGGTTCACTGGTAAATGATACTAAAAATGGTAGTTTCACTTTTATTCAGTTCACTTTTTATGTAAAATCTATGAATAAATCGTTGGGGAAAATGGGAAATAATATTTGAGAGGAGAATTGATATTTCATTTAATTCATATTATTTTCTAAATTGTTATAAGTTTGTGAATATCTATTTAAAGATCGCTTTCAAAAATTGCTTTTTTATAATGTATGTTTTATTTTGTTTGTGATATCTTTTAACACGCATTCGTAAAGCCTGCTTTTTCTATTGATTAAACATATTTTTATAGTTTGTAAAAATGTTTTGGATATAAAACATGCTAAATTCTGTAACTTAAGTGGGTCTGTTTGTAACTAGTGCACAAAATGCTTATCACATTCGAATGTTTTTAATAGTTATTTTCACAACATTAAAGCAGATATCTGATACCTTGATTTATAAAGGAAAAAGTGGAGAGCCTTAGAAATATAATTTTTATTTATAAGTCTGTTTTAGTCTGTTATAAGTCTGTTTTTATTTTATGAAATTTTAAAATGCTAAATTATTTATTTATAATTAACAATCTTTATCTAATTGTTTTGAGTTATTTATCTTAATATTTTTTTCAATGCTAAACCTTTCAGTCCTAGCCACCCCAAATTTCTCATAGGATTCAATGTCAATCTAAAAGATTTGAATGTTTTCCCCCATATGAAGTTAATAAAATAAAGGTGTATGCGTAACTGGTGCAAAAATTAATCATTGTTAAATTCTTTAATAGCTTGAACAAAATTTTATCATAAAAATGTTCAAATGTTCATCTAAGTAGGCATTCATTAAGTATAAGTATTCAAAGGGAAATTTTGTTTGAAGTAGTTACTCTTAAGGGTTCTACTGGTTTTAATTATATCAGAGGAGATTTATATAGAAAATAGTGAAGAGCAAATTTATATGCAATATAAATTTACTAAAAATTATTAAATGTAGTTTGATATATTTGTGAAAAATTTTAGAATGAGACTATGCAATATTATTTATTATTTTTATTATGTTACTTATTCATTTGTTCTAAAAGAAAGGTCACTCTAAATTTTATTTTTTTTAAGCCTCTGAAGGAATAATAAATCCGTTGAACTTTACCATTATATTACATGAGCTTATAAATCCTATTCATTCAGAAAATAACGTCTTATTTCAATAGAAATTTAAAATTTTTTAATGGAAAAATTTACAAAACAATTAATAGACGAAAGTATATTTCCCCCCTTTCTGTTTGTTTTTAGAGCCCAAATTTTCATAAAGAAAAAAATGTAAATCTTGATCAGTGTAGGCGGCAACAATGAAAATTAATTTTACAATACTTAGTTTTGAAAAATTAGTCAAGAAAATAAATGTACTGATAATATTTTTTTTTATATTTCGAAAGAGACATTTGAATTTTGTACCGAATTACACAACTTTTTAAAAAAAATATCTTGAAATAATATTTCTAAACTACACTGATTTGATGACACTTATCCAAGCAGATTTTAATCCTACCCCACCAATGAAAAACTATGGAACGACTTTCACCCCAACAGCAAATTTCCCGATAACATTTTTATTTCTCACATAAAAATTCTTAGAAATCTTTCCACAATTCCCACCAACATAAAAAAAAATAATATTTAATCCAACTACTCCCTCAAAACAGATGAATGAACTCTATAACTTTCCCAACTATCTCCTCAGATAACAACGATAACTTTCTCCTCTCTCTGCTCCACTGACTTCCCTCGCATAAGGTCAGACACAGCACAACACATCGACGGCCGTATGCACTCAGATCACGTCTCATGAAGTAAGATCACTGACAGCTACAGGTCTCTGCCCGGGCATCTTTATTGAATTGCCGGGCATTTTCGATGGGGAATATTTGCTTAGAACGGAAGATTGTAATTAGCAGTAATGGTGTCCTTTTTTGGTGGGCTCATAAATTATGCATTAAATGTTTGATGTGGGCTGGACGTAATCTGAATGCAGCTGTGAGGTATTTCTGTTTTTGCATAACCCTTTCATCACTGGCTGCCTCGCTTTCTGTGGGATTTAATGGGAATCCCGGGCGGGATAGGATTGAGAGGGTTAATGGTGAAGTGATGCTGTCCTTGGGTAAAGAAATGATGTTAAGTAGTTGGTTTTTCGCTGAATTGTTTCTGGGTTTGTCGGAATGAACCTTCTCTGGGGGTATGTCTATTTATGGCCATGAAGCGAGAATGAGGTGCCTGTGGGGATATTTGTATTGAAAAGGAACTGTCTATCAACATATCTATTAAAAGATGTTTAATGATTAAATGTTAATTTTTTTTGTTTTAAAATATCCTACTGAAATTGTGTTTTTAAAGGTGGGGTAAGAGACCATTCAGAAACTACTTTCTTCCTTTACTTCTTTTCACTGTAGTTGTTACAATGCAAAGAGACATTTTCCCCGCTGGTCTTAATGTAACAGTAATTAAAGACTATCTTATCCTCCAAGTATCAAATATAAAGTTATATTTAAAATGTGTAAAATTTATGTTATTTTAATTTCAAAAGTTGCGTCACAGTGGAGTAAGGAGTCATTGAAATGTGACCACTTGGAGAGGAGGGTATAAACTCCGCTTAAAAAGATTGACGAGATTTGTGAATAGCCATTTAAAAAGCTTTCCATGGAAGGGCCCTGTTAGGAAATTATAATATTATATACAAATAGAAGGCCAACGATTTCATTATAAAACTTTTTAGGTTTTTCTTTTGCGAATTTAATTAGTTATATTTTTTTTTTTGGACTTCAAACAACCCCAAACTATAAGATAATGTGATTTTAGCTTAAAAAATCTGGAGGAATTTTCGAAACAAATTTTAAGCGCCCACAAAATGTTTAAAAAAACAAAGAATAACCAATTTGGGAAATAAAAACCCTTTCAAGACTCAAACGGTAATCTCTATTCGACCTCAACTCACAAGTTCAAGGTCGTTTCAAACAACCCCCATAAAACGTGACGTTTCCCTAAAAATCACGAACAAAGAATCGCACTGTTGCCAATCACCGTTTAACAAATAATTCCTCTTAATACTCTTCATTTCGACCAACGGAATGTAATTTCGTTCTACATTTCTCTCGGAAAAAGAGAAGACGGTCACCAATTAGATAGTGGAGGGGGGAAAGACTATTACCAGATATCACGAAACATCCATATATCAGCAACTATTATCACTGACTTGGATTCCTTTTGAAGATTCGGCAGAGGGGGGAACGATACAAAGTGATCCTTTGTTAGAACGGAGGGGATTCGAAATGTTGTGGCTTGACCCTGACCTTGCAGATCAAACAACGTGAAGCATTCGTGCATATTTGTTTCGAATTCGAGATATAAATTGATTCTTGAGTAAGAGTATTTGAGCACGTACGTTTTTTGGAATCGTTATGACTTCTTATGAAGTTTAGTGTAAGCTGTTTGAGTTGGTAGTGTTATTATGGAAGTAGAAGAAATAAAAATATTTTCATGATATAATAATATTTTTGGTTTAATGAGCTGTTAGAATTGGTAAAATGTTTAAAGATTGAATTTTTTTATTTATACATTCATGAATTTCTTTTATATACAAAATTTAACTATTAACTAACCTGAAAAAATTGTTTTATTTTTCGAACACCTTGGAAAAGGATTTGGTAATGTCAAAACAAAGGAAGAATTAAATTGAGTTGTCAAACAATAGGTTTTACGTAAAGTAGACAATTGAATTTCTTATTCAAGGGTATTTATAATCAAGTATTTTAAGTATTACTTAAACTTTCGATTTATTTGTAAAAATTTGAAGAAAAAAATTCAAGTATTTCTAAACAAAAATCAAAGCACCGTAGGGATATCTGTTATTGTTTGCTTTATATAGCCTATGATGTAAGTGGGAATATATTTTAATGAATGAATCAAAATCAACACATAATATTGGCAATAACTGTTCCTCTTATTCGTTAATTAGTGTTCCTTCTATTAGTTAAAAAAGGTGTTCCTTTTATTATGTTCTCTTAGAGAATTGTGATATTCTCTAACATTAATAGGAATACTAGAAACTTAAGTCTGGATATAAATTAATTGAATACCTTGAAAAAAATAATCTATTATTAACAAAAATACAAATTTTCCATTTAAATGAATATTTTATCATAATAAAGATAATTTATTCATTAAAATTGGAAGGCTTTCTAAATATGTTTAATCTGAGAATATAAGTGACATAATGTTTTCCTCCTGGTTGAAAAAAAAACCCCTCTATATTTGCAATTTTAAACGATTTAAAAAAAAAAAAATAAGATTAAATTGTTTGTGTTAAACGTTTATAAAAACCTAAGTATAAGTATCGTATACATACAAACAACATTATTCTAGCATAAGCGTATTATAATTGCTTTCACAATAAAGAAATGGATAGCAGTAATCTTTTTCCAATCATAAATCAATTAAAAATCTAACCCACCTCAATTTTATTTAATATTCTTACAACAATCTGATAAGAAACCATCAGAGGCCTTACAAGTAAAAGACAAATAGCCAAAACAGACATCTTGATTAAGACATCTGGATACCATGAAGCGTGGTAGGCATGAAATTACCTTCCCAGTGAATTTGTAAGTGTTCATGCGTTTAAAATCCTACCATACCCTTTATGGATGCATTCTGCACACACAGTTAGTTTGATAGCTTCATCTACAAAGATAATTACAGCTTTCGGTATAATAATCCTATTACGTACCGTATTAGTGAGTCCAAAGTTAATTGAGACATCCAAGCGGAGCTAGTAAAAAAATGGTTTCCTAGTAACCTTTGACATGGTGGGTCCTTCCTATCACGATAACCATCTTAGAGTATGAGTTTCTTCTTAATTTCATTTAGAGGTATCGTGATTCTTGAACTAGAATTATCTTTCAATGAAAAATTTCTTTTCCCCCCCGTTGAACTAATGAACTTTGATGACTTCTGTGCTTTAAGTAATTTATCAAAAAGGTTTTTATAAACACTCGATTAAAAGCATTTTGTTACACATTATACACATTAGGTGATTAAAACTAATATAGATACTACTATGGATTATAACATACTTTTTAGTTGTTATAATCCATAGTATGTTAGCAATAATATAGTATAATCTATAGTTGTTGTAATCCATGTTATATCCATAGTATAGTATCCATAGTTCCATAATTTAGTTGTCATGCAAAGAGTACAGCTTGTTTGATGTAAAACCATAAAATTGCTGTTGCTGTAAGTTCTTTTTGTATATTTAAAAGTTATTTGTTACTTAATTTTTTCCAAAACTATCTTTGAAAAGAAATATTACTTGACATCAACCTCTTTAGGTATTTAAGCATACTTTATTAGCTTAAACGCTTTTATTATTAGCTTTTATTATTATTAACGTAGCATTTAAAATGATCAAGTATAGTTTTAATGTAAGTTTATTAGTTCTTCTTACAAGTAAAAGGGATTACTTGGGGTGTAATTAAATTAGGTAAATTTTTACCATTGTAAATTTTAAAAACAAGGAACTTGATGAACTTTTTTTTGGATACAGTAATTTCTTATACAGGGATATATGCAATTTTTCAAGAATTAAGTTAGTTTCAAAAAAACTATGGTGCGTTACTATTTTTAGTATTTTAGTACTTTTATAATTCTAAATCATTAAAGTGCTTAAAATCATACAGTGTTTATAACTAACATTTGTTTTCCTAATGATATGAATATGAGGATTGAGGACTTTTTAAAGGTGTCTATTTGATTTTAGTTTGGGAGATAAAAACAATATATTTTCACACAAGGCCCAATAAAAAACCAGAGAAAAAAATGACAAAACATCCAAAAATGAGAAACATATTAACCTCACGTTCCATAATTATAGTTCAAATTAAGAAAAAATAACATCGAATTTAAACCTTTGAGACGTTAAAATACCATTACATAGCTCCATGAAAATAAACCAAAGAAGGCGAGTAATTGATTCATTTATTTATTACCGAATTCGAGATATTTCAAGCACTTAACACCTCAACCAAAAGGTCATTTAGGAAAAAAAAGAGTTGAACCTGTTCTTCTGCAATCGGTGTTATCGGAAAAATCTGACTCACAATAGATAAGTCATGTCGGATATTCTGGATTGTCAGACGTTTTAACGCTCTCAAGCGTTACCAAGGGTGTATTGCCAGTTTAATTAATTCAGGAATTGATGTATGACTTCCTTCCCTTGTCATGATTGTTTACGATAGCCGCTTGTTTTAGAGAAGTTTACCACCCAAAGCGTTGTTAGTTTTCACTCACTTTGTTTTATTATTTTTGTCCTATGAGTGAAAAAATGATGGATGGAATTTTCTGGGGGGTGATGGCAACAACGTTGATGAAAGACGAACACAGAGGTTATCATCCTTTTAAAATAGCTTACCTAATTGTGTTCATAAAAATATGAACATTTTAGCTAAAGTGACCAAGAGATATCAAAACTTTGGCATTTGCCCCTGACGAAGAACTCACACCACATCATGTTTTCAACTGCCCTGCAGGCCTTCACAATCTTAACTATCCTACAGAGGAGGATTTATATTCTACTGACTCAATAGAAATAGCAAAAATAATACACAAGCACACCATAAGGTATGAATCAATAGAGGATACGACACCACCACCACCACCACCACGACCTATTGTGTTAGGGATACCCTATGTCACTTTAGCTTCATCTTTATGTAGTGGATGTAAAATTTGTAATTAAATGACATCAAATGAAAATAAATTGTAAGATAAGGGGTTTAGGATGTGAATAGGATCATAATCATTATAAGGGAATTTAGGATCACTTATTTGAGTTAGAGTGGTTTATCATTTGTTATGTTTGAGTTTAAGTTTCTTTAATATTACACACACATAGCTGAGAAACTTATAAAGTTCTTGTTAAAATTGCCTATAGAAGGTTCCTATATTATATGTCAGTAAAATTGGTTCTTTCCCCCTGTACAATAGGTGTATGACTTAAGAGACCAAAAAGAAGGGAGTATCTCCTATTCCATTTTCTATAGATGAAAAATATCTGAAAAAGATCAAATATAAATTTAAATTTTATCAGTCGTATGAAATTTCTTTTGTAAACGTCATTCTCATAACTAAAGGATTAACAAAAGAAGAGGTCATGGATTGGGTGACTACTAGTAAGATAGTGGTGCAATGCTTCTATAGTTTGTATGTTGTACGTGTTTTAGCACATTTTTATTCTCAACCATCATACACGTCTGTCTCTTTTAATCCAAAGTCAATGTAACAGAAAAGAATGAGTGAAAGCTCTTATTCACATTTCAATTTCTGAATGCTCTTTAACTTTACGACATCAATTTATCATCTAAATCTTCAGGAAATCCTATCTCCCCTCGAAAACAAACATCTCCCAGAAGAAAGTTCGGAAACCCCCGAAGCGTGAAAAGATATCTTGTTCCATCCGTCCGCCACGAGTGGCTTCACTTCAGTTACTGAACTCGCGCGACTTCGGCAGTCAGTATTCCAGACACGTTGCCAGAGTCGGAAATTTATAGTTGTATTATGTTCTGATTGGTCGCCGGACCCACTCTGCTGTGTAAGCATCCATCATGGCTACTCGCGTGTTAAAAATCCCTGTTGTCACCGGTGGAAGCTGAGGGGATTCTTCTTTTAATCCGAGCGGGTTGTTGCTTGGTTGGAAATGAAGTTTTTATTGTGATGGAATCGTCATAATCCGATGGCGGTCGTAATTTTTATGGATGAAATTCGTCTTTTTTCGACAGGTCTTATTGAATAATTGGATGGTTGGTTGAGATTCTTTTGAGGATTATTTTATAAGCAGTGGATTTTCCCCTCTAATTGGCGTATTTGGAGGTGTAATCAATCTTTGGTGGGGTATGATTTTCGGGCAGGTTTTATTTATATGGAAATGTGAGGAGTTTTTAAGGGAGGTGTATACAGAGCTAGAAAATACGATGCTAATGACTATGATTCTGTTTTGACAGTATGCTTCACAGTACGAGGATCGAATAATTTGAGTAGGTTTGACGTTGATGAAGACAGAGGAGGTGAAGTAGGTTGACATTTTGGTGAATGGCGGGGATACTGAGTGAATGCTGAAAATATCTCTAGGTCTTAAAAAGTAAAAAAGCTATCAACTTATTTATGAGTGCCCTATCTCCTTTTTTTATTTAGTCCGGCTTGGCTTTAATCTTTTTCATCTAATGCATCACTGTTCTATCTTTACATCCAAGCAAGACAGCTTTTTATCAAAGTTCTAATATACAGGGTGTTACAAAAAGCGATTTTCCCAAGGCCCTTGTAAATAAACAAAACAAAATTGAGTTAAAATGTTCATTTTATAAAGTACAGCAGTATTCCAGGTACTTTCACTACTTATGATCTCTTTAATGGTACAAAAATAATTTTGTGTTGTTCTCGAAAATAACGCTTCTGCTGGTACAAGGGAAAAAATTAAGTGAGAGTTTTCTTGCCGCTCTCTCTCCAAAATCTTTTAGAGCTCTCCTAAATGATACTATTCACTTCTAAAATGTATCAAACCAAAATCGTGTTATCTCTTTTAACTTATTTTATTAACTTTTTTTTCGCACTGAACCACCCTGTAATTCAAAAACTTCTTTTTGACCATTCGAAGCTTATGAATCGAAATAAATTGTTTTGTATTTCTTTCAAGATCACGATCGCTTTCCGCTAGTTCTAATGATACCTGTTTCAGGGCTTTTTATTACAGTAGTTTACGGTATTTTTATGATCCGGGTAACGATGAAACATTTTTTCCTCTTTGCTTTTATAAGTGAATACAAAGATGATAACGGTATTTATTTGTGTGGTTGCGTCTATGATGTGATTTTCTTCAGGGGAATACTACTTTAGATGAAGTATAGCCGAGGAGTAATGATGTTTAGTAGCGTACAAAAGAAGAATATGTCCTGAGTTTATTATGACTGTCATAACTATGATTTCGTGCCATGACGCCTTGTAAGAGAGATAACATTAATGCAATTACTCCTTCCTAATCATCTTAAAACATTTTAATATGTCTTGTAATTAGCGACACAGGTGGATCCAGGGGGTGACGTGATCCCCAGAAGGGTATAAGTTGAATGAATAGTTGAAGAAGTTGAATAAATGACCACATGAAGAAAATTTCTTTACAAAACAAAATTTTGAAGCAGTGAATTGTTTCATTATGTACCTTTCTGACTAAAAAAGTAAATTATCCTTCTTACGAAAGACGCAAAAGGACAAAAGTAAAAACTGGATCCGCCCTTGCATAGCGGGGTAACCTTTTCATGAAGTAGGTTCCAAACTAGATTATTTTTTATCATGTGTCTTCTTGGTAAGAAACTTCATTTACCCTTGGCTTTCAAATAAAAAGTAAATTATGAGAACAGAGTGGGGGATAAAAAACTAGAAATTCTATAATTATTTTTTCAGTATTTATAATTATATTCCCCTCCAAACGTAAACCTATCACACACTCTGTCACTTGTACCTTTTACTTTTCACCAAATCATCTATAATTTTTTTCAGTACCTAACTTCTTTTATTTTCGTAAATTCAGAGAACTTACAAGCAATAAGTCACCGAAGACTGTATAAAAAAAAACTTAATTTTACTTCCAGTTATATCTTTCTGTATTCGTGATTGATGCAACAATCAATCATCAAGATGATTGATGATGTGTAGTTTACGTAGAATGATCATTTGAAAATGATTAAATTGTCTGTGTTTTGGTAATTATCATAATTTAATTATCCGATTTATACTTCGGGTCTATAACCTAAATAAACCTAAATAATATTTATTAGTTTGGGTAATCTTACAACATTTTATTGTGATTTTTTTTCATTAGGATCTTTAGTAATAAATATAAAACTTTGTGTATCAATCACTATGGCATAAAGAGTCTTCATGATTTTATTCTTCTCACTTTCATTTTACAATCGTTGAAAAGCTTTGTTGTACACCCAAACGACAAGATCCATTTCAGGTTTTATGTTCGCATAAAAAAACAGCAGAACTTGACCAACGTATTCGTTTGCCAAACTTCTCATTAACGCCGACATATCGTTAAAATACCACAAAAAGTAAAAAATAAAAGTAACGGCTTAAAAATATTAAGCCTCAAAAAAAGAACACGCAATTTACGCATACAATGACAGGAAACCGCACAAAACCTCGACTATAAGTATCGTGTAACGATCTTGTGCGCTTCACAAAAAGTGAAACCAACCATATCACTGTCCGTCAATGCAAAACGGGGATCCTCAGTTCCACCCATGTAACCTTTCATATCCATTAAAAGATGAATCCCACCTTCCGCTTTGTAAACTTTGACCCAAGGATGATGGTCAGTTCGTAATCTTTTGACGGAAGGCCTCGATTTCTTGTTACTGATGATGGGCGTCTTCGAACCTTGGGTAGCCATGGGAACCCCTTTTATCGCTTCCGATTTGCTACTGGTTCCGGCAAAGAAGGATGTGACCTTTTTAAAATTTGTATGGACTCTTTTTGTAGCGTTAGGGAGAAAGAGAAGATTTTTTGTGTGTAATGTTTCGTATTCAAAATAAAATGAGAGAATCATAACAGTAGCGGAGTAATTGAGAGGACGTTTGATAACCGTGTTTTGGGATGTTTATCAGCTGTACTACTGTGCTGTGTAGTCGACGGACGTGTTTATATCATTTCATTTCTAAATTGAGGATTCCGGAATCGGCGTGTTTGTAAGGTCAACGGAGCTGCCATTATGAATTTAGTTTTGGATGTTAAGAAAACTGTAGGAGGAGTTTTAAAATAATGGGGGAAAATTGTGGAATTTATTCCGTTTGAAAATACGTGGGTGAAAATTACTGGATTTCTCAATGAAAGGGATTAAGAATGCATTTTTATATTCCTCTTTGATTTCTATTCATGGACAACTCATTGACGAATACTAAATAATTTTTTAATGGGAGATTCAAAATATTTTTGAAAAAGTTAGTTATTACTGAATTATTAGAAATTTATATTAACTTTTTTTTTTAAAGAAATAGTATTGTATTTGATTTCAGCAGAAAAAAAATCAATAAATATTAAAGAGCAATCTTTTAATTTTACCTCGCATTTTTTCGTCGACCGGAAGAAAAGTAGATAAATGTGCGAGGGGGGAAAAAATTTTGCTAAAAGATTGTAATTGCCAGAAAGTTAAAAATCTATCATTTTGGTATTATAGCTTAAAATTTAACTTTTTTACATTGTTATCGATAGAGATACTGTGACGCAACTTATAACAGCAGTGTACTTTTAAAATATTATTAGTTTTAATACTAAACAGCAAAATTTAAAATCCACTTTCTACATTAAATATTTTAAAATATTCAAAAAATATACTTTGTTAAAAGGGCCATGTTTTATTCTATACATTACCTTTTAAATTGTACTATTCTCCGTATCAATTTCTTCTTATTATTATTAACTGTTTTAAAATTATCTAAACTGTTTGAATTATTCATCTAATATAAAAAAGTATAATCTTGATTAAGAAAGCAAAAGTACTTAAATAATTTAAAATCTCAAATTCAATAGTTCTTAAAATTTGTATTACCTAGCTATGAACAGCGAATTACAAATTACAATTTACCATATCGGTGTTACTTTTGCCGATTGACAAGTAGCAATTTTCTTGCCACAAAAAAATCCAAACAAAAGGTTCTCGAACCTAGTTAACGTCACAAGTATCATAATTGTATCGGTGCTTTACATAAATTACAATTACAAAAACATTAGAGGCATTTTCCACTTAGGGCGCGTGAAAGTATAGCTCTTTGTCAATATTGGTCCCGTCTTTCAAATGATGATTGTCTTAGAAAAGGCGTTGGAATGACATTATGTGTCATTTGAAATAGCTTCGTTTCATAATTAAGAAGCGTGAAATTACTGATAATGATGTTTAGAAGATATGAGTGAACACTAAAACAAATGATATATTATACAGGATACATGATCTTTTATAACATTTGTAGTGAGTTAACTATCTTGTCTTCAATAAGCTGTTTGTAGAAAGAAGGCAATTGGTTTTTGTCGAGGTCATACCTCCATAATGATGTCGGTTTAGATATTATATATTATTATATGTTGTATACTATTTGCCTCATACAGGGTGTCCCAAGATAAGAATCCACTGCCTTTAACTTTGAATGTCTATAGGTATAGTCATAAAAGTGGTGTCTAGGTATAGTGAAGTGACTATGCCCTCTGAAGTGACTATGACCGCTTTCAACGCTCCTTAGTGTGAGGGTCGAAAGTTAGCTTTCTAATCTTAAAAGTATTTAAGGTATGTGTAAAAATCCAATCACTTAATTGTAGAGCACAATCGATTTTTTATGAATAAATACCTTATGCACACAAATGCCAAGAATAAAACTCATTAAACGCGAGTTTCTTTAATTGTGATTTGGAACACTTAACCTAAAGAAACTTCTCGTGTAAATTAGCTAACGGGGAGCACATTGAGGACCTGTAGTAAATGTAAACAGTAAATGGAACATTACTATAATGCTATACACAAAAGAAAATTTTTAACCTTTATACTTAAAGTTAGTCGAACACTATCTTGTCTGTATGTAAAATCCAGCATTTCGTTCAAAATTAAAATGGGCGTTATAGAGCAACTTACATACTTGAATTCAGCAAAAAATGTTCATATCAAGAATTTTTTTGTAAGCAGTGAAAAACATTACATCAAATTCAACCTTGTTAAATTCTCTTTAAAATGAGGGGTGTGACATCAATATTTTATTCTTAAAACTAACTATATGGAGATTTTTTGTCAAAAAAATTATGAAATAATTTTTTTTTGTAAAAAGTGATAATTATTATATCAAACTCAACCTTGCTAAATTCTCTTTGAAACGAGGGGTGACATCAATACTTTATTCTTAAAACTTAACTATATAAAGATTTAAAAAAAAAATTGAAATAAATTTTTTTGTAAAAAGTGAAAATCATTATATTAAATTCAACCTTGTTAAATTCTCTTTAAAACAAGGGGTGACCATCAATACTTTATTCTTAAAACTAACTATATAAAGATTTTTATAAAAAAATGATGAAATAATTTTTTTCGTCAACAGTGAAAATCGTTGTATCAAATTAAACGTTGTAAAATTCTCTTTAAAACGAGGGGTGACATCATTACTTTATTCTTAAAACTAACTATATAAAGATTTATATAAAAAAATGATGAAATAAATTTTTTCGTTAACAGTGAAAACGTTGTATCAAATTAAACATTGTAAAATTCTCTTTAAAACGAGGGGTGACATCAATACTTTATTCTTAAAACTAACTATATAAAGTTTTTTATAAAAAAAATGATGAAATAAAATTTTTCGTTAACAGTGAAAAACGTTGTAAAATTCTCTTTAAAACGAGGGCTGACATCAATTTTTTTTTTCGTAAGCAGTGAAAAATATTATATCATATTAAACTTTGTAAAATTCTCTTTAAAACGAGGGGTGACACGAATATTTGATTCTTAAAACTAACAAAATAAAGATTTTTATAAAAAAATGATGAAATACATTTCTTCTTAAACAGTGAAAAACATTATATAATATTAAACCTTGTAAAATTCTCTTTAAAATGAGGGGTGACAACAATTGATTCTTAAAACTAACTTAACTAACTTGATAAACATTCAGGTTTTGTGTCCTGTCCTTTTTTCCAAAGTGGGAACAATAAATTCTCGAAAAAGATAGCAGATCAGATTACTTTTGCTTTAATCTTACACATAACACTAGCAATCTATTCCGACCAAATTTATATACATTCATTTGCTATTTTAATTGTATCAAAATTTTTTCTTTTCTGATCGCTAACCGATGATCCATGTTTGATGGAAAACGCGGTCTGATTTTTAAAATTGGCTAATAAAAATTTTGATTTGATTTTGAGTTTTTTCTCCGTCTCCAAGATATCAATTTCAATCCCTTTAAAAAAAAAGTTTTTATTTATTTATTTCTTCTCTTAAAAACCACTGCGTTATTAACTAATTATTTGGGATAATTAAAACAGTAATTTTACTACTAACTGATTTCGAAATCGCATTACTTGTTTAATACAAATTCTATTATTTAAAAAAAATAAAAGAATTTGCATTATACAAACAAGTGTTAATTTTCTCTCACTGGATAAGAAAGCACAGCACCCACCATATCCTCAACTACAATACATCACTAGACGATACTCGTGTGGTGAACTGTATTCATTCATTCATATAGGTACATACAATGAGGGAATTGCACGTTTTTTTTTTAAATTTTATTATGATAGAGGATGAAAATCCATGAAAAATGACGTAAAAATTATTGAAATCGGAAAACTATTCCCCAAGATATTAATTTTTAAAATGTCGTTTCAAGTATTGGCGGGAAAAACAGTAATTTCGTTATGGCTGCTGTGTGACGTCACAGCGCTTGGACCCACTTGGACCCTCTATGTTATTGTATGCTTAGCTTGCTTCATTCTGCTATTCTTCACAAAGTTTTAACTAAAAAACTATGATATTTTAAAGACATATACAAATATTTTTTATAAAACGATTGGCGTTTTGTTTTTCAAAAAATATTAATTGGTTTTGGAATTATTAGGATTCAAAGTTTAAATTTTTTCTTTTTCTGGCCGTTCACTAGAGAAACAGACGAGTTTTATGCGTGTTTTGGTTTTATGGTAAGTCTGATTTCTTTTATTTTCAACAATTCACTAGTTTCGACGGAGCTGTGACGTCAAATCCCGTTTTTTGATCACATGACTTTACTAGTGTTTTGGCAAAAATAAAATCGAATTTTAAGTTATTTAAAACATATTTTTGAACTTTAAAATCTGATATTTGAGAGTTTTAAGCTATAACGTATCAAAAAAGTGTAAAATTAAGCAAATCCCTCACCTATGCAATTCCCTCATTGTATAAAAATTTCATTTACAAAATCATTCGTTCCATCATAGACAAAAGCTATTCATCAGCTGCCTCGTTGTCCTAATGGGCGATGAAATGCTGATTTACCAAAACTATATAAAGATAGAAAGATTTGAATGAAAATTTCAATTTGTGAGTAGTTAAAAATATAAGAATTATTTCTCTGTTTTTAAAATGACAGAAGTGTCAATAAAAATTGAATGGCATTGCTTGGAGAGTGATGTAATGTTAGATAGTTATTTATGAGATTAATTTGCATTGCTAATTTGAGTGAGTGCATACCAGGTGTGATGGGTTATCTATTTCTTAACTGGTGATATGTATCGATTTATTCAGCATGGTTCTAAAGAAGGGGTAGTATTAAATGCCAGTCTTTTAAATAAACTATATCATAATTACAGGGCAGACACATTTTGAAAAGTTATTAAGTTTTTTTAGTCATTAGAAAAGGTGTTTTTTGTTACAGTATTTTATTTTATCGGGATTTTATTTATAACTTTCAGTTTTACTTTATATTTAGTTTAAATGTCAAATGCTAAGGAGAAAATGAAGAAATACTGTTGAATTTATTTAGGACTTTGGACATCAAACGCTTAAATTTAAGTACACAATAAATTTAGCAAAGGAGGTGTATGTGTAAGCATCTTTTGCAATTGCATTTGTAATAAAATTAAATTGCTGCCTACAGAGATACAAGGGTTGAAAATTGAAGGTAGTGTAAAGGCTTTTTTAATTACTTAAATCGGTATAAAATAACATTTATATAAATTATTTCAAGTAATAATATTTATGTAAAAAGTACAGATGCTTAAAGAGTAGATGATGCTAAAAAGTTTTTAACGAAAGTATTTTTGCAACTTTCAAAATTAAGAAAAGTAGGGTTATTCTTTACTACAAAAAAGGATAACTTTCAAACACTAATTTGTAATTTAGTTCGTCTCATAATTGGAATCTTTCTTTAAATAAATATATAGTGCTGTCATTTAAAAACAACCCACTGTTTCATATTTTCTTCATTAAAAGCTTAATAAAAAGGATAATTAAATCGAACAAAAAACTGTACTAGCGGCTCATCCTCCCTAACATTTTAGTGCTAAGCATTTTTAATTCCAACTATCCATTACAAATTGGCAGTCAATTAAGTAAGAATTTGAAAAAAACCCACTTTTTTCTAGAAGGACTGTAATTGGCGGACTAAGCTAAAACTTTAATATTTTATTCTCATAGTAATGGGATAACATAAAAACGCGCGAAAAGTGCTCTAAAGTCTTTATAACAACATTTTTACAAAATCTGTAAATCTGAAGCACATTTTTTGCCAAAAATCTACATTATCTCAGCTTGTTTAAAAAATAAGTAAATAGACCGTTCTTTGACCAGTTTTTACATCCCTGACACTCTAAAAGGCATAGAAGGACAGGGTATATGAGATGGTAAAATTATTTTAATTATTTAATTAAAAAATCTCAATGGGTTGTTTTTAGGGTACAATTTGGAGTGGGTTGTTTTTAAAGGACAGCACTATATCTGCTTAGGTAATTAATCCATCTCTATAATGGTTTAACTTTATGTATCTACTAACGTGGAAAACAATTCCGTTTCCATATTTTAAGAGATACTCCTTTATATGTTGGTTTAACGGAGCTTCGTATTAGCTTCTTTTAGATTAATAACAATGAATTATAAATCTTCAGTGGTGTATTTATTTTCAATCAACAGACAGTATAGTACTTGTTTAAATCTGAAAAGTTGCGTGGAAGCTCGTCGATAAGTTTGGGTATAAAAGTAATTGATGGGCCCAAACACGTTAGCTGTTGAGCCGCATTTTCGGGGCGTCGACTGTTATTACTCCGTAAATTTACCTATTTATTGCGATCCGAACGGAGATTTTATGGCGTTTTCCTCGTTAATCATACCAATTAGTATCAGGCGAGCCCTTCAATTAAACATTATATTACTTAGCTGGTAGTAAATTCAGAGCTAATTGGGAGCTATAAAATCTTGCATAAAAACTTGATGTGTTTAAGGAATGTGAAAATAAAGGATAGGTGTATAGGTGGTATTGTAGTTGTAAGAAAATTATTAATTATGCATGCTGTATGTAAATCTAAGGGGTGGGTACACTAGGTGTGAAATAGCACTGTCATTTATATTAAAACTACTACTGCTATTTAGAATTAATTTTTATGAGCGAAAATTTCTACAGAATGTATTCAATGGAAAAACAAGTGATTCTAAAAAAAAAAAAAAAAGTTTTGGTTTTTCAATTTTTTACCCTCATATACTGTAGAAATAATGAGTTAGGTATCGAATTCCGTTAGCAGCGTAACTACTTGAAACGTCTGTACATAAATTTATACCCACATTTGTAGCTTTTTTTTAATATCTAAGATGGTAAACTGTAGGGTTTTATTTTCCTTTTTATTGCGAATCTTTGTACTATAGAGTCATCATTATTCACATAGTTCAAATATAAGTGTGCTGTACCTATAAGGCTTTTTATTGTAAGAAGAAATCAAGAATTTTTTTTGCAAAGGTTTCGTTTCTGTTTAACCCAGGAGTAGCAAACCAGTGAGGCAGCGAAAACACAGTAAAATATCAAATGCCCAGTATTTCCATATTTCCAATGAACTCGTGTTATAATATATTAAAGATTTTCCAATTTATTAAAAAAAAACAGAATATACTCTTCTCAAAAAATATTTTCATAAAGTTATCTCATTATGATATATAAACTGTATTTTCTTACATCTACAATGTTAGCATTTTGCGGTATTTTTAATCTAGAAATTTTAAAACTTGTAATTTTAAAGTTTATAAGGAAATAAATTATTTTATGGATAACATAATTAATTATTTTCCCACGTTTTATTAAATTTATGAAACCGTTTTTATTTCATGAACATGACTCTATTTGAGGTTGAACGAGCTCTAACAGTACCTCTAATTATGATTCAAGATAATTAACTATTTCCCCCTCTCTTTAATCCTCGTCATCTAGGCCATCGGCTACCTGCCGTTAACTGCCTCTCCATGCTCAGAAACATCAGTGCCGGTGTGTACTCCTAAGTCACCGCTATAACAGTTATAGTAGATATTTAAAAAAACAGAATCTCATAACTTTGATGATTCGATATATAAACCGGTGATCTGGAACGTCTTCGGGCAAAACGTCTGCAGACCTTTATATTAAAAAGAATATTAGAAACAGATACCCACTCCATTCTATAGTATATCACTTTCATCTCGGTGTTTGATGAATGGCACCACCCATCAAATGGCACCACGATTTTGAGTTCATATTATAAAAAGAAATACGTATTTTCACTGTAATATACACAGCCGCTTTTGAGTTTTGATTCAACCCTCCCCAAATGTGCATAGGGGTCTGCTCCTTGTGTTTTTTAGAAGGGGGCAATCGTTTTTTTTTTTTATCATTTTTTTTGTTTCAGTTATCATAATGAGGGAATTGCATAGGTGAGGGATTTGCTTAATTTTACACTTTTTTGATACGTTATAGTTTAAAACTCTCAAATATCAGATTTTAAAGTTCAAAAATATATTTTAAATAACTTAAAATTCGATTTTATTTTTGCCAAAACACTAGTAAAGTCATGTGATCAAAAAACGGGATTTGACGTCACATCGCCGTCGAAACTAGTGAACTGTTGAAAATAAAAGAAATCAGACTTATAGTAAAACCAAAACACGCATAAAACCAAGACCCTCTATATAATGGCCTCACAACTCGGACGGGTGACGTCACACTTTCCGCCACCTTTGACGTCACATGCAAAACGACGCCATGCTTTATATTTTTTGACTGAACAAGGAATATTCGTGTTTTTGTTATTAACATTAATGTATCGATGTAAAAACATACGCCGTGATATTAATTTTTAATGGCTATCGCTATTCAAACCAGAGTTTAATAAGTAGAAATCTGAAATAAGCATAAAGTATCAAAAATGTCTTTTAATTTAACAAAATTGATGGAACAACAAACAAAAACGTGATGCCATCTGAGAAAAATGTAAAAATACAAATCAGAAGAATTAACTAGAACTTAGTGCTACTAGTGCATTCCCCGCAACAATAAATATAATGCTTGATTCTCATCAGTTTAATCTTGTAATAAATTAAAGAATTTAATGTAGTTAAGTAAATTATTTACTGTTGGAAGAATTCGAAAATTCAATGATTTGTTTTAATTTTTAATAGATTTTACTTTTCATTTTACTAGTGATTTTTTTTTTAATTTCCTAGATAAACTTAATATAGTGAGAAAAACCTACATGACATGCATTCATTATTTGCAAACTGAACTAAAAGCCATGTTAGTCCTAAGGCTAAAAAACTGAATGAAAATACAAAAAAGCTGTACAAAAGGGACAAAATTTTGATTCTAAACGAAAGATTTTGAGTTTCCAGAACAGTATTATCAGCCTTGAAGGCATACATAACGCGAGGAGTTAAGAAAGTAAGTTTTTATGCTCCATAGACTTAACATGGGAAATTTAGCGGTTTTCCGCCACCTTTGACGTCACAGTGACGTAGTTGTCAGGCTTTGTATATAGAGGGTTTTGATAAAACTCGTCTGTTTCTCTAGTGAACTGCCAGAAAAAGTAAAAATTAAAACTTTGAATCCTAATAATTCCTAAACCAATTAATATTTTTTGAAAAACAAAACGCCAATCTTTTTATAATAAATATTTGTATGTGTCTTTAAAATATCATAGTTTTTTAGTTAAAACTTTATGAAGAATAACAGAATGAAGCAAGCTAAACATACAATAACATGGCGTTTTTTCCGCCAATACTGGAAACGACATTTTAAAAATTAATATCTTGGGGAATAGTTTTCCGATTTCAATAATTTTTACGTCATTTTTCATGGATTTTCATCCTCTATCATAATAAAATTTAAAAAAAATCGTGCAACTCCCTCATTGCATCAGAATGACCAATATGTATGAGGGACAACAATAGGTTAGAAAAATATCAAATCACGGCTTACTAGATACTTATACAGGCTAGCCGAGTTTTAAACAATGAAAACCATTTGACAACTTTTCCCGCTTGGAGCGCTACAAGACCTACCTATATCACCCACCGCCTTCAACCTATATAATGGCCTCACAACTCGGACGGGTGACGTCACACTTTCCGCCACCTTTGACGTCACATGCAAAACGACGCCATGTTTTATATTTTTTGACTTCTTAACACTGAACAAGGAATATTCGTGTTTTTGTTATTAACATTAATGTGTCGATGTAAAAACATACGCCGTGATATTAATTTTTAATGGCTATCGCTATTCAAACCAGAGTTTAATACGTAGAAATCTGAAATAAGCATAAAGTATCAAAAATGTCTTTTAATTTAACAAAATTGATGGAACAACAAACAACAAACAAAAACGTGATGCCATCTGAGAAAAATGTAAAAATACAAATCAGAAGAATTAACTAGAACTTATAGTGCTACTAGTGCATTTCCCGCAACAATAAATATAATGCTTGATTCTCATCAGTTTAATCTTATAATAAATTAAAGCATTTAGTGTAATTAAATAAATTGTTTACTGTTGGAAGAATTCGAAAATTCAATGATTTGTTTTAATTTTTAATAGATTTTACTTTTTATTTTACTAGTGATTTTTTTTTAATTTCCTAGATAAACTTAATATTGTGAGAAAAACCTACATGACATGCATTCATTATTTGCAAACTGAACTAAAATCCATGTTAGTCCTAAGGCTAAAAAAATGAATGAAAATACAAAAAAACTGTACAAAAGGGACAAAATTTTGATTCTAAACGAAAGATTTTGAGTTTCCAGAACAGTATTATCAGCCTTGAAGGCATACATAACGCGAGGAGTTAAGAAAATAAGTTTTTATGATTCATAGACTTAACATGGGAAATTTAGCAATTTTCCGCCACCTTTGACGTCACAGTGACGTAGTTGTCAGGCTTTGTATATAGAGGGTTTTGCTTCAACACTGTGGATATGCTTTGCCTGTTGGTCCAGTTTGCCATCTGGATTTGCAATGATTTCCGTACTCGACTAGCCTGTTTAAGTATCTAGTAAGCCGTGATCAAATTAAACTAACAATAGAGCATTCGCACATGACGTCACTTGGAGGACAAAAACAACGTTGCTAAGGCTGTTGTTAGGGGTGGGAAATGAAGCTTCCAATAGAAGCATTCGCAAATGACATCACTGGAGGATAAAAACAACGTTGCTAAGGCCGTTGTTAGGTAAAGTCATGTGATTGAAAATGCTCTATAGAGTATTTTCAATCACATGACTCTGCCTAACAACGGCCTTAGCAACGTTGTTTATTCGCCATGTGACGTCATGTGCGAATGCTGCTATTGGATACTTCTATGTCCCGCCCCTAACAACAGCCTTAGCAACGTTGATTTTGTCCTCCAAGTGACGTCATGTGCGAATGCTCTATATCAACCCATTGAACTTGAATTGATAATATATTTTATGGTTGATAACTTATTACTGAAAGGTAAAAATATATATATGATTTTTTTATCAAAAAAACAAAAAGTATTTAAAGTGTACATTTTTCCCATCAACAACATCAATATTAACCTTTTATGGTTCTTTTTATCAAAAAATTTTTAAGTTTCCCAAATTTATAAGACAATGAATTATTATATGATCAACTTCGTTCTTGTTTTCGCTTCTTATTAAAATTTTATTTAACCGCTTTTATTTAAAGAACTCATATTACAAAGCCTTGATTTCGGACACAACTCTCTGGAAAGGCGTTCTGATGCCTCTCTCGAATAATTACAATACACCTAACAATTAGGGGAGGGGGGCACTTTTGATAAGATATTGAAACAAAAACTGATTTATTCATAAATTTACAGCTTTCCTGAAATATCGGTAACCTTTTAGATGCAGTTATCAAGAATGTCATACTTAAACCACACATCGTTCTAAAAATTGAGAAATTCTGTCCAAATGTGCACCACTAGAGGGGTATGTTAAATTGAATTTAACATAGAAAAATGTGGGTTATTCTAATATTCCCCCCTCTCCCCTACCCCTATTTCGGTATACGCCCTACACCCCACATAAAGTTCAGACACTTCTATATCTGTTCGAGCTTTGCATATTTGTTACTATGCAATTTTTTATGCCATTATTTTTATTGAAGGACTCACATTACTACACTTTTAATTACTAAAGAATAATTTCTCCTGCACTAATTTAAAATCTGAACTTAGTACTTGAATCTTATCTTAAGACAAGTACAAAATAGAGTCAATCCTCTCTACATAATGATTGATAGCACGTAATTAATAAGGGTTGGGCTCTTTAATACATCATATCACTTTGTAAAAGTTCAGTTCTAACAATAACAGTGACGTTATAATTAATCAATTTGATCTATAAAGATTAATGGGTGAACTGTCAAATGATTTTACAACGAGTTATGATGTGAAACTACATCAAACCTCTCAAATTAAACGCCTAGTACCTAAAAGTTTGTTTCGCTAAATGTAAGACGTTCATCGACCTCAGATACGATTTTTCTGAGAAAAAAAGCGATTCTTGTACACATTAACGATGTTTTGCCCGAAAAATTCCTGACTAGTAATAGTCCAAGTTGATACCAGAGCCTGGTTGTTGCCGAACACGATGTTAAGGAGAGTAATGATAGCTTAATGATGACACTTCATCATAAGAACTGACGTGGAAATTACCGAAGAATGGATGTGCTTTTCAATTTGGTGTTTGGAGGGGAATTAAACTGATGACTCCTACGGAGAAATTAGTATTTTTTTCTGCTTTTTCAAGTTGTAATTTTAAGAGTATTTATTCGCCTTGCATAAAGGATAACAAGCTTGGTTAAATTTAGAGTTCTTTAGATTTATTTGCATTTCTTAAGGGGTTTTCCAAAATTTTTCATAAAAATCTACTTTTTATAGAAATATAACATTATTTTAAAAACTGATACTTTTATTTTTTTTTTCTTTAATGGTTACAGAGAGGGACCTAAAATTCGTTTACATTCGTTACTGTAAAATCTGCTGCTTCAATGTAAAAACAAAATTACACAAAAAGGAATTGAGAATTATTGAATTTTTTGAAGAGAAGAGTGGCCTTGATTATAATTTTTGTGACCATGTTAGAAGTTTTTTGTGAGCATGTTTTATTTGTATATTTCTTTTAGTTAAAAACTTTACTACTTTTAATACCTTTATAGTTATGAAGTTTCCCCTTGATATCTCAAAATGTAGTATGCCTTAAAACACCTTAGTAAGTGAAATACATATTTCTACTCCAAGATTATAAATTCCTCAATATTAAATTAAATTTTCAAAAGAAAAGTTTTTTTCTCCACAGCTCAACCTTTGCAAGTCGAAAGTTTATCTTTTCAAAAATAAATATGTATCCAATGGTAATTTTTTAAAATTCCTTAAAATGTTAGTTCATGGGTATTACTATTACTAGGTTGAAGTTATTTTTCAATGGACTCTAACCGCCTATCTGGTTTGAGACTTCACGGAACCAACACGTGACCTACAACTGAGCTTGCAATTGGTTACCACAGATACTACACTAGTAGATCTACTAGTGTAGTATCTGTGGTAACCAATCGCAAGCTCAGTAGGTCACGTGTTGGTTCCGTGTGACGTCAGACGGTTAGAGTCCATTGTTTAAAAGTTTAAAATTATCATTGCTGTATTTGAACAAGGTATTTGCTCTTAAAACTCTACTTTGCTTGGGTTAAATCACGTATTGAATATGGAATAATAATTTGGGGTGGGGATTATTTGAGCAATATAAAACCATTAATTAATCTACAAAAAAAGTTTTTACGATTTTTTCCAGGTAAAGTTCTCTTAAATGTGAGTCAGTTGTTTGTATTTAATACCCTGGTCTTCACAAAGAAGTTCCCGCCTCGAGACACAGTCAGTTCTATTGATTCATATGATTTCCGAAAGCAAAAATTTTACTGTGTACCTGCCCCTCATAAAGAAATATTTAAGAAACATTTCAAATACGTCTCTGCAATCTTATTTAATAAACTACCAAATGAAATCCAATCGGAATCTAATATCCGTTATTTTAAAAAACTTTGCATTTCCTTTATTATATATAATATAAATACAGAGGAAATATTTTAAATCAGTCAGGTTAACATAAAACTCGATTTAACAAATACTTTTACTAAACAAACTCCTTAGCCAGCCAAGTCCCCCCTTTTCTTTTTCTTTTTTTTTATCTTGCTTTTGTATATGTGTACATAAATATATTTTTTTTCTTTTGTTTTGTTATAAGTTAAAAACTCATAAACCTGGAAATCTGTGAACTCATGGACGAGCTGTGGCTCCTTTGAGATGTATTTACAATTGTCTTTTTTCTTTTTTTTAATTATGTGTAAACTATTGTGATTCTTCTTTAAATTTTGTAATTTGTTTTTTTTTTGTGTTTGTTAATAAATTGATTGATTGATTGAAATTATTTTAGTTTTTTTTTCTAAAAGCCAATGTTTTGATTATAACTTCATTTTTCCAAATGCTTGATACTATCTCAATTTTTTTTCGCTTTCCTTTGACTTCCATGAGTAAATATCAAAGGTAAATATACTCGTAGTATTTATTCAATAAGTCATTTTATTTTAAAAGATTTTGTAAGTAAATTTAAAAAATAGTTTAATTTTAAAAAATTAGTTTTAATTTAGCTCTTGAAAGTACAGGGACATTTTTTATAGCGTATATAAAAATTAAGGTCAAGAGAAATTTAGTTTTTTTTTCTCTGCTATGGAAAGTACACATAGTGCTATATAGTACACAGTGTACACACCAGTTAGTGTAAAAGTTTCTGAACCTTTCCAAGCTGAGCAAACAAGGTGTTTTAACTCGAACTCAAGAACTCCCTCTTATACAAATACTACCCTGTAAGGAGGGAGAAACCTATTTCTTTTGTGTGCACAGCTAAACCAACAGTACAATTTTTTAAGTAGGTATTCCCAAACTATATTACCTAGATACTATCCAAACGATACATCTCAAAATATTCAGATCTAGCGACATTTACCTGTTGTCTGATGATTCAAATCAAGAGAAACTTTCATCTGTAGATTATTTTTAATTCGTTTAATTCTATGGAGTATTGCTGTTACATTATATATTCCCCTTAATGTCTTTTACCAAATTTACTAACGGGTACCCTAAAAATATATAATAATTTTATTAACGAAACAGTCAACTTTATTAATTTATTTGAAAGTCATTACCAGCATTAATTCTCACAGTTAATGTTAATTTCACGAATATTTATCGTAAAACATGTATTAATATCTAATTCTTAAAATATTATGTATTAGTAATTTATATTTATAATTTTGTTTAAATGAACCTCTTGTTTTTATCATTACTAGCTGATATGACCCGGCAAAGCCGCGTCTTACCAGCTAGTCTTCTCTGAAGCAGTTAAAATCAGCCAATCAAAAAAAGTTAATCAAATACACACCAATTCGCCAAGCGGTGTTAACTGAATGAGTTTGGCAACTTAGAACCCAATTTTCAATCTTAATTTACTCCTCTCCTAATGAAATTCCGCAGCTAATTTTTTCACAGTAAGTGTTTTTGAGTCATCTTATTATTCCTGTAAAATTTTCGCCCGTTTTTGTGAGTTCAGCCTTGAGAACGTTTCCTTGCACGTTCTGTAACAGCTCTGCTCATGGCCTCACCCAGTGATGTTAGTTATACCGCAGTTTGAAGGTCACTATAGGTACTCCCTCAAGTATCCCCTTGTTTTTACCCCACCATTTGCTTGCTTTTGACCTGGCCGTGTCTCTTTCAGTGTCGCAGTCGGTGCCCGATCCGCTGTTCGCTCGGGGCTGCCGCGCCCAGCGGGGTCAGTTCCCGCACGAGACGTACTGCCAGCAGTACTACAACTGCTGGGACGGCCGAGCCACCATCGACGAGTGTCCGGGCAAGCTGCTCTTCAACCCCGTCATCTCCGCCTGCGACTACCCTGAGGCCGTCAACTGCCTGGCCAGGCTGAGGAACCCCGGTTAGTATAGTCACCGCTAGAAGAGTTGGGGAAATTGCAGTTTCAAGTACAGGGTCTTCGAAATATGTTACATGAGGTTTTTTTTTTTGATCACTCGGGAACCGCCGAAGGCAAGATGCCTAGCGGATCAAACAAACTATGAATGAATGCAATTGGGAGTTCAACACTGTGGAAATTCAAGATTTCCACTATTGAAAATCATTGATGGGGTTATAAAAAGCATTTCTTCGAAATTTTAGATTTTTTTGATCGTTAGTTTTTTTTAAATTAAATTTCAAAAATTACGCCCTCTAGAATTGGAGGTATGGCCGACGTGATGTCATTTCTGCTTTCGCTCGAATCATCAACCAATGAATACTTTCAAAGGAAAGGATTTAAAACCATCGCTTTCGTACTAGTGTGTCGTACCGAAGACGTGACACATGACTTGTAGACGTGAAGAAGAAGTGACGTCATGCGCCAAACCCTTCTGCGCATTGTAGTTTTTAATTTTTAAAAAATAACAAATGATCAGATTTCGAAAAAAAAATTTAAAATATTTTTTAAAGAAGCTCTATTGAAATAAATTAAATTTGAAAAATCGTTGTATTCCCCATTGTTATGAAACGATTATCCAGTTAGACCACGGGTGGCCAACCTTTTTGGAAAGAGTGCCACTCTTTTGGGAAACAAAACTTATGCGTGCCACTTCCAACTTTTTTGAATCCATACAAAAAAATATAAAAAAGTGAAAAATATTATTCATTGACTGATTATGATAATTTTGCACATTGTTTCTCGTATGACTGAGTAGTGGAAATGTAAAAATTGAAATAGGGGTACACCCCCGAAAAGTTTTAAGAATTTTCACTCAAGGCGGAATTTTTTTAACACATTTTTCAATTTAAAGTAATTTGAAAATCATTGAATTAATCAATAACTTCAGAAAAATATCCAAAACACTAAAAAATGTATTTCTGCCGTGCCACACTTTGGCACGCGTGCCGCGGTTTGGCCATCCCTGAGTTAGACAAATACCCAGTTGGAGAACTTTGCTTGGAACTAAATTATTTTTTGTTATTAATTCTAATCAATATTAAATCCTTTTTAATTCGAATCATTTACGTGTATCTTTTATACTAAAATGTTAAAGAATTTCTGAATCAGATACTATTAATATCAAGAACCAGAAGCAGGCGTTACAGCTCAGTATTTGATACCATTATCACAATTTTGACCTCATAATTTTATGATTTTCATAAATATAAGATAATGTTTAGAACTTTTCTCCTGGAATCATATTTAAAAAAAAATACGTTTTGCTTGAAATTCTAATAACTATAACCAACCCAAATTAGTAGTTAAAAATTTAACTGCTCTTCAATCCCACCACCATGGCGTACAACTAAACCAAGGCCACTATTTCTGTCTCCCAAGGCTCAGAAGTTGTGGTGCATGAGTACAATCACCAATTTAAGAGTTTGCAATGATATTTAAAGTGTAAAGTATTTTTTAAGAAAATAATAGTGTGAAACTTTAAACAAACTATGACTCATGAACGGCCCTCCGTATGTGGCCATGCAACTAATTGACAACGACATCAAATAGCCCCATGATTTTAACGTCAAGTTTATGAGCTGATTAAATACTTTTTTGTGGTAAATTCTTATTATAAGTAACACTCAATGTTGTTTATATTTAACTGGTTTTCAACACCGTTATCTTTGCCTGCGACAATCCCTATAGACCAGTGTTTCTAACATGTGATTCGCGGATCATTTGTAGTCCGAGAGTCTTGGAAGTGGTCCGTGTACACAAAAATTTATTACAAAACTAAAAGTTTCTAATCAGTAGAAATTCCACCACTTTGTACGAGAAAAATCGTACTAAGGCTTATTACTCGCTAGCTAATTAAGGTTGTGTTACTTCCAATGTTCATCATGAGTGATTCACTTCTGTGAATCGCTAGTTTCCATAGAAAAGTGAAGGAGTTAAGAGTGAAACGCCACTTCACACTTGCCATTTTGGATGATTCTTCTAAAGTCTAAAATAAAGATCGAAACTGATAAGTGCTTCGCTTTGCAGGAAGTTGAACTTTTCAATTTGAAAAAAATATTTTTTTAATTGATAACTATATATTTTTAATATGTACTTAATTCCATATTTGTGCTTCGTGTTGCTTGGAAAGTTAAAATTAAAATTAAAAAAAAAAAAGAAACGGCATCCAGCGAGACTACACTACTATACTAGACAGCAATTTAAGTTGACCCTACGACGTCACTAATAAACAAAGTAGTTCTAATCTCGGTGTCTGAATTTTGAGTGAAATAAAGAACGTCAATTTAAAAATATGATTATTTTGTTAAACCCATGTATTTATAGTGCTTTTCAATCACGATTTGCGTACCGAAACTCCTCCTAACAACCCAACTGGCTTTGTATTTACCGATTTCTCCTTCCGCATTTGTGACGTACTGGGTTCAAGAAACGTTTCTGTCAAGTATAGTGCTAACTGCCTCGCCAGGTTCAAGAATCTCGGTGCTAGTGAAAATACTCTGCAATCCAAACTCACCACTGTAATAGTTAGTAAAGATATTTCAAACAAAAGGGTTTCGTTAGATTAATGATTCTTCAATTGCCCCCACATTACTCGTGATAGGTCTACCGCAAAATGCCGGTGGACCTTTGTATTTAAAACTGTAACGCATTGACTGCCATATAAGTTGCATTCAATCAACTCGTACCTTTTGTGTCCAAGAGGTTTCGTGAGTTAAATATAACTCCTTTCACACTTGTTCGAATTTGTTCTGTGAGTTTTCTTCTATACTTCACAAATACCATGTTATTTTAATGCAGTCACATTTTGCATGGCATCAGAGACAAAACAAACTGAACTTGACCTGGATTTTTCTTCAAGAGATTACTTTTTTCTGTTTTAGAACTGAGACAAATTTTAATGTGAAATAAACTCTTTATTTTTAGGAAAATAAAACATAAAATAAACAAATATTTATAAACATACTATAAAGCATAACTCAAACATACAAATTGCACATTTTTAGTGATAAATATAGATAAAAAACTAACGAAAACAAGAGAAAAATGAATAGTACTGAAACAGTTTCAGAAATCCCAGTGACGAGAGTTACAAACAACTCAGAAAAGGTTTCCCCCTCAAAAAGTTTTGAAATTTCCCTCTCAAAAGTAGTGTTTTAACTCATTTTGAAACCTATTGGCTACACCCGAAGACAATTGGTCCTTGTAAGTTACAGAATTTTCAAGGGAAAAACAGTAAAAAAATTAGTGTCAAAATTTCGGGGGGGGGGGTTGAATACCTAAAACCCCCATTCGGATACACGGCCCTGCTTTAAGTACAGATTGCGACTCGAAATATGCTTTTAAAAGCATCCCAAAATCTTTATTAAGAAAATTTTTGTATCAGAATGCAAAGATGAAAATTGATAGGATTCAACCCTTTTTACGGTATCTCAAAACCAACCGGTAACTTCATGTTTCCTACATATTATAGGAACATGAAGTATACCTAAAGATGGTAGAAACCTCCAAGACACAATCCGCCTTTGCAAACGACCTCATGGAGAAACCTCCCATTTATTTCCATCACCGACATTTTACGTATTCACTCAACGTAAGAGCCATCTTCTTCGGTTTTCAAGAAAATTCATCGCAGGTCATCAGCTTCATCGGAATCATCACGATCATCGCAAGGATGCCATCATTCATCAAAGAGGATCTTCTCTGGGTTAATTTAATATTATGCAAATCTCTCTCTAAGAGCATGCTGAAGTTCTTCTCCTATTGATTTTTACGGAGGAGTTGCACCAGTCCATTAGCGTGTATATATCGAGTCATGAGATCAAGGCCGTCGGTCTGTGATGCGGTATTAATTCTCGGTAATATATGGATCTTCTTGTTGCGATATTATGGTGTTTAGTGGCTATGAGACTTCGTTAATGGGTGGTTGGTATGGCTTATTTGCATTAGAAAAGGATTTTGAAGTTTTGAGTGTGACGTTGTAAAGGAAAAGAGGGTAGCTGTTTTCTAAAAATTGAAATGGTGATTTAGTTTTAATGATCTAGGTTGGTATCGGTTACTGCTTTTTAAGGTAGTACATCAAGTTTTAGTTTTGAAAAATGACTTCTTTTTGACGGGGTAGCTGTTTACTACCTCATAATTATAAAAGAATGATTCATCAGTAAGAGGTTTTTACGTAGTGTTTACTTTGATTTTTTCTTTGAGGACTTATTCTTAATAATCTTATTCTGTACCACATTCTGGAATCTAGATAAAGAAAATAGTTTAACTCAAAGAGGTGGGGCGAAAGTATGACTACTTTAAATAAAGATAATAGGAAGAAAAATTTCATCGTTTGATTTTTTTAGAAAAATAGTTGGAATAAATCATTTGACCAAGGTGCTAATGATCCACTCTCCTATTGGCAGTGAATAAGGCTAGACTTTTCACTTTTGATCTTCATTTTCAAGGAATCATCTCAAGTGTAAAGTGTGAATTGGCGTTTCACCCCCCCTCTTTACTTCTCACTTGTCTACGCAAACTAGCTATTCACAGAGGTGAATCACTCAGGATGAACAGTGAAAGTGAGACAGTGTGAATGGGCTTTTTGATTCATTCAGACGCATCACTTTCGATACTATTTTGGAGGAATCGTCCAAAGTGAAAAGTGTTAATTGGCGTTTAACTCTTTACTCCTTCAATTTTCTTCTCCTATTGAATCACTCAGAACGAACAGTGAAAGTGAAACAGAGTGAATAAGGCCGGTGACTGGAGCAAGCTAAACTTTTATGCCGCTCAGTCTACCTCCCCGATCTCTTTGTGCGGTTCGGGGGTTTCCGCACGCACTCGCGTCAAAGAAGGGGGTTTTCTATTGCTCGGTAATTGACCACACAAAGAGACCGGGACCATAATCTGAGGTTTCTCCGGCCGTTGTAAAAGTGCACCCATAAATAACTCCTCTCTCCCTCTTCCAGAGCCAGCCATCACTAGCGACGGCCGCTGCCTGAAGCAGTTCGGCATCTTCCCGGACCCCTCTGACTGTACGGCCTTCTACGAGTGCTCGCACGGCCGCTCTTTCCGCCAGGTCTGCCCCTACTACACGGCCTTCGACGAGCGCTACCTGGTGTGCGTACACGCACACGCGGTCGAGTGCGGGGGCAGGGGCGGCGTCTACGGCACCCTCGCCCCGCCCCGGTTCCAGCTGCCCGACGGGGGTGTCGCCCCGGCGCAGATAGGGCTGCCCCCGCCGCCCCCCGCTGCTCTGGGGTCTGGAGCAGCCGCCTCTGGTGAGTTTTTTCTTTTTTTTCGTTTGATGCACTTGGGAGTTGTGGTGATCAAAATGTTCAGCTAATTCAAAATACTACTGTGTAACCTCAATGTCTTAAAATAGAAGGAGATTTCGAGATAGCGAGTTTTTGTAATAACAACGTATTATCCCGTCGGCCGTGCCACTGAACTCGAAAACATTGTCAAAGCCCATTGACTTGTTTATAGCTTGTGCCGTTGAACGGTCAACGGGATAATACGTAATTATGTACCAAAGGGAAAATAGAGAATATTTAATCCAAGGAGGAAATATTTTTCCGTTACATAAAGGTTTCCGAGGTATTACAGTTCGAGCTAACGAGGGTTATTGCCATAGCCAAATTCAAAAGAGGATTCCTATACTAAATATTATAATGTGATTATTTAATTTAAGCCTTGGCAGATTTGCACTTTAATTATGTCACCCCTTAATAGCTAGTGATGTAACCTTTGCTTATTCAAATAATTTTTCAATTCAAAAAGTTTTTTTAGTCCAATTGAAACTGTCGCTATGATCATATCGTTGGCTTATAGGAGAAAGACGCTAAGTCACTTCTTGCTCAACCACTCTGTACTTGTACGAGGTTTCGCCATATTTGGCGATTATCTGATTGTTTCTTTTGCGCCATGCACTTTCACCAAAACACACTGATCCCTTTTCAGCTTGGCGAGATTATTTCGGAAATTCAATGATTCTTTCAAAAGATTCTCCAAAAGGGACTTAGTAGTGGCTTTCTCGTAAGCCGATGATATTGCCTCTTTAATCTCTTAATAATCATCTCTTTACTTCTTACTTAGCATCCCTTGGCTCTTACGCCTCCCTCTGCTCTTGATCATCCCTTTCAGCATCTCTCATCTTTTGAGCCCCCTGCTCTTCGTCATTTTTTGCATTTTAGCATTTATTCCCCATGCTTTGCTGTCTCGCAAGGTTATCCTTAATTAGTTAAAATGACCCCAAAATAGAGCCCGACACATCACCTCTTAGCGGAGTTGTTATGGTCCATGGACCAACAGTTGAAAACCACTGTGTTTTTGGATTTATAATATTTTAAAAGCCCTGATTCAATATTTGTTCAACTTTATCCTAAATTGCTTGAGGTATCTTGAATCCATAATAAATTCTCCACCTTGTAATCCATATAACTTTCATAACAAAAAAGCAAATCCAGTACACTTTACAACTTAATATCTGAAACAAATAAATTACCCCCCAAAAAAATTGTCGTTATTCCATTCCCATACCACTTCATTCCCAGAAAACCCCATTATCAACCAAACCGAAATTCACAGAACTCTTGATGATCCTGTCACTCCATTCCAAACCAAGCAACTGCCATCATATTTTGATGCACGACTAATTCCCAGAAGAAAAAAAAAATCCCACCTAAACAAACATCGTTTTCCTCGATCTCCTTTATCTCGAAATCAGAAGACGTCGACTCCACACTCAAAACAAATTATGCCTTCACTCCACCACAAACAAATGGTCTTCTTCCCAACCCAACCTAACCGGCATTTTCCAATCACACCATCATCATAATTGACTGTCAACCGGCAAAAAGTCATTAATTCGAGTGTGACATTTCCACCTGGGTGACTGATCACTCCAATCAAGGAGCACTGAAATAATTAGGAGGAGGCCAATTATTAACAGGGTGACATCCCTCCCTCGGTGTGGTATGCGCTTACCCGGTTGTCAGGACGTATTGATGATTGCGCATTTATCATTATTCCGGTCCTGTGTTGAGTTCGAGGCTGTTTGTTGCCTAGGGTGCGATTGGTGGTATGTTGGTTGTCGGAAACCGAAGAGGGGATATTTATTGATGGCGCTTCTGAATGGGAACCCTGTGTGACAATATGGTGAGTTGAAAAATAAATTCATAGCAATGGAAGTGCAACCTTTTCGTATCCAAGGACCACTAGATACTTGACCAAATCTGTAAAATCTGAAATCCTCCCATAGATCACAAGTAGAAGTGACACATAATCTAGCTAGACTAATGATTCTCGACCTTTTCATACCCAAGAGCAACTAGCTACTTTATCAAACCAATGATTGTAATCCTCCCACGTACCACATGTCATCCGCGGACCACAGGTGAGCATCACTGACGTAGATAGATTTCTCTCTTTCTCTTTTCTCTCTTTAGCTTTCCCTCTCTTTTTTTTATTTCTTTTTCTCTAATTTTTTCCCAAGCCTATTTTCTTATCAGAAAAAATATTCTGAAAAGGAACTGACAGTTTTCAACAATAGAAAAAAAACAATGTTGAATTTTTCAGGGAAAAACGTTCTCCATCCAAGTAGATGAATTTTTATTTACGTCTTCTCACAGTATTTTTCGGTCTTTACAATCAAAACTTGGAAGGTAGCATAGTTGTAGCGTAGCTATAAGTCGGGGTTTAATCCATGATATGATAAGGCTTTATCCCTTAGGGGCTGTTTCACCAATGAGTTTAGTTTAGCATATGAGAAAAGATTTCAATGAAAATGCGACATATTATGTAATCAGAAACCTCCTATTTGAATTAGATCCATTTCTGGTGCGTAATGTGTTTTCAAAGAAAGAAGTTGATCTAGTAATCAATGTTGAGAAAAAAGTTGCTGTTGCTTTTGGATATGCAAGGCAGAGTTGAAAATCTCAACACCTCTGGAGCAAATTTGGCTTGTTCAACCAATCCTCCGTCTCAGCGGTTAGACGTTATTACCACGGCCACTGCAGTTGAGGGGACAGATATATCCAAAGCACTCTCTATCAACATAATAACTCTATGGTAGAAACTGGGATCTCCTGAAGGTGAAGGAACGAAATTTCTCGCATTTGGCGGCTTTGGTAATGAAAGACTTGTGAAAGGGGAGAGTCAAATATTCAATCACTGCTAAATTCATGGGGAGAACCTTGCTGGTAATTACTTGTTTATACTGCCCTCTGTTTTCACGACCATATTCATCATTTTTAATTATTGCCTTCACTGTACGGATTTCGTTGATTATGTAGTTAGTGCTTATTTATATTCCATAAAGATTGATATTTTTCAGTGCCATTTACTGCATATTATTAACCGAGACAGAGATAGTACATAGATCAAATAAATAAATTCAAGATACACCCCACATAAAATTACTTAGAATTAATTATTGTCTCCTCAAAGTTTGTTAAATTGTTAGCAAAGTGTCGCCAGATAAATTTGTCCCCATTTTTTAAACATCTTTTAAACGTAATTTTAAAACTTTCAGCTCATTTTCTGAAGGAATAGAAAAAATATTCATAATTTTTCACTTCCTTATGATGTTTAAACAAACATCTAATGATATAACTTCCCTTAATTACAATATATCATAAATGTTATAAACCCTTATAATGCATCCTGAGGCCGTCAATTTTCTACAAAGTGTGGAAACTTTACAAAACTGTCTTCAGATGTAAAATTATTCTGCAGCTTCAAATATCTTAATAGCAGTCGTATCTATCTTTTTGTAAATTTCTACCACAAAATCAGTTAGTGGCATTTTATCCTACTTTTCTTACCTTCAAAGGAAATCATACCCTTCTTTGCATTATATTTTATTTTTGTAACACTTTTTTCTGATATTTTTGGTCTTCACTTCACTTGACTTAAAGGTTAATTATCAGCGCAATTAAAACTACACCCCGTTTGAAACTTCTTTAACAAAATTCCCTAATGATTTTCCTCTTACTACGAGTACCCCAACTACGAGTACCCCGACTACTGAATTTCTACTCAGTATAATTCAAAATCTGATCAGTCACTACCACGTGACGGTGGGATAATCACGTAATTATTCAAACGACTCCAGCGTGCTAAATGGACTGTCAATTATCCTCCATCACTCTCTTTCTATCCCTCCCTGTAATCGAGCTGCTGCAGTGCAGACCTTGCCTGCACAGGACGGAGATGAAGACCTCTAGATCTTTGACTTTCCTCTACACCTGAAATTTTTACATTTTTGGAAGTTTCGTCTAAGCTTTTTCCGTCCGAGAAAAGTTTCATTTGTATGCACGTCCATTTGCTCTAAAAACCGGTCCTTGGATCGTAAATTAACTTTTGAAGATTCAGTTCATATTTTTTTGTGTTTTTCTTGGATTATGGGAGGTTTATTATTTTTATTGCCACTCATGGACTTTCAATTTTCGATGGCCCTCATCTTAGTTGGAGGGAGGCAAATTTATACCTGTTACATTATTGGGAATTACCATTTTTAAAACGGTAGCATGGCAGTGTAGTGGAGTTTTTAGTATGTTTTATTATTGAAATATTTTTAAACTATGGGGCTGTTAAAATATTACGTAAGCAAGGTTTTGGTCATTTCTAACCCCCCTCCCTCCTTGTCAGCAAAAATAAGCAAACCGCAACCCCCCTCTCATAATTACGTAAGAAAACTGCCAGACTTTAGATTTCTTAAAATAATTGTTCTCCATAAACACCCTATCGTTAAAACTTTCCTTGTGAAAAATGCTTAAAATTGTTTTTCATCTTCAGATTTTTTGGGAAATTTATTTTTGGTTGAATTTTGAAATTATTTATGCAAGAAACAAGATATTTTAGAAAATGCAGTGTTTGTAACGTCTTACGTAAGCATTACTCATACTCCCCTCCCCCTAGTCAAGAAAATAAGCAAATAGCAAACCCCCTCCCCCAATTTAACTTTAAATAAAACATGTTCCTTTTTAAGAGTTAATAAAAAAATATTTAGCTTAATTTCACTAAGAAATTTTTCGAATATCTAACTATCTCTCAAACTTTTTCCCTCATTTAACAAATTGCTGTAAAATAAATATTGGCATAGCTTAAGATAAAGAAAAAGAGATTCTTTAAAAGATTTTGCCCTTCCCTTTCACCAAAAAAAATATCTAGACATGGTTTAGTTTCATTAAATTGTCTTTTTAAATTCTCTTGTCATAAAAACTAAAGAAAACAAACCCGAGTTGATACTAATGTAAAAATTTGTGAATCTTTTCCCATTGTTTAAAAAAAAAGAAGACGGATTATATAACTTAAAAATTGTTTACTTTTTAAATTAATCTTGTAAAAAAAGGCATCTTCATTTTTTAAACCAAAAGGGGCTATTGAAAGTAAGAAAATATTAATTTCAAGAAGAAAAAAAAAAGAATTATTGGCTTTTCTTAGAGAAAAGATAACACTCATGTAAACCATCAAGATTTAACAAGTGAGATAGTTATACAACAAGTAAAGTTTTTAACTGTTTCAATAAAATACCTCAACATCAAAGAATTTAAGTGAAAACAAACCTCATCCTTGAAATCTACTCTGCTACAAAAACGACAGACAGGGGAATGTAGCTATATCCCTTGCACCCAAACCATCCGTTTATCTCCCTCTTTCCTATTCCAGTCACATCTCAAACTAATTAAGACCTTTTGGAGGGCTCCTCGCATTTTTCGAGGTGGCAGAACTAGACAAACGGGAATCTGGGTTCACGGACCCCCACCGAGATGGAAAAATCGCGCTTTTACACCGATATTCGGTCGTTTTTTTCGAGGATTAACGAATATCTTGATTTATGTGCCATTAGGTTAGACACTAACGCCATTTTATAGCCCGTGTTTGTTGTTTGGTGGGTTGATTGTGGACTCTGTGTTGAGCTAACAAGCGTGGAAATTGTAGACTGTGAAAGGGAAGATAAATGGAGTGATGATGAAAGTTATGTGGGTTACCACAAGATATATTTGACATTGGTGAACAAAAAGCATGAATTTGGAGAAAGCATTACTAACACTGTAAGCGGTTTTTAATGTGAGATGTCAAAGTAGAATATTCCCAAGATATACGTATAGACAGACACATAATTCCTTAACTAAAAAAATTGTATTTAAATTTTGAATAGTAAAAAACACATTTTAAAAATAAGTTATGGATTAGAAAAGTGGGTTTTTGTTCATGTTTTTTTTTTGTTTATTTTAATTTGAACTGTACCTATTGTTAAATGTTTTAAAAAATTATTTATTTAGATATCTAAAAAGAAAAATTGAGAAAATTGTATGCTTCTTTACTCAAATAATTTGGAGAAAGGGAAAGGAAATACCATTGCTTATACACTCAAATTATTTATTTTCCCCCTGAATTTGCTCTGTATTTGCTTTATTTTTAATTATAAATAACTACCATCATCCCAACTAATAATATAATTTAAGAATTAATGTTCTGGAAGGTCATACTTGCAGTATCTAAGTAATTAAGAAACACAATCGTATAATCTGATTTTTTTCTTTTTATCTTCATAAAATTATTACCAACAGAAAGGATAAGATCCACTTTACTTAAAAAAATTTTAATAATACCATAAAAGCTTAGAGGATTAAAGAACAAAAAATACAATTTTAAATGCACAAAAAATCATTAAACCTGCATAATATACATTCTAAATTACATCATTTCCAATTTACCAATATGATTTATTGTATTTGTCTAGCCAGCTTAATAGACACTAAATTCCTATGAATAACTCATGCTACCACGATGACCGAAAGACTCACTTATTAAATTAAAATAATTGCTAGCTTGTAAAAATTTCTTCAACTGAAAAATAAAGTTGTCTCTATACTGTTACACATTATGTGACGAGAAAATAATATCCCTTGTTTAATTCAAGTAGCTCTCACAAACGTGACGAGGGTACTTAGAGACCACACAAGTCCATTTTAAAGGAGGAGAAATTCTTCAACGTCCGGCTATCTCCAAAAACGTTGTAATTAACAAGCCCAGAACAATGGGAAATTGAGACGTACTACTTAAACATGGGATAAATTATTGGGTATTTGGCCGCAACAGCAGTAATGAATGTGTTTAACATCGTTCACGTACCCTTTAGTTACATGTGCCACCAGGTTTGAACGGAAAAGACTGATAGGCTTATGTTTCGTTTTAGACTTGTGCTATCTATTGTAAGCGAAAGTTTTATGAATTTTTTTTAGCTAAACTTGTTAAAGGAGTTTAAAGATCTTAAAATCCGGAATCATTTCTGAGTAATGGTTGTGTTGTTGTTATTAGCTTTAGAAGAAGAATGCAAAATGATATCAGTGTCCAGATAAAAAATTCCTTGTGTTTATCTATAAAATTTTGTTCCCCAATATTATGTAATTTTACGAGAATAAAGACTTAATATTCTGAATTCTAATTAAAAAATGTTAAAACGAAATAATTTAAACTTGCTATCTATCTTAATCGTATTAAAGATTTGATTTAAGATAAAAATACTTTAATCTAATCCTTTTTGAATCTTCATAAGGAAGTTACTTTCTAAAAAATCCAACCAATCAGAAACTTAAAATTTAAAGTTTTTTTTGTAAACTAACTACCTAATACCTCCTAATAACTACTTCATTTCTTTTTCGTATTTGTCAGTTTGTATTGAGTAAAATTTTAACAGGCTGGACTAAGTCCTGGGTTGGATTGGTTAAATAATAAAAAATGACTATATGATAACCTTTTTAAAATATATTTTTGATATCCCAATTAGTACCTTATCCCCTCATTTTATTATTTCAGTAAAAAATATGTACTACGCTCTTAAGCATTCCTGACACTTCATCAAATACATTAATTCGGATTTAAATTGTAAATTTAGAAGACGGAGAACCTAATAAAACTGTAGCACCTAAGATAATTTCATGGGAAGAACTACGAAAGCTTGATTATAATAGCATGCTTTTTGTTAACACTTTGCTATAACACCCTTTGAATTATCGGAAAACCTTCATCAAAGCTCTCACACTTCTCCAACTTTCCTAACTACACCCGGACCTCCAAATCCCCCATACCACATTTCATTCGATACTTTTCTTCATTTAAAACTTAATTCTCCCCATAAACCACCATCTACGAATCCTCCCAGAGGAGAATGCACCCGGTAACGCCCTTTGTAATCAACCTCTTCCAAGAACAACTAAACCCCAGAAATTTACGTCAAGAAAGTAAATGCAGGTATCTCTAATGGCGGCCCTTTGACTCCTTTATGATGCCATAAATCTGAACGCATCTAGGAGCGAACTGCTGAAAGGACATAAATCGCCTTCGGTTTTCTTTTCTCTCTCTACACGCCTCCATGACATCCGTTCTTGTTGCACCTTGGCTTTCACATCGTTTATTATCCCGAATAAAAGTGACTCTAAACGGGCTGATTCAGTGGGTTTAGTGCGGGCATTATTGGGGATGAATATTCCGTGGACGCGTCCGTTCTGGGATAAGTTATGTTTTTTAGGGGAGTTGGCTATTGGCGATTTAATGAGTGTGTTAGAGTAAGGGGGAGGGGTTTTTGGAGTTTATGATGCTCGATTGTTCTTCTTTGAGACGATATGAAGGTCAGGATTGAGTATGATGAACTGGAATCCGTCCACTTGGAGTAATTCTACTTAATCGTTTTAAAAAAGGATCAATGATAGTTATTACTCAGATGATAGTTCTTGATATTTCTTTATGTAGTTCTTAAGTTTTAATTAAAAAGTAGAAATAGGTACATATTTGGTAAACCATATGGTGTGAACAATAAAACATTGCGAAACATTAAAGTTTAACCCCTTCTTTGAATATTAAAAATATTTGTCTTTTTAACGAGTTTTGCGTATTAAGAGTAAAGGTCGATAAAAATTCAAAGTTTTAGAGTTGTAGATAAAGATATATATGAAAGAAGGTGAGCTCGTCAGACTTTTTGTAATTATTTGAAGATATTTGAGCTATCTATGAAGAAAAAGAAGAATTTATTTACAAAAGGAATACAATATTGCGCACCTCTTCAATTATCTATATTTAAAAATTTTTTCTTATAAAAACTTGTTCTATGCATTAAGAAAATTGAAGTTATCACTGCACAGATTGTACCTTAAATTTTGTGTGTATTTTCAACTGATGGCGCACTTTTTATGAGCATGAAAATCATACACTTATTATGTATATCAAGCACCGGATTCACATTTTATAAACTGTCGCACTTGAAAGGCAACACCACAATCCACCTGCACACCTGTATGAGTGCAGCACTTCACCACCAGAGCACGAGGATCACCCGCACTGCACCCTGGTGTCAAACCAAGTCCACTCACCAATATCGTTCCATCCTAGGCTGGGACAGGAGAGCTCACCAAGGATCCGCCTCGTCGGGGTTCGGGTCCCAGTCCCCTCCCCCCTTCAAAGGCTCCACCCTCCCCACCAGCATCAGAAGAAGCGGGGCGTCCACAAGCCCTAGTAGCAGCCTCGTCGGTCCCATCTCGCTGGACACTGTCAGAGGGACGGAGGGGTCAAGGTCCCCCAACACCATCCCCATCATACTAGCTAATGGTGGCAGAGGACAATTCTCCAGCATTACTGAACGGATCCCCATCAGTGGATCGATTCCTGGAAGATCGAATACTCCCGAGAGGAGTCGCGTATCGAGTCTGCCGGATCGGAGGCAAGTGGCCAGTAGCCAGAGATCGAGAGATTACGACTTCAACACACCTGTTAGCGTCAATGAAGGGTTGCTGGGGGGTGGAAGTCGGTTCGAGGACCCTCCAGGACGAGGTATGGTCAGGATCGCGGCTGTGGAGAGCGGAACCAGTGAACCGGAGTTCACTAGCGGTTCCAGCAGTGTTCCGGAGACCACCTCGGAGTCCTGGAGTTCTACCCTGGGTGATGGAGAGGACAAGAAAGATCTCAGGATCCCAGGTGTACCAGGAGCGAACCGAGGTCCGTCTAGTTCGGGATCTGGGAGCAGGATTCCTGGTTCGACGTCGACGGTGAGCCGAATTCCACCTAGACCTGGTAGTGGAGGTAATAGAGGAAGTACCATCGGAGGAAGTGGTGGAAATAAAAACGTTGGTGGTGGTGTAAGAGGAGGAACTGGAGGTGGCATTAGTAGAGGTCCTACCGGTGGAAGAGACCCGTCAGTTGGTGGAAGTAGAGGCTCCACTGGAAGAGAACCATCTGTTGCTGGAGGTGCCTCTGGAGGAAGAGACCCATCAGTTAGTGGCAGTAGAGGCCCTACAGGAGGAAGAGATCCCTCAACTGGTATCAGTAGAGGTCCTACAGGAGGAAGAGACCCGTCCGTTGGTATCAGTAGAGGTCCTACAGCAGGAAGAGATCCCTCAACTGGTATCAGTAGAGGCCCTACAGCAGGAAGAGACCCTTCAGTTGGTATCAGTAGAGGCCCTACAGCGGGAAAAGATCCGGTAGTAGGTGGAAGTAGAGGCTCAACAGGAGGAAGAGATCCATCAACTGGTATCAGTAGAGGCCCTTCAGCAGGAAGAGATCCATCAACTGGTATCAGTAGAGGCCCTTCAGCAGGAAGAGATCCGTCAACTGGTATCAGTAGAGGCCCTACAGGAGGAAGAGATCCATCAACTAGTGGCAGTAGAGGACCTACAGCGGGAAGAGATCCATCAACTGGTATCAGTAGAGGCCCTACAACGGGAAGAGATCCGCCGACTGGTATCAGTAGAGGACCTACAGCAGGAAGAGATCCATCAACTGGTATCAGTAGGGGCCCTACAGCGGGAAGAGATCCGTCAGTAGGTGGCAGTAGAGTTCCGATCGGAGGCGCTGGTGGAATCAGGGGTCAAACAGGAGGCATAAGCCGAGAGCCTTCGGTAGGCGGAAGTAGAGGTGGCGTTGGAGGCAGCGGTGTAAGAGGTGGAGGTCGAGTGAGCGGCAGCACCAGTAGCAGTGCGTCGGTCGGAGGTGCGGTGAAGCCTGGTGGCAGTGGTTCGTCCAATGAGTTTCCAGGAGCCCGAATAGAATCAGTGGGGTCTTCTGGCGCAACAGCTGGCATCACTGGTATTGTCGATAAGGAGATTTCGGCAACTGGTACGTGCGCATTAGTTTTCAGAAGCACTTCCATGCACCTTAACTTCAAAATGCACACGAAGTATTGTAAATTCTCATTTACGTTAGGGAAATACATTTGAATGTGTATTAAAATAACCACGTAGTGATAAAACTAATATTCTTTACCAGGTATTCAGTATCTCTGTTCTTTCTTGTAAAGAGTATAAATACTCTCAGTGGCATAGGGAACGAATATAATTATTTCTTTAGCTAGCAGAAAGATTTACTTGTGTGAACGTATTTGGTTGCTCAAAATCTCATTCAAAAAATCAAATCAAAGCTCAAAAACTTATAACATTTACCTTTTTGTGATTATTATATTTTGAGCTCCCTATATTTTTCTTCCACAAGTTTATGGTTGCTCTTAATTTGAAACAATCAATTTTACTAGAACATTCAACAGAATTCCATTTGTTTTCTTCCAATGTTGTCTCAAGAGTATGAGGACCACTTGATCCTCTGAAAAACAAAATTTAATGGCAATCATTAAACTAGATGAACTTATAACTCCTTTTCAAGTTGAGATTGAAATTTATCATTGAATATAAGTACTAACCTGAACTTAATGAGATGAAGCAATACCTTTAAAAATTTTCCACCCAATAGTAATTACCTGTAGAAGCCTATCGTATAAAAGAAACAAGTACACTAATAAACCGTTTCACTAATAAGAGAATACTAACTTTCTCCAATCTTCTTTCAGGTCAAGAAAGACAGTACGAGACACCCATCTCTCCTGGTGAGTTTCTGCCTTTCTATTTTTCTCCCTTTCCTTTCTCTGCGTGATGAGGAATGTTTTTTGATTGACAAGCTGCCATTGAAGTCCCATTCAACCCGAGATTCTCCTGCAGTAATGGCATTCAATCCATTATTATCTCTTACCCTTTCATTAAGTGGGTGCTAAGCTTTTCTCATGCTGAATGAAACTAATGAAAGTTGTCGTGAGCTAAAGAGTCTCGGTAAAAATCCGACTCCTTGATTGGTAAATTGTCACTTTCATCACAACGGATAAGGATGGAAGTAAGTGAATTGTGTCTGAAGAAAGCAGGGGCCTTTTTAAGTTAGGTAGAAATAATGAATTCGCAACTGGTAATTTAGATTTAGTTTTGCTAGCGTCATTTGTTGGTAACTGATTATTTACGGCTATTGAAATGGGATGACGCCAACTTATTGATATTCCTAGAAGTTTTTTTTATAAAGACAAAACTCTATAGATTGAGGTTTGCTTGTGAGGTTTGTTATAAGTTTGAGGTTTAAAACGTGCTAAGAAAGTAAAAGGAACTTCATTGCCCCAAAAATGTGTCTCTAAAATATAGCTTAGCTTGATAGAAAATAAATACAAAAGGAAAAAAGGTAGAAAAGATAAAAGGAAATTTTTCTCTTCTTTTTTTAACTCTAAACCTAATGAAAGATTCTCTAAATAGAATTTTATTTTATTTCTATACTAAAATAAAATGGCAAAATATTTCTAGTCATTTTATTTGTATTTTTAAGTAAGCAAAGGTTTTAAGAAAACGGTTGATAATTTTTTAATGCGCAATGCTTTAAAAAATTATTTTGATGATAATAATAACAATGCACGTTTTAATAGTTGGTTCCGATAGATAGATTTTAAAACATTATAATATAATTTTGCTTTAAAAAGTGGTAATTACATTCCACATAAATTCATTTCAGGAGAATGAAGTAATTGATGCCTTTATGTAACCCTGATTTCAAAATATTACTAAAAGTAGTTACAATCTATCTGCAAGCTATTAAAACCAATCAATCTGAAATAGTTCATCACTCTTTAATTTTTTGTAATTTGTCAAATATCTCTTATTAAATTTCCCTGCTTGTTAAAAATGCAATAAATCCCCAATTCAACAAACAAAGTTCCATAATATTGATGCAATTTCTTAGCCAATAAGCAATATGAGAGTTACAAGAAAATAATTTGAAAACAAATGTCTTTGTTTTCTGCTGACAATTCATTCATCTACCTCAATTTGTTGCAGAGGCTAGCTTCCGCTGTCCTCAGCCCCGCGGTCTGTACTCCAACGCCCTAGACTGCAGCAAGTTCTGGCTCTGCAGGGAGTACAAACCCTCGCTGCTCAAGTGCCCAACGGGACAGCTTTTCGACTTGCCTTCGCTGTCCTGCACCAATCCCGAGAAAGCGCAGTGGTAAGTCCCTATATTCAATTTGCGTAGAATGAAAGTGAAGCAATTCCACCTTACACTGTGGTGTAAGTCCGCAATATGATCTAACTTGATTATTGCCCCATAAAACAGTGACTAAATCAAATCCATCAGTTTCGAGTTATTGAGGCTTTTGTTTGTAACGGGTCTTAGTGATGTTCCTATGTTTTGGAGTTGCTCTTATACTGCAACGTTTCTTGATAGTATGACGTCACTACGCGGAAGGAAAAACTGAGTAAAAGAAAGCCTGTTGGGTTGATAGGAGGAGTTTCGGTACACAAGTCGTGATAAAAAGACTATAACTATTCGTATTCATTCCCCACTCCTATTCGAAATATGCTTGTCTAGAACCCCCTCTAACCACCATATCATTTTTTATATTTAGTTCTGAAACACCCTGTGTAACCTGAACTCGTGAATTTTATTGGGTTAGGTACTTGTTACTCTTTGAAGCTAAAATAATTCAACACTTCTTACTCAATAATATTTTACACAGAAAACTTAAATGCCTTCTGAAAAAGTCCTTTACAGACTGCATAATCCGGCTCTGCAATCGATGGGATTGCTTGGGAAATAGGAGCGCGCTTTAAAAACCATAAGAAATTATAATACAATAAATATCCATGGAGCATACAGACATGACATTAATCAAATCGTATTTTAAATGTATAAATCAATGCTAAAAACCAAACTACTACGAGTTTATAGCGATTCTGAGACATTGGCTTCAAAACTTTTTAAATCAGAGTTCTACAAAATGATTGTATTCACTATGGCTTTTCTATAGTTTTTACAGTGCGTAAGACATTAACTAAAAAGGAAAAACTCAATCTCCTTTAGTTTGTGTAACTTACGTGGTACCTTATAATATGTGTGTATGCATTTATCGTATCAATAACAAAAACTCAGTTTATCTTTAAAAGTTATTTTACGTATGCATCACAGTAAATGAACCAATCTATTTCACATATGTTTAAGTTCTCCAAATACTCGAAGAACTATTTTTAAAACATCGAACAAAATCTATAATGAATTTTCATGAATTTTATGCTTTAGGTTACTAAATAATATAATTTAATTTTATTTCACGAGTGGTGACCACATTCCTTAAAAATTGTTTGCCGGAGAATGAAGTAATAGCCTTCATGTAATCCCGATTTTCAAACAATAGTAAAAGTTGACAAGTTGTTTGATCAAACAAATCTAAAATAGTTCAGATGCAAACTTTATTTGGAAAAAATACTAATTTTCAATATTTTTTTTAAGTAAATGTTATTTTGAAAAGTAAAAGTTATTTTCCTATAATTCTTTATAGATAAACTTTAAAATGGTTTTGAAAGATGAGAACTCCTGAAAAATGTAACTTTGATTAGAACAAGGATTTTTGTTTGGGAGAAATTATTTAGGTTTTCAAAATTTCGTAAAAAAATCTTCTTCATACTTCCAGACTTTAGAGAAACAAACGATAACAGTTTTCTTTATATATCGCCTTTCTTATATTAAATATAGTGACAAAAGTTTTTATAGTCAAGTTTAGCAATGGTCGAAGGCTGTTTTCCCATCCTCCTAGAGTTAAAATATACTTCCTAACATTATTTCTGTAACTTAATACTAGAACAATAGTGTGATTTCAAAACTTACGTACTACAGTATGATATTTATATTTATTTTCAATAAGCCCAAGAGAAACTGTAATAGACTGCAACGATACTTGAAATTTGAAAAGCAAAACAAAGAAAATAGTTCCCTGCAAGGTGTCCTAATTTTAAATGGAATTAAGAACTTTAATTTAGAACTATGATTAGTTTGTTAAACTTATGTATAATATAGCGCCTTTTCATCACGATTTGGTTAACGATAAACTCCTCCTAGCGACCCAACAGCCTTTCTGTTTACTCATTTTTTTCCTTCCGCGTAGACATAGTGTCAAAAAACGTTGCAGTCTAGTTATAGACTTCAGAGACTTGGTGAGCAGGGTGTATTTATGCATCAAATTACTGAAACTATTTAACTATGAGTGTATTCACATATTCACATATTGAATGTTACATACTATGAATTAAAAAATATTATATAACTCGTAATAATATATTAACTCGGAAATAACGTATCACCTGAAATAATTTATAATCGATATTCCTAACTATTCGTCCTATTCCAAAACCAATACTTTTCAAAATACTCTTCCTATTACTTCTGAGATCCTAGTGCAAGTGCACATTACGTCCACAACTCGTCCTCATTACGACCCTCCAGTGTTTGCGTGTCCGTAGGTATTAGCTCAGGATGCCGATGTTAATTGATAGCTCGGGGTTGTTGCCAGCGTCCAGCGAGGAGCGCTGAAGTGTGCAAGCTGATTGATTAAGCCGCCCCAGGCAGGATCGGGTTGCATGCAGCAGCCCTTCGTTGTCGAATGCCATTAATTTGACGAGGTGGAAGAAACGGACATTCCGGAGTAACTAAGCTTCGTTAAATTCTGGGGATGGAAATATTTTTTAATTAGTAGCAGCATTTGTGTGCATGTATTTTGTGTTTGAGAGAGATTGGGTTTCACACGAATGCGATGCTTTTTGGCTGCTGAATTGTTATTTTATTGTAAAATCTGTTTAATTAGGGATAATTTATGCGTTTTCGTACTTAAAAGATAGACTTACGAGATGTATTGGCTTCATATGGCCTTGGTGTCATTAACCGACCAAATACGGGAGGTAAAATGGTACAGAGGTTGAATCCAAGAAGTTGAATGTTTCATAAGATGACAAAAATCATGATGAAATGGAAAAAGAAAAATCGTTTTCCGAATGGTTCTTTCGTTGCAAATAAATGTGGAGAGGGATATTGGAAATAAGAATCTACTACAAAGTAAAACCTCACTGAGCTACCATCCCTTCTATCGTGAAAAAAGTTGTTAGTTTTTAAAATGTTTAATGAAGTCGAGAAAAATTTGAGTCAAATGTTTCCCAAAAGTACAGAAATAAATGTGGTTGACATGCAAACCTCTTAAGAAAAACGTTTTTTTTTCTCCACATGATATTTGGTGTTGAAGGGTTATGTAAGATTTAAGCGGCCGTTCAAATATTACGCAAGTACCTAAGGGGGAGGGGGTATGAGTGATGCTTACGTAAGATGTTAAAAACACTGAATTTTCGAAAACCTCTTTTTCTTACATAAATAGTTTCAAAATTCAACCTAAAATAAATGTTACATTACAAAAACAAAAAAAGGGGGGTCAGACAGTTTTCTTATGTAATTATGAGGGGGGTTGAGGCTTGCTTATCTTTGCTGACCAAATTTCTCTTTTGGCTTCAAAAAACATCAAAAACATGCTTACCTAATATTTGAATGGCCCTTAAGGACAATAGGAGTTTCTCAAAATACTTTTAGCTATAGTGTCTATTTTCGTGAAGGAACGTTATGATCAGTGTTAGTTCCACCACACAGTGTGACGTTACCAGAAAAAATTCGGTGGGGATATTAGAATTCGGCGAGAATATAGAGAAAATTTATTCAATGAAAGGAAAATTTGTGACTTTCATGGGGGGATATATTCTGAAATCCCCCCTTGGTCCCTGGTTCCACATACTCTGGTTATCAAGGGATATTAAGTGGGGAAGAACGAAGTTTAGAATTTTATTTCATTGTGAATAAAATACTATTAAATGTATTAAACTCCAACCTCCTTTCATTCTAAGTCAAAACCCCACCACTCCCACAAGAGTCAAGAGATGCTCTTGAAGCGTCTCAAACCTTGGAAATCTTAGTTCTGCAGGTCCGACCTTCTCCATCCGACATGGAACATGCATGCTCGACGGACTCTTCTAACATGCTTCCTGTTCTTTTTCAGCTCCTCGATCTCGCCCAGAACGTGACGTCGCGGCCGCATCCCTCCTTCCGATTGGTCAGTCCCTGGAATGACGTCAGCGCCGGCTCTCCGGACAGTGTGAATCTTCTCCGATGGACAACATTTCCCGACTCGCCTAAGATCTCAAACTCAAAGGGAAGAGTCGGGAAGGGGTTTTCTTGAGACACGCGCCTTGTGATATAAACTCGAACGCATGGCTGGGAAGTCATTGGGGCTTTCAACACTTTCAATGGCACTCTTTTATATTTTCGTTACTTTCGGAAACGTGAGCTTTTCGCTAAATTCTCAAGGAGTCGATATTGCTGTTCGTGTCTTCCCTAACTTTTTGAACTTTCCGGGAGAGATATCCAGAGAAGTAAATGTTTGTGTAGTACAGTTTAAAAAGAGCTCTTTTATAGACTATACATAGATATCTCTCTTGAAACTGCCAATCATGATCACTATTACTTTGTGGTATGAGAGGCCGGTATATCCTATTGTAGGAAGAATCCATTTAATTTCTGATAGCATTTATTAATGCAGTTGTGCAGTGTTCAGGGTGAATAGAATATAAATTTTGGGAAGATGTAGAATACGGTCTTTCTTATTTGACATTTTATTTAAAACCAGGAAAACCATAATTAAAACTTTATTCATTATGGTTATTCGACAGCTTCTCCATTGGAGACTTGGCATAAGTGAAACAAAAGTAATCTTTATCTCTATCCAAAAGTTTTTGACTTCTAGCCTTGAAAATGTCATCAGTGAAATATCTATGCGTTTTGAGTTTTTTAGGGAAAACTACACTAGTTTTACATATTGAATAAGTTTGCCATTACATATCATACTCAACCCATCTTTATATCTAAAATACGTGTTAAAATTTCTAACTTTTTCGATATTTCTTTATTAGTACTTTTTATGTCCCTATTAGTATAACTTTTACAAGAGAGTAAATAAAGTTCTTGTTGCTATTGAAAAGTTATAGACTAGAAATTAAATTATGTAATGAAGAATGGGTTTTTAGAAATAATATCAATTCAATAAGTTTCTTACACATAAAATTCAAACTATAGGTGCATCAAATTTCATAAAATTATTAAATAATTAACTATGTTGATATAATAAAATTAGAAATTTGAAAAACTTCTCTTCATCATATGAATCGTATGAAATTGTACTAAAAATACTTGTTAAACAATTATTATTTTATAAAGTGTTAAACTACGGAGGAAATTGAAACTCAATATTGAACCCTGTGATTGCATCGAGTAATTTATACTGAAAATTTTTAACTAAAAAAAAGAACGATAGCTGTTGTTTCAAATGTTTCAGCCATACTTTTGAGTTTATTGATCTTGGGTTAAAAAAAACGCATGTCTGTTTTACCTCTACCTCTTTTTAAGGTCACAATTTTTGTGATCAACTAATATGACAGTCAACAATGTTCGGGTAGAACTTCGAAGAGAGAAAGACTATTGAACTGAGATGCACATCCTCTTCGGTGTTCTTACAAAATACTGTGATACATAATGAATCGCAGAAGAATTTCCAAAACTCTCAATGACTCATAACATTATAATAAGTGCACCTTGCTTGATCATACAGGACTCGAGGGACCAGTTTCAGTAGGATTGGTGAACAAGTAAACCTTGCTTTTTATACATTGTGATACTGTGATTTTACATTGGAATGTGAAGTATGTGATGTATTATAAAAAATACATTGCGATTCAAATTTTTGTATTTTTTCATCATTAATTAACATATGTGATAAGGATTTAGTTCACTTGTACACCAAACCTTAAAAATGTAAATAAGCTGAAGGAAAATAACTTCCCTAGGCTATGCTGAAGTATTGTCGTATTCAGTATGTGGGAGCAAAAGATTAATATATTCGTTAATAAAAACTGTTTCATTTACACAAATGAAATTTCTTTTGGGAATCAGTATTATTTATTTTTCAAGTTACCTCACATGTAAAATAAACGGTGCAAGGAAATATTTTTTGGGGGTGGTTATTGATAGAAATTTCGGATATTCCATGAAATAAAAATTAGCAGAAATTAATTAATGCTTTAGTGCTGCCATCTTTTGGCAAAGCGGCTTACTTTAATTTGACCCCATATTTCGTTTGTAAGTTAGTGTGGAACACTCAGAGAATATCTTTTCAATGGGATTTTAAGGCACCTAACTTATGATTTACGTCTAAACATTAAACTTTTTGAATATAAAGAAGATATAATTAAATTATTCGTGCATTATTGATAATTTATTCGTAATTGCGTGTAATGCAATGTGTTAGAATATGATGTAATGATGTTCCTCAACCCAAATTATTATTTTTCCAACAGTTTCAGGATGGTGAATTTTCACATACTTTTGTACATATTGAATAAAATCTTCGGTTCTGTGTAAAAGATTTCGAACAAATAAAAGTTTTGAAACTTGTATTGTTTACTTGATAAGAGATGTTCAAACCTTCTATTTAATAACATTTTACAAAAAGTTTAACTATGAAATATTAATTATTTGACAGCTTTTTGAACCCCCAAATCTTTTTGCTTTAATTACTGACCACATGCAGAGGAAAATCCTGAGAAATTTACTACTACTTCAAAATTATTAATTTGAATTTGAGGATCATTTAAAATTTATACAGGTTTATTTAAAACCAGAGGAATAGAGCATACCAACACAACTCCGAATAATTGGAAATGCGTTTCTGACAACATGGGGGTTATGGGTTGAAAGTTCCTGTGTGGAAATTGACACTTAACCCTTCAAGAACGGGCTTAAAAACCAGCCATATTATTCGATTCCGGCATTTATCTCATAAAACCAACTGAAGAATAGAAACTTCTTTAAATATCCAATTCACCCAATCGTTATTTCTCAATCATAAGGTTTAAATCAAGTAGTCATGACTTATTATAAATTCTTAAAATCGAGAAATAATGTTTGGATGAGTTAAACATTTAAGGATATTTTAGTTTTTTTATTGGTTTTACATAACTAAATGCCGGAATCGAGTCTTTGGGGCACTCTTAAGACAACTCATTTGCATTCTTTTCGTTATTTGAGGTTCAACAATCTCTATCACTCAGTTTAAAAGCCATTTAAAAAAATTATCATATTGGAATGTTTCTATACAAAGCACCTAAGAAAATTTTATGGCTTTTCATCTATCCTCCAGCAGTTCTTCCTTTCCGGCAGAATTCATTGAGACTGCGATCTCTCACATATTATGATGTAATATTAATTATTTAGAATTTTGTAGCTGATTTGAGATTATATGATATTTTCAATAGATAATAATAAGAATTGTAGCCTTTTTTGTGGCATCGGTATATTTGAGGTATTCCAGTGAACTTCGAGTCACCCCAACTTATTTTTAACAAACCTGAAGAAGCATTGTAGCATCGTATTTGGTAATAGTATTTTTTCTTTAAAATTTACTGTAAACTTTTTAGATTTTGTAAGTTATTTAGAGAGAGAGAGAGGGGTTAAATATTATGTAGAGTAGAAGCTGGTTATTCGTGTATTTCGTGAATTCTCAAACACTTTTTAATATATTTGTTGTCTTGTTCTTACCTTAATAAATAGTAAATTTTAATCTCCCATAGCTAAGCCAGTAGAATAAAAATAAATAAGAAAATTATTTGATTACACATGTAATAAATTTTGGATTATGCAATTTTATTATCTTACTATCAAGTATTACAAGAAATACTTTGATACAGCTTTAGAAAGAGTCCTCCAGCCACCATGTTTACCCACAGCTCTAATTATGACAGACCTCCTTAGCGATCTAATTATTAATATTATTACTAGATCCTAAAATAAAAGTAATTGGTAAATAAGTAGTTAGATATCTAATAGTAGCATTATCGCCATGCTGACAACACTGAATCAATGTTGCTGTAGTAGCTGTCGTTACACATGGTGACTGGAGGACTCTTTCTAAAGCTGATCCAATATTTTAGCCTGATACCCTTTCAAGGAAGATTTATTTGTTTTAGATCTTTTTGGTTTGATACCTATAAAGTTGTCTGATGCTTATCTAGACTTGTTGGAGATGGTGAAGGCCGCTAAAATTCTTTGCAATGATCTGACAAATTCACTTTGCAGCAAAATAAAAAAACCTTGTGAATTAAAAAGTAGTTAGGGAAGACCGGGGTTGGTTGTTATAGTTTTTGTTTTTTGATGTATAACTCTTTTTCTGTAATACAGTCGGGAGAATGTGTTTTATTCAGTGCAATGGATAGGTTAACCTTTGGGCTAAAAATTTACGTCGGGTTTATGATTTTAATACTCGTTTAATTAACCTAAAAATTAGTTCAAAAATTAGCTCTCGACAATGCCAAATATCCCCACATACGTGGCAAGGCTACTTGGCATACCCTATGGGGTAAGTTGGCATAAGCTAATTTGCATATTAATACTTCGATAAAAGGAACCGCATTAAATCTCTATTTTGAAAACCGTCATCAGAAATGCTTTAATTGACGAGTTCACCAGATCAAAAATCTTAAGTTGGAAAAAAGTTTACTAATCAGTGAGAAAAACAATTAATCAGGGCCTTTCCTTCGTAAAGCTTCGAAACAGACTGGAATTTCGGTGGTTATTGTATTTTTATGCACTCTATAATATAGAAAAAACCATCGAAATTCCAGTGCTCTGGTATCTTTGTTGGAGAAAAAAAGCAGAATGCCAACTAGCCCCGAGTACCAAACTAACCAGGTCTCCCTTACACGAGCTGCAGGTATATGCATCGATTTTTTGAGTTTCCTGCGATCTAGATCTTTACTAGCGAAGAACATTAAATAAGTGTTTCTCAACATTTTTCTCACTTTTCCCCCTAAAGTCCATCTAATTTTTCCACGTCCCCCTACCAAGCCGCAACGAGATCTTTTATAATAATGATATTCAGAGGTTGAATGCGGGTCCTTATCACATAGACTCACTTTAAAAATAGTCTTGGGGTCCTTCGCCAGAAAGATTTTTGAAATTTGAGTATTAAAAACAGGGTTTAAAATTCGTTTTTGGCAATTTGTAAGCAATTTGCTATTAAACGTTTCTTTAAAATATTGCCAAAATTTGTAATTGCCACCCCAAAGTTTTTAATTGGCTCCCTTTGGGCCTTTCGTTTAGAAAACATAACTATAAATTACTATTTTTCTCTAAGAGGCCGCATCTTTAATCGTAACCAGTTTTTTCGCACTTTCTATGTCAGTTTCTTGCGGCTTGTAATTTTTTTATGTTGTAAAGTCGTAAGAAAATACGCCATTAAAAAAAATCCAATTTATTTTTTCAAAATTACAATATAACTGAGCAGGTTTTTTAAAAGTAAAGATTCAGTAAATGTTCCTTCTTCATAAAATGAAAAGAAATTCCAAATAAAAGGCGAAAAGTCCCAAGAGAATATTATTTGATGTCTAGGGATTTAGTGGTATAATCCTTCAGAATAGGGAATACAAATTGGGGGGCTATCTTATACAAAGGAACGTGTTGCGCTGTATAAGATATGTGTAAGTGTAAGATGTGATGGCATTTTAGAGAAAATGATAGGTTATAGTTTTCGAGAGTACACTTTAAATTAAAAAATTTTGGGCTTAAAGTTTAAAGTATCCTTAGCCGTTTGTCCACTGTAATTACAGTAATGTCGGCAAGACTACTTCAGCCAATAAAATTTCATACAATTTCCTATAAATCTTCAGAGCCTTCTGTGAGAGGCCAGGTAGTACCATCCGTTTACCGAACCATTGATAAGTTATTCCATACGATTCTTTTGTTGGAGTTTTATTAGTGGTAAGTTATTTCTGCATTTATTTAGACAAGAATGGGTGATCTGGTAATCATTGATCTCAATTCTAGAAACAATGATAAATTTTTGATTAGCCCTATCCTATTACTAGCCTTCCACTAGATTTACCCTTTGCAACAGTTTCTCTATGAATTATTGTAATATCGAATAATTCTTCAACGTATGAGTTTCCGATATTTTGTCACTATGTACCAAACTTAAAATAATTTTTTTTTTGAACTTTTGTAATGGTTTAAAATTAAAACAAATTATCTAAAAGAAAGAAAATCGCGGTAAAATTGTTGACCGAATCCGGAATTTGCTTATTTTTTCTAAAGATAAATTTTAAAATTCCAAATTTTCACATCTATGTATGTGAAAGATTCATTAACTTCAATATTAACTTAATTTGGTTCCAATTTCTTCATTTTCCTTTAAAATCTTGATTCTTCAATTTGCATTTTTTTTATTCCAAGCTTGGAGGGGATCTTCTATTGGTGGGGTAAAATGAGTAATTGCACAGAACACATTTACGCGGAATAATTAGAAATACTTTCATTCACGAATAAGCCAAAAATGGACCTTAGCGCCAGTAAAACAAAAATCCTATCCTAAATCCTATCATTCACGAATAATATAAAGTCTTCAGAATTTAAACCTTTAAAAAGTAGATTATTTATAAAAAAAATTGACTTTATTTTAAATTTTTAAAAAGTAAAAGCTAACAGTAAACTATTATATAAGATGTATAATTTTTAGTCAGTTACCTTATTTTGGTAGTTTCAAACTTAAACTACGAAATTAAAAGCCAATTACAAATAATGTATCCAATTTACCCACTTAATTTAAACTTGCTAAAAGTCAAATTCCAGTAAGCAAATTTATGTTATTTAGAAACTTGGAATTTGAGTTTAAACATGAATAAACTTGACGGTTTTTTATATATCTTTAAATTTTAATTTCAGGTTTTATAATTACTGATGAATTTTCATTAGTTGATTTTTCTTTTATAAAGCTGCTTAGTATGGAATGTTTTTAAACTTAGAATGTTATAGAATGATTCTAAACTTTAAACTTAGTTCTTGGTAGAACAATTTGGAAAACACAGTTTTCTTTTAAATTTGAATTGAAGCGATTAAATAAAGTTTTAAAATTAAAAAATGATAAATGCGTAATTTGCAAAGTATTCAGAAATTCGTTTGAGAAAAATATATTAAAATTTTATGAGAAAAACAGAATAATTTTTTTTATAAATTTCATTAAACATACTTATAAAAAAATTCGATATTAATAATAAGAGTAGTCTCTTTGACTACTTATATTCTAATAGTATAAGTTTATATTTGAATGCCAAAACATGTTACAGTGAGAAAAATATATTACCACGGTTGGTACCTTTTTAGAACACTGGTGAAAAGTTGCTCATTTTACCCCCTCTTACCCTATCGGAATTATTTCAGAAACTAATAACCCATAGGGGTTTAAAATATAGTACTATTATTTTTAAAATTGGTTTAAGTTTTGATACCCCTGCTATTATAATCTAGTAACGCTAATTATTTAAAGCAATCAATATGAAAGTCTTAATGTTTCTTTCTTATGTTGCTTTTTAGTGCAATATGGTCTTATGTACCATAAAAAACAGCCAAGCCCAGTTAGCTAAAAGGTTTTTAAATATGTATATAATATGTATATTTTGTACTTTTTCTTTTAATTTTTTTTCAGTTCACCAAAACTCATCTAAAATGGAAAAAATTCCCATCTGGGAAATTCTGTGTACTCCAGGAATTTGGAAGGATAAAAATTAGGTACATTGCACAGATTTTTGGAAGTGAAAGGTAACTCAATCTTCTATCAACTATTAATGAGTTGAACTGGTTTTCATTTTGATGTATGGTGATTTATAATTTTTACTAAAGATTACTCAAATCCTAACCCAACACCCCACAGCTAAGCTTTTTATGTCTAAATATAGACCTTGTTGACAGTAGTTTTAAAATAAGATCTATAGCATTTCAAGCAAAGTTAAAATATATTTTAATTTTTTTCTTATTTTAGTTTTTTAGACATTTAATCTTAATTGCCGACGCACTGGCCTAATGGTTAGAGCATCTGACTGCTAAGCCGTACGTCTGGGGTTCGAATCCCCGTTTGGCATGAATATTAGTTTTTTTGTCCTTATTTGTGATGAATGAATGTGGTTCCCCTGTAAAAAAAAGGGGTGCTTGTGCGAGCGAATGGGTGTGTGGCGTGAGCAACAGTTCTTCACCTCCGTGGTTTCGGCCCACAGGTGCCCATGATTACGGCATGTGTTACATGTTACATAGTTACAACTGTAACTATTCAATTACCTGCCATTGGAAAAAAATAATCTTAATTTGTGATACTTTGAACTTTTATATCTTTAAAATTTATGAGAACTTTACATTTTTCGCCAAAAATTTATTAAAAGTACCTTATAATACAAATATATAAAAATAATAAAGATCGATCTGCATGTTCTCTAGAATTTTTTAAAAATGCATTATTTGAATAAAGTATATAACAAATAGTTGTAGAAATTTTAAGTGAAACTTTTATTTGAGGCTATAAATTTTAAGGCAGGCAAAAAGAGCTTAACAAATAGCCTGCAACCAATAATAAAAATCCTCAAGTTATATTTCAGTTTGAGTGTTCAAAATAAGAGTCTTTATGCTCGATGTTATAAGCTTGCAGGTCCTAGCATAAAAAAAATATTTTTCTTATAAAATTAATGTAAATTTAAAATAACGCGTTCTTTTAATTATAACACAGGTCTAAAAAAAACTTAATTTTAGTTTAGCTGTTTGGATTATTTTACCTAAACTTTATGGGTTTTGGTCTGCTGAATCCGAAAATGACCTCAATTTTGTTCTAGGACGTTACGTTTTCTGAAAATTTGGGTTTTTATGATTTATTAGGAAATGGCTCAACATTTTGTAAAATGGACTCGTTATACTAATTTTGTAACTCAAATTTTTCCATAAAATCAATTCTAATATTTTTTTTTGGTGTGCTGAATTTAAAACTGACCTCCGTTTTATCATACGACTTCTCCTTCCTTGACAATTTAAGTAAAAAAGGCACTTTTTTTGAGAAGAATTAAAGAAAATTTAGAATAATTATTTTCTTTAACTCAAACTATCTGAAATAATTTTTTAATGTTTTTAGTGTGCTGAATCCGAAAGTGACCTTTTGATTTATAAAGCATCGCATTTTATAACAAATTGAACAAAAAGAGCAATATTTAATGAGAGTACAATTAAAAATATAAATATTTTATTCAAAATTATTATTAAGGTCATTAGTTAATGTTTTTTGGTGCACTGAATTCAAAAATGATCTCTGTTCCAGACTGTCATGTTTCCTGACAATTTAGGTAACTTGGTAAATAAGCAATTACTTTAATTTTAAAGAAAATAGGTCAAAAATCATTATATAACTAATAACCAATTTTTTTTTTCTCCCTATGAGTCATGAGTCTCTTCTTGATACATTTACCCTTATGGGTAGCAGCAAGAATGGTTCATCGGAGCATTCAAAAATAGTTCGGTATTCTAGTACTATTAAATCTTCCCTGGTATTTTCTATCCTGTGTATCTTCCCTGTATATCTATAATATCTTGATGATAGTTATCTTACGTGCATTATTCACAGCTTTTAACTTTTAAAAGTAAGATAGTTGGAAATTACAAAAACTATGAAAAATGGGCATGTTTAAAAAAAATTTTGCAGTTTGTTCCAAATCTGAACGCATAGGATTTTTTTTTCAATTTTTTTTTCGTTATCAGCACACCAAAATACATAGTAAACACTAAAATTATTAATTATTACCGTATAGGGCCACCGTAGACTTTTCCGCTGGATGTAATAAAACAATTTGCGGCCGGACCACCAGCAGTTTATCTCCCTCAATCTCTTTGTATCTCCCCTCGCACTCGCGCCTGAGAGCTGTCGAAAATTGACCACACCAAGACAACGCCGCCATAAACTCAGGTTTCTTCCTGGAGATAAGTGTTTTATTACATCCAGCGGAAAAGTCTACGGTGGCCCATATAGTCTGTATCTCAAGCAATGATGTTTTGTATAAGTATAGGAATGAAACGTTAAAGCTAACCAGCGTAGATTTCATAACCGATCTTAAGGTATGTTCTGGATTTTCAAAAGTATAATTTTCTTTTCAGGATGAATGAAAGTGAAAACGGGGCATCTAAGTTCTTAAATTGGGACAAGTGTTTATTGTGGTTGGATTTGCGGTACTCAAGACGATTCATTCAAACCATCTACATTGTATCTAGACTGCTGGTTAACTTCAGCACTTGAATTTAATTTTCTCGTTGAACATTGGTGAGCTGCTTGTAATTTGATGTATTTTTGTTTGAAACCTCTGAAGTTTCTCTGATGTAACCCGACTAGATTTCCCCCAATAAACTGGTTTTCTTAAACTTGGGTTTTTATTTCCATCCTATTTTACACATACTAGGTCCACGCTGCTCATATTCAACATGCGCGTGGACTTAGTATAATTTCGACGCGCAGGGTACAAAAAGCGCATGCGTGAACAACCCAGGATGCCCGAGTAAGTCAAGCAAAAAGTGTATGCCAAATATGGCTAATTGTAGTATAAGTTTAAATATTTTGGTTGGCTGTACAGAAAACAAAGAGAATAAGTTGAACTTGGTTGACAAGTTATTGCTTCCTTTGGTTTTATATTGAACATTGGTTGAAAACTCATAGCTACTTTTATGTCCAATTGAGTTTTCAGCCAAAGTTCAACATTAAAAACCAAAAGAAGCAAAAACTTGTCAACCAAGTTCAACTTTTTCTCTTTGCTTTCTGTACTGCCAACCAAAATATTTAAAGTTAAACTACAATTAGCCATCTTTGGCAAACACTTTTTGCTTGACTTACTCGGGCATCCTGGGTTGTTCACGCATGCGCTTTTTGTACCCTGCGCGTCGAAATTATACTAAGTCCACGCGCATGCTCATTATGAACAGCGTGGACCTAGTAGCAAAAACCAATCAAATGAACACAAATAAATACTCCATATTAAAGACATCGAACTTTTATTGGTTACTAGTAGATTACAAGCTGAGGTTTCCCCGAAGGCGTTTCATCCATGAGCAAGATTTACAACATACCAAGAATCAAACAACCTGAGGAAATGAAGTCTTGGAAAATCAGGAAAACATGTAGTTACGAGGGTTACAAAAAAACCCTGGTTGAAAGTAGACTCTGGGGATTAATGACCTGAAAAGAAAAATACGAAAGAATAAAAATATACATCCACTTTTAAAATACTTTATAAATAGTAAATGTGCTGAAATGTGTTGCACTGAAAAGCAATTCTAGAATTTACCTTAAAGCATTTTCCTACAAATTCGTTTGTTTTAAAATTTATTAAAAATAGACCAAAAGTATAAAATGGTTCACTTCTTAAACTAGGTAGAGAACACCCCCCACACAAAAAAAAATAAGCAAAACTGTTTTATACACTAGACAGCAACGTTTCCTGACCCTATGACGTCACTAACAGAGTAGTTCCCAGCGTGGTGTCTGAATTTTGAGTGAAATGAAGAACGTCAATTTAAAAATCTGATTATTTTTTAAACCCCGCCTAATATATAGTCTTTTTATCACGATTTGCGTACCGAAACTCCTAGCAACCCAACAGGCTTTCTGTTAACACAGTTTCTGCTTCCGCGTAGTGACGTTATAGGACCAAACATTTCGTTTTACTTTATAATAATTGATAAGCTTTTCAAATTTTTTTTTTAGGAATTTTTATCAAACAAAATTTTGAAATACGTTTATACAGTAGTTCCTAAGTAATTTCTTTTTGGTTCTAAATATTTTTAAAATTTGAATGTAATTAAGTTTTTAGCTTCACAATTCAGTGTTTTCTAAATTTAAGCGTTTGATATCACTTATAAATGGCTCATTGAATTGCAAACCGTTTTCATAAGAATTGGGGGCAAAACAAATTACAGCTATACAATTTCACTTAGTTAAAACCTTTTAGTTTTAATAAAAAAAATTAACAAATGTTTTAAAAACTAAAGTTAGGTATTCTTCCCAGTCATTACCTACCAAAACGCAATATTGCCACAAATATTTTTTTAAATTTCTACTAATACTGTGAAGCAATATTAAAAATGTGTTAACATTAGAATCAAAAACTTTAAATGCCGGAAAATTCATGTTTTTGGAGCAATCCAACAGATTAATTGAAAATCCGATAACTAATCTAAAAATTAACTTCCATGTCATTTTTTAACTTGCAAGGTAAAAATAGCGCTAAAACTCTTAACTAAAATTCTTTTTAAAAAGATATTACAATCGGTTGAAATTAATGTAATGAACAACTTTAAAAATTATTTTTTATATCCTATGATTTCCATCTTCGGTATCGAGAAGCTTACCACTACCACATCGTAGCGTCTGTGATTAACCCTAGTGGCACAGCTCATACCAAATATGTCAAGTTCACGTAAGTGCAACTAGAAATTAACGAAATTCAGCCATACATGACAAAAATTGGATGAATCTTGAACGTTAGTGCTGCTTGGGTAGCATTGTTCATGACGATTCGGTTGATGAGAGGTCATGGTTATTCGCCTTTCTGTGAAAAAATTATTAACAAATGTGTATTCTAAAGTAAATGAAAGACTTTTTCTTAAATTTAGGGGACATTCCTTCCGACAATGAGTAGAAGTGATCAATTTTAGCCATTTTATAATTTAATTTAAAAAAATTTTGAAAAGCAAATTAAACAAGATGGGGTCGTCCACAACAGACGAACAAACAAAAACTTGTAAATGAAAAAAAAGTTTTGATGCTAAACTTTAAAAAAATTATGTCTTGCAAATCTTTTAATTGAAAAAAAAATTAAGACTTTGACAGAAACCTAAAACGTTAATCCCCATGGAAAAAAGCATGTTTTTATTATTAAAATGCCTTTTTATAAATGGTTTGGTTTACCATCTTATAAAACTTAAGTTTAAACTATAAATATAAAATATACCTCGCAAAATAACTGTGCTCACCATCACTATCATTCTAGGAAAGCTACTGGCAGGGATGGGGGACTGTCATTTGGAGCCTTTATTGCTCTTCAGCATCCTTCTAAAACCATACAGAACTTTATAAGAGTGTTTCTCTTGCTCTTCTGCATCCTCTACAAGAAGGGGCGTAGTAGCTAGCAGTTCTATTAGACCTTGCAAAGATTCCTTGCGAAGACATTTGGAAAAGAAATCTTTGGAATTTGTGTTAAGAAAATTATCTTTTTAAAATTGGGGTCAAAGGTCATAAATACTTGCATTTACATTAAACTAAATACAAAATAGCAGGCCTATACTTGACAACAACGTTTCTTGACCCAATGACCACGGCTTACTAGATACTTAATAGATAGATAAGTATCTAGTAAGCCGTGCTATGACGTTACCAGCGCGCTGTCTGAATTTTCAGTGAAGTGAAGAACGTCAACGTTCGTTTGCTTACCGAAAATCCTCCTAGCAACCCAATAGGCTTTTTGTTTACGCAGTTTCTGCTTCCGGGTAGTGACGTTATAAGGTCAGGAAACGTTGCTGTCGAGTATAGCAATAGTTAATATTTCAACCATTCTACTTATTATTTTAGCGATACCAATGAGTTCTGTCATTTTTTAGATAAAATATTTGGATTTTCTAAATGTTTTGGACCAAAAAATTAAAGGTTATAATAAGTCAATAAATCCATTCATTTTTTAAACTAGATAATAGCTTCTCGTTAGTTTTTGTAAATGAGTTAGAATATTTAAGAATATTTTTAATTGACGATTTTCATATGGCCAAAAGGCTCCTCGACCAAAATAAATTAGAACTTTTGCAACCAATTAACATATTTTATAATCAGTTACATTATGTAATTTTCTATTGTAATTTATGTATAATTTTATTTTATTATCACTTTGGTACTTCCGTATTATCCTGTTGACCATGCCACTAAAAACAAAAATGAATAGCCAAAGCTCATTAACTGAGCCGCTTAAACTGATAGTCGACGGGTTAATACACAAGAACCCTATAGAAATATAATATTCCACTAGTTAAATAATCTACTCAATTTCTCTAAAGTTGTCTTAAATATGAGTTAAACTACATTCCTCTCAAAGGCCCGATTAAGTTATAATTTAATGTAGGTAATTACGTATTATCCCGTCGACCGTTCAGCAACCGTCAAATTAGTCCGTCAGTGGCACAGCTTTAAAACACCCAATGGGCTTTGATAACATTTTAGTATTCAGCGGCACGGTCGACGGGATAATACATAATAATCCAAATATATGTGATGACAATATAATTATGCAAAACAGATTACTAAATAGAAAATATTCTTGTAATAATTAGTATATTATTAGAGATCTAATACGGTCGACTCCGCTTAAAGTGATCACATTTGTCCAAGATCAGAATGATAACAATATCCTATTGATAATAATAAGCGGTTCTATACTGAAAAGTTCCAAACAGTGTAACTTGGGTGTTTGCATTATAATCACGACTGTTTAGTCTTAATTGAAGCATTTAAAACGATATTCTAGTATATATTTTGCAACTTAAACATTCTTTAAGAAAAATTAACATAGGAGCTGATCATATAACCCTACTACATTAATTACACATTTTGTTTATGTAAAATTGGCCTTCGAACAGGAAAAATAAGGTTTTAAGGGATTTCAAATTTTGATTGCTTTAAACGATATACTGATCACATAAAACGATACATTTTGGGTTAATTTAAATAGGAGTGATCGGGACCTGTCAATTTTGATAATTATATCCTATTAATATTAACCGTGATCACATTAAGCGGAGTCAACTGTATTAAAATTAGATCTCTATTCGATCTAATATAGTACTATTAGATCTCTATGCTGACAACACTTAACCATGTTGCTGTGGGAGCTTTGGTTACACACGGTGACTGGAGGACTCTTTCTAAAGCTGTCCCGATATTTCTTACGGTAAATTAAATTGAAAATATATTAATTAAAATTTGACGTTTTGTACTTCTAGTTATGAATATCGTTTTATGGTCAACTTACTATATTGGCGGTAATCTTAGATTAACAGATTATGAGTTTTACTTACATTCACGTATATGAATCAACTCCCTCTGTCAGATGTAACTTCCATGAACAAATCCTCCAATCAATCATGATTAGACCACCTAAAACTTGGGAAAAAAAATGAAGTGATCAATAAATATTTCTCTACCTACTAATATGATATTAATCAGTATTTTACGTTTATTTGAATCGATCTTTTAATTTAATATTTTCACTATTCTCTGAATACACTTAATATTTTCTCATCTAATTCAATACTAATTTTTTAAATTTGATTCTTCAAAGGCAACGCATTTATATTACTTTCTAGGTATCTTATTTAACTTATTTAAAATGATTCAGATTTCATAGTTAAGTTAGCTAAGTCATTTCAGTTCTTAAAAATTCACTTAATATTTTTTAAAGGAATTTATAAAAAAGGATTTTCTCTGCATTTCCAAATCCTGTTCATTCTTTAAAATTTTCAGTAAACTTTGTTATGTTGCCGTAAGTTGCATCAATCCCAGTATAGGTTCTTTATTAGATAAGTTAACCTTGGATAAGTACTATAGATTAATTTACCACAATAAGTAGATAATTATCATAATACTGTAGATACTATTATTTTTTGTTATGAAATTATCCCATGAAACTTCAAATCGGTATTCATGACTAGATCGATCATTTTTTAACTTCTATTTAAATTCTAATTAAAAAGATTTCGCAAGATGTACGCTTGACTTTAATTTCAGTTTGGGCTATGTTAAAGCCTAATAAAAAACTTAATTAGAAATAAAAAGCGTTTAAGACAATCTTGTCCACTCACTTGAACATACCTTTGTTATACAATAAATAAGACTATTAAGTATTTGAAATTATTAGAAGCTTTCGCTGATTTACCTTAAACAGTGATTTTACTACCAAAAATACATGAGAAAATAAATACAAATATTTATCTTATCTTCAGATATAGGTATTTCCTAAAAATATAACAGTTAGATAAGACAAAAACGCTATAAGGTCAACGAAATGAAGATTTAGCAGCACTTTCCTCTAAAAAACATTATTCACTATTAAACTTTACTAGACGTTATTAAGAAAAAACAAAACTGTTAAGTACACATTAATTACATTTTAAAACGATAAAATTACATTCTCCTTGAACTAACCTTATTTACCAGCTCTCAAAAAACCTGCGAAGTCCTCTTCAGTACCAACATCAGCTTGTAAAATTCTTACAAAAGGCACCACATAAGATTAGCAGCCCCTATGTTACTCTTACAAAACCAAAGACTAACTGATGAGGTGCCACAAAAAAACATTGATCTCTAGCAAAAGTTTTGCAATATTTGTTGATTGATTTTTAAGAAAAAATTACATAAACCGCTTGTCGGCTACCCTAAAGCAGATGATGGCGGTGAGTTCTGAACCCTTGTAGCACAGCTCATACCAAATATGTCAAGTTTACGTAACTGCGACTAGAAGTAAACGAAATTTGGCCGTACATGACAAAAATGGAACGAATCTTGAACTATTGTGCTGCTTGGGAAGTGCGACAGGAAGATATTTCCTCCCGTTTCAGTTACACATTTATTGGGTTCAAATTATGATTACTCTGAGTTTAATCCATCTTGAATGCTTTATTTTTTAATTAATTAATGTTAGTAAAATTTGTTTTTTAGCTGAAAAAAAGATTAATTAAGAACAAAATTTTAGAGTATTTTCAAGGCTATTTTTGTACTGATATTTTGGTCATAAAATTTTATAACATTATTTATAAAGAGTATTATAATTAAACTTTGATTCTGAGATGATTATATAAAAGGAAAACTAGTGGATCAATTGTTCTAAAACTTGGTCAAAGTGCAAAAAGTTCATGAAATTTCGTTTTCCGTAATAAAAAAATTCGTCAAAACATTCACCTTCAAAAGAAAAGAGGCACTGTATGACGATGTAGGTAAAACAAAAAGAGATCTAGGATTTTAAAGTTTAATCCTAAGTATGATGAGTTCAAAAATCTTGCAACAAGTCAAATTTGTGTAAGATTTTGCAAATCGTTAAACAGTTTCGTTTAAAAGGAAAGGTTCGTGTCTTAAGGCCGAGACTTCGTAACTCACAAATTTACAATTTACTAAAAGGTGCATACATCTGTGATCTCCGATTTTGTGTTAATAAACACAAAATGTGGTAAATTAACTTTTTTTTTTCCTTGGGAAATAAATCCTTGTGACAAGTGTGAAAATATTTTATCAAGAAGTTTTCCTTTTGAATTCATGTCAAAATAAAAATTTAAATTAAATTATATTAAATGTAAATAAAGTTAATGAAAAAAGCCTTAAATTATTAGTTAATTTAATAAACTAATAAACTGAAAAAGAAAAAAACAAGTCACGACAATTTTTTTCAGATATCATCTAAACAACAAATAACTCACAAAAAAAACCTTTTTCCCCTTTTAATTTTAAAAAAAATTAATTAAATTTTATGGCAGAGTCTTCTGATCTGTGTTTCTGAATAATTGTTATGCTAGTGTTAAAATTAGTACAATTTTGTAATGCGGAAAATTAACTTCAACAAGATCCGTTTTTTTCATCTTTTCTTTACAATAAACAGTTGTTTATAACAAATGCACAAAATAACACAGCTGTTTTCTAAAATATATATTTCATGGTTTTTTTTTCATTCCATATAATCTATAAACAATAACCCAAAAGATACTGCGTTTAATTGGCATTACATTTTAATTATTATTGCAACTAAAAATAGAAAGGATAGAAGATTCATTACAATAGAAATGAACATTGTGTTAAATCTCTAAAATTTTTAAATATCTTCTTTACAAAACCAGGAAAATGCATAGGACCTTAAGATGACCACAAGATCTGAAAGCGCCATCTTTTGACATATAACAGAGCTGAAAACTATGCACTCTTTTCACCAAATCATAAATCATTTTTAAATAGTAATTTACTGGAACTTTTCATTTGTCCACAGAATGTATTTAAAATTTAAAATGAGTAATTAGTAAAATCATTAGGCTTAATTGATTTAAATTGAGTAAGAAATGAATTTAAAATTAATGGAAATAGAATGAAAACTTGTAACAGTTTTAAGGACGAAATAAGAGTGATGTTTTTTAAAATATTAATTACAAAAACTTCAGTGAGAAAAATATATGCAATAGTAAGCAAAAGCACCAAAACAAAGTTGAATCGGGAAAATATTTGTGATGGTCGGAGAGATATTTGTTATTTAAGTGTCATTTTTTCAGCCTTTAAAAGAGGATAGTCAAAAGTTTCTCTTGAATTTATTATACATTTACTTTTTGTTTAACTACAACAAATTTGATTTTTTTTAATATGAATAAATCGTAAATGACCCCTTTTCTCAAGGGGCTAATATTGGATTATCTCCTCGAATATTATAAATATTATACCACACATTCTTTTCACTGAAGTTTTTGTTCTTTCTTTATTATTAATATTTATAACTTTCTTATTTTCAATATATTCAGCATTATCTTTTAAATTACCCTATTCCTGATTACTTCTAATAAATATTTTTCAAACGTTCCCTTGACTTGTTTGCCATTGCTTTGTCTTGTTATTCACGGGAACATGTTCTACCCGAGGTAAGAATGGGAAATTATTTTCATAAACAGAGAAAAAAAAGTGTAACTAAATCATAACAATTTTTAAATTTTGGAATTTTTGGGGATTTTTTTTATAGATGAAAAATATATCATGTTTTTTGTTTAATTCAATAAATTACTGACTTTCTTAATAGAAGAAACATGATTGTTATTTTATTTTCTCATTCTAGTGCATCCTTCTGTTTTTAGGGCAAATATGTTTGACAGATCGAAAATAAAACTGTTAAAAGCTTTACAATTTTAATTTCGAAAATACCAAAGATGAAAACACGATTAAATATAAGTTGTTAACATGATTGTGAGAAATACTAATTAATATAGATAGATAAATCTGATTTACATATTTCAAAAATTGATTTAATTAGATTATTAATTCGTATATTTTCCATTTCCAAGCTGTTTTGCCCTAAAAGTTATCTAATATTTTCATTTGATTTCCATTCATAAACTACCTAAGAAATCATAGTTTTTATAAAGTAACATTTATTTTAATACGTATTTTAAATCAATGATATATAAGAATATATATTTTGAAAAATCAATTCTGAATATTGAAAAAATTAAATATTTTCTAAATCTGTAAGCTATTAAAATAAAAGAATTTCCTTTTGTAAAATATAGTTCTTAAAACGTTTTAACGTAATATTTACAACATTTTTTATTTTAATAGTATTTATGTTTAAATTGATTGTTAAACTTTTTAATTGAAAGAAATGTCCAAAAGATTATCTATTTGTTAAACATTTTACACTATAAACACAGCATACATCGGTTAGTATCATTTGACTTAAGACGTATGAAATAAACTATAGTTCCAGCTCTTTAAAGAAAGAAGTTTATGATTAGCAGTATACCTACTATACGTTAAGACATAATGCAACGTATTCAAATTAAAAATGAAGAAAACTTTAATTGTTGAAGAAATAATTAGAAAAAATAGAAAAAAAACGATAAATAATAATTCATTAAATTATGGAATTCTTGTCCTCAAGCTACTGAACAGCCATCTTTTATTAATAAAAATTTTCATGCTAACAGTTCAATTTAGTAAGCATACTCTAAGAAAAAAAAATTAAGTTAATTTATCATCTATTTAAATTTTTGTGAACATAACATGAGAACATGATAAATCTGTAAAGCAGGTTTTTCCTTTTAGCTTCCCATATCTGTAAAACAAGTTTTTCCTTCATAGTAGGCACTATGCAGCAAAAACAACCAGACTTAATGACAAAAGAGATGTTAAAATTTATTTGAGGGTGGATATAATTGGAACTCGATGAAATGATTAGCCATATGAATTATAAAGTAAATTAAAGGCCTAATTTCAAAGCAGGATAGATTTTATGTAACGCATGGTAGCTGATGTTCTATAAAAGAAGCTAAGGTTCTACGTTACTAAGTTTGAGTGGAATATCTGAACTTAATTCACATTTTTTGATGGTTTTAAATCGGTTTAATTTTTAATACTTTTATTACTAAAAATATTATTTAAAAACTGAAAAGGGAAAAAATACATAGTATATTAAAATAAATTGTATTTACCTAAAATAGAGAATTTATCTCAATTTAGAATAACATGTAATAACTACACATTTATGCTATTCTTTATATTCACTATAAGTCAGAATTCAATACTTCAAAAATCATAGGAATTTTTTTAAATGTTTTCTCCCTCGATATTTATGTTTCGAAATTGATTTTCTGCAAACCATTAAAAAATCTGCTAAAAATTTGTAACCCCCTTCTTTGGTTATTGATAAAAGGTTTTTATTTGTTTTTTTGAATATACTATAAGTAACTCAAAATTTTTATCATATGTTTTACACCAGCAAAATAGGTCCTACCATTGATAATATAATTTTCCCGATTCCCACTTACACATCGTAACACCATTGATAATTAATAATCCATTTTATGGGTGCAAAAACAACACAAAGAGAATCATTGGCATATAATTCTCCATAGATAAAACAATATTCCCTGAGTTTTATATTCTGCTTCCTGAATGATTCACATGTATATTTAGATTACCATTTGTACACGTTCCTTCCCAGAACCGTCAAATCAAATCCTTAAAAACCCTTCTCCCAAAATACGAAAATATGGAGAAAAAATTAATTCCAAACCTTCCCCCATGCAAACAAAACGATTCCCGCCAAACTTAACCACCAAATAATTCATCCCTAATTCGATTCATCGCACCAATCGAATATCACTTAACTCAATCACCGCGCGCTTCGAACCATAAATAGAAATAGTAATAAAAAAAAACCCCGCCACAAACGAACCTCGACCGCCCCTGGAAGAAACCTCATGTGTAAAATATCAGTTTGATTGGAAGACTCGCGTCTGTGTTGTTGTATGTATTCATGGAGCCCCGGGGCTTGGCAGCCAGAGCGGAGTGTAGGTAAATTTTAATCAATAGCAGCGCGGGAAGCGAAAGCCTCATTAACCGCAATTTGGTGCGAGTTTTCGCGGAGAAAAGCCAATTTTCTCGAATCGGCGCTTCTGTCGGGCGATGAATCACGGACCCGTGCATTAGCCTCATTTGCATTCATTACGGGAGGGCCGCTTCGGCGCGGGGACAGCGGGGTTGCTGTCGCTTGGCGCGGCTTTTTGGCGAGGGTTTGGCGAGGATGGGATCTGGGAGCGTTTGGTAATAATGTTTTCTGGGAGGAATGAAAGAGATAGACGGGAGGAGTGAGAGATAGAATATAAGAGGTTATGAAACAATATTTTTTTTAACTAATTTCTTTTAAATTAAGAATGCCATTTATTCCTCTTTTGAAGGTTTTATTACTTACCTTATTTTAAAACTATAAATGCATAAAAAAATTATGTCTTTAGTCTTTTTACGTAAAAGCGTGCGCTACGAATTAAGAATTATAAGGTATGAAAAAAGCTATGCATTGAATATATTGATAAGCTATGAAATTTTGATAAGCTATGAATAAGATATATAAGGCTTATTTTTGTTTCCAGTATAATAATAAGCTTTGAATCATAAGTTTCTCTCTATTCTAAAAAAAGTTTTTGGTGAACGGTTTATAGAGAATTTTAAATTACTATTTTATTCTTTTATTATTTCAAATTCTCAGTTTAAAAATATTTCCTTTTTTGTACTACAAGTCACAATATTACAAGTTGGACAACAAGTTTTACTGTTTTTTACTTTACAAGTTTAAAAAGGAACTTTAAATTACTTTCCAAATAAAATATCATTCAAAAACTTATAAAAGTATTCTAAAAACTTACAGAAATGCTATTTAATACTTAAATTTCACACATGTTGTCGGATACTTATAATATTTAGTCTGAAAATCGAAATTAATTGTAAACATTGAGTTTAAGTTGGTTTGTCTCTTATTAGTATTTTCAATAACCTTTAAGGCTGAGCGCGCAAGAGTGACTAAAGTCACGGCGACCAGTATCACTAGTATCAAAAATATCGCTAGAAAACAATAGAGCATTTTCAATCACATGACTTTACCTAACAACGGCCTTAGCAACGTTGTTTTTATCCTCCATTGATGTCATGTGCGAATGCTTCTATTGGATGCTTCTATTTCCCGCCCCTAACAACAGCCTTAGCAACGTTGTTTTTGTCTTTGTCACCGTGACAAAAGTCGCCCGTGCGCGCTCGCCCTAAAAGGTATTGTTTAACAAGTCTGGGTTGCAACAAAAATATGAATGATAAAACACAAGGTATACCAACTAGGTGTAACCATATTGAATTTAGAAGATTCATTGGTGTACATTCTTTTTCAGAATGTTAATTAACAATAGTTATTAATAGACGTGCTAGATGTTTTGTAAGGGAAACATTTTTATTAAATTATTGATAAGTTACTAACTCGAAATAAACGACATTTCGCCATACATGACAAAAATTGGACAACATTTGGGACTATAATTACCACCCAAACATCCCGCCTGCCAAAAAGGACGATTCCCCGCCAAACCCGGCAACCCTGGCTCTCTCTCCCTTCATCAATCCTCACGCTTCCCGCTCTTTACCAGCAGCGTCGAGATACCCGCGTCGCATTAGAGGACAATCTCGAACGCCCCCCCCCCACTCACCTGTCCCCTCCCCCCTCCCGATCCATCCCTCGCCTCCGAACAATCGGCCAACATCGTTACCTCCGAATTTCACGCTGCTCCGGCCCCTAATAAAGCCAATTTCTCAGGGGGGAGCCCCGGTATACGCGGCAGAAATACCGCACTCCGCGCCTCTGCTGAATTATGCTAAATATGAGTGGCTGCTTCTTTGCGTCTTTGGTAATGGGCCAGCAAACGGTAATTTGCCTTATCGGCTACCCATAAACCCGGCTTGATTCGATTACCAGGGAGCGAGGGAAAAATGTATTATCCGAAACTTCGGAAATTGTTATGTCGTTTATTTGCGATAATGGAGGGGAAAGGCTCTTGGTTGGTTGGTTTGTTTGTTGGTGGTGTGGTGTTATTAGTGTTTATCGTCGCTTCGCCGATTCGATTTGGGGGTGGGCACCCCTTTTTGGAGTTTTTAAGTGGTGCTTAAGGTGGCGAGGGTTTAGCGTGAAATGAAAATTTGTTTCTTTCGGTTCTCTGGATTTCCGTGTGTTGGGGATTCTTTTTCGGATGTATTCGCCACTAACTTGACCCAAGGTTAACCTGGAATGAAGCACTCTGATTGGCTTATAAAACTTGTTTCCCCTTTTCAACTACCAATTAGAAGCTTTCATTCCAGGTTAACCCTAGGTTAGGTTAGTGGGGAATATGGCCGTGAGTCGTCAGGTTTATGAAGATAAAATGTTGTAAATTATCCGTCACTAAGTTTCGTTCTACTCCTGAGAGATAAAAAAAAAGAAACAAATACTTGAGACTTGAATTGAGAGCATTCATATAAACAATATTAATGTATTCCTCGAAAAAATAAATTTTAAACGTATCTCTTTCTTATACTTTTTTTTTTTTAAATAAGTCGTATTCTATTCTCCATTTGTCATCTTTCCAGCATCAATTCAAAACAGTGTGTAAACGGAAGTTAGCTCACAAAAAACTTTTTAAAACACAAAAACTTGTAAAGAATGTAATAAATGTAAAATAAAGATAGACACAAATCGGATTAAATGCAAACTTATGCAGGACGGTCCATCTGTCTAATGCATTCTGATTCTTTGAAGGGCAAAGGAAAAACAAATAACAAGATGCACGGCACACAAAGTAAAAATTACACGGATGTAAAAAACTAAAATCATGTTTCGAGTTCAACCAATAAAAAAATACCTATCGTTCAGAAGAACAAAAGTTATGAATGAAATGAATAAAATTCACAAGTTGTTAGGAACTTAAAAAAAAATTACTAAATTACGAAAAATAAAAGAATTTGTAAAAGGCATTTAAAGATTCAACGCTTGCAATTGCTGAGACTCTGTGTTTTGCTTTGTTTTTTAAATACGAGAAAAAGGATCTTTAGGGTTCATTTTAAATAATTTTATGAGGTTATTAAATACATACTTTGAGCAATAGATAAGACATACAATTTCATCATTATATATTGAATATTGTTGGCGATATTATGAAAAACTCAGAGGAAAAACTTTCATGAAAATGTCGTGAATATTCGCGGAAGATATTAACTTGTGAAAATAGTACTTTTTCAGGCCTCAAAAAAGAAACATTTCCCAAATTTGGAAGTTTTTTTTTATTTTTTAAATAAATGCTTTCTCCATCCAACAAAAAAACACAAAATTACATAATAACACTGAAAAATTTTACAGAATATTTTACTATTCTTCTCTTAATAAAACCCAACATTTTTCAGTTCAAATAAAAATATTGGCAAGTAAGTTAATCTTTTACTTTTATCCAATGTAATGGAAAGATAAAAAATTTAACATTCTAATTTTCTTTAAAATAAGCAGATCAGACCAAAGATATTTAAATGTGTTGTACATAAGAAAATGTAAGATTAATAAGTAAAGTTAGTTCAAGTCTAGTAAATAGTATATCTAATTATCAAATAAATTTTCAGTGGGAAAAAGGTATATGTCCAAGTATTAAGTTTGGAGAAAATCGAAAAAATAAAGTATAAGTAATGGAATTTACGTTGCATAAATATAAATTTTTTAATGGAAATTCAGAACCCTTATTTAGAATACAGAACAATCATCAAAAATAAAAGTATATTAAGAAAATGTTTCACAGTTGAAAAAATTGATAGACTTGTTCCCTTTTCCAAATTTATGAAATTGCAGCAGAATAAAAACCACTCTAATCGTCAATTAAATTATATTTCTGCATAGTTCACACCACAAAGAGGAAAAAAGAAAGACTAATGAAATCAGAAATTATTATGAAACTGAGTCATTAAGGCAGTATCAATTGAGTAAGTGAATATCAAGGAGTTAAGCGCCTATTGGATAAAAAATGTTAAAAACACTTTTAAATATCGCCAACCTGTTTTGAATGCCAAATATTTAAATATCGCTTAAATTTTTACTGTTGTTACCAATAAAACTGTTGTGTAGGTATAATTCAATAAGTTGGTTAGCCAATTTTTTGCAATATTTCTGTTATTCGGAGCCCAAAACAGCTTGGCGATATTTAACGGAACAGATAACAGAATTGTACCTTCAAATGTATTATTTTAATTTATTGATTATTAAAGAATATTTAATTATAACATAGAAAACGTTTTTATTTTGCATTACTAATAAAAACTAGAAGTATAAAATGAATTTAAAAAATTCTACTTTATAATTTTTTAAAAAGATATTAAGCTAATTTTTAATAGATATTAGTATATTTTAATTAATTAATTTGTGTTTATTTCCATAAATTATTGTGTTGGAAAAACAATAGATATTAAAAATGCAAGACTTTTGAAGACATAGAAATATAAGATTTCCTAAATTGAATATAAATGCATTTATTCTTTTTTAAAAATTTGATATAACACCCGTAGTAATAATAATAAACACAAAAAATAAGTAACGTAATTTTGTTATAGCTACTATAAACGTGTTCTTCGTAGCTAAAAACATTTTTTGGCAAGTATTTTTCTTTAGAAACAGTTTTACTTCCACAAGATTTTAGATTTAATAGTTAAAATTTTCCATGTTTGTAAGACATAAAAGTATAACCATAGCAGGAAGGAATTACTTGTAGGTAGGCCGCATACATTAAATTTAAAGTTTTGAACATTATGCGGAAAATTACGATTGCCTACCACAAATTCATTGTTGAATATTGTATAATAATCTAACTGAACTTAAATTGTATAGTAAGCATTTATAGTTTTAAAATGAGGTAATAATAAAAACATCTACAGAAGAATAAATAACAGTTTAAAAGTCCATTCTTAATTTAAATGAAATTAGTTTAAAAAGATAATGAGTCATAACCCTTTTTGTTTAAACCTAATAAAATAGCGGATGGAATAGGAAAATTAATTTGTAAGGAAATGGGAAAATGATTTTGAAATGAAATGACTAGAAATGCATAATCAGACACCAGACATATGACCGCAAAACTTAAATAACACAAAAAAATAAAAGTCACGCTGTCAACTATTTTGCACTATAATGCACTTTAAAAATCCAAAATTATTGCTTATTGAAATGCATAATCTCAATAATTTTTAATAATTTTAAAAGTAATTATTAACATTAACGTAATACTTTCTTAATTTGAATTATGTACTTTAAACGTAAGATTATCAAGTGTTTAATTTGAATATTATACCACGACTCCCCTTATATTCGAGTGTTACCCAATTATGTTTCGCAGCATGTTTTTCAACTTTTCATAAAAGGAAAAAAACAGAGGAGTGTATCATTCAATCCCCACTTAACCTACGACAATATGACAATCATTCTTCAGATTTGGGTTTCAACACATACTAAATAAAAATAGGTTAAAATCTATCCTTTAACTCAAGTTTGAAGCACAGTTTTCTAAAAAAATAAAAAACCTCCACCAAAAAACAACCCTTGTCCCGAAAAACAAAACAAAACCGAAACTCAATCGAACGCATTTTCTCCCAACATCGACTCCCATCGATAGTAAAAAAAAACAAGAATCCCCCAAAAAACAAAACCCAGAAAAAAAAAACATTTTCCTGACTCGCTTCGGATCTAAGCAACCAAATAAACACGCAACGTCTACGATTTACCCCCACAAGAGTCTCGTTATCCGATGTCCTCCCTCTCATCAAAAACAACCAAAACAACCAAAAAAAAAAACAACCAACAGCAGGCATTTGTTTCCCTCCCCAAAAAACAATACGTGGTTTTACCGTTAATAACGGTAACAACCGTGCATAAAAACGCCGAGATCTGGTCCATTTGTTTCCCCCGTTCTGTCCGGCTTTTTTGCCCGTAATGACGGCAGGAGGAAAAAATTAATAAAAACGGAGGAGGAGGAGGAAGAGGATGGATGGAGCCGAGGGATGGTGAGAGGGTGTGTGTTTCGCTCGCTAGGTTTCAAGCACCTTCGGGGGGAGATTGTTCGCCCGGCTTCTCTTGGAGGAGCCTGCTAAAGCCAGGCGAGTCACGCGCCAATACCGGAGCTATTGTTGGGGGAGGGGGTTGGCGCCCGATTTGGCGCGGTATCGCTGGGTTAGAAAATTTTGGTGGAGTGTTTTCAATGTAGAATTATTACAGTAATAAATTTGTTTACTTGTGTAAGGAGAATTGAAAATTTCTTCCTTAAGTGCAAAATTAACACTTTATTTAAATACGGATAGGAATATATTTTGGCTTCTCCATAAAGTTTAACTTTTTTGAAAAAGTATTAATTTTTTTTTATCTCTCCAAGTCGATCCTATTTATACTTGACAGAAACGTTCCTCTGACTCTATGACGTCACTTACATACTAAATAGAGCATTTTCAATCACATGACTCGTACCTAACAACGGCCTTAGCAACAGGAGAGGTTACAGTTTTTTGCCCTACAGAGGTTAACAGTTACAGAAAAAAGGTGGTCGTGCAATTCTTCTATTGGAGTATTTGCAATCACGTGATCGCATACCTAAAAACCGCCTTAGCAACAGTTAAACGCCCTACAGAAGGTACACAGTTAAAAGAAAATAACCGGTTGTGACGTCACCTGAAAACACTCTATAACTTAAACTAAACTAACCCAGCTCGGTGTATGAATTTTGAGTGAAACTAAGAACGTCAATTTAAAAATATGATTATTTTGTTAATTCCATGTGGAACATAATATAGCTTCTTTTTATCATGATTTGAGTACCAAAACTCCTCCTAGCAACCCAAAAGGCTTTCTGTTTACGCAGTTTCTGCTTCCGCGTAGTGACTTCATAGGGACAGGAAACGTTGCTGTCGAGTATAGTAAATGCTATTTTTTATGGTGGAGGAAAGGGAAACAAATTATATTTTTATGTTTATAATAAGTTATAATTTAAACAAAGTGTTAAAATTTTACCATTATCTATCCCTTTTAATTAATAAAAAAAACTTTTTCTAATACAGATTCTTTTAAACTCTTTGTTTACGAGTTCGATACTTTTTCTAAGATTCATTTTAATGACTGTTATTCGTAAGGTAAGAAAAGTAAAAAAAAAAAGAGAGAGAGAGAAAGGTCTTGATTTATTTGCGTGACCGGCATTGGTAGCTTTGATATCTTATAATATATTCAAGTATCGAAAATGTATTTGAGGTAAATATTAAATTAACTTGAATGAAATATTTTCATATAGTTTTATTTAAGAAATACTAACTTATCATCTTTCAAAATAAAATTAAAACTATGTATACTCGGAAATCAATGAAACCTAAAATAAAATTTGAAGGAGAAACTCTTTTGCTTTACTGTTTTACTTTGTTTCACAAGGGCAAAAGTGATGCAAGAAAACATTTAAAAAGAATTTATTTTTCAGCATAAAATCAAACGCATGAAAACTTGTTCAAGCCTTTGACAAGCCTTTAAAATAAAACAAGAACAATCATTTCCCCTCACATCAGTTTCACAATCGAACTTCAACCCACTGTTCTAAAGTTTGTTTCTCCGCAACATAACGACCCTCGCAGGAAAACAACTTCTACAGGTCACTCTCAACAACACACAAGCTTTTCCCCATCCAGACATCCCACCCATCCCAATCTCTCCAAAACCATTTTTTAACCATTTACCTCAATCACAAAACCCCCACCTCCATCTTGGCGACCAAATGGGGCGCCAAATCCTCCCCAAAATGCTCACTTCAGCTCCATCCTCCCGGCAACCCCTCCCGTCAACCAAACCACGCTATTCTCACTCTCCAGAATAACGATAGAAACGACGACATACCATATATCCATAAACGCACAGGCATACCCATCCACGCGAGTATAACCCACTCCGAGCATATATATCTATATACTTATCCCCGTAGGCGGAGTCACTGGTTTTCATGGTACAATGGCCAATTAACTGTGGGGAATAGGGAACCTATTAACCTCACCTCCCATTCAACTTATTGAGTCTGCTTCTTGAAGCGTGTTGGGAGGCGAACAGGGGCTTTTTCCCTTCGGTTTTTGTATCGAAAAATATGTTTGATGTTGCTTTGAGACCTAATCGGAGCGGAGACCTAATTCAGGGCAAAACGATTGTTTATTTGTGTTTATTCGTCATTATTCGGCCGGTTAGGCAAAGGCACGGGGATAAATTGTCAATTTGGGCGAAGGAGAAAAACTTTGTTAGCAAAAATGAAACCCCCTCACAGAGTGGGGTTTACGCGATTTGACTTTTGATGATTCGTTTTCGGATGCAAATTGAAAGATCGGATTTCTCATCGGCGGCGGTAATTTTTTCGTCTTTCATTGTTTTGGAATCGGAACGTTTTCGTCGTTCGTTTCGAACGAGTATTCTTTTGTACGGAGTGGCCACTTCAAAGAAATGCGCCTCTGGTGCTTCTTTACGGAAAGTGTTTTGTGATGTCGGTCCTCGTGGCTATGGCTTAAAGCGGGAGGTTTTTTTTATCTTTTTGAAAGAGATGAACGGTTGAGTAAACAAGCGAGTCGGAGCGTATTTTGGAATTATCCGGATGTTTGGTTTTGATTTCTTAGAGAAATTCTAAAGGAGAGTAAATAACTCGGTTTTCGGTTAAGTTGGTTTGAATTCAAATTCACGATTTCTAAAGACCCTCAATTCATTCCTCAATATTTTAATATTTTAAGGGTCAAAAAATTTTTAAGATACTAAGAGTTATATCGATTATTTTTTGGCTGAATAGAATAATGATTGCATTTTTTTTTATTTTAAACAAACAAATAGCTCCCCGTGCACCACAATGTATTGCACGGGGCTTACAGAAGTAAGTAATAAGATACTATTTATATTACAACAAAACAATACAATGACAAAATATTGAGAAGTGACAGGCTTAGATTAAAAATTAATATTTTGATTAGGTAACAAGCTTAGATAGATTTCTTAAGGTGTTAAATTATTGCTGAACTTAAGGAATAAATGATTGCATTGAGATACATTTTTTTTTACTTTAAATACTTTAGGCGTTCAATAATAAAAATAGGAAGCAATTCTTACTGTTAATAGAAGATTCTCCCCAATGTTTTAAAATACTTTAATATGTAGTTTTAAATGATACACAAGTAGTTTAAATGATGTATTTCCGAAAATATCTATAATCTAGATATTATTTGAATCGTTAGTTTAAAAAGGGAATAAGCATGGCCACCTCAACTAATAAGGCCGTAGAAGCTTGAAATCTTGAGTGATGTCAGCCTTCTATTTCACGTCATAGACGCGTTTAAGACAACAGCGCAACTCCAGTCTGGAATCTTGATCACCCCACCCCTTACAGCCTGATTGGTCTACTCAACTACGGTGAAAACGTCACTTGAATTAGCCACACCGACACACGTGCCGAATATTTCAGATGGGAAAAACGTTTGATCTGAATTAGGATTGATTTGACATAAGGATCGCAAAGAATTACTCTCTTAATGACAGAGGGGGTTAAAGAGCAGAATAAATCCTGATCTGAAATTTGCACCCAATCCTTGGATTGGACACCTAAGATTGGACCTAAAACCAGCAAAATCTTTCTGTTGATGATAACATAAAACTGATCGAAAAGAGGAAACACCAGTTAATATTTAACCCCCCTCCATTGTAATCGTAAATTGGAAGGCTTAAAATATGTCCGATCATGAGTTTTAAACCAGGCCCGATTTTTACAATTTTACTCAAAATTTAATCATTAAACCAGATTTTAGTGATCAAATATGATCATTAAAATTAACTCAAACCATTTTCAGGTCTTAAGGGAAACCTCTTTTTAGTTCTGCAAAACGAAACTACACAACATAAAAGTGTTAATAATAGAGCACGGAATCAACTTGAGGTTCGCGATCTCTAACTCACTTTCTCACTTCTGTGTGTGACACGTGTGTCGGTGTGGCTAATTCAAGTGACGTTTTCACCGTAGTTCAGTAGACCAATCAGGCTGTAAAGGGTGGGGCGATCAAGATTCCAGACTGGAGTTGCGCTGTTGTCTTAAACGCGTCGATGACGTGAAATAGAAGGCTGACATCACTCAAGATTTCAAGCTTCTACGGCCTTATTAGTTTAGGTGGCCATGGAATAAGTCCAAAAATGGCAAGTTGACTTATTATTGTGCTCAAAAAATCTCTAAGCTTTGCTCTACATATGAGTGGAAAGAGGGTAAAAATAACTACCCCCTATAAGCAGATATAGCCCCTTGAATTCTATTCAATGTATTTTTTTATTAAATTTGAAATTTAAGTTAATTTTTCTGTCTTTCCTTATTCTTTGTGCTGAAAAATAAGTAAAAATAAAATTGTTTTTAATTTAACGGGACAGATAACGGAATTGAACCCATTTGAATTAAAAATGTCTCGATTTATTGAAATTTTAATTTCATCAGTGTCAATTAATTTTGTAATCTACGCAAATTAATAGAAGTAGTTCGGGTAATGTATTTTGGAATATTATATTATAGCATATAAAAATCAATAGCGCATTTTGGAATACTGCTATGGTTATAATGTGTTAACGTTCTTTGGTATTCTTGGCGATGAATTCATTTAAAGTAACTTCTAAAATACTCTTATCCTGATCTGAACTTCCTATCCTTTTTTAATACGATATGAAGGGGATAAAATTGATCTTTTTAATTTAAAGAGGTGATGTGATAGTGTTTTAAACGTTATACAAGTTAGGTTAAGTGCAATGAGGTGAACAGTATTGAATGATTCATCCCCTAAAACAAATCCCCAAATAACCTCGACCCTACATCTTCTTCCGAACTACGAAATATATAGAAATATGTATGCATCTCCATCTCCATATTTTTATGCACTATTCAGTTAACTTACGTACGATTGGTTGTATCGAACCCATATAATTCAACCCAATCTCATGAGGCAGCTCCGAACACACCATAACAACTTTTACCCATCCCGAACTTCCTCAAAAAACCGCACCTAATCAGCAACGAAGTTTCGCCTTTGGAATCCGATTTACCGTCCGGGCCACCCGAACTTCGCAAACAAAAACATCCCGCTGCATCTGCATAGCGCATCGTAACAAGGAGCCACACAAATATCTACAAGAAATTGTTATAGAGAAATAAGCGCGCAACAAAGGTGGCTATGGATCGACCCATAAACACCCCAATGTGAAGAAGGAGGCACAGGAGGTGCCGAGAGAAATTTATCCCTAAGCGCTAGCCGAATCGAATTTTCTCGCGCCAAACGCCAGATGGGGTGAGGGTTGGCGAAGGAGGTTGGCGGGGCCCCTTTGAACGCCAGCCCGCCAATTAGGGTCCCTTTTTCCCGCCTTTATTGCTTATTACGGGAGACACATAGCTTTGGGGCAATTTAGTAGGGCGATGGTTGTGTTGTGTATAGGGGAGGAGGGCGCCCCGGCCGTTCGAAACGAGTTTACCCCGCTGTTTGTTTGTGGAGGGCGCCCTCCGAAAGGGTAACTTCGTTTGTGGGGAGTGGGAAGCTGTAAATGCCTGGGGAGGGGGCAAACATTGAGGGGGCGCTGTTCCGAGATCCCTGACCAAAAGTGAAACTGTAAGTGTTTGAAAGAACTGCAAGTGTCGGCATCGTTCCCTGAAATTTCAAACAAGGAATTCCAGTATTTACTCTATCGTCCCTCATTTCTCCATCAATGTTAGAATTTACACGATGATAGTAGGTGTTCCTCGGTTGCTGCTAATCGTTGTCTTAATTCTTAATCGATTGAGGAATTTTCTTTATTCAGAATTAGTACAAAGGAAGACAAAGATGTTTTTACATAAAACCATTATCAGACCGATATTCACATATGGCTCAGAAACCTAGGCAATTTATAGCAATCTTATAGAGTTACTATTCAAATTAAAAACACTTTCAAACTAAGCATATTTTACAATACTATTTTTAGAACACATTTCCAGCACCTATCAAACATATTCAGAACATTATGACAACACAATAATGTGTTAAAAAGTGTTCTACCACGGCTTACTAGATACTATACTAGTATCTATAGTAAGCCGTGGTTCTACCTAACAACACAGCTAAAAAGTCTATTGTTAATTTGAAGGCAAAAAAGTGTTCTTAAATAAATTCGTAACGTGTTTTTTTTTTTTTTTGTACGGAGCATTGGCAGTGCATTAATGCTAATTAAGATTATAAAGTCATGAGGAATAAAAGTAAAATATACCACAGTAACTGGTACACAATTTTTTGTATTGCTTGCTATATCGACTGGCACACCTATTGGTATCGTGCAAACGGGGCTTTAACATGTGAACGAGGCTCAGGCAAAAAGTTGGAGCACTTTAAAACAGGTTTTTCCTAGTTAGAACTTAAAAACGGAAAAACAAACTTTCCAAATGAGGTTAATTTTAAGTACCTACTCAAAAGGTGGAAGCTGAAATTCCCGTTTGAAGTTCTAATTACATCACATTTTGTTTCTTTATACAATGCTATACACATGAGGCGTGATATGACATCTAGAAAATACATAGAAAACTATCTAACATAGTTCTTTAGGAATATTTCATTTCAAAAGTTATATTCTAACGGGGTTTCAAAGTAATTCTATATTAAATCTCCGCATTGACCAAACTGTAAGTAAATCAAGAGCTTTTTGAAAAAATTTGGATGTAAATAACACTAAGGGCCTTGCACCCCAGGCCGGTCATGAAAACGGAAATGGGCATCGTAGGACTTAGCCTACTAGGACTGTTTAACAGATGAGTTTAGTTTAGTAGATAATAGTAAGGAACGTTTTAATCTAAAACAAACGAAAAAAAACATACCAAAATGCCAAAAAATAATCGATTATGTCCAAATATTTTTCTTTTTTACATTTTGAAATAAAGCCGCAAACGTTTTATAAAACTATTACATTACGGGTTTTAAATGTTTAAAGGTTATAACATATATAAGGTTATAACAATATTTTAGCATTAATACTATTTAAATAAAAAAAACTTTTATAAAAAAATATATTTAAAATTAAGTATTATAAAAATGAAATTGATTCCTTCTGAGAACAGTATAAAATGTCCTATAATAAAATGAGTATTCCCCCAAATAAATTTCCCCTAATGTCCTTTAGAAATAAGGAATAAATTGAAATTATCATACTGAATCAAAATATTTGCTCACAAAATAGTAAAAAATTATCATTAGTTACTATAATATTAGTTATGGGATTAATAGATACTGATACATCTAAAATGAAAATAAAGATGATTTTTAGCAAACTCCAGCTATTATTTTAACAAATTGTATTAAAAGTTTATAACATAACATAATTCGTAACATTTATAACATTATATATTATGTATAATATTTATAAAATTATATATTATTTATAACATTTATCCATAGGTAATTTTAAAGATAATTTTCTGATATTTTAAATATACAACAGCAAATAAAAAATCTAAAACTTTTTCACCTTTTAAATGGGGTTATAATTAAATACTTACGAAGGTTGTGGTTTTAGAATAATTTAAGTTCTCTTCAAATAATTGACTTTAAATATTAAGAAATAAGCAAAATAACTTTATTTCATAATTAGAGAGGGAAAAACAAAAATAACAACATTAACAACTTAACAAGTTAATGATTTAAACACCCCCAAAAGTATCTAATAAATACGTAAATAATCTTGTATATCTAATAAATACCTACACTTTAAAAAAAGTTTTTAATGGTGTTTTTTTATTTGATTATTTTTGGCAATTTAGCGTAAAACTCGATGCATGAGCCCTTCTAATCCTAATGTACCAAACTTTTTCACTTATTAAATTAAATAATGCAACAAAAATTTAATAGTGGGTTTTTATACTATGATATTTTTTATATTAATCATTTTAATACTCTTAATACGTAGGTACTAATACTTTTATGTATACAGTTGTATTCAAGTGTTTTTAAAAGTGACTTTTTAAATCTACGCCAAAAATATGCTTTTAAAATTGTTTGAAAAGTGAGAAGTGTGAATGAACCTCTGCAGAAATAAAAATGGCAAAATTAAGTCCTCGGAATGAAGTATTTATAGTATTTATACTAAATGCAGATTCATAAAAGATTATAAAAATTAGAAATTGAAACGTAGGGAAGATGTTGAAAGCTAATGAAACAACTACGAACACGTAAAACTGGTTTTTCCTTGTTAAGACTTAAAAGTATAAGAGAAAACAACTTCAAGGATAACGTTTCGAAAACACAAAAATCCCGTTTTAAAAGATAAAGTTAATAATTATTAAAGTTAATTAAGTATATCTAAAAGTTTATTTATTTTAATTTATTTTTAGATTAGGAAGTAAATTAAAAGTATATATGTTTTAAGTTTTTTACGAGTTGAAATAAGGAGCATATAACAGAACCATTTAAGGAAAACTTAACATTCGAAATATTCTAAAGGAATCTTAGATTATGAAGATCCACAATATAACCGATGCTTTTAACAGTTCAAATTTGACAAACAAATTTGACAAATTGACATATATTGATGATGTAGCATATTATTGGGCATTGTCAGTGGTAAATTTTTATATTGCAATGACTTGCTAAGTAACGAAGATATATCTTTTTTTTTATTTAACGTGTAATGATATTCTTTACACAAAATCTGAAGCTGTTTTTAAAATTTAAAATACCTATAAATTAAATACATAACTTGGAGGGACTCAATGAGTTCTGTCAACGTTTTATATAACATATCTGAATAATGTTGTATAAATAAATAAATGCCTTTAAAATTGAAAAAATTGATTACTTACTTTAAAAAATGAATTAAAGTTATTTCGGCTTTAGTCTTTAGTTCCTAATATGCAAATTAAAATTCATTATTAATTAAATATTGTTTTTTTCGAAACAACAAAATGTGATTTCAATTGAAAGAGTAAATCGTAATTATAAAACTTTTTAACAAAAAGAAACATAAAAAAAGTTAATATTTTTATCAATATATTCAATAACATACATTTTTTCAATGAACAAGATAATTTCAAGAACTTTTATACTTTTAATAAATGCTTTATTAATTATCATATTAAAATTAAAGAGTGTTTAAATATAATGATTCATGTGCTTAAAGTGTCATTCTGGAATTAAGAGTTAATCTATCATTTATATTTACAAATATAAATTATATTTATCATTTATATTTGTTAGAATCAACTTAATAAATCCCCATCTATCACTATTTTACACTTTAAATAATAAACTATAAGTTTTGACTAAACTTTGATTCAATGCATTTAAAGCCCTCTTTTACATTACATCTCAGTTAAGGAATAAAAATAAGAATGAAATAGTTAACAATTTTTACAAATGTATTTCTCTTAAATCTTTTAATATTTATTATATCTTTTTAAGCCTGTTGGGGGATTCTTTCTTCATAAAATTTTTTAACATAAAAAAGTATAAAAATTTTAAATTGCATAAGTTGTAGAGTAAGAAATTGTATATCAATCTACTGGTGCATGAATTTCATTGTAACTTTAAATGCTCATTTACGATTTAAATTTGAATTTGTGTTTTCATCCTTTATTTAAACGAAATCAAAGCTTATCAAAACAGTCTTGTCATACCTTTCTTGTGGGTATTAAAATTTTTTTCATACTATCTCACTGGGGGGGAATCCCATTCGTTTATAAAAGTAACTTGAATCTTTCACGGAATAAATTACCTTTCATGAAGTGAAGTGTTCTAACCTTTCATGTTTAACTCCAAGAACTCCCAATTTAGAGTCTACAAGAGATTCTCCCCGTAACATCCCCGTTCAAGATAATCTCTAGGAAAACAACCCCAATACTTTCCCCATTTACCGGGAAAAACAAAACCTCTCCATATCTCGCAGATGGGGCAACAACACCGACGCTTACGCAACATTTTCCCACCCGCGCCCCTGTAACCGAATTGCCAGACTTTCTCCCCGGCCAATCAGAAGCGAGCTCCCCTCTCCCCGTATTCTAATAAGGCGTGTTTAATTTCACCTGCTGGCCCATCCCTCTATCCGTTACGTCATTAACCGCCGTCGACCAATCACAGCCCGCGCCGGCCGCGCTAGGGCCCGGCCTCGCAACGCGGTAAAAACATTTTTACCAGACACATTTTCACTACCGTTTAAGAACGGTTTAATCGGTCCGAGAGTTTAGTTGTTTAATGCTTCGGAACGGGATCGCCTGCCCCGTTTAGTCGCGAGCGTTTTTATTGGACGCTCCTTTGGCCGTAATGTGATTAAAACGGCAGCTTTTAGCCCTAATGAGGGATATTTTTGTTTTCTCGTAATTGGAGAAAGAGGAGAAGAGGAAAAAGTGGAGAAAGATTATCGTTTGCTGCGATTTTTGCGGAGCGGATTCCGGTTTTGTCTTTTGCTGATTGAATCATCGCCATGCTGAGAGAGAAAAGACAGCTCTGTTGATGAGAGTTTTTCTCCATTTCCTCTAATCGGCTGACAAACTTACTAGAGAGAAAAAAAACAACGGAATAATTTCTAAGAAAATATGATAGCGCTGTGAAATAAAGCGAATGCGTTTGTTTAGAGAAGATCTTCACTAAAGAATTGGTGTACCTATTCTGAAGAGAACGCTTGATCAATTTCAAAGAGCATAATTGATCCTGTTGAAAAGTGTGTCTTTGCATTTTGTGGAAAGCACTAATTTTGGTGAATTAAAGCTTTGAATTAGAAAAATTTACGTAATAAAACCCTTAGTTGAACGTGTTATCGAAGGAAAACTTCTAAACATTGTTAAAGTTGATTCAGCATGTCACAACTCTAGATTATTTCATTAAAGAGTGAAGTACATCTTGTGCTATGAAGATTTCCCATATTCTGAATTATTTCTTATTACATTGGTGAAACTAAGCTTCTTTTGTGGACTGAAAGTTTCTTGTGTGTCTTGGAATTCATCAAATGAACTTAATTATTTGACTTACAATATCTATTGAGTCTTTTGAACTTTCCCATTCTCACACAAATTCACTTATTTCACATTCTTGAACTCCGATTTCTATGAACCGACATTTCCTTGAATTGACTGATAACTTCACACAAACAAGTTCCTTCATCACTACGAACTGACTTCATCTTTTCGTACTTTTCATCTTACGAACTGACTTAACATTGTGAAATCAACTAGAGAAAACCATCCTTGAATTGACTGATAACTTCACACAAACAAGTTCCTTCATTACTACGAACTGACTTCATCTTTTCGTACTTTTCATCTTACGAACTGACTTCACATTGTGAAATCAACTAGAGAAAACCATCAAGACTTACGTCTAACAAGAGCCAAACAACCAAGCTTAAACAAAGTTCTTCACAAGAAGATACTAGAGACAACTTTCAACAGACTTCCTCGAACTGACTATTCATACCAACTCCATTGAATCTCTACTTCATTCCAACTCGAACTATTCATTTCAACTCAAACTGACTATTCATTAGGACTTCATTGAATCCTTACTTCATTCCAACTCAAACTGACTATCCATTCCCATTGAATCAATCTCTACTTTATTCCAACTCAAACTATTCATTTCAACTCAAACTGACTATTCATTAGGACTTCATTGAATCCTTACTTCATTCCAACTCAAACTGACTATCCATTCCCATTGAATCAATCTGTACTTCATTCCAACTCAAACCGGACAGTCCGTTCCAACTATCGATAGTTCATACGAGGATGGCCTAACCAGCCGTTTCACGTTGGATCGGACTTGGTTTTCGAGCGGCCAGGGCCGATGCATGCTTAGCGAGGCTAGCGGCTGCGTCGGCTTTGTGGGCGGCATGCTCAACTCTCGGATGAGGTCCTTCCTCATCAGGGACATCCTGGGACCAGGGGAGGAGAGGGACGGAAAGGACTGCGAGCTCTTGCAGCAACAGGTTTCCAGCAGTGGGAGATGCCCCAATGGTAAGAAAGCCTTTCGTTCCTGTTGGTATTCCAGTGAAATCCTTGCTTGCGTAATGTTGAAAAGTTTGGGTAACTTTGTTGGTAGGGTGATATTTTAATGAAAAGATATTGTCCGCCAGATTTGATTATTCAGATACTTTTTGTTTAGCATGTATCGTGAAAAATGTGGGAGGTTTTTTTAGTGAATTATGTTTTTAAAATGTTTTGGGGATACTGTTTTACGTGAACCTTCAAAATTATATCAAATTTTGTCAAAAAAAGTTAACGAGTTTTAACAGAGGTAGATAATATTTTTTTTTTCAAATGCCTCGTATTAAGGTTTGGAAAAAGATTTATGATAGTTTAGTTGTTAGTACTTTTATTTTACTTTTTACTCTCTGTAACACTACGAAAAGTTTTCATAATTTAGAATTTTATTCTTCATTTGGATAACAAATCCTAAAAAACTTAAACTAGCTTGTTCAATGTACTATATTAAGTATATATAAAGTTTTAAAATACAATAAAATATCCACATGAAAGGGAAGAAATACATTTTGACCATGTTGCATTAAAAATACTTAAAAGTATTCTTCAAAAGATTTTTATAAAAATGCAGAGAACATTAGAAACATGCAGAAATTAGGAACGTTATTTTTTTTTGTTTAACATATGTTATGTATTAAAAGATAAGCATATACTGTTACTTATTTACACGTTTTCTTAACTTAAAATAGAATAATAATGATGAATTGCTTAGTAAAAGAAATTCAAACTTTTTAGGTAAAGATTAGATTTAAAGTTTAGTTTTAAAATTAATTTAAAGTTTAAGTTTTCGATTAAAGTTTAGAAAAATAATTTTGGGTTATTACTTTGCTAACTGAAAACCAAGTATAAGTTACCTAAAAAAACAGAGAGGACAGTTGGTATAGATGATAAATTAAGAAATATTAGAAACTGGGAATGTTAAATAATTTATTTCGTTCTGAATCCTTTAAACAAGCATATTCGCTTCTCTTAAGTTATACTTCTATTTGTATTATAAAATATGTTTGTATACTTTTGGACAGTTTTAAGATCTTATTCAATAAAAAAAGAAGAAATAAAATTTTTATATAAATGTTCAATACCTTAACAATTTATATAATTTCTCTTTATAAAATCTTGAAAAAAAAATGGTTTTAACAAGTCGTCAATAAATTCAGTTTTAATTGAAATAACATAATACTTAAATTATATTTATTGATTGAAACGATCAATTTTTACATATAACTTTTCAGTAAAAAAGGAAGGATATCTTTGAAAATAAAGGTATAAAATGGTGATTTGGAACGTTTCCTAAAATAATTATACAATTTTTGTACTTTGAATAACGTTTAATTAACAACAAAATTTATTTTCTACTGAAATTTTCTAATTAATTTAGTACATAAGAAAGCCGCTTAAACGCCACAGTTGATTTTTTAAAAAATTTAATAATTCTCAATTTTTAATATATTTTCAATCACATATATCATATCATAATCAATGTATATCATATTTTGTTAAATCATATTCCTATTACGTAAGGAAAATAGTTTCATCTTTTGTAAAATTTCATGAATACTATTCGTGTAAAGTATAATTTAGCAAATTTTAGAATATTTATATAAAAAGGTCAACAAAGACAAAGGTCATTTTAAAAACTTCGCTTTTTAAATTAGTGACAAAGAAATAATACTAGAACCGTTGTTTTTGTTTCAAAATGGGATTTCTCAAGATTTTAACTTTATTATTTTACTTAACTTTTCACGGATCCTTTTTTGAAGAGGAAATCTTTCGATTATAATCACCATCACGTTCTTTAAAAATCACAGAGTATACAGCTCTATTCTCCGTGCTTTAAATGAAGTAATCGGAAAATGCCTTTCTAGAAATTGTTGCTAGGTACCTTCCTGCGAAATAACAAAGATCTGGGGTCATTTGGGACGCTGCTGGGCTCAAAAACGTCGAAAACGCTCAAAACCCCCCTGTGGGTCAGAAAAAAGAAATTTCGAAAAATCCCTTCTTAGTGCGCGTATAAGGCAGCGTTCGAAGTTGGGGTGTTTTGCTGGTCCGGGACAACTAATAAACGGCTCGGACCAGTGGAATCAGAAAATCACTGGTCCGCCGGACCAGTATTTCTCGAGCACGTGTAAAATCATTTAGACGATTTGTTCAGTGATATAGCGGTATTTTAAGTTCGTTTGATTGCCTTTGGTGAAGCAAGTACATATTTTTGACAGAATCCGAAATGTGGTGATATGGGATAGGGGAGCCCCCGGCGAAAAAGAAAAAATGTTAATATGTATTGATTTTTAACCTTATACTATTTGGTACTCACATTCAGTGCAGTAGTTACTTTTTATATTTAAACCGGTCCTTTTTAATTTGTCGGACCAGTGATTTTTGTTGCGGACCAGTAAGATTGGCAAAGCACTGGTCCGCAGGACCACTGATTTTTCCCCCCAATTTCTAACGCTGGTATAAGGTCTTCGACCCTACCAAGTTTCGAGTCTTTAGCCCCGGTAGATTTTGCTGTGCGTTGGTAAGTGAGTGAGTGTGTGAGTGAGTGAGTGGTAAATCTCTTTTATTATTATAGATTATTATCCTTTTTTTAATATTAGTCAATCCTATAATTATAATTTATAAATTTTAAGTCCATCGTATCCAAAAAGGTCTCAGGATCACAAATGTGTCGGAGAATTCATATAATTATAAATAAGTATTATTCAATCTGTATTATTATTCACTAAGTTTTGTCCAGGTTTCAAATCACAGAATACCTAATATTAACTTTATGCATTAATTTAAAACCACGATCACTCATAAAACAATATCTTATGAACATTTAGTTTCATCTTATTATCCTTTATCATCCCAACTTAAGTTCTGGAGGTCATTTAAAAATGGCATCAATGATAAATCTACCTGAAACCATCAAATGATATTTCTCTATAATTAATTTAATTCATTTGTGCATTCAAAATTAATTAATATTCATTTCTGCAACCTGATAATTCAATTTCAATGTGAAAAAAAAAACTGAATTAAGTAAATTCAAAAAGTAAATGACCAAAAGATAACATTGACTGAAAAAGAAGGAAAATGAATTATGAGTTTTACTTTGTACTTTTTCAAGGAGAAATTTAACTTTTAACATATCCCAAATGCTAATATAGAATAAACATACATTTTAAAAATAAAAGAGAAAACAAAAATGTTTATTTCATTTTTGGTTCTTTAGGATTTTATCCGGGCGCAAGCACCAAGTTTTCTATAATATGACTGGAAATATTCAAACAATGAAAAAGAACAATTTGATACATCATCTAGAAGTGTTGCTTTTTATTTTTCAAATGTTTTTCAGTGAAATTTCAAAATTATTGCCAGTAAAATATGATAGACGAAATGGGTACCTGGCTAATACTAAAGTATCAATTTTTTCTATCTTTAATACTAAAACACCTTCAATTTCATAAAAGCAAATAATTGTTAAAAATAGCTGTGGAAGTCATCATTAGCAGGAATAAAATTTCTTCCAGCCGGAAGTAGATTGTCATTTGAAATTAAAAGGATGACGTCAAAAAGATGATGTTACCAAAAAAAAAAAGATGTTAACAGATGCTAAAGTGGAGATGGGGGGGGGAAGATCGAAGATGACTAAAAATTTTCGTACACACCTGTTGGAGTGGAAACTTTTGGTTTTATTTAACATCTTCTGGAACGGCCCCCCCAATGAACTCATATTTAAGAAAACATTCGAAAGTTTAAAATATCTTACTTTTTATATTATTTTTTTTTCACACAAATATTTTTAAAAATTAGTTGAAAATCATCTGGATAAACTGAAAGTGGCCTTACAAAGTATGGAATAAAGTAGGTAATATTTTTCTTACGCTGAAGACCTTTAAGCTTACATAGCATAAGGATGCATGCAGAGAGCACACGTTGACGATTGGTAAAAGAAATGCACAAGTGTAATGGGAAAGGAAATCGCTGTTTTAAGCTACTTAAATTGATAAAGTAGTTATTGAAGTATAAGAAGACGTATTTGAAATCTTAAAATTTAGAATGCATGAAACTTGTTTTCAATTTTTAGAAGTTTAATTTATTTAATTTTGTGCAATAATTCTAATACACGATTTTCCAAAATAAATAGTTGATTATACTCATAAAACACAATGATTACTAGAAATTGGCTTTTTGAGTCATTTATGAGAATTTTCTAAAAAACGTTTTTTTCAACACGTCCGTGGGGAAAAATGTTGCACTATTGTTTAACGGTTTACAAATGCAAATACTACAAATTACAGAACTAAATAAATAAATATTACAGATCTTTCAAACGCACATAATTGTTTTGCACTTGATATTGCATTTGTGATATCTTATTATAAACATACAATATTTGTATTTATTAATCTTACTCATCCACATTAATATCCTGCATAAACAAATAAAATCATGAAAAAATTCAATTTACACTTAGTTTGGCCATTATTTGGTGCAACTTTATCACAAAATATCCTTTGACAGAAATTTTACATTATTTGCCATCATCATACTGGAATGTGATAGTATTTAGTATACTGAAAATTTTTTAATATATTTTACATTAAATGGCAAAATAGAATCAAAATTTTAAAAAAAGTTTAGAACCAAAATATTTGATTTTTTTTCTCTAAAAATAGCAATAACATTATCGCCAACCAATAACAAGTCATCCAGAAGTAATTTAACTTGCACATGTATTCACATGAACAAAACCCGATTAAAAAACACCAATTACCTACAGTCCATCAAGAATGTGTCCTTGGACACATTAAAAGTAACTTTGATAATTACTACTTACATCTAAAAACAGTAAATTTATTATATTTACTTATTTTTTTTTATTTAAAGAGGTAATTTCACATTTGCAACTTGGTAGAAGCTGTTTACATACAATATTGTCCACAGATTCAAATTTTCAATTATTTTTTAATTTTAAAATTAAGTGTCCGTAAGTACAACCGTCCTTAGCAACAGCAGTCTCCCCTTATGGATTTTAATCAAAATTTTGGTCTATCAGTTTAAACCAGATAGATTTTTTGGCATACATAATTAAAAATACATTGACTGAATCCTGCATTTTCATAGAAACAAACACACGTACAAAAAATACACACATATTAATTATTTTTAAACTTAGATAGAATTGGTCTTGCAACTGGTGCCATATTAGGGTAGTTACACATAAACCCCTTGAATAACGTGTTTAAACGGAAGTTCTAATCCTTACAATGAAGCAACGTAAGTGTGACAAAAAGCGACAAATATGTTTACAACACTGCTTCACCATTTCTCTTATCAAGCGCAAATGCAACAGAAACAACTTATAAGCCAATTTTTTGAAGAAAGAAAAAGCAATTTTTCCCGATCAAACTCATAATCACACCGTAACGCCCGTTAGAACATACCCCTCACCCCAGTCAATCAAAACCCACCCATCCACATAAACGAAGGTTATGATGAACGACCTATGTATCCACTCAACTCCAATAAAAAAAAAGAATAAACACGACTTCACACACGCAAAAAAAAAAATCCCCCTCCTCCATTCTCGTCAAAAACCCGGGTCAAAAAATTATTCAATTTTTCCCTAATCAATTCCCCATCCGCATTAAACATAAACCCCCATTCACAACAAGAATTCCTCACGCGACACTGACGACTCAATTTGCAACTCAAAGAGTCGGTCACGAACCTTAATAGCCTCAGCAGCACCTCAACAAAGCCGATTCAAAATCAAATCGGCCACATCACCACCACCGGGGTGTCAGGAGTGAGGGCCCCCTCTAATAAAAGACCCATGGCTTCCTAATTTATAGGTCTACTCCGATGTTTCGTTTCAATCACCCCTAATGGGGGGTGTTTCTTTCGGAATGAGGTGGGTTTACCGTCCCCCGGGAAGTGCTGATTTTTGTGATGGAAATCGGCCGCGTTCTGTTAACAGGATGCCGGGGGTTTTCTTTATTGCGTGTTGTTCTATTGTTGGAGTGGTTTTTTAAAGGGGATTTTCGGTGAGGCGGATGTGATTGAAGGTGGATTTTTTTTTTATTATTGAAGCGGGGCGTTTGACGTTAAGTCGTGGGGTTTTTTTATTAGCCTGATCGGGATGGATTTGTTTGAGGGTTAGGGTGGGACTAATTTTCAGTTGAAATGAGGGATTCCTATTTAAAAATACACAGAGTGGTTTGAAAATTTAATATTCTTCGTACGAAGCTGATATTTTTAAATTTATTTCCGTAGAAAAGACACTTAAAATGATTACAATGTTTATATTTGATAACATATGAAATTTTAGAGTTTAAAATACATATAATCTTTTATTATTAGTTTCCTCCTATTCCTCATAGTTCACAGATTTGAATTAATAACTTATTTATTTTTTGTATGACTTAAATGATTGTATGTTAAAGTACAATGTGAGTATACCTACTATCACTATTATAATATCAGTATCTCCAATTTGAATCCTGTTTTAGAATTTAAATCAGAATTATTTTTGCAACGTTAGTAAAAATTCTATTTACCCTGTTTAAAGAGATATTTTAAAGATATCCAGTGTACCTTATTATGTTATTAACCATTCACTTATGTACCTAATATTTTAAATTGGTCATTCATTTCCTCTTTTATGAGCTGATTATCTTAACATAATTTACTCTCTCAAAGATATATTTGCACTATAAAAGTTTAAGAGTATACTATAAATGACTCCTAAGTATAAAAGATTATTTAAATTTAAAAAATTGTGCTTAAAGAAGAGGTAGAAATAGATGGAAAGTATCTTAAGTACTAACAATTTCACCACATAATGTAAGTTATGCTAAACGCTAAGAAATCTTCACAATAGTAATAAAATTAGTCATCTTATTATTTTTTTAACTACAAAAATCTCTTCAGAATACAGCAACAACTGACAGACTATTTTGAACCAGAAAACAAGTTTATAGGATACATAGATTCAAATACGCATACAAAGTAACAGAAATAAATTTCCCAATAATATAGCACAAAATAACACATTAGAAGTAAAGTATTTCATAAAAACTTACTTCATATCATCGTTAAAGCGACTAGAAAAAAAACAGTGTATGTAAATGCCAATAAACTCCTAAATAATGATCTCAAAACCCAATATTTTTTCTTATGCACGGCATACATAAGTCAAGTAGTATAGTAAGAGGTCGAAACTTCCCACATTCAATAGAATAACAATGTGGGGCACTTGTGACACAAATTTAATATTTTGTGTCAACGCAAAGTGAACCCAGGGGACACTTTGTGGGTCACATTCCTTCCGCACCCCCTGCCTCCCACTGGGACTGCATCTTTGGGGGAGGTGTTAGGTCCCTTTTCTCTGGTAAACAACTCTTCTTTTATGGAAAGTGCTGGAGAAGTTTTTTTTTGTCCGTTGTTCACCTTGAATGCGGGTTTGTGATAAGGATTTTTCCTCATAAGCGAGATATTTGAACTTTAGTTTTGTTATTCAAATGTTGTTGTTCAAAATTTTTTGAACTGAATGAAAAAAGGTCAACGAAAAAAAGGTCGTCCAAACCTGCTAATAGCGCTTCTGTTTGATTTGAGTAAATCAGTAAAAACGTTTTCAAGAAAGGAAAAAAAATTAGAAACATATTTTTTTTTTAATTTGGAAAATCGAGGTTTTGCAACCGAAGTGACCTATTTAGTATGATGTTGATTGACTTAAATAGACCTGAGGTAATTGAAATGAAATTGAATAAATTTATCATATTAAGTATTCAATTTATTTTTGTGACTTAATCAGTTCGTGAAAAATTATCAACATTTTTAGCACTAGCACTATTGTAACAGTTTGGTTCTATTTGACCCGAAATTATTTTCATTTTCCGGGGACCATAAAATGGGTTAACCCTTTTAATCATAAACCGCTCTAGATCACTATTGAAACCTATGGAAAACTGGGGGAGGCTAGGACTGAAAGGATTAATAGTCACTTAGAATAATAAAATTACTTAAGTATAGCATAATGAAGTATTCTACTTCATTTACTTGGAATGAAACCCTGTTTAAATTAAATTCAATGTAAATCTCGTAACTTAAACTCCAGGCCTGCACAACATGTGCCCCGGTAAGTCTCGTACAATTATAAAAATTAAAAAAATTGAGGAAATTAAATATAAAAGATGGTTTGTGATTTTTCTTATCCTTAATATTTGCAATAGAATTCGGTAATGGAAAAATACATAACTTCTTAATTTACCGTTTTGAAAATGCAAACAAATGAAAATGCAACTTTTAGCACAATTTATAAAAAACCTACCTCCACTTACCTACTTAATACATTAAGTTGCAGTTATGTTTTGGGGATATGTAATATGGGATCCCACTTTTCTTTCTCTATCTTTCAATACTTTTAATGCATTGAATGAACATGCAATAGCAAAATTTGACTGTTATTTTGTTCACGTGAACGACAAATATTTTTACATATAATTTGGTCCGCTTCTAAATTAAAGTTGTCCACGCCCGCTCTAGCTGATCACTTCATTCCAAGAACATAAGTAGTTAGTTTCAAATCAGTTTTTCATATTTTTTTTTAACCCAAAGCATGACAAAGCACCATCACATACACCACCCAATGAGCTCTCTTCGTTACAGCAAAAGGTCGGCGAAATCTCAAAACCGGCTTAACACCCACCCCAACCATCCTAATTGACATTCTCCGGATCAGAACAGTTTCTCCGACTTTCCCCACACGCGACCGAAAGCGAAAGCCCCGACACCCCACTCAACGACACAAAACCAACAATCGTCGCAACAAATCAAAGCGACTCTGAAAAAAAAACCAACTCGACTCTCTGAAATAAAAAACTCCGGCTGTATTCTCATGAGTTTGTTTTACACACCCACCCACTTTACATTTCTTTATACCTCCCCCCTCGGTTCTTTTTAATCCCCGGGATTACAGCCCCCCTCTAGCACGTTCGAGGGCCCTCTACCTCTATGGAGGGTCACCCATCCGTCGCCCCCACCTGCCCCCTAATAGACTGAATCACTCGGCTTGGTGGCTTGCCTACTAGAGCGATACCTCGCACGAGCCAATTTGGTCGGATCGTTTTTTGGAAGCATACGTTTGCTTTGACAGCGAAGATCACAATGGGGAAGGTCCACTGTGTAATAATGCCTCTCCAGTGTTTTGCTGCCCGTGGGAAAAAGCCACTTACACTCCTGATTGGGGGGCAATGGGCATGACGGATGGTTTAATGTCAACTCTTTAAGGGGATGAGCGGGGACTCCCGTAGAGTAAACGGGTCGTTGAAGTTTTTAGTAGACAATCGGTCCGAGAGGACGTATGCCTGTCTATCAATAGTAAGAGGTTTGTAGATTAGTCTTTGAAAGCCCGATTCCCATGTTGTTGAATGGCTCCCCTTGGTGAAGATCTGTGGGAAATCATGCTTGTAACTAATTCTCAAATCAAAACACTAGACTCTTGATATGTCCTATTCAACTAATGTCATATGTCTGTGAGATTTAAAAGTACCTTTGGAGCTCTCTAATCCCAAATTATTATTTGTCATACTTGTAAACTGTTAATGTATACGTATACTATGTTACGGACAATGTGATAAATCCGGGAATTAATAATGAACGCGTATCAAGGGCAAAGTGATAAATACTCATCGATGAATTCCATTGAATTTATCACATTGCCCATCGCACTTCGGGCATTATTAATAATGCCCAGTTTATCACTTTTCCCGAAACATATACATTATACAAATGCTTTATGCAGATATGCAAAGTGGAATTCGTATTTTAATTATTTTTATAACAACCTTTTGGAGCCGAAGATGTATCTCTCCCTGCAAGCAACAATTCTTTTAATCTAAATTTTCACTTGAGTTCTTTTCACAAAATTTTTTATTTTTGTAAATAAGGTTTTTGGAAAACATACCGATCATTTAGCATCTCAATAGATAATAGTTCCAATGACAACATGTATTTGAGATTAATACTTTTGGTTACTTTTTATTACTTGATTAATATCTATTGATAGTTGAGTGAGTTTAGATTCTATCAACTCTAGCTTTTCTAAATCTGGGAGGTTAAAATAAGGAGTTACACTTTTTTCCTTTAAAAGTCTATAATTAAATTAATTCATGGTAAATTTTCCTTTTATTAAATAACATTACTATAGGGTATTTTAAGTGTAAGTATACACTAACAAAACTAATTTTTGTTTTCATTGTAGTATTTTTACTTTAAAATATCATAGTTAGGTATTTTTTTATATCAAATCATTCTATTTTTTAAAAAACCGTACTATTATTTCATAAAGAATAATGAAATTCAAAAAATTCTGAAATTTTTCATAACAAAAAAACTTCTTACAAGATTTTTTTTCACCCTTTTTATGAAACCTTTTTTATTTTAAACCACTAAAATACAAACTATATCTATATTTTCACTATATCTAAAAAGTTATTTCTTTTTATTTCAAAAGGGAAATGTTTCACGCAATTTCAGAATTCTTACTATTTTTTTGTTTGATTACCTATTTCTCTTTATTCATAAAATAAAGTCAAGTAAATAAGTTTTTTTTTTTTGAAAAATATTAAGTTTGAAACAGTTTATGCTTCTTTCAAACAAACAATATCCTACTAATGATCATAATTTTAATTTATCATAATAATACTAATGATCATAATCATAACTTTTAAAATATTTTCGAGAACTTAACGTATAATTATTAAACTAGCGTCATTTTAACTCTATGAACTTGAATTTACATAATAAAGAAATTATCGGAAAACAACGCTTTCTCTGTAAAAAAACTGATTAAAATAAAATTACTTCAAGGAATAAAAATACTTAAAAATTAAAAAGTCTCTGATTTCATCATTTCCATAACATATGTAAATAAATTGGGAATCCATACTTCCGTTGCTATAGTTTTAATAATCTCTTCATTTCTAAAATTTCAGTAAAATTCATTATTTAGTTTTAAGGATTTACTAAAACAAGATATTTAATAAATATTAATTTGGGAAAGTTTGACTTCTCTTTAAAAGCAAGGATATTATATACCAGAAGAAAGTTATTAAAATCCATCATACATTTTAAAAATTATTTCAAAAAATAATTATATCATGTATTTTGCAAAGTATAAGCAAGATTATTTTTAAAATAAATGCATCAGTGTTAAAATTTTTAATATTAATCTTGTGCAAAATAAATTTCCGCTTATTCTGTAAAATTATAATTAGTTCAATCGTGACATTTATGTTTCTATCAATAAAAATTGTTCTACATTTTTCCTGTTTACCAATATGTTTATTTGATTAAATTCGTTTTTCATTTCATATTATGAAAACTCCAAATAGGTCTAGTGGAAAAGTGGTGTTTTTAAAAATCAATATCATTTCCAGAGAATTTATGAAGATAATTTTAAAATTCTCAAACATATGTAAATAAGTGAATTTATTACCATTTTTAACACATCTTACCATCAGAAGTTAAAATTTACAAATTAGTATTAAAATGAGTACAAATTAATTTTCATACATAACAGAAAATAATTCATGATATGTAGGATGAAATTTAGCATTGAAATAGCAAAACATTTGCTGTATTTTCTAAATATTGATTTAGGCAATTTTTATTTATAAACTTTAATTCTATGGAAAATTAAATAACATTTTAAGTTGTACGATTATTATTTATGGACGGTCTGCTAATATTTAGTAGGTTTATTTTTTATTTTGAAAATTTGTAAATATACTAAGAAGAGAATGTAAATTTATAACATTTTAGTCATAGTTTAAATTTTCGTTCTTCCAATTGATTATTTATTGCCACTGAAAACGTTATATAATTTTTAATAAAATTAATATCCCGGTGGGTTGCCGGCTTGTTAACATCTGCATTCTTAAATAACATTCTTTTCATTGTCTCAAAAAAGAATTTTTTGACACCAAAGGTCAAAAGAAGCTAGTCATTTATAAAAGTAATATTAATGTATACCTTCTTTTGTTTTATTATCAAAATATATTTACGTATGGGTATTTTTCTTAGTTATCTAAATTTAAATATTTCATTGAAGCAATGTCAAAATTCTCCTATAGCATTATTAATTTAATTAAATCCTTGTAAGAGATGCAGTAAAAACACAATTTTGTACCAAACACAGCCGAATTACATTATAATGAACAAACCAAATAGTTTGCTATTACAAATACTATCAGGATGTTAGTTTTTTGTTCAGTAAAATGCAGTGGCGGCTCGTGGGTAGTTCAAATGGGGGTTCACAATTAAATTTTGTAAATACAATTAAGTAAAAATATCACAATTAGAACAGAAGACGGAGGTGGAAGCTCATCCTGAATAAGGAACAAGTTGGAATATATTCTTATTAGCTATGTTATTATTGACTCATTTCATTTTTATGGGGGTTCACGTGCTCATGCTGTGCTCCTTAACGAGCCGCCCCTGGTAAAATGTGAAGAATCATTCAGCCATTTCATTTTACAGATGATCGTATGAATTAGTCTATTGGAAATCTACGGAAAAGCAATCGGAGAAATTTTTACATCAAAGTGGAAAACCCTTTTACTTTTCTTAACTTCCAAACTCTGGCATTCTCTGGCGATAGTTCACCGAAAAAAATCTCTTTCCTTCCTATCAAAAAATCTTCATAAATATTCACTATTTTACAGCATTTAAACTCCCCATATAACCCTTTCCCTCTCTCCACTCCACAGGCTACGACTCCAAAGAAGACCCCCAGCCAGGGGGCTACTACGGCGGCGGGCGCGGAAGCCCTGGCGGCTACAGCGACGGCCGCAGCCCGCAACCGGCCATGCCGCACAAGGACGGCGGCGGCTCGGCAGGCAAGTCCAAGAAGCCGCGGCGGCGACGCACGGCGTTCACGCAGGCACAGCTCGCCTTCCTCGAGCGCAAGTTCCGCTGCCAGAAGTACCTCTCGGTGGCTGACAGGGGCAGTGTGGCGGAGGCGCTGAGTCTCACAGAGACACAGGTCAAGACCTGGTACCAGAACAGGAGGTAATTGGGACGTCGGATGTCGTTTCCATTTTTCCAGTAAAACAAACTGTTCAAAAATCAGCATTAAAAGTTTAAAAAAAATATTTAATTAGATATTTGAAAATAAAATAGTTAAATTTGAGTTGACCTCGAAACGCTCGTCACGTAATTTGATACAAACAAACATAACATAAACTAATAGTAACAGCCAATTAAGAATTTCTAGATTGGCTGTTACTGGTGCTTTTTGTACCAATTGACGTCACACAACTGTGACGTAGCAGCCGTTTTCGCACCCTTTTTAAAAGGCGAAATTAAATAAAATAAGTAATTAAGCATCAGAATCAAAAAATTCTTGCGACAAAATTTCTTTTTCAACCATCTCTGTCAAATAAAAAAATAATAATAAAATGCGAGAATTGTACATTAAGGTCGTAAATTATTTTTTTGATAATGCACGTAATATTCTGGAATGAAGTATAGTTATACATCTTACAATTCGGTAGCTCCACCTCGTTACCTCTCCTTATATGTTGGGTTTTTAAATTAACATATTACTAAAATTTCACATGCAAGTTCATAAAAGATTTACAAATTAAACGTTTATTATTTGTAATTATTACAATTTAAAAAGGATAAAAATAATATCATTGATCGGGGATAACTGGTTCTTTTCTGATGGCTGATGAAATGATGATGCTTTTCTGATGAAAAAGTGAACAAATATGGCCATCAGTATTTATGCAGCTAATAACAAGGAAATAGGGGAGATAGAATTAACTAATTTGACTAATATTGACTTAAACTAAATTTAATTCGTGCATACTTTTTTAATTTTTCTTCATAAAATTTATTTGTATTTTCAATTTAATGAAATGTAAAATTAAAAACTAAAATTTTTCGAAACAATGAGACATTACTTATTCACTTTGAAAAGCAACGGCAAAACAATTATTGAATTTTAAAATAAAAACTTCCGCTATCAATAAATTTATCAAAAAGAAACCTAAGTGTTTTCCAAATAAATTTAGGGGATAAAGTTATCTTAAAAAATAAACCTCCATAAATTTCCAAAGCAAGTTTTAAAATTAATTCTGATTTTAAAATATTAAGAAACACAATGAAATAATCAAGTATGATACACTAACATAGTATCTAGAAACATTATGAATTTTAAAATTAACATTTATAGAAATGTTCATTATAAAGACTAAGTAATGCTATTCATTAACCTCACAAAGGTCTTATCAAATGTCACTAAAATTTATTCAAAAGGATTAAAATAAATTATATGGTTATAATTTTACCTTTTAAAAACGCAATATTACTACACAAGAAGAAAATAAAGGATTTCAGAAATAATCACTATTGATAACATAAATAACACACTAATATTCATAAAATTATAAGATTTATTATCAGAGTAAACTTTTATTACCTTGTATTACTTATTTAGTTATTTTTTAAATATTGAAACAACTTAACTGAATTTTTTTTTTTAAATTATTGAGCATTTTAAAAAAGGAAGTTTAAGTCAACAAAAGGCAATGTTTACATTTTAATAAATAGATAGGATACCAATCAACATCACCGATTTAAATTGAATTTAAAGTCAATAAAAATAAGTATTAGTATTGGGGTGCATTTAAAGTTTCCAGAAAGAAACAAACCAATGAAAAGATCTTGTAATAAGAAAGGTTCAATATTTTTTGTTAAAATATTAAAATAACCAATTAAAAAATAATATATAATTGTTTTTTATTATTTAAACAAGCAGATTTTTGGCTTATACAAATCTTTTTCTTAGCTTTTTTATAAATTAGAAAGATGTAATTACATATTACAACCATTACAATATTCTTTATCCCATAAACTGATGTCTGGAATCTAAAACAACTATTTTATCTTATTCAGAAATTAGAATTGCTTAAAATTAATGTATGGCTCATCTTGGGTGAAAATATTCATGGCCCGTAAGGAAAATATGAAACATCTAACAAGAAAATTCGACATAAAACCTCGTAATGCAAAACTTCATGATAAAGTAACCGGCTCGGCTATACAATATTTTATTTGACTGTTCAGTTTTTCATTGCAAATTCAGTTTATCATTGGAACGTATTATCATTTGAGCTATTTAGTTTTTTAATTCTTTTCTGGAAGGGCATCAAATGAACGGTTATATTAAAAATTAAAAACGCTAGTTTTAATGTTACGTTAGTAAAATTATTAAAACGTTAGTGTTTTTATGATATTAAGCCTTTATTTGAATGAACCCTCTTTTATTCTAATTTTAAATAATAAATTATACAAAAAATTTAATATGAATACACCTGCCTTAATTATTTACTACTGCTAACTTGCAATATTATACCAACTATAAAAAAGGGTAGTGAATTAATATATCTTTACAGTGATCTTACTTTAAATACAAACTAACATATCGGTAGGATAAAAAAATACATTGTTTTTTCCAAATCCCATCTTCTAAAACGTTTAGACACTTATTTCGCAAAACGTTAATTCGGTTTTATAGATTTTACTAATATGTAGCTTGTATTTGACACTAAACGGAGAAAATATCAACACAACTTTTAAAGACTTTGAAATCAAGATATAATTATATAGAGTCAAAATTTCTCAATTTAAAATAATGTTTAAATGTATTTCAAAAAGGTTGTAAACTTATTTAATTGGTCATTATACCCTAATCATAATATTTAAAGTACCTAATCAAATTTTATTAGTGTAAACTTTTGTATATAATGAATATAACCTCAAGTGTATTATTCCACTTTAATGAACGCAGAGTTTAAAAATAGTTTGTGGGTATTTGATCTTTTTATTCTTTTTATTATTAGCATTTTATACTATTAAAAATAAAAAGTAATAAAAAAGAAATATTCTGCTTAGGATGGACAGCAAAAATTTAATTATAAATTTTTATTTTGTTAAATTCAAATTAATAAAAAAACACAAAACAAATCACAAGAATGAATTCTACATGATTCATTCATCAGTTTCTGAAGTATAAACTATTACCTAATTTGAAATGAATGCATTAATTCTTATTAAACATCAAGCGATATAATGATAACATAAAACGATACATTTTGCATTAAGTTGAACAGGAGTGACCGTGACCAATCAATTTTGATAACATTAGCCATGATCACAATAAGCAGAGTCGACTGTATACATCTTCACACCAAATCCCACACAAGAACAACTTAATACTCAAACTCATCACATAATCCCAAACATCTCAATTCCCCCCCTCATCCAACCACCCCATCACCTCCCCCAAAACCCCCTTATCAACATCGCCACCCTCTCAAAACTCCAAACCCCCTCCGGCACTAATCAATCCTTCTCTCCCTCAGAACCAAGTGGAAGAGGCAGAACAGCCAGCGACTGGAGCACCTTCGCCAGCAGACTGTCACCAAGGAGGTGTCGCCGGGGGTAGGGCACCCCCACCCCCTCGACGGACCCCTCGTCTCGGCCACCTACTACGGAGTCGTGCCCCCCGGCATCCTCAGGAACGTCTACGTGCCCGGCTTCCAGATGTGACTTTTTTTTAATAATGATGATGAGGAGGAGGGATTTTGTACAAAGGATAGATAAATAAAGTGTTTGGATTCATTATAATGTATGTGAGTGTTGTGTATTGATCTTTTGATGGGGGAGGCGGTAGAATAGATGCGGTCAGTTGTGAGAATGGATAAACAGGATGAGTATCAAGAAGAATTTAATGTGTGTTAGTGTTATTTACATGGATATAAATTTTATTCCGTATAAAAATTAGGGATAAGCAAGGGTGTAAATTTTCCTAACTTAATTCCTCATACAATTTAGTAATGAGCAAAATTAAGGTTTCTGAAAATATAATTTCTGTTTCCTACTATATCGAATTAATTGTAGGGTTTGTCTATGATCTGTTAAGTCTGCTACCATCGAATTATTTAAGAAATAAACATATAATTTTGTCTAAAAATGGTATTTTTAAGAAATTAGATTACATTAAATTTGTTAAAAACTATATTAATTATACTAACTATAAAACTATATTAACTAAAATTTTAACTTTAAACTATATCAACTATAAAAACTATATATTACTGAAAATATCCTAGGACGTTTCCGAAGTCAAGTTCCTAATAACATTTTGATTTCTGAATGCAATCGAATCTTAAATGCATGGATGACTAAACGATGGCAATTTTGCTTGTCACTAAAAAATTGAGTTCTTCAAAAACAAAAACTTCAGTTTCACAACGATGGAAATGTTAATTTTATATTGTCTAACAGGATTTGCTGGTGTTTGTTTATGGGACGTTTTCACCATACACTCAACTGGTTATACACTTAACGATATTTTTCTTGTTATGCTAAGTCTGCTATCAACAGATTTGAATAGAATTAATATAATAGCTATAAAGTCAAAGAAAATTAAAAATGAATGGGTTTAGACGACAAAGAGAGCAAAAAACGATGAGTGATAACTTCTGTTCACGGTGCGTAAGCAACCTTCGCAAAGTTTTTTTATCCATATGCATTCTTGTTAAGAAGCTTATCTTACCTTTGCTTCCAAAAGTCGCTTTTTGTGTTGCAGTGTTAAATCGAAGTACAGAAAATCAACCACTCTTTAGTTTGTTAAATTAAATTTTCAGCACTTACAACTTTTTACACCATCGCACATAGTCAGCTATTAACTCATTGTCTTACTTGTTCACCCCTTGGTTTCTTACCCACTCAAATAACTCACTGACTGAACTCACTTGTTTTCAAAGAAAAAGGTTAAACTTTTGAGTTAGGGACTTTCCAAATAAATAAATTAGCTTACCTAAAAGACAGACTTTTCTTCAAAACAGCAATTCTTTTGCACTGAAGAAAAAATGGTAGAAGAAGTTTTTAACAAATTTAATAGCAACGTAATTTTTTAAAATATCAGTTTAAGACAAAACTATATACATATTTACTTCTTAAATAATTTGATAGTAACAAACTTAACAAATCAGAGACAACCCCTATAAATAATTTGATATAGTAGGAAACAGAAAAAACTGTAGCATTTAATATATCGCTAATAATTCAAATTTATTATAAATTAGAGTTTTGTAAATATAGAAAATTATACAAATATTTTTACCTAGATATTTCCGAACACCTTAATTCAATATTCATTTCAATATACTTTACTTAATGAAATTATCAATATTATTAAAATCAGTTAATATCAATTAATGGTAGACTTTTCATGTTTTTCTTTTAGGGTAGAATAGGTAAAATATTTTAAAAATATCCCTTATAAACAGCCATTTTTAGTGAATTACTTTTACAAATGAATAAATTCTTTGTAGGAAAATGTATTTTTTAAATGACAAATTTTGATAACAATAGTGAAATGGCGTAGCTGTTTAAATTAAAACCCTCAGAGAGATTCTTAAAAGGTCACATCGTATCAACATAAAACAATCTTTTAGATTCTATTCAAAAAAATTATGTAATACTAAGAAAACTTAATCCAATTAAGGGTTTTTAAATTCATGATAAAGTTTATAAGCTGAAAATTTGTTTTATAGAAACTTTCTTTCTTATAAAACTTCAATTTTCTGATTAACAAAACCCCCTATTAAGTATATTTTTCATAAAAATATCCCTATAAATATTGTTTGTAGGGAAAAGATATTTTCTCAATATTTTCTAAAATATTTAAGCATAATAGTCCATGGTTGTAATTCAGTATAAACATACAATGTTGGATCCAGAGGATTTCATTCCATGAAATTATTACGCCGAGAAAAAATTCAAAATATTAAAAATAACTAAACATTTTGTCCTTAATTCTTAAAACAACCTTGAATCCAAGTTTCAATTTCATGAAAGAATTATTCTAAAAAAAAATACGGATACTTTAAAAACTACTTTTATAAAGATACATTCTCCTACAAAGAACTTATTTAGTATTTGTAAAAGTAATTCGCTAAAAAATGGCTATGTTTATAAAGTTTATTTACAAAACGTTTTTTTATCTATTCTATCCAGAAAATTCTACCATGAATTGATATTACTGATTTTAATAATTAAACTAAAATGATAACAAGAGTAAATAGTTATGTGATAAAATGTTAAGCTGAACTAAGTTTTAAGAATTGTTTCATATGGGATGGATGAAAAAGTATTATCAATAAATTTGATATTGCACAAATCACAAAGCTAATAATACAATTTTTATTGATAAAATGGCGATTTTTTTTCTAAATATCCTACAACTATTAATTTTATTTCAAATGGAAGGCCTTGTAAAAATGGTTAAGAAGGTTGATTCTTTATCAGTTTTTTCATCAATCAGATCAATAAAAAATACCAATTGAATCAACTGAAAATTCCACAATAATACATTACCAAAGTAATTTCACTAAAAGTGGGGGTTCTTTCTTAGTTCTGCAATCAATATCCGAGGCAAAGTTTGACTTTGGCTTTAAAAGGATATTTAAATCTTATAATCCTCTCTATTGCATTCAAACTAAAACCAAACGTGGATTTTTTTTTTAGTTAAACCTAGATATCATAACGATATAACAAGAAAAATTTTAAATAAAAGAAATGCTGAAATTCTTGGTTACTTTAATGAAATTTTAAATTTGTTGTTTTTCAATGTACGTTTCTGTGATATTTGCGGGTACGGTATTACCCGCAAAGAGGTGATCAACCTTGGGATCATCCTTAGGAGTATTTCCTATTCATATAAAAAAATATCCCTCAAACTTATATAGAAAATCATACTTAAGAAAAGAAGGAATAAAAATTTAACATTCATACACAGGCTTCCATGCCACAACCCCCATTTTGAAATAGGTAGAAATAGATATTTTAATATGACTGTGATACGAATTTCAAAAGATGAAGCTTTTTCAGATCTCTCAAGCATTGAGGATATTACACCCTTCTCCAGCTATCTATTTTTTTTAATGTCGAGTTAGAGATAGTAGGTGTTGATGTTATTAAATTGAAAAAGGGGTTTACCTCACTAACTTAAACTCGAGCAATCACTTTGTCAACTGAAGTTTGAGTGTGAACAAGCAAACAAGCTCTGATCACAGACAAATTCTCGAAATTTGGTTCTTTCTGATTATTTTCTTCGAGTGTGCGTACTTAAGTCTACTCAATGCCTTATTAGTTACGGTTATGATTTCGTAATTGACAAGTCCTATTGGAAAAATTTATCCATATAAAATAAATATATCAGAACCCACATATAATGAACCCGGAAAATAGTAAACACTTAACTATTTGCTCCTTTCACCATTCGAAAACTTATTTACGAAATCAATTATAGTTAGCATCCAGTTATGATTAAATATTAAGATTAGTGACTGTCATTTGCTTAATAAACTATAATATAATACATAATTTAAATCTCTTTACTCAATGATATCATTCGAAAATTTAATAAATGCATAAAGCAGAAACGCCATCTAGTGCTATAAATGTCATTTAATTATAATTAAGGTGCTAAGAATTTATATCCATGCTCTGCTTATAATAAAGAGTATAAAGTACTTTTTCATGCAGTTTCAAAAAACCTTATTAACGTAAAAATTTTCTGGGATTCAAAAAATAAAAAGAAATATTGAGCTAGATTTTTGACTTTCAATATGTAATAGCCATGTTTTATAAATATTGGGAAACTGTTGCACCTAAGGATAGTTGTACCTACGGACACTGAATTTTTAGAATTTGGAAATTTGAATTCGTGGTCGATATTAAATTTAATGCTATCTAGTTGCTAACGTGAAATAAGCCCTTTGAATAGAAATGTTCACTAAAGATAATAAAATTAAAATTAATATGTTTAGAGTTTCAAAGTTAATTTTAGTGCATTACTACATTAATATTTTTTCCCCCTTAATGATTAAATGGGATAATCATATCATACTTGGTGAATAATCGATATTTTTTACTATTTAGTTTTGATATTACAAGTCGCCAGATCCTTTAATTTTTTAGAGAATTTTGAATGCCAAAACACCTCATGTTGTAACAGCGGACACTATAACTTGGAACTTTAAAAAAAAAGTTCCCTTAAGAAACCTGATTTTATGAACTGTTCTGTTTAATACTGTTAAATAAAATTCAAATTTACAAGTACTACAAACAATACCAATTTTTAAAAGCCCAAGTAAAAGACAAAGCTAGTTAATAAGTCATAAATTTTTCGCTTCAGTTAAGTAATTTAATGCAACTTAAAATACAATCTCAAACTGTCAGTATAGTATTGGTGTATTTTCAACAACACTGTTGAAATTAATGGAGAAAATAATTTCAGATCGATTTACAACCATTACTAAACAAAAAAAATTTAAAAAAACCCGGATGCTCAATAATCATTATTTTGAGTAAAATAAAACGAATCAACATCAACATGATAGCACATTCGTGAATTTTAGAGCATTTTGATACACCAGTTCGTTTTCATTTCGAAATGTTTTTCGGCCACCTATTCTGAGAATTCCAACTTCTTTCCACTTGGAGCACTAAAAAATAGAGCAACAGAGAAGCGTTTGAAAACGATTTGGAAAATAACAGAGTTATTTAAAGTCAGTTTTTGCAGGCGATAGGAAATATACTCTCTCCTCTAAACATTTTAAAACCTTCCATCTTCCAAAAGAGAAAGGAAGAACCCAGTAAAGGAATTTAATCCGTTTTGAAGTAAATTTAACACTTTTATATTTTTAAGAACATACAAAAGTTATTTCCTTTGAAAACACTACCGTCAGCCCCTCACTTCTTAATTTAGTTTTTCCGCAGAGGAGAAATTTCGAATTTTATTCCAAGCCCTTTTTTCCAAACTATCTTTGGCAGGGGTTTTTTATTACCTCATTTGCCACGGTTCCGCATTTGAGCTGATTATAGCAAAGAAACGAAGCATCAAAAAATAAATACGCCAAGGAAAAAACAAAGCTGAAAAAATACCAGGAAAAACTAAATTAGATGCACCAGAGTGGGGCAAGGCGTGATTCAGAAATCGGTCTTTGAAATGTTAATCGACATGGCGCTGCAGTTTAATTGAATTTACGCAGACGAGTAACGGAGGGATAATTTTTTCCAAGTTTTTGTGGCAACAGGGTAAAAAATACGAGGTGTATGCCTGCTTCTCTGATTATAATTCCATCTCCACGAAGTAATAAAATAAAAAGAAAAAACATCGTGCTTTTTCTGTGTTTAGGTAACGATGAAGTCAAAATTAAAAATATTACCATTATGCAGTGGAAACTTAAATCAGATTCCTTTGAAAAAAGGGCAGAGCAAGCTGATTATACAAGGGTTTTCAGGTTTTAAAATATATTTTCTACGAAACTTATTAAATACAAATGAATTTTTTATAAAGCATTCACGGCGTCGAGCAAGAAATTGTATTTAATTCTTAAGACCTGGGTACGAAATAATCCACTTTTATTTGATTGGAACCAGGGGGAAAAAGTCTTTTATAAAGTTGACTTTTTAATCAATTCGTTAGAGAATTTTGCATCAGGGTTTGGCAACACCGGAGGATTAAACAATGTGAAAGGAATAAAGTCTTAATTAATATTCCCATATGAAAAAAGGAAAAAAATTCCCCCGATGCAAATCAGCTTTTTTCTGTTTCTTTTTATCCTTGCGCTAGCATTCGTCGCACTAAATTTTGTTCTTTGAATTTTTCGAACTTTTTTTATCAACCTCCTCGCTTTCTTTGACGATGTTTGTTTTTTAAATTGGCTGAGGAAAAGAAAAATTGATTACGGGATGAGTTTTAGTAGCTTTGGTAATTATGAAATCCCCATCTAGATCGAAATATCTAGCACTGTGATCCAGAACCACAAATGAACTTTGCTTAACGATGCTTCCACGAAGGTGAATCTCATTGGCAAATGAGAACGGAACTTTCACTTATTAGCAGATTCCGGAAAAAATAAAGTTTTTTCCCCATGCGCTCGAATTTATTCGATGGTAATCATTGAGAGTCATTCAGATTCTAGTGGACACGTTCGAATTTTCATTAGAAGAGGATACGACAAATTATGTTCGATAGAACAAGCTGTATGAGTGTTAGCAGCAATCTAGTCGAATTCCTGTACACATGGCTTATAGAATAAATTTATTAATTAAATATCATTAGGGAAAACAACTAAGTTAACAACTTAATAGGTATTTTTTTCAATTAATCTAGTTTTGTTTTCCATTCATTTTCTTAATTAATTGTTTCAAATTAACGTAATATAATCCTTTTTAATGAAAAAATAAAAAAATGTTTAAATTTTTTTTTTTGTCTTTGAAACTATTTCTTGAAATAAAGAATTGCTTCAACTTTGGACTTAAATGAAATTTTTCAGATTACGATAGGAAAAACTCCTAACATGAATTTATTAGTTTAGGGAGGGGAAAAGAAGTTTAAGAGGTCAAAGGTTTATTTTTCTTTGCATAAATTATCGTGTTACATGAAACCAAGCGATTGGAATAATTTTCTTCCTATGATACGTATCAATTGACTTATAATCTAAATAGACTATACCTATTACATTGGAGGAAGTGGCGAGTTAAGTTTTGTAAAATATAAAATTAAGTGATCCGAACGAAAACAAAGTTTCTTGCTCTTTAAGTCTCAATTACTCCAAATTTGAAAGGAAAACCATCATATTTGTATTCTTCAACAAATGAATTAAGCTTTGTAGGGTATTGAACCATGGATATCTAGAGCTAGACTCATAAGGCCATAGAAGCTCGAAATCGTGACGCGAAATAGTAGGCAAGACGTTACTTTTCAACAGCGCAAGGTACAAGATTTCAGACTGGAGTTGCGCTGTTGTCCGAAAAAACCTGTGAAGAGGGACGTCTTACCTACTATTTCACGTCACGATTTTGACTTCTCTGGCCTTATTTGTCTAGGTGGCCATGACTGAACCCCAAATTTACAACGGCCTTAGTTAAAGGCTCAAATATAGCTATTTAATTTTTAAAACTACTTGATTTGTGCTCTGCCATTGGAAATTAAAAAAAAAATTAAAACTATATTTCATACACCAAATAAAACCTTCTCAACTTTTGAACAATGCATTTATTTTAATTTTGAGTGTATTGACCCTGGCTCTGCAGTAACAGTTTGTTAAGTAATGAATACACAAGATACCCTGCACATTCCACAAGAACATCAACAGCCGCAACCAAAAATCAACCAATCTTCAACCAACAATCCACTACTCCACCCAATCCACCTTCACTTTATCCGTCAAAAGAAGCGCCCCTTGCACGTCTTCGTACACGGTCCGCTCGTCGGCTTCAGCGTTAACCTCCGTCGTCACATCCGTCAACAGTTGGTGGCGAAGAAAGCTCTTGACTTCCCTCATGTTCCTGGAGCAGAGTCGGTGGTCACTGGTCACGGAGTCTTCAGAGTCTCGCGGCAGCTGGACCAAGCGGTCAAGAAGCTTGGCACCGAGGTGCGGGGGTAGGTGGTTGAGGTGGTAGGTTTTACCAGTGACCGGGTCCCACCTGCGAGGTGACACGCGTTCCAGGCAGACCTCCAAGCTGGCCTCCAAGAATACAGCCCTGAAGAATGGATGAAGACGGTTTTGATTGATGTTTTCGGCCTGCTTATTTATGATAGTGGAGGAATCAGTGATAGGATTTACAGAGGGCATCCCAGCCAATCAATAACATTGATTTCCCATTGCTTTCAACGGTAAAGGATGTTTCCAGAGCCATCAGGAGCTCTTTCTCCCAAGGTCTTTAATTTACCTTCCCTATTCATACCCAAATCCACCCATGGAGTATTATTAAAAGGTACAGAGATGTTTAAAGAGACCAATATCATACTAATTCAAGGCAAATAAAGTAGTTCTAATTTTTTTGGGCGGGGTATTACCTCATCCCAAGTACAAAGATAAGTTATTTCAAGAAAGATTTTCAAACATTATTTAAGTTATTCATTTCTAGTAAAATGTAATTGTTGGTTAGATCGACCGGAACTCTTTCCACCAATTAAAATGTGAGCAATAGATTCATATTGTTTTGTTAAAATTCATAATCTGAGAGGATTCTAAGGAATAATACTGATATTTGATAGTGACTGTTTAAATATTTGTGCCGGGGAAGGATATAAGAACATTTTTCAATCTAGTATTACAAGTGTTCCAAGATTATAACTTAGTAATTTAATATTATTTCCATTGTTTTAATAAAGGGTGACAGTTACCACCGCAGTAAAAAATTAACCACCATAAAACCTTTACAACTTTAAATTTCTTACATTATTGTATTCTATGGAAAGTAAATTTTGAAAAATTAGAGAAAATGCCTAAAGTTTACCTGTTTATCTGGAATCCTTCCAAATGTTTAGCCAGCAGCTCGACTTGATTCTTGGTGTCTGGAAAATTTATCATGACCCAACCATGTTTTCTACAATCTTCCTCTTTGAGCCTGTTTGCAGCCACTTCCGCAAGGACTTCATCGGGAACTATCCAAGCAAAAAACCACAGTTACAGAGAATGTAAACAAATAACTATTTTTTAAATGTGTAAACTATTTTTCCTTCCTCAAACTTATTCTTCTAATATATAGTAATTTGTCAAGGCTAGATAAATCTTAAAAAAATAACTATTTGTATAAGTTTAAATAGTTAATATAAAGAGAGTAGTTAAGTTTATTTGCGGCCTCATGCGCCACTGGGCGTTAAGAGATTGAAGAAGAAGAGAAGAAGAAGTTAAGTTTATTATGAGAGTTAAAAAGGGGGTAATCACAAAATAAATTTGATAAGAGTGAAGACTAATCTTTATAGGAGTTAATATTATTGTTTTGTATTCAACTCTCATAATAAGAATGAAGATGGAAGTATATACTCTGATGGATGGATAGTCTATGGAGACTTTTCTCTTACAAGGAGTTTAAAATACTCGTCGTTGAAACACAGTACCTTAGAATCATCACGTACCTATTTGATATAATTTTTTAGTCTACACTTTTTATATTTTGGACTACAATAAATTCAATTTACCATTCATGGAGCTGAATAAATACGTTTTAGAAACATAATTTTATGCAAATTAATATCTATTACCTGGTTCGGCTGTCTTCATTATTTCAATAAACTTTTCTTTCAACGGTGTATCTTTCAATGCTGCTTTACGAAGCTCTTCGTGGTAATTTACTGAATTAAAAAAAGAAAAACAGAATTACATAATTAAATTTGAATATAGCTGGTGCAAATAAAAATACGTTGCAGCTAAAAGTAATTATTTTTAATACGTTATTTCACTAATGAAATAGTTTAGAAACTCATGCCTCTCCTCAACTACATACCTAGTAAGGGTAAAGAAAATAGCCTATTTTGAAATCGGGATTTTAGATAAAGAAAGTTTGAATCATCAAATTCAATGGAATGTAATCCATCCAAATTTGAAATTTTTAACTGAAAGTTGAAAATAATCATTTCTACCATATGCTCCTACTTAACCTAAATAATAATTAAGTTTAATGTGTGATTAAATTTTTAATAAAAAAGTTAATAGAAATGTTAGTGCTCTTAAAAACGCAGATTGTAACTGCGTTTTTACAGTAGTAGCTTTATATTTTTAAAAATATCTTAAGTTTTGAAACGTTTTGAAAAGTTGAAAAAAAAATCCAAAAATTTCTTTAGACTTAAGTTCTACTCCCTTTCTAACACGGCAGACCTTTAAAAACTAAAACTACTAGACAAAATCTAAGAAAGTATCAAAACCAACCATTAACTAATTTAAACGTTTTGGCCAACTTTTTCGCCATTGTTCTACGTCCACTTCCACAAGGACCCAGTAATAACACTCGAGGCACGTAAGACATGAAAGGAGCTCGTCTGCTTCTGACAAATTCCACAACTACAAAAGAAAATCACTGTAATTATTGTGACAAACTTTGTCTTTTTAAACACTAGAAAACGGAGCTAATAAATGTTGAATGCAAGAATTTAGTATGTTTTCACTTTGTAAAGATGTAGCAATAGTATTAACTAATTTTTATGATTTAATTTCTCATTTAAAAACCGCTTCAGTTCAAATGCTAAAGGATTACATTCTTACCTTGAGAGAGCGATTTTTCTATGTTTCCATGTTTTCCTATGTGAATTCTTCGGATATAGCTGTTCGAATGAAGATCCAGAATCATGTTATGCTGCCCCAAGGATTCATTCATTTCTTTTAATTCTTCCTTACTCCAGATGTCACATAAGGCAGGATAATCTGTCAAATAATTTCCACGTCAAAGTTTGAGAGGTATCAGATAATAATGATCACGCAGCTAAGGGATTAAACTGAAAAAAGGTTTTTATACTTACTGTGCTTTAGTTGATGTATTAACTTGCGATCCTCAATGACCACTGAAATAACCAGAATTTATTAATACATAAACACAATAATTCTTATCTATTTGGTAGAAGCTATTGCTGAGTCATTCCACAGTGACTGACGTTACATTTCGACTCTGTTTTGACTTTATAAATTCAGCTCTGTCTAAAGATTTAAATACTATATTTTCGAAATTGATGCTACGTTTTTTAATCGAATACATTTAAGCTATCCATACCTGCTTTTATAAATAATAAGGGGGGTGGTTTTTTTGCTATAGAAAGGTTAATAGAAAAAGTGACTGATGTTACGCAAAAGTGACATCAGAAAAAAGTGTGTGTTTATTACTTCAAAATTCTCTTTAAACTTAATACTTACAGCCTAAAATTATTTTTTCCAGTAAAGAGGATATTTTAAACTTTATGAAAAGGCTTTGTTTCATTAATAAAATGAAAATTGGAATTGTAGATATTATAGAATCCTTGTGTGCTAGGGCTGTGGTTTCTGCCAATGGCACAATTTAGTTATAGTCAAAACTCGTCGTGGACACAACATCATCATCATCATCATCATGGAATCCTGTGACTGATGTTACAAAAATTTTGTGACTGATGTTACATTGATATAAATTTAATTTTTAATTAATGATTAAACTTAATACTGACATTAAATTTAAAAAAAAGTTGTTCCCAACATTTGAGTATAATTTTATAAAAATTCATTCTTTTCTACTCAATTGGGGAAAAACTGAATTAAGAAAACAATTTTTTGCTCTTGTGTCCCTGTTTTCATGAAATGACCCTGCTATACTAAATATTTTTTATTTCTTTCAAATTATTTATGCATTTGGACTATCCGTAAACTAAATTTTTACTATATGCTTTCAAAAGACTGACCATCAGTTTTCTCCAATTTCTGTACCATTTATTGTTAAAGAAATATCTTACCGATATGAGTGGGGAAGACCCCTGCTTTACGGAGATCAAAAGCCTGCACTCTGGTCTTGGGTAAAGCTTCCAAAAGCCATCCCTTCTGAGCACAGTCCGGCATCTTCACCCTTTTCTCTATCAATTCAAAAAGATCTTTACCCTAAAAAATAATGGTAACTTAAGCTGCCTAACCCATGAAGGAGAGAAGGTTCTTTCAGTGAATGAGTTTGTGATAAATCAACAAAGGGGAGTTCAAGGGGGCATCTGCTTTTTAAATTTCACTCTTAAAAACTGGCTATTAACACTTTAATTCTAAACCGTTTTTTAGGTTTTGTTTAATATCTTAGATACGTATTTATTTTTGATTGTTTTGTATTTTTATGAAAACTTATAGCGAGATGAGGGGGAAATAAGTATTATCTATAGAAACTGTTGCTACATAATATTCTTTATTGTGAAGCGCGAAGGCGAAAAAATTTGCCTCAATTATACATTTATACCAATTGCAGAAACGGATGGAGAGACAGAGGATATTGAAGAGGTAAAAGAAATAACACCGCAAAATAAGGGGGTTCTGAAGGTCACCCGACTATTTTTCTATTTTGAAAAAATTGCTCTTTAAAACGGGGATTTCATACATTAAATCTAAACAGGTGATATTTTAAAAGGGTTTTTTTTTACATCTTAAGGAAGTAGTATGGCATTATTGCTGCCTTGGAAAGGAATACAGTGTAGAAATAATTCTTATTTATTTTAACACAGTTGAAAAGCCTTTTCCCCCGAGCAACAGCGGGTATATCAGCTAGTAGCTTTATAAAATGTTAATCTTCGTTAAAATCTGAAAATTTCTTGGTAGCTATAAACCTCTTAATTAAGTTAAAGTTTATTTCCAATTATAGCTTTAAAAAAACAGAAGTTTAGTCTGCTTTGTGTGTGGACAAATAGTCTAGGAGACTAAATTTTAGAATCGTGATGCGTAAGATCAGTAAGTTAAAAATCTCCCGATGAAAAATAATAAATCGATCAACTTACCTCGCTATCATCAATGCTCTTCTCTAAATTTTGATGATTCAAGTGTACAAGCTTCAGTTTATTGACTAACGTATTACTTATAAGCTTTCTATCAAAAGTTGGAGGTCCCAAAACGTAGACTTTAGGCACTTGAAAAAATTAGAATAAAAAATTGCTATATTAACTTTTGTTCAGTAATTTGGAGATTTTTAAGAAAGTTCAATTCATTAGTAATTGTTTACCTAAAACTTTAAGATAGAAATAATCAAAGAAAAGAATTCTGGAATCCTTTTAAAATCTTCAGTCATCAAGACCTATTACTTATGTAATTTGAATTTTATTAATTTATGTACAAAAAATTATTGTAACAATTTATTATTTAGTTTAATCCATAAACTGGATACATATTCCAACTTAAAAGATTTCTTACCATCAAAAACTGCTTGTTTTAACAATAATTCATATAGAAATTCAATGGGATTTTCAGGTCTATGTATTAATACTTGCTCCAACATATTCTGAAAGAAAAATTAGAAGTAATAGCTTAATATTTTTATGCATTAATATTTTATATAATATTCTTTATTGGAATAGAAGATTTAATTTGTTTTAAAATGTGAAATAAAAATGAAAAAAATATCCACTAAAGGATTTTTAGGAAAAACGAAAGGATAAAGGAAGTAACCCATCCAAATACTTATTCAAAAAGAGACTAAAAAAGGATTTTTTGTTTTCAATAGGAAAATTTTTAATGCAGTTTTTTTTTTACTCTTCCTTGTCCTCCCGTTACGTAAAGTTTTGTCTATTTTGTGTATATCTGTATGACTGAAAATGTGTATTATTTTAATGACACCCTGCTTGCCACGCTTATGTTTTTTATTAACTATTTATTTGGTCACCTAAATGGACCAAGAGGTCCTAGGCGACTATGTTGATTGCACTTTTGTTTGTGTCTAATGTTCAATTAAATAAAAGTAAAAAAAAAGGCTAAATATTAGCATATAAATTTTAGTTAAGTTTTTTAATCACTTTATGCACAATGAAGAATGTACCAAGATTTTTTTTTTTTTCAATTTCTGGCAAAAGTAGAGATAAGAAGACATACCTGAAATAATTCAGAAATTTTCTTATTTTCAACATAAGCAAAGTAGTCGTCGGAAAATTTAAGAGGCCTATATGTTGCGTCCATTTTCATAAACAATAAACAATCGTCGAATGAGGTGTTTTTAATCCATGGCCATACAGTTTACTAGATCAATTACCGTAGAAATTTGTGCTCTTTTAAAAGAAGCACATTTGGACCTATCTTGATTTAAACTTTATATGAAAATAACTTTACCAGTAAATGGATGATCAGTAAGCAAAAAAGTAATGTAACCTAATGAAACAATGTGGAACGGGAGAACGCGTCTTCGATATTTAGGGGGGACCTTAGTTTTAAAAAATAATGTATCGTAATGTACTGTAATAATGTTTCATGTAACCATAGATTTTTACTTCTGAGTCGGGACCTTAAAGCTCACAGATAGTAGAGCTTTAACTATTTAAAACTATGTAAAATAAAGGACACTTTTTTTTTAAAATTTCATGGGAGAAGGCCCCAAAGTTTTGCTATGATCCATAAAACTTTAATATTAAATATATTAAGACTATATTGTTTGGCCTGAAAACTTAGCCAAAATAAAATTTGATTTGAATATAAAAGCGTTTTTTCTTTTTTTCAACCAATGAATGTTTGACTCCATTGATATATTCACTTACTCCATTGATAGCGCCTTAATGACGCAGTTTCATAATAATTTTTAATTTTATTCGTCTTAGTCTTTCTATCTTTCCCTCTTGTACTGTGAACTAAGCAGAAATATAATTTAATTGGTTTTTAAGATTTTTGTTCAGCTGAAATTTCATAAGGTTTAAAAAGGGAATAAGTCCATCCTCTTTTTTTTAACTGTAAAACAATTTTAAATAACTTATAATTTTTTCGATGATTGTTCTGTATTCTTAAAAGTGTCATGAATTTCCTGTAAAAATTTGGTGGCTATAGGATAAAAATTTCATTACTTATACAGTTTTTATCGATTTTCTCAAAACTTCGTTTTTGGACTTATTCGCTTCTTCTAACTAACGATTCAATTATAAATTATGCAGGGTGTTTCATGAAGTCCGCCAATCCAGAACCAATCCAGTCCGCCGAACAGCCAGATATTGTTTAGGTGAAGTACTTTACTTATCAAATGCCCACCAACTATACCTATACATCCAAAATAAACTGTACCACCCCCAAGGGGCCGTTGAAGCTTTCTAGGGGAGGCGGTGATAAGTTGATAGAAAATTGGGGGCGTTGGTAGAGAAAAAGGGGGTGGTGGTCCCAAAAAAGTTCGGGAACCTATGCTCTAAGGGGGATTCGGACTAGGTATATCAAAATAGGTTAAAAAACGTAGAGGTTTTTTAGAGTCAAATTTCCGAAAAAATTCTGAGGGAAGACCCCCAGATCCCTGTTTTGTACTTGTAACTATGGTATTCACAACTTTTTTATAATAAGTTCGTCAAAATCCTACCCAAACATGTATATCCAAAATTTGGATTAGGTGAACCAAAAACAAGTTGAAACGAAACCATGTTTTTAGGGTCAAATTTACAAAAAAAATTCTGGAAAAGGCCCCCCACGGAATTGTTTCACTCACAACTTCTCTTATATTAGGTTTTTAATACGCAAATTCTACCTAAAAATGTATTAAAAAGCTACATTAAACCTTTTAAATATGCATGGGAAGGGCTGAGGGATAATTTTGGGCCCCTCCCGAAGTAAATTTCTATATACGCCACAGCCATAGTATTATAATATAATCGAAAGAACTAAACTAACAAATTAAGACGCCATTTGGTCAGTTCTAAAAATTCCTTTTTTCAAGCTTCAAATTTTGCTTTAAACTGTATAATATTTTTCCAATAATCCTGGAGTTTATTTTTAATAGGTTTAATACTTTGAAAGACTTTTATGCAAGTTAATTTTTCTTAATTTATTTCGTATTTGTGAAAAAAAAGTGGTATTAACGTTATGTCCTTCAGACAAAATTTATCCATTATTATTTTTTTTTATTAATTTTCACTTTAAAATTGTGCAACAGTCTCAATTTATGATCCTATTTAACATAAGGATATCAAAATCTTTTCTTTCTCACCACTATATCATTTCATGAAATCAAAATGTTTCTTTAATTAATATCTAGAAGTTTCAAAATAAGTAATGCATTTTCATAAATCTCTTATTATAAAATTATTGATGTACTATTATGTTGTTCTGCAAAAAGATACAAAATTCTTACGTAAAGAAAGACTAACAGCCATATTCACAGCCATCAACATCAGTTATATAACTAAAGAAAAATATTACCTTCTTGCTGACCCTGATTAGGGAATTCTTCTTTGACCAAGGATTTAACACTGACGGCTGTGAATATGGCATAACTGCCAACCTCATAGCTCCCAAGTACCCTGATTTTATAAGTTACTGTTTGTCTTATTTTCCCCAATAATCTGATAAAAGTACACTTACCTTTCTAATCACAATTTTCCTTTTATGCAATACTAACTGCAATTTTAAAAAATAGGAGTATTAAAGAAAAAAGGGGGGGGGAAAGAGTAATGGAGTAAAGATGAAAATCAGAGAACTTGGCAGTTATGATAATGCTCTGTAAGTATTTCAACTAACGTGAAACAAAATGCTCGATTCCAAACAAACTTGAGAAAAATATTTATTGCAGAATGTAATAATACATAAATGTCCCAAACAAAGTTTGGATAATTTCATATAAAAGCAACAATTAAATGGAACTAAAAGTTTAAAAATCCATACTTCTCACTCTTGTAAAAATATATACTATAGAATACATATAAATCTTTCTAAACATACCAGATGTGAGTAGAAGATTTATAACAAAACAAATGTTTCACAAAAATAATTGTAACATCAAATTAAATAAGAGCAACATATATCTTATGAAGGAATTTTATTTCAAAATCTTCATCCCCATGCTATTTATTATAATTTTACATTTATTAAATAATGCTCCATTAACATATACTTTATGAAAGAAGATTTGGATGTTTAAGGGAAAGTTGGCTTCACTTTACAATACTCTTAAATACACTGGAAACTTACAAAATCCAGAAGTACAAAAACACAACAAATACAACAGTTGCTGCAGCTGCCAGTTTGGTATATGCAGAACTAAGGTTCAAGAAATGGGCGTCTTTCTTGTATTTTTCAGAGAGAAGAGAAAGGTTGCTAGCCTTGGAATCTAAATCTGAAATATTGACATCTACTTTAGAGGGATGGAAAGAATCTATTAAAAGGTATTGGTTGAATGTTCTGAAAAGGAGGAGACTGATGTAATTTCAATATTATTTTTTTTTTAAAGTGAAACTTTGCAAGAAAAATTCTGGAATATCAAGGGTTCTTACAAAATTCCATTCTAGTAAGTAGTATTAAATTAACTGTATTGCAATTTCAATCTTTTTTATTCAACTGCACATTTTGTTGTAATGTTTGAAGTCCATTAAGTTTTAATCCATTAAGTTCTAACATTCTTTAAATTCTATATATTAGGTGAATCTTAATATAGGTCTTATATGATTTATCTTATAGGTCTTATGTGATTTAAAAACAAGAAAAAAGCATCCTTTTGTTAAATACATGCATCATTCTAATGATACAAGTACTTTACACAAAAATATTCATTAATTTTAATAAATTTATTAATTTCACCTTATTAAACTGGTATTTAAAGTTTCATTTTATGATCTTATATCACTTGAGGACGTCAAAATTGCAATTTTTTGGGCACAAGCTGGCAGTTCACCCCATATTGCAGGTGAATTGGATCACTGCATTTTAAAAATATGTATAAAATAAACCTTACATGGTAAATTAATTTTTAAAAGGGTTTTAAAAGCATAGATTAGGATTCAAAATATACTTTTTGAAACATCCCAAAATCTTTAATGCAGTTCGAGTTCAAAGTTCCAAAGTGATCTGATTCACCCCGTTTTACAGTGCATATAGTTAGGTAATTTGTGCTTCTCATTAAAATAAAACATCTACCAATAAACTGAATTTCTGATTGAATAACTAAATACTTATTAATCAATTTATATTCATTCATTCATGATTATGAGAATTTTTTCCTACGAATTTCTTTATTCCCTTTAAAATCTTTCATAAAGAATTCATAGAAACTAATGCAGCCTAATTTATAAATTGATTCTTAGCATTGAAAAATTATCTTACTACCAATCCAATGTACTTTAACACAATTTTAAAAATTTAAAGACTGTTCCCAATTTTACGATGAGAAAGATGCAAAAATAGGGAACAAAACTGTTTGACCAATTTTTAAGATACACACTTATGATCATAAAATTAAATAATGCATCCATAAAAATCGTGACTTAGTTATGCGAATTCACTTACCAGAGAGAGCAGATCCTCGTTGCAGAACATCATCAATGTTTTGAACCATGATCCTCTGCACATCTTGCAATTCAGTGTTTAAGTTGGTCAGATTGCGTCTGGCACGATTATCAGAATAGGACTTCTTAGCCTTCTGCATGTAATTATCTATAATAATAATGTATGCACAAGTTAAAATAAATACAAAAGACATTTTTTTAAGTTACTCACTTTTTTAAATCAATTTTAATAATTTCTTACAAATGTTTTTTAAAATAACTGTATTAATCCTATAATTTTATTAACGCACTCCCTCTATGTCTTTTATTTTCTGGAATAATTAAAAATTTTATGATCCATGACAGATTGACAAAAAAGCAAAAATTCTGAAAACTGCAAGAACAACATTTGATTTAATAATAATAAATCAGAAAAACCAATAGTAAGTAATGGTAAATGTAAATTATTACAATAAATTCTTTTACCTTAAAAGATCTGAAACAAATAAAAACTACCCTTCAGAAATCCTGATTTAACTACTACAGAAAATAACAAAGTTTAATGATCCCAAAAGTTCTATTCTACAAATTCTATTGAAATCATTGACAAAATGTAGATTATAGAGTCTTGTGTACTACAGATCTTTTTCACTATACATATAGAGAGGAAACTAAAAATGTACAATTAGAATCGTTGAATATGATGGCAAAAATCAGAAACTAGATTTAACACCTCATTGCTTTCTTATTTATTTCAGGTAGCAAACCATATATTAAAATAATTTAACTGCCCCGATTATGAAAATTTACCATAGGAAAGAGTCAAGAACATTCACACAAAATGAGAAAGATGTAATTTTTAGTTGAAAATTTCAGTTCATAAGCTGATTTTTTTACATTAAAAGTCTGACATTTTTGTAGGAAAATTCAAAAAAGTCTGAGAAAATCCTTCAAAAGTCTGAAAAATATCATCCCTGATGATCATTAGGTTAAAAAGATATTAAACCCCTGATTAAAACTACAGGGATAATTTCTAAAAGTCATAATGGTCAAAAGAATTTTAAATATTAACTTAACCTAATAAATTTAGAAAAGTCAATCAATGAGTTTAAATATAGAGCTTTAACCAAAAAAAATAATAATAATAATAATAAATGAGGTATTTGCATAAGTGAGGGATTTGCTTAATTTTACACTTTTATGATACATTATAGTTTAAAACTCCCAAATATCAGATTTTTAAGTTCAAAAATATGTTTTATATAAATTAAAATTCAATTATATTTTTGCCAAAATACTAGTAAAGTCGCGTAGTTGAAAAACATGATTTGACATCACAGCGCCCTCAAAACTAGTGTTTTACTGTTTTTCAATGATTGGAAAACGGGATTCTATTGGATGTGACGTCACAGCGCTTGTAAACAACAGTGTTTCTGTTTTCGCGCCAAAATGCAAAACGAAATTTCAAATATTTACATCTCAGGAACTAGGAAACTCAGAAACTTCATTTAAACATCATTCTTCATGGTTTTTTATCTACTGTTTTAATAAAATTTAATCTCAAAACATGCAAATACCTCATTGTTTTGAAAGTGTGCATTCTATGTATGTTTATCTCTTGGCCTTGGTAAAGGTAAGCAGAGGCATGCTTTATGGCTTTCAGAAAACTAATTCACTTACCAAATTCAATACAACTGTAGGGTCTAACAGCTGTGTGGACCATTTTTCCATAATGTGTACTGAACTCATTTTTTAAGTCTTCTAGGTAAGCAAAAGCAGTTCTTTTTGAGAATGTTTTTGCACATAATGCAAGGTAGCACACATTTTCATGAATTAAGTAACTGAAAACAAAATATAATGAACATATAAGATTAAAAGGTATAAGATGATGAACATATAAGATTAGATGCAAACTACTCAGAGTTAGAAAAAACAAAAAACACATGCTTTTTTTTGTTTATAGTGTTTTTCCCTGCACAAGCACATCAAATGAAATAATTGGAAATTAAAAACTATGGGAAATAAGTTTCCTTCACTTTAGTAAATTTCTTAAATTTTAATAGAAAACTTCTGGCGAAGTAGAAAAGTCTTTGTAAGAATTACTTTTTAATTAAATCATTTCAATTATTATTATAATTTTAATAAAGAAATAGAAAGGAAGAAAATATAATTTTTGAAAACTACTAAACAAGCACTGTAGAATTGCAGCAAGAAGTTGATGGAAGTGCTAAAACTGGACCCTGAAACTACTCTTAGAAAAGACAGAGATAATAAGTAATTAATGTTTAAAATGAATTGCAAAAGTAGGAGGAAAATCAGATGGTTTACATAGCTCCCACATTCACACAAAAACTTTCATAAATTCTATTATTTTTTAAGAATAAGACCTCATATAAATTAGGACCCCACAGAATGAGCAAATGGGCAGGGGTACAGAAAATTACCCAGGGCCCAATATTTCCCTAGAGCAAATTTTTTTTAGACCGAAATCTCCCCAAAAATGTAACTGTATTTTTATTCTAAGACTTAGAATAAAAATACAGTTACATTTTTGGGGACTTAGAATCTAAGTTATGCACTTATCACAGTATGTACTAAGTTGATACTTAAGAACTAGCCTCAAAGACTATTACGCTTTCACATTAAAAATGGGGGGCACCTAAGTTTTTTTTATTAATTTAATAAAAAAATCTATGTTATCTATTATGAAAAATTGATTATTTTATAATGATGATTTTTTTAAATATGATTATTTTTAATTTAAAAAAGCATGCAAAATACCTTTTCATACATTTGGGGGGGGGGGGAAATAAGAGAATAAATTTCTGAAGCTTTGCAGTAAAACCGAAAAGAATGCTTAGCTAAAAACTGTTGCAGAGATACTACAGAAAAAAAGCACGTATAGTGCCAACTGCCAACTCAACAAAATAAAAAAATCATTAGATATTTTACAATGATCAGAAGACATTTTGATATCCTTGGAAACACCCTTGAAATCATTAAAGTTTCTCTAGATAGTTTTCTAATATTTTTAAAAGATTGTTTTTTATTATAGGATATTTTTAACAATTAAACTTATATTGGGTTCAATAATTTCCAAATAATTCTTTAACTTTTATTGACTTTATACCTTCTTATATTCATGTCATCTGAGCTCAATGAGTTATATGAACAATTTTTCTCAAAATTTAAGCTACCGGTTAAAACTCTACTCTTTAACTAAACTTTACAAGTCAAGAATAAGATGAGATTGAACAAGATTATTATTAGTGAAAATTGCTGATCCTGTCACAGATATGTTGTTTTTCCTGCTGCATATCAAACCCAACACAAGGAAAAGTCAACTCTCAGATATTCATCACGGACATCAGGTTTTATTCAGCATAAATCCAAACTTTTCTACTCTATATCCATAACTCCGCAGTTTTCACCATTTCTGTTTTAAGTTGGAGAGTATGTTTTAAATCAGTAAATGGCCAAAATATTTGTTCATCACTCACTGGATTTTAAGAGTTTTTCTTTATAATTTTGGGAAACAAATATCCCAACAGCTGCCTAAATTTCCCCAAAACCTAGTTCAGGTATTCAGACATTTTCTGCACCCCTACAAATGGGCAGTATGATGGTTACAAGTATGGTAATATGATGACATTTAATAGTGTTCGGCACTAGTTAACTAGAACTAGTTGCAACTAGTAGTTAACTACCGATCAACTAGTAGTTAACTAGTAGTTTAACTACTTTTGGTTTAAACTAGTTTAACTAGTAGTTAAACTACTTTTTTTAATAACTACTAGTTGAAACTACTTTCAAATTTTCAACTACTTTAAAAAAAAAATTTGTTTAAAATTTCAAAAATATTTAAAATTTTTATCAAAATATACAAAAATTACACTGCTATTTATAACTAGGGTGGTCCAGGTTAACATGGGGAAAAAATTTTTTCGTCCAAAGTTTCGGGGCACCCCCCCCCCAAAATGGGACCCTCGGTATAAAACAAATATTCTGAAAGTTTCAACTCAAAAAAATAATATTTAGACCCCGCGTCAAAGTTCCAAAAAAACTCGAAATTTTGCACGTTTTCACCTATAAAATCCGACCCCGTTATTGTTGTAAAAATACAAGACTGGTTTCATTTTGTAGATTATTTATTTAGCTTCAACTTTTCTAATTGAAACTTGTTTTTAGAACTTACAGATCAAACGATACAAGGGGTTTTACTAACTCCCCCCGCAATATCAATTTTTAAGGAGTGTCAGGTAATTCCTTAAAATGTTTCAGCTACCGTAAAATGGTTCAAAAACATATAAATAATGGTTATTGACTGCATAGGTATAAAATTTAAGAGATTTACAAAGAAAAAAAATAATTTTTGTTCTTACCTGTTAATTGCTTAACTATCTTAAAATAATTCAAATAAAATACATAAATTAATTTTTTAAACTAGTTAATAAATGCATAAGGTGTAACAGTTGACAAATAAGCAAAAAAAATTCAAATTTATTAATTTTAACCCATTTCCAAAATTTTTCTCTTCACTGAGTTAGGTGTAAGAGAAGACTGAATAGAATAGTGTATTTTCCCACAAGATCGCCCTATTTTAGAAGAAGTTTTGAAAGTGGTATTTGACTTAAAAAATGGGATCAACTACTGGACCTCCACCTGAAGATTTTAAAAGTTTTAATTTAAAATGGACTGAAACCAATTAAAATAGCTACGGAGCAAGAGTTGATAAAAAGAGGTCAAGCGATTTAAAATTAAATGACATTAAAAATGTTGGAAGCTTATACCTGGACAATTGAAAAACCCGAAATATCTTTCAAGACTACAGGGAAGTATTCCAAGGGCCAAATATTTATAAGGCTTGATACATCAAACCAAATATCAATTAGACCCCCAGGAGCCATGCATCATTCTAGAATCTAGATGGATGTCAAAAGCCCTCTACTGCGTGATAATTTTCTGAAACTATTAGCTAGTATTTTGATTAATGGAAACTTTTCACTTTCACTTTTATTATTCTATTTTCCTCACTATAGTCTTAATCTAGTATTCCTCATTAGACAAAGGCATGTTAATTTTAATTTCTTTTATAAAACTTTCGTCAAAAATTCAAATGTCTCAGGGTTTAAGACATCAAGTTCTTAAACTATGGTACTGTGGTTATAACATAACTCTTGATAAAAAGAGGTCAAGCGAGTTCTACATTTATTTTTATTAAATAGTTGCAAATTTCTTTGGTGCATTTAACCAAACTTTAATTTTGATGTTTATTAAGGTAATACAAATACTTCTAATGGTATGTATCTATCTCTGTAAGAGTTAGAGGGAATTCGTACCCGAAAAAGATAATTTTCACTCAATAGAGGGCATTTGTCATCTATCTAGCACTAGCATGATGCATGGCACCTGGGGCTCTAATTGATATTTGGTTCGATGTATCAAGCCCAGTTATGAAGCTTCCAACATTTCCGATGCCATTTTGATTTTAACTTGACCTCTTTTTATCAACTCTTTTTCCGTAGCTATTTTTATTGATTTTAAGTCCATTTTAAATTGAAACTTTTAAAAACTTCAGGTGGAGGTCCTGTAGTTGATCCCATTTTATCACGTTTTTATTAGGTCGCTTTGTTGTCTGTCTGTCTGTCTATCTGTCTGTCTGTCTGTTCGGGTGGAATTTAGAAATCGATTTTTAACTAACTTCCCGAAGAGGTAGAGACTTGAAATTTTGAACACAGTTCAGATCTGGATGACAATGCGATATTATCTCGTTGTTTCGGTTACCTTTGCTTCCCCTGAACCCCCAGGGGGGCTTATTTAGAAATCGATTTTCCCGATGAGGTAGAGACTTGAAATTTGGAACACAGTTCATATCTGGATGACAATGCGATATTATCTCGTTGTTTCGGTTACCTTTGCTTCCCCTGAACCCCCAGGGGGGGCTTTCGGGTGGAATTTAGAAATAGATTTTGAATTAACTTCCCGATGAGGTGGAGACTTGAAATTTTGAACACAGTTCAGATCTGGATGACAATGCGATATTATCTCGTTGTTTTGGTTACCTTTGCTTCCCCTGAACCCCCAGGGGGGCTTATTTAGAAATCGATTTTCCCGATGAGTAGAAACTTAAAATTTTGAACACAGTTCGGATCTGGATGACATTGCGATATTATCTCGTTGTTTCGGTTAAATTTGCTTCCCCTGAACCACCAGGGGGGGGGCTGATTTAGAAATCGATTTTGAACTAACTTCCCGATGAGGTGGAGACTTGAAATTTTGAACACAGAACTAAAAAGCAGAAAATAATTTATTAAATAAAAAAAAACTTTTTAAAAACCACGTTTTTAAAATGCACTAAAAAGTATAAAATAATTTGCTTCTAACTCCTTGTAAAACGAAAAACGTGGGGCTCATGCAATAATATTTACAGCTAGTACTCTATTGTCCACTCTATTTACTAATATATCCACAATAAATAAAAAAATAAGAAGCATAGAGAGTACGGAGAGAAGCTGTTAAATTAAATATCTAATGCATGAGCCCCACGTTTGTCGTTTTACAAGGAGTTAGAAGCAAATTATTTTATACTTTTTAGTGCATTTTAAAAACGTGGTTTTTAAAAAGTTTTTTTTATTTAATAAATTATTTTAAGTCAAATACCGCTCTCAAAACTTCTACAATAGGGCGATCTTGTGGGAAAATACACCAAACAGTCTTCTTACACCTAAACTCACAGTGAAGATAAAATTTTTGAAAATGGGTTAAAATTAATAAATTTGAACTTTTTTTGCTTGTTTGTCAACTTTTACACCTTATGCATTTATTAACTAGTTTAAAAAATTAACAGGTATGAACAAAAATTATTTTTTTCATTGTAAATCTCTTAAATTTTATACCTATGCAGTCAATAACCATTATTTATATGTTTTTGAACCATTTTACGGTAGCTGAAACATTTTCAGGAATTTCCTGACACTCCTTAAAAAATTGATATTGCGGGGGTAGTTAGTAAAACCCCTTGTATCGTTTGATCTGTAAGTTCTACAAACAAGTTTCAATTAAAAAAAGTTGAAGCTAAATAAATAATCTACAAAATGAAACCAGTCTTGTATTTTTACAACAACCGGTTCGGATTTTATAGGTGAAAACGTGCAAAATTTCGAGTTTTTTTGGAACTTTGACGCTCGGGGGCGGGGTCTAAATATTATTTTTTTGAGCTGAAACTTTCAGAATATTAGTTTTATACCGAGGGTCACATTTTGGGGTGCGATGCCCCGAAAAAAAATCGGACTTTTGTTTTGTTAGACCACCCTAATAACTACAGTGTCATGGTAGAGTACTCAAATACCATAACCATAAATAAAGCGCCGTTTTGAGCGAAGCATAAAGTTTTTTGTGATATAGATAAGAAAGATGTATTAGAATTTGGGCAAAACATAGGTTATGAAATTAAATAGACTAGTTAACTAGTAGTTAACTACTTTGGGAAATAGTTAACTACTAGTTGCAACTAGTCCCAGGAAAAAATAGTTAACTACTAGTTGCAACTAGATTTTCCCAGACTAGTTAGTAGTTGGTAGTTAACTACTTTTTGACCACTAGTTGCCGAACACTAACATTTAATAATAGAATACTAACTGAAAATAGTATGCACCAGTCTCGATACTACAAACAGGAACAGACTGAGAGTTTAACTTTCGAAGAATAGATTTAGCTTGGCCATGGTACTCATGCTGAGCTCTGCTAGTCTGCAATAATAAAAATATGGTATAAAAAAAGAGAGTTGAAAACATCTTAATACTCAAAGCAATAAGTAATCCGTCCAATTCTGCTACCCATCCCATTAAAAATTGTCAAGCTGTTTTAGATGCTAAATATTCAAATTGATAAATTTTTACTGTTGATTAAATCTGTATTTTAACTGGTCAGGGATGGTTTGAAATTTTAGGCAATATTTCTAACTTTTGAAGTCTAAAACAGCTTGACAATACTTACCAAGTCAGATAGCGGAATAGAACTGAACCTCAGATTTGCATTTAAGGACATTTTATTAACCCTCTTGGTGGCCAGTGTTTTCTGTCAAGTGTGAGCAGTGTCAGATTTATAAATTTGTCACCTAAAGACTGAACCAAAATTGCCGCCTTTGCTACATTTCTATAACAAGCAAAAGCTTAGTATATACAAGGGTTGGGGGATTTTTTCAACATCCGTTTTGCTCCTGAAAAAACAGTAGGAATTCAGAAATAATTTTCCTACTGGTAGATAAGTACATTCTCGATAATCAATTAAAAACTTTACTGGAAAATATTCTAGAATTTTTTATAAGAGTTTACAAGCATGCTCCTTGAACTTTTTTCCTGACAGCTCATAGAGAATTTCACTTCCTTATAGGTCATAAATAAAAACAAATGTATGTATTTAAAAATAAGATTATTACTGAAGGTTACAAAACCTTTTATTTACTACTATTCCATATAATCCTCTTAAAAATTGTGCCATTTACTTATTACACCTTTTCACAAATTTTCTCATCCTTTCATCATAAAAGTTTGATGATTTGGTAAATGAAGCAAATCCGGGCTGCAGCTGAATTTTGCGATTTTTTTGTTGCCAAGTATGATGCCAAACAACTAAACCAAGAAGGATAATCGGTCGCCAAATTTGGCGATTAAAATCTGCAGCCCTGATTCGCTTAATTAACCGATGATTTTATGAACTCTGCAACAGTTTGGAACCACTTTTCGGCACAGCTTTGATAAGAGTCTACAGTTCAGCTGCCACGTTTATCCACAGAAATATGCTTAAGTGTTGTCATCATGGAAGCTTATGGGTAAACATGACGACTGGAGGACTCTTATCGAAGCTGTGTCACAATGGCCAATGCCAGGAACTCGGCAGATACAGAACATATGATTTTAAACATGGCATAAACTTATACCGAGAATAAAATGTCAGATTTTTTGATGTTTACAGAAGTTGAAAAAAAAAAATTTTTCCCCAAAACTTTTATGCTGTTTTTAAAGATTTGGAAATGATTAGACAAACATAATATTTACATGACCATTATTATTTATTATGCAACATGAATATCTCAGGGCAATTAACAATATGTTAAAACAAAGCACATAAATTTTATCAATAAACAAAAGATTTTTCAAACCTCTTCGTCCTGCTGTACAGATTCTGTCAATATTAACCCATCACCAACTCTTGCTATCAAAGTTAGAGTGATCATTATGATAACAATTTAGGTACTTCACGAAAAACAGTACATAAACAAATACTAAATTTCTTTGAATCGAAACTGAAACTTTAGTCACCACATGAAAGAATGGTTTATAAAGCTTATTTAGCAATAACAGACAAAAAGGTAACGATTAGATCTGTTTTTTAGCAATTTTTGAGCTTAGTTTCCGCATATAAAGGCAAAAATTAAATAAAATCATCAGATTCAATTGAAAATCGAGTGATGACGGGATCAAAGCTTTCACGGCTACAGTTAAATAAATGGAATGTTGTTATGGCATTTAAATCAAAAGGCTGGGGAGCCAAAATTTCAAAAAGTTGTATAAAGTCACACGAGTCAACAAATAATTAGAATATTGAACCTTTCAAAAAGAAATTTAAATTTCCCCTTAAACATAATGAAATAATTATTTCTTGAATAATATTAGATTTTTCTCCGATGTCCGATGGTCACAGTTAGTATTTTGTAAATAAAAATAAATGGTGCAGCAATCATGGCTGCTGGACCGATTGCTGAGCGAAATCAAGGTAATTAATATTTTAATTATCACTTAATCCCATACCTTTAGGATCTTTTCTTTTATTACTTAATGTTTATTCATTGTGGTACAATACCTGGGAATTGATATCCTGTTGTAAATACTTCACATTTTATTGATCGTCTTCTAGCTCGCCGGCTCGAAGTATTTAAGAAAATTTGTGTTTATCTATGCATTTTATGATATTAATACCTATTTTAGATTAACCAGTTACCCCATCTAAGTATGGTAAAATTCAATTTACTCCCATCAAGCTGGAGATCTACCGTGTTAAACTATCAAGATGGTGTTTATGATTGAGGACTAAGTTGCTCATCATGCATGATGTAAACAAAATCATTGCAAATTATTTTTACAAAACTTTTCTCTAAATTATCATCATCTAAATTTAAGTGACAGAATTATTCTTTTCGTTATTATATAATGTGTGCATATGTTTGGAATCATTTTAATTCCTTTCCTTCCCCTTTAAATTTAAAAATTATGTATATAACTATTTCACTGAGTTCAAGTTAACCACTAATCTTTATTAATCAGATTATTTTTGAAGTAAAGCTCTTAATTTAGCAAAATTTTGTAATTTTCACAGCATTTGTATTTGTTGTGAATCATGCCTGAAATATATATATTATTCTAGTAAATAAACTGCATCCATGCCTTTTCGGATATATAGTAGCGCTATTCCCTAGGAACCTCTTGTTCGTTGATGATGTAGTATTCTAGGTGCCAAAACTCACATTGATTTTTCTCAAAAATTTTATATATTTGGCTTAGGAACGAAATAAATCTGGGTTCTTATGTAGCCTATTACCCTGTCGACCGTGCCGCTGAATTTGCTGTTATTAAAGCCAGGGGCCTAACCGCGATCTCATCGCCTATAGTTGCTATCGACAATAGGCGAGATGGAACCAGTCTAGGCGAGCTCGTGACGTCACATTACGATAGTTCGGCAAATGGTCGAACCGCGAAGCATTCGAAACCTCGCCTACGGCAAATTTTCCCTCGCCTACGAAGCGACTGCTTCGGAGGGCTCGTAAAGGTCTTTTCGCAATTATCGTATACGCTATGTATCGTTTTTTTGCTATTATTTCCTTATATTATGACGTTTCTTTTAGTTTTTAACCTTATCATTCTTTGAGGTTATGCTTAAAAATCTTCAATTGTACTTTTTAAAGTATTTTATTTAAGAACTCTTTCTCTATGTCTGCGCACGGTTTACTTTGGGAAGAGTAGTGATGCGGTGTAGTGTTTTGTTTGCATTTTCTAAATCCGAAGACAATTTTTCATTATGGCTGGGACTTTAGGGATGCATTCAGAAACTTTAACACGATTAAGAAACGAAAACAAATTGAAAAGTATAGCCCTTCCATTTATAAATTGATTTATTCATTAACGTGATAGTGGAGCCATCTATGGAAAAACGTCACAAGTAATTCTACACTGATCCTACAAATTTGTATAAACGAACACTAATGTCCATTATTTTCGTACTAGATTAATGTCTGAGGACTTGCTTTGGAAATTAACAGCTGTTTTATATTTTTTGGAACTATTTAACGGACCACCAAAAGTGTAAAAGAAATCCGAATACGGTTCGAAACTTAATACAAGATGGCGAACGATATTGCAGCTCATGCGGATGAATACTACCTTCGAATAGGATGCTCTCTTTTGATTGGCCAGTTCCCTTCTCGAGACGAAAGCGAGAGGCATCAGTAAATCCTTTTCTACCACCGGTTCGCGGTCGGGCCAAAAGCGCGTTTTGGGAAGGTCTCGCTTAGAGAAAAGCGTGTTCTCGGCTAGGCGAGCTCGCCTATTGTCGATAGCAACTATAGGCGATGAGATCGCGGTTAGGCCCCTGTTGTCTGTGCTATATCTGCTTCAGCTGAATTTGACAGCCGCTGAATGGTCGATGGGATAATATGCAACTACCTAGATCTGTAATATTGTTTTGTGTAAATTATAAATTTTAATTTAATTTTTACACAGATGCAACAATTTATGTTGGAGGTTTGGATGAGAAGGTTAGCGAAACAATCCTATGGGAACTCTTTGTTCAAGCTGGACCTGTTGGTAATGTATCCACTTAGTTTTCTTTTTCATATTCATCTAAAAGTTTGTATTTGAAATATAAATGAGTTATCTTTTACTATAATTAAGTTGTAAGAATGAGAGTATATTTTAATTTTACTAGTAACATTTGAAAATTCTGTGTGGCAACTATTTAATTATTATTGTGTTCTAATTTCTTTTTGAGTGTTTGAGTTTTTCGTAGTTGTAGATATTCCTATTGTAAATAGGAGTAATTAAAGTTATTTCATTATTATTTATTGAGTTCAAACTGAGTTTTATATTCTACACTACATAAGTATTTTGAGAGCTAGGAGTACCGGTTCATTATAGAGTTTTTAGAGACTGGTATCCGACATAAGTTGTTAAAAATGTAAAAACCGTACTAGAGATATAAGTATCTAACCTTAGATATCAAACATTATTGGGTTATCATCTGTTGTATGTAAAATCAGTTTAAAGTTAAACTTTTTCTTTATTTTAGTCAATGTTCATATGCCTAAAGATCGAGTTACCGGACAACATCAAGGTTATGGGTTTGTAGAATTCTTAGGGGAAGATGATGCTGATTATGCTATCAAAATTATGAACATGATAAAGTTGTATGGCAAGCCAATTAGGGTGAATAAGGTAAGTAAAAAGCAGAATAGTGAAATTTAAAAAAAAAAAATTAATCCTGTAAGGTGAATCAATGTCTTGTACTAGTAACTCAAAACTGCTGTAAAAGAGATTGGCATCACCAAGCACAAGCATAAAATGAAAAATAACAAATATTGATAGAACAGGGTTAAGAACATGGAAGTAGGAAGATAGGGAAGTGCCGTAAGAAGTTTTTCCCGTGCCAATGATCGCAACGTTTGGGGGAGCCACTTGCGCGGCATATTTGCTTCCTTTCTAAACCCGCTTCGTTTGCTTCGTCTTCCTCAGCAGAAAAAGTGATAAATAAAATAATCAACTCGCTTGAAAAATAATTTTTAATGGCAATTGGTCCCATTTCTGAAATAGGTTTGAGTAAAAATTAACTTAATTACTTAAATTAAACTATGTATACTAAAATTAAATTACTTAATTAAACATTTTTAAAAATTGTTTTAAAAACCCAAAATTTCTAACTAAGTCAAAGTGGCTTTAGTAAGTAAGCATATGTCTGTACCCATCGTCTCCTCTCCTCTCTGATCAACTCAATCAAGAAATTTATGCAAATGTGGCGCCCTCTAACGAAAGAATTCGTACACATAGTTCTCTCTATATACTCAATAATAAACTCTACCGTTGCGATCTTTGGCACGCTGGAAATACATTAGCGAGATAGACCACGGCAGTTCCCTATCTTCCTACTTCCATGGTTAAGAATAAACAATGGAGTCTGTATATATCTTTAGTACATTTATTTAACATCAATAAAGTTCATATTTTTATAGTATAATGTGGGGGGTCAAATATGTTAAAAACCCCTACAAAAAATACTTGTACTTTTCTTAATCTTTTGTTGATGAGAATTTATACTACATACTCTTAAAATATAGATTAAATCATGTTTTATATTGACTCTGCACATTTACCTTAAGGCCCATTTTCCCTCTCCTTTAATATGTATTCATTGTAAGTGATCTCCGCCAATGAATCTCATTTGTGAAGGAAATCAAAGAAGTGAAGACTGTGTGTGAAAGACAATTAAACTTTCCTTTAAAATGAATCCTCCTTACATAATGGGCCTTTATGTAACCTTGCCTTGTTACATTCCATTGCCAAAAACCATGGACTCATAACCCTGTTTCTCAAAATAAAGTAAAATATATTTATTTTATGGAGAGTTCCTTTTTAACAAAAGAATCTGAACCATTTATTTATTTTATTGCATTATCTATAAATGTATAGTCTTTTGATGTTTTAGCTCTCTTAAAAATTATATGTCTTGCCTATTAAATAAACTTAAATGTGATTAATTAATTCTTTAAATTATTATTTACAGGCTTCAGCTCATCAAAAGAATCTTGATGTTGGAGCAAATATATTTATTGGCAACTTAGATCCTGAAGTTGATGAAAAACTTCTGTATGATACTTTCAGTGCTTTTGGAGTTATCCTTCAAACACCAAAGGTAATACATTCCTTTAATCTTAAGTACACAGTCTGTTGTAATATTGTTTTGTATTTGTTTTAAACTCATAATGAAAATTTTGAATTGCTTAAGTTTTCTAATGTCAAAGTATTAAAGTGTTATGATCTTAAAAAGAAAAATTCAACTGAGCGTTAAGTGTTTTGAAATTAACTGTGGTTATTCAAATTATAAGGTTTCTGAAATGGCTCTGAGAATTTCTTTATCGTAACACTAATTTTAGATTAGTTACACGTGTTTTCCCCTGGTTTCCACTAAATAAAAGTTATTCAGTGATATGTCTTTTTAAATTACTAGTAGTTACATAGTTGTTTTATGTAACTTGAAGGTAGGCTGATAATTATTTCTTTTTTTTTAGATCATGAGAGATCCAGAAACTGGTAACTCTAAAGGTTATGCTTTCATTAACTTTGCAAGCTTTGAAGCTTCTGATGCTGCCATTGAAGCTATGAATGGGCAGTACTTGTGCAACAGACCTATTACCATTTCGTATGCTTTCAAAAAAGAGTCAAAAGGAGAACGGCATGGATCTGCTGCGGGTAAGGAATAATTTTTCATGTGTAGTTTTTTCCTTCATTTGACAAATTTACGAATCCTGACATACTTAGACAGGTTTCGTACGCCTCCTGATCCTGAAATTTGCTTTATTTTTCTAAGAGTCCTTAAAACTCCTGGAAATTAAGTTTTTTCCCTTAAACTGCTGAAATTTATCTATCTAAGAGCAAAATGAAGTTTAAATAACAAATCTGCGAACATTTTTTTAATCAGTAAAATAATGTTATAAAAGATAAAATTCTTACCTCTTTTGCACTTCTTTGTTCAATAATTCATTCTGAACTCATTCTGCTTGTGATATTTAAAGTAGTAAGGTGAATAATCGTTCATCTAACTTTTTTGTAATTTACTCCTTATAAGACTCCTGAATTTTATTATCTATGAACCTTGTTTAGAATACAAAAGATTAGTCTTAAAAAGGGGTGTACGTAAGTACTAAAAGTATGGTGTACAAGACAAGAAAATGTAATCTGAACTGGCATTCAAATTTTCATTCATTTTTTTGAATAAACCAACTTGATTATTGATTGTAGTTATTGCAATTCTATACATGTTGTTAACTCACTTTCCCTTTCTCTTTCAGAGCGTCTTCTGGCTGCCCAGAACCCCCTGTCGCACGCCGATCGTCCTCATCAGCTGTTCGCCGACGCCCCTCCCACCATGGGCGGTCCCATGCCAGTCCCCACCCACATCATTCCCCCGCCCATGCCTCCTATGTCTATGGCCAACATCATCACGACCACTGGAGGCAACCTGCCGCCGCCCCCTCCCCTGCCTATGAGCTCTCTGCCTCCTCCGCCCAACATGGGGAGGCCGCCCATTCCCCCTCCCCCTCCTTCGGTTCCTCCTCCTCCAGCATGTAAGTAGATTGAGTATGACATTCCAATATGAAAATGATTACTTTTTAACCATGTTTTTTAAATAATGCTGGATTCAAACAGCCTTAAAGTATGGACTTTTAATGCTGTTTCCTTGAGATAACTATCATTATAATTAAAAGAGTGCAGGGACTCGGATAAGTTTGGAGTGTCCTGAGATAGTCTGAGCTGACACACTTCATGTTGATGTATATATTTGTAATTTGAATACACATGCAGAGTCAAACCTGGATAAGGGAAATTGATCCACTTATCTAGATTCAACTGTAGTTTTTGTAGTTCACAAAAGCAATTTACTACTGTAGAACTTCAATATAGTGATGATCCCTTAGAGAACCAACAACATATAGGGACGTTATAACAAAATTGGGAAAGAAACCAATCAGAACAACAAAGAAATAAAATATGGATAAACCACCTGGAAAACATTATAGCAGGTGCATAATTAAGGCAAACATAGCGCCAAAAATTAAGAATGCGATCATTCGAAATAATTAGGCTTTCAGAAATTCTCCTATTCAGGAATTCCTATCCTTTTTCTTCAGTTCTAGCCTCTTAATTAGCTTATTTTTACAAATTCTGACTGAAAAGGATGGTTGCTAATAAGAACTCATGTGTTTGGGGTTGCTGTATGGAATAAAAAATAACATTCTCATGATAAAATAATTTGTACTTTAACTACCAATCATTGTAACAAGGGAGTTGCCATACAGAGATGAAACTGGTATTTCCTTTCCATCCTTTTTCCTTCATCTTTTTAAATATTTGTTCATATGATGAAAATGTCAAATTTACTTTAGTGCTCAAGTATTCCTTAAGGACCACTGTTCTACCTGTAGTTTAGCATAAATAATCTAAATTAAATTAAGTGCCCATATTTTGGTTTTATTGCTCCATTGAACTCCAACCAAAGCACCAAACTAAACCCTGGAAAAGAACACTTACTTCAGTCTTCTTTAGACTATTGATTCATACTAGTACTTCATAATCATTTTCTCTTTCAGCTCACATCCCTCCTCCACCACCTGCATCCTCCTTTGGTGGCATTCCTCCTCCGCCACCTCCATTGCCCCCAGCATCCACCGCCACTTCTCAGATTCCAGTTCCGAGTGGAGACGGCGACCAGCCCCCTCTGCCTCCCCCACCACCTCCAATGGGTATGGATATCAACTTGTTTCTAGCCATCTTGCTTGTTGTACTTGAGCTTGTTTGTTTGTTTGTTAAATTTGTATCTTCTTATTTTTGTTCAATGTTTCACCTTCAAACATTCACTTAATAACTCGTATAGTCAGACCCGCTTCTAAGGAGTACGATGGGACCACCAACTTTGCTTGTTAAGTCAGTCCTGGGTATTTATCCTGGCTCCTTAAAACTGGGTTTGAAAACAATTTGATTCAGGAGTTTAGTGATGATTGATTCTATTCTTCTTGCTAAAAACTGTTCTCATTATACCTGACTGTTCTCTCGTAACACACTAAAATCTGGTATTTTTGTTAAGACTAAGAAGTGTTTTTAACAATGTATTTTTTTATGATTAAATGTAGATCATTCGGAATCTTACGTCAATCACTTATTAATCAATCAGAGCTCTAATTACCAAAACATTTGAGAAACCTTTAAAATGTTAGCAAATTATTGTGGACACTGAAGAAACCTTCTTTTAATTCTTCAGTTTAAGTTCGAAATTCCGCTGAGACTGTTTTGTACTCTAGCTTGTCTTTGAATTTAATATGAGTTGTTGTTTTTGCAGGTCTACCTCCAGGTATGGGGCACTTCCACGCTCAAGGAGTACCTCCTCCAATGCACGGAATGAGGCCTCCGATCCCTGGAATAGGATTTCCACCTCGTCAGCCATTTGGTAAGGATTTTTCTATTGTCAAAAAAAAAAAATCTTATCATAATCCAAATACCTATAAATGTATTTGGTCAGTCCTTGTGATGACAATGTTAATAGTCTCGTAATATATTGAGATTAACAAGTGTTTCTTTCCTCAGGTCCACCTCCATTTCCTCCAGGTCGTTCCATGGCTCCTGCCCCTCCCCCGCCTCCTCCCCCCAGGTCCATGCGACCCCCCATGCCTCCCCCTCCTCCCCCACCACCCAGCTCTGCCCCTTGAAAAAGTCCAGAAAGTGGTGTTATTGTGTACAGATGAAGGACTCTATTTGTATTTTTCTATGTGATGAATGAGGAATGGTATTGTGTGTTTCTATTCTTTAATAAAAGCGTTATGTGCTTATTCCAATTGTCTTTGTTTTATGGGTGTTTAGAAACAGGGTTGAATTTCTCTGCCTTGTCTTCAAAAGGACTTTAGCAGCAGCTAAAGAAAGAAAAATTAGCTTTTTGCTGACTGATTGGTGGAATACTACTTTGACTAAGGATTTAACTCAGACGCATGGTTGTAAATATGGCTGTAAGTGTATTTAAATTCAGTAAAAAAAACCATGAGATTCAGATTAGTACCTACTTTGTGTTACCCATCAGGCATCTATGGACCCTACAGACACTTTTCCCTATGATTCCATGAAGTTCCAACTTAAAAAGATGTGCAAAAATGTTTACTTCAAAAGATAAACAATATATTTTAAAAATAATTTATTTTCTAATAAACTAATTTTTGAAAACATGACAGTCATGATGTACTGCTCATCACTTTTATAAAATGTGATTAAAAACAAAAGGACCCAAATCTCATGTATAAGATCAACAGTTCTAGAGTTAGATGTTTAAAAAATACAGGAAAAAAATTTTAAGTTTGACATGTGAAATAAATTTTGTTTTATAAAAATGTATGATGATAAAAAATTAAACTTGGACCATATCTTGTAAAAGTTTACAAAAAACAATATGCAAGGACTTTATCCTTGGTTGCTATTTTTCATTAAAATGAACAAAACATAAAATATAATTTTAGGAGGGTGAGATAAATTTAAACAATATTCAATTTTTATGTAATGAATGGTTCATGCTCAACCTTTACTTATTTTTCAAAATCATAAATGGAAGAGTTTTCCAGTCTAGTGGAAATCCAACCCAGTGATTTTCGTAATAGAAAAAAACACGTTAGTGGGTATAACCTCTTTGCTTCATTAATGTAAATTAACATTGTGATAATCTCTATATATATAATCAAGGTGTGGGTTCCTGGGTTTGTCCGGAACAGATTTGGCTTAATTTCTCCCGAACTACCGGTCCGAATCGAACCAAACTTGGTACACAGACGTATGGAGAAGGGGAAAAGGTAATGGCACCGGTTTCAAAGTTCTAAAACAACCCCTTCCCCCCCTTTTATCAAAAATCTCCTTACTTCTCCGTTAAAGAAGACCTGTTTAGCTCGCATTGTTGCAAAGAAACCAACAAAAGCAATTTTACTCATAAAACGAAGTTTTTAAAGATAAAACTGGGCAAAAATTGTTTGAAAAAGGTTATTAATAATTTAAAAAATTAAAAACGGTCCTTATAAAAAACTTTATGACAGTATTTTCTTATTTAAGACTTCATTTTCCATGAAACTTTAAGTTGAAACAGAAAGTTTTAAAAATTAGACTGGTTAAAGTAATAATGAAAGTGAAGTTTGCATAATAATACAGGTTTTTTTAGAAAGTTGATGATAGAAACACTAGATCAATTGTTATTTAAAACCTTAAATTTGTTTCTTTGGGGTAGTTTAACGGGATTTTTTTTTCAATTTAACAGGGGGTATTTACAAATTTTGGGATTTCAAATGTCTGTAATAATTTTAATTGATTTTTTTTCCACTTATAATGAATAATTTGGTAACTGTCGTAATAAAATGTGCAACACCGGAACTGGGTTAGGTTAGATTTACACAGTTGGAACCGGGAGGGAAAAGGCACCGGGATATGAAAAAGTTACCGGGAACACCGAGGTATGAAAAAATACCGGGAACAACGGGATATGAAAAATTACCGGGAGAACCAAGATATTGAAAAATACTGGGAACACCGGGATATGAAAAAATACCGGAAACACCGGGATATGAAAAAACACCGGGATATGGAAAAATACTGGGAACACCGGAATATGAAAAACTACTGGGAATACCGGGATGATTGGTAATTACGTTTACAGAAAACTAGACATGTATCTTGAGAAAACTTTAAAAAAATAAATTGACACACTCCACCCGTGCAAGGCCGGGCATATCAGCTAGTAGCTTTTATAAAATTAACTAAACCTGGGTAGGAAATTTCCACTTACCATAAGTTAACAAATATTTAAGGTTTGAAAATGAATGTTGTTTTCAAAAATCAGGTTTCAAACCCAAACTATAGTGACTAGAATAAGACTTAATAAAATAAGACTTAGAATAAGTTATTCTAGTCACTATACCCAAACTATAAAAAAAGGTGAAGTAAATCTAAATTTGTTTACTTTTTAATTTTGTAATATATTTTGTCTCATTTGCATGAATGTTGAACTGAAAGAAACTAGCATGTGCATAAATTAAATTTACAGTTCAAATGAAAAGTGCATTTTTTCTTTCAAAAATAAGATTAAATTTGCATTAGTTAACTACACTGAAACAGTTTTAAATTGTTTTTAGTAGATAGATAGTTTCATGTATTTGTAAATGTTTTAGAAATTCATCAATAGTTAATATTAGCCATTCATCACTTAATTATTATGTGCCTTGTCATATTAACTTCAAAAGAACCATATCCACTTAAAGAAATATTTCAGGATGGTCAAAAAAACACAGAACCTTTTAAAAGACGGGAAAATCCTCTTTTTTGAAAATGCAGTTTAAACCACATATCGACAGCCACGTTGCAAAAGCCTGTAAGTGCAAAACCTCAAAGTTTTCAGGAGACGAAAAAAACCAAACTATCGCAAGTTTGGTTTTTGGCAAGCATGGCGATGCTTCGATAAGCATTTTAAAATAACGCTATATACTCACGTTTTTCTGAGGACGACACGGCTTCCCCTCAGCGTCACTGCAACTTACAGAGTTTGGTGATTGGGAGGTTCCCAACTTACAGGTTATTTATTACAAATCGTCATGGAGAAGTTTTGAAGAGTCTTTGGCCGATTTTGGTGGCACTGAGATGTGCGCAAGGCCATCTTTAACAAGTACAACTCAAAACCTTATTTTCGCCAAAAAATGTTCTTACAGGCTTTTGCAACGTGGCTGTCGATATTAAGCTCATTTGGACTTCTGTCCAAAATCTTATAAAAAAAAAACATTTTTGGTCAGGAAATTTAGTTTCAATAACCACTCTCTTCAAATATACCCTCCTCCACTATAAAGGTACAATTTCTGTTTTTTACTTAACTAGCTCACACAGTTTTTAAATTGTACTAACTGTTCTCTGACCACCTAGTAATGTTCGGCACTAGTTAACTAGAACTAGTTGTAACTAGTAGTTAACTACTTATCAACTAGTAGTTAACTAGTAGTTTAACTACTTTTGGTTTAAACTAGTTCAACTATTAGTTGAACTACTTTTTTTAATAACTACTAGTTGAAAATTTCAACTACTTTCAAAAAAAAATTCTTATTAAAATTTTTATCAAAATATAGAAAAAATTGTACTGTAACAAATTTAATTAAGATGGTAGAGTACTCAAAATACCATAACCAGAATTAAAGGCCCTTTTTGCGCGTTTTTTGTGATATAGATAAGAAAGATGTATTAGAATTTGGGCAAAAAAATAGGTTACGAAATTAAATAGACTAGACTAGTTAACTAGTAGTTAACTACTTTGGGAAACAGTTAACTACTAGTTGTAACTAGTCCCAGGAAAAAATAGTTAACTACTAGTTGCAACTAGATTTTCCCAGACTAGTTAGTAGTTGGTAGTTAACTATTTTTTGACCACTAGTTGCCGAACACTACCACCTAGTACAATTCCTAATGGAGAGGAAAATAATTCAATAAATTCAAAATAAAAAGACAATGTTATATTACAACAATTTATTAAGTATTTCAAAAACAAATGATTTCATTAATAGATCTGATATGACAAATGAAGATAGCCGCAATTCTTATGCGTTTTACATTGAATTTCAGAATTGAACATTGGAGAGAGAATATGTGAGAACTCATTCATACTAAAATATTTAGTACCTACTAAAACATTTCACTTTAAAACGCTTCAGTTCACTTGAAAATAATTTGATCAGAGTTCCACTCAGGATGGGATCGTTTACTTAAACTCGAACTAAGTACTTAGAAAGTCTTGTTGGATAATCAAATCCTTTGATGGAAGTTGCTAAAACTTTTTTGAAAGTTTCGTAAAAGCAAACAGTGCTCGAGACGGCGAAGTTCACCTGCGCTCTGCACAGACGCCATCTTTGCAGGCTTGGCACTTTTCGGAGTTGTGCGGGTTCTTGGGTTTTCCCGGTCTTCGGTTCAGCTGGATGGGTGGGCGCTCCAGGCCGTAGAAGACGTGGGCAACGCGGTTGCAGATGTTGAAGAGCACCTGGGAAAGAAAAGATAGTTAGGAGCTGAACAAATGCCACCCGTCCAACCTTAACACAAGTATGGGGCTATTGCGTAATCATGTGTTTGGTCATTTTTGACCCCCTCCCCCTTGTCAGCAAACCTCAAACCCCCCTCTAATTACGTAAGAAAACTGCCTAACACCCCCTTCTTTTTCTTGTACAAAATCTTTAACAATGCTTAGATTTCTGAAATTCGTTGTTATCCATGAACACTTAACCTATCGTTAAAACTTTCCATGCGAAAAAGGCTCTTCTTTTTTCCTGGTTAAATTTTTTGTGCGAAATTAATTTTTGGTTGAATTTGAAATTATTTATGCACGAAACAAGAGTTTTCAAAAATGTAGTGTTTGTAATACCTTACGTAAGCGCTCATACTCCCCCTCCCCCCTTGTCAGGAAAAATAAGCAAATGGCAAATTCCCTCCCCCCTCAGGTGCTTACGTAATATTTGAACGGCCCCTAAACCTGTATTTACAGTACAGCAAAACTTCTTTGATCCGAATCAGATTTATAAACTTAAATATTCGTAGACAATTTTTGACTATACCAGGGGTGTATATAAGAGGGGCCAGTCTCCCCCGAAATTCGGACTCGGGGTTCGGAAATTATGACTTTTTTTAGGGTAAAACTTCTGGGGGAGGAACCCCAAACCCCTTTTGTACTTTGACCTCTATTATTCAAAATTTTTTTTGCATTAAGTTAATTAAAATTCAAGTCCTACCTAAAATTCCTTAAAATATTTGTTCGAAATTAGAGCTGTGTGTCCAAAACTAGTTAAAAACTTGTTCTTAGTCAAATTTCGAAAAAATTTCTGGGGACCAAACCCCCAGACCCCCTTTTGGTACTTCTAACTCTATTACTCACAACTTTTCTTAATTTACAGTTTTCCCTAATTGGAAAAAGCTTCAGCCATTTAATTTTAAGTTATATCGAGGAAAAGGAGTATTAAAAACATCTTTAGTAGTTAGGTCAAGGAATTTTTTAGCCTAATTTGTGTATCACTATTATTATCTATCAAATTTAAAACTAAAAACTTAAAATTGTGTTTCCGTCTAACTTAAATATATATACTTTCAATAATTTAACGATTCAAGTAATCATTTTAAATTAAATCAAATACCTTCTCTATTTCTTCCGGGTACCACATTGCAGCTTCGTAGCTTTCACCTTGGCAACTGTCGCATTGCTGTCCATAGAGGCGATATGCAACGACTCCGGTATTGTTCGAAAATGCGCACCAAAATGTAATCCTACCCTTCATTGAGGTCCAGCCATGTCCACAAACCTGAAGTTAGAGAATCAGTGACCAATTTGAAAAGCTTAATGAAAAGGACGTTCTACTACATCATGTATTCATAAATACTCATTACGTTTTTTATTACAGCACATTGACTTTTTTTATACTTTGTAGCCGCGCAATATATTTTGAGTTTCAATTTTTAATACAATATTTAAATTTTTTTAGAGGACCTATTTACTTTTTTTAGAGAGTTTTGAATGAAAAACATGAGTTCAATTTCCTATATTTTAGACTTTTAAATTATCCATCCAAATTTAAATTCAAAATAAAGTATCAAATTTTAATTTTTTTAACACGATTTAAAATTTGTAAATTATTCTGCGCATTTTAGTGCTAGTTGATTTTGAAAAGTAGCTTTTTCAAAATTCAAAGTCGGAAGAGTCCATTAAAACTACAGATATCAAAGGAATCGAGAAGTAAAATTTCTTTGTAAAACAGACTTGGTAAAATAAATATTCAAACAGTAATAGGTAAACAATTTATTGTGTTTGTCAAAATCTTTAAATAAGTTTAATATATCTTAAAAATGTAACTGTCAAAAAATTTATCCTTATTATAAGGGACAATTTATTTTGAATTCACTGCATGATTTTTAGGGATTTTAAAGTCAGTTTCCTTGTAATACGAACGTTACCGATGAAAAATATCCCCAATCAATATTAAATAATATTTCACGCAATTTTACTTTTAATGAAAGGAGGAAACTCTTATTTTAACCATTTAAACGCCGTAATTAATATTAATATTAACTTAATATTTTTCTCCTCACTCGAATTGCTTTCTTTGGCTTTCAAAATAAATGGAATATTTCCAAAGAAAAATCTTTTGAAAACATTTGAGTTCTGGGTGGCTTTTTTACAGGAATAACCAAAAGGTTTTTGTTATACGCATCACACTTTAAAATCATTTTGTTTCTCTGCAACAAGAACGTTATTGCAGCAAAACAACTTCTACAGAGAATCTGCTTCACAGAGAAAACTAAATCAACACTTCGATAGTTTGTTTCTTTGCAACAAGAATGCTATAGTTGGAAAACAACATCTACAGAGAACCTGCTCTGCAGAAAAAAAAATCATCAACACTTTGATAGTAGGTTTCTCTGCAACTAGAGTGCTATAGCTGTAAAACAACATCTACAGAGAAAATGTACTGCAGTAAAACTACTTTTTCGATTTCTTGAGGAATGTAGAACAAAATGGTTCTCAATTTATTTTTTCAGCAAAAGGTCTTTCGAATACCTCAAAAGCACAAAAAATATTTAAAACTGCGCGTTTAATGGGCAATTCCCGCATTTTCATTATTTTTGTATGTGATAGAGATATCCAAGAGAGTAATATACACCAAAAATTTTTAATTACGATGCTTATTTATTTTTTTAATTTAATTTCAAAGTTATTCAATCCAAAACACATGGTTTTAAACAATGGTTTAGGATTCAAAGCGATTGTTGAAGTTGAACTAGAGCCAAAACAGATATGACGTCATTCAATCCGAAATAAGTACAAAGCGATTGTCAAATTTTATTTTAAAATACTGAATCAGCTAAATTTTTTTGAAACTTTTCGTATTGAATTTTGAATCTAGAACCATTTTTTAACTAGAAAATGCATGTTTTGTTTGTCCGCTCAATCCGAAGAGATTCATTACCATATCTCAGATTGTGCCGCTGAATATGACGGTCTCGGAACGGTCAACGGGATAATACTCAACCAAATAAACCCGGGATTATAAATGAAAACCAAAGTTCGTCGAAATAATTCTAAAGGATAAGTACATACCTCGCATGCAAAACGAACTTTAGCAGAGTCAACAAATGGGTGCCAGCGCCCAGAGGGCTTCGACATGACAGGGACAAGCCTCCAAGAATGAGGTGAAAAGCGGGAGAAGAGCTTCAGGAAGATTATTTGCCACACCAGAGCAGCGTTGCTGAAAACACATTGAAATTCATTAACATTTCATAATGCTTAGTTAGACGAAATGCTAACAATGCAAAAACTATTGGTTTAAACCAACGGTGGGCAACCTCCGGCCCGCGGGCCGGATCCGGCCCGCCACGTCATTTGGTCCGGCCCGCGGAACATTTTAAAAATTGTACTCAAAAATCACATATTATTCTAGTCCAGATTTTTGTAACTTTAACATAATTTTTGTTTCTAATCAAAATATTAATCTATTGTAGATTAATGTAACTAACTTAAAAATTATTGTATGTAATATTATTCTAGTCCAGATCAGTGGCGGATACAGGGGATGGCACTCTGGAAAGTGCCCCCCCTTGGACACAAAAATCATTCATAAGTACGAAAAAAAAGTCCCAAAAAGTACTCAAAATGAGTTGAAAACCTAGTTTTACAGGTCAAATTTCCAAAATTTTTCTGGGGGAGGACCCCCAGACCCCCCAGCGGTACCAAAAGGGGACCTTGAGTGATACATTTTAGAAAATTCCCAAAATTTTGACATTTTTTTCAAAAGATAAAGGTCTGAAGAAGTGGCCCCCCCCCATTGGAGCCGTGCTGGATCCGCGCCTGGTCCAGATTAATGTAACTTCATTATAATTATTTTATGTAATCTAGATATTGTACTACAAGTCCAGATTAATTTTTAACTTTAGAATTAAACTTCATAAATATATATAATAAAAGGCCTCATTTTTTACTTAAAGAATATTACCTATTATCTACTCTTTGGCCCTCCACGACATTATAATCTTTGAGTCCGGCCCGCGGATTCGAAAAGGTTGCCCATACCTGGTTTAAACTATACTCGACAGCAACGTTTCCTGACCCTATGACGTCACTACACAGAAGCAAAAAAAACTGCGTGAACAGAGTCTGTTGGGTTGCTAGGAGTTTTGGTTCGCAAATCGTGAAAAAAGGCATGGGTTTAACAAAATCATATTTTTAAATTGGCGTTCTTCATTTCACTCAAAATTCAGACACCGCACTGGGAACTCCTTTGTTAGTGACGTCATAGGGTCAGGGAACGTTGCTGTTGAGTTTAGAACTTTGTGATCGGATTTTTTAAAGAAAGTTTCGAAAATTCCTCAATAACCTAAAGAATCGCGATTTGAACGCAAAAAATTGTGGAATAGACACTATATTTGATTTACTTCTGGTGAGCTCATGGAGGGGAACTAGCATTAATTGAAAGTAATTTAATCTTAAACAAGTTTATAAACTTTTCATCTGTGAAACTATTAGAGTAGTCTAATAATTATCGATACGAGAGATCTGAAGAATTTTTACAACATAAATTTTAAGCCCCCTAAATAACAATGTTCAGTTGTTACAAGAAATTATTTGCGTTTCATTTATTACTAAATTAAGTTTGGGGAAATGCGAGAGCTTATCCTTGAAATGGAAAATTTTAAGTACTATTTTATTACGATTTTGGTTATTTTAATGATTCAAAACTTGTTCCACTTTTTCACTGTAGATTCACGAGATTCAACGGGCGAGCCACCACCGGTATTATATAAAAACTGTTTTTAATGGAAATTTCTTTTTTGCAAAATAATCGGCGGTTTGATGTTTAAGTACCTATAAATAAATTCTTAACTTAGTGCAAGTAAAGAATGATATAAGTAAATAATATGTCAAAGGATTTTAAAAGTGAGCGTATCGTATAATCGAAATTCTAAGCTCGAGGTGCAGTCTTTGAACAGCTTCTAGAAAATGCCCAAGTGCTTAAAGAACTAACTATCCAGTCCAGACTAAGGAGTATTTGTTAAAATGATAAAGTTTCAGTTTCACTTACCATGTCCTTTTTATAATTGGCACAGCCAATATAGCCGGCGTCGTAGTGAAAGAGCACATTGGAAGAAATCTATTGTTGGGAATCATGGGCAGCCCAACAGGAGTGAACACAGGAGTCGAATAAACCACCATCTTGGTCAAATTTTCCCCCTATGGTAGCTTCCTATAAATAAAATTAAACTGATAATAAGTCGCATTTTGACAAGAAACTCTTCTGATTACCACTATCCCGTCGAGAAAACCCTTTGCACTGTGATCGCATAAAAAGCTAAGGCAAATTTTTGCTATTATAGTTACAAGTTTCTTTTGCGAATTTATTTATTGAACAAAACGATGGCACAGCTTAGATAAGAGTCCTCCAGCCACCATGTTAATCCACAGCTCCCACTGCAATATGCCTAAGTGTTGTCATCATTTGAGCTTATTGGTTAACATGGCGGCTTGAGGACTTATCGAAGCTGTGCCAAAACTATTTTGAGACAATATCATGGTTGACTAATCAGTATATTTTAAATAACATTTGCTCAATTGTTACACTTACTACACCCTCAAGAAAATCCTCTTAATTGCTTTAACTTTCTTCAGGAGCTAACCATTTATTATTTTAAATTTATTCAGGCTAGGTAAACTATTTTTTCGTATTCTTTAATCATAAAATTCATTTAAAACTGAAGAATCCAAAATTTCTCTTGAGCGTAACTAAATCTTCACGTTTCAATGCTAATAATAATTTCAAAGTTGGGATAAATAAAAACAGACTATAAGTCCAAAATTGGCTACCAAATGAAAATGCCGAGCGATATGCAAAACTTAAATGATACTCTTCAATTAATTTTAAAAATCCTTACCCTTGGTTTATTTTTCTAAAATAAACAGTTTGTGCAAATTTGAAATAAAAGACGAAAATCCTTTCGCAACTCTAAGCTCAATCGTCAAATAGAGTAAAGACAGTAATAATATCAGAATAACAGAAGCAAGTTAAATCCTCAGATTCCCCTAAAACCAACAAGCACAGCAAATGCACCATAAACAAAATCCTGTCGTAACAGGTAAACTGGAAAGACATAATTCGGGAACTGCCTTTTATACACAGCCCGCCACAAGTTCATGGTTCATTCAGAACTAGCGTGTGCAGAGATGGGAAGAGTGCGCGTGTATTAATCTACACGTGCAGCCCAGACACGTGTTGTCTGGTGTCGTTTGCCTTCTTCTCCAACATTGAAATTTTAGTTGTATGAAAGCTTGGAAGAAGAAATTACCATCACATATCAGCCACGTTTTGAATGAAGTGGAGAGAAAACATTGAAGGTCGGACTGATTTGCTGATCCAGAGATGGTGAGTCGTCAACGAACAAGCAATATTGCAAGACGAAAACATTACAAGAATAAATTCGTTGTAAATTAAACTTATTTTTGAAAGTGAAGTGTTCGGTTCCTCGCAGACATATGGGATAAGGGAGAATAGACGACATTAGTGTGACGTCACTTGCTTGTTTAGAAACGTTGATTCTATCCGTGATTGGTTCCGTGATTGGAGGTAAATCCGTACGGAACCAATCACGGATGGAATCTACGTTTCCAAACAAGCAAGTGACGTTATGACTAATGTCGTCTATTGGATTGGTTACATATATTTTCCGGCCTGTGTGCTTGATCTCAGAGAAAGTACACCCAGGCATGGGCGTAGCCAGGAGGGTGCAGGGGGGGCAGCTGCCCCCCCCCTAAATTCTCAGTTTGTTAAATTTTTTTGAAAAACTTTATTAAAGCAATAGTACATAGTTTTCCTTGAAAACTGTGTGGCTTACAAGAAGCAGTTCTGTTCTGCCCAAAGAGTCTCAAAATGAGCTAAAACACTACTTTGATGGGCGAATTTTAAAAAAACTTTCTGGGGGAGGCCCCTAGACCCCCCCCCCCATTTTTAAGCTCTCATTCATTACCGACATTTTTACATTAGGTGTGCAAAACTTCAAATCCTTTGTATAAGTACCCTAAAATTTAGCGTGAAAAAGTACTTGCCATGGGGGGGGGGGGGGGCTGGGAAGTAATGTTGAGTCAACCCCTAGTCACTAGTATTCGCAATATCAAGAGCACAGCCTTGCCCCCCCCTAACATGAAACCTGGCTACGCCCATGCACCCAGGGCTAGGCCGGAATCGAACAGACGACTGGTACAGTGTGCGGGGAGGGGTTTTGAGCAAAAAGATTTTCTGAGGTACCTCCTTACGAGTACTTTTTTCGTAAAGTTTTAGATGACTTGAACATTTTATATTAATTTTAGTGATATTAATTTCAAAATTTTATAAACAATGTGAATTCTAAATAAAATTGGAGGGGGTAGAAAAATTTTGGAAATTTCCCCCACAAAATAGCTTTTGACCTAGCACTTTTTGGATTACACCCTAAGAGCAAGGCAAGCAGCAGAATTTTCAAAGGAACAGGAGCGGATTTAAGGGGCACTCCGTAAAGTGCCCTCTCTTTGGGCTGAAAAATAAAGGGAATAAAGAGAGGAAAGGTTTAAAAAGGAGAAAGAAGAAAGTAGTTTCTGGAAGATCAAAAATTTTTCAGCCATTTAAAAGATGTACTTTTTCTTCCTTTCTCTTCCTTTTCCCTTCTTGGCCCCCTTTTTTAAGCTCAGGGGGTCACTTTCCCCAGATTGTTCAAACTTTTTCGTTCATTTAGTGCTGGTGGTGATCAAAAATGAGTTATTCAGGGTCAAAATTCCTACAATTTTCTGGGGGAGAAATTTCATGGGAGGATCTGGAGATAAATTTTGTCTATTTGCGTCCAAAGGTAGATGTGGTTACCATTTCTTTCCTCGCCAAGCTAGAACTATAGGACAAAATTCACTGGCCGAAGTTAGCGAGCGGAAGTTGTGCGCCCTTTCTTAAATGAGGTATTTGCGTAATTTTACACTTTTTTGATACGTTATAGTTTAAAAATCTCCAATATCAGATTTTTAAGTTGGATCGGATTGGATTGGATTGAGGGTACATGCATTTTCCGGTCTGTGTGCTTGATCTCAAGAGTTCGCTTACAAACCTCCGTCAAGCGTCAACCTTCGTTGGCAGCGTGTAAACCCACCTGGCCACTCAGCCCCCAGAGATTTTTAAGTTCAAAAATGTGTTTTAAATAATTTAAAATCCAATTTTTTTTTTTGCCAAAACACTAGTAGAGTCCACACAGACGACACAGCGTCTAGTTTTTTACTGTTTTTCAATGATCGGAAAACGGGATTCTATTGGATGTGACGTCACAGCGCATGTAAACAACAGTATTTCTGTTTTCGCGCCAAAACGCAAAACGATACACGCTGCCAACCACGCTAGCAGTCTGCGCCCTGTATCAGCCGTTGGTTCGATTCCGGCCTTTGCCTTGGGTGTACTTTCCTTCTCTGTGTCAGTAAAAAAAATTCTGTTGTCTCTGTCTTTCTTGACGAAGGTTTATAAGCGGATCCTTGAGATCAAGCACACAGACCGGAAAATGTATGTACCCACAAACCCGAATGTATAACCCGAAGCTCAGATTTTTTTTTTTAATATAACTCAAGGAAACTGAAAAGTGTCCTCAGTAGTAGGGTAAATCCACAGTCAATTCAGAACCACCAAAGAAAGTGGGATTTCAAACGCACTCCTGAGCCGTTAAAGTGGGGACAAAACTGCCAGAATTTTATTATTCTCATAGAACTACATTACAGACTACTACTGTTCATCCAAAAATTACTTCAGAAACTGTATATATAGCGCCATTCTATTGATAATATTTGAACAGGCCATTATACAGGATTAATTATAAATCTAATTGCCTATGGTTACCAATTTATATTAATGCCACCAGATGTGCTACTTGTACTACACCATGAAATAATTATAATTATTTCATGGCGTAGTACAAGTAATTTTAATATCCCACATAATATCCACTTTCTGAAATGTTAGCAAATAAATCTGAAAGCTCATTAGAAATTTAATGGATTTACACTCCTTTAAAAAAATGAAAAATCTGATTGGATTAAAAAATCTAAAATTGAATTAATTCGTGGAAAACTGAAGAAATATCTAAGATTTGAGTCACTGATAAAACTAAATTTTGGCTTAAGGTTTGAGTACAATTAATAATCTCAGGGTTGCCAGAAATTGTAAACCAAGAAAATCTACCCCATTACAACTAAAATTTTGCTTTAACCATTCATTCAAATTATCAATTTTGGCCTTTATCCCCTTTTTAAACTGATGTAAAGGTAAAAGGTTAAAACATACATAGGTACATTTTTATAAAGCTTTTATTTAAGACGAATCATTTGATCAAACTAAAGAAAGAAAACTGAACTCATAAAACATCTAACTAAGCACCAAAAACACAGTTCTAAAAATATTTCCACTCTTGCGTATGTGGAGTTAAAATTACTTAAAATCACAGGAAAAATTTCTGAGCAGTTAACATTTACAAAATAGAAAGTCTCGAAATACACATGTACTCTTTCCCCCTTAAGGTTCTGGTTATTCCAACTATGTTTTGGAGGAGAGTTACTTTGGAGGAGACTGTCTGCTCGGCGGTGATGGTTTCTTAAATTGAGACTGGCTCCTTACCGATGGGGCTTGCCTAAGAGGAGGCTGCCTCGGTGGCGTTGGTTGCCTGAAAGGCTGTTCCCTCGGTGGCGATGGTTGACCAAGAGGAGGCTGCCTCGGTGGTGTTGGTAGCCTGAAAGACTGTTCCCTCGGTGGCGTTGGTTGCCTGAAAGGCTGTTCCCTCGGTGGCGATGGTTGAGCAAGAGGAGGCTGCCTCGGTGGTGTTGGTAGCCTGAAAGACTGTTCCCTCGGTGGCGATGATTGACCAAGAGGAGGCTGCCTCGATGGTGTTGGTAGCCTGAAAGACTGTTCCCTCGGTGGCGTTGGTTGCCTTAAAGACTGTTCCCTCGATGGCGTTGGTTGACCAAGAGGCGGCTGGTGAGATTGTGGTGCAGAAGGTAATGTCGGCAGGAGACATCGAACTCTTTCAGGAGTTTGTCCCAGCTTAACAGATCGATTCCTTTTTGATGGGGATTCCTGCACCCCAGTAGGTGATAAATCTAGTGCAGATCGATTCCTTTTTGATGGGGATTCCTGGACCCCAGTAGGTGATAAATCTAGTGCAGATGGATTCCTTTTTGATGGGGATTCCTGCACACCGGAAGAAGTTGATAAATTTAGATCAGGTCTGGCCCTTTTGCCTCCTATTGTACGTGGAGAGGGTGAATGTTGTTGAGAAGCATCTCCTCTTTCTGAAGTTCCCCTTGAAGTAGATGCACCATCGCTCATAGAAAGCTGGCCACTTGAAGATCCAGGTCGCAGGGAAGATCGTGTTCTTGATCGTGTTCGATGGGTTCTTTCCGTCTCGAGAGATCGATCTGTGGGTGAAGTTGTGGTTACCTCTGGAGATTGGAGAATTGATAAAGTTGAGTCTTCCTGGGAGGCTGTACTGCGAGGTGGTGTTCGCGGAGGAGATCGGGCTGTCACGGAAGGTGATCCTTGCGAAGTAGATCTGGCTGTTACGGGAGGTGATTCTTGCGAAGGAGATTTGGAAATTAATCTTCGCAGAAGAGGATTATTGAGTGTTCCGGAAGAGGATCCTTGCGAAGAAGATCGTACTGAGCCGGGAGATGTTCGCAAAGGAGATTTTGTTCTATTTGAAGATTTTGTTACCGGAGGAGATCGTAGTCTTGGGGAAGGGGGTGTTTTCCGAGGGTATTGATCAGTTGAAGTGAAACTTGCCTCAGGATGCTTGGCGCTATTAGTAGGTGATGTCTGAGAAGATCCAGGTATCGCTGAAGGTGCTGTCCGAGAAGACCCAGCTATTTCTACAGGTGATGTCCTAGAAGACCCAGCTATCGCTGAAGTAGATTCCTCCGAAGCAGAGATACCAAGATCGGGTGCAGTTGATTCCTCTTGAGGCATTCCACTAGTTCCTGCACGTGGAGACTGTGTGCTTTGAACAGACAGTGTTCCTGAAGAACATTGAGTTTTATGAGAGGAGGATTGTTCTTGAGAACCATCTTGCGTTTCTGAAGTTTCCGTGCAAGTAGTAGATCCGGTATCGCTCATTGAATGCTGAGCACTTGAAGATCCACTCTTTTTAGGCGAACTCTCATCACTTGAAGGTGATCCACTTGTCTTGGAAAATCTTGATTTTCTTCCGTTTCCATCAGAGTTATCTTGATTTGGACTTTCAGACATCTCAAACAGACTTATCTAAAGCAGAATGAACAATCTGGTTGGCTTTTAAAGATTCGTACTTTATACTGCTGATGTTATTGCGTCAGAACCTGAAAAGTTGAGGAGTAGTTATCATGATTCTAAAGGGTGGTTATAAAATAACATACTACTTTAAAATTATCTACAGACGAAAATACTGGTAGAAAAAATCTGAAATTTTAAAGAGGACATTTTGAAAGAATGGGGATTTTTTGAAACAAGAAAATTAGTAAATTAATTAATTTACTTAAGTTTTTGCGTTGGATTTCAAACCGTCACCAGGAATCTAGAAGGTTTATAAATACCCCTTTTTCTCTGAATTTACAATTTTTTTTGTTTTAAAAAAAAATCCATTCCATAAAATTTCCTGTTTAAAATTTCAGATTTTTTTTTTACCAGTATAGTTTTGTCTGTCGAGAATTTAAAGTAAGTATGTTATTTTATAACCACCCTGTATATTTAAAAGATTTTAAAGTGTTGGTTTCTTATTATATTTCTATATTTACATTGAGTGGAGAGAGGGTATAATGTCTATAGGTGTGTCATTATCAATGGGACAAACTCCTAGGAGCACACCTAGACGACTCAGAATCACATGGGAAAGGGGGTCGGAAATGGGCTTTTTATAAGTGGGCATGAGAGGTTGTATAATCTCCAGTGGAAATTGACTCGTAACCTTTTGAAATTGGATTAAAACCAGCAAATTCGTTCAATTTAGGCATCTTTAAAAATAAAAACCAATTTAAGATCTGAAATTTCAGTAAATGTTTAACCACGGCTTACTAGATACTTATACAGGCTAGCCGAGTTTTAAACAATGAAAACCATTTGACAACTTTTCCCGCTTGGAGCGCTACAAGACCTACCTATATCACCCACCGCCTTCAACACTGTGAATATGCTTTGCCAGTTTGTCCAATAATGCCATTTGGATTTGCAATGATTTCCGTACTCGGCTAGCCTGTATAGTATCTAGTAAGCCGTGACTCAACGTTAATTTACTTCTAAAGGTACTCTAAAGTTTTAGATCTCTTCTCAAGTACCATCGAATCATTTTACACACAATGTCAAGATTTTACAATTTGAGCTGCAAGTAAAAACTGGGGGGGTGGGTTCACTCCCCCAGAAAAAGTTTCTCTAAAAGTAAATTTCAGCTCATTTTGAAACCTTGTAAACTACAGAATCTTCAAGGGAAAAAAACTTTTAAGTTAGACACCAAATTTAAGAGGGGGCTGGGGGTCCTCCCCCAGGAAAATTTTTAAAATATTCCCTATTAAACTAGTGCTTTATCTATTTTGAAACACTTTGGGGAACACCCAAAAGAGGACCTTTTCTTCAATTTCTTCTAAGCAGCAGAACTTTCGAGGGGAAAACAATAAAACAGGTGTCATTATTTTAGAGGGGGGTTTGGTGGATCTCCCCCAGAAAATTTTAGTATTAAAAAAGTGTTTTTTAAGCTATTTGCAAGGGTTTCTTGGGGAGGGCCATCTGCATTTTTACATTTGAGAAAAAAGGTACTTTAGGGACCAAAAGCTAAAAATGGGACTTTTAGGGACCTAAAAAAGTTTTAGATACTTTTAGGGACTTAGGGAGCAATTCTAAACGCCCTGTAATTAGATATTCTCAGGGAAAAGGTTCATCTCCTTTCATTCAAAAGAAATTGGCTTGTTAAGTTTCTTGGATAAGTTCATCTTTATTTGGTATTTTAACGAACAGCTAAACTAGAAATTTTAAGAGGAATTTAAGAATTAAAAGATAATTTTCTTTTCCCAATAAAAACAATTCAAGCGTTGATAATGTTACAAAGCACTAATAAAAAGTAAAAACAAATAAATCAAACATTAAAAGTAAATATAAATAATTCTTTTCGATAAGTTGGTTTAAGTTAAATTTTGAAATTTGTTGAGTTGAGGACGGTTAGTCCTTCAACAAAGATACAAAAATAACATTTCTCTTTCTGTCAAAAGCTCTGACAAACTGCAAACGAATAAAACAGACATGAGATTTCTCAATGCATTATTGTTGAGTGCTCTATTCGCATTCACCTGCGAGTCACAAGTGACAGTGACAATCAAACCGAGAAGATGAAAAAGAGACTTTGAGGGGGAAGACAAAAATACACAACGAAGTTCATTGTAGAGAGCAACTTCTCGGAAATCACATTAACTTATTGCTGACCCCGTTTCTTTTGGAGCTGACCTACTGCTATGAGCTCTCGCCTCTTTGTTTGGGAACAAAGAAAGGAACCTCGGCGGTCCTTCTAAAAATGAGGCAATGAAAAAAAAATATCCCCCATCGAATTTCATGGAAGACATCTCGCCAAGGGCTAAGCAGTTCTTGTCCGCTTACTTTTTTTTGTGTTCTTATCGAATTCGAAATGGAACAATCGGTGCCGGATCTAAGCAGGTCGATTTTGTGGGGGAATCGTTATTTTTCTTCGGAACTGCTTAGCAACCTGAAGTGAAGTGATTTATTGCACTTGATTGAAATACTTTTAGAGTAGAGACATTGTTTCATTGTCTTGCGTGGTTCCCTCACTAAATGGTTGGGTGGATACAGATAGAAGCTTTTATTATTTTTTTTCCCATTCGTACTAAGTTTAAACATTAGTTTGCGTCTTTTTTCTTTTTTTTTGTTGAAAATAACAGTTATTCACAGTGCTATTTATGTTTAAATAATAGCCATTAATATTAGGCATGGTTTAAAAAATAAGTCATGCAGGAAAGTATGTTGGAAACACTCCTTTTAAATGATTTGAGACTGGGTTATGGTTAACATAAGTGAAAACATAAAACCCAATTGAATTTATCCTATAAAAATAACCTTATGAATATGACCTAAAACCTATGAAAATACATTGACGAAACTTCCATTGCCAGCTCCCACTAATATTTAATTACAATAATTGGTGTAACATGCCTGGGATATTAATTAATAAAATTTCATGACAAAAAAATACTGCAGTAAATTTGAGAGACAATCTTTACGATTTCTGTGAAATGTCAACAAGTTAAAAAAAAAACAGAATGCAGTAAAATTTTTCTTCCGTACCATATGTTTGAATGAGCTCATTCAAATAAATTCCGTTTATGTACAATAAGCAAAAATTCAGTTAATAAATATATTTACACAAGTTCCATAGAAATCACAAAAACGTTCTATAAAACTAGACGTATAGCAATTGGTGTTTATTTATTTATTTACATATTGTCATACAGATATAAACTATCAATTTACATGACAAGATAAAAAACACATAAAGGCAAAGAAAAATACAAATACACACACAAAACAGATAATAAAATGGAACTAGAGCTTTATGTACACATTGCATATATTTGCACTGATGAGTGCTCCTTAATAATAATTAAGAATACGTAGTTGATACAATGAGGAATGTGTAATTGAAATTCATTTAAATTTTTTAACCCTCCAATTTGTTGCAAATAATAGGAAAACTGAAAGAAGCTTCATTAATTTGAGTTTAAAAATTAAACGCGTCGATATTTGTGTCGTTTAAAACCAAGCAATAGGTGGAGGGTTAGTGTTAAACAAGGATAATACTGTAGTAATAAAACGTAGGAAATACAAAAGTGAATAGGTGTACAAAAATATAAATACTGTACAAAACGAAGTTATCCATCTATAATTTCTTTATACACACGATAGTAGTATCCTTTCCTTCAGTACTGTACTTTGAAGTTTAAGACTTCAACATAGGAGGAGCTAATTGTAGTAAATGCATATTTGATCTCATTGTGGATAAAACTCAAGATTTCGTTTGGTCCCTTTTTAAAATCCAATGAGGTAGGAAAATGACATTGTATAGTGTCTGGAGTGAACTCATAATTCGTTGGTATTGAAAATTAAAAAAATAATCAGTATTTTTAAGCTGGATAAGGCTGTATTTTTAGCTTTTAGGTTAAGCATCAGTTGGTAATCCACAGCTATGGACCATATTTAATTTAGTACCTAGAAATCGTGAAGTGTTCAGTTTAAAATGATTTTAGTTAAATATTTAAGTTAGAGTAAGTTTTTTTAAGAGTCTACTACACTTAACAGCAGTGGAAGATTCAGGATGTGACAAAGGCACATACTTTTCCTTAAATATTGAAAATGCACTCGATAAAATGATTTCTGATAAAAATTTCTTAATATGAAACATTTTTTAAGCTTGAAAATAAATAATAATTTATATAATAACTGTTACTTAAAAATAACTATTCTGAAAGGTGATTTTAAAATCCCAGTACCACACTAAAAGTTACACATGAATCCCCATTGCTAATTTAAAAATTAAATTTTATTATTTTAAAAAGTATAAACTTCAAACCAGTCTTAAAAATCTGACGGATTTTGAAAAGTTAAAAAAGAATGAACAATTTTTCAAATTTTTAAGAATTTATGATATTAAAAGGAAATTGTGTTCAGGTAGTATAACAATGGACACTTTTTAAGCATACCAAATGTGTGAGTGAGTAAAAATGTTCGAAAGGCAAGTCAGTTGAGATGATCGATCATCATCTGGAGCACCAACAGAAGGTTTCGATAAGATCTGAAAACCGAGCTCACAACCTTCGAAACAAGACGAAAACAACTGAACAGTAACGGTACAATGACGTAATCCAATTGGTTATACTATATGTAAGTAAAACTTCTACAGTCTTCACAAATAATAGAATCAACTGCAATAGTGGTTGGATGATTCTCGACACATCACTAAAATAAGTTACTCTCCATAAGCTCTTGATATTCAGTTACTGTTCAGTGAGTCGACTCATTCCATCAGGATAGGTTGGTTGGCATCGGTACAGACTGTACAGACTAGTGATGAGCAATCCCATACTTTTAGGTATCAATACTTATCAATTACTTTTAGGTATCGATACTTATCAATTATTTTTAGGTACCGAATGAATCTTATTACCGAGTTAATCTTATTATCAATGGTAACTCCACTGTAAGAATACGACCTGAGAACTCAAACATCAGTGATGAGAAAAGGCTAATGAAAAGATCCTTCAAATTCATAAGAAAAAAATTCAGAGCATGCTGGAGCATGAGTAGAACATTTTTCATTGGGTCCAAAAGCTCTGGAGTTGTATCTATGATTGTATCACGACCACTGAAATCTAACCAGATTACTACATCACTGTGTCTCTAAATGCTCTTATTTGGGTAAAACTGGACTAACCATCCTACAATGTCACTGAAATGACTCTGGTGGTGGAAACCAATATACGACTCCAGATGACGGAAAAGGTTTATGAGCTTTTTAAAACGTGCTCAGATACTTTTCCAATGGATGCCACGAATGGAAATTAGGCTCATCATTGACGTTTGAAGGCTCCGGCCATATTCTCACGGAGGTTGTGGCTTGTATACTGGCATGCAGCAATAGCAGCAACATCTGTGAGAATATAGCCAGAGCACTCAAACTACAATATTGAAGTCTGGAGGCCAAAATCCGCTAGGACACTTTCCGAGCACTTGGGGAAACCTTTAATTGGATTTATGCGATAAACTGGTCTCCATCAGGCAACGTCATTGCAGTGACGTGGTACTCTGGTCATTTAAGATCAAGGTAGTCGTGGATTCTTGGATCGGATACCTCAAAGTAATCAATGTGTGGAGATACATGAAAGCATGGACATCACTAACATTGTTCCCGCTTGTCCATAATAAATAGGTTTAGCAAGAAGCTGTGTCACGCCTCGGACTCCGCAGGGAACAGGTAATCCAGGGCGTACCTTTGGAACACGCGTGGCAGTGTCCGGTAGTCGCGATCGTTATTCACCGACACCTTGCACAACGTCCTCCCGTAACGCTTCTTGATGCGCGTCACCACCTTCATGATGCACAAGTGTTCCAGCCTCGGCACCCGCTTGTAGAGGGGCCGATTGAGCTGCACGGGGGCGTCCCTAGTGTTGCGCTCGTTGAGGTCGAGCCACACGTGGGTGAGGGGCAGCGAACCCTTGTCCCGCACGAACTCGGTGAGCTCGACGTAGTGATCCACCAGGTCCGTGACGCAGTCGAAGCGCGGCATGCGCTCCGCGATGCGCCCCGCAGAGTCCAGCCTGAAGCAGCCGTCGCGGTAGTCGATGCGGCAGCTGGTGGGACCTTTGCGCGTCTGCACCGACAGAGCGTAGAGGTAGTGGGAATGCTCCGAGTCGCGCACCAGAAACGTGCCGATCGGGGTGCTGGACAGGAGTCGGGCTGCTTCGGCCCACGTGACGAAGCCGTGGTAGTAGCCGGCGAGATGCAGCTTGCGGTCGTTGGCGGCGAGGGCGCGCAGCTCGTCCTCGGGGTAGCGCGGCGTGCTGCACAGCAGCCCCAGGGATCTGTACATGGGGTGAGGGGTGGAGAAGCCCGTGAGGGAGGCTTTCGGCGCAGGCGAAGTCGGGATGCTGATGAAGCTGCACTCCGGGGAGTGGGCCAACATGGCCGTGCCGCTGGGGGGGTTAGCTGCTGCTGCTGCGACTGGTGTGGGGCGGGGGAGGCCAGGCTCTATCTGGAAAAGAATGCAACGTCAGTACACTTGTTTGGCTTAACAGAACAGTCATAGAACAGCTTTAGAAAGAGTCCTCCAGCCACCATGTGTAAGCTAACCACAGCAACATGCTTAAGTGCTGTCATCATCGCTGAGCTACATGCATATAAACCTGGAGCGCAAACTTCCTGTAACATTATGAAAATCTTTATTATGTAGCTCAGTGGTCATCATTTGAGCTGTGGCAGCTGGAGGACTCTTTCTGATTCATATACGGACAAGGAAGGCGGGGCCTGCGTCGCCAACATGTTCGGCGAGTATCCCATCATCAGCTGATCGCTGCTGTTGTTTTTGTATGATATTTATTTTTCTACCATTCATGAGTATTTACACTGATATTGATATGATAATAGAGTTTATAGGACAACTTTTTCATAAAACAGTTACTTATCCCGTTTTCTTTACAGCTTAGACATCGCTGGCCTAACTTCGCGGGACGTCAAAGTAATTCACTGGAGGATGCTCAACAGGCAAGGTTTATAGAATATAAGGTTGGCTCTTCACATAGACATGGAAAAAGCTCGTGACGTCTCGTTTCCGCTGCCAGTGACGTCATTTGTAACGCCTCCTAACTGTTTGAACAACCAATCACTTTCAGTTTGAGCGGGATAAGGGAAAGATACTGGTGGCATGGAAACTTTACGCTCCGCCTTAACAAGCCTGATTGGCCAGTGTAAGCTTTGGCTCGTCACTTCCGCTGCCAGTGACGTCACTGGTAGCAGTGTCAGATGGGCCCCCTCTGCTCAACAGGTAAGTTAATACCACGTCATTAGTGGCTGTATTTAATCGGAAGTTAACCGGCAGTCAAAACAGCTGATTGGTAGTTAAAAAAAGGAAAGCGAGTTTTACGCCAATCCGGAGTTGGAGAAAAAGTTAAAACATCATGTCATCCGTCGGTCAGGTAAGCGGTGAATACAACAGTTAGTGTTTTTTGGTACCTTGATATTGTTAAACCCCAAATCTAAGAAACTAAATTTTGGTTTATTTCTCTTAAAATAAAAGGTAAGCTTCCTGGGAGGCTGTACTGCGAGGTGGTGTTCGCGGAGGAGATCGGGCTGTTACGGAAGGTGATCCTTGCGAAGGAGATCCGGCTGTTACGGAAGGTGATCCTTGCGAAGGAGATCTGGCTGTTACGGAAGGTGATCCTTGAGAAGGAGATCGTACTGAGCCGGGAGATGTTCGCAAAGGAGATTTTGTTCTATTTGAAGATTTTGTTACCGGAGGAGATCGTAGTCTTGGGGAAGGGGGTGTTTTCCGAGGATATTGATCAGTTGAAGTGAAACTTGCCTTAGGAAGCTTGGCTCTATTAGTAGGTGATGTCTGAGAAGACCCAGCCATCGCTGCAGGTGCTGTCCGAGAAGATTGACCCGTTGGGGAAGTTCTAGTTGCCTGCCGACGACTGAATCGGAGTATTGCAGTTGGCGATATCCGGCTCCGGGTAGCTGTAGCTGAAGATGATGTTTTCAGATGTGACATAAAGCGTTGGAAATGGATTTCTCGAGGAGATAGATCTGTTGCTGCAGGAGATGCTTCCATGGGAGATTGGCCTGTTGAGGGAGGTAGTTGAACTTTTTCAGGTGTTGATTCTGACTGATCAGTTTGTTTCCTTTCTGAAGTAATGACATCACGAGGAGTAGTTCCCACAGTAATATTGACGTCAGCTGAAGTAGATGCCTCCGAAGCAAAGATACCAAGATCGGGTGCAGTTGATTCCTCTTGAGGCATTCCACTAGTTCCTGCACGTGGAGACTGTGTGCTTTGAACAGGCAGTGTTCCTGAAGAACATTGAGTTTTATGAGAGGAGGATTGTTCTTGAGAACCATCTTGCGTTTCTGAAGTTTCCGTGCAAGTAGTAGATCCGGTATCGCTCATTGAATGCTGAGCACTTGAAGATCCACTCTTTTTAGGCGAACTCTCATCACTTGAAGGTGATCCACTTGTCTTGGGAAATCTTGATTTTCTTCCGTTTCCATCAGAGTTATCTTGATTTGGACTTTCAGACATCTCAAACAGACTTATCTAAAGCAGAATGAAAAATCCGGTTGGCTTTAAAAGATTCGTACTTTATACTGCTGATGTTATTGCGTCAGAACCTGAAAAGTTGAGGAGTAGTTATCATGATTCTACAGGGTGGTTATAAAATAACATACTACTTTAAAATTACCTACAGACGAAAATACTGGTAGAAAAAATCTGAAACTTTAAAGAGGACATTTTGAAAGGATGGGGATTTTTTGAAACAAAAAAATTAGTAAATTAATTAATTTACTTAAGTTTTTACGTTGGATTTCAAACCGTCACCAGGAATCTAGAAGGTTTATAAATACCCCTTTTTCTCTGAATTTACAATTTTTTTTGTTTTAAAAAAAATTCCCATTCCATAAAATGTCCTGTTTAAAATTTCAGATTTTTTTTTACCAGTAGTTTTGTCTGTCGAGAATTTAAAGTAAGTATGTTATTTTATAACCACCCTGTATATTTAAAAGATTTTAAAGTGTTGGTTTCTTATTATATTTCTATACTTACATTGAGTGGAGAGAGGGTATAATGTCTATAGGTGTGTCATTATCAATTGGACAAACTCCTAGGAGCACACCTAGACGACTCAGAATCACATGGGAAAGGGGGTCGGAAATGGGGGTTTTATAAGTGGGCATGAGAGGTTGTATAATCTCCAGTGGAAATTGACTCGTAACCTTTTGAAACTGGATTAAAACCAGCAAATTCGTTCAATTTAGGCATCTTTAAAAATTAAAACCAATTTAAGATCTGAAATTTCAGTAAATGTTTAACCACGGCTTACTAGATACTTACACAGGCTAGCCGAGTTTTAAACAATGAAAACCATTTGACAACTTTTCCCGCTTGGATCGCTACAAGACCTACCTATATCATCCACCGCTTTCAACACTGTGAATATGCTTTGCCAGTTTGTCCAATAATGCCATTTGGATTTGCAATGATTTCCGTAACTCGGCTAGCCTGTATAAGTATCTAGTAAGCCGTGGTTTAACAGACCAATCGTAAAAGCTTGTGGCAAGTCGGGGATTATTTTAAGTCTAAGAACTGAGAAATTATGATTGAAATTTCGGCTCTTAAATTGGTTTTATGTAATGAATGCCTGAATCGAACGATTTTGATCCAATCTTAAAAGGTTTACTCCTCTCGTTTCTCAGTTCATCCTGATAACAGCTGATTTTTGTCTGGAGGGACCAAGGAACATAAAATAATCCAAATTTTGTGCATGAAGGAGTTAGATTTGGAAAGGTGGAGTCCTAGTACAGAGCAGAATCTCTAGCAATGGAATAAGGACCCCTCACATCAACAGGGACCGTTTCTGGCAGCCCATAGTTATACGGCCAATAACCTTACACCTCTGGTAGACCGTGCTGAGATTGGAGAAAAATATTTGGGGGACTCACCTTTTTACAGAGTAGAGTAGATGATTGATGGAGGGAAAAATATGACTAATTTTTGGTACCTACTCGAATTGATAATCAAATTATAGATTAATTATAGAAATGTATTAAAACTAAAATAAAAAAGGGGTGGTGTATAATTTTGTTCTTGGTTAGCATTGTATTATTTGTATATGTAGCAATAGAAACCCAGTAACGCAGTTTCTTATACATTTTTGTCGTGAAGGGGGCCCCTAAAAGCACCTGGGCCTTGGGTGGCCTTACACTGGCACTTACCTTAATCGGCCCCTGCGTGGGTGCTTCCTGCACACAAATGCAGTTATTATAATTTTTATAACCTTAAAACTATGTAACATTTAAGTCTTTAGAAATATTCATGGAAAGTAAGAAAAAAAAATTATTCATCTTTGGGTTACCATGTAGTGGTGGTAAAACAATTTTAATCGAAGTGAATCATCTTGTTCAACCTGTGAATAATCGAGTTCCAAGTACGAAAAGGGGGCTCTGGGGGTTCTCCCCCAGAAAATTTTTAGAAATTAGACTCTAAAATCAGGGTTTTAACTCATTTTTTGTACAGCAAATCGTGAGTAATAGAGATTAAAATACTTAAAGGGGGTCTAGGGTCCTCCCCAGAAAGGTTTTGGAAATTTGACCCTAAAAATCCGAATACGAATATATTTGCTAATGGTAATACGGGGAGACTGCTGCTAGTAGGCGAATCCGAACACTCATTTGAATGGGAATTTAGGTCAGAAAAAATAAATTTGCTTTCGTATTTAATTCTCCACTTAAATTTACAATTTTTTTTCGTGGAAACTAATATTTTGGAACGGGAATGATAAAAATATTTCGGGGGACGGCGTCCCCCTCCAATCTCAGCACTGCTGGTAGAGCCTCACGTAAGAGAAAACGGTGATAATTTTTCTTTAAGGGATGATAATTGCAGATAACTTTATGCTACCTTTTAGTGAAAGATTTCCTTCAGGATGAAGAAATTGCAAGAATGGGATTGACCAGCACGTTCTCCTGGCATGAATCCAATAGAACACGTCTCGGACATGCTAGGGAGGTCCCTTCTAATACCTCTTAAGCAGTTCAAGTGCTGGAAAATGCTCTAAAACGGGAGTTGGGGAAAATACACTAGCCCAGTGTTTCCCAACCTTTTTCGTTCCATGCCCCACCAAAGCCTTTCTAAATTTCCCATGCCCAGGCCTGACGAGAGAGGGGGGGCGAGGGGGTACGATACCCCCGGGCACGGGCCGGTAGGGGGCCCGGCATCCAAAGTTTTTCATATTGAGAGTGAAGAATGGGAAGAGAGTGAAGAATCTAAGACGGGGGGGGGATATCATTTTGAATATTTTGGGAAAAGTAATTTGTTCACATAAAGGTCCAAAAATGAGTAAATTCCCAGTTTTCTAGGGCATATTTTCAAAAAATTTCTGGGGGAAGACCCCCTTTATTACTCATCGTATTATCAAGAAAACGATACTTTTAAGTTGAGTGAAATTCAGATCTTGCCTAGAAATATTCTAAAAATTACATGAATTACTATGAATGCATGGGTACTTCAGAAAATTTCGCCCCCTACCTCGAAATGAGAATATGTCATTGGGGGCCCGCTTCTCAACCTTGTACCTGGGGCCCGACTTGGCTCTCGGCGGCCCTGCCCATGCCCCCACCCCCATGTCAATTTTTTTTCAAAAATCCTTTTTGGAAAGCAAAAAACCTGCTGGTCCGTGTCCCCCCTGGGGGGCAATTTGGTTTAAAATTTTCAAATTGCCCCCCTAGAAAATCGCATTGCGCCCCACGTTGGGAAACACACTGCTAAACTCTCATTAATAAATTAACAAACTTGATAGGAAACAGGTGCATAAAGTTGTTATCAGTCCGGGAAACCCTACCCCCAATCGAAATTAATTTTTAATTAAGTAATGATAGATTTTTCACTTTTTTTCTTAACCACTCAAAATGTGCATTTTCTTATTTCGATCAAAAAAAGTAAAAATAAATATTTTTATTTTAATAACTGCATGGGTTTAGCTTTTAAATGACCCTAAGTTTATGAAAAATGCTTTAACCACTGTAAATATTTCCTTTCCTCTCGAATATGTATCAAATTCATCAATATCCTTGAATTGTTTGGAGCAGTGTAAGTTAGTCTTGTATAATATAGAACTCTTAAGAGTTAAATACAGTAGAATCTTGTGGTTAGAGTGGGTGTTGATTCAAATGCCTTTAATAAAGAGTATAAAAAAGATTTTATACGCTTTATTAAAGCCATTTAAAATAAATAAAATAACTTTATTTTTAAAAATCTGTAAAAAATCAAATTATTAAAAATTTGCAACCGGTTAGGGTGGATTGTGTAACAAATAACTTCAGTAAAGCGTATAAAAAATTTCAGCTCGAAATGACGTTACCAACTTTCACCCTAAAATTGGAAAATAAACGAAATTTTTTTTAAAAAATCTGTAAAAAGCAGTTGTTTTAAAATCCGCTAGCAATTAAGTTGTATTTAGGGCAAAGTGGCTTCAATAAAATGTATAAAAATTTTCAGATTGATATTTTTTTTTCTGGAGTTGCCATGTGCCCCAAAATTTAAACTCCACGAAATTCAAATTTTGGGGCGTAAGGGTTCCCTTTATTATACTTGTTACTCTTGACGTGCAAAACCTTGATAACTTTTATAATTATACGGGTCTGGTTCATTTCGCAACAGCTACGTTTGCCCCCCCCCCCCCGACTGTACTTTATACATATTATTGTTGAAATATAAGGGGGCTTAATAATATTTAGGTTTTGGGTGGTTCTATGAAGCTGCGTCCCAGGATCCCTGGGATTTTCACAGAAGGGGGCTATAGTCCAGAAATGGAGGCCCTATCATTAAAAAAAAGTGGCATGTCATTCCAAAGTGGATCCCATAGGAATAATTGGCAGCAAGATCAAAGAAAAATTAACTTTGATACTGACAGGTATAAAAAAAACTTTAATACCCATGGTAAAGTTTTCTTCCTCACTTTTTATTTCTTAAAACGTTGTCAAACCTTCCAAGTTCAAGGATCTAAAAGAAATTTTTGAAAAATCTCCTACTTGATATAACAAGACTTAATTTTAGTTTTATAAACAAAACAAGATAGAATAAAACGTTTAAACTAGGCAAAACTACATATTAGATGAATATTAAATTTAATAACCCAGTGCTGAAATTAACTACTTGACAAATAAGTGTGCTCTAGCTTATCAATAATTTGAAATATTTCCCGTAAATAAATTATCCAGCTAGTTTTATCCCATTATACATTAACAAACTCTACTTAGGGTAAGACAAAAACCAAAAAACTTTTGAATTTAATAGAGCCTATAATCAAACCACCAGGAGAAAAACTTTCACAAAAAATCAAAAATTTGAAAAGTACAAAGCCAAATGGTAGCCATGCAGATTTTGCACTAAACATTTGTTCATCCCCGGCTTACTAGATACTATACAGGCTAGCCGAGTTTTCAACAATGAAAACCATTTAACAACTTTTCCCGCTTGGATAGCCACAAGTCCTACCTATATCACCCACCGCCTTCAACACTGTGGATATGCTTTGCCAGTTTGTCAAGTATTGCCATCTGGATTTTTAATGATTTCCGCACTCTGCTAGCCTGCATAGTATCTAGTAAGCCGTAGTTCATCGCTTATAAATTACAGTATCACCTCACCTGAAATTGAGTGGAAAAATCTGTTCCCTTAACAATTACAACAATCCTATAAGACTTTTGAAGCTTTTTCATAACTAATTCTACTTAAAGAAAGGGAGTCGTTCTTTTCCTTAAAATAGTAAAAACCAACATATTTTAATTGAAAACATGTCAAAAAGATGGTGGTTTCAATCATTAAAACTATTCTACAAGGGTATGCAATAGAGCAAATTTTTAAATTTACTTATCCAAGATTTAAAAAAAAAAAAGACAAACCAAAAATGAACTTAGGAGAGAAGGGAAAGAGGAAGAGTTTCGATTTACCTATAACATTTAAACAATTTGGAGAAAGAACCTCTGTGGGCTAAAAAAAACTAGTTTGATCTTTTATCAATCCAATTTCAGAGAAAAGCATTAACTTCAGCATCAGCAAGAAAAAGAATGTTTAAGAAAAAAATTATGGACATTTACAGCAGTATTTTTTTGACAGATGCCCAAGCAGATAGATTTGTTATGGATCGCAAGTTTGCTGAGAAAAATATGAAGCCTGCAAGATTCTAAATATTTTCTAGTTTTTCCTCAAAACAAGAAATTTGCCACGCAACACATTTCTAAAGTAAACTTTTCAAATATACTAGCATATAAAAATAATCTTAAAATTTTAATCAAAAACACGTGAATTAATTTCTGCCACAAACTATAATTACTTGTATACAAGACCCTTGAAAGCATCTATTTTCAAAGTAACTAAATATCATTCCTTATAGAGCATTTTCAATCACATGACTTTGACCTAACGGCCTTAGAAACAGAAAATGTTAGTTTTTTGCTCTACAGAGGTAACAGTTACAGAAAATGACTGGCCGTGGAATTCTTCTATTGGAGCATTTGCAATCACGTGATCCCATAACCAAAAACTGCCATAGCAACAGATAAACAACAGCCTTAGCAACAGTTAAAAGCCCTACAGAAGGTACACAGTTAAAAGAAAATAACCGGTTGTGACGTCACCTGAAAACACTATAAAATTTTGCCCACTAAAATATGTACAGCTGAGGAAAAAAAAAACGTTAGTTATTTTTTAGGCTTGGCAATTTATCGATTATTTGGCGCTTCTTGCGTTTTTGTTTTTATTTACGCGTTTTCAAACACGAAAATTAGCTCAGTGCGATTTTTGACTTTGAAATTACTAATAAACTAATATAAATAAACACAATTAAAATAATTTAATCATATTATTTATATGCTTATTAAAGCTTAAAAATTTTAAAAATAACCTTATCTCATGTTTCGACAATCTGAAATATTAATGAAAATCGGTTCACTAGTACTGGTAGGTTGTCAGAAATCCGTGTTTGGCAGTCGGGTGTTGGCGACTAATTTCAGGCTTTTAATATGAATTTTTCAGATTTTGACGGTCTGCCATGGGTTTGTTTAACGTCCAAATTAAATGAAACTCGGTGATGAGGGTTAAATTACTATGATCTTTCATAAAATCGAATAAAAATTGAGGGTCGCCATGAAAAAAGATGCAGTTTTTATTGCGCTGCACCAGAAGACGACCTCTGAGAGAAAAATAGTCAATTAATTTTTTCAAGCATACAATAAATCCTGAAAAATGACACCAAAAGCATCTTTCTAACCCCACCCGTTCTCCCGCAAAGTCTACTGTAACGTTTTTTTTTTCCTCAGCTGTACTAGAAGGTAAGGATTAATACTCTAAATAAAAGGTCTTAAATTCTTGAAATTTTCAAGCTGGGTCTTAAGATCAACCATATTATAAATAGCTTTAAATTTCAAAAGATATATGAAAATTCTAAAGCCAGTGAACTTAACCCAAGTTGAATTAAAGCAAATTGTTGGCTAATGCTTGTTTGGTAAAAAGTTCAAAAATTTAAATGCTACACAAAAACAAATGATTAAATTAATATACCTTTATTTTACTAACACAAAAATTTCTTGTATGACTTGCTAAAAACAAGGGCAATATGCTAACATTCAGAAAACAGAGCTAATTCAGAGACTTTACAATATACAAATGCCTCTTTACATTAGTCTACTAACACTTTACAAAACCTCATTCTTCAGCAAAAATTGAAAACTCAACAAAATAAATTGCAATAGGAGTCGTGAGGCAATTTACAAGATTTGCTACAAAATTAACACATACAAAACAGTTTAGATACCAGGTGGTATTTTATAGTTTATGTCTAGCATAAATAATGTTTGTTAAAGAAGCCACTTAAAAATTATCACTTCCTAGAATTTCAACTCTCCCTTCCCCAAAATTTTAATATAAATAGATTGCATGTTTGATTTACTCAAGTGCCATCTTATCCAGGACCCAAGCTGGAAGGAAGCAACTCCTTATCACTCTAAAATCACGACACAACTTATGGTTTTATTACAATCTTTTATTGATTGCTTCATCATTGAACTTAATTTAGACACCAACATTTCATCTTTACAGATATTGATTTTAGGTTAATTGTCAACATGCTTTATAAAAATAGTAATACACTTAATAGCTTTAGAATTGAGTGCCAGTGATGAGAGCAAAATAGTCAAGAGATGCATAATTACACACTAAGATACCTTACAAATTTATCACAATATCTACAAAAGACAAGTCAGACAGATTACTTTCAAGGCATGTTAACAATTTAAAAAATCGATAAATTACAATAAATTATATACAAGTTAATTGATGAAGTTATACCACACAATAGCATTTCCAATTCCAGTAAAATTTGTCAATTGAGATAAATGAATCCTAGTAAGAAACATCCAGTCCAAATTAAAAGTCTTGAAAAAGCAATGGATATTAACAGATTGGAGTCCACTTGCTAATTCAATGATGGTAGCGACTTACACTGTGGAAGAAGGCTAACTTTCAACAGCTTGCTGCTACTGTATTTGGTACGAACAGCCTAAAAGGAAAAAAAAACAATTAACCATTTTTACAACTAACCATCTTAATGCGTCACAAATCAAACTCCAAATGAAATAAAAGCATGGTTTAGATACAGACAATGCAACAAAATTTTTAGACTACAATTTTACATCTCTAACTGGATCTATTTTTTTTACTAGCCAAATCATGACTGAATGTACTTAATCTTTTATAGAATAGTTCAAACTGCTCACATTTCAAGGTGTTTAAAATTTAAATCCACCTATTCAATGAATTCCCATCTTTGGCTGAATAATTCCGAGGTGTTACTTCAACTCAAAATCCCAGAAAACTTAACATGATAAACCTTTTATCCAGAATCCCAAAATTGAATTCTCCAAAATCCAGAATGTTTACAGATGTAACATTCCCCTTTATTTAATTGGACCTAATTTTGCACTCTTATTGAGCACCAGGATTTATGCTGTTAAAAAAACTAATTTCCAGGGCTACTCCTATAATTAAAAAGATTTAGATGGATCCAAAGTAACTTTAAATACCTTTTCCAAGGATTGTCAATTTTTTATATTTTTATTCTACAACTATTTATACCCATTTTATCATCTCTAATTTTGTTAGATTACCTCCAAAGTCAAGGATAGTGTAGTTTTTTAAATACACAATTATTCTTTTGCTTATAAGAATATGATTTTTCATTCTTGTGCCTTTTGCATAGAAGACTTATATCAAGCTTTACTTCCATAACACAAAACACCAATATTCACCTGCAATTTGCTCAGCTCTGCATTTCCAAGAAGCTTTTTCAAAACTGCAACCACAGGCAAGATCTTAGCCTCAGAGTAGGTACTGTAATACTCAAGAGTCTCATTCCAGGGCGATTCAATTTCACTATGGATTGTGTTGATAGACACGTACAAGGCAGCTGCTGCTAACTGTGAAGGCAAATAATGAGCACAACTGTACTCTGTAAGAGCCAATTCCATTAGATACTTGGCAAGGTTGTGAACAATAGCATCAACCTGTAAAAAAAATTGTGTTAGTACAACATTTTTTATTCAAATACAAGCAGTTTAAAGAAAAAAATTCTTTAAAACTGTTTAACTTTTTAAATAAAGGCTCCACTCCCAACGAAATCTCCCACGAAAATTTTAATTCGATTTGGTAAATGCAAACTAGACACAATTTTAAGATTACACAACTAAACACTTTTCCCGAAAGATATGGGGGGATTATAAAGACTTATACGAAATGGTGGTTAGCAATGAAGATCATGTGTAGGTGAAGGTAACATGAAAAATTTTTCCCAATGAATAAGTACTACTCTTGGGACTTATGGTCATTTTTGTTTCTGTCTAGGGGCAGATGATATTAATCTACGTGTCTATTTAGCTAGCAGCCTGCAAGTTATTATTTTTTAAATTTACAGTAGATTTAATTGTTTACTAGTAACAATCATGTGTACACAACATTCATCTGTAACCTATTAAGAAGCATAATTACTTATCGCTTTCATTGATTTTACAACCAATAGTTTTTTTAAAGTATTCCAAAATCATTTATATTCAATTTTCCTATATGCTGCAACCCACTGGTCAAGAACCCGACATAGATTCCAACATCAAAATATTTACTTTTACAAGGTTATATCTTAATAGTTGAATATTCTAAGATCCAAGAGTGTTTTCTACCTTACTTACATCTCCAGCTTTGGAGTTTCTGCGCAAAAAGTGAAGAGGCAGAGGTTTACTCAAGTTAAAATCGAGAGTCTTTAAAACGACTTTTTCCATCCTCAAGATGTCTTGTTTGGAGTAAGTGTTGTCTGTAATATAGATAAAGTCCGAGATATCAGGAGCATACATTTCTTCATATTTGGATGCAATGAACATTGCAGTGACTCCTACCAACTGCAGCTCACTTCTCTTCACTTTATGAAACTAAAAGTGAGGAAAATCCAGTTAACATTCAAGTTTAATAAAGCAATTTTTAAGCATTGACAATATCTAGAACTTGTAGACCAGCTAACTATAAAAACAGGTTCCCCCATCAAAATGTTTACAGTTCAAATCTATTACCAATTATATAAAATTGAGACGCGTTATTTGTCACAGAACTTGTTTAAATTAAATTGGGGACTGTATACATCATATTCTGTCTTTAAGTACTCATTGGCTAGCCATGTATATGGCAAAGAAAAAGTATCCCAAGTTATTCAGAAAAGAACACCCTAATAATTCCATACAGCCAATTCTGAAATTTAAATGTACCCACTTGCTAAATTCCATTTAATACAGCCTGATATTTTACAAAACCTGAAAGCTAATAAAAAAAAAGCATCCTTCATACTTCATCTCCCTTCATACATCCCTCTGATATGTTTCAAGCGAACCTATGATCTTTCAATAAAAAGATGCACCCAAGAAAAGCATTTTTTCAGCATTAACTTCAGATTTGATAAAGGGGAAAATATACGATGAATAATTTTTTTTAAAAGAAATTTTAGAAGAGTTTAAAATTAGGTTCTTACAATTACACTAAAATAAGGATAATAATAATAATGTTTTAAATTTCTTAATTTAAAACAAGAATTTTAACTCAATCCTAACATGCACCCAAATACGTTTACCTGTAAAAACCTGTCCAGTACAGATATTGTCATAAACAACGTCTCTTGAATCAAATGAAATCTAAGATGCACTTGAACTAGCCAATCAACCAAAACAGCCCTCATCTTGCCAGTGATATCAGACTGGATTCGCAAGTGATCTTCCTTGATTGGGAATAGGGTCTGAAAATTTAATTTAACATTATAAACCTCTATGAACACAGCTGCATAAAATAAATTAAATAAAGTGAAACTTATCAATAATGCAGTAGAGGCAAGAAAAATGTTATAGGCAGATTATTGGGTACTTATGATTAGCCAGGTGCCACTAACTTCAGTGGCAACATTATGCAAATTACACATTAAAATACAACAGAAATTAAAAGCTACACCACACCTAGGAGATATGTTTTAGTGAATTTTTATCCTTGATCTTTTGAGATTTGGCATAAAACTTGGCACTTGCACAGTATCATTACACAGGTTCCACATTATTTTCAAGTCAAAATTTACTTTTATTTAAATGCATTAGTCATTTATCAAAGTTATAGGTTTTTTTTTAAAGAAAATCCAAACACTAAAGTATCCAAAACTTCTTGGGAAGTCACTGATCTTTAGTGTAACTTTATATTTTGACAACTAAAATCTCACCTCTAATTTTCTCATGTAAGCATAAATTTCATTAATGAAGCAGCTAACTAGTTGTGGGTTCTCTTTATCCTCTTCATCAATTTTTTCAATGTGATCAGGGATTCGAATGGTAGAAAAAGCTTCAATCAAGGGAATAACTTTTTTCTCTTCTTTAACACTTGGTAAAACCTGCAGTGAATTCAACATTAAAATAATAATAAAAAAAAAACTTAACAAAGCTCAAGACAAGATTAAATTTTAAATTAATAAACCTTGGGCACTAGTCCAAATTTTTAACTAAAAATTAAACACGTTTAAAGTGAAAAAAAATTACACAAAATTCAGTAACTTTGCAATTTAATATCTTACAAGATAAATTTTACTACAGAGTATATGCCATCAAAGCCAATTCCTTAAATTAAGTTATTAAATGGATTTCTGATTACTTTAAAAACTATATATTCTTTCATAAATAAATAAATGAACAAGATTAACTATCTTACTTCTTTTTTGGCTACAGCTTCTTTTTTAGCTACAGGTCTGGGTTTTAATCCAAGTGGTTTTAAAGACTTTCCCTGTAACACATTTTCCTTGGCTGTAGGGAGATGCGATTTTTCCTTGGATGACTCCTAAAATATAACCAATAGAAATTACAAGGAAAAAATGGACCAAATGATTTACAGGGTTCTTACCCTAAAGATAATACAAGATTTAGGAGAATTCCTAGAATTTTTTTAAGGAGTAAAATACAGTGTATACCATCACAGTATAAAGGATTACTTAAATGCGATGGTAGTCAACATAATCCGGTTCTGGGTTTTGTTTGTTTTTGGGGTTCAATTCCGTTAATGGTCCCACTTAATATCGCCAAGCTGTTTTGAACAACTTTTATTCTACTATTAACAAATTTGTATGGTTCCTTTATATAACTGAACAATCATTGACATAGCTGAACACTTTAATCTGAGTTTGAAATTACTTAGCAATATTTCTACTAATTGTCAATGTCCAAAAGATTTAGGCGGTATTTAGTGGGACCATTTACAGAATTGAACCTCTTTTGGCAACACTGGTTTTTGGTGAAATCTCGCCAACTTGGCACAATTTTACACTGTGAACCCCACTTAATAGGGATTCTACCAACTTTAATTTAGAGACATTTAGGTACAACACAAGTTGAACAGTGGTAGATATTTAAAGAATTCTTCTCCAATCCAATTTATCTTAAATCTATTGGGTAATTTAGTTTATAGTGTCCTCCAAATTTAATTAAGAGTGAGAACTAATGTCATAACACTTTCAGTGGTGTAGCCATAAAAAACTTAGGAGGTGGATATTGGGGGGAATACCTAATAAGCGGGGTTCACAGATTGTCGCCAAATCTAAGAGCGATAAATGGTTAAATGTGATGAGCTTGACGTCATTTGCTTTTTGCATTTGTTTATTTTTTTTGGCAACCCTAACTAAATTTCGCCAACTTATCACGATTTCATCCCATGAACCCCGCTTATTATGGATTCCCCGACATTGGGATAAGTTTAGTCCTTATCTATCCCCAAATACCTCTCTGGAGGCTACTCCCCAAGACTTCATGATACCTATTAGTTCCATGGAGTGGTAAATTTCCAACAAAGTCACTACATGGAGACAAACAGTTTCATAAGTAAATGCTTTAGATTAAAAGGGTGGAACCCTTAACACCAAATTCCATACATTTGAGGTAAAAATTTTGTTACACCTCCAAACCAAAGCCTCGACAGCCTAGCCCCTTTGAAAAGGTAAACAAAAAGTCAACCACCAGAAATTCTAGACAAACTTCTCACCTTTACTGGAATATTTCTAATGTTTCCAACTCCACGTAATGGTTTTCGAAGAGCATTGTTTCCAACAAATCGCTTTTGTCCTGGATTGACCAACTGGTTCTGTTGGTTACTTCTCAAAGTTTCCTGGGTAAAAAGGAATAAAACGTTAAAAAATAACCAAACAGAATAATTACACTTCCAGTATGATATAAAACTAAAAAAGTCATACCATTCTACAATATTTGATCAAATTAATTCAATATTCAAACTTGCATGCACAAGACGAAGGGACAAGTTGACGAGTTTTAAAATGGATGCCTGCGAACCGAAGTTTTTATTTCATTTCAAAGTTCCCATACTTGAAGCTGATTGGCCAGCACCGAATGCACGGAGGCACGGAGGAAACGTGAAAGCTGGTTTTCTGTGCAAATTATTTTGTTTTTAAATTTAAAAACTTCCCTGTGTTCTAAAAATCCAAAAGTTTTACTTACAAAACTTTTGTACTTTCCATCTAGCCAATTTTTCCAAAAATAATGCTTTTTAATTTAAAAAACGAAAAAATAATTAAGCAGATAAAGATAGGAAGAATCTCTATAGTCAAAAGGTTAAAGAGAATTAAAAAAGCTTCAAAACTATTGAAAAATTAATTGTTACTCCATTTATCTTTCCTAAAACCAAATTGAAGGTATATTTTCTCAAGTAATTTCAAAATATCCCTCCAACTACGTAATCTTTACATGAAGAGTTTTCCTGTGTTTAATTACTGGGTGTGAGGTGTAAAAAGATCTGAAACGAAATGAACATATTTATTTACGTAATTCATCTCTTACGTTTCGTTTTGCTATGTAAACAAATGCGATTAATCTGTATTTCTGTTCATTGATTTATTCTATTTTCCATTGAATATTATAAAACACAGATGTTGTGTCACTTGCATAAGAATAGTACTTTTGGATTAATTATATTGATCTCCACTTTAGTTGTGTGCCATACGGTTGATCCGGACTCTAGTTCTAATGATTCGAATCTTGAGGTATCGCAAGTATTGCCTTTTGCTAAACGCCAAGCTGTTCAATCAGTCACTGAAGAAAAGTTTAATTCAACGCTAATTCCAACTCTTCCGGATGATAAAATCGTATCTTCAGCATCAGTGGGTAATCAAACTGTACCTTCTGTCGGTCATCCAGTTGCAGATGGAGGTTCCAATATTACCCAGAGCTTACCCAAATGGATGACAACTATCAAAAGTGGTGCGCTTGAACGGACAGGTTTAGTTTTCTTGGGTTTTATGTTGATCGTCATTGCTTTCTTCGTAATAAGAGGCATAAGGTAAGTTCCCAGTAAAACAATACTTATTTAAACAGGTACAGCTTCGATAAGAGCTCTCCAGGCGCCATGTTTACTCACAGCTCAAATTATGACACACTAAAGCATGTTGTTGTGGGTTAACATGGCTGCTGAAGGACTCTTTTCAAAGCTGTGCCTTTAAACCTACCTTTGGTAATCTTTACAAGTCGAAGCCCCTATTTTTGGCGCCAGGAAAATGTCGCTAAGTGCGCCAAACTCGCCATTCTTAAAGAGAACAAACTTTTTTAACCAATCAATCGATTCAGTGAACCACCAAATTTACACATTCACCTCTACAATCATGCATTTTTACCAACTTTCACGCTATTCCAATCCAATCAGCCGCGGCCCAGTCTTCTAATCGTCTCTCTATAGTAAATTAGTTGTTTCTGAACAATAAACATGCAAATTGGAATTATGGATAGGGGAGACCGGGGCAGGGTGGACCACTTTTGAAACTTTTGACTCTTTAGGGGCAAAATAATTATTTTTTCAATTAGATAACATGCATACATATTAACCATATATTCAGGTTTATAAAACATCCACTGAAAAGTAAAAGTAATGCTTACTTTTTTTTATAAAATTTTTTAAATGGAAAGTGACAAAGTGGTCCATTGTACCCCAGTACCGGGGTACAATGGACCACAGGACGGGGCACAATGGACCATTAGGACTTTTTTTGCAATAAATGAAGTAAATACATTTTTTAATAATACAAAACATATAGTAAATGATTATCTGGTTTATTCTGATTATTTAATTTATTCTGGTTACATAATTTATTTTAACATATTATCCTAATTTTAACGGATGTTAAACCCAGCAAACGAAAATCCGAAGGATTTTTGTGACTGATAGCCTACTGTTCTATTTTGGGTCTGGTAGACGCATAATGATATCTTCAACATTAACATGATATTCATCAACATTCTCAGGGAAAACAAAAACATTTTGGTTAGGTTTAAGCAACCAATCAATAATAAACACTCAATAAGGACAGTAAAAATGTCATTATTCAAATATAGTAATAGTTAGTAAATAAATAAAATTATTAGTAGAATTAATTTCAACCACATTATCTTTACAAATATTCACTTTGTGATTATATTATTTTTTAAATGTGAAATGGGATTAAATTTATGACAAGACTCAGTTCAGTAAAGAAAAACAGTTCAGCACCTAATTTTCTGAAGCCCTTACATTTAAATAAAATTAAGTGTAAAAACAATTGAAAATGTTATAGAATGAATAAGTAGTTATTATGCAAGTAAAAAAGTAAACTCTTAATTCCACTAATTTTGTTCACTTAAAAATGAATGCATAACTAAGTGGTCCATTGTACCCCGCACCTAAGTGGTCCATTGTACCCCGCTTAGAGATTTAGCAAATATAATTCTTAAAAATATATAAAATGTAAATGTAACCTTTTAACTTAAATTGAATATAATAGTTATGTATCTTATCTTATGATTGGAGCTCAGCAAAGTTTTTCAAATCCAAAATTTTCAGTGAAAAAACGCAGTTAACTTTGAAGGGAAAAAGTTACTTTTGCATACCTTAAATAGACTATCAGGAATAAAATGACTAATTAGTCAAATAAAAACATGAATTCTGGTTTATTTTAACTGCTTTAGGGTGGCCATCTAAATGACAAAATTTGAAACACATATACATAAAATAAATATAAAAAACAGGGGTTGGTCCACTGTGCCCCGTGGTCCATTGTACCCCGGTCTCCCCTATATTTTTAATGGAAAAGGACAAGAGTGTCTTTATTCTTCCACCAATAGAAACTTATGTGACATCTTTTGATGAATAAATACTGCACACTTTGTTACAAATTTTGGAAATTTCAGGTTTAAACATGAAAAGTTGTGGGATAAGTTACTATATATGCCTCCTAATGAAATTTTGTGTGGAAATTTTTCCAAATTTCAAGTTTTATTTCACTAATTTCAAGTTAATATGGCAGAAGTAAAATGGTCTCACGGCAGTATTGTTTTATTTAAACTTTTTCCTTTTCAGACTTCGTCACAAAAGAAGCAAGAGTCGCAAATATGGAATAATAACTTCAACAGATATGGAAATGGAACCCCTAGATAAAGATGATGATGAAGAGGAGGACCTGACATTGTTTGATGCTCAACATAAATACACTGTTCCTTAAATGCTAACTAGTGTTTGGGCACAATGTTTTTACATTAGGTGGCTCGAACATTCAAAATGGAAATAAATACCAAAAATTTTTATGAGTTCACTGTCCGCACAATTTTTGTCGGTTGGTAATGAGGACTCTGTTTGATTGAATTCTGTATTCTTATATAGTTTCCATTTTCATTTATATTTAAAAGTGATCACATGTTTATTGTTTGTGCTAGATGAACCCTGTATTTTGTTTGAAAAATATCTTTTAAGTTGCATTCCTATGAGGGTTTTTTTTACAAATGTGTACTGTTTGCTAATTCATGGAAGATGGGATTCATATCAAAGTAGATTGAAAAGTGTCATCTAACATTACTCATTCATAACTGCATTCCTTCATAAATAAATATTCTAATTAAACTTTGCTTTTAAAAATATATGTAGCCGATATAGTTTTGAAATTTGTATCTTTTCTAAAAGCTTAACTTTTAATAGAAGTTGAGGATGAAATGTTTCTGTTTGGCTAAAAATGTTTTACTTTGAAACTATATTTTATTACTTATTCGCTTATTCCATTGTAGATGTTTGTATTAATTAAGTTTTTTGTCTTTTTAATTTTATGTAAATACCTCTTCTATACCAGACACTGTTAAAGTAAAAGCATGTTATGAAGTTTTTTTTATATTTTTCTACTTATATCTATGCTTTTATACATGAAATCTAGTCATAGTATGTTTTATGATTTGTCTGTCAGAGAATTTTTAATTTCTTATCATAAAATGAATTAAAAAATAAAAGCACTTAAGTACTTTTCCTGTATCACGGCTTACTAGATACTTATACAGGCTAGCCGAGTACGGAAATCATTGCAAATCCAGATGGCATTATTGGACAAACTGGCAAAGCATATTCACAGTGTTGAAGGTGATATAGGTAGGTCTTGTAGCGCTCCAAGCGGGAAAAGTTGTCAAATGGTTTTCATTGTTTAAAACTCGGCTAGCCTGTATAAGTATCTAGTAAGCTGTGCCTGTATAATTTGCTGTGATTTTATTATAGCTATATTCTTGTAATATTTAACATGCAGAAAAAACAAAATTTCCTTTATCATAAGTTTACCTCAATATAAACTTAAGAAAATGCAATATTTATTTTTAAAATTAGTACCTATATTTAATAACTTAGTGTCTCAGTCAAATACCAACTTAATACAATAACAACTGTATGTAAATAAGGTTATGTTTTCATTAAAAAAGTAATGGATCCTTTTATTTTTTAATTCAAAGCAAGCTTTACAAAACAGAGTAGGTCTAGTCATTTAAAGAGGTCAGGTCTTCTTAGGATTTTTTTATTTTGATGAGGAAATTATAATTCTCTTGACAAATCTTAGAAATTACATTTATTTTATGTTTTGAAAAGCCTTTAGATTATGTAGTTATATTTTCATGGCTCAAGAATGATGGCTGAAATTTAATTTAAAACAGTTATATAAAAAATTGAAAGATACCAATTCTAAAAGTCTGATTTTACTGTCCAACTTTTTGGTGAAAAGTGTTTTTCTTAAAATTTTATTTGTTAAACATCAAAGTTATTAATTAGGATGGAATTACTTTTTATGGCTGTCTGTAAGCATCATCCTTTTTCCATTAAAAAGTGACCAATGCTAATACTTGTGATAGGAAAAATGTGTTCACTGTAAATGAAGTAGTTGATTATTTCTATTATTATAACCCAGTGCAACATACATGTAAAGAGGGTGTATAAATTACTATAACATGTTTTAACTGCATCATAGTTTTTAAAATTTATTTTTAAACTGATATTTCAACTGGTGTTTTGAAAACTAATGCACAATGCTACTAAGCAGAGGTTGACAGCAACCATTTGTTTCCTTGATTCTATCTCTATTCATCCTTTAATTGTAAATTAAGTAGTCTCAATTCGACACTTTGTTTGACATTAGACTTCTGCTACTAAAAATGCTGAGCATATAAGTTTAGAGAAAGATAGATTTTAAGTGGAAATTTTTCTAAGTTTAGTCTATTGTATTAATTACATGAGAATTCTACAATTCATATTTCCATTTTCTCCTTAAACTGTAGGATTGTTTTCTAAAATCAAATTGGCTTCTCTGCCTCTCTGCACCTCTTTTATAAGATGTTGATCTCTGTGATAATGGATTTTCATATTACGTGATTCAAAATATGTACAAGCAACTTGGTATAAATTTTAAATCTAAAATTTGAAGTAAAAACACAAAACTTGTTTCATTAATAATGTTATTTATTTATTTTTTAATCTAATTAAGCCCTTCAGATTTTCATCTCTTATTGTTTGGTCAAAACTCACTGAAAAAACTTTTTGTGAAATTTTATTGACCTTTAATATTGTGAATAAGTCTGGACAATGGTTATTGTATTGCATATTTTTCAAAACTTATTTTCTGGTCTTCCAGTGATTGAAATTTCTAGTGTTAAAGTGAATGTAAAAAATTTGCTTTGATTATACCCTTTATTAAGAAAGTGTAATTAAAATTATTTTTTTGAATTATTTGTGACTTTTACTTGGTTAGATTTTTTGAATTATAACTCCTCTGGTCTGGTTATCACTAAATACTTCATAAAATTATCTTCTTTGTTAATATATTATAACCATTTAACAAAACCTTTTCAATCTTAAGCCAATCAAGATAATGTTATGGAAATTTAGACCAGTTAGAAATAAAAGGTTAGGCAATCAAGGTGACTAACAATTTTATGCATTCTTATAGCTGTTAACCTATATAATGTGTGGTTTCAGTTAAAATACAGTGAACACAAATAAAATTTTTACAATTTTATTTCACAAAAAAATACCAATATTTTATACATTTAAAATAAAATATTCAAATACATCAAATCCCTTAAACATTGCACAAACACAAATAAAAAAATATCATTTAATATTATACATGAACATAAAAACCAATATCAATTTAAAACAAAGGAACTTAATATGGCTCATCATATAAATTAAGTAGAAAATATTTCATTTAAAGATACTTAATTCAAAAAAATAATACCAAAATCCATTTTAAACAAAGGAACTTAATATGTTCATCATATAAATTAAGTAGAAAATATTTCATAAAAATTCTTAATTCAAACTGAAAATTGGTTAAAATTTCAAATTTGTTCTTTTAAATGGTAGTGCTTGCTAAAGTTTCCAATATACATTTTATGGTAAAAAAAAATTGAGATAAGTTTTGAAATTATAAAATTGCATTGTGCTTACAGCTGTGCAAAAGTCTTAAATTATCATAAAATGACACTTGTAAGGGAATTTGCAATAGGTAAATTCCTTACCAGTCACTTATCCTTCAGCAGACCCATTTTATTATTTTGAATACAGCTATAAAATAGTGTATTAATTTCAGAATAAAAATTAGAAGGTAGGATCATAAAAATTAAACAATGACTAAAAATATAAACATCAATGAGTGCAAGAAAATTAAGTCAGGAGTTTCCCATAAACAGACTTGGATAATACAGATGCAAATGCCAAGCGAGGAAAAAAATTTAAAATTTTTTAACCAATAAATTAATTTTTTCAATTGTTGTTAAGAAGCATTATCACAGTATTTGGGTTAACAATGTAACTAATATATGTTTGAAGTCAAAACTTAAAGGACTTGAGGTGTTTTAATTAATTTTAAGAAAATTTTGTGTGCAGAAAGTGTTTTTATTTATCCAAGTCTGTCAATAAATTATGAAAGATAACTTAAATGTGTGTAAGTATTGATGCATGAACATATACAATGAAAGCAAGAATAAATTTAAAGGTAGAGCACACCCTTCAACAAAATGAAATTTGAGAACTTGAATTCAAGATTATTGTTGTAGAATGTTGAAATCAGTTAATTTACATACTTTTAAATTATGATCATTCCTTTTAAGAAGAAATTTTTGTCCAACTAAAAAATGGTTCTTTCAAGAGCAGACCCAACAAAAAATCATTCACAGAATAAGAGTCAATATGTTTACTTTTCTATTTAATTTCAATTTATGATTTCAGCCAAAACTGTTGTTTGTACCCCAATAATTCCTAACCTAAATTTTTGTAAATTCTATTTTGCTTAAAAGTATTAATCCAATAGAAAAATAAAAATTAATTCAGTAGTATTCAGTCAAACTACATAAAGTTTTGGCAAAACCATAAAAATAAATTGCATACAAATTTCCATAACATCAGGAAAAAATGTTATTCACTTCATTTTTATTGGAAATTTTTGCTCATTTTTAATTAATCTTATAAAGTTCTGAAATTTTAATAATTCCAATATACTATGAAAAGACTGACAAAATTTTGGAAAACTTAGCAGCCTTTCAAGGGAAGACAAGCTACATTATTTTCTTATGGGGAAAGGTTATTAAAATTCCACAATTGGGGTGATATTGACTGCTTAAACTATAATTTTTTGTTGACCGAATAACAGGTAAGACATCTTAACAAAGCTTGAATAAAGATAATTTTCAATAAATAAAATAAAAACTGCAGAGTTCATAATTCCATAAAAAAGACTACATGATTGAATACATACTACACAGCATATAAAGAAAATTGCTTTTAACCCCATAATAAAGGATTAATCACAAATATAAAACAATAAGAAAAATTGAGAATAAGAAATGCTGTAAACAACACAGGAGTTTGGCAAGGTTAAGATGATAAAAATAAACATTTAATGTTAGTAAAAATGACCATAAAAAATATAACATAATACTATAAATATAAAAATGCATTAAAACTTGGCATAATTGGTTATAATAAATATAAAAATGAAAACATATTTAAAGATTTAGTACAAATATTTTAAACTAATTTTGAAAATTTAAGCTTTTAACAATGTTTTTTTTTAAACTTAAGTATTGCACAGTTTAAAAACTAAAGAAAGTTTGACATGCATATTTTAAGGACATATGAAAAATAAGAAATAAATTTAATACACAATGAAAACTTCACATAACAGTTCCATAAAATAAGATTCAACATATATTTTATAAAACAATTCAATAAACACATTTAAATACAAAATCAATATTATAAAACCCCAATTCATCCAATAACAAAAACATATTATATATGACCTATTTACAATACATTCAAATCATGTAAAACAATGAATTTGATACAAATTTATTTGCATTTGGCAACAACAATTTGAGAATCATTTTTGATTTACCATTACCATTATTATCAATAGAAAAGTGAACTTCTAAATATCAAATTAATTTCCTTATAGAGATTCAATGAAAAAAATGTAATATTCTACTTAAAGTTAAGAATTACTTTAAAATATTGCAGGGTTGATTGTGGCTAAGAGCGAAAATCCTAGAAATCGTCCCAAATGTCGACAATTCAGAAAATTACCACTGACATACAATTGATTCAGAACGGAGTACTTCAAAATTATATGCATACAATGAAATGCAAGAAGCTGATTTTATGACACAACCAGCCATGAAAATTTGGAAGCAAAGTCAAACTCCATGGGAAAATGTCAAACATCACCAAATATTCCTGAGACTAAATAAAAGTTATTTAAAAACTTACTTAAACCGGGAAATAGGTCCATAGAGTAATAGAAAGGGTAAATAGAAAAACTTGGAAATCTGGAGAACCCCAAGAACACAATCACCCCTGCATCGATTCACCAGGCTCCCTACTTACAATTATTTCAAATGAGGATGGAAACAAAAAGGAAATTGTAAAATTCACAGAAACAAATTTTACCATTAGTAAGTGTACTTTTATCATTACAAAAAAGTAAATATTATTAATGCTTATGATTTAAACACAAACTGAACCAGTGACTGCTTTTCACTTTGAATTATTCTTATTCAACATTTTGTCAAAAATTAATACATAGCTGGAAACTATGGTATTTTAACTAAGAGGAAACTATGTATATTTCACTAACACTGGGCCTACATAAGCTCTATAGATAGGGAACTTTTCACCTAATTGTCACATTGGATTGATTTATAACTTTATGTTTGTAAAAATTTTAACAATACTACAACCCTTCAAATATAATTACAAGATTTTAAAGATTGTTTGCTTGTGGTAAAAAAGGAATCCTAAACAGGTTTTGTGTAGCAGTTTTAAAGTTCTAGCATCTGTTTTGTGCTCTATATAGTTGACAGTTTTGGCTTTAAAAAGGAGCTAAAACTTTAAAAAAATCACACAAAATTGGCAATGGACTCCTTTTAAGCAGACAAATCATAAACTGACCTGTTTCTCGTAGTTACGTAAAAACTACTGTCAGAATTTAAAATCAAAGTTAAGATAATAAAAAAAAATGTGTAAAACAGTAAAACTAATTCAAATAGAGCAAATAACACTTTAAATTTCTTTAAAAAGTAACCAAAACAGAAGATGTGCAACACTGTATCCCTTTCTTTAATGTTTGTCATACCTACCTCAAGTTTTTAATATAAAAATTTAATTGTGCAATTGCATTTTTGCCAACAAAGCTTTAAAAACAACAAATTTTAAAAAAGGGCAAAAAAAAAACTCTTTTTAGGTTATCCTTTCAACTTCAGTTTTCACATTTTTTAAGCAGTTGTTTTCATCTAATGGTGATATGGTTTATAAAAGTGCCATTTCAACCTATGACTAATTTTACAAATATTGCAATAAATCTTGCTGCTTGAGGTAAAAAAGAAAAGTTACTTAAAACTTTAAAATGTGTTAAGAGATGATCACTTAAAAACAGTTGAGTATAAGCTCAAATTAAATGCAAAGTACAAACGCCTAAAAATACCAAGATACCATTACAAGAAAGAATGGAATACTTCGATCATAACAGGCTAGAGTTTAACATGAACACATTGTAATATAAACAGTAGTACAAGGTTAAATCTTAAAAGCACAATGCAGAAATATACTATGCATTCTCAATACACATGCATATTTAAACTAATATTCACAACATGATTACAAAAAGCCTGTTGAAAAGAAGGTGGTGACTTAAAAAATTGTATCACTTTATACTTCAACAATGTTGATGAAATGTTGCTGTGTTAAACATGTGTCAACATCTTAAAGATGAATAAAATGCATTTGGTCATTTCTTCGTAAAAGATCCATAAATTCATTAACAAGATCATTAATCAAACATTATCACTTAAGCTTGAATTGTATCACTTTTGTCTTGTAATGTCTTGGAATACGTATCCGTTTCAACGTGAAGAGAGCATAGTTCTTGGTATTGGATTTCTTAATACGAGAGTACTTTCTGCCGATATTATAGGCAAGCCATTATCACCATGAAAGCTCACTAAGTGAGTGACACTCTCAAAAGTCCTATCTTTTGTTCGAACCTGAAGAAGCAAAACACAGAATGATTAAGAAGCTCATCAAGAGGTAACAATCAAATTACACGAGTCTATTCCACAAGAGTAAATGTTGTTAAACAAGTTTTATCACCGCAGAATGGAAAACTAATAAAATAAAATTAGTAGTAGCTAGAGTTTATGTTATGGAGTAAAAAGGTTTAAAATTTAATCATAGTGGCTGCATAAAGGTCAAAATATTTAAGAGTTGGATTTTCAGTTTTAAACATAGTAATTTCATTTTGTTTTGATTGTAAAAAGTAGTGATACAAAAGGAATTTTTAGAAATTTTCAAACTCAATATAAATTATAATTGCTCTAAGTATAATGATATTATTTTCATCATGTATGTTATTTAGCATAATAAAAACAAAAGTAAAGGTAAATCATTTAAACCAACAGTAGTCTCAAAAATTTTACGCAATTTCGAGTTTTACCTTTCTTTGAATTTCTAAAGTCGTTCTGCATTCAAACAAAAAGTGGTTTACCCTAAACCATTTCAGTCCTAACGGCCCCAAATTTACAATAGGATTAAATAACGATCTCAGGGGGAGCAGGGTGGCTGCAAGAGCCATAGCACTGCAACCAAGGGTCTATTGTACTGTCTCCAGTTTCGTCTTAAAGAAGACCGATGGCAAAAATAAATTTCAGCAGTTGTCATGCAGGAATATCGTGGTTCAATCAAATGATAGCCGAGATGTTCAAATCTCTTGGCATAATAATCATACATGTGATTACTCTGACAATAAATTGGCTGAAAATATTTAAATGTTTTCGAGGGCATCTTAATTTTCCTTTATTTCAAGTAGAGAGGGGGTCTATCAACTTCTATTTCCAGAGATCCGATCACAAAACAAAAGTTAAGAGTCTGATTTTTTTAAGTTAAAATATTAACTGTTTTTCACATAATTACTTCGCTATTTTCTTCCTTTTCTAGTCGATTTTACTTAAATTCATAATTAGGCAATGCTAATATTAACTGAATTTTCAGTGAAAAATGAGTGGATATTGGAAAAGAATTTTACCAAGCAAATTGGCGGATTTCTGCCAATTGGCGGAGGAATCACACGTACGCATAATAGTCACATTTGCAGAGTATATGACTTTCTTCAGCATCCCGACATCCTCTACAAAAGGGGGTTGTCAGTGACACCAATAATGTTGTGATGGCTTCCGAGAGAGCAATGTAAATTCAGTAGGCCGACAACGACCAGGAAGGGGGTTTAGGTAAGGGTAAATTTAGTTCCGCATCTCTCAGATACAAAACTAAGCTGAAGAAAAGCTACTTTTCCCCGAATTTGTGAAGAACCCCAAAAAAAAATACCAAATAACCAGCTTTGCACTCACCACTCCTTCCGGGTCCACCAGCAGGAGATGCTTGCGGATGCCCGCCTGCATGCCAGTCAGTACATACTGTCCCGGGGATCCCTGGGACTCGCGGACCAAAAAGTCCCCGTCCCGGACCACCAGTGCCTCGCTCTCCCGGCGGCTGATGGGGCCGTGGAACCACTCCTCCTGCAGTAGTACCACCCGGTGATTGGCCAGGCCCGCCGGCCACTTGTGCTTGGCGGAAGTGACGAACGAGGAGGGTGACACCGTGGCGTGTGGAGGGGGGTCGGGGGCCGCCTCTGGGGGGCGGTGGCGCGGCGGGGGAGGCGGCTGGCTGGGCTCGGGGGCAGGTGGTTGTTGTGTTTGTAAGGCAGCTTCGATGGGTTCTGGATAGGGAAGAGAAGTTGAAAATGTAAATTTTTTTACGTAACCAAGAAATTATACTTTACTACTACATAATTATGACCCAGAAACATGGAAGTAAGAGTAAGGGAAGATCCTCTACAGGGTAAAAATGAAGGTGTAAATGCCGGGAATCTAACAATATCTATCCAAACAAATGTGATTGTGTAGAACTGCTCATCATATGAAGTCATTAGAAGTAAAAAGTGTTAACCCAGATTATTTAGTATTGAGGTAAAAAGAATTATATTTCCGTAAGTCCTATTAAATAGTACAATATTCGACAGGAAAAAAAATTCTTACTGAACATTTGTTTCCCCAATTTACGTAGAATGAAACCTTTGGTTGGTTGGATATAATCCTATTAAATAGTACAATATTTGACTGGAAAAACTTCTTACTTAACATTTATTATTTATAATACCCTTCCCCAACTTACGTAGAATGAAACCTTTGGTTGGATATAATTGTTTAGAGTAGAAAGGTTAATTTTTTATCAGATGTGGGTCATCATTTTTTATCTGAAAGTCTAGTCCACTACTCAATTTAATTGTCATCAAAATTTAATAAAATGATATTCTTACAACTTACAAACAGATATCAGAATAGCAAGAGCATTACCACGACAAATGGCATAGCTAATATTGCAACAAAATCTAGGCACCAATCAGCCTACCACTTTCATTGAAGCCCTATAAGGACTCTTACTTTCATGGGGTAAATAATGAGAGGTAACAAAGAGGTAAATATTGCTCTTATCAATTTTCAATACAACTTACGCATATCAAAGGAGTCTGTTGAACTGTTTTGCTCTCCTGATGGGAGAATGCTATTTACATACTCTGTAAAATGAACAATTATTAATGAAATTAGAAATTAAGGTTACAAATGACAAAAACAAAACAAAAATTATAATACCAGGCTCAGTAGATGGAGGTTTTGGTGAAGTTTCTGGCACATTGGAGGTAGCAACTGCAGAATGCTAAAAATGCAAAGGATTTTTAACATTTGGAGTAGTTTGAACTAAAAAAAAACATCATTATCTGAAAAGTTCTTATACCTCAAAACCATTTTGTTGGTAATCTGGCAGTGGAGGAAGAGGTGGTTGTATTTCAGGGGGAGTTTTCCCAGGTAGGTCATTGTAGTACTCAGAATCCTCACCCCAAGCACAATCATTACCATTAAACACAGGGTTTTCTAGCCTAAAAGAAAAATGGGAAGAGATCAGATTTTTGATGGAGAAAAATTCCTCAGAATCAAACACATCCAAGAAAACATTGCTACTTAAACCTTGTATGGAGTTTCTTTATTTGTAACATGTAACAAGCTTAACCACGCAAAGAGTCAGACTATTTAATTAGGGTATAAATACCAACTGATATGAATATGATTCCAGAGTAGTTTTGAAATGTAGGACTATCGGCTTGACATCACCCCGTGGTTCACAACTGCCACGTTAATACTGAGCCGATAGTCCTACAATTCAAAAGTATACTCCGAAATTATATTCATATCAGTCGGAATTTATACCCCAATAGAGTAGTCTGACTCTTCAAGTAGTGAGTAGCTCTCCACAATGTGATACACTGTTTTTAGTTGTTAGTAAGATATGGCAAAATTGGATTGACTCGTAAAACCTTATTTAATCTGTTTCAAGTTGATGTTGATCATTAATAAAGCAATAAAATTAATTTCAGCATAACTTAAAATAATGTGATAATACTAAATTTTTAATGCAAACAAATATATTCCTTTAATCTATAATGAAATTATAGAGCTATATTAATCTACGTAGTCTAACACTTAGTATCTACATTCACTTTTTAACATGTAATGCATGAAAACAAGTCAAATACAATTGACATCGAGAAAATATTTAACTATGAATAAATTCTTCATTTAAAAAATACAATAATCAAAGACAACTCAAACCTATCAGGAACAGTAATAGCTCTAGGGGTCTTTTTCAAGTATTCTTTGAATCGCAGTTCAAAAGCTTGGCCAATAGTTGTAATAACATCTTGGGCCAAACCACCTCCACATTCAAGAACAAAGCAAGCACGTCCAAATCGACCATCTTTTGCAACATAAGCGATGAAATCTAAAGTATCCTGCAATATACAAAAATTAGTCATTCCAATAAAATGAATATATTTGTAATGAAATTATTACATTTTTTTTTTTCAATTCCTCCCCAACCATTAATGCAAAAAACCCAAGTCCATATTTTACCATATTTTACTAAGCAAGAGGAAAAATTTTACAACAAAACTTATTTAAACCTAAACAATAATTATTTTTTAATACAATTATTGTATCAACCCTCTGAGTCTTCAAAAATAAAAATTACTTACAGCATCCCCACCAGAGGCAAATGACACATTTGGCATCTCATGATTGGCTATAACCTACAAGAAAAATAATTATAAGACAAACAATAACTAATTATCTGAAGGCAACATGTTAAACAAATAAAATAGAAAATAGGACACCCATGGCTTTATAAAGTTAGGTAAACTTATTAGAACTTAGAACAACTCACTTTTAGGGGCTAAACATTACAGAAGAAATAATATTAATCAGTCTAACAATTTTCTATAACTCGTATTGTTATTGGACAAAAGAATTGAAATTCCTCTGATCTGAAAGTGTTAACTAACTTAATAACATGGATTTTTGATTCTTTTTTGTTTATAATGAGGTCCTCATTCACATGGAGATAGATACTCTCTAAAGGGAGGACATAAATACAAGCAGTTTAATTTTCTTCTGAAGGTGAATTTTTAAATTAATTCCATAAAAGAAAAGCAAACTAAAACAATTAAATGTTTTCATTACATTAACAGATTAACTCCCAGCAGCATAATTAGTATTTTTTATCTAAGAATAGCAGAAGTAGAAAAGATTTACTGCTTTCATTGAATTCCAGTAACATGTAATACAGAACTAAATTTTGCAACTTTAGATAAAAGATTTATTGGTATGTAAGAACCAATTTATTCTTAGAATTTCACCAACTATAACACAATAATTGAAAGCAGTTTAGTTAGAAAAACAAAATGAATAGTGTCTTACAGAAAAATCTTATTTTATAAGAAAAGCATTGATATCATTAAAAATTAATGATATTCCAAGCAGGATTACCTCTCCAGACTCCATGACTGATAAGGTCATGTAAGAACTTGTAATTACTAAGTTTACATTAGATCCAGCATAATCCATGTTTGGCTTTTCTGCCAACATACGAGTTATCCGCTTATCAATCTGTAAAAAAATTTGCGAGATCACTTCTACAAATCATAAATAAAAGAATTATTCTGACTAAAAATTTATCATAATAGAATATAAATTCCTTAACTGGGAAAGGAATGAGGGTATGAATAAAAATGACAGAAACATTAAGATATAAGACAAATACAGTAATCTTATTATAACATGACAAATTAAATTAATTAAAATGATAAATATCTTTATACCTTTCTCTTTTTATCAATAGTTTTCAAACCAGCTGTTTCACACACCTTATTGATGCATTCCCTAAAAAGATAAAAAAAATATTTGGATAATAACAAACTCCAATTAAATTAACTTTTAAAGAAGTAATTTTTTAAATTCTTAACAAAAACAATTTTAAATTTAATATTAATACTAAAGATAAAAGATACATGATGATAGCAATCCTAGAACATTTTTATAGGAGAGAACACATACTTAGCAACTTGAGATCTGAAATCAAAATCTAAACTTTTCATTGATGTATTCACTTCTAAACAGCCAATATACTGAAACAAAAGAGTAAAACTGTTAAAAAATCAGAAATAAAAAAGGTAAAACTGTACTAAAAAGATACAAGTATAAAAAAATTGCACTTTTCGATTTGCCTTGCCCAAATTTCTCTATTTGACGAATGGGGATATTTTAAAAATTATACAAAACATTATAAAACCATTAAAAGCAACAATGTTAATTTGGTTACTTTAATTGTTTATTTTTTGCAATTAATCAAATATTATTACATTTTACACTGTTCACCATATCATTTGTAGGTTTTACATTTAAAAAAATTATTACCATCTTCTTTTCCTTTTTTGAGCATGGAAAAGGACTTAAACTACCCCATATCCCCTCCCAAAATACCAATATCCCCTTCCGAATTTTTTTCCTGGTTATGCCAAGTAATCTATCCTTCTAAAAGGTTCGTTGGTAACCCTAACCAAATTAAATAAGAACAATTTAAAATGTACAAAACTATGAACTTACTCGGATTCCATATTTAACCCCTCCATATGCAACTTGAGAATCAGGATGTAACCAGCCTCTTGGAGGTTTATTGATGAGGCTGCCATTCTTTGACCACTCGCTAGGCATTCCAGTTTCACCCAACACAGGTTGGGCATTAGAAGACCACTGGATGCGCACTTTGGGCATGCTCTTCAAGGATGAAAACAGCTTTCACTCAAACTAAACATACTTAGTTACCTAAAAATGTAAAGTTTTTCTTTAACGAATAGAAATAAAAACTTGCACAACTTACAAACATTATAAAAACAACGAAAACATAATGACAGTCTAATTCCGTTTATGTCTCATTAAAAATCACCAAATTTTTATTGTTGTCATCAATAAAACAATATGTATTTTAATAAGTCGGTTTCCACTTTTAGGTGATATTTTTGTTATTTGAAAGCTAAGTTAAATACTTACTTGCCAATAAATGGAATTGGCAACACCTAATTTCGCCAAAAATGTCTCTCAGGCCCAGTTTCTTTGGATTTACCCACTACTTTTTAAAAGTTAAGACTAACACATTATCAAACAAACCAAACAAAAATTATAACCTCGATAAAATCATCAATAATTAAAAATGTTGGCTCAAGATGTCATTAAATTCTAATATAAAACAAAAATAAACCATTTGAGAAAATTAAGACAAAACTTTATTCAATGATAACCTTAAGCACTTAAAGCAATAAGCAACATTAAAATATGATAAAGAGTTAGAAGTAAATGGGATTTGTTTTGAAATCATTAGAAAGTAAAGAATAATACTACATGTAAAAGTAAATCACTCTATTTCTGGAGAAGAACATACAAGTTTTTGGAAGCAATTCTTTTAAGAGGATGCAGATAATTTATCAACAAAGGTTAAGAACAACTTTTGGATTAAAAACAATCCCGTATATTCAGATCATTTTTTAATTCTTACGGCATGAATAAAGGCATAAAATCTTTGTTCAAAGATTTAAATTAAAAAAGAGTAATTGCATACTTAAAAAACATTTGAAATTAAATCGGATACTTGCCTACGCAAACCGCAATTTCAATTGCAAATTGCAAATATTACATACATTTCGCGATGAAGTCAGACATTCTTGTTGTGAAAGAAAGAAGTAGTTCCAGTTTTCGATTGACAGATGAGGCTTGTAATTCAGCTTACGTTAAATTATTTATAAAAATTTAAAAATGCCTTTTAGAGGCATCCTTAAATACTTATAAATTCATTTTATATAGAAAAATTCTTGATATTGCTAATCAAACAATTTAAAATGCAACTGAGTAAATATTAATTCAACATATTTATGTACATAGGATGGCAGCTTTTTCTAAAACAGCTGCTGTTGTTTATTTTCTTTCGAACTGTTTTGGGTTTTTGAAGGGCTTTTGCGGGCTTTTTGGTTTGTTTTGTAGCAAATCAAATTTCAATTAAAAATCAGAAAACTTATGTTAAAATTTTAAGGAATTCTGTTTTTTATGCAAAACAGTATGGAAGATGATTTATCAGAAGTTTTCAGTGAATTATCCTGTATTCCTGCTGATCCACCTAAGAAAAGAGAACTTTGTTTTCGTTGTAGGTAAGTTGAGAGTTAATGTGGAACAGATTTGATACGGGTCCTCCACTTCGAAGAGGGTGATTGTTTCCAAGAACTGGAAACCGGCCAAATGGCGGCTGCTATAGAGCAGTCGCCAAGTTTGGCAACTGGTCTAGTTAGCAGTCGCCGTGGAGGACCTTAGGTATCAAATCTGTTCCAATTGTAAGAATCTGGGCTACAGGTTCTTAATATTTACCTAAATTTCAATTAAAGTACTACGAGGATTCTTAAATATCGCTAGCATCATCTTGGATTTGCGGAATCTACAATATGCGAGATATATGTATTATTCAAGCCAACACCACCAATGACACATTTGAACATTAAGTGGGATACAGCCCTTTAAGTGGAACAAATAAAATTTGGCAAGTCCAAACAATCTGTGCCTTGTCGAAGTTTTGTTTTCCAATGTCGTTTATTGTCGAGAAAAAAATTTTTGCTCCACTACTCCATGGTCAATTTTGGCGCCAGGTCTGGATTTCTTGGATTACCCTAATACTATACTACTATTAAAACTAAATGATGTACCATTGATACTTAAAAAGTGGATTAGCAGTTTTCCCAAAATTATCAGTGTACCTAACCCTGGACGAAGTAACCCTTTTAGGTTTTATTTCATATTTATGTTTTACCTCCAAATTACCAAAATAATAAAATTGGTGGCACAGCTGGAACAAGAGTCCTCCGTTTGGCGACTCACATTGCATTTGTCAAGTTGGCGGTTATATCACGATTAGATATAGTGTATAGTAGGGTTATGATTTTTTTTCAGATTTAAAAGCCTGTGGTGGGAAATGATGAATATTGGTCCAAACCTCTCGAAAATATCTTTTATATTTGAAAATTGTAAAAAAACCTAGCGCGCCTATCGAGATGTTGTATAACGCTGAAGCACTGATAGGTAGTTAAGAAATATTGTTTTTGAAGTGGACTATAACATAAAAGTAAAAATAGTTTAAATGTGTAAATTAGAATTTATGAACCTGCTGTTTAGGTATTTGTCGGTTTTACACAAAAGTTTAAGTTCTTCCATCCCCTTCTCCTTCATCAGCAAGCTTAACAGCCTGCTCGGCAACCACACTGGATCGAGGCACATCAAGATAGTTCCTGTATATCCAGGTTGGTTCATTTCCGTTATCTGTCCCGTCAAATATCCCCAAGCTATTTTTGTTGCCAAATTTTCAAATATCACCAAATTAAATCAATACCCTTTCGAGCATTTGGAACACCTATTATTTAGCTAATCAGGTATTAAAATTCACTCTGATCCTTCAAGAAAACAGTCTAGCGAGAAACAATCTTGGTCTCACTTTCTGCTTTATTCTATTTATACATGATGCCAGTGATATGTGTGATAAAATTATGTAAAATATGTGGTATACTTAAGGATTAGCCGAGCGCAAGTACCAGGTTTTTTTGATAAATGACCAAAAATAATTAGACATCAAAATAAAAAAGAGCATTATATGTCATTTAGCAGTGTTGCTTTTAATTTTTGTTCTATATTATTATGTGTAAATTGTAAAACTTTGCTATTAAAGTTCAATGGCAATATTTGTGCCCGGCTAATCCTTAAGTACCGAATATGTAACTGGTAAATTGACAAATTTTAATTTTAAACTGATCATTTTTAGGAGACCGAAAAGTGCATGCTGGTGTTCACATCTTCCAAAAGAACCATTGCAGACTAAATGCTCTATAATAATTTTTCAACATCCAGGAGAAGTAAGAAATAAGAATTGTGATTTTTATGCTACTTTTTGTTACCTAAACAGAATTTTTTCTCAAATCGTAACCCATTTGTTTTTATCACTGTCAAATTAGCAATTGCTTTTGGAACCTACAACATATATTAATCATTTCAACAAAAGAACAATATTGCTGGCATCATGGGGAAACTTCGAAGCTCAAATTGAGGGAATCTGTAGTATGAGATATTTGTGTAAGTTCACACCAATGAACAAAGCCAATGACAGATTGGAACCCTTGGCATTATTGTAACAAGTATAGTAATAATAAAACCCGACCCATTGAGGCTAAAACAGAGGATTCTTGTGGTTTCCCTGGGAACATCGGTTGCACTGCAAGGAGTTACCCTTTTAGTGTTTGTTTCACTTTTTCATTTTACTTTCATGTTATCAAAATAAAATTCATTTCATTGCTGAGTGAAAATTTCATTACAAAACCTGCTAAATTTATTGGAAATAGAGGGAGTAAAGCACTTCACCAATTTCTCTCAATGGTGATAGTATAAGAGTAAAATAATAAAAATACAAATTGATCTTCCTGTGAGCTTCTGCAACACTTGCTGTTTTCATTAACAGCTTATTAAAATGCAATTCTATTGGTTGTTCATGAAAATCTGTTTGTCTAGGAAATGAATTCCACAGTCTTGTACTGCATATTCCCCATGTACGAGATACAAGGTTTTCCAATGACTCCAGTGATATAATGAATTTTAAATAATTATTGCTACAATAAAATAATCAGCACTTACTAGTTTTAACGCTTATTGTAATAAAGGAGTTTTGTTGTTTGTTGTTGAGGTTTTGAAAAGAGGGTCTACTGATTTTTTTCTCATTGCATCATAATTCTTCAAAAAAAATTCTTAAATAATGAATAATTTATACGCTCTGATACTTTTTTTTAAATATTTAGGAAAAAAGATGTCTTCGTACTGCTCCCATATTAGAATTTTCTTTACCAGAACAAAATTTTCTACTGCTGAAAGGAAGACGATTCTCTTCATCAAGGTAAGAGTACATTTCCCTCCGTTTGCCATGCCGAACTTAAACTATGTCTTGTTTCATCAACCAAACTGTTTTTTCACATATTATGTTTTTTATAGTGATAAAAGATTGATGAGTGTATTTGCATCACCAAAAACCATATTGTGCTATCCTGGAACAGATGCAGTTGGAATAGAAACACTTGAGCCTGTAGGGGATAATTCGAGTGGTTATAATATAATCATCCTGGATGGCACATGGCCCCAAGCTAGGTCTCTGTATACTAACTGTGATGAATTGAAACATGTTAAAAAGGTAAATTAATACTGACTGTCCCCCCTTTTTAACTGGTATTGGGAAATAATACAATCTTTCAACTTCATATTAGCAGCCCATAATTTTATGAATAGTCTGAAATTGAAAATTCTGAAAAGTTGATACACTTGATTGACAAGCACTTTTAATTTTTTCTTAGATGTTTACGTGCTAACCAATATTTGTTTATCTATATTTGTATATATTTCATAAGGGGTTTGAATTGTTTCTTCATCCAATACTATTTGATTAAAATTCTTTAAAAAATACATTTACATTTTCTACTTATGAATGTAATTTAAAAAGCAAAACTATTTTAATTATTTTTGTAGGTAATTTTCTATAACTTACTTTTCAATTGAATTTTACAGGTTCAAATTAATTCTGATTTTACTAGTGAATATGTTATAAGAACCCAGCCAACTGAGAAGTCTCTCTCTACTGTTGAAACTGCTGCATTGGCCCTTTCTATTCTAGAAAGGAAACCGTACTTTAAAGATGTGAGTGTTAACTTAACTATCCTTGTATCCTTTTCTTAAAAAAGTCTATAAAATTACATCAACGTAACTTAGAATTTAAGTTAACAATTTTTATGTTTCCATGAAAGAGTCGTTTTACTATTTACAGAGACTTTCATTTCATTAATGTATTAGTTTCAAACCTATTTTTGGACCGAAACCTTAAAGAAAAAAAATTAATGAAAGGTCTTAAAACAGACTTAAATGGCTAATTTATTTTATAGCTTTTTTACATTTAGTTTTGTGTTAGGCAATTATTATTGATTATTAGGACCAAAAACAAGAAAATTCTGGTTTAATGTGGCAGTCCAGATTTTAAGTTCAAATAGGTCAGTTTGGCCTGCAGACTACTTTGTATACCCCTGCTCTAAAGCAATTCACAGCTTTAAAAATCTGATTTAATAAGAAATATTCTTTGGAAGTTCTTTTATCCAGTACTTTTTTACCCATCTGGAGGGAGCATGTGTCCCTGTACCATCCCCCCCTGAATTAATTTAATTCACCCCTTTCAGAAGTTATTAGAATTATTAAATCTAATTAAAAACTGTATTTTGCTTTATATGTTTGTTTTCTTTTGAATCATCGGCATATTTTCAGTTGTTTGTTGTTTGTTTTCAATAGTTTCTTTATTACAGATTCTGTTACGGCCATTGAAAGCTCTGTGTGAGTTTCAACTGAATCATGGAGCAGTTACTCATCAAAGCAAGGAATATTTGCTCAAAAATGGACTTCATAAATCACAGATTATTCATAATGTGCCACAAAGAGAATATCTCTTGTAAATAATCATTGTTTTTAAATCATGTCATAATTCCATCTCTATTTTTCCCATTAAAATATTTTATTTTAAAAAGTTTCAATCTTTCATTTGAGGTGTTAAAAATACATTTCACTAGTCTCTTAACCGGATGCATTCTTAATTATATATTATCTAATTTGTATTTTACTTTGAGTTATAGTTATAAGTGCTTTAAATATTAAGAAGGAGAATAGAAGACTTCAGAGGGGGGGGTTCAAAAGGGTCTGATCTATTTTGAATGGGAATTGTTAAATAGTAAGTGATTGGGATAGGATTCTTTGAGTTAAATGTCTCTCTCTCAGTTGGAAAAATTTATGGAGCATTTTTTATAATAATGGTATAATAGTATTAGTATCCCCCCAAAGTTTTGGTGATTTCTATAAATTTTTAGTAGGAATTATTGTTTACAGCAATAACCTCTAGTTGAGGTGTGTTTTGCAACTACAAGAACAGTTTCCCCATTGTATTTCAAAGTAGTTTGTTTTAAATAAATGTCTATTCTTTTATCAATCAACCTGTCTTATTTTTGTAGGAATAATATTAAAAATGAAAGTTCTTTTTCTCACCCCTTTCGTATTTTATAAAATTTCTAGAGATGGCTTCTATAATTAATGGTAAATAGTACTTTCATATAAACGTTATAAAATCTGGAATATAAATAAATTAAAAATCCAGAAAAATAGATATGCAAAATTTTAAGTATAAAAAATTAAAAGATGCAACCACTGAGTTACTTCGTCAGGGGTGCAGAAAAATAGATATAAATTTAATACACTAAAATTGCAGAAACCAAATATCATTGGAATCTTTATGCTTAAGAACTGCCAACAGTTCATGAATGCTGTAAATTTTTAGTGGGGTGTAAAATTAAAAATTGCTTTGTTAAAATTTATCAAAAATAATATTCAACATTTTGTACAATCAAAGTTTGTTTTATTTCTATTGAAATCTTGCAATTCTATGTCTTAAATAACTTATAATGTATTATATGAAAATTGGGAGTATAGGTAACCTAAATAGAGCAACCCCTTCTGGGAGCAACAATATACTGTTGTTTTAAAAAATGAACATAATAAAATCTAAAATTATCTTTGTAATAAAACAATCAGTACTTTTATTGCCAATCGTTGTAACGTAGGGGTCGGTATATCAGGGAGTCATTGTAAAAAAGGTTCTACTGTATTGTATTTCACGATATTGTTCTATGAAGGATGTTTTTTTGCCATCAGGGGAGCTTAACCCAAGATCTCTTTTTTTTAGATTCATTAATGAGGAGTGGATGATTAGGAGTTCTATTTATGCAAACTGACATTAAATATTGTATTGAGTACAGATTAAAAATATTAAGGACCACAAACATTTTTAGTGTGTTGTTGGTGAATCTATTGAGATTTTATTATGAAAGGCTGAATTGTAAACTGTTACACCTTAAATTGATTCCCTCTTAACAGGTCCATTAGCTAATTTTGAAAATTCTAGTTAAAGCACAGATATGTTTCTGGCAAAATGATAAACTGGGCATTATTAATAATGCCCGAAGTGTGGCGGGCAAAGTGATAAACACTTATTGATATATGTCATCATATTTATCACATTGCCCATGACAGATTTATGAAATCAGAGGTTCTCAAACTGTGGGTCGCAACAATATTATGGATTTATGTCTAAATATATTTTTCATAATGCCTACAAACATGATGTTGACTTTAAAAATTTATCAGCAAACTGTTAGTAAAAAGAATCTACTCAGTGTGAAAGGCAGAGGAAAAGTAAAAAACAACATAATTTTAATGTATGCTGATGATGGGCCAAATTTGTTGGTTATTCAAATAAGAATTAAAAATAATTCAAATCAATGCTTAAAAAGCATGAGGTGCACGCAAACCATGTCACAAATTTTGAGAATTTTCTTAAGAACTACTATAATTGCAAATTACCTCAGATTACTAAAATACTAGTTAAAACCCAGTTTTAAAGAATCAAATTTTAAACTTTTTTCTGGGGGAGGAACCCCACATCTCCCCTTTCACAAAGTGAGAGTCATTGTAACCTACAAAATCTAACAATCTTCTGAAGAGAGACATTTGACCTCCAATAATAAATAGAGATGAACTAACGGGGTATATGGAGCAAAATCAATTTAAATGTTCTTCTCCAGTCAAGCTAGCATCTTATAAAATGATGATGAAGATGAGTCGAGTCCCGTTATATTTTGTTTATAAAAGTGGGTCACGATGTTCAAAAGTTTGAGAGAACCCCTGTATTAAATCATTGAAAATATATGTTTTTTTTTATATTGAAAGAAGATGTATTTTTGGAAAGCGTTAATTTAAGAGTTAGTAAAATGTAATGTTTAAAAGTAATACAGTAATCAGCAGTACCTCCTACCCTTTGTATTTGTCAAATTTTATTACATTTTATTAATACTTATGAAACAAAAACTACTGTTCAAAACCGAAACACCGAAAGTACCGAAACCATCGAGCGTGAAACATTCTTGAGGACTTGTCTGCTGGTGAAAACAATTTTGATTTTAAAACAACAAATTGTCTTATATGTATTATTTTTAAAATAAAATTCTATTAATTTTATCAGAAATTATTTCTTTTTCTTTATTACATGGCTAAAAAAAAAATTAATCCGAAAATTAAAGGTCCGACCGCTGAGGCCTAACCAGAAGCGTTTACTGTTTTATTTACTCCCTCTTTTCAAGCTTTGGCAACAGTACTGATGTAAATTTTAAATGACAATTAAATGGCTGGGTAAATAAGAATTTTTAATGAAAATTAGTGATAATATTTTGTTTTTTTATCTAAATAAGCAAATTTTATTGCTTTATAACCTTTCCTTTGTCTCATTTTAAGTTCAGAAGTAATGTGATTTGATTTCCTGTAAGTGTTTAGATCTATAATTAAATGTTCTCATCGTGTGTTTACATTTGTGTTTGTAACCTATATTTCCCAATTTACTAAACGTTAGTATCATTTGATCATGTTAATATTCCAAAAATATTGGTTGAAGTTGTAAATTTGTTATTGTATTGCTAAATGAGTGACAACCTGGAGGTTATAGTGAATTACGGAAGCTCACACAAAACCGAACTATTAGCAATTAGCAGTATCTTTCTACGACTATAGATTGCTATGAAATGAGTCAAATAAAGTTCAATTAATCATCTAAATAAGGCAAATAAAACCCAAAAGTCTTCTTAAGAATGTATGTCTATTTCAATGATATTCCTTTGCTGATTTTTGCATTAATCAAGGACTTTAGTAAAGTCAACCTTGAACTCTATTAAGCACGTTTTAAAGCATGAGATTAACTTATCTTATACCTGTTAATTAATTTTATTCTCTATATAGATCTTCTATATTTCTTTATAACTTATGTTGGAGAAATTTGGGATTTACTTTTCTTGTTCAAAAATTGATTCATGACTGCAGCTAATGTAACTGTTAATACTAAAGATTATATTATTTTGTGTATTTTTCAGTCATTTTATTTCAAAGTGTATTATTTCTTAAATGTAGGTGGGCAATTCCACGGTTACTCTTGTTACATAGATAAGGGTGTTTTTACACATAATAGCATCTTTGAGGGGGATTTTTATGAAAATACCCAATTTTTTTTTTAAATACTAAAGAAGAAGGTCTAGGTTTTATATTTATGTAAAAAAATCATGATAATTATTGTTAGTTTTATAGATAGGTACCTTTAAAGTTTGGTTACTCTTGTTACATAAAAAGGACATGAGGTTTTTCCTACTGTACAAAAGTAAATATTTTATCTAAACTATACAACACAACATCTAAATTTTGGGTTATTTCAGGAGAGGAATGTATACTTTTTCAATAAAAGCAGTGAAAAAAGCTTTAAATTCAAATACTTTTTTTTATTTAATTAATATCTTGGTTACTCTTGTTACAAGAAAATGGTTACTCTTGTTACTTATCTAATTCTTGACTAGATATGAAGCTCCTTATTAAAGTAAGGTAAAAAATAAATGTAAAAAGGCATAATTATTCAATATAATCAATTCTATAATGATTCCTAGTATTTAGCTCAGTTGGAAAACTAGTTTTTTTTTTAAGATAGTATCTAGGTATTTACGTATTAACGCCACTGCAGCAGAAGTTCCGATTGACTATTTTGTTTTAAAATAAAGTGTTTTGATTTTAAATAAAGTGTTTTATTTTAAATAAAGTTTTATTTTATGATTTGTGGCAAAAATGACCATTAATTAATTTTAAAAAAATTAAAATCGCGGTGGCGTTAATACATAAGTACCGTATTAGGGTGTTTCGAAAGTCTATGGTAAAATATTGTTTTTCGAATTTCCCAGATGCCCCCCCCCCTCAAGTTGTTACAAATACTAAAACATTATTACCTGCAAATTTTCAGGTCTCTAGGACGATTTTTGACCCCCGCGCCCTTCAAAAGTAGGTTTCCCATGTTAAAGTATAGGGAAAATATTGAAAATATCGTCATTTTTGGTTCTTTTCAATTTTACGAGCCTGAACGCAGTCAATATCGAATTAAAACCTATACATCATCTTTGGGACATCATTGCCTCAAGATCCTATTGGAAAAATATTCCATGGCACCTATTGGGGGGTAGTTACACGGGGGTGAAAAGCGAGCTTTCACCGAAAAACGAGGATGCTTGCCGAGAGTGCTGGTTATGCTCGCCGGCGTTTGCGGAGGGACTTGGATAAAAGCCTAATTAAGTGTTTATTGAACCTTTTTCCTAAAGTACCTGGTCATTTGGAACCCATCTGGCGGGAGTTGTGTCTGGACCCCCTTTGAGAGGCCTTCATCCAGCTCCCACCGCAAGTGCCGGCAAGCATCCTCGTTTTTCGGTGAAAGCTCGCTTTCCCCCCCCCGTGTAACTACCCCCCAGTAGGTGTCATGGAATATTTTTCCGATAGGATCTTGAGGCAATGATGTCCCAAAGATGATGTACAGGTTTTAATTCGATATTGACTGCGTTCAGGCTCGTAAAATTGAAAAGAACCAAAAATGACGATATTTTCAATATTTTCCCTATACTTTAACATGGGAAACCTACTTTTGAAGGGCGCGGGGGTCAAAAATCGTCCTAGAGACCTGAAAATTTGCAGGTAATAATGTTTTAGTATTTGTAATAACTTGAGGGGGGGGGCATCTGGGAAATTCAAAAAAAAATTTTTTTGAAACACCCTAGTACCGTATCCTATTACATTACTAGACTATCCTAGGTTACATGGCCATTTTTTCAATGCACATATCTATTTTATTTCTTTTTTAAAAGAAAAGTCTCCCTGAGCTGTTACAGGGTCTGGCGGAGATGTTGATTTTAATAATATGGGGAATTAATTCCACGGTTACTCTTGTTATATAGATAAGGGTGTTTTTACCCAAAATAGCATCTTTGAGGGGGATTTTTATGAAAATACCCAATTTTTTTTTAAAATACTAAAGAAGAAGGTCTAGATTTTATATTTATGTATAAAAATCATGATAATTATTGTTTGTTTAATAGATAGGTACCTTTGAAGTTCGGTTACTCTTGTTATAACTAAATAATGGTTACTCTTGTTACAAAATTCAAATTTAAATTATAGCAGATATTTTGTATGTAACATTTTCTTACTGCTAGGGATTATTTAACAACATCTGAGGAGATAATCTATATAAGTAATTTTGAATTTTAAAAAATATTTTTGTCTTCGGATAAACTTTAGTATGTTTTTGGTTACTCTTGTTACATTCAAAATCCAAATTTTACTGACCCCTTTAATCATAAAAATAAATACTAATGATTATTTTTTTTACATTATATGATAAAAGAATACTTATAATTACAGTAATAAATAAAATATTCACAAAATAAATTCAATTCCTAAGTAAATTAGAGTTGGGAATGATGTACAAATTTCACGCATCTCTGCAGCCAGAAAAGGGCCAATTTGTTGCTTATTTTTTTAAGAAAAATAATTCATTTGTATAACTAATTCTTACAGAATACTTTTCTTTGGACTTTCCCCTTTAAAATGATGTATCATACACCTATGTACTATGCAAAAATTTTTTCAACTGTCATGTCCTACTTTCCATGGAATTGCCCAGGTATTTTTCCATTGAAAAATTTTGATCCTATAAAAGGACAGTTCTTTAGTTTGAATTCATGGTTAAATCTAGCCAAGTTGGCAAAACTTCCTTTAAGACCTAGAAGGATTAAAAAATATGACACTTCTTAGATATAATATGCAGAGAAAGATACATCATGTAAAGTAAAATTGATTTCAATGATAGAAATTTAGACAGACATTTTTTAAGACAACTTCTAGACTACAAATTGAAATAAAAATAAAAACATGTTGTACAAGCACGTGTTGGAAGTTGTGTTACATTGAAGAGGGAACTAGTAAACCCCTAAAAACTTCATCAACACTAGAATATACGATGTGGGGACCTTAGCAGGTAATCATCCAATAAATACAATAAACTTTCAAGATACAATACAATACACAATAGGGTTAATGTTCCATAATCAGGAACCCTCGCCAAGGAAAGTCGCCAAACTTGGCGTTATTAAAAAAATATTATTATTAAATATATATTTATCATTAAAAATATTATTAAAAAGGGTTATTATAAAATATCGCCAAGTTGACGATGGTTCCCGATTATGGAATCTTAGCCCACAATAGATTGTTGAAAAATCAATGGTGCCATTGAAGTGAATTTATGGTGTTAAATATTTTTTTAGGAATCATTAAATATTGTTCTACTACTATAATTAGACACTAATTGGGTTCAATTCCCATAGAGTTCCCGCTAAATATCGCCCGGTTCTTTTGGACGCCCTATATTCAAATATCAACAAATTTTTCTGACATTTATTAATAAATTGTTTTGGGGATACATTCGATCCCCTTTGTCAGAAATCAATCAATGGTATCAAGTATCCCCAAAACAATTGTACATTTAAAAGTTTTTTTATGTGCAAATAAAACATTGTTTCGATTTTATCTTGTTAACATAATGATGGGTTAAATTCTAATTCTGGTTTCATGTGGGCATCTTTTGGTATCATAGTTTCTTGCCGACTTGACTTTAATTCTAATATTACTTTGATGGTGGGGTTTTTTTTCGAAAAAGTCACTAAACTTGTCAATAGCATGTCGGTAATAATTATGTACCTTTAAATTAAATTTAATTAATTTATTGTATTTAGATACTCTTTTATTTATACTGCTTAAAAACTATCAAAATATTTATGTGTGAAACATTTAAATGTTGTCATCAATATAACTTTTAAATTGTTTGGTTTATAATTTTTAATGATGTTTCTTATCTTAAGCATCTAATAGGTAGAAAACAGAAAGTTACCTGGAGGGATTTTTTAAGTAATTTTTATTTTTCTTCAACTTTCAGAAAATGCATGAGCAAGGCATTTCATTTTCCAGTATTGAGGAAGAACGGGATTACTATAAGGATTTAGCTGCTGAATATGAAAAGAAGTAGGTCATGTTTTCATCTGGCATTAATTATGCTTCATGTGTTTTGTTTTACAAAAACTATATGTTTCTTAATTTATCACTTCAACAGTCCAGTTTCTAAAAAAATGTAACTATATTTTGTTTTAAAGGAGTCAATTAGTGCTTTTGTAGAAATAGGAAGAACAAAAATTACATATTTATTGAAAATATTAATATAATATACAAAAAGAAAATATTTTTAAAAGTACACATTACACACACATACATTAATGTTATGAGATATTTGTTTTTCTCTATAACATTATTAATGTATCAAAATAATTAAATCAAATAAGAAATTACTTGGATAAATTTCTGGAACATAATTAATACATAGTTTTTTTCTTCTATAAAAGAGATAAAATATAAAACAGTTTGAACTTATTTTTATCATGTGTATATAATGTTAAAATTATGGTTTCAGGTATGAGGAAACGAAGCTAGATCTTGAAGAATTTCAAGAAAGTAGCAGAGAGCTTGAAGCAGAATTAGAAACCCAATTAGAGCAGACCGAGTCCAGAAACAGAGAATTAAAATCTCTATCAAGTCGCCTTCAGTTAGAATGTGACTCATTAAAAGTATGCTATGCTGATTCACTTATTTCAACTTCTTTGATCACTTATTAAGTTATGTAATTACCAATCATGGCTAGGTCATTTCTTTTTTATTTGCCAAAAAATATCCTGGGCCATATTTTTGCTTAAACACTGATTAAAAATTGATACCAACACATCAGGTTCTTGATTTTCAGTTCCATTTGCTGACTAATATGATCTTCTGAGGGCTTTTTATTTACTTATCTTAAAATGCTTTTGGTGATTGACTTTGACTTGTAACAACAGTCTAGTTGCATCATATTTTACTATACATTAATTTCATTAACTTAAACATGATGCTTCTCTGCAGATAGTTTAAAATTAGGGAATTTTAAACCATTTTATTTAATCTATATTCTGTTGGGCATATTTCATTGTAATCATAACAATGTGGAATTTTTTTTAAGTCTTCTATTGAGGATTTTAAAGTTGAAGCAGAATTTTGGGTGGAATCATTGTGCCTGTCAAATTGTGAATCGAAACTAATGTTTTGCTTGATTTCAGGATAAATTGCAAAAAACACAACATGACAGCCAGACTCAAATTTCAGACCTGGAAGATGAGTTATCTCGTGTAACTGCTACACGGGATGATCTGCAAAAGTACATAAGAGAGCTTGAGCAGTTAAATGATGATCTAGAGAGGGCCAAAAGGTAACATTTTAATTAATTAAAAATTGGGTTAAATTTTTTTTATCTATAGCACACTTGTTGCATTAGTGGTTTGCTAGATCAACTATCAACTTTGTCATAGCTACATGATGTTGTTATTTAGCAAACAAAGTGATGATCTTTTTGTAAACTTTCTTGCTTATGAAAGCAAACAACATTGATTTTGTTCAATGGTATTTTCCCCACTTTCCACCACTGTTATTTAACAGAATTATTCCAGTTTCAAAAAAGCACTACCCATGCTATTATGTACTAATGATTATAATGCAAGCAAGCATAGCATTTTTTTATGGGAGTAGTATTGAAAAGAAGTGTTACACTAAATTTTGGAATTGTGTCTGTTGGTTAGTTCGTCAGTCCTTAAACCAATAAGATTGACTGAAATCATTAAACTTTCTGATAAACATTTAATACATTTCCTCATTTAAAATGTGTCTAAAACAATGTATTATCAATGCATCTAGGGCTGCAGTATCTTCTCTTGAAGATTTTGAATCCAGATTAAACCAGGTATTCAACTTTTCCTAGAATTTTAATTTCAAAAAGATGTAATATTTTCCTTATATACTTCATATAAAGGCTTCATTATTTTTTCTGTACGATATGATATATTTGTTTTAGTTAAAATACTTTGAATGTTATTTTCTTACTATCACTTTAAGTTTCTTTGACTAGTTAAAAGGTTCAATAATTTTTGTTGTCAATGACATGTATGTAGAAACCTAAAATACAGCACTATATCTATGAAAAAAAAATTAGTAATCAAATTTGAGAAATTAATGGTGACTAAAGAAAAAAGACTAAAAAATTAATAGCGTGACAATTTTAAACACCTGACTCACTTTAAACAGCGTTCAAAATTGGGGTGTATTGCTGGTCTGGGACAACTAAACAATGGCTCAGTCCACCGGAACAGTGTGTGTGTGGCAGTGGCGGATCCAAGGGGGCACTCTGGACAGTGCCCCCCCCTCTTTTGACCCAAAAAAGTTTCTTAAAATGAGTTAAAACCCTACGTTTACAAGTCAAATTTCAAAATTTTTCTGGGGGAGTACCCCCATACCCCCCAGTGGTACCACAAGGGGATCATGAGTGATACTTTTTAGAAAATCTCCCAACATTTTGTGTAAAAGGGTAAAGGTGATGGTGTGAAAGTGCTACCTTGGAGCTGTGCTGGATCCGCGCCTGGTGTGGGGTGAAAAAATATGTTTCTCGAGCATCTGTAAATTTATTTAGACGAGTTGTACAGTGATAGCGGTATTTTAAGTGCATTTGATGAAGCAAGTGCATATTTTTGACAGAACCCGAAATGTGGCGATATGGGATAGGGAAGCCCCCGGAGAAAAAGAAAAAAATATTATTGAATATGTATTAATTTTTAACATTACTATTTGGTACTCATATTCAGTGCAATAGTTACTTTATAATAATATTTAAACTGGTCCTTTTTAATTTGTCGGACCAGTGATTTTTTTTGCGGACCAGTAAAACTGGCAAAGCAGTGGTCCACAGGACCAGTGTCTCTTTATCCCAATTTCCAACGCTGCTTTAAAGTAATTAATCTTAACTAACTTACCTTATCTATAGTGTATTTGATTATTTCTGAGGTAAATAATACATTCTCTAGAAGATCTGAGTGAGGGTTAATGTAAGAGCTGTTATTCTCGTAAATAGCACACAAAAATAATCAATTAGTAACTATTAAAACTTGTTTCAATTTTAAATTTGCCATTAGCCATTTCTAAAAATTGTTTAGATTCATTTGTTTATTTTTATGTTCTTATTTTCTATCTTTAATTGTATTTTAAATATTGTATATTTCTGAGTTTTATTGTGACCTACTCAAAAACTGTGACTACCCACAGTTTGGGAAATACTTGTCTAAATTATTTTTGAAAAATCATTCGAGAAAATTGTATTTTATAGGCCATTGAGAGGAATGCCTTTTTAGAAAGCGAGCTTGATGAAAAAGAAGCTTTAAAAGTTACTGTCCAGAGACTAAAAGATGAATCCAGAGGTAAGCCTAAGTTTTAGTGTGAATGTCTGAAAGAAATGAATTTTTTTTACAACTATAGAAATGAATGTTGCAGTTTCAGGTGGACCCATTTTTTTATTATGTGTGTAACACTTTATGATTCCTGATAGATTTGTAAGATTTTATTTTCATGTGATAAGAAATTCTAGAGATAATTCTAAACTTTCTTACAGCTATAGGCATGAACTTTAATTTTACATTTTCTTGGATAGGGCTACATTTTGTAGTGAACAATTTGAAATTGAAATTATGAAACAGTTAAAATCAATGTTTACTCTATCAGGGGTTCTCAAACTAATGAACACTGTAACCCACTTTTTATAAACAAAATCTAACACGACCCACCTTAACTTCATCATTTTTTCAGACATTTACGGCCAGGTTCACTGGTAACTTGACCGGTGTTTAACTTCGAATTAGAAGTCAAACTTCTAATTTGAAGTTAAAGAAGGGAAACTAGTTCTATGCCAATCAGGTTTTACTCCTGGTTAACCACCGGTCAAGTTACCTGTGAATACTGCTGTAACTTGACTCGAGATTTTTCACTCCATGCACCCCGTTAATGCAACTACAAAACCATTTTACTTAATCACATGCATACATGGGAGGTCAAATAGTATAGCTTTTCTGAAAATTAAAAGGTAGGATTTGAGCCTTAGTGTATTGAATTGTTAGATTTTGTAGGTAATTATATGGGGGTCCTATCCCATAAAATTTTTGAAAAGTTGATTCTTAAGTTCCAATTCGTTTTAGTAATCTGTGGTAATTTCAGGGTGGCCACAAAACTGGAAAACCGGGAATTATCAGGGAATTTTAAAAAACCGGGAATTATCAGGGAAATATCAGGGAATTTTAGAAAATTCGAAAATATCAGGGAATTCCGTTCATTAAAATCGAAAAATCTGAAGCTGCTACGGAATTCAGGTTTAAGGAATGGATAAAAAAAAACCTGCAAAAAAGCATAGCCGTGCGTACGTCTCGGGCCCATTCCTTTTCCTTTGATTCAAAGCAACGGAGCCATCGAACGCACGTGGTTGTAACTTTTCTTTTTGTTTATCGAAACCGAAACCCGAAACTTAGTGGGGGGGGGGGGGTTTGCGGATGATTGACTACAGCCGTGCTGAAGGATTTAGCTTTTCGGTAAGCTATAATTTGTTTATCTTTGTTTGGTTCTCCGTTGAAGGGTTTTATAATTTAAGTGGTGAAAAATGCATAAATCGCTGACTCGTTTTCTTCAATGTTGGAAGCTATTTAAATTACCAAAATATTTTATTTAAAATTAATATATTAATTAAGATTTCTGATTTTTACCTATTATGTGCGTTTATTACGACAACAGGCGGTCCGTGGAGGAGCCCGTCATACGAAAAATGGGCAATTAATAGAAATTTGAGCGCATTGAGAGAACAAGGAAAGATGCTATTGTAATCATAACTTTCGGGCCCGATATTCGTTTGTTCCGAGTCTTAAATTCAAGTTTCCACTAATTCGCTAAAACTTTTTTCTGCTATATTAATAGTGTAAAATACCACTATTTATAGGTTTCAGAAAATAAATGGCACAGCTGGAATAAGAGTCCTCCGTTTGGTGACTCCCGTTCCGGTCGCCAAGTTGGCGGTATATCGCCAAATGGAGGACTCTTATTCCAGCTGTGCCAAATAAATTTTTAGTTGCTTTTTAAAATAAATTTATGTGGTTCAGTAGAACAATTATTCGGCTGAAGCAAATGTCTTAAATGTAACTGCGCCATACTTGCCAACTATTACGGAATGTCCGTAATAGTTACGGAAATTCGGTTTGTACTACGGAATTGCGGATGAAGCTTAATTTTTACGCAATTCCGAAAATTTTCGAAGAAAAAATAATTTTTACACTTTCTTCCGGACGTTTGCCTGTAAAGTTGGCATTTTGACGGTGTGGACGCGAGCAAAAAAACCAACTTGACAGGCGGTTCGCGACCGCGTTTTTCTTACTGCATCAATATCCTAGGCTTTAAATGCTTGTTTTTGGAGAAAGTGTTTACTTTTTGCAGTTCAAATGTTGATCTGAAATTCTAGAATCGAAGAATTGTGTTGAATTCTTTTTTGTCAAAAGGGTCTGTTTTAAAGCAATTGGACAAATAAGACTTTAATTAGATTTTTGAATAAGAAGTGTTTAGAATCTTAACTTTTTAAACTTTTGAAAGTTACGAAATTTTGTACTGAAAGCTCCTTGGCTGAAAGTAGTTTGCAGCTAGCCACTTGTTTTTATCTAATATATTCTATTTTTTATATATTTTTTAAATTATTCAGTAAATATTGGGACATCATTGTATCCCTGACACCCTGTCAGTGTTTTGATTTTGATGTAAACTTTTTTATTTCAGACATGCTGGGTTAAGAATCTAAACACCGTGATTAAATTTTACAATAGCTATCGGTGATAACTTAGTAGATTTTAATTTTATATTATAATTAAACTTTTAAAATTCATAATATATTAGATAAGATTGAGATATAATGGTGTAGTTTCTTAATCATTACAAAATCTACTTTTTAACAGATATTACAGCAAACACAAAAAAATAAAATCACAATAGCCGGTGAATCATCAGGGAAAAATATCCCAAAATATCAGGGAAAACCTGGAATTATCAGGGAATTTTGGAATCAGTTTTCTGTGGCCACCCTGAATTTGCAATTACAATATTTCTTAAGAAAATTCTCAAAACTCATAATTGTTCCCCAGTTTACTTTTTCATAGTTATTGATAGCATTTTTTTTGTTTTTAGATTTGAGGCAAGAAATGGTTGCTCATGATCACAGACCAGTGTATGAAAAGTCCAAAAGTAGTGATACAAAATCAGATCATGTTAAAACTGTTTTGGATTCCAACAAAATTAAATCAGAACTGGAGGAATTGCCAGAGGTGCCAGTGAAACGTATGTATATAGTTAATAATTCAATAATTTTATTTGAAGAAACGTTGAAGAACTTTCTTCCAAATCATATTTTATGTTAATTTTTTTTTAAAGGTACAAAATATAAACTTAAATTAATATAAATTGTCCAGTTTTATTTTAAAATAAGAGGATTATGTGCTGTGGGGAAGAACTAGTATTACTTTGGTTGTAGTGTTCGGCACTAGTTAACTAGAACTAATTGCAACTAGTAGTTAACTACCAATCAACTAGTAGTTAACTAGTAGTTTAACTACTTTTGGTTTAAACTAGTTTAACTAGTAGTTGAACTACTTTTTTTAATAACTACTAGTTGAAACTACTTTCAAATTTTCAACTACTTTTTTAAAAAATTTTGTTTAAAATTTCAAAATTATTAAAAAATGTTATCAAAATATACAAAAAATTACACTGCTATTTATAACTACAGTGTCATGGTAGAGTTCTCAAATACCATAACCAGAAAAAAAGCACCGTTTTGAGCGAAGCATAAAGTTTTTTGTGATATAGGTAAGAAAGATGTTTGGAATTTGGGCAAAATATAGGTTATTAAATTAAATAGACTAGTTAACTAGTAGTTAACTACTTTGGGAAATAGTTAACTACTAGTTGCAACTAGTCCCACAAAAAAATAGTTAACTACTAGTTGCAACTAGATTTTCCCAGACTAGTTAGTAGTTGGTAGTTAACTACTTTTTGACCACTAGTTGCCAAACACTATTTGGTTGTAATAGTTACATGCAATGACTTGGCTAGTTGGATCTCCTGTTCTCATCTCTTTTCTTCTCTAGGTCTAAGTTGTCATCAGATGAGCACACCCTCGCCATTCACTCCTTCTTCTCGAATATCAGCTTTGAATATTGTTGGTGACTTGTTAAGAAAAGTTGGGGTGAGTTTTAACATTTGCACGCTATGCAAAGTCTTACCAATATTTTGTTTTAAGTCAACCTTTTCATCGTATGTTATTCTTCGGGGAATGTTTGATTCGTGTGGTTTTCTGACATAATTTACTAGAAATCAGTTGGCTGATTTACATTGGTTTTAAGAAATCTACTTTTCTGTATATGATTTGTCTTATCTTGAGGAAAATTTGCAGACACTTTCTTAGTCATGAAGTTTCAGTCAATTCCAAGTCCTCTCCCAATATTTATAATTATACCTACTATTTACTCTTTTGTATCTAACAGTCTGTATAAAAACATAAGTATTAATTCTTGTTCTTTTGTGTCTTGGAATAGTAAGGTTGTTTCCTAAGAATTTAATTCATTCGCAAATTCAATACAGTTCAAAACTACTTATATTTTTAGATATATTTACAGGGGGGGGGCATAAATCCAGATACTTCAACCAAAAGTTTATTTAGTTACTTATTTATGTCTTGTTTAAGAACATTTTAGGTTGCAAGTTTCTTGTTTATGGCAAAACACTTATTTTGTTTGGCTTTTATTGTTAGAGATTATATATGTGTGTGATTTTTATGGTTTTTCAAGTGGATTGTAAAAAATAGTGTTGCGTGTAATAATTTTGTTTTTAAATATTATAGACACATTTCTTAGTTTTTTACTTACCTTTTTTAACCAAAAGTATTTTAGGGTTTCCTTTTATCTTAGTCACATAATAACCTCTGACAACAGTTTTTATTTGCTTTCATTCTATCATAATGAAGGAAAAAACTGATATAATATCCTTAAGATTACGAATACTGTTTGAGCACAATTAATTTTTGTCTTCTTTTTTTATTTATTTCTAGGCATTAGAATCCAAGTTAGCATCTTGCCGGGCATATGTTAAAGAAAACTCTCCCAAATCAGAAAAGGATGAGTTTGAAAAGCCTCCCTTGTAAGTTTACTTTGTCAAAGAGACTGATAACTAAAATGAAATAACACAAAAAGCTTGTAGTAAATCTTTATATTTTGTCAATTAACCCCTTTTGTCTCAGATTTGTTTTACTTACATTGTTGATGCTGGATTACTGATTTGCATTTTTCTTCCAGACAGTCAAAGCGCTTGAGCAAGGGGTCTTCCCTCTCCAGTCCTCAAGATTGCATCAGCCTGACTGCATGAAATGCTTCAGTTTCTGTAGCTTTGATGTGTGCATTTATTTTAGTCAACATACCAATCCTAACCAGCCACATCAAGTTCTTGTCGCGCGTAGCATTTCAGTTTCGCAACTTCAAATTTCATTCAGCGGGAAGAATTCCTATAAGAACTTTTAAGTTTGGTATTGGGTAGCTGTTTCTGTAGCGTGAGTTTGGATACTTTCTCAATTTAAGATTATTCTGGAAGTTAGCACAAGAAAATCCAAATGCAAGAAGATTATATTAATTTAAATTTTTAACTCACAGATGTCTGAACCTCCCAATCAAGAACTTGTAACTTTGTATTTGCTAATTAAATTTCAGTATTTTTTCTGCTTAACATCAAGCTGTTATTCTTAACTTTTCTTATGTATTTTTATTTAATTTGACTTAGCTGAATTACTATTTAATGACGTTGAAATGTTTGCAGAACGGTAAAATGTTTTTACTGTGTATTTTATCTGTACTATAATTTTTAATAAGAATTTTGAGTTGTATTTTTAAGCATAGTTCAATAACACAATAGTTAAAAGTGCCTTCGATAGTTTCTTTGGTATTATTTCTTAAGTTTAGAAGGATGTCTTTTTTTCTTACCCGCAAATTTAAAGTTCATGGTAATCTATGTAAGAACTCATTTATATTCAGTATGTTAAAAGTTTTCAGGGTTGGCAAGAGTAAGAATCAAGATTATTTTTAATACTCTTTTCATCTTACCAGTGTTGATAACTTTATGTAAAAATGCTACTGAAAATGTTATTTGTCTTTATTCATTTGGTTAGTTTTTAATCTAATATATTGTTAAAAAATTAATAATTATCTTCCCCCCCCCCAGAGTACTTATGTATTTATCATTAATATCTAAGAGTTTGTCTTTGTCTATAGTGAGATGTATTATATTTATTATGTTAAGTTTCTCCGATTCCATTTTGGTAGTTGAATATTTTCAGGTGACTCAAAACTTTGTAGTTTAATTGAAGAATACTTTATTAGATGTTTTTCACCTTTTTAAATATTTCAAACTATTGCCACTTTCTTGAAAAAAATTTTGTTTTAGTTTATTTGGCCTTTATTGTCATTCTCATAAAATAATTTTCATGGTGAAAAAAGTAAATTATTATTCTCTTGCAAATTGGCTCCCGAAGCAGTGTTTTTCTATGAGCATTTTTATGCTTCTAAATTGTTTCATTTTAAAAAATATTGATTCATCTTTTACTTCGATATAAAATTATACCTGTTACTCATTATTTGGCAAACAAATATTGTTTGTGTGTGTGTCAACTGTTAGTGTTTATATTAGCAGTGAACACCATAAAGTTTAATACCAAGGTTTGATCAACAAAAATTGGTATTGGTTATTTTACTTATGAAGGATAAATTTCCTTCCTTTAAAAATTGTTTCTTTTTATTAGGATAAATTACCTTTTAAATAGCAATTTTATATTTTATTCATTATGCAACAAATATTTAGTTTTTAAAAGTTAAAATAATTCTTACAATATGGTCAAACTGGTCGAATGTTTTGAAACTAACCAGTAACATGTGGTTTATAGAAATAGTACAAATGTTGGATCAGAATTTGATCATACAAGTTTAACTCTACTAACTTGTGTATTATTTGACCTCCCCACCTACTGTAGACCAGTATATATATATATTTAAAAAGCCTTTTTGCTAAATGTAGGTATGAAGTATTTTATAGTAAGAATACCTATTTAATTTGCTGGGCAAATATATCTTGTGTTGTTCTTTTAACTTATTTTTTCACCTGAGTGTTCCTTATATATTCTTGTACCTTGTAAAAATATTTTATTGTGCAACTGTACTAAGGACTTAAAAAAGTTCTTTTTTCCACAAAGTTAATTTGAAGTTAAGTTTTGTGAACTGTAATCAATTTGAAAATTAAAACATTTCTTTGGGTTTATAATTGTGTTTTCAATTTACTTCAAGTACTTTTGGATTTTTAATTACACTAAATTTTGTTGTGTAAAAGTGGCCCTATAGGAATAGGCATTGGCAGCAAATATATTTGATCTTCTGCCAATGCCATTCCTATGGGGCCACTTTTTTAACGATAGAATTTCAATTTTTAGGTTATGGCCAAGGGATCATGGGACGCAGCTTCATATAAGGGGACATCCATAAATTACGCTAGGTGTTTTTTCCAAAATCTGGACCCCCCACGTGAGATTTACCTACAACTTTTTAAATATGATTTTCCTTTCTCAAACTTAAAAAACAAAGAAAATCGTATAATTTCTAACTTAAAAAGTTCATGCGAGATTTTAATTGACCCCCTCCCCCCCTTTTTGACCCCACGTAATTTATGGATGTCCCCTAACCACCCAAACCTAAAATGTTAAGCTCCTCCTATTTCAACAATGTAATAGATTCATATCTAGGTCAAATGAGTTGTCAGGATTTTGAACCACACCCCTTTTAAACATGGGTGGATTTAGGTGGTGGACCCAAGGGGAGGTAAGCTGTCCCTGATGGCTTTGGAAACATGATTTTCCCTTGCAAAAACAGAATTTTCTCAAAAAGTGGGGGCAATAAATCCACCTAGGCTTTTAAACTAATATAATTGGAAATTATGAAGCAGATAAATGCAATAAATAATTCAAAAATAAATATAGGAAACTAAGAGCTACCGCTTGCTGACTCCTAGGCACTACTAATGCAGTTCCCTTCAGATTGCTTCACAATCCATGCTAGCTTTGTTTGCTCACTATTTGCTAAAATACTTTAACTTAGCTAAAATATTGTTACAAATTTTTGAACTTGAACGTTAGGACATAGACATTTTCAACTATATTAATACAGTATGAAATATTACGCACTTCAGCCATGGGGTCAGTTGCATTTAATGGTTAATGAAACCCAGCTTAATCGCAACAGAATCAATAGTTATTTTTTAAAAACCTAATAATGGCTTGGCTTCATAAACAAATGGATCATTGCAATCGGCAGATAAGAAATACAGGCAAATTTTAGAGTTATGTAAGAGAATAGTTTCTTTAAAAGTATGGGAATTTATGCACTTATTAACACTCCAACAGATAGTTCCCCTACATAATATAAGTTGTGTAAGTTATTTAAAGATATGATTAAATAAATAGGTAAAATATAGAAATAAGGGGAAACATTTCTTTCTACGATAGTTTTGATATACCATAATGCGTAATCTTATTTAATTCCTTGATAAGTAAAACTTTATTTTTAGTTTTTTTGTATAATTTATTCTTTTTCAAGCTGCTAAAACTTGGTTTATTTTTTCTTGTTTAGTTTAAATTGTGCAAATAATTTTGTGACTCACAAATTACCAATGACACAAAAATTTGCTGGTTGAACTGCATTCAAATTATACAACTCATAATCAAGAGAAGTTATCTTCAAGAAGGTATCATTCACAACTCCTCTTATAGGTGTATTTTTAAAGTACAGAAAAAAAGCTTGTTGATGATTTAAAAAGAGATAGCGCAGAATACTCTGGTGGTTGAGTAACAACCAGGGGCGTCATTTCAGTTTTTGGTTGGGGGGGGCATGGATTTTTTTTACGTGGGGCTTAGCCCCGCCGTAACCAGACTTGTTTTTTTTTGGGGGGGGGGTGACTCAACATCTTAAGTTCTAAGAAAAATGGGGGGTCTGGGGGTCACCCCCAGACCCCTTGTAAACCACATAATTTCTAGAGAAAAAAGTCAAATAAACGTCAAAGTTTCAAGGGGAGCCGGAGGTCTTCCCTCAGAATTTTTTTTGAAAATTTCCCTTTAAACTAGGGTTTTATCTCCCTTGCAACCTCGTTGGGGAGCACCCAGAGGGAACTGCTTGTTGTGAGTGGCAGAATTTTCAAGGAAAATATACTGTATAACAAAATATATATTTAAAAATTTTAAAGGGGGGTCTGGGGGTCCTCCCCCAGAAAATTTTTTGAAATTTGCCTCTTTAAAGTAGTGTTTCAGCTCATTTTGAGGTCCTTTGGGTTACATTAAAAAAAAAACAGTTCCTTGTAAAGCATAGAATTTTCTAGGGGAAAAAGTTATAAATAAACGTAAAATTTTCAAGAGGGGGCGGAGATCCTCCCCCAGTAAAAATTTTTGAAAATTCCCCTTTAAACCAGACTCCTAGGGGCTTCAAACTCTTTGGTTCCCAAAGGGAACTGCTTCTTGTAAGCGGCAGAATTTTCAAGGGAGACAATTTGTATAACAGACATCAAAGGTCAGGAGGGGGATTGGGGGTTCTCCCCCAGAAAATTTTGAAATTAGACCCTCAAAAGTAGTGCTTTAACTGCTTTTGGGATGTTTTGAGTTAAATCTGTTGCTCCTTGTGGAAGTTACAAAATTTTCCAGGGACTCTCAGCAATTTTTCACTTAAGAGTGGAAACCTTGGGGGGGGCAATTGCCCCCCCCTGCCCCCCCTAAATGACGCCCATGGTAACAACCAAATTTTTTTATTATCCTTAAATTAAAGTTTATATAATTATTTAATGTTAAATATTTGAAAAATTTCGTCACAGCTTTGAAAAGAGTCCTCCAGCCGCCATGTTTACCCACAGTTCAATTGATAACACTGAAGGATGTTACTGTGGGTAGACATGGCAGCTGTAAGACTTGTCAAAGCAGTGCCAAAATTTCTATTCCTAATGACTATTTAATTGTTTCTACAATAATCTTATCTCACACATGAGCATAGCTATAAGGAGGAGGAGATTTTAGGATATAGGTATATATCCTCTCCAAAACTCAAAAAGTTTCTTTGAAACAAATTCAATACAGGTCCTCCATAGCGACCACCAACTAGAGATGTTACCATTAGGCTGGTCTCCAATTCTTGGCGACCATTGCCTTTTTGCTGAGGAGGACCTGTAGTGAAACTGTTATGTTTCTTTTTATTACCCACATCCCTCCTCTAAAATTTTTGGTACTTCTGTATTATTCCGTCAACTGTGGCGCTCAATCTGAAAACGTATAGCCAAACCCCATTAACTGTGCAGCTGAAACTGGTGGTCGACAGGCTAATACAGAAGAACCAAATTTTTTCTGGTCATGTCAATGATCTCAACCATAATGGATTTATGGAGATATATTGCTGTACAACTAAAATAGGCCAGCTTATACAAAATCTGAATAAACTTTTATTAGAATTTTAAGAGAAATTATCCAACTAATGTTTAATTAAAAAACTTGCGAAATGAAAGTACAAAATGAAGAACCATTCATTTTCTGGCTCTATCAAAGAAATACACTAAAACTTGAATTATGTCAAAGTTTGAAATAGTCTCATCATTGCATTCCTCTTTGAAGAGCATTTATATCTACCATATTTTCAATAGGTCCTATAGAGGCAACACTAAGAGGCTTGTTTTTGAGGTAATTAGTACACACTTCCTTGACAATGTCTGCATTTATCATATCAATACGAGCTTCCATTTCTGGGATAGGAATACGTCGACCATAATTCAATATTTGCCGTCCTATATCTTCAAAGATAGGAGTGGATCCATCCAGCAAAAGCAATGAATTTGTCATCAATAAATTCTTGGCTCTGTTGACTTCTTCATCCGTAACGGAAGTACATAACCGATTCCACTCTTCTTGTACAGCTGATACCATGTCATTGATAGTTTTTGCTTCAGACACAAGATATATACCCCATAATCCAGTGTCTTTGTAGCACGTATTAAAGGATAAGAAATTGTGGCACAAATTCTTAGCCCCTGCTTGCTGGGCCAGCTTACTATAGATATTCCCACCACAGCCATGAGAGCGGTCCCAGTTGCCAATCAATATGTTTGCAATGAGAAGCGGCAAGCTCTCTGGGTTCGCCCATCCACAACCTTCAACTGCAAGAGCAGCATGCACAAGTGGCATCGATCCATCACATAATCGAGAATCACTTCCAGTGAACCTGCATGCATGGTGTAGATTAGGATCGTCGGCACCGTGACTGTTGAGGTTGCCAAAATACTTCTCAGCCAGCCTAACCAGTTCATCATGATCTACACCCCCAGCTCCTGCTAACACCATCTTGGATGCCACATAGTGATTCGTCTTGAACTCAACAAGATCTTTGCGGGATATGCTCTTGATGTTCTCAATAGGCCCCAGAATGGTGCGTCCCAACGGTGTATTCTGAAAGGCTGCCGCGTGCAAGTGGTCAAACACCAACTCTTGCAGGTTCATCTCGATTTCTTGCATTTCTCGCAGAATGACACCCCTTTCAGTCTCTATCTCGTTTTCCCCGTATTTGCTGCTTAGAAGAATATCAGAGAGAATATCAATAGAACTTTCGACATCTTTAGTGAGACACTTAGCCTGGAATATAGTTTGTTCCCTGGATGTGCAGGCGTTCAAGTGAGCGCCCATGTTTTCCACCTCCAATTCCAGGGCTTGTTGAGTTCTTTTGGAAGTACCTTTAAATGCCATGTGCTCCAGAAAATGCGCAACTCCATTGTTAGCGTCATTTTCGAATCTACTGCCTGCATCAATCCACAGACCGACTGTGCACGTCGATAAACCCGAGTCCTCAGTAGCGATTCGTAATCCATTGGGTAACTGGCTTATTTTAGTTTCCGGAATGTTTAATATTTTTCTGGACACTTGAGTTGTGTAAGAGTACACAGGTCTCTTTAAGAGATTCCTAAATTTGTAGATATTTCTAAACATTTTCACCGATTTCTTTGATTATTTGCCTCAAATGCGTCACTTCAGGATTGCAGAAAGCTGATGAAAACTTCGTAAATATAACGTGAAAACCAGAACAAAACAAATATACACAATTACGGTCCCAGTTAACGATTACTCTGAAATTTTTTTTCTTATTCGTCCAGCATGCTACCATCTGCACAACTGCGAAAAGTTCTTAAAAAACGTTATAGGACGAAACAAAGAATAATAAAACCCTTCTATGAGGTAAAAATTATATTAGGATATTTTTATAATGCCTTTTTATCAATAGCGCATAGGGCGACATTAGGTAAAGGATGTAGAACTAACTTCGAAGAGATAACCTGACGACCCTCGTTCCGGATGCCGGAAATATACCCCAGGGATCCTCACCTAAATATTCATGCCCATGCATGGAATATTTGGCAATGGCCCCTATTGTGAATAACCAAGCAATTGCTTAGCCATTCGCAATAGTTCACCCCTTTTTAAACATACGTATTTAACATCAACAATTCACTAATTAAATTCAACTACTTTTGACCTACTAACAGCCCTGTTCTCTGTAGTAAACATTGGGTAAATCTAAATTTTAAAAAATCCCTCCCTTTTTCTCCTTCGTTAAATAAGTAGAAATACAATCCGTCAGTTTAAAACCATTTGATGGGATTTAATTTTTGAAAAATTAAGGGTAAAATGCAAGGCGGGAGTTAAACCCTTTAAAACTTACAGATTTTAAATCTTGTGAGGAAGCATCTAGTTTGCAATAGAATTAATTGAATTAATTGATAATTAATACAAAGTCCAATCATCTCGGAAAGAATAGTATTGAAAACAAAAAAAAAAAAAAGAGTAAGAGTATTTAATAGAACAGAAAATCAATACCATGTGTTTATTAAATACTTTTAAACACCAAAACAATTAAAACATATACATAAAATTTTACATCACAAGTTACAAATATCATTACTATGTGAAAATAGTAGAGTGATAATCACAATAAAAAGTAATCAAAAGTTTTGATTTATGTTTTATGAAGGAAATGGAGAAAAATGTTTGACAAATAACTAAAGTCATGACTTAAATTCCCAATGATTAATGATCATATAAATAAAAACTCAGACATCCAGCCACATTCCATTAAAGGTTTTAAAGCCAAATTTTTTAATCAAGAGATAAAATATAAGTAAAAAACTATCAAGTACACTGAATTGAAGGTTTATTGCACTTATATAGAATATTTAACCCATTAATTGAAATATTTATTCCATTGACTCTGGGATAATTCAACACAAAAATGGTCAACAAATGAGACATTAAGAATCCTTTACCAGATCATTGTACCACTCACATACATCAACACATAGACTTCTATTAGTAGTAAAATATTATATAATCTTGTAATTCTTATTATAAACAGAGAAAGGGTCGGAAAAACCAGCCCTTTCTTAGAGTACGATAAAAATTTAAGTATAAGTTCTATAAGGTTAGAAACTTTTATATTCCAAATGCGAGTAAAAACAATAGCAATAGTTGAAATACAGTAAGTACAACTAGAACTACTAAGACTTGTCATAGCAAGCAAACAATTTGCATTATTTGAGCTCCACTTCTACAACACACACTTTTTAAGTAGAAAAAAAATCTGCAATTAATACATAAATTATGTTTATGTAATGCTCCCCACATCAAAATAAAAAGAAAATACTAACAGTACAGAATACTGGAAGGATTTTGCCTAATATAAAGAACACAATAGGAAAATTTTCCTTATTTCAATATAAAGTTTAAAATATCCCATCTTTTCACCAAAATTACAGAAATGAATAGTACTATTAAATTTCGAACAACACTTCTATATTGGGAACCTTAAACTCTGCATTTCATATTGTATGATTGATCTTGCTAAATGATGGCATGAAGCAAATCACTTTAGCAAGTATAGAGCACCAGGAAATTTAGTTTTTAAAGTACACCTTTTAAGCATTGAAGAATAATTTGCAAGTTCTTTCAAACTATACATCTTTATAGCCTATAAAAATACAGCAATAAATACATTGCATGGTCATTTTTATAAGAAGCAAAAATTTAGCAAGTTACTCAGCAAAGTTGTTGTAACCGACAAAAAACAAAATATGAGATACTACAATAAAGAGTATCTAATATCACATTTACCACCTTTCTAATACGGGATGTAAAGGTGTCCCCTTACTTTTCAATGTCAGAAGCATTCATTTTACCCTTATTTTTAATTTTTATGATGAAACCAAATTTGGTTCTATTTTAAGTAAATGTGATCATAGAGTTAAAAAATTTAAGGGTGCTGAGTAAAAGAATCTTAAATCTTTCACACATTTTTCCAAGTACATTTTTATAATAAGTTTTTAAATGGCCATCAGTGTGGAACACATAAAATAAAAAAAAATCATGGAAAATAGAGAGCAAAATTTCATAATTTATGCATTAAATTTTGATATGTTATTATATTCCATTACTACTTTTGATACATGCTAGAAAAAATTAAATAATTTAAATGTGAATCAAATTATATAATTACAATTAAATAAGTTTTCTTCCATCTCAAATCCATATTCTCTTAAGGGTTTTTATTTCAGTCGACTTATTTTAAAGTCACTGGCTATGGCTAACAATCAAAATGAGGTTGAAAAAATAGTTAATCTGACTAAATTGCAAAATAAGTCAGAATATTATCAGATTTAGCTATAACATCAATGAATATATTTTACATACTTTTTTATTTTAATTTGCTCATTTTTAAAGTTTTTTGATGCATTTACTGACAGAAAAAATTTTAACAAGGGTAAATTTTTAAAATGTACACCTGTTCTGCAATATACCGGTAAGAGTATCTCATAATGCCAAATAAGTACAGAGCAGTCAACAAAGTACAATATCAGCTTAAAAATTTTCAACCTTATTTTATGTTTCTAGATCAGACTAGCGCAAAGATAGACACTCTAAACACATATACCAGTATCCAGAAAATCGCTGAAGCACAAGGAGAAAGAAGACATTTCGTATAATTATACACACAAATATGGGAAGTATTATACATAAGTTTTTCTTATCTTTTAGATGTGTATAGATATTTATATAAATAGACAATTTTGTATCAAAAGAAAAATTATGAAGCTATCGAAATTCTTACATATAAGGTTACCAGACACAAGAGCACTGAATTGATAAACTTCACCCAACACAATTTTACTCAATTTAATTATTAAACACTCCTTTAAAATTCAATTTATTAATTTACTTTTACATCATATAATGTAGCAAAAGTAAGAAATTTCTTTCATAACAGGTCCTGAATAGCAACAAGTACACATATGGCCTTATGTATAGGTTGGTGTTTGAGTTGATGTAAGTGGATTTGAGAAAAACTAGTTTGAAGATTTTCCCAATTAAACTTAACACAAAAGTTTGGTATCATTTTCTGCAATTTTTGAGAAGTAAGACAATCCAGCATGAAAAATATAAATGGATACCATTTTTTATGAGTTGTTAATTTATATTATTTTCACCCTGTCCCTATCACAAATTTGAAAGGCCTCATAATCCTAATTTAAAAATACTGGATGGGGAAACATTTAAATTTTTATCCCTTCAGGGATAAATGAATTAAAATACAAGTTTCATTAAAGTTGAATAAGATTCACTTTTAAAGAATAAAAAAAAAATCTGGTAACCTTAGAAATATATCCTTGATTGAAAATTAAACCATATAGTAAAAGAATTTCAACAAATTTTTTGGATTTTAAATTTTTATCAATATTTTAAAAATATATACACTTAAACATTTAGTGCACTTGACATTAAAGTAGATGTCCCACCACTCATTTTGTTAATATCTCACTGGTTCACCTAACAAGAACTGGTTCACCTAAGAATTATTCTCTTAAGTTCATGGTATAAATACAATTTCCACCTTATTATATAGAAAACTATTTATTATACACACTTGTAAAAGGGAAAACTTCCTTATATTTAATTGGGAATATATTCTGAGATACAGAGGATCAAACAACTCTGGTATATCTTATCAATTGGATTATAAACTAGAACCCTAAAGAAGGTTCTCCTGTCGATAAAGGTTTGTTTTTATTTTCTTTCAACTCATACCTACGATTGTCCATAAACATAAGAATGTTTGACTCAAGTTAAAACATTTGCTTCCCTTCAATATTTCCCTTTATCATCCATAATTGCATAGCCACTTCATACTGAGTGTAAAAAAATAAACATAAAATAAATAATTGCTCAAAATAAATAGCAAGAGTTGGCAATATCACACAGAAATAATTTTTGGTACACCTTAAAAAACCTTAGTTGACAAAATTTAACTTTCTTGATGCACTTAATTCATCAAATTCTATTATTGAAGTAAATGATAAGTTAGCAAAACAATTTTCCATAAGCAAATAGTTTGAAAATATAATTACTCCCAAAATTGGGAATTATACACATTATTTGTTATTATTGTAGATTATGGATAGGTTGCAATATGTTTACCCTTTATAAACTGATACTATTTTTAAAGTTCACATTTTTAAATCTTGAAAAACCATGGTTTTAAGTTTTCAATTTACTTTTTAAATTAAAAAGATAACATTTCATTGAGAAGACTTGTAATAAAAATTTGTCAACCATTGATCACATAACTAAATTGACAATGATTATAAATTCAGTGATTAAGAGATGAATATTAAATTTACTTCAGTAGTTACTTACATTTTGTATATTAGACCTTGTTTATAACATAGTGAATAGTGAATACAAAACTTTATATTAAAGGGGGCTTAAATATGTTTTGGGTATGGTTAAATTTGATTTTTATTCAGATTTAATCAGATTTTTTTATTTGATATTTCTACCTTATTTTCCGGAATGATAGGTGCAATAAGGTGCCAACTACTGGAGAAAAAACGAATATAAAAAGCTATATTCACACACAAATAAATTATTTCCCTCTTAAAACATAAAACATTGATCATAACAATTCTAAAATGACTAGACAAATAAGATACAAAGTTTTATAAATAAATGCAGTTTGAATATGAAAGACTTCCCAGTAACCTATTCTTGGATCAATAAATAGGTATATAAGAGTTAAGTTTCAATAAGTAGTAAAATGTAACAAAATAATAATTACCTTAGGTAATGATAGTACACAAAAAATTGATGAAAAGTACTAAAAGATTTTTTAAGATACCATAAATCAATGCTAATCATCAATGAGATTTCAAGTGAGTTAAATTTTGAATAATTTGAGATTGATAAGTTTAAATATGCTCAAACTGCAGAAAGCAATTCTGAAGCCAAATTCTCTCGCCCAATATGATAAATTAAGTAAAGAATGGGATGAAACTCGGCCCACCTAGCAAATAAATGGATCTGTGAGTCACTATCATCGCGATGCACGGAAACCTAAAACTATTCAGCTGCGCTCAAATTCAACAACCTGGTCACTTCATGAAAACCAACAAATCTGACTTCATAAACATTATTAATATAGGTTGAACTCAAACCTATGTCACATACTTAAGCTTAGTTTTTAAAAAGTACAGAATTTAAGTCTCGTTAACATTCAGTCCATGAGACGAGGGCTAGGTGAACCTAGTGAAAAAAAAATTCAAAGCCCTATTGACATCATAATCTGCTGCTAAAGACACCCGAACCAACTCTTCTCGAGGAACTGAGGTACCGACAATGTCCCTTAGCTGAGCAACACAGGCTTCCAGCTGAGCAGAGTCTTGAGTTAAAGGGAGGTCTTCAAGAGAGCTAGAGTCAGATGCTGCGTCACCCTAAAAGAAGATGGGAAATATTGAGAACTGGAAATATTAAATGCAAAAGTGTAGTTGTAGTTTAACTTAGAAGGATGGTTTAGAAATATATAAAAATCAAGACTTTCTTAAGCTTTAATTATAGAAGGTGTCCCAAAAATTTTAGGACAAACTTTTAGAGTGTGTAGTTAGGACTGAACGATATATCAGAAAATAACAATGCCTAGCCGGTATTGATTGAAATCAGGGTTATCCCTAAAGATTGGCAATGATGAAAGATAAGAAATTAAGAGGGTGAGAGTAAGTGGCTAGGGGTAAAAATAAAACTCCAGTGCAGCCATCATACTCAAACTAACTAAAAACTGTTTAAAACTTTTGTCCTTTAATCTCCAAAACAAGACAATAACAAATCTTTTACAGTGATTGAGATGATTCTTGAATAGTTCTTTACATAACAAAAATGCATGATTACAGGTAAAATGATGCTTGTCTTAATTAATTTACCCAGTACAGTATTTTCCAGATAATCTTTCTCTCTTAAAGGATAAAAGGTCACCTCTTAATAGAGAAAAGGGACTTTCAGAGCTGTACAAAATGTTAACTTCTTAACATTACCTCTTTTCCAGAGAGATTAACAGCTGATAACAGCTCATCAACATCCAAGAGGCTTGAGGACACAGAACTAGGGCTATCATGGTTGAAAAACTGGGGCTCAGAAAGCTCTTCATAACGACGAGAATTTCTGAAATTTAAATTTGAGCATAAAAATAACCGGAAAATAAAGGAAATATAAGCAGATCAAATAGTAAAGCATGTAAAAAACATATTGCAACAAATTTTACAGGAATATAAAAATTGGTTTTAAGGCTCTTCATTAAGAATGGATATACAACAATCTTTAAATAGCTTTAAAAAACTTCAAGCATTTTGGATGCTTTTCATATTTTAAGACTAAGATATTAAACTAATGTTTTTTCACTTCAAAACATCTCATGATTCATTTTTGGTAAATATTTTCTTAAAGTGTATAAGCTTATTTTCTTTTTGCATTTGTTACATAATATATAGTGTAACACAAGTTTATAACAAAATTAAAGACATAAGATTTGTGTAATGTTTAATGTTTCCACTTAATACAAAACTACCCTAAAACTTGTTTTGGCCTTTAAACATTTGGATATTTTTAAACACTATTATTCACTCAGATTACTTCAGATTAAAGTACTATGCTGTAGATAAAATATACCAATTACATATCACGTGTCTTTAAAAATATATGCTGTTTACCTTAATTCATGCCAAGTAAGCATTTCATCTACTTCAGTCTGCAAATCTTCAGGAAGGTCATAGAAAACATCACTCTTTACTATGTCTTTGTTTAAAGCAATAAACTCCAAAGCTGCAGTCTATAAAAAATGAAGTAAAAATAAACAAACAATTGCTAGAGGCAAATCGAAAGTGTTGAAATAAAAAAATATTATTGAATGGCCACTCAGATTCACTTAAAAATTTGTTTCAAAAAGGATTATTGATCCATAATTTTTTGAAACTCTGTAGAACCAAATCAATAAGTTAAAGTTTACTCACAATACCACATTAAGTTGACATAAATTATAAAATCTGTTACTAAAATTCTATACCATCTAAAACACAAAATAATTTTGAGAAAAAACAGGAACAGAGAAAATGGGATACACATATTCTATGAACTTAATTAGAGCTTCTATTTTCAGACTAGTCCTGGTTTGGTTGATGCATAAATATTGGCAAGTTATAAAATAACACATACTCTAAGTGCTCGAGAGTTAAACTGATCAGCGATACCCAGAAGGAACAAGGCTGTGTCATCATCTAAGAGATTCTTAAGAGCTTCTACAGTAATCTGCTTTAGACAATCAAGCTATAAAAATAAATTACATTAAAATATATAATTTACATACTAACATCTCTAAATGATCATATAGAGAAATTTTTACAACCATTTAATTTCCTGTATAAAATATATTTGTTTATGTTCAGAATTTATACTAGAATTTTGTATGGTAAACTGTTAAAAATTACACAAAAAATGAAGACTTATCAATTTTGCTTTTTAAGAATTTAAGGGTGTTCTTATATGAGCTACTCAGAATGAAACTAGTATAAGTCCACTAAATTTAGTTTCAAGTAATTAAATGTTTTAAATAATGGTGCCTGCATTGGACAGAAGAAGGCAATTTAATTTTGGGGTGGCTCTTACAGGCCAATTCTTAAGACTTTTGAACTTAGACAACTACCGTAAGAAATAAAGGATAAAAACAAATAAACTTAAATTGTTGTTTTTCTCAAATTTTGCTTAGTTGAACTTATACTATTGTCATACTGAACAGCACTAAAGCATATATGGACGGTTAACCGATGTAAACAACAACAAACAGTCCGACATTTTTAACTCTAGTACCTCATCCGGTGTATCCTTCCGCTTATGTTATGCTATGTAGAAAAGGTGTAAACAGGCTCATTTCCTCAAAGGATTTTTAAATAAAGCACAGTTTTAAATGTTTCATGAATAGTACCATCCATAGGATAATGATGAGCTAAGTAATTTCGTTCAGCTTTCTATCCATCAACTAAATCACAAAAAGTATTATTAAATTAACTTTAACAAGAATAGGTTGCTAGATTTTACGATAATCGCTCGATTTGGCGGTATTTACGTTTTGTTTATGTAGGTTCGTTTCACAAGTTTTTTTGGTTATTTAGTTGATATCTTGATTTTTAACTTGAAATATATGCTGACCGATGTAAAATATCTTGTAAATATCTCAGTATATATCCAAGAAATAAGTTTTTACATATGTAAATAATAAACATTGGCGCACATTGGCGGTTGCTGGCGCTCTGAAAAGATGCCAAAGTGTAACCCGGAAGTGCTTAAAGACTCATTTTCACTACCGCCCTCTATACTGAGTTTGGTGGCTGCTAACCATCCATAGTCTGCCAGAACAAACAAAAAATGAAAATCTTACTGAATCATACCTCATATCTATCAGACAACTGCATAAGATCAGCTATCTGTTCTGTAGATAGTTGACTAGTGTCAACCAACCCTCCGTAGAGATATTCTAAGAATATCATGAATAACTGAGGTGAAGTGTCATGAATCACAATTTTTCTGAAATAAAAATATGAATGTATTTTTAACTATCTGCATTCTTAGCTTTTAAAAACACACAAACTAGTAATAATGTGTAATGCTGCACACATTTTTAAATGAGTTATAATTCACAATGAAAATCATGTGTCAAAGAAAGGTCTTATTGATGTTAGTAAAATTGGCTTAGATTGACTGCTTGAAAAGATAGAATTCCTACAAGGATAATAATCAAAATTATAATAATTATCATTAGATAAAATACATCCAATTACTTATTATCAGTTAAAATTGTACCAAGAACAAAAGCAATTCTTAGCTTAAACTATGTGTAAGTACTGTCAGATTTATAAGACTTTTAATCAGTAAATAATCTACACAATCAATTACTCCCCAATTCATTTAAAAATATTTCCTTGGCTACAAATATTTACACATGTATTTGAATATAACACTCATAGCATGCAACAAAAGAGAACTCACTTATCAATTGATTCCTTCATGCCACTCAAGAGAGCTTTCCGAAACCAATTACATCTCGCAGCTACAACTATACAATGAGCTTTCACTACCTCCCCTTCTCCAGAAGAAGCAGCTTCTGCGACTCCAGAAGTTTCGGCACTTTCAGTTGCACTTTCGGTTGGAGGAGCAGTAGATCCTAGAAAATGTTTTGACATCATGCAATCTAAAAGCATGAAGGTATGGAAATTTCTTCTAGGACCTGAATAAGCTCTGATTTAGACATGTCATAGAAATATTCTAGGTAGAGATGCTCTCAATATCTTTTGGTCGAATCTGTTAGGTAATCTTTCCAGGTCAAAATTATTTTAGAAATAAAGGCCCTGTTGACTGGTGGTAGGTTAGAAATGAGAGTTGCCTTTTAATTAGTGGTTTAGCAGTCTACTATTTTGGTAAGGAAATTCTATAAAAATAATTTGTGTTTTTATAAAACAAGAAATTCCCTGTAAAAGGTTGCATTTGACCTGAGTCCAGTTGATTATTAAGGTTACCATATTGAGTCCATTCTAGTTTAGGTTGAGAATAAAAATGATGGGGCACTTATTGAACCAATACTTCATAAAAGAGAAAATAATAGTTTTATATAAAGTGTATTATAATATTCTTTAGAGCATACAACAACAAAAACAATTGTATTTTCTCAGCTTAAATTTCTGGCAACTTAGTTAATCCTTAAAAGCTTATTGATTTTACTTTAAAAGGTAACACACTACCTTCATTTGACTGCACAAAATTAACAACTAAACAATCACCTTCACAAAAAAAAAGATTAGAAATTAAAACCAAGATATTACAGAGTAAGATGAAATTACCTTGTGTTGGAACTATTTCAAAACTCATATCAGTATCAAGGCCTCTTTTTAAGAATGATAAGGCATTCTTAGCTAACTTGCTGTCACAAGGAACAGGGGGTTCATGGAAAGACTTAACATCATTACCCTGAAAACATAAGAGAACATAAAATGGAATCAAGAAAAAAGCTACAACAAATTTTTTCAACCCCGTTGGATAACTCAATAAAAATGTCCTTCATTTATGAAGAAGAGAAGAATAAGATATTATTCTTCATTAAGAATATTTTCCTAAAATGCCTAAAAAATAAATATTTAAATGGGATATGGATCTATGCATTGTGAATGCAACAACACAGAGAAACCTTCAAATCATTATCTAATAGCAATCCAACGATGAGAATGCCTAAGAAATTTATGTCAATGGTTCTAGGCACTTGCTCTTGGTTTTTCTCTAGTTGTTGCGATCACACTGAAATTGTAAAAATTTTCCTTTACAGTACCTGACGTTTGCTTTTGTGATGAGGAGACTTAGACTCAGAGGAGTGAGAGGCAGACGGTGGTGGGTCTAACAAATTGAGTTGGACCAGACTCTGGGTAAAGTGTTCACGGCTCACCATTAGGTCAACTCGAATTATTATGGAATCAAGGGATTCCCGGTGACATACAAGCCGGCCAAGGATCCAGGCCTGAAAAATAAAATTAACTGTATAGTAATTTGAAATAAAAAGGAATAGTGAGCAAAAGGGATTTTGTGCCTCTTTGTTTGGACCTTGGTATTTTTGCTAGGTACTGCTCAATCAGTTTCTATTGTATGCATTTTTGTTTTGGATAACTTACTTTTATATTTAATGTGCCTATTTTTAATTTTAGAAATTATATGAAGAAGCACAAGAACAAATACACTTAAAATTAAAAACTTGATGATTGGTTCAATAACTATCAGCCAAACTACCACAATATTTCTTTCATTCAATAATTTTCATTTACGCCTATGAAAAAAATTAAACATTTTAGCTTTTTGTTCAAATAGAAGTAACTTATTCAATCATCTATAAGAATGAAAATGTTGACATCATTAGCTTAGAAATTTATAAAAATACAACTCTTATGTTGTTTTAACTTCAATATAATGAAAACTATATTTTTATTTTAAATAAAAAAAAGTATTTTTCCCAAAGAAACCAATACTAAAAGCAATATGTTGTTAGATAGCATATTTTACGTTACCAGTTTAGATGTAGTTAATTTGAACCAGTACTTCCACTCTTTGAATGTCAGTTTTTCATCTAGAGCAGCATTCATTTCAGTTGTCCTGAGCATAAATAAGGGAATCTAAAAATATTTTGTTCCTTTAAAGTAAATCCTTTAAGGTTACTCAACAATAAGAACAAATATTGGAATTAACTACCTACCTCTTCCACAAATTGTTCCAAATTCTTTGCTACAGATCGATTTTTAGTAACAAAATTAGCATCACTAAATGCCTCTCTGAAAAATAAAAGCCTATTAATAATCCTATCACAAACAAACCGTTAAGAATAAATGATAAAACATTGAATCAGGAGCTTTAACAAAAACAGATTAAAATAAAATAATACTAAAAAAGTACCTACTTTTTGTGCATAAGATTCATAAAGCTTTCTAAAATGCGCTCATAATAATTTCTTAATTTCATTAATTCCCTCATATGTAATGCCTATAAGAAACAAAACAGATTAAAGTAAATTTAAAGAACCAAACCTGTTTTGAAAAAGCAGAACACAATCAAACCCCACTATAGCAAACTATGGGAAACTGAAATAAATTTTCGGAACCATAACCATTATTATTATTTGGTTGTTCATGCAGAACCCGTGAAAAGACCCATCAAAACTAGAGAGATACTTATATCCCAGGTACACTGTAGCTGGGTTTGACTGTATTATCATACTTCATAAATTTGTAGAATTTTCAAAATAACTCACATTTTTTAAAGATTTCCCTAATGCTTCTCCAATACTACCATTACGTGTATCACACAATGAAGAAGATTTTTCTTTTGTTGAGCTTGAATTATTGATAATTTGTTCAAGAGCTGTCTTCATTTCAGTGACAAATTCAAATACTACATCTAAAGCATTTTCAATCTGGGGGAAAAAAGACATGTTACTTACAGTTCATCAAGTTATTTCAAGTACATAAACTTATATTGATATAACTATGATAAAAATTGAATTAACGTGCAAAAAGCATTAAAATTATTCTTACATCTGAAACAAAATATGATGCTATATCCATTCTTTGAGAAGGAGTCAAGTTTCCTAAAGAAATTTTTATGACTTCTAACAGCTTGTGTAACTGTTTCATGAAATCAGGCAACCTGTAACAATCAATCAATAATTTATTCTGAGCTACTACAAATAAACTTAAAACAGTATCTAATAAGGAAACCTTGATACATTAACAAGAATTGCAGTTGAACAAATCAAGGAAAATCTTTAAACTCCAATGAGATTATTACCTAGCTTTGAGATATTCAATTAGTTCGTTCCTTTCAGCACGGCAAAGTTCATGCTTTCTTCTTGCAAATAGATCACACAAGACTAGAATTTTGCCTCCAGCTGAAATAAAAAAAAACACTTGAGAAACAATTTATAAATAAACTTATCTGAGAATACGAAAAATCTGAATTATGAAATAGATGCTCTCTAACTTCAGTTTTATTTGACTATAAAACTTTAGAAAGGGGAAATGTAATTTAGTTTAGAAAATGAGACTCATTCACTAGCAATAAACCTTCTTTGTACATCTTTGTTCACTTTAAAAAATAACTGTTTTCATATACAGTTTCAATTTAAACAATTTTATAAAAAGAAACTTAACTTCTTTAAAGTATTGATTTTTGCACTAAATAAGACAATTAAATTTTAGTAAAATCTCTTCATGCATCGATTTCAATACCAAATAAATATTTTTATGATGAAGGGATTTTAATCCTAAAAAAAGACTAAGAAAGTACATTTCATGTTTCAAAACTAGAAAACAACCCAATGCTGCTAAAAAAAACTAATTTAACTATACCCAACAATTGAAAAGATATGGAAAAAATTAGTTTACCAACAGCACTTTCCCTTAGTGCTTGAATAATGATGTATCTGAGTTTAGATGGATTGTTGGCAAAGTTAATTTCTTCCTCAGAGTCGCTAGATGCTGATGAGCATGATAAAGCATCAGATTGTCCATTGAAGTAATCAATAATGAGGTCCCCTATGGAATGTATTTCATCGACTAAGGTTAAAATTTCTGAAAGAAAATTTAGAAATGAGAAGATTAGCCTGTTTGAGAGAAAATCTGAAAAGAAGTTTATATATTTTTGCATGTGTCAAGACATACAGGAAAGTCTGTGCACTAAAGGGTTAAAGAAAGTACAAATTTTTATTCCTTTTGCTGTTAAATATTTCAATCCAACACTCATTAATAACAGATTAAAATGAAATGTTGATCTAGATTCATGTAATTATCTTTCCATTTCCATTATATGTCACATAAAAGGACTGGGCGAACGGTCTACTGGACTTGGTCTAGATTGTACTAGATCACGTGGAATAAGGAACAACAACAACCACATAAAAGGGATCCAATAAAAGCACTACAACAATAAAAAATATAGATTTCTTAAATATAAAAACATAATGCAATTTTAAACTTAAATAGTACCATTATAAAAATATACTGGGATGACAATAGAAAACACTAGCATTTTAATATTGAACTACCAAATATTGACAGGTAAAAATGTGGCAATACTCACGATCTAACACAGCATTATTCTTAAGGTACAATTGGCATAAATCCCTAAATTCATCAAATCCAGGTAAATCTTGAGTGGCAGCTAAGCAGCTTTTAGCTACCTCATCAGGGAGAGGGTTTGGAAGGCATTCAGAATAAAGGTAATGCAAGATGGTGTACAAAACCTCTTCAGAGAGGTTAGACAGAGGGCAAGCATTCCAATCAATTTCTGCATTGGCAAATTTTAGAATTGTTTTATGCACTTTAAACTGGAAAGCAAACAAATAATAATGAGTTCTAGTAGAATGGCATTTCATGGTAATTGTAGACAGTAACAGTTAATTTTTGTCTTACAAAATTGTATAAATTCAATTTTTTAAAAAATTGTTCTCTTTTGATGCATAACACAGCCTGTTAAGAAGACATGCACAGAAAGTTTTTTTTAATTTCAAATGTATGTAACATTATCATAAAAAAAAAGAAAAATACATGTTACTCTCTACAAAATGTCAACAATACTGGGAAATGCTGAAGGAACATTTCTTAAGGTTTGAAATTTAGGTATTGCAAGTAATAACTATAGCACAGAAGAAAACCAACACAGCAGGGTTTTTTTTTTCAAAAATAGTTATCTAAAAATAGTTTTTTTTTCTGGGCACTTCATAGTTTGAAAAAAAAATCCAACAAAAAAAAGCAGATACAAGCTATTTAAAATCATCAATTACAGTTAATTCAATACAATCTAACAGTTCTAAATTACTAACCTTAAATAAATTTAAGGGATGATTGAGAAAAACTTACTAGGTTTTAGAATTGTGAGATTTACATTTATGTAATGTAATAAGTTATATAAAAATCAAGTTTTGGCAAAATTTCAAAAAAAAAAAAAAAATATTGTTTATTATTTGTCATTCAATGCCAATATATACACACACAAAAATTTGTCATAATGTGTATATTTCTTAGCATTTGGAAAAGTCTTATACCTATATAGTGGGATCATAAAATCAATTTATCATAAAACAATTATGAATAAAAAGTCTAAAAATACTGAAAATATCTGTAATTTTATAGATTATATTTTGACTTTTTAACTACATTAACTGTTTAACCAATAATAAATTTATGTAGCATCCCTATGTTTATCCTTGATGGATTTTCCTCCCTTATGTTTTTCCTGCAATACTCAAATCAGTTCTGTAAAACTAGTTTTTCCTAAGCATAACATAGTATGCAGAAAAACCAACTCAAGGGTTCAGGGGTGTAAAATCCCAGCAATTTCTATGGAAACAGAACAATTAATTTTGGAATTTATAAGAAGTTTTTGACCAGGTTATTTGAATGAATTTTGAAACAGTACAATTTTCCCAGAAAATCTTCTAGGATATAACCTATGCATATCAAAATTCCTTAATTACTATCAAAATTTAATAAAATCAGAGTAAAAATTAGTTCACAATAAATAGCAAATAAATGTTAAAATCCCTGCAGTAACTGTGGACTTTATCTTAACTTTAATTAAAATGCACTACTTTTAATTTTATTAGTAATAAGATAAAGTAATTTTCCTTCTGTTCATCTTACTACATTATCCCTAACGTATGTTTTTCTTGCAATACTCAAATGAGTTCTGTATAACTAGTTTTTCCTTGGGAAGTCATAGTATGCAGATAAATAAACAATATGCAGGAAATAACCTTAATAAAATATAACATCTACTATAAGAAATTAGATTTACATTTCTAAAAAAAAATTCCAAACATGTGAAAAAAAAACCAGCAGCCTCTGTGAGAACAAAGTTAATTTCAGAATAATAAAAACATTTTGAAAATGTTGTTTTAATAAAGTGTTTAATTTTCACAAGAAATATAGAAGGATTAAGTTATACCCAACACAAAACATTAAATACCATCAAAACTTAACTAAAATAGAGTACTAAATTATTCCAAATAAATTGCTTATCAATGCTTATAAATTGTTTATTAAAACTCACTGCAGTAAAAGTAGACTTTATTCTGACTTTAAATAAAGTGCAAAATTTTTTACCTGTAATTTTACCACATTCATTCTTTGTACATTATTCCTTACTTATGTTTTTCTATCAATACCCAAATCAGTTCTGTAAAACCATTTTTTCCTTGGTAGATCATAGTATGCAGAAAAGGTTACAAGATGTTGTCAAGATTTATGCATACAAGATATCTATTTTGAAAAGTACTGAAAAACTAGCAAGAAAGGGTTTTTTTCAATAAAATATACTACCAAGTCAAATTTTATAAAAAATTATTCACCTCTTTCCCATTATCAGCACATATGGTAAGATCTGAAAAGTAACCTTCATCTAAGGCACACAACAAAGAAAATGGAGCAATTTCAAACTGATTGGGATCAGAAACATGAATCTGAAAGATTAAAAAATACATATTATGCAGATTTAAATTATGATTTACTAATATAAATCACAAAACCAAAATATGAAGTAAAACTTAGTACAATTTCCAGTTCAAAAGCATTAAAGGTAAAACAGTTAAATTTATAGAATATACATGCTAACTAAAAAAGGAGTTATGTAGAAAACCATACAGGACAATTTTGTTATTATAAAATAACATACCCTTTTACATGTTATAATGCACCATCCTTCATATGTAAGCTGTATTTCATCTGTTTTTGTGCGATCCAACTAAAAAAACAAAAATGCCAGCTAATCAGAAATATTTTTGTAATAGTAAGTAAAAATTGGCAAAAAAATTAAACCAAATTTAATTTATACAATAATTACAGCAATTATGTTTGTTGAATAAGCTTGTATTGTTTGCAAACATTACATAAAACCAATACATGTAAAACCATCAGTTTTTAAACTTACACAAAATATATTAGAAAACTAATAGCTTACCTGAAATTCTATGACATATCCAATTACTGCACCAAAGAATCTCAGGTAATGTATGTTACTAAAACATAACTTAAAAGAAAAAGAAGAATTAGGCAGGTAATTTTTAAATTTTCAGCTTGTTAAAATTTAAATATTCACTTATTAGTTCAAATATTAAAAAAAAAAAAAACGAATAAATTTTCACTTTAAACTCTTAATGATGTCTGATGGTATGGGAAATAAAATATTTAAGTGGTAGATACTTAAATGTCTTCAAACTACTACCAGCTCCTTTCATTGAAAAGGCAGTAGCTGATTCAGAATTTGAATCAGGGGTTGTAATCTTAGAATTATATATCTGTGTAAAAAATATCCAACAATTATTGGAACAAAGATTTTTTTAAACTGTAGCTGTTGTAAACTGAATTTCCAATTAACCATAGTTTTTCATAAAAAGGAAAATATTTTTAAAGCTAAATTATTTTGGTTTATATGTTCAGGAGCGGCAGTGCCGGTAGCAACCTCCCAAAATTTCCCGAGTTAAAGATAAATAATTCAATAATGATTGATAAAAGATTAATCTAGGTTTGGTTTGAACAGGATTTGATGTTTTAAGTGAGCCAATTTTAAAAGTATTCTGAAATTTTCATGCGTGCAATTTTTCATTATTTCATAGAAATAAAGAAATAGACTTACTTCAAAAGTTTCGCAATTAAAAAAGGGCATATGTTCAGTATTTTCAGGTATGTTCCATGTCACATCCCCAGATTCGTCTAAGGTGAACTCTGTCCTGTGAACAAATTAAACTTAAAGATAATGACTAACATAAAAAAATAAGGTTTTTACGTATTATCCGCGGTCAACCGTAACGCTTAATCCGAAATCATTATCAAATCCCATTGACTTTACTATAACTGTGCTGCTGAATTTGATGGCCGCTGAACGGTGGACGGGATAATACGTAAGTACCAAAAATAAACATAAGCATTAATACCACTACAATAAAAGGGCAATAAAATATTACTCTCTATTAACTGCCTTTATTGGTAATATTTTGAAGTCCCCAAAATATTAGTAGGTATACTACCTTACAATGAGTATGTAGAACTACAGGGCTATCTGAGTATCTAGGGTTTCTGATAAATGCTTGCTAATTAAATATTTCCATTTACACAAAGGAGACATATAAAATATTTAATTGATAAAAAAAATGTCCATAATACTAAAAATACTTAACTAATTGCACATAGATAAAATTTTAAATGTAGTCAAAACTTTTTAGATACATAATAATACATACCCTTCAATTCCTGTTAATTCAGTGCTCTGGGGTAGGGCTAAACATTTGACAATCTAAAAAATATTAAAAAAGCAATAGTTAACTAGATAGGCTTAAACAGTAACTACATAAAAACAGAAAACAAAAAATGAAACTTAAGTACTAACTGATTAGAATAATTTAATTATCACCAGCAGATGTCGCACTTAATTGTTAATAGACACAAATAGCAAGAAGTTTATTATAATAACATAGCTGTGAGATCCCTCAGCTCAAAAATTAAAATTGTTTATATCACCTCTAAAACCATAGACTGGCTACTTTCAGTTATTTTTCATAACCTTGTTGCAATAAATAATATTCAAACAAAATAAACCTGAACTCTGCGAAAGAAGACTGTCATTAGGCTAATAAAAGTTCACAATAACCAGTAAATTCACTAAATAGTAAATTTTGGAGAAAATTTAGAGATTTTTCAACATTTGAGGTGGGGGGTTGGGGAACGAATAATAGGGTACAAATGATGAATTAACTTAAACTTTAGAGCAGGAATTGGCAGAAAAAAACCTGACACATTTGGATATTTTGTTTATAAGTAGAATGTAACTTTTTATTCAGATTTTTGTAATACGAGTGTGAATTTTCTTATTTTGCATGAATTTACATAATTAATTGTTTCATCACTTTTTCATCAATAATAGTATGAAGGATAATTTGATTAAAGCATTCTAATATTTGCGTTTTTTGAGCAACTACCCCTTTTAATGTCTAATTTTCTCAAAACTAAGAGGTCATTCCTGAGAGGTTTTACAAGAAATAAAGGCAAGGAAGTTTATATGCATGTAAACGTATTTAAAAATAAATAACTGTGAAGAAACATTGATGAGAGATGATAGGTAGGACCTTAATATATAATCAGAATTGGTGCAGTTGATTAACAAGAACATCAGTGACTGTGAGAGTTTAAAAGGGATAAGTAAAAGTTGAAATAACATGTTAGAGGAATGAAAAGGACTTAAAATGTAAGAATTTCTGGAAAAATTGGCTCACAAAAGGAATTCTTTTCACACAATAAACATTTGGAACATCCAATCAACAGTCTTCAAAGCTAACGATTTTTAACATTAACTGCACATAAAACTAAATCTACGATTTACAGATGATGCTTTTGATAGATTCTGGGTTTTAATAGGCAGTAAATAATATTCAATACCTAGCATTACGTCACATCGTAAACAAATGCTCAAACTATATTCCATTTTTAAAATATCAAGATTGTAAAGAAAGATTACCTTCCAAGTCCCATAATAGTTGTCAATATCCGCCATTTTAGCGGATTATTAAAACAACAATCAGATATAATTAATAAAATGCATATATGTAAATTTTGCTATTAAATGATCTATTAGCAATAAGCCGAAGCAGACAACGATTTTAAAACGATTCAGAAACAAGAAAAAGTTTCGATACAGTGACTACATAAATCGATTTAAATGGGGAGATTTTCCTCAGGAAAATTCCTTATACAAATAAAAATCTTAAGAAACTAAGTATTTTGTAGAAATTCTAAGGTAAAAGACATTAAAAATAAAACTTTCAATAATGAATAAAAAAGTAATTGTTTGTTTTAATTGCTATATTGATCTTCAATTTTTGTATTTCTAAACTTCCAATATTTCAATCTATAATAATTAAATCCTTCACTTTTGTTTAATTAAATCAGAAAATTTTGTCATCTGGCGACAAGTTGTCTTCTCTTTTTGTTGTTTTGTTTTCCCACTTTCCGCTCGTGCAATATTCAACGTAAACAACATCATTCGTTGCATTGCGGCATTTACAGATTGATTGATTAAATACTCTAAAATTAACCATGTCAGAAATTAGTGAAGAAATATTGCTCTATTTGAAGGATCAAGGAGATGCACCCGTCGATTCCTTGCGTTTGGCTGAGTTATTTAAAGTTGACCATCAAAAAATTGTGGGCGCTGTTAAAAGTTTGCAATCGGCCGGAAATGTGAGTCGGATTTTAAGCTTTCGTATTCATTTTAGTAATAAAACTTAAATTTAAACAAATTTTTCATTGTTTCATAGCTTATTAATGCTGATCAGCAAGATGTAAAGTTCTGGAAGCTTACTGGAGAAGGTGAAAAAGTGGCAGAAAATGGAAGTTATGAGGCTTTAGTATTTTATGCTATTCCTCCTGAAGGGATACTGCAGCCACAACTCATGGTGTTTACAATTTATGCAATCTTCAGTAGTCATAGTATTAAAATTTTGACATTATGATTTAAAATCTGTTGAAAGGTAGTTTTATATGTATTTTAAATGTTTTGCAGAAATCAGTTCCACAGTCTAATGTTGGCTTTAGCAAAGCCATGTCAGCTGGATGGATTTATATTGAGAAGAAGACCGGTTCCACCATTGCTTTTCGTAAGGTATTAATGAACCTCCACCTATACTTTGATTTTTTTTTTTCAAAGTTCGTCACAGCTGTTATAAAAGTAAAATGTAAGAAATTGAATTACTTAATAAGGCAGGGTTCAAAAGATAGTCGCCAAATCGCACATATTGATAACAATCAAACAAATTTGGGTTTATTTTATTTTTGGCTACTCTCTGTGGACTTTGTTTAAAATTCACAAACTTGGTGCAATTTCATTCCTCTTATTGTGGATTCGGTTCAATTCCGTTAGAGTCCCCGCTATATATCGCCCGGTTCTTTTAGACAACAAAAAGTAGAAATATTCATAAATAATTTCAAACTCCTGAATTAAAATGTTTAATTAGATCAATAAATAGTATTCAGTTTATTAATAAAAGTCAGAAAAATTTGTTGATATTTGGATATATTTAGCGATTTGGATATTGGCGATATTTAGCGGGGACTCTAACGGAATTGTACCGTGGATTCTCCTAATTAAGTACCAAATACCATATACAATTTATACATTTTTATACAATATACATTTTTTACTATTCATGGTTCAAATCTATGCAAAACTGAGCAGGGGATTTCATTGCCCAAGTAGTCAGTGCTGTTGAATGATAGGATTTACACAATGATGTATGACAGTAATTTTAGCACTTGATACAATCTTTGCAAAAAAAAAAAGGTTTATGTCCGTTACCTATCCAGTTAAAAATTGCCAAGCTGATTTGGGCACCAAAAGAGAAAAATATTGCCAACCTTTATTGTTTTCATTAATATGACAGTGTATTCTAGTTAGTTTGCAAATTTTGGCAATATTTTTTGTAAGTTTGCACCTAAAACAGCTTGGTGATGTTTAAAAGGACAGTAATGGAATTGTACTATAAAACGTTATCCAAGTGCAAAACAATTATAATTAAATGTCTTGTTGAATATACCAAACTAACAAAGCCCTCTTACTTTAAAATTAAAGTCAACTTAAATTTTCAGCTCATAATAGTTAGGCTTGAATTCTATTTTACTTGAAAAATTGACTTGCTACAGTTTTAATTGTAATTTCAGGTAGATAACATTATTGATGAAGTGCAAAACAATCTGTTGAAGATTCAAAATTCAAGAGAAAATGAGCTTTCAAATCAAGTAAAGCAAGAACTAAAGAAAAGAAAATTACTTCAAGAAGTGTATGTATTATATATTTTTAGTATTTACCCTTTTTTGTGTGTTGTAATTATGTTCCACTTCAATTCATGATATTGAATTCTTTTTAGCTGTGCAATTGTTTGAAAAAGTTATCAATTGGAAGTCTCGTTCAAAGTTGGGTTAAAATTATGTGATTGAGTATGATTTAATTTTAATTATAGAAGAAAAGATTATCTATTAATCAAAAGGTTTTCTGAGTAAATACAAGTTTATTTAGTACCTACAGTATACTCTCGATATGGCAAACTTCATAAGCTGAAAACCACTAGTTTTATCACCTTGATGCCATCTAACTAAAATTTCATTTCAATATTTGTATTAATAAGAAGATTCTTGTGTTTTCTAATGCATTCTTTTGTGTTTCAGAACTGTAAAGAGCTACAAAATAAGTAAAGGTACAGATTTCACAACCTCTCATATCAAACAAGAAACTGACTTGACACCTGAAATGATCTCCAGGTATAAACTCTAGTTAACTTTTATTTAAGATATTTTAAGATTACAAATTCACATAAATAGTTGGAATCATTAATCAATCATCTTAAAACAAAATTTAAAACTTTGCATGACATCCGCTTTCCCATTTAGTAAATATTGGATGATAAAAATAATACAAAAACATTTAAGTGAATCTTATTTTTTATAGATTAAAAGTTCAAATTGCATTAATTATACATCTTTAGTTTTTGGAATCAACTTGTTTTTGAAAGTTATTAAAAATACCTATTCATAAAAGAATATTGTGCAACACATTGCCTAATATGTCATTAAAAACCAATAATACTAAAGAAGATTTTGTATTTTTTGCTTAACAGTGTTAACATTGTTTCATGGATATTTTAATTGTTTACAGTTGTAAGTTGTGATAATAATTATTTTTATATTTTTGAAATTTATTGGGGCTAAATGATTAAAATTAACTGATGATCCTTATTTAAAAATTAATTACACTATATTTTAAAATTAGTTTCTTTGTTGAAATGTTCCTTACAATGCTAGCATATATAAAATTTTTAAAGAATGTAATGAGTTCCTCTATCAAAATACTTTTTAACATTCACATATTTTTGCTTTCTTTTTGAAAAATTTATTAATCTGTTTTAGCTCTTCTTGGAAGGAGAAAACTTTCAAGCCTTATAACTTTAGCGCTTTGGGTATTGCTCCTGATTGTGGACATCGCCACCCTTTGATGAAAGTTCGAGCTGAGTTTAGGCAGATATTTTTAGAAATGGGGTAAAGAGTCCTTTTTATGTCTCTTTCTCTAAATGGTATTTTTTAAATTTAATATATATATGACCATATTTAAGCAGTTAGTAAATTATGTGTAGGTTACATTTTATTTTTATTTGATTGAAACATTATTTAATATTAGAAACAGTAATTTTCTACCTTTGAAATTCTTATGGTAGGGTTTAATACTTTGTGGAATAGTTTTATTTAAGAAAGAGGTCTCATTGTGATTTCTTCAATAGTTTTAGAGATTTCTCGAGTTTCTTTAATCCCATCAAATGTAGTTTTTTTTTTCATTGAAAAGAAAATCTTGTGATTTTATTTTTTTTTAATCATTGAAACTACCCAATTTTTGAACAACCAAAGTCATTCTATTAATTTCTTTGGATAGATTTACTGAGATGCCTACCAACAATTATATTGAAAGTTCCTTCTGGAACTTTGATGCCTTGTTTCAACCTCAACAACATCCAGCTAGGGACCAGCATGATACATTTTTTATTTCAGGTATGTAAAGCAATTTAAAAAAGGATGCAATACTGATTTTGTTGTTAAAACACTTGCTTTAATTTTCTGAATACTAATATTCATTAAAGCAGAGATATTTCTAACTCCTCTGAGAGAGTATTTTACTCCTTGAAAATCGGAAATACTCCTTAAGAAACTAGCCAGGAGTATTTTCACTCTTTGAATTTTTCTCAAAGGTTTAGCTTAACAAACGCACCATGCCCCACCGAAATCAAATAATATTTTTCTACTCAAAACACCAACTGATCTCAGCGGAGACATTCATTGTTCTGATGCTTAGGGAGTTTGATTGCAGTTTTCGTGTCTCTGTATATGTAGTTCATGCTATATCCATATTTCACTCCTCATAATTCTATTTCACTCCTCCTAAAAAAGTAAAGGATTTTACTCCTCCAAAAAAATTGTAGGAATAACACTGCATTAAAGCATAATTTTGTATGCCTTAGACTTTTTTGATTAATTTTAACATTTTTTGATTAATTTTATTACTTTTCTTATCATGCACCTTTTAACTACACTTTTAGTAGCTGAAATAGTTTTGAAAAATGCCTTTATTATTCTTATTTTATCCTTTGAATTTGGCTTGCAGACCCTCAAATGGCCACTGACTTTCCTATGGATTATTTAGAAAAAGTTAAAACCGTTCATTCTGTAGGAGGCTATGGATCACAAGGGTAATCATCTTGTTTTTCAAACTAAATATTTTAATTGTGTTAGTTGGTATCAATAATCCTTTTTTTTTTAAATATCATTGGACCATTTTTGTCCAATTGACCAATCTTCTTGTTTTTCAAACTAAAGATTTCAATTTTTAATTGTGTTTGTTGGTATCAGTAATCCTTCATTTTTAAATATCATTGGACTATTTTTGTTCACAAAATTGATTTTCCATATTGTTTTAATTTTTCTATTAGTTATGCTTTTAAAAAATCAAGAAGTTTTTGAGAAAAATTTATCTTTTCAAACAAATAGATATAAATGTGATTGGAAAATTGAGGAAGCTCAGAAGAATTTGTTGAGAACTCATACAACTGCTGTTAGTGCTAGGATGTTATATGCTCTTGCCCAGCAAGTAGGATATGCCTTTCTTTTTATTATTATTATTAGAAGGTTTTTAATTCCCTTCTTTTTACAAAATATTCTCTAAAGAATATTATAATAATTTGTTCTACATTTAATTAAAAGAACAGAATAATTATCATTGCAATGAATATGATTTACCAGAGTTTGAAAATAATTAAGTTTCAACTGCAGAACCAGGATATCATTTTAAAATTATCGTATTTGAAAAAATGAAACAATAAAAGTGTAACTTATTAGATGTTTTAAATATTTTTTCTAGTATCTATATTTGAAAAACTTTGTTTTATTATATTTGTTTGTTAAAAAAGTTTAACCTTCCTTTAGATTTTGCTGAATTAAAATTCAAAATAATCAAACTATCTTATTTAACAAATATATTTATAAAAATCTTGTTACCTTAAGGAATAGAATATTAAAATAAGTTATCATTACTTTCTAAAAATTTAAGAATTTGTGTATTTTTTATTTCATTGCAGGAAAAGTATACCCCTGCCAAATACTTTAGCATAGATAGGGTTTTCAGAAATGAAACTCTGGATGCCACACATCTTGCCGAGTTTCACCAAATAGAAGGTGTTATAACAGATTATAATTTGACTCTAGGTGACTTAATTGGCGTGCTGCACCAGTTTTTCAGCAAATTAGGTAAGAGTAGATTTCTTTAATGAATAATAGTTATCAATCTGAACACATGTAGAAATACCTACTATTATAGTTACTATTTTCCCTCTTAGGCATTAAGAAACTACGCTTCAAACCTGCCTATAATCCTTACACTGAGCCAAGTATGGAAATATTCAGCTATCATGAGGGTCTGAAAAAATGGGTTGAAATCGGTAACTCTGGAATGTTTCGGCCAGAGATGTTGCTACCTATGGGTTTGCCAGAAAATGTGTCGGTCATTGCTTGGGGTCTTTCTTTGGAGAGGTAAAATAATTTTTCATGCTCACTTTACCTTAATAGTTTCATTTCTTTTTTCCATCAATATTAATCATATGCAGTTCAGTTTTCTATTTTATGTAATAAAGTAAATTTAAATCAATTAAAATTTTAATGTGTTTGATTTAAGTTTGAGGATTGTTCTGTTCTAATTCTGTTTTTTCTTAATTTAAGAAAAAAATATCTTAAGAAATTAATATGAAATTTTACATTATTGTGTACAGTCCCATGTTTCACCCAATAGCAAAGTTACATTTATTGATTTTTTTCTGCTTACTTGCCTTTTTTTATATTTTGTGCTTTACATGACTTGAAATAAAATTTCTTTTATGAATTTTAATTTCAAGAATTCAATTCTTCTCTATTTCAGGCCTACTATGATTAAGTATGGAATTGATAACATCCGTGAGTTATTTGGTCATAAAGTTAATTTAAATATGGTGAATTCTAATCCTATTTGTCGACTAGAAAAGTGAACATTACTTCAACTATATTTATACCATCTGTGATCAATAAAATAAAAAAAAAGTCTTAGTTTTGTGTCTATTTTTTGTCTTGATATTGTTTTTCCATTTATTCCAATTTAATAGTTTAAGTTTAAGTGATAGATAAATATTTAAACAAAATTAATTAAGTTGTAAGAAAAAGTAATGTAATAGCCCATTGTGATGGGGATGTAAAACAGTAATATTTAAATATATCATTGTTATTCAAATGAAAGTTGGTTCCTTTGAATGAAATGCTTTGCTAATGTTGATCTCACCTTTTATGTGATTAAAAATGTAAAACTTGATATGCTAGGTTTTACAGGATGTTTAACAAGTCTGAACAGACTGCACAAAAGATTCCTTGCGTGCAAATACCCTGTGTATGTCATGACTAAATGTTTTGTTTTATCTTTTTATTGTTTTAGTGTGAGAACTTCTACCAATAATTTTAGTGATAAGACATAAGAACAATGGCTTGATGCTTATGTATGCTAAAAAAATATACTATATTAGACATAGAGGTGCCAGATATTCTGGATTCTTCTTGATAATTTTGGCACAAAATTACATGCAATTACAAAATTCTTTTTTAAAAAAGTGTTTCCCTTTTTAAGAGAAGAAAATCCAACTGATGCTTGCATAATTTACTAATTTTAAGTCTGCCACTTTAGTCTGCTAAAGGAAAATTAAAAGCAATGTCTAAGCTAAAGCTAAATGCTTGTTATCCCTTGTAGGTCATCTAAAATTATTAGATGAATTTAATTTTAAATCCTCTTTGTCAGCTGTGCATCATTTATTGGATTTATTATTTTCAAAATAATTCTAAAAAAAATTCATTAAAAATGTAAAAGTTTCAAAGATTAAGTTTTATATTAATTTTAGTAATTACTTTGTTTCAATTATTATTTTAAAGACTAGGGGGCCTGCCCCCTGCTCGCTATCGCTCACCAACCCCCGGAACTGCTTCGCAGTTCTTTTTAGATCGCTTCGCGATCTCAGCGAGCAAAGCTCGCTTGTTCCATCTTACCAATCACCCCGCTGGTCGGCTTAATTAATGCTCCTTTACAACCGAAACTACTCTTGCTAATAAATAATTTAATCCAAATCATCCCGAAAAAAACTATTGCTGAAATATTACTTTCCTAACTTAAATTGAAAATAAAAGAAATCACACATAGTGAGCTATCGCTCACCAACCCTCTTAACTGCTTCGCAGTTCTTCTCAGATCGCTTCGCGCTCTTAGCGAGCAGAGCTCGCTTGTTCATCTCAACAATCCAGCAGAAGCCTTTTCTCGGCTTAATTAAGCCTCTTGTAATACCGAAAATACATCTCTCTTGCTTATCAATAATTTAATTGAAATAGTCTACTAATAACCATCAACCACTTTGTAGAAAAAAGCATTGTTGAAAATAAAAGAAATCAGACTCATCATAAAACACGCATAAAACTCGTCTGTTTCTCGTGTTTCTCTAGTGAACGGCGAGAAAGAGAAGAAAAAATTGAAACTTTGAATCTTAATAATTCTAAAACTAATTAGAATTTTTGAAAAAACAAAAAGCCAATATTTTTATAAAAATTATTTCTATGTGCCTTTAAAATATCATAGTTCTACTGTGATTAGTTTTGCTTTTATAACGAAAAAACAGAAAAATCGCCAAAATTTTCGAAACTTTAAAACTTAATTACTCCAAAACTAATTCGAAATTCGAAAAAAGGGCGACGTGGTGCAAAACTGCACATCTAAGGGTATGTGTCTGCAAAAAATCATATTTCTGCTGCTAATAGATTTTGCTGGGGGCGAACTCGCAGCAGAAAAAAATAATTTTCGACTTTGACATTAAATAACTCTAGAACTAATTAACTCATCTATAAGCTTTTAGAACGAAAACGATCCTCATACATTTGTCAAGCAATGTTTAAAATTTCACAAATTTCCGTGGAATAGTTTTTGCGTAGTGAGAGTTCAAAGTGTTCTAAAATAAAATTTTCAAAAGCAGCGGCGGCCGCGGCGGCGGCGGCGGCGGTCACTGTTACTTTTTTTTAATATAGAGAGATAAGAATAGGTATATTTTGATGTTTTATTAGTTATTGTGTTGCTGAATAAACCAACTTAACTACACTAATATACTTGATTAATAGAGCATTCGCACATGACGTCACTCTGAGGACAAAAATAACGTTGCTAAGGCTGTTGTTAGGGGCGGGAACTAGAAACATCCAATAGAAGCATTCGCACATGATGTCACTGGCGGGCAAAAACAACGTTGCTAAGGCCGTTGTTAGGCCGAGTCATGTGATTGAAAATGCTCTATTTTGTCATCACTTCTAGTTTGTTATGGAACTTGATGGCCTCTTCTGTAGTCCCTTATTAAAACTAATCTTCTAAATTTCTCAAAAATAAAGAAATTCCCTCATAATAAATATTTTTTCTATAATAAAGGAAATAAAAATTTTTGGTAAAAATCACCACCGATAAAATGAAAAATCTGAAATTGAAAATATTAAAAGTTGTGAAAGAAAAATATATCTCCTTCCTTCAAATGCTAGCAGACTGTTTTGATTAATTCTTATTTTATTTATTACTAGTCAATTTCATTTATCTTAAGTGTTTTTTTACATCTTGAACCCCCTATTTTGCTTTTAAAAATCCCTGCATTTAGTTTTTTAGTCATGATATCCATTTACGCTTACTATCTCAAAATTCCATTTTCCAATGTTGGTACTAAGTTTTACTGCTTCTTGCTTATTTTTTTATTCAAAGATAATCGCTCACACTTTATAAAAACAATTCTCGAGGTACCTAGGTATATCCAATTTATTTGATCGAAATTATCGTCTGCTACAGTTTTATTTTGATTGGAATAGTAGAATAAAATAGATTTTTTAATATGAATTTAAATATAATATGAACAGAAAATGACAATAAGAAAGTTAAAATTTCTACGAAATCTTATCCTAGAGGGCTATTTCACTGCTAAAAATACTACTAAGAAAGTTATATATCTGATCCTCAATAAGAAAGAATTTTACTCTGATATTATCGATGTCAATGGTGTGGATTCCTTCAAAACCCTGTGAGTAAAATCAGTAATTTTGTTTTTAAAAAATATTGTCTTTATCTATATTTGGTAAAGCGTATTACCGAAGAAAAAACACAAATTATAGAAAATTAAATGAAAACTCCTATAGCTGCTGAAAATTATAATTTGTAGTAACATTTGATGTGGCATTTTCGACTAATACATAAAAAAACACTGTCCTATTGTGTGTCTGAAGACAACTTCAGTATACAGAATACAGAACTTGTCAGTATACAGAAATACAACCTTCAAGGAATATTGTGATAGCTACAGAATTTAGTTAAAACACCAAGTACCAAAAAATCTCAATAAAAATTAAAGCGAGACACTATTCGGTGTCTATGCCCGGCTTAAAGGCTCCAACCTGATTTCTGATTGTATTGCAGGGACATTAACAATAGAGGAAGTGTTTCCAGTCTTCATCTTAATTGTTTCTCTGAATTACTTTACCAAAGCAAAATTATTTAATTTTTTCTTGTTAAAGGGTCAAACATTAAATGTTCCGTAAAAGCTTTTTCTTAAAAAAAAAAACGCATCACAACTGTGGAGATAGTTACAGAAAATAGTTTCGTTTGTTTAAAACCTGTTTTGAATGGATCTCACTCTGAATGTAGGTTAATACACCATCCTTTTATTTCAATTGTTTCATTTCCATAACCATGTTTATCAATTTAAACTTGGAACAGATGTTTCGTAAAGTTACTATTTATAAACTATAAGAGTACTTCTTTAAAGCTTAAACAAAACCAAAGAGAGTAGGAAAGAAATGGGGACGAATACAGATGATTGGTTCTTAATACATCGGTGTAGTTTTGTTTGTTGTCTAATGGCGGGTTGATATTCGAAGTGATTGTAATTGTTCCAAACTTTAAAAGTTTTAAGTGAGGTGAATCGGGTAGAATTTCTCTTTGTTATATTACATAGGTCAATGCTCTGTATTAGTTATGGACATGTGTTTTTATTATTATCATATTTTAAGAAATCATCATATTTCTATTAAAATTGACATAGAAATGTAGAACTGGCACACGTTAAAATGTATACGAAAAAAGTTCCAAGAAACTAAAAGCATTTTGTGATGTAAAATAGACTGGAAAGAAGTATTTTACATTCAAATGGTGACAACTGAATTGGAAACAATTATTATGCCATGTTTTTTTTCCTAGATGTCCTGTAAATAAAATACATATATGAGACACTGCATTTTTATTCGAGCTAAAGTGTACCCCACCCTAATTTCAAAATGAACATTCATTAATTTGGTTTGAATAATTTTTATACTAAAAATGTTATTTACACTTCTGTGTAATTAACTTACATCCCCCCGCCCCCCCAAAAAAATTGTTTTGTTGATTTGTTGTGCGCGATGTCACAATTCTTGTTACTCCCTGACTCCCTCCCCCTTGTCACAAAGTGACATATTGGCAAACCCCCCTCCCACCCTTCCAAAACATCATTTATGGATGGCCCCTAGTCATAGTGTAGATTAAGTTAATTTAAAATAACCTCAGTTTAGAAACCATAACCATACGTAGTTTATAATGACGATAATTTCATTTAGTAAAAAACTAATACAAATAAATCTGCTTACGAAGCATTATTTTTTTGGTGAAATTTATTTCTTCATTCGTCCTGTAAAATTTATTGTAGAAATAAATAAACAGTTATAAATTCCTTTTAGAATCAAAGTTGTAAGTCTCTCCCCTCCATTTCGTTATCGCAAAACGCAAGAACCATACGTATTCCGAAACACCTGTAAAACCCTCTTCACCACGCGAGTACCCTAGAGGCAGCAAAGCAAATAATTTACAGGGTTCGTGCGGTTTCAATCAACCTGTTTTAAATAAAGAAGGATGTTTTTCTTATTCTTAATTCTGAATCGGTTGAACAGTTACACTTCTATTCAAGTAAAATTAGACTCCACTATAATGATATTGCGAGATATATGTAGTACTTCACAAATGGTACAGTTCGGGCAATATTTTTGGAAATTACATTACTAAAAATGTTGAAAAATGACTGAAAATTGTTTAGAGTTGCATTCCTATAGCATTTTTAAGAGTCAGGCGTGAAAATATTGTAATAGGCTTATTGTTGCATTTTAGAGCCCTACCCAAATGTCAATATAGAATTATTCTATTAAATGTTTAAATGTTTGGGTTAGTAGGATTTTTATAGCACAAGAGCCACATCAAACCTTTCCGTACCAAATTAAAATGATTTGAATGAAAAGCGTAAAATTGTTTATGACCCCACACAAGCATTTTCATTAGCCCTCTTTACAATATGATTTATTCAATGTTGGTATTCTAACCTCGTTACGTAATTACTCTCTAAAGGTCTAAAATATGATTCTTTGGAGTTACTCGAAATAATTTAGGTCAGGGGCGTATATGAGGAGGGCTAGGGAAACCCGAAATTCCGACTTAGGTGTACCAAAACGAGTTAAAACTTGTTTTTTAGGGTCAAATTTCCAAACATTTTCTGGGGGAGGACCCCAAGACTCTACTTTTGTTTTGTACTAGGAGCTCTATTGTTTACAATGTTTTTCAGTATTAAGTATTGTAAAGCTACATTAAATTTATCAAATATGCATAGTTGCATGGGAAGGGGCTTTGAGGAATAATTCTGATTCCACTGCCCCGTTGCAAAATTATAGCTTTGGGCCTGATAACTCAATTTTTAGAGGACATTTGAGCCCCTTCCTAAATAAATTTCTTTATACACCACTGATTTATGTTGAATATTTTTATTCAGAGGCAGAGGAATTGCACACAATTAAGGCTTAAAATTAGGGGGAAAAAATATAATTCTTGTTCACATATTTTTAATAAAGGAAAAAATAAATGATGTGTATAGGTCTTATTCTCACAAGCGTAGTTTCGTGAAAAGTAACTAAAAAAAATGGAAATTGTGAATATAACTTAGTTCATTTTCCAAGTAATTTCTAGACAGTTAGGTTGCGAATTAGTGTGTGAAAAGTTCTGTTGAGAAGATAAATTTAACAATGTATCATTTTCTGAATAGTACCTTTTTTGTTACTCTTTCGATATCTGTACTCTGAAAAATGCAATTTGTTGCATTTTATCCCCTTTAAAGTTTAAAAAAATTACTAAAGCTTTATTATATTTTAACATTGGGAAACCTTGAAGATTTTATTTTTAAATTAATCAAAGGCTTTTTCCACTTCTGAGGTGTTTTCACTTGCCATTTTTTACATGCATCTCATTTATTATGAATGTACAATAAATTCCTATAGGTTGTCCATATGAGTCGTAAGTTTGTTTTTATTAGTACTTTTAAGTTCCTTATTTTGTTATTAAGGTTTTTTTTATAAAAAATTTTGAATTCAATCAAAGTGGAATTTTTCATGAGGAAAGAATTTAAAATAAAGCTAAATTTAAAATGAGAAACTGTTTGCATTAGAAGATATTTTTATCCTCAGAGTTAGATTTTTCTTAAAAAAACAATGTAAACTCAAGTCCTTTTAAAATAGAATACAAGTTTAAAAAAAAACAAATATTTTATTGAAATTTGAAAAAGTTCAACATTTCATGCATATTACCTTCTATAAAACACAACTGTAAACGAAAAAAATGTACAAAAATACAATTAATGAGCAATTTCTTCACAAACTCCCAGTAAACTTACATCAGGAATGCTTTTCGATTTAGGAACCAATTCCTTCACAACACACGAACATTAAAAAAAATACTCATCACAAAAACAACTTCAGCATATTTACAACCTCGCCCCGTGGAAAACACTAAATGAAATTTCGATAGAAGTTTTAATAGAATTTTTGTTCCGTTTCATCCTATATAAAAGACCATACATCTGTGCGCATTGCAGAACCAACTGTTTTGAAAGATCATGGATAAGAGACAGAAAGGTTTAGCGTTCCCGTAGGTTTCGAAGATCAGTTTTTAAAACTCGTCGTGCTTCGATGACTCTGATGGGTCCTCCTGTACCCAGTACTCTGGAGGGAGGAGGGTAAGGAAGTACTCGTGGTAGTTTTCGATGTCCTTTCGGCTCAGCTTGGTGTCCTGGTCCTGATCAGCAATGGAGATGAGTCTCCAGGCTTCGGCCTCGCTTCGGTCGTAGGTCGGAACCACCCATTCCCTCATTTCTGCTTCGTTCAAGCTTCCATCTTTGTTCTGGTCCAGGAAGTTAGTGAAATGGCCCTGTTGAGCGGCTGCCCAGTTGGGGTCTTCCTTCTCCTCTCCAGACACCTGGAAATAAAAAATATTTCAATTTATTGAACGGTACAAGTAATTATTATTTAAGTAGAAATAATGTCGCCAAAACTATTGTATTGTAGAAATTGTAGGAACTAATTATAGCGAATTCGGTCGAGTGGTGTTGGGACTGTTGAATAAATTGATGACGCAAAACGAGGACCTAGTGAATCGATTGATTCAATTAAAGCATTAGATTTTATTTACAACAGGGCTGTTCCTAAACCGGATTGGAACCACAAGAAAATGTCATAAAGTTATGGGGTTAGTATCAAATATGGAGTAGATAAGCTCTAAAGTTGCGATACGAGCCCCCTCCCCTGGATGCGGGGCCCCATTTAGGACACTAGGTCAAATCCGTCTGTTGATGGCCTTGTGTAATAACGTGATTCGCTCTTTTTTTGTTCCGTTTTGCTTTAAAAACAAGCTAGAAGCAGTATTTGTGCTTGATAATATCAACTAATCTTTCTGGTAGTTTGCGGTATCAAATTAGGTAGACGCTCTTTTTTAAGGAAATAATCAAGTTTTAACACTTACACAATGATTTACAATAATGGAAGATGGCTGGAGGGATGATAAGTGTCCCGAGATATTCTTCGGGATAAGAAAATACAACCACTGCACGCCGAAGAAATTTTAAAAAGCACCATATAATGAAAATAGCCTTCGAATGTAGATTTATTAAAGTAATAATTAAGTTAGAGAGGTTCATCATCATACCATGAAAAAGTCTTCCACCCCTCCCTATTCATATTAAACACCCTCCAAAAAAAGATGTCCTGGTATGGACAGAAGCTCTCAAAAAAGCACCATCAAATTAATTCATTCATTCGATCAAAAAGAAAAGAGATTAGGATTGGCTTGACGAGGACTACAGATTCTCATGCCCTCATCAAGCATTTCAAAAGTTTGAAACTTGAAACCCCCTGAACGGAAGCTAATTCAACTGAAGACTATGATTACCTTGTTGAGGTGCTTCATGTACTCCTCGAGGGAGACCTCCTTGTTCTTGTCCAGGTCCATGTCCTCCATGGCCTCGATGACGGCCACCCCGCCCGCGCGTTGAGACTCTTCGGGGTGGATGAAGTCGCGGAACTCCTCCTTGGACAGGCTGCCGTCGCCGTCCACGTCAGCGTTCTTCCAGCGGCGCTCGGCCCTCCGGATCATGTCCTTCACGTCCTTCATCTCCGGGGTCTGCGGCTCATCCTCCTTCAGAGCTGAAACGACAACATTTATGTTACCGCCATAGAAACAGTATTTATACCAAAATAACATACATGACAACATACATGAGGAGGGCATTTATCTCCATAGAGAGCCCCTATAGAGTTAAACAGTTTGTGTTTAAGTTATGTTATTTTGTTTTGTTTTATTCCGTTAAAAATAGCCAAAATGTACTTTGGTTGCAATATCATCAAATCATTGTCATCAATTTATCATCATCATTATATTAAAATTACTAAGGGCAGAAAGCCAATCACCTCGACCAAAGGTTCCTTTGCCAGCGCCCTGACTGAAACATGGCCATCTAGACACATACGGTCAGAGAAGCTCGAACTCTTGAGTGACGTTCTGCCTTTTATTTCGCGTCATCATCGCTTTTTGGACAGCAGCGCAACTCCATCGAAGGGAGCGTGCAAGATTTCAGACTGGAGTTGCGCTGTTGTCCAAAAATCGATGATGACGCGAAATAGTAGGCAGAACGTCACTCAAGAGTTCGAGCTTCTCTGGCCTTATGTGTCTAGATGGCCATGACTGAAACCCATCATCATAGAACTAAAGCCCTATAGTAGGAGCCGACCTCCTTCAAGATCGTTGACCATTATTTTCTCTTGGCTGCCTACCTTTTATAATTAGTGACTTCCAACAATTTCAAGTATTGTTCTCTCCAGGTGGAAGGAATCCCTCCCTCCATGTCCTCTTCCAACCTCCCTCCTCGCTTCCTTAGGATCCCCAAAACCCATTAATACATTCGATCTCTTTACCTTCACAAATATGAGATATTGTTTCAAAACGGTGGGGGAAAATGAGGTACGATATAAACTTTATTTTCTATGACCAAAGAAGATTTTTTTTAGTTTTGGGAAAACTATATAATCAATATCCTCTTATTGGTTACTCTTCTCTCAGATGCTCTCCTTTTCATTATACCCGCAAGCTAGTTAAGACTATTATTATTATATGACATAACGATACAAATAAATCAGCCAAATTATTGCACTTAAAACTGGCAACATCAACAACCACTGAACCTCCTTAGAAACTTTCCTCCATATATCCAAGAATATCTCCTTCCCTCATCCTTTTTAGATCATCTATCTGGTCTGCTCCAGTTCAACCCATTAGAAAAAAACGCCAATTAAAAACTACCCAAAGACTATGGAGTATTTTCTCACAACCCATTTCCTGCAATTAAACCTCAAACACCCCGCGAATCTAATAGTTATTTTTAAGACCAATTTTGAGAAGCAGGTGGCCATACAGGTTTCCAATGGTGGGTGAAAACAGGAAGATCATCTGATGAGAGTGAAACCTGTTCCCGACCGAAGTGGATCAACGGACCAAAAGCAGGTCAAGGTACGTAACCTCGGCTCCCATAACACACTTATAGCTTCGTTTCGGGGATTACTTCTGATGCTCCCGATGCAATTAAAAGGGATGGGCGACTCACTCACCTAGTATGAGTCGCATCTCTGCAATTAGGTACACCTCAGGAGTAGTCGAGGAGTCATATAGCGTTTGCTAATTGAGTTAATGAAGAAATGAATCGACTCACTCATACTCTTTTGCATCACTAGCGGTTCCTCATCACTAGTGGCAACGAAAGAGAGTTGCGTCATGTCTGTTGTATCATTGTAACGTCTGGTGCAGCGAAGCAATAAAGAAAGTATGGGTCACCAGTCACCACACAATCTTAGCGTGAAAGGCCAACATTATTTTTAAAGAACCCCGTTCTGTTTCACAACTAGGCATTTTATAGCTGTTTCACCTATTTATGACTGAAAGTTAGCCGTCTCCCATCAGTCCCACATGAATCGAAGTTCTAGGTCAGGGAATTTTTTTTAAGGAGTAATAACAGTGCGCTGGTTTAAGCTTTTGACCTTTGACAGAACTGTTGAGTTTTAGACTTGTTTTGAACCGGTATTGGCCTTAATCTTGGGGCGGCATCACACCTCGAAGCGTGACTAATATGGAACATCCAGCTTTAAAATTTTAGTTCACAAGAAGTGTTGAGCAACTTAATTGGCTTCAGTACTTATAGACTTTGAACTTACACAAAAGAGGACATCCTTTTAAAAATAGTTATTTATAGTTTATGTATTTCCGGAAGTATCTTTGAAAACTTCGTTTTTGTTAGATTAGTTAGTGGTCTTAAAAATTACTAAAGCCAGACTAAACTCTTGAGTGGCCATGTGTTATATCCAGGGCCGTATCAAAGGGGAGTTTAGGTTCAACACCCCCCTCCCCGAAATTCTGACAAAAATTTTTATAATTATTTTGCCCCTTGAAAATTCAAGGAGCGATCCTCTTCGTGTGTAACCCAAAGGGTCTCAAAATGAGTCAAAACACTTCTTTTAAGGGTAAAAATTTTTCTGAAACCTACAGTTACTTAATTTATACAATAGCACTAATCAACATAGAACTACAGATACGAGATCCCCAATCAATGAGTAGTCAACTATTTTAAGTAAAAGACCTTAGAAAAAGAACAAAGATACCAACAAAATAAGACACAAGGTTCTTTGAATCGGACAGTATCAAAAACAAAACAACTTACCTTCATCGGGATAGGTGTAGTTGAGGTACCTCTCCCAAGTGACGACCTGCTTTTGCTCCGGATAGTACCCCTCCCAGGTGAGTTGCTCCTCGGTCTGGGGGCTGTAATAAGCCCACTGACGGTTGACATTGTCCTGGATGACCTTCTCCTGCAAGATCCTCAGCCAATCCTTGAGCTCTTCGGCGGTGATCTGACCATCCTTGTCTTTGTCGATGTTCTCGTCAACCACCTTCAGCAAAAGTTGCTTCACTTCGTCGGGGCCCAGCTGACGATATTCCTCTGCAGAGGCCTCGGCAGAAGCTTCCTGCTGGCCACTCGGGTCCTGGAGGAACGTAAGAGTGAGTGAGAGGGCAAGCATGTGGAATAAGTTTATCATGGGTGGTTGATTGAAAAGAATGAGATTAGTGGATTTAGGATTAGAGTAAGCCTGGTGGATGTGCGATTTGAAAAATACTTGTAACAGGCTCCCCATCACCTGAGAATTTTAGTTTTTATCAATTGCTAGCTACCAATAAAGACTTATTTTGAACCTGAAGTGAATCTGAGTGTTCCAAAACATTTTTTGCTTTCTAAAATTCAAAATATACACGTACTTCACTTACCTTGAGTGAAGAGGGGTGTTGGAAGGCCTGCGCCTTCTCGGCTACCTTGGGCTGGGAGGCTTCGTCCTTGGGGTCAGCCAGGACTGCCACCAAGAGGCAGGACAGGATGAGAAGCTTCATCGTCGAAGGAAACTAGACACGATCGAGAAGATCCTGAGGAAGAAATTTCGATTGAGATAACCATCTCCACTTTGTAAAGAAAATGGGGGTTTTAGTTCATATCCTATTCATTCAACTGACCCGGGAATACCTTCAGTTGCATATACATATTTGAGGTTATTACTATCCCTTTAATAGTATCAATGGACTGGAGATTGCTTAAATAGTAAAATAAATTTACACACAAGACTACTTCTGCGTAATATTTTCCTTTTTTTCCTAAAGTACGACCGGTTGAAGTGAAGAGACTCGGTCAAAAAGAAGTCTTCTTAATTCCATCCAAAGGTTTCCATAAAAGAAATTCACAGCCTAATTTTGAATGGAAGCTTTGCTTCTTTTCTTCCTTGTACCTTACTATCAAGGCGAAAATTGAAAAGAAATGACAAGGGGAAAAGAAAATGAGAGAAGAGATTGAGAGAAATTTGAAGGAGCGAATAAAGAGAAGGGAATATAAAAAGAATGTTAACTTTAAATATTGAATCCCTGTAATACCCTCCTGGCCGGACCGGTTTAAAATTAAATCTATTTTAGTTAACATTTAAGATCAATGACAAATTCAACTAAATTTAACTATTCACAAAACAACTAAAGGTTCTTCAACTTTGTGACCAGCATTTCCGATTCTCCATTTCATTTCCATAAAACCGTTCGATATATTTTTAGCAACAGACAACTAAGAAACTCTATCGGTGCCAGGTCACCAACTCACGTTCTCATACACGTGAGGAAATCAAAGATTCTCTCGGGTCGAGAAACTAGATTCTTTTCTGCTTTCTAAGGGGCCCGATGAACTAGATTTTGTAATCCTTAGTCCGCGAAAGTTGAAGCAATTTGTTATACACGTGGTCAGGATGTAAACGAGCGACTTAATCTCCAGAGACTCATAAGGTCTACATCAGAATCTAAGGAATTCAAAGATGGCTGTAAGTTCTTGCAAGTTTAAGAGCAAATACGTATTTTTCTTCCCAAGACTTACTCTTTGAAGTAAAGCAACAGTAGGTATATATTATTTCTTGAACACTGGATTTCTTTATAATGCTGAAAGTTTATTAGTGAGGAGGATTTAAGATATTTTATAAACAAGGACAAGATATTAGTAAACTTCAATTTAAAGAAAAACAACATTGGTATATCGTGACTCAAAAGGCCTTCAGGTTAATGGGATTTTCACAGAAAGAGTACGCAAAGCAAGAATTTACAACATTAGTTTTAAGTGATTTTGCGAAATTTAAAACCAAGGCAGTATGAGGTTGGTTTTGAAACACACGCAACAGAGAAGTGGGTTGCGAAGAATTTTCAATGGGTTGGTATAACAGACGAGGAGAAACTAATGAAAAAAAAATACATTCAAACTTTAAACCTACCAAAGACAATTTAATTTACAAAGGTGGTAAAAAAATTACAGAAGTAATTAGTGAAAGGAAGGTGGAGAAATTTTCAAATGAACAACTAAGCGTTTTTCTCGTGCCTCAACATCCTCCGGATATTTGAAATTTGGTTGATGTTCTATTATCTTAAGCTACAAACTGCATATTTAGTTTTACAATGGCCAAATGAAAAATCTTTAGTAAGTTAAAAGTGACATTGACATTTAAGAAAAAAGAAAGAATCCAGGGGGATGGACTGTGGGGCTGCAGCCCCCTTCTGTTAAGCTATTCTCCATATTTTAATAAAAATTCCTTCACCAATTTGGATTTATTACCTAAAATTTCATGCAAATCTGGTGTTCATGTTAATAAAAGAAAACTACTTTGAAAATCATTTTAAAATTCAAAGTCACAGCGATACAGATATACTCAACCCCTCCCCGTCAAAATCCTAGATTCTCCATAATTCAAGAGATATCATGATGGCGGAATCGAGAGAAAACCCATAACAAGAAACTACTTTCTCATGGACATCTATCCAAAGACAGTTTACTACAAGTCAGCAACAAAATAAAAAAACGACCGTACGACGACTATTCACGATATCTTCATTCACACTTTCAGTGCGATTATCCCGAGAGAAATACCTGGATTCTCTTCGTAAAAGCCATTCATTGCTCCTCCAGCAATTCGATTCACTCCATGGAACACGGAGCGAAAGTCCCAGATTTTTACGATACACGTGCTGCTATCATTATTTACGTCTTGCCTGCGGAATCCGAAGGGGAAATTTGAATTTTTGTCAATGACAATAGGAGGAAGAATACCAATGTGGTGGATATTATTGTTCTCATACGGGGATTTGTAGAACGAGAAAGCGGCACTACTTTGAAAGAATAGGGCAGCTATTTTCTATTTTTGAATAATTCTAAATTCAGATATACTACATCGTGAAAATGTGGGCCGATTTTCTTTGCGGGAATAGTTAAAAATTATAGTTTAAACCAAGAGTATTCCACATATCTTAAAGGATAAGAAAATTTTAGATTTAAATTAACTTTTAATATTAATGTTATAAGGATTTATACTTTGTTTTTAATGATACATTTAACCAAAAGTAAAAACGCTGAAGAGTTACAAATATTTGTATCATAAAACATCAAATAAAACTAGCTAAATTTTTTAGTTTCAGCCTTAAAAGATACTTTAAGAATAGGTTAGTTTTTTTCCAAACAGAAATGTACTTTTTAGATGTTTACATAACATAAAAAGTGAAAGTTTTAAAGGGATGAAATATATTTTTAAGATACTTCAAGAGGCATAAAAGACAAGGTTTCCGATTGGTTACAATTTGATTTAACACCTATACCATCCTCACCGCTACCTCAGGTAGACCTCACCTATTAGTCTATTAAAATTAAATTAAAATGCATTCAGTACTTTTAACAGAGTTTCAAAATACAATAAATTTTATCACTCCTTATTTATTTAATGTTGCATAAAATTTAGAAAAGGTATCAAAAGTTTATAAGAACAGTTTCAAATAAATTGCATATTAAAAGTTAATTTTCTTCTAAATTGACATTTATTAAGTAGCCTGTCAAGGAAGTAAACGGTTTATTATCTTTTAACTGATAATTTCTATTACCTTTTAAAGTTAATGTATGCGGATATACAATACAGATATACATATGAAGAACATAAGAAAAAATTGGTTAAACACAGCCATGTTCCCTACTCAAATATTTTTAAAAATCCAAAAAAAAAAAAAGTTGTAAGTGATAAAAATATATTTCAAGTTTCTGTCTATATTAATCATAAAATTAAAAGTTTAACTTAAAAACATTCCGAAAAAATAAACAAAATGATTAGTGTATCCCTAAGTACCTCTTTTGTTACAAAGTGTAAAGAATCCTAAAATAGTTAATTTCCTCATTAAGGGGACTCAGTACCAAAATTTGGCCAAAATATCGATTTTGAGATTTTTGGTTATTAATATAGTTTATACTCCTAAAATTAATTATCCAAAATTTCAAACCGATTGGTTTATTCTAAGTTTAAAAAAAATGGGTTTTTCAAAAGCACTTTTAGCTTTTTTTTTAGTTTTGGTTTCGAAATTTTTAGTTTATATCAGTTTATATGGTTTAATAACACATATTTTTTTATAAACTGAATCAAAATTGTTTGTGGTTACTTTAATCACAATTTATGCTTGTTTAGAAACATGTAGCGCTTGTTTTATACTTTTGAACTTTTTTCATCAGTTGCAATCTGAAAATATCATATTTTTCGCGTATTTTTAAAAATAATTCAATTTTGACACCTATTTAAGTGTTTTATATTAATTTATTTATCTGTTATAAAGTAACTAACATTATTTGTGCGTTACGTTCCGAAAATTAATTTTTGAAGAAAAAAATACATTTTTTCCCGTTACTCATATTTATCTCCTTCTCGCTTAAATTTCAAAAATGTTAATTAAAACAGTACATTTTAATGTTTAATAATGTTAATAAGCATCATAAGAAAGAGTAAAAAAATAATTGAGGCGTTATTTTAGTGTTTAAAATTGTTTTCATTGTTTTGAAATTTTTGAATTGGTTTTTCTCAAAACATGGTTTTATTAGATTCAAATCCCTAAAGCTTTTTTCCTATTAGACCAAATGGTATGAAACTTGATATTTATGTTCTATAGGGTAGTTATATTAAATGTAACTTGCGAAATTATGCATTTTTGGCCCGAGTTATTTTTTACACTTCATAATAAAGCAAATATCTTAAGATTTTCTCGTTTTTGAAGAAGAAACACCAAAAAAATTTTTTTTCTTAAAAACTACTACGAATATCCTTAATCCCCCTCATAGAATTATAACACATAATATAAAGTACGTATTAGTGAAAACAGAATGAGAAAAAATTAAAAATAACGGAGGAGTAGCATTTTGAAATTATGTAAAATTTTGGACATTTTGTTTAATTTTTCAAAAAATAAATTTTTTTTTTGGTGATTTTCTGCTTAATATTGTAATATAAGGTAGCAATAGATAATTTAGCACTCTTAAAGAAAGAAAAATCCCAAATACAGAGGAAAAAAATTTTTTGGTACTGAGTCCCCTTAAGGGTCACAAACTTGACAGGAGGGTCAGTAAAGGACATGATTAAAGAATTCTAATATTTCTATAAGTTAAATCTAAGTAAACTAAATTAATAAGTAATGAAATAAATGGGGGTACTTATTCCATGGGTTTGATGGTTTGTCTCATTATACAAGTGTGTAAATTAAATGTGAAATTATAAAAATATCGAATAAAAGCAACTATACTAATGTTAATTAGCAAGAAATTATTTTCTAGTATACTCGTATGACTAGTAGTTCAAGATTAAAAATGATGCAATTGCCTTACAGCCATGTTCTTAGCCATCAGCGTCGGTGTTAAATCTTTGGTCAAAGATTCCACTAATCAGAGACAGCGAAAATCTATTCTGCTGCTGGTTAACACCAACACTGATGACTGAATATGTCAGTAAGTATCGCATGTTGACACTAAGTTTTTTTAATCACCCCAACAATAATGTAATCCAGGTTTGGTAGCTGAAAATACTCAAGATGTTATGAGGCTTAATCAGATAATTGCAGGATATCCGAGATCTAATCCTTTTTCTTCAAAACGACAAACAAGGTTTATGAACAAATCAACCTTACCTTGGATCTAAACTCCGCACCGCGAGCGCGTAACTTCACCACCAGAAGAGGAGAGATCTGAGTTGCTGCCACCGGAGCCGCACTTGTTTTAAAGCGAGAAAGGAAGACACTTTCCTCTAATAACCGAACCCGGCGATATATTCATTTCGCAAGATAGCATCTCCGCCAACGGAGCGGTGAATCAAGAAAAGAGAAGAAAAACGCCAAATTGGACCGCTGCAATGCTGACAGAACTGTGCCACACGAACGGAGAACCCCTCCAAGTGGAACGGCGGAAGAAAACACGTCCGGGTTTCCCGCCCGCGAAAGCTCTTCGTCCCATTCCGCATCCGTGATACACGGAGAGGGCGAACGTTTTGGAAAAAATTCATTCAGAGTTCATAAAAAAAAGCAAGGTTAGCCGACGTTATGAAGCACGTTCGGTCAAGTCGGTCAAATGACCTTGTTTAAACTAACATAAGTCGACTATTTTTGGGCGAAAGGTTCACTAATGCAACACGTTATATCAGATTAAAAACTGAACACCTATCATGTTTTGATGTATATGAACTCAAATGCTTTTATCAGTAAAATCCCGTGTTTAAATCTTCCTGTTTCAAACAAATCCAGTTTATAACTAATTTAAACATTGCGTATTTTTTTTACTTTAAATTTAACTGGGAAAGATTGGTTTTTACAGATTACCTAAGCTCTTTTGATGTTGCCTGAAGAGATCCAATCTTTATCTTCAAATTTTTTGACTGCACAAAATCTTTATTTTAAGCTCAAGAAGCAAATCCTTATTAAATTATAATCAATGAAATAGTTTATCGACAAGTGAGGGATAAAATGGTTAGAGTTTCTAGAGATTTTTTAAATTATGAGATTTAAAACTCATAAAAATTTAATCTTATTTTATTACATTTAAAATTTATATGCGTCGATTTGACAAAGTTTTGTAAAAATGATCTTGTATCAATGGAAAAATAAGAAAACAGCATAAATGATTGAGAATCACTAATATTACGAATTGAACATATTTATCCCGTTTTAGAGTGTATTAAGGTTAATAAGGAATGATTTTTTTGTTGATATAAACAGACTGAACTAATTAGAATCAACAGCATTAATCGACACCAAGGTAAAACGATGTTTTCTCTAAATCAGGGGTTCTCAGCCGGTGGGGCGTTATAGTAGGCACACTACGCCATAATCGTTGAAAGTTCATAATAAAACAAATTTAACATGCTCACAATTACCTATAAGTCTCCTGACTGTTTCAATTATTTCACCAAAATGTGTACTAAAATCATTGAGTTTAGTGACAGTGAAAAATCATTGATTTTATTACACGTCTTGCTTATAGTTATGTGCAATCAAGTTTTTGATAGGTTACATGTGAGTGTTAGGAGTTGACTATCAAATTTAAACGAGGTAATATTAGGTTATTACGAGCTACACATTGTAGATTATGATAAAATTTTAACATAATTCAGGGGGGTCGGCAAAATATTTGCCCTAAAAAGTGAGTCTGGTATCTAAAAAATTGAGAACCCCTGCTATAATAGAAATTTTAGATAACCAAAGTGATTTAGCTAACATAAGTATTTATCTAATCGACAGTTATGTCATCAACCAATTTTTTCAAACATACATTTAAATGTTAATACATCACTGACGATAATGGTCGAAAACTACCAAAGTTATGCAGAATATAGACCAGTAAAACGAATAAATTATTACAAAATTTTTCTCTATGGAAAAGAAGTTCACTTCAAAAGTAAAACAAACCATATCAACATGAGAAAGTATCCCGAATAAGCGCACGAGCATTCACTTAATGAGATCGAACCTGCACGAACTTTCAAAAAAACATTAATCTATCTCTCTCCGAAAAGATGTTCCAATCGACACACCTGCGAGAGAACTTTCTCTTCATGCTTCGAGAAAGAGCAGCAAAATTATCTCAATTAAGTCTGCTCTGATTAAGGCCGTTATGGAACGACGTTTACTTGCTCCATTTGTAGAATGTTTTATTAAGTTTCACGCTCACTGAATCCTCTTTTTCTTCCTCGAAAAACGAAGAGTTAAAAGGGAGACTCGCCGAAGCAGAACACTTGATTAGAGCAGCGTCTTTTCGTGCCGATTTCGATCGAAAACATGGACTGTCGAGTCGATCTATGACATAATAGATTGGAGCCATCCTGATGTATTGTAATGTAATTTGAATAACTTCCACATTCAAATTACAAACCCGATGTATGAGGTAATTGAGCTGTGGATACCCCCTAAAGACGAGGCATACCCGATTACTTCATTCTAACTTTAATATGTATCTTCACATATTAGGATCCTTTAATTAATGTAACTAATTTTTCAGAATTTATGTAAGTAGTTTTGAAAATACAGTTAACTCCGCTTAATGAGGTCATATTTGCCCAAGAGGAGAATGATAACAATATCAGATTAATAATAAGAAGCGATTTGATATTAGAAAGTTTCAAACAGTGTAACTCGAATGTTAACTTTTAAAAACAAACGTGTCGAGTCCCAATTAAAGTATTCGAAACGATTATCTAGTATGTATTTTGCATCTTTTACATTCTTAAAGAAAAGTTAGAGAGTGGAACATATAACACTAATAAATTAATGACTCATTTTGTATGATTTATGTATTAAAATTGAACTTAAACGGAAAACAAGTTTTTTAGGGGATTTGACAAAATTTTGATAGCATTAAGCGATGTACTGATACTGATTACATAAAACGATGCATTTTTGTGAAATTAAATAGGAGTGATCGGGGACCGGTAAATTTTGATAATATTAACCATGATTACATTAAAAGGAGTCGACTGTAGAACGGAACAGAATAATGGTAAGACAATTTAAATACACAAAATTTTTATTTTGTAGCGGACAACATTACAAACTTTCTTCAGTTTAATTTTTAAAAAATCTTTCAAGAATCTAGAAGAAAGTTAAAAGGGACATAAAAAGCTTTATCAAGAGGTATGGAGGTGTCAATATATACCAACTCCAGTTTTATAAATCAGTGAATTTCACGTAGAAAATACTTTAAAACTGACTTTAATGAATCACGATACGTGAAAAATTTGATAAGCGAGAGATTCGCAGATTCGGAAAAATCTCGTTTTCCTGCATAGCATTCATTACTTTAGAAGCTACATCTCTGCCGAACACTCTTATTGCGGTGAAGCCAAATGCTCGAGCGGGCGACATCACCGTTTCTCTATTTTATATTAATAAATGAAATCCTTAAAGGAAATTATATGCCGAAGGAAAACCAGGGTATCATGCCGAAATATTAAGAATTAGCATATCGCCATAACTGTTTTTTTTATAAAAACCTCTACTTAGCATTTTTTTCGCAATCTTAACTGTTTTTTAGCAAGGGGTGTGGGTCAATGACTTACTGAACAAAAGCGTTGAAACATTATGTTAACTCTCCAAAGGATAAATGGGACAGCTTTATTTTTCAAAGCTGGCTGATACTTGGAAAACAATGTTTCTAGAACATCCATTTAGAATTCTACGCGAGTTCAAAAAACATTCTTAGCATGTCTACCGGGATTCTCAGAATATAGTTGCGTAATACTACGAGTAATGTTTGTAACAAAGCTTAAGAAATGTTAGCTGAGCAGAATTTGAAATAAATATTTTCAGTTATCGATAAAAGTATTTATGTAAAGTTATTTGTACTTAGAAACAAAATGCTTTATCTAGATGGATACAAAGTAATTTCTAGATAATAGGATTTTAGGTACTACCGTATATTATCCCGTCGACCGTTCAGTGACCGTCTAATTCACAAGCACAGCAGCTTTAGAACAATATGTCGGTACGGTCGACAGGATAATACGTAAGAACCGGACTTTCTCGTAATATAATTGTCAAATACCTCTCATAGGGAATGAACGTAAATTGCAGTTGTATTCCTTGTTAATATAATACTATAATCAAACTGAGCTTCCCATTTACTAAAACCTATGCCCAAGAAAATGCAAAATGGTTATTTAAAATGCGAATAATTAATCGGACATCAATATGCATATATTATAATACTTCGAAATTAAATTTTGTTGCTTAATTTGAAGATACATAACATTTGAAATAGGATGAGGATCTGTTATTTAAATTCTTAAACCTTTTTGTCTTTCTAACCTTTGTATTATATTCTTCTAGATTGTAATTTAAAAGTTAGAAAAAAACTATCATTTTATAATACTCTAATAACGCTTAGATTTTCAAAAAATATTTGTTAGAAAACCTAGCTCAATAAGATCTTTCCATTAAATTAATATATTCCGCATATTTTAGAATCTATTAGTTTTAACTTTAGGCTCGTCACTGGTAACTCAAAAAAGCTTAGTACATTTTCTTACGGACATATGAATTCCATTTAAAAGAAAAATAAGGCCATTTGATTCATGATAATTTCTACTCTGCTGACAGCTCAATAGTTCTAAAATGCAAATCGGTATCAATTCTAAACCACTAAATTTGAAATCTATTTCTGTGAATACCGAATACAATCCTTTAAGGGTTTTCTGACATCCGCACAAGAGTTCTCTCTTTTTATTCAAAATAGATGCATATCCTGAGGCGATTTTAGTTCTTGAATGGGAAATTTTCAATGGAAAATATCCCGATATCTGTATAACGTGACCAGCGATAGAATCCCAACCATCGTATTATCTAAAAGTTATTCCGAACCACAAGGCCTATATTTGAGATTGAAGACATCAATAATATTGAACTTTAAGCGGATATTCAACCGTAGTTTCCGATATCTCGTGGTCGGAGCAGAGAAGTTTATAGAGAAGATTTGAGCGGCGAAGAGGTTTAGTTTTCCAAAGCGGATATTAAGAAATCAAACTCAATATTTTTAAATTGTATTTGCATTTATCAAATCACTGATTTTTAAAAGAGCCAAAACGTGAAGCGGTCAGAAAACCCACAAGTGATGAAGATACAGCTAATATTTTTCTGCCAAAATTGATATAGAATGATAATACAAGCCGGATCTGGTCAGTAAGGTAGGTCAAGACCCCTGCTAAAAAAAGTTTTAAGATAAAATTAGCTACATAAAAAATTTACTTACTTTCCCAAAACAGTCAGCCGCTAGCCGATTCACCGGTGAGGAGCTACACGTGTGATCGAATGAACTCTACTCACTCTCAAGGGTTGCTTTTATTAAGAAACTTCTGAGTCGCCAAAACTCACTTTCACGCCCGATTCAGAAGAGTCGCCAAACGTGGACTGAATGAAAGCTGGGGCACACAGTGCGAGTCCTGGAAAAAGGTGATCTATTTTTAAATATCCGTTTTTCTGCAGTAGGTGGTTATGTGTTCCAAGCTCAATTTTGAACTTCATTATCGGAATGATAATAATTGATGTGGGCCGGTCATTCTACCGTGAATTTCAGTAATTGACAGCTAGAGAAGGCAATGTGGAGTCGAGGGAAATTGAGGTGAAATCTACATGGGGGCATCTGTATTATTTTAAGTGTTGAGATTTCCGAAAAAGAGTATTCTCAGAGGTTAGGATTTCATTATTTTGAATAAATTATTAGGATTCATTTTAATTTAATTTATTCCCTAACAACTTCCCAATACCTTAATGACATATTATTTGTTTAGCCCTAAGAAAACGTGGAAAGACGCTAAATACATAACCACCTTGAAAATATTCCTGAAGCACTCAAACTTTCAAGCAAAAACGAGCATGCTCAAGTGCCTAGTCACAACAGTTCTGTGACATGGTACTCCAGCCGTTTCCTCAGACTATAATGGAACTTGTTTCAAAAAATGTTGAAATTTGTTAAAAAAAATTTTGTTAAGTTTTCTTTGAAATAATTTAGTTATTTAATAAAAACGTCAACTTATTGCCTTAACTTCCCACTGTGGTACCTTTAGAGTCCCTCAAAGTGGTCTTTCCTTACATAGTTTTGCTTCCAGTAACCTGTTCGAAATTCAATTCGACCAGTAAGTTCGGGTACCACTGTGATAACTATAGGAATGAGAGAAGCCCATCATATTTTACTAAAATGAACACCACTTGGAATAGTTAAGTCAATTTAACATTTTCCGTAATTAACTTAAAAATATGGAAGAGAATATTAAGTTTTTTCTTCTGCATACTGCCTACTAAGAAGGGAAAACTAGTTTTACAGTTACAAAAAGATAGCGGCACTTAGAAACCAACTGGAATTCAAAGAATATTCTGTATTACATAATTTTACTTTAGGTGCATATCTTTATTAGTTACAAAAAAAAAAACACATTGTGAACCAAATTGTTCACAATATTACTCCCATACAGACTAAAAACATCTAGAAATAAGCACCTAAAGATTGTTTCTTAATTCATCCTACTAAACCCTTAAAGACAAATTGATACAAAATTATAGAATTTGTCTCATCTGTTATATTTTTTAAAAACTTAAGCATGTTTTTCTGAAATTTTAAAAGCACATAAAAAAAGATTTTATCAATACAAAAAAACAGTTGATTTTTGATTTTTTTTTATTAAAAAAATTCAAAGATTTATTTGATTTAAATCAGATTTTTTTTACAAAAATGAATTAACATTTTTGTACTTTCTGAAACTGATTAAAATATATTGATATTATAATTTCTATATGATCTCTAGTTTTTCATATTTTAATATCACATTCTAATATACTTCATGCATTAATTAATAAACTTAATTCAATAATGGAAGCAATTCACAGCCATCTCATTGGTGAGATGCCTGTCCTTAAGGGGTGAATTAATTATACTGTTAGGTACTAAAACTTTTATTCTTTTTTCAAAGCATGACAATGATTATATTTGACACATTACTTAAAAAAAGTCATGCCTGATTTTTGCATAAAAATTGAAATTAATCTACGAGTTATATTAATTCAGTTAAATTAAGTTTACTCTAAGTATTATTTGTTAATTTCTTTAAAATAATGATTAGTTAGGAATAAAAAAGTTAATCAATATAACTATTGATAGTCTTGTAAAACATAAAATTGCATTGAAAATATGCTTTTGATAAAAATCATAAGTTTTGCAAAACTTGAAACCACAAATTTTTAATAGGATTTCAATTTATGCTAATTTTAAATACTTGATTCCTAAACCCTGTTATTTAACCCTCTTCATCATCAAGGGTTAATCAAAACAGTATTAAAACTTATTCTTCAAACTGTAGGGAATTTCATGAAGAGAATCTTTAACTTTTCCATCCATTACATATTAACAGAGTTTAAAAAATAACTATAATGCAAATAATCTTGCCGGTCATTTTTTAAAAGCATGCAACAAGTTAATTTATATACATGTCATAGAATATACAGGGTGTCCCGTAAATGATGTGTCACACTTCTAGGGGGGATAGTAGACACCTAGACGAGTCAGAATCACATAGGACTTAGGGGTCCCAGACCCAATCCCAGGGAGTTAAAAATGGAGCGACACCCCAAAACAATTATTGAAAAATTCAATTTGTAGAAGAACTGCTATTGGTAAAAATGTAATTATGGTCTCAAATTTTGCGGTTTATTATGGTCTTCAAAATTATCTTGACAGTTTTCAATTTAAAATTTTTTTTATTACGAAAAAAGTTAAAAAACAGCAAAAAAATGTGAAAAATATGCCAAAACTTTATTTTGTTTTCCAAAATCCTTTCTTTCGATTTGATAATCTGAAAGAGCATAATTAATTAACCTTAAGTCCAAAGTTTCACGTAAATAGCATCAGTATTAAACGCTTGAGAGCCTGTTAAAGTTAGTTTTATGGGAGCAAAAACGGCTTCGGAAAACGAACGTTTAGGGACAATCTACAAGTTACGGATAGATGTCTGCCAACTTTCATTCCTCGCCCGATTTGGCGAGACAGGAGATGAGTATGAAAATATCTGAAATGCGCCAATTGAACAATTTGGCGGGATGAAAATTTCAAAAGCGTAAAATGTTGATTCTTAATTCTTATTATTTTTAGAAAACAAGAGATTAATTAATTTAATTAAAAAATTTTTTGAACATAAAGAACAAACATGATTTTACTACTGATTTTTAGGAACTATCGATCTTAAAAATCAATAGTATTATGAATTGTTAGAAATTATCTGATAGTATCGATAGTTTTTTATTCAATCGATAGTTGTGTTAGTTTTACAAATGTATCAATCATGCAAACAGCATTACTACTTATTGCGTTTAATGAGAAAAACTGTACATTTGATAACTTAGGTAAAAAAAACAGAAGAATCTGTTATTTACAAACAAGGTTCGTAAAATATCTTTTGTACATAGTGGGGATACGTCAGTCGGTGGATCCTCAATCGCTAGGTTCCTGATTTCGGGTTGCGATACAAGGGTGGTTCCTATTAATTAAAGAATGATATAATAAGCAAGTGGGTATGCAGGGTCTCCCCTCAACTTCCGATATAAGAAATTTGCAAAATAAAAGAATGCAGGTTATTGAAAGTTATGACAAACCTAAGATATTGCTTATCGGACGGTGAGTGGATAGCCCCCATACACTTTGCTTATTCCCCATTGACATTTCTCGATTAATAGAAACCAATCTTGTATCGCAATTCGAAATCACGAACCCAGCGATCGAGGATCCGCCGACTGACCTATCCTAAAGCAGGGGTATAATGAAAAATAACGACAAAAACTGTTTACAAAAAGTGTTCAAAGTTGGCATGGTGGTTCACTTTTTTATGGGATGGGAATTATTTTGAAAAAAATTAGTAAATTAATTAATTTACTTAAATTTTTGCCTTCGATTTCAGACCGTCACAGAAGTCTAGAAGATAAATGTTTATTGAACTTAACAAAACAGAGACTTAAGAAAAAATAAGTTGTAACTATCCCTTTTGCTAAACAAACATTGCTTATTTTCTTAGGTATAGTAACAATTTTTTCTTGAGTGTCTGATTTGATAGCTTGAATACATTTACCTTTTAGACTTCTAGTGACGATCCGAAAACTAAGGCCACACATCACCAAGGAAGTTTGAACTATCTGTAGAAGCGTAGGTTGGCGAGGAATCTTGTATCGCAAATAATGTTGGTAAATTTGGCGAGCATCTATCCGTAACTTGTAGATTGTCCCTGAACGTTCGTTTTCCGAAGCCGTTTTTGCTCCCATAAAACTAACTTTAACAGGCTCTCAAGCGTTTAATACTGATGCTATTTACGTGAAACTTTGGACTTAAGGTTAATTAATTATGCTCTTTCAGATTATCAAATCGAAAGAAAGGATTTCGGAAAACAAAATAAAGTTTTGGCATATTTTTCACATTTTTTTGCTGTTTTTTAACTTTTTTCGTAATAAAAAAAATTTTAATTGAAAACTGTCAAGGTAATTTTGAGGATCATATTAAACCACAAAATTTGAGACCATAATTACATTTTTACCAATAGTAGTTCTTCTACAAATTGAATTTTTCAATACTTGTTTTGGGGTGTCGCTCCATTTTTAACTCCCAGGGATTGGGTCTGGGACCCCAAATCCTATGTGATTCTGACTCGTCTAGGTGTCTACTATCCCCCCTAGAAGTGTGACACATCATTTACGGGACACCCTGTAGAGAAGAAATTTGTTAATATAATTTACTGTTAAAAAAAATGGTTCAGAATCTCAAGAATGGTTTCATTATAGCTGAATTTTTTAAGTTTTAAAGATTTACATGCAAGTTAACGCTAGAAAAAATCAGAACTTTTCTTAAAAAACAATTTATTTCATTATAATTACATATTTAATAGTTTGTATACCTACAGATTATTTGAACTGCTTAAAGAATGTTTAGATTTTAAGCAGACAGAAATAAAATCACTTAAGTACAGTGATGACAGATAACTGATTGTTCAGATTAGTCACTAGCAGAATCATACACGACAGCCAAAATTATAATAAACAAAACAAACACTGTGAAAGTATGTCCTACATTTGATTTTGCAGCATTATTAGACGCAAATTGCACACGAACATCTCATGTTGCATACATATTTTTGTCTAATAGTGGCAGCCAGAAATTAAATAGATATCATTCATTCATTAAATCACTATCTGACAAGACATACTCCATTCCTTTGATAACAAGTATAAAATACAAAATATATTAACAACCAGTTTTTCATTATTTACTCAAATTGGCTTAGACATAACCAACAAAAAAGAATGATAATATACAATTCATCATGAAGTATAAGCAGTTAAAATTACTTAGGATATGAAGCTAGAATAAAAAAGAACATGACCAATAAGTAGGGCTCGAAGGCGCTGGCTGCATTTTGGTATTGAATATTTCGACGCACATCCTTTCATGATTTTACAAATTGGGCACATAAAATATTTAGTTCTCATTACGATTCATTTTAAGCTTATTTGAGCAACATTCTAGCAGACAAATTATAAGTGAGTGTAACATGATTTTGTACCAGCAAATTTAAGATTATTGAAGCTATCTCATTCACAAGCAATTAACTACCCTGCTTATTGGTCATGTTGGTCGAATCAATGCCGTTGTGCCTCCAAAAGTTGATCAAAAGTCTGCTCTTCAAGTCAATCAAACTAGATGAGAATCAACAAGTGCCAGGGTTGAGAATTGTCTCCTTCCATGTGGCAGCACCAATAGGGGAAGAAATGGAGGTTTCCAACTGAGTTTTCTCCAGCAAGATGACTGGTAATTATCACACTACATTTCATTTGGTAGCATTTCTAGAGCCTAGAAGTAAAGGATGTTTTAAATATTGCAGAAATGATAGCACTTATTCAGCTTATGACATATGAATCCCAAAAATAAAGAGAAGCAATGCCTGAACCATATTTACTACAACATTATGACTTTGAATCAAAAAATATTTTTAAAACACTAGTCACCATTCATTAGCACAGATTTTTTTCCCAGAAGAAAATATTTAATAATTTACCATTTTATGACTAGGGAAAAATAGCAGGAATTTTTGCCAAATCTGTACCATATCAACTATTTTCAAATTTCAACTCTTTCTGGTGATTCATTTCCTGTAGAATTGCTAATTTCCCCCAAGTGCATTCAGCTCTCACAAGCAACTGTTTCATTTTTAAAGCAGGTTAATTACTTTCCCCTAACTCTAGCTACCACTTAGAACTAAAAATACAATTTTAGTCCAAAAAGATTGAAACTACACAGCAACATCTTGCAATGCAAAGGATACAATTCTCAACATAAATTATTCACCTATGGATTTACATCAACCAAACCTATTTTTTTTTTTATCATACAGATGCTACTAATTTTTAACAAACATAAATAAACAAGAAATTAAGAGGGAACCCACTGTAAGTAGCTTTAACTCCATTACATACAAGGGAAAAACCCACTGAACTGATACATAGATTTCAAAGAATTTATTTTCTTACCTTTAAGTTCCATATAACCATTTTCCCATCCATAGCAGTTGTACAAAGTTTGGTTGTATTCTGTTTTGTTCCGGCATATATTGTTAAGCTGGTTATGGCATTTTGATGAATTGTGTCTAATAATGTATCAACATTATTTTCTACTATGGCACGTTTATCCATGTCCCGGAATTTTCTCATAGCACTGGGAAAAGATATATTGAAAGGAATAAAGTTTATGTATGAAAGATAAATTACACAAGAAAGAGAACTTTGAATATAAAAAGCAAAACTGATTTAGGTATACTACAAATTTACTATCACTACTGTATTACTTATACACCTCTTGCTTTTGGTGATAAGTTTGCAAATTGGTTACAGTTGGTTTAAGGGCTTACCTAAATCCATCTGCTTCCCTTTTTAGTGATTTATCTATTTTAGTAGAAAAAGATAATTTTCCATCAACATACTGATAAAGCATAGGACAGCAATCATGACCCTATTAAAATAAAATGAACAGAATAAATTTCAAACACCAAAAGTAAAAAAAAAATATATTTGGAACTAATGTTCTATCGTTAACAGTGATTTGATAGAAAAGCTGAATGATTTTTAATTTAGCTTTGAATTCAATTCAGTATTCATCCATAAAATATGTCTAACAAATTAAAGTGTTAAGTTGTCAATTATCGCTCATGATCAACTCTCTCATATTAAGATTTATGCAGTGTTGCATAATATTTTACATTTGTATTGCTTAGAATTCCTTAATCAATGAATGTATATAAATTTAATTTTACAACACAAAATAACCACATAATATATTAAACCATGAAAACTACTTTAAAACACATAAATCTTCCTTAAATTTATCCCCCCCTTCTAATGCTTTCTTAATCTCAGTCGGGATTTGAAGTGGTAAAATAAAGCTGAAAAAATCATTGTGTAAAATAACAAGGGGAGGAAATACTCACTGCAGCAATAATACTAGAATTGGAAATCCAGGCACAGGTGAGGAAAGGAAGGAACTGGGTTTTAACTGTGATTAATCTAAAAAAAAAGGAAATTGGTTTTAAAATGTTATTGACAGAAGAGTTATAAGATTAATTAGGATACATAACAAGGATTTCTAGACATTCAGTTGTGCCAAGGGCTGTTTAAGTGACCCATATATTCTTATCCCCAACCACTCTTGGTTTGAATAAGATGTCCTAAAAATTCAAAAATAATTTTTTGGGTTTTGTGAAATAATTTATTGGGGAGTAGAAAATAACCTTCCGGTAAGTAAAAATTAACTCATTTTCTGATCACTAAAAATAAAAGCGTGGGCGCTAGTAATTTATAATTTTACATAAAAGAAAAAGAGAACTTAGAATAAATAGTGAATAGATAATTACTAGCGCCCACGCTTTTATTTTTAGTGATCAGAAAATTAGTTAATTTTTACTTACCGGAAGGTTATTTTCTACTCCCCAATAAATTATTTCACAAAACCCAAAAAATTATTTTTGAATTTTTAGGACATCTTAATAAAAGCGTTTTTTTAAAAAAGCCTTTTTTTTACTTATTTTATTTTCTACTTTTTAGTCTTAGAATTTTGCCTAAAATCTTAATTTTTATTCCAATTGTTGGTATGTAATTAGTAAAACCCCTTAGAATTTAATGCTAAAAATTTAAAACATTACCCCTCTATTTAGGTACTTATAAAATTTTTCAAAGCAAGTCATTTGTAAGAAATAAACTTTTCCAAACACCAGTGAAGAATTTACAAAAAAAAATATTCCAAATGAAAGAGATTTTATAATTTCTTTTTTACTGAAAAAGCGCAACCCCCCATGCAAACATATTCAGTATTTCTTTAAGCTATAAATAATTCCATCTGAACGAAAGCGAAATCTAAAAGAAATGAATAGCAATAACTGTCATAATAAAAGCATCGAAACTCCCATTTATCCATCAAATGAAAATAAAAAGTATTTCCAAGCTTTTAGAACAAGTGGTATAGGTTTAAATTCACATTACTATCTTCGTTAATTATCTTAATTGAAAGGTAATAATTCAAGGTTTAAAGATTGAATATAGTTCAAATATATATAATACGCCGTTGTATAAGTTTTGGGGGTCATATTCCTTTTAGAGCGTCTTAAATTCGAGTTAATCGGATAATCAAAAATACTCTTTAATTACCTTAATTACGGAAGTTTTGACTAGCTGACAATTGAATATTGCATTGTCATGAATATTACACCATGCTGCAAAGTTTCAAGGCTTAATATCATTTAGAAGTACCTGAAATTTTATGTGCAATAATCTAAATGACAACCTTAAAATTTGCATAAATTTGTCTTTAATTTCTTTAATTATTTTAAAATTGCCGTTTTGATGATTGAATATAGTAGTACTATGCCTATTACACTATTGTTCCTTTTTTTGGGAGCTAAAATATTTTTTAAGGGTCTCAAAATCGAGTTAATCGGATAATCGAAAATACTCTTTAATTCCCCTAATTACGGAGATTTTGACTAGCTGACAATTGAATATTGCATTGTCATGAATATTACACTATGCTGCAAAGTTTCAAGGCTTAATATTATTTAGAAGTACCTGAAATTTTATGTGCAAGAATCTAAATGACAACCTTAAAATTTGCATAAATTTGTCTTTAATTTCTTTAATTATTTTAAAATTGCCGTTTTGATGATTGAATATAGTAGTACTATGCCTATTACACTATTGTTCCTTTTTTGGGAGCTAAAATATGTTTTAAGGGTCTCAAAATCGAGTTAATCGGATAATCGAAAATACTCTTTAATTACCCTAATTACGGAGATTTTGACTAGGTGACAATTGAATATTGCATTGTCATGAATATTACACTATGCTGCAAAGTTTCAAGGCTTAATAAAGTTTAGAAGTATCTGAAATTTTATGTGCAAGAATCTAAATTTTTTGCGATAATTTACCGTTAATTAATTTAATTACTTGAGAATTTTCGTTTCGATGATTGAATATAATAGTACTATGCCCATTACAGTATTGTTCTTTTTTTGGGAGCTAAAATCTCTTTGGAAGGGTCTCAAATGTCAGTTTTTCTGATAATTAAAAATACTCAATAATTAACTTAATTTTTTGGTTATTGATTAGATAATAATTGGATATTGGAGTGTCATGAGGGTTACATCGTTGTGTAAAGTTTCAGGGCCCTGACATATCAGGAAGTGCCTGAAAATCGAGTTGTAAGATTTCACCCGTGACCTTGGCCCAGAGCAAGTCTAATAAAAGCGTTTAAAAAAGATATAGTAGTTTTTTAAATATGAATTCTAGCATAGAAAAGGAACAACACTGAAGATTAAACCAAAAAAGAAACAATACAAATTATTACAAACTAATAATACAAATTATTAATTCATTTGATTGGCATAACTGATGACAATACAGTATACCCCTGTCATCTTGAACTTTGATAACTCAAAAACCTAAAGATCTATAAAATGTTTTCCTTACTTGAAATTAAGTATATACTTTCATGTTGATTTTTATCTCCATGTTGAAGAGACTTTAATCAAAACCTTGATAAGTTGGATTTCAAGGGGTTGTAAAGTGTTGGAGGATTCTTCTCCTTATATCCCTCATGATTTCAAATCTGATTTAATTTACAATAAGTTAAACTATTGGGGGAGGGACATAGCCTTGGAAAGTCCCTCCGAAATATTTATTAACTGGCAACAAGAAACAAGAAGGCAACAAAGAAGCCTCCCAAATATTTTTCCAACTTAAAAACAGGTAAAAGCAAAATTGATCATTTAAAAAAATACATTCCTAGAACACTGGAAATGTGTTTAACCCTTTCTAAGGATCCGATTTCAAAAATTTCCTGGAGGGCCCCACAAGGTAAAAATATAGCAAGTCAACCTACAGTTTAAAAAGTACAACACTTACTCCATGTTACGTTCTGCATCACACACAGTAACTGTACTGTCATGGCTAACCCAAGCCAGCTTGGATCCATTAGATGAAAAGCTTACACAGTGCACCCAACCATCTGAAACAAAAAGCGAACATAAGTAATTAAGTTTATCAACAAAGTTAAAGGGAAGCAAGAAATAAGATGAATTATACTCACTATTTGGAAATTCTGCCATCAAATGTGCAAGAGGCATTTTGAAACCCCAGACAGTAGGCTCAGGTTTTGTATCTATTTCTTTGATATAGGCAGAAAAAACTCTGAAAAAGAAAATAGAGGCTAAGATTTGAAACCCAGTTCAAGGGGAAAAAATCTGAGTGAAACTGATAAGAACTTACCTTGTTTTGAAGTCTGTAGACCCACATGCAAGTAATACATTATTAGGATGCCAATCAATACTGAAATAAAGGAAAAGTTATTAAGTAAAATGAAAAATTTGGGGGGAAATTACAAGCTATTCATTAGAAGTCTTTCATTTTCTAGAGACAAATATATAATTTTTGAACAGAAAATGTACTGAAGAACTCTAAAATAGTGGTTATAATTTAAATATGGCTAAGAAAAATAACTAATCAAATATTTAACTTACGTAGTGACTGTTGAACGTATAGGCTTTTTGATGTGTTTGCTCAACCACCAATCATTACCCTCTTCAAAAAAACATACTGAAATTAAACAGGCTCCACATCCAACAGCAAATTTAGTTTCTGAAATACAACACAGTACACCAATTATAAATTAAAACTGTTTTAAAATTAAAAATCTAAGATTTTATTCAAACCTAAACATGCAAGTCTTAAAAAGAGATAAACTGTCTAATGTTACACATAAAACCACCAGATTACAAAGTTAATTTTTGGTTTTCCTTATCTGTTAAAATTAATATTTCAATAGACTTTTACAAAGTTTAAAATCTTTTTTATAAATCTGAAAAATGACATTACAAATTAATTTTCAAGATTTCACTTTGAAAATTCATAAAGTATATTTCTCTTGTAAAAGATTATATTTAGGAAACATTGATATCTTTCACGAAAATTTCTAACCCTGTTCATGAATTTTTTAGTTATGAATTTCTACTATATTTAATGTAAATTATTTTCTATTATAATGCTGATAAGTGCTAAAAGCTACTGGAAACAATAGTGTGCTAGCTGTACTTAGGTACCAATGATATAGGCAGTTTATACAAGGAATACCAGGGAACGAAACCTTCAGTAGGATAAATTGGAGTATAAAAAGAAATATTTGCAAGCAAATTTGTTACTAACACAATAATTTCTAGATTTTTATATAAAAAACCTCATACCATTAGGTGACCACCGAACACATGTGGCTGCTCTATTTATTCTTAATAAAACTAGAGTTGGTTTCCATTTATCTTCTACTTTAGTCCACACATATGCATTTCGATCCTAGCAAAAAGACATAACAGGTATAGCTGAGAATCATAAATGATAAGAAATTATATTAAGAAAATCTACTGAGCTAAGATCAAACTAGTTTGAAAGAAAGTTAGCATTCTGAAGTTACAGAGCTTGCTTAACTGATATAATCTGTTAAACTATTTTAATTATTTTCTAAGTATCTGACTAACTTATAACCAAGGGATTATCATTTAAAAACTAAAAAATATTTCTTTTTTCCAATAACTTTAGAAAAAGTAGTCAAATACTATTTAATTAATTTATCCTAAAAATAACTATAGGAATATTTACCGCTGAACAAGTTACTATTCGGTTAGTGTTAGGTGCCCAATCAATGCTTGTCACTCTCAGGTCATGTTGAGAGAGAACGTTATTGCAGTTCCATCTATCACTTTCTCTGGTATAAATGTGAACTTCATTGCTATTAGGTGAAAGTGCTACTTCTGTAAAGAGACAAAATATAAGCTTGAAGGTTGACTTAGACAACTAAAGTACTGAATATAAAACAAGTATTTTACCATTAAAAGCAGATTCTTAGGTTGAATTAAGGAGTGTATGAGTCTTTTTCTTAGTTCAATAAGGGGGTATCAAAAATCCTAAATATGCCCTGAAGTATTTATCTTTAAATTTGTTACTTTTGTGTTTTAGGAATGCTTTTAAAAACATTGGATACTCATTTTCAGTTTGAAATCATTGTTATAAAAATAAAACACAAAATTAATGACAATCATAAAAATTTGGCATCATTATAATTTGGAAGATATTATTTTTTATCACAAACAATTTATCTAAATCACAACATCTATTTCACTGAAGAAAAAATTTCACTGAAAATAATTTCCACACTATTACAAAATTTTTATTTTACTGACAAGTATTTTTATAACCTTACTTTAATGAATATTATATGAAACTTAGTACATACACAACAAAGTATATTTAGGGTTAAGTTTATAAAACAACTAATCTCTTGAATTTGTTTTATAATAAAATTTCTAAGTTAGAAATGCCTCATTGATTAAATTTTGAGTACACAGGAAATACAACAAAATATTACTAGGTTAGATTGTTATTAAATAAAGTTAAACAAGAGTATGGTAAATCCAAAGAATCATAACCATGGTGAAGTTTGAGGTATGAGGAAGTTTTTTTAATGGTTATTGGCAAAAAAAACATTATGTTTCCTATATGCAGTCAGGTTGCAAAGAACCTTGATACTTCATCACCACTCTTTTCTATTGGCCCAGATTCTTTGGATTTTCCCAAAAGTAATTAATAACAGATGATCTTCACAAGAAAAAATTATAAGTTTAGGAACTCACGAGTTCTGTCATTGTTCCATGCATGGCATGTAATTGGATCAACGCCAAAGTTGTGAACTTCAGTCATCAGGAATGCTGATTTAAGACACTAAAAATGCATGATAAGATTTAATTACTTAACTGTTTTAGGTTCTTACATATTACCCTGTCGATTGTGCTGCTGAATCTGAATAAGTTATCAAACCTCATTGACTGTTCTACGGACCTGGAAAAAGTGCCTGAACCTACGAACCTGGTTCGGGGGAAGCCCCCGCCAGCTCCATAGGAGCAATACATTAGGTTCGGGGGAAAGTTACAGCTTTTTCCAGGTCCGCTGTTCTATAGCTATGGCGCTGAATTTGACGGTCGCTGAACAGTCGACAGGATAATAGAGAAGTACACAGATTGACAATAAAATCAAGTGACATCAATTTTACAAACAATTCAAGTATTAATGAATGATTTCCTTGCAGTCAATATGTTTTTGTTGAGTGAGTCAAGATGATTCACTAAACAAGAATATATCGGCTTCAACTACTTTAAAATTGAGTTTTTTGAAATTTTTCAACAAAATTAATAATTGTAACATATTTAAAAAAAAGAAAAAATCAATAAAACTAGGGTAAATCTAAAGAAACCAGTCATGAGGGACATTTTGGGCATTGCCAGAATCCACTATTTTATTGCCCTTTTTGAGGCCAGGCCCAGTTTCTTTGGATTACCCTTAAACTTGTAAAAACACTTGTATTAAATATATCTGGCCATGGCTACATTTGAAGCAAGAACTAAATTAGACAATTGTTGTCTGCAACTCTTTTCAAAAGTGGTCTAAATACTGCAATTACACATTGAAAATAGTTCAGCAACAATCAAAGATGAAATGCACTATTACTAAGTGACTATCTGGTGATTAAAGTGAAACTTTAAAAAGTTCTAACATTTATATTTAATAAGATGTTCAGTCTCACAGTTGATAATGACCTATTTAGGTACAGCAGGCGAAAGCATTCAGGTAAATCATCAAGCAAAAGGAACTCAGAAGTTACAAATACGATGATTACAATTTTCAAATGTTTTTCCAAAGGTTTAATAAAGTGCTTCCTCGCCACGCCCGCTCTCATGAATTTACTTCCACTTTTTACGTCTACGTACAACTAAGCCTACATGACTGATCACTTGGGTCAATTGATAAGAGGTAAAAACAAGCAAATAATAAATAATGATTAATTGAAAAGAAAGAACCGGTAAAAGAACATCGAAAAAACTTACAGTTGAGAATTTATCTATTAGATCCTCGTTTCTTTGACAATTGGCTGTAAACACAGCCCAAAAAGTACTCACTCCTCTTCACCAACAAACCCACCGGTGTTTAGTTTGATACCGGAAATTAGTAAAATTACAATGGAGAAATGCCCTTGAAGAACAAATGGGATTCAAACATTTAAAAAGGCATTAAAGAGGAAAGACGAGTTTATAATAATACTTTTTCTTCTGTAATATATGCTATTTATGCGATTTATTCTCAAAGGGGAAGCACCTTCCATGTCAAATGACCAGAATAGGACCCTTCTTAATTCCCCTAAACAAAACTAAGACTTTTCACTACTTTCATAGCAATATATAATATGATATATAGTAATACAGTAGTTAATATATGATTTAAAAGCTTACAAATTAGATAATTATCTTTTTAATTATCTGAAAAAAAAAATGTAAAAATATTTTGAAGAATTTTTTCTCAGTGGCAATAGTAAATTAGTTGTATATAAACAAAAAAAAAGAAATAGGTCAGCGGTTGCCGAAAGAATGGCGGGATTTTGAACTGTTAAATTTCGAACATTTTTTCTAATGGTTTTTTGTTTACGTACCTGCTTTGACGTGCTGAAATTTGTATTGTGAATTGAATAACGTTTTGTTTGAAGTTTTTGGATAAGAAAACCAACTGATAGTCTAGGGTAAAACAAATAGGCAGAAAAAATTAGCTGAAACTGGTGCAGGTTAGTGCTAAGCCTAAGGATGGGAATGCCTGGGGGCGGTTCCCCGCCAGAGGCCGAGTTGAACTCCGAGGAGAGAATGGACGATGGAAAAGCGAATATTTTCATGAGTAACTACACCGTTAACGAACAAATTGAATATGGAATAAGAAATAGAACTAACATCTTCGTGATTGTGTTCAGTCCCTCCCAGGGAAAGATACCAAGAAACCCCAAGGAAATAAAAAACTCGTTCAGAAACATATCAAACCCAAAGAATATACAAGAACTCGTACATGCAAAGGACGGGAAAATCCTCGTGATAACTCCAAATGGGAAAACTGCTGCTGAGTTAACTAGAATAAATAACATAATCGGATACAAAGTTAATGCAACGATCCAATCTGAAAGTAATACGACAAGATTCCTGCTATATGATGTATCAAAAGAAAATACCCTAGAAGAAATTAAAGAAGAGTTGGAAGCAGAAAACGATTTTAAAGTTCAAAGTATTCGAAGATTTACGAAGCGAGTCAACAAGACAACAGAGCCCAGCGAAACGGTCTTGATCACAATTTTCGGAAGATTTGTCCCGAAATATGTCAGGATGTGGTTAGAAATCGTTGAAGCTAAACCATTTTGGGACAAACCAAGACAGTGTACAAAATGCTTCAAATATAGTCATCCCACTAAGTTCTGCAAAAGCCCACAATTGTGTAAAGATTGCGGATTAACCCACGATGACGACAAATGCCAGGGTCCAATGAAGTGTGCACTTTGTAATAGTAGCAACCATCCAGCAACCGACAAAGAATGCGAATTCTACAAAAAGGAATGTGAATTCCTGAAATTCAAAAGTCTAAACGGTCTCACCTTTGCAGAAGCTAGAAAACAATTCAGAAGTGACAAAAGTACATATGCGAAAATTGTAAGCAGCTCAGAACCAAACTCATCAATCAAAACTGAAGAATTAAAAGCTTTTCTAAATGACAAGCTAGAAGCCCAAGAGAAAAAAATAGAGCTGGTCACTGGAATGTTGACAGCACAAGAAAAACAATTCTCTGTGATTTTACAGTCTTTTGCGGCCCAAATGTCAGCAATGGTCGCTGAGACTTTCAAGGAATTGAGTACTAAGATCATGACTGAGGTCTGCACAGAAATCAGCAAGCAGATATCGATCAATTTAGATGCTTCAAGAGACTCGCCGCAAAAATCTAAAAAACAAAGGGGCCAAAAACCGGAAATCAATGTCAACGAAGGCAAGAAAACACTGGAGCAGTACCGAAATGAGCATGTGTTATCCCCTGCTCACTTAAAGGCAAATCCGTTCGCCTTTAATCAGGGGGAATCTAGAGGATGATCGACCCCGTGTCTTTTGTTTTTAGGTTCTAGGAATAAGCCAATTCCTTTTTAATATCTGTCTCTAAGGAACTCTTTCCTATCGGGGATGCTTTAGACAAAGTCAGTCAAATTTTTATGTTCAAAATTCACTTTCTCACTAATACAGTGGAACTGTCGTGGCATAAGTAACAAGAGACATTGGCTACTGAAGAACCCCTTTAGGGAGACTTCGATTATTAATTTACAGGAAACCTTTTTAAAACCTCACATGGATTTCAATATACAGTCAAAGAATATTTTTAGGTTGGACAGAGAAGTGGCCCAGGGCGGCGGCTTGGCCATAGCTATCGAAAACAAGCTACCATTCAAGGTACTTCAAACTGATTTACCACCCAGCTCAAACGAATGCCAAATAATATCAACAAAGGTAAAAGGGCATAACTTATCAATTGTAAATATTTACTCTCCGCGTGGCAAATTTAACAAAGACTGGCTGAACGGAGTGATGAAAAGCCTCAAAGAACCTTTCATAATTACAGGGGACTTCAATGTCCATCACAAGAACTGGGGAGCGTCCAAGGATTCACCAGGGTCAGAGACCCTTGTAGAATGGATTACTGAAAACAACGTGTGTATTTTAAATACCAAAACTCCAACTCATTGTACATACAACTCCTCTTCCTTACTCGACCTCACAATGTGTTCTCCGGACATCTTTCCGGAACTGGAGGTGGAGGTATTGGACGATTTACACGACTCGGATCATTTTCCAGTCCTACTAAAATGGAGAAGATGGGATACCAACCTTAGTGGAACCATACGATATAGATGCCACTGGGAAAACTTTAAGTGCGAGATAAACAAGGCTCTAAATCAACAAGATATAATAAGCTATGACACCTTCCTAGACGAGTGTCAAACAAGTTTTACAAAATGTAGGGAAAAACAAATCATGAAAGAGGCATCCCTACCCCCATGGTGGAACTCCGAATGTAGTAAACTGCTCTGGCAAAAAAGACACTTTTTCAAGGAGGCAAGAAAGCACATGTCTCTAGAAGAATGGCTGAGGTACAAACGGACAGCGTCAAAACTTAGAAAGGTGATAAGGAAGGCGAAAAACGTTTTCTGGGAATCGACGTGTAGTGAGGCTGGAAAATCAGGAAGAATATACAGAATTATAAAGGCAATAAATGATAGAAAAGGAAAAAACCAAACACACCACACCAGTTATATGGTTCTGGTTGACGATCAAGGAAATGATATTTTTGACCCTATTGAACAAGGCGCCCTTTTCGAGCGGTTCATAGCAGGTGAGGAAAACTCTGAAGGAATTCCCCTCGATTTCAGCTCTACTGGTTTTGGAATTGGTACCGAAGCGATGGAGGCGAACTTCACCGTGACCGAGTTTGTAGAAGCGATAGCTGCAACAAGGGCAAAAGCCCCAGGAGAAGACGGTATTACCGTTAGAGTTTTTCAGAATCTGTCTCAACCAAACAAAGAAAAAATTTTACAAATCTTCAACAACCAGTGGAGGGAAGGAAATATCCCAGATTCATGGAAAGTTTCAGTGATAGCCCCAATATGCAAGCCAGGAAAACAGCCTCAAAGGAAGGAATCATATCGTCCTATCTCCCTCACGTCTGTTCCTTGTAAAATAGTAGAAAGAATGCTTCTCAAGAGATTAATGGACTTTGCACTAACCAATAATCTTTTTAGCAGGAACCAATTTGGCTTTATGCCTTTCAGAGATTGCCAAACGGCTTTGAAAATTATGTACGAGGATCTCATGGAGTGGAGAAGTTCTTCAGAACATGTATTTCTTGTCACTCTCGACATCCACAAGGCTTATGATACCGTCTGGCAGGATGGTCTCATTCACAAGTGTCTGGACCTCGGGATACCTGGAAAAACGTGCAAATTCATCCACAATCTCATTTCCAACCGGACAGTTAAAGTCAAGTGGAGGAATATCATTTCAAGAGGGATAACTAACAGCAAAGGAATCCCACAGGGGAGTGTGCTCTCCCCGTGTCTCTTTTCCTTATACATGACTGACCTACATGAAGCAGTCGGCGAGGAGGTAAAATGTATAACATATGCAGACGACATAATAATATATGCAAAGGACAAATCTGAAAAACAAGCAATAAAGAAAATTCAAGTAGCCCTAGACCGACTTAAGAAATGGTGCCAATACAACAGGCTTGAAATTATGCCGGAGAAATGCTCCATGATAAATTTTTCACGGAAAGCAAACACAGAGAATGTCAACGTCTTCATAAATAACTCACCGATTCCAATAGTTAGAGACATAAAGATCCTCGGCATATATTTTTCTCAGAACTTAACCTTCCATAAGCACTTCAACTATCTAAAAGGAAAATGCTTCAAAAAAATTAATGCCATTAAGGCAATATCAAGTCATAAATGGGGTGCCCGCACCGAAATCCTAATTCAAATTGTTAACCAAGTCATCCGCAGCATCATTGAATATGGCAGCAGCGTCACTACCTCTGCGTGTCAATCATCGAGAGCTCGGCTGGAGCCGATTTATAACGAAGCCCTCAGGGTGGCGGCTGGTTTACAAAGGTGGACCCCTATCCCGGTACTCAAGAAAGTTACAAACCAACCTTCAATTCAAATACGCCAAAATTACTTAACTACTAAATTTTATATAAAACACTTTGCCTTAAAAGAAGAATCAACCCTCTACCCGAAGATGATAGACAAGCTAGCGGACACGGATATGAACCCCAAAGGCAACATGAAAAACATGGGAGACGTTTGTGCTCTACTTTCCTCCTTGAGGGTTGACCACCAAGAATTGATCCAGCATCTCCAACGGTCCCATAGATATTGTAAAGCTAACTTCCACATCGCTAATTTACCTTTCCAAAACTCAACGATTCCACAAGAAACCATATTTCTATACGAAGAATTTATTAAACAGTACAGACACAACTGGAATATCATAGCAACAGACGCATCTAAAACTAAATCAAAAACCACAGCTGCGGGGATTAGTTTTAAAAATAAGGCCTGTTTTCTCAGAAGAGTATCAAACGTTAATAGTATTTTCACAGCCGAAGCTTTAGCTTTGCTCTTCGCAGTCGAGAATCTTATTGGAGAGGGGGAAAATGTCATCATCCTCACTGATAGCAGATCAGTACTATCAGCACTTTCCAAAGTTACCATCAAGTCTGCAGCAGTTATTCTCCAGCTGAATAAAGCAATACATGATGCTGAAAAAAAAACCAAAGAATTACTCCTGGTCTGGACTCCCAGTCATGTTGGAATCAGGGAAAACGAAGCCGCAGACAGACTGGCGGGAGATGCTAGTGGGGGCTCTAAAGCCTTGAAGTGGATTTCTCCAAGCGATGTTATGAGAGAGGCTAAGGAATTTTATTTGAGGCAAACAAAAGATGAATGGACCATCACAAAATATTGCGACGATTTTCAATACCTTAAAGATCCTATTAATTTTAAATGGTCAAAAAACCGGGAAATGGACGTCATTCTAACAAGATTCTTCTCCAAAATGCTTCCGACTAACAGCCTGTTGCACAGATTCAACCTAGTTGCCTCTCCCCTGTGCTCCAGCTGTCACGTCTCCGAGTCCATAGAGCACATAATTTCCTTATGTGGCAAACATTCCCAGGAGAGGAAAAGATTAAGAGCAAATCTTCAAGTTAAAGATAATGAAGTATTAGATGTAAAGGAATTAGCCATAAGAGCACAAAAGTCAAAAAGAGAGTTTCAAATTATCGGAACATTCCTAATAAACATCTTTAAGTCTTAGCCTAACTCACAGAGAAATGAAATTGTAATAAGCTTTAAAAAATTAAATGGAAGAAGAAGACAAAGCGACCGTAAAAGGTCCGCAAACGTCTCTAGTTACCTCAATTTCAATTTCAATTTCAATTTCAACAAAAAAAAAGTAAACAATCTACGGCTGTCAGCGTTTTGCTTTATTTTGCTAACATTTTTGTAGATTGGATCATTGGATTGCTTTTTAGGACGTTCATAAACATGGCAGATGAGAAAACGTATAAGTGTTCTATCAGAAACTGTTGTAGTCAAAGTGACAATAAAGAAGTGTCTTTTTACAGGCTTCCATCTAATTCTACTTTACGTGAACGCTGGCTTAGAATCTGCCGCTTAAATCCCACTAACTTGGGATTAGTTCGCATTTGTTCTCTGCATTTTAAAAACAAAGATTTCATTCAAAATCACACATTGGACACTCCTAAATTGGTTAAGAAAGCAGTACCTTGTTTGCGCATTCATAATAATAGAACGGCTGTTTCTCTTAAACTCAAAACACACAAAAGAGAAATTCGAAGTCTTTTGCTGGACAACCAAAGGCGAATAAATGTCAAGAAATGTTTAGAAGAGTTTTTCAGTCAAAGATGTGTGTTAGACTTTTTGTTTGATGCTTACAATACACCTAGCATTCAGAGGAAACCTGACAAAAAATTGCAAAAAATTAAGAAGTTGAAAAACATTATACGACTTCTCAAGAAAAGGAATGAAAAATTGAACTTAGAACTCAGCTATTGGAAGGAAATGTCTGAAACTAAAGGGAAAATGTTAGAAATGGTAGCTACTCATCGACATCTCTGATATAAATCAACATAGTTTTTGCCTTGTATGCAGCTCAATTCATTTTTTCTTTCCACTTTTAAGTATAAATCGCCTTTAGAAAGAATCATCAAGCACTTTATGATTGCTTAGTCCTCTCCCTTTATCTCTTAGGGTTTTTTTTAAATAAATATATTTTTATCATATTGTGTTATTTATTTTGTTCATATATAAAATCAAATAAATATATAAAGACTTTCCTATAAATATTTTAATATGTAGAAATATACAACTTAACTATTCCCCTTCTCTTTTGTATACCTTATAAAAGTCTTACTATATTATTATTTTTGAGTATTTTTTGTCTAATTTTAGGGTTTTGGTATCTTGTCCTCTACTATTTAATCATATGTGTACTTTTCTTTATACTTAAAAGGTTAAAAATTATAAGTGTCTGCCAAAGATTAGAAATACTGCCAATAATTTCAAACCAACCAAATTATGCAGCTAAATTGATGGGTTCTCATATATTATCCCATTGACTGTTTAGCAACTGTCAGATTCAGTGGCACAGTCTATGAGATTTGAAAATGCTGTTTTTAATAGCAGCATGGTCGACGAGATAATATGAATTAGTACCAATTTATGAGTACATAAAAGATTTGACAATACTTGAATAAGTGGCATCCAATATAACATTTTGGCTAATCACATCGACATCACACATTGAAAATCAAAACAATAAAATTTTTTTCCAGAAAATGTAGTTAATGTATAGTTATAAACATTATTAGTATAAAAATTATATCAATGCAATTGGAGTTCACTTTAAAATTATAAGGTGTGGTATACAGGGCTTAAATTGCACCGGAGCGGAGCTCCGGTACTTCTTGATTTTCAGTATATATTTACTGATATTTATTCATTAATCAGTAAATATTTGTAACGCTGAAATAGTAGCGCTCTGGTACTTCTTTGGTTAGAATTTAAGACCTGGGAGTATACATTCAAACTTGAATGTGCCCCGTCCCTGTTTTATGTCAACCTCATTCTAAACTTATTATTGGTAAACCTCATTTAGTAAAAAAATAAAAAACATTGAAATTTGAGAATTTATTTTCATGTTTTCATTTTTGTAGAATGTAAATTAATTTTCTCTATATTTTAATGATACCCTGTGTGTGGCCATCTAAAATAGAAAATTAGGAATATGATGTAAAATTTTTAAAGTATTGAAACTCAGTGGCGTAGTCAGAAAAAATTTCGGAGGGGGATATTGGAATTTAAGGGGGATATGGGGTAAATTTAGCTTCTATGGTCAAAAAATTAAAATTTCTGACTTTCGAGAGGGGGGATATGCTTCCAAATCCCCCCTCTGGCTACACCTCTGTTGAAACTTTTTACTAAATAAACTTGAAACTTTAATTTTTAAAGGAATATTGAAAACTTTTTATTAAATAAACTTGAAACTTTAATTTTCTCTATTATGTTGTGATCTAAATTAGAAAAATTATGAATATGATGTAAAATTTTCTAAGTATTGAAACTTTTTATTAAATAAATTTGAAACTTTAATTTTCACTATTATAATGTTGTGATCTAAAATAGAAAAATTAGGAATATTATGTAAAATTTTTAAAGAAATATTGAAGACTTTCTATCAAATAAACATGAAACTTTCCTACAGAAAATGCTACTTTCGAATTGTATGATGAGAAATAAGACTTTATTAGTGGATAGAGTGCAAAAACATTATGCATAAAACATTATATATAAAAAATATTTTCATTTTCATAAAAATAGCGGCTCATGTGTGTAGCCATATGCATAGGCACCGACTCCATATGGTTTGAGCCCCCCAATGTTGGCAAAAAGGGGGCTAAGCCCCCTATATATTTTATTAAAAAAACCCAATAGTTTCACAATATCTCCTAAGAAATGGAAAAAAAACCTTTTGTGATGCCTTCAAGATTTCTCTAAGTTCATCTCAGGAAGTTAATACATTTTCTGCGGCCTAGCCTGGGGGACCAAAAATAGTACCTCATTTATAACCCAATCCCTCTTCAGCGTCCTCCTCAAAATATTACAACGGACGATATTTAAAGGGACATGTAACGGAATCGAATTTATGCATCTGATACAAAAAAAAATTAGGTTATTTTAAACTGTGGCACGTTTTTTTTTTAGGTTGATATGGTCGAATTTTCGGAAGCAGATAAATTTTACACCGAGGAAATTTACTTTTATTTTAGAAGATAAATAGATAATATATTTCTTTCATAAACGTGTTCGTTAAAATTGCTGTAGTTGGTTAGGATTGTAAAAATTTATTCCTTCCTCTAATTTAAAATCAGTTTAAAATTAATTTATTATAAAAATCGTGATCTGTATGGTCGTGATCCCATTTTCTTTTTAGATGTGATCACGTGACAGTATATTAGAAACTTTTTGTAGAGGGAGCGCGTTGCCACTGATATGAATTTCTATAGAAGTGTGTGATCTGTTTGTTATTCTGTGAAAAAAGGAAAAATAAAGCATAAAAAGAACTGATGTGAATTAAAGTTTAGTTTCGTAATTACTAATTCTAATTAATTCCTGACAGCTGAGCAGCTTACAAATTTTAAAGGGAAATATGTAATTGGAGAAGAGAAACGTATGTTTTTATGTCTGCAATTTTCGTGTTTGTGATGCTTTTAAAATTTCAAAATAATTCCTCGATTTTTTGGAATTTCTCTGCAAATTAAGAATTTGTTGTTTTTTGACATGTGACTATCTTATCTTATTGATAATATATTAAGAAATTCTATTCTTGATACACCCTCAAGGAATTTTTTTAAGAAGAGAAAAATTTTTCTTTTAAAAAGGCTTGTTATTATTACTACGTCTTGTAAAGTCATCAGATTTTTTTGAGTTTTTAAATTTTATTTACTTTTAATATCTGAAAGGGGTAATAGCAATCTGCAAAAATAAGTTAAATCTGTTTTATTTTTTTAGTGTAATCCATGTCTTCCATTGCTGCATGCTAGAATTTTGATTGCAAGAATTTGAAAAATATAATACCAAGATGCCCAGTGAAGGAATGGATGTTGGGGAAGGTTATTCTCCTCTGGTAAATCCTTATGTTTTTTAGACGTTATTATAAATAGGTCTTCTTGTGTAGATTTTTCATGAGAAAATCTCGCTAATTAGACTCTAATGGTGATAAAACACATCAACGAAGAGCAACTCAACAAAAAGAAGAGATTTTGATTGTTATTATTTTCATTTTCAATGGATCTTTTTAATTAAATTTAAAATTTTTATGAATTGCTCAGAACTTATAGGGCTGCAAAAAAAAGGCATGGATGAGAGGTGCAGGTTGTATGTTGCCTGCCTTAGAAGATAAAAGGTTTCTAAACTGTATTTTAATGTTCTAGCCTGATAAAGAATCTCAATAGGTGCTGGAGGTTTTCCTAGATTTTTTTTTGATTGAATGCTATAATACTTATTATTTGCCACTTCAGACTTTTAAATCTCAAAAAAGCCATTACCCTCAGTGCTGATATTGGGGTGGATGCGGGGAAACGATGTACCTTAAAATTTTATTTTAGCCCCCCCTCCAAAAAAATAGGGTTTTTTGGTTGAAAGAGTTGAAACGTTCATTGGTATTAATAAAAAGTCTTCCGGGTTTAAGGACTGTGGTCTGTTGATAAAAGCGGACGTTTCGTCTGCATCTATGGCAGACATCATCAGCAAGACTGCGATGCCGAAAGAATGTAAAACTCTGCACATTTGGCACCCTGCCCTGCGGAAATCGAGAATCAAGCCTCTTTGTGACGTTGACCAATGAGACTCTTCTCCTCTGGATGCATCATGTGACTTCCGTCAGCTTTGGCTTTCTTCATTTTTTACATTCTTTCGGCATCGCAGTCTTGCTGATGATGTCTGCCGTAGATGCAGACGAAACGTCTGCTTTTATCAACAGACCACGGTCCTTAAACCCGGAAGACTTTTTATTAAACTCTGATTCCGACCGTGTAAGCCTACACTATTTTATTGTTCATTGGTATCTTTATCCAGTGGGCAACTGTGGACTGAAGCCACGGAGGTGAGGTACTGCTACCTGCGCCACATAGTACCATTCGCTTGCACTAGCTTGCACAACCCCGTTTTACAAGGGGGCAGATTCATTCATCACACAAGGACAGAAATGGGGATTCAAACCCTAGACGTAAGGCTTTGCTGTCAGATGTTTTAACCACTTGGCCAGTATGTCGGCAACATAAATTTTAAAAAATGAAAATTAAAAAAAAAGTGAAAAAATAAAAATTCAATCCCCCCAAATATTTAGTTCCAATTACAGCACTGATTACCCTAATGTCTACAGCATAAGTTAAGTGCAAAAATTTTTGTGGGGGTTTGAAGTCTATGTTCTTATTTTTCAGATGGGGCTTATGTATGTATTTAACTTAATAGTTGGAACAGGTGCATTGACTATGCCTTCTCCTATAGCTGAAGCTGGGTGGCTTCTAAGTTTAATCACATTAACCATATTGGCCTTCATGAGGTAAATATGCATTTATTCATGACATTTTTTTTTAAATTTACGTTGTAAGTACTTTTGTTCTTCGAAATATATTAAAGTATAAATTATCTCCCAATATCCTAAATGCCATATTCTTTGCAAACAAATTTACCAGGTAGTAAGGATTACACAGTATTTTTTCCACAGCAGTGTAATACTATAAGCTTGTATTCTCCTCAATGCTTTTACCTTATTCATCACCTTCTATTGGCGAATACGTTTCATGGAATGGTCAAATAGTCTTACATTACATCACCGTAGACGTACCTTTGCACAGGTCACATCCCTTCTCACAGCTTTTGAAAAGTGAAGACGAAGTGACAGATTTTTGTAAGCAAATGCCTCAAATAATCAGCAACTCAACTCAAATTCTCACAACTTTTCCTAGAGGCTCACTGTGGTTAAGACTAAGTATGACATTAGATATGGCTGCAACCAATGAGTGCCATTCTAACCAAAGATAGTCTTTAATATCAAGCATGTCTGAGAAGAAGTAATGAATGAGTTTCCAGCCAAATTTTTTTGCTAAAGATTTACCACCTGAAATCTGATTTTTGAATGGAAGAAAATATGAAGTACTCCAAAAAGAGCCATGTCAACAATGTAGTAAGTGGTAACTGTGTTTGCAGAGAATATGGGTGTAAAGGCTTAGTGCTTTGAATAAAAATGACATCTTTTATTCTTCTTGATACTACCTCAAAAACCCTTGTAATTAAAATTATTTTCTTTGCACATTGTTATATTAATATTCTTCCTATCTTAAAAATTTGATTTAATTTTTATATGTTGTATAGAGATTTATGGGTTTTTCTAATTTAAGTTCGTTGAATTTTAATGGCCATATTCACTGCTAAAGCGGTTAACAGGGATTCAAACCTATACTCGGACCTGGAAAAAGTGCCCGAACCTGGTTCGGGGGAAGCCCCTGCCAGCTCCATAGGAGCAATACATTAGGTTCGGGTAAATTTTATTAGGTTCGGGGGAAGGTTACAACTTTTTCCAGGTCCGCCTCTACTTGGCAGAAAACTAGTTTTCCTTCTTTAACAACCAATCAAAAGTTTGACTGCTGATAAATTACAGATCAGGATAGCAGTAAATACGAGCATAAGAATCAAACCCTTGCTAAGTGTTTGAATATTATTTTTATGCATTTTAACTTCACATAATTTGCAATTCAAGTTTAAAAATAACTTTTGTATTTTTAGCTTTGTAACAGTAACCTTCGTAACTGAGTCAATGGCTGCAGCCAATGCTATAGTTCACAGTCGTACTGTTCGTCATTTGAAAAAAATAAAAATGGAAGATGCTCATATTGATGAAAATAATCAGCAAATTGTTGTAAGTACTTAGCATGCATGAAGTTTTTAAACCAATAAAACCAAATTTAATGCACGTTGGAACCTTTTACAGCAAAACACTCTTATATGGAATAGTGTTCTACGTTGTCCGTGAACCTATGGTCATTCTAGCATTAATTGAGCTAGCCTAAATCCAACATCCTAGGCATGTTGTACATATGTCCTAGTAAATGGTGTTGTACCTGACCTAGCCTAAGTACAATGTCTGACCTAAAATTTTATTATTTAATTTTTATTATAATTCATTGACTTTTTAGAGTTTATGAGAAATGAGAAATTTTTCCCTATAAGTTTGCTTCATTCGCAACAATGTTTTGCAACAAATAAAGTTTTCTACGAGAGCTTTCTTTGTAAATCTTAACTTAATTTAGCTGTTTCTTAGAATATAAAATATATAAAATCTAATTTTTCAGGATAATGTTCTAACTGATGAAGTGATAACTAATTCATTAGAAAATGAAAGAGTGCCCTTACTTTTAAGTAGTGAGTATGAACTATTTAGTTTGTTTTAAAATATTGAAATAAAAGAAATATCTTTAAAAATGTTTATTTTTATCTTTAACGAATGATTGCATACTATTTGTTTAGTACTAAAAAGTATGTTTCAAAAAGATTTAAAGTTACAACTATAATTGAAATAAGTAATGTAAATATTGAACTTTTTAATGCAGTTTTATTATTTTCTATAGACATACAGGGTGATTAAAATTAAAATGATGGGTTCACAGCTCCAGTTTTATGAAATAGTTCTGAATGAAACTTCAAATATTATTACAAGGTTTTTTTTTCAATTCTCGACTTGCTCTTGAAAAAATGTAGTTGGAATGTTGGAATAATTTTTCTACTGGTAGTTAGGTATATCCCTGCCCTAGTAGCACATCTCATACCAAATATGTTAAGTTTATTTACATAACTGCAACTAGAAGTAAACAAGATTTGACCATAAATGACAAAAACTGGACGAATCTTGAACGTCAGTGCTGCTTGGGTGGCAATCAATTTGCATCACTACTGAAAAAATTTTACCATTTTTCGACTAGTTAACTTACAAGTTAGCAACTTTTTCTTCATTCCTGTCAACCCACAGAGATGGTATGCAATTAGATAAGGATGAGATAAAGCTTCAAATCTTGCTGAAACGTTTCTTTACTTAAGGAATTCTGTTTTCTAGACTTTTTGTTCAACTCTAGAATAGCCAAGAATCAAATTCAAAAGAAATTAATGGGAATTAACCAGATCTGAACAGACCTGCTCAGTGCTCATGTAAATAAAAAACTCCAATTAGACTTGAATGGGATCTTGCGGTAACATAATCAATGTGACGTTAAAAATTTCTCTCCAAATGTTATAATGAGTTCTAAATTTTCCAAACTGATCAAAGAAAGTTCATTATCAATGAAGAAAAGTAAAATTTGAAGCATTATCTCATTGCAAATGATTTCTATGGGTTGGCAGGAATGGAAAAAGTTTCTTACTTGTAGACATGATAACTGGCAAAAAAATTATGCTTTTGGTTTCAGGCTGATAAAGTAAAATTTGAAGCATTATCTCATTGCAAATGATTTCTATGGGTTGGCAGGAATGGAAAAAGTTGCTTACTTGTAGACATGATAACTGGCAAAAAAATTATGCTTTTGGTTTCAGGCTGATAAAGTAAAATTTGAAGCATTATCTCATTGCAAATGATTTCTATGGGTTGGCAGGAATGGAAAAAGTTTCTTACTTGTAGACATGATAACTGGCAAAAAAATTATGCTTTTGGTTTCAGGATGATAAAGTAAAATTTGAAGCATTATCTCATTGCAAATGATTTCTATGGGTTGGCAGGAATGGAAAAAGTTTCTTACTTGTAGACATGATAACTGGCAAAAAAATTATGCTTTTGGTTTCAGGATGATAAAGTAAAATTTGAAGCATTATCTCATTGCAAATGATTTCTATGGGTTGGCAGGAATGGAAAAAGTTTCTTACTTGTAGACATGATAACTGGCAAAAAAATTATGCTTTTGGTTTCAGGTTGATAAAGTAAAATTTGAAGCATTATCTCATTGCAAATGATTTCTATGGGTTGGCAGGAATGGAAAAAGTTTCTTACTTGTAGACATGATAACTGGCAAAAAAATTATGCTTTTGGTTTCAGGCTGATAAAGTAAAATTTGAAGCATTATCTCATTGCAAATGATTTCTATGGGTTGGCAGGAATGGAAAAAGTTGCTTACTTGTAGACATGATAACTGGCAAAAAAATTATGCTTTTGGTTTCAGGCTGATAAAGTAAAATTTGAAGCATTATCTCATTGCAAATGATTTCTATGGGTTGGCAGGAATGGAAAAAGTTTCTTACTTGTAGACATGATAACTGGCAAAAAAATTATGCTTTTGGTTTCAGGCTGATAAAGTAAAATTTGAAGCATTATCTCATTGCAAATGATTTCTATGGGTTGGCAGGAATGGAAAAAGTTTCTTACTTGTAGACATGATAACTGGCAAAAAAATTATGCTTTTGGTTTCAGGCTGATAAAGTAAAATTTGAAGCATTATCTCATTGCAAATGATTTCTATGGGTTGGCAGGAATGGAAAAAGTTGCTTACTTGTAGACATGATAACTGGCAAAAAAATTATGCTTTTGGTTTCAGGCTGATAGATGATTGCGATGAAATAGATGGTGCTGAACTACTAAAACCTCTCTTATGTTTTTCATATGCAAATAGTGCACAGAATGCTGACAGAAAAGGGTTGATAAAGATTTTTTACAATTAATGTGCTTGTGCATTCCTTTGTGTTCAGAGGCATTTCTTTGCCAACTAATGATTTTTTTAGACCATATACACACTTTTTTTGCGAAATTACCTTGGCAGCCTATTAATGCAATGTTTTATTAGTTCAATGCCATCTATAACAACTATTTTTTCTCTTTTTTTTTTTTTTTTTTTTTTTTTTTTTTTTTTTTTTTTTTTTTTTGCAAATAGGTTGAGTACATGATCTAAATAACATATATTTAAGGCTTCATTCAGTAGAACCAGAGCTATGAGCCTCCAAATGCCATCAGTTTAATTTTAACCACCCCTTATAAAAACCACAAAATTTATTAAAATTTAATTTTGAGTGTAATATATTGTTTTCAAAATCATATGTGCTTGTGTTAGTTAAAACTAATAGTTTCCTGTAAGTAAAGTAATTTATGTAAATTCAACAAATATTAATTCAGTGATTAAGTATTAAGATTGCTTCCATTTTTAATGACTATAAACTCTTATTACCTGCTATTTCCTTCATGTGTTTTGAAATATTTAAATTGTATTTACAATTATCAAAGTAGTATTTAAAAATATGGGGGGGTTGATTTAATCAATACTAATGTCTACAGGATGTTTTAAAAGTATGTTTCATGGATTTTATTTGGAAGCAATGTCGCCTAGTCCTAAGGTCATGGAAATAAAGTGTACCCCTAGGTAATTGACCCTGCTGAATCAGATAGATGACTTAGAGCTCTTCTAGCAATCAATTAAAAAAAGTTACTAAAATTAATTAAGAAACTAAAAGAAATAAAACAAAAACTTTAATGAGAAAATTGTTGTTTACATCATGAAAGTTTCATGAAAATATCCTAAATATTCATGGAGATATTATAATGTAAAAATACTTTTTCAGTCCTCAAGGCCTGAAAAAGTTATATTTTCGCATGCTAATATATCCTTGAATACTTAAAATATTTTCATGAAACTTTCTTCTTTGTATTTGTCATGATATTGCCAGCAATTTTCTCATTAAAGTTTTTGTTTTCCACCTTTAGTTTTTAATAATTTTATAACTATTTTATTTTGCCGCTAGGGGTGCTGTAAGTGATCTCAATGGATTCAGCATGGTCAGTTACCTAGGAGTACACCTTACTTTCATGACTCTAGGAGATGTTCGTTCTAAATAAAAGATGTGAAACTTATACTTTTGAAACTTCCTGTATAGCTATAATTTAAAAAATATTTATTTGATTTCACTTTTTAAGAATGTTTATTTCAGTTATAAATTCAAATGACAATTATTTTATATTATGAAGATTACAGAATCTTAAGCAGTAAAAATGTTTCCTAAAATTTCTTCTCTTGTAGATGCTGTTGATACTATATCTGAAACATCAGCTGAATATTTTAATATAACTGAAAGAATAGAAATGGTATGTTTTAATATTCATTCACCTTTTTCTCTGATGTATTTATTCTGATTAAGTGAAGTCCGTTAAGTTTAGTTTAGAATAAACTGTTTTTCACTTATTACTGGGCTTTGAAAATATGGTTTTCTTCAATCAATTTGCCTAAAACTAAAATGTTTAAATTTAAAGGTAGAAAATGGTTTATTTATTGATTGATGTAAAGATTTATTATTTTATTTATAAGTTTCTATTTGGCAATTATGTGCTAAAAAGTAAATTTAAATATTAAATAAAGTGATAAATTGATAACAGAAGGTAGTTTACTTACTTTAAAATTTTTACTTTGTAAAATGTACACTTATTTATTTATACTATGAGAAAGCTTTAAAAGCTGCAATAGGTGTAACTAGCACATGCATAAAATTTTTGTCTCATAAATTTTGTGTTATAACTCCAAACCTAATTCAAATACAATATGTCTTGAATCCTTGAACTTTATAAATACCTTGAATATTATTATTTTAGGGGAAAATGGCTTCATTATTTTTCAAGCCATGTAAGTACAATTTTAGTTTTTTTAAACTTATTATTGTGATATATTTTTACAAACATCTTATAAAAAGTATATTCCATGAAATATTTCATTGATCTTATAGTGGGAGTCAAGGTATTTTATTTTTGTATTGCTGTTTACCTGTATGGAGATCTTGCTATTTATGCAGCAGCTGTTTCCAAATCTATGAGAGATGTAGCATGGTAAGAATCTTATATTGAAAAGTACTGCCTATTATAAATGTTCAATTGCTACATAGAACTTATTAACTTTAAATACCAAGTACCATAATCTGTATACAAGCCATATTATTACAGTTATGCAGTAAAACCTCTTGAAATACAACCTTCCTTTCTGAGAAATTTAGTCGTTAAGAGGGATGGTCACTCAAAAGGGGTAACTTAAAAATCAGAAAAGGATTACTTTACATCTTGATCTAAACATTTTTCAAACTATTATAGGTAAAAAAAAGCTGTATAACAATTGATTCACACACAATATAAATACAAAATATGGAATAAATTGTTACATCTTATTAAAATGAGGAAAAATATTTGACTGTTTAACTTTTTTTTGCCATACATTGTTCGATGCCTTTAAAAACTGGTCGTTAGAGGAGGTAGTCGTTGAGAGTGGCCAATGAGGTTTTCTTGTACTAAACTTTTGTTTAATGTCTCAATATTTCTTGGTTGTTCATAATTCTAGTTATTACCTAAAAATTGGTCATGGTTTTTAGTATGATTCAAATGATCTTAACTCTAGTTCTTATAGTGTGTACATTCCATTTATTTCATCTGTTCTTTAGTGATAAACAGAATGGCACAGTTAATAGCAGCATGGATTGCTGGTCTGATTATGAAATCACTAGAGGCGGTGCATATCGTTTATTTGTGGTAAGTTCCCTTGAAATTGTTTCTTTCATCTGATTTCAAGGTGGTAATAAATGTCTCTTTAAAATGTATTTATTTATTTAGATGTGTTTTCTGGTACTTCTTGGGCCATTTACGTTTTTCAATGTTCAGAAGACAAAATATTTGCAGATTTTTACATCCTTTATGAGGTGGATAGGTAAGTTAGACTTGCAAATAAGGTCTCTTCTCAAAATGTCTATCATTAATCAGTGCACTTTTTAGTTCTTACAGATCTAGATGCTTGCAATCTTTCAAATAGCACTTTTTTTTGCTTTATGTAGCCTATATTTTATAGCTTCAACTGTGGTTGATTATCTACTTTGTTATGTTTTATTTATGGCAGAAGTACTTAAATAGTAAAAAAATCCAAATGTTTGACTAAAACAGGGAGTTAGTGTTGACCAAATCAATTATCTCAAAATGTTTAGTTAATATTTTATGATTTTTTTATAAGAATGTTTAAATGCTTATCTTATCTACTAGATATTGGACCATGAATAGCCTACAATTTTTCCACATTTCTACAATTTTCTTAACTTTTTAAAGTTATAATATCAACCAACTAGTTGAAGACATATTGCTCATTATAATAAAATATAATCAGCTTATAATAAAATATTGTTATTTCTTGGAAGACAAATTCTTCTAATATAATTGAAAGTAATATCCAAATTAACACCTTATAAAAAAGCAGTTCTAAGTATCAAATATTAGTAGCACTATGTAAAAACTTAATGTGAATGTAATCAACTAAAAGTATAAAAATTAATTCATGCTTAAGGCTGGGCGCGCACGAGTGACTAAAGTCAAGGCGACCAGGATTACTAGTATCAAAAATATCACTAGAAAACAATGGATCTCTATGAAGAAATTCTTGGCAATCGGCCAAGTGTCACGTCGCCTAGTGCGCACACTCTACCAATACTTGAACTTGGTTCAATAGCCAAGGCAACAATTTTGTCTTTGTCACCGTGACAAAAGTCGCTCGTGCGCGATCAGCCAAAGGGTAATTTCAGTTCATTATGAGCAGTATTTATATTTAAATATTTTCACTGTATGCATTTAACATAGTCAAGATGGAGTTCATTTAAAACCTTATAAAAATTAACTACCCAAGAGTAACTAGATCTTACTTAGGTGTACTGATATGAAATGTAAAATATTTATTTAAATGCATTAAGAACTAAGTGAGTTTTTTACTGTTGGAGTTAGAAAATTTTCTCCCAAGTATGCTTTTACTACTTTGCAAAATGTGTGTGATATCTAAATGAAAGAATAATCCCACTTCTAGCCTTTTCCATTATGATTATCCTTGCGTCTATCAAGCTGGGAAAAGGGGAAGGAGAAGGAGATCCAACCATTGCTGAAGTAACAAAGATTCCTAATTTATTTGGAGTGTGTGTCTACTCTTTCATGTGCCACCATTCCCTGCCTTCACTGGTGACTCCTATAAAAAACAAATCTAAACTGTTGAAATTGTTTATCATAGACTATGTACTCATACTTATATTTTATTCGCTGCTATCTTTTACTGGCATTTTTGCCTTTGACCATATCGAGTCATTGTATACGTTGAATTTTGAGCCGACATCTGGTGAGAGCATCATTCCCAAGAAGTTAGCATTTCTTCAGTACTTCCTGGCTCTGTTCCCTGTTTTTACACTAAGTACAAACTTCCCCATAATTGCTATCACTCTGAGAAATAATTTGAAATCCATATTCCTTCACGACAACCATAATTATTCTTTATTTGTTGGCAAAGTTCTTTTTCCTCTGTTGGCTATCCTACCTCCAGTAGGCATTGCGTTGATTACAGAAGACTTGAGTTTGTTAGTTGGTGTAACTGGTTCTTATGCTGGTGCTGCTATACAGTATGTGGTTCCAGCCATGTTGGTTTATTATTCCAGGGAACATATCCTACAAACTCTGGGAGTTGGAGTGACAAATAGACACGCATCGCCTTTCAGGCATTCCTTTTGGATTTATTTTGTTATGATATGGTCTATATTGTGCATAACTTTTGTGTCAATAAATTATATATCCCTTCTAGTAAAGTGAAACTCTGTTTTTGTAGCCAGGCTTCAAAGGTTTTTTTAAAGATCTAGGATGAATGAAGTGATACTCCAAACAACTTTTAACTGACATATTTTAATGAAGTATTTTTAAAATTTCATCCAGTGTTGACATGAATGACTTCCTCTTTCTTAGCTGTGCTAAGATTTTCCAAAGTAACGAATTCTTAAGAATGATGTGATAATGCTGCTGAAGACTTTTTATAAAAGGTAGGATTCACGAGTCAAATTAGCTGTTACTGTTTAGCATTTTACACATCTGTGTTGTTTATTTATTTAGTATCATTGTTAGAGTTTGTTATAGAAAAAAAACCATGGGGTTATAAGTACTTAGAGTGTCTGATGCTTAGTGTTGAGTTCTTATGAGTATAAATTAGTTTAAAGTGTACCTAACAGTAATTGCATTTTTACTTCAAGTACTGTTTGACATCTACACTTTTGATACTAAATATCATATTTGCTCATCACATTAGTTGTTTCATATGCCTCTGAATGTCAAAAATGTAAAGTTTTAAAGATAATTAAAAGGTTTTTGTTCTAATGTACAGAAGGTTTTTCACATTTATGTACATTTTACTATAATGTTGCTGGTTATTTCATTTTGCAATTATAAACTATAACACTAGATTTTCTTGTTTTCTAAGCTAGTCTTTTGGAAAGATAAGTGAATTTTGTACTTTAGTGTATAAATGGCAAATAGTACTTGTTTTATGTTTTATTTACTGCCTTAAGAAGTCAATAGTGAGATCGTCTCATAAAGCTAGTTGCTATAAGGAGAGCCTAGCTGCTTATGAAGTATATTTTAGATTTGGAAACTGAACTAATTGCTCCATAAAGAAAATAATTTTATAAATAATTTTCTATGATATATTATAATTCTAATATATATATTTGTTATAAAAAGAGAGTACAATTTAGGGGGGTTTTCTTTTTGAAAGTATGTTAAGAAAAAAAAATATAAAAACTTTTAGTTCAAAGCAATGTACTAATATTTTAGCATTTATTTGTGATAGTTTTAACTATTCAAATAACTTGAAAATAATACCTTTGATTGTTTATTAGAAAGGTATATTAATGCAATTTTAAATAATCATATGTATATTTTCATTGCTCAAAAAAGTTTAATATATTTAAATTATACAATTTGAATTATTTGCTCTTTGAGCATTTTTATTATTTTATGTAATACAGTAGATCCTCTTTACAGTGTCTCCTGATATAGCAACTCCTATGTTACAATAACTGGCAATGAATGTTCCGATTGTTTTATCATAGTAATAATTTTATTCGTTGTAACATCCTTTCATTAAAATGACTGTATATTGTTGGTCCCAGAAGGGGTTGCTCTATCAAGGTTCTATTGTATTAAAAGTACTTTTTATCTAACCTCCAATATTCTATCAATGTATTCTTTGTTTCTTGTTTTAAAAGACTTTCTTATTTCAAAAGAAAATTTTAAACCATATAATTATTTTATTGTTGATATCGTATAACTAAAAATTATTAGAATTAAAACTCTTAGTTGCCTAGATGCCCATTAAGATTTTCCCCTTTTTTCTGTTTTAATTGCTTTTAAGATAGAATCTATGAAAATATAGTACATATCAGTTGTTAGCAAGTGATATTGAAGTTGAATGGCACAAAACTCTTTAAGGAATGCTTTCTGAAAGTTGAAACTTGAGTTACAAAATGTAAACTTAGTCTTTACATTTGCCATATTCCTAGTCCTAATTGTTGTGTTTATAGATAGGTAGTTTCTTTATTAAATCCTGATTATGCACAAGTGTGCTGGGTGTCCATAAATAAACTCTTGTTTTCTCTAGAAACAAAACAAATGGTTAAAAAAATCTTAAAATTTTGTAGAGGATTTTATGAAAAGAAATTTTTTTTAACAAAAAAAAATAGTTCATTTTTTCCACAGATAGTATTTATGCTTGATTTTCAGACGATTCACAAATATACTTTCTCTCCTTTTTTCTCTTTTTATACCTCTGTTTTCCTCCTTTCTCCCTTTTTAAGTCCAGAGAGGCAATCTCCCCAGGATATCAAATGTTTTTTTGTCATTCGAGAAGAAAAAATTTACTTTCTTTTCCTTTTCTTTTTCCCCCTCTTTCTCTGACCTTTTTATCTTGTTTCCCCATTTCTTTCTCTCTTCTTCATCCCTTCCTTTCTAGGGGAGGACCCCAGAGCCCCCAAAAACAGTGATATAGGTTGCCTGGAAAAATTTAACACTACTGTAAAATGATATTTTCAAAGTTCTGATTGCAATGATAGTTTAATATAAAAATATTGTTTCTATGAATTTTTTTTTTTTTGGGGGGGGGAATAAATACCTGGGGGGGGATTTTTAGAAATATAACATAACATCATATGGACTATTGACTATTGTTATCTAAAGGTAATGATGATCCTCTAAAAGTGCCTTCCCCTTGGAGCTGTGCTGGATCTGTGCCTGTTCAAATGCCAAATAATAAATTATGAAAACTAAATAATTACTTTCTAAAAAAGCATTGTTCACTTTTATTTAGTTTTGACAGAGTTTTTAAATTAATTCTTTTGGTTGTTTGAATAAATATTTCCTTCTTGGTCTTTTAGAAAAAGGCAAACAAATTTTAAAAATAGGATTGTTTAAATATGGACACTTAGCACTTTATTTAATTTTTATGTTTAGTTTTTAGATACTATGTAAAAAATGTTTTGAAAAATATTGAAGCTGCCAAAAGAGCATTTTTATTCAGATTATTGAAATGAATGCTTAACTTGTATAGCTTGTAATATTTCACAATGGAATCTTAGCATTTTTTCGAACAAAACCATGTTTTAATGGCATTGAAAGTTTTAACTTGGACACTAAGGCAGCTATGTAAATGCAATGTTAAATTCTGTATTTCACGTAGAAATTATTTTTTTCTTGGCTGTTGTGAGTCCATGCTTATTGTTTTTCATCTACAAGACACTGAGTACAATCAAGTTCTGTGTTAGAATGTGTTTGTAAAAATATAATGTGTCAAAAAACTATTTTTGTATTGTTATTTTTGTTTTGTATTGAAATCCATTCTATTTACACAAAATAAAATATTTTTCATAAGTACTTTGCTTTTTAATTCCTTAATTGACATTAATTACACTTTTAACTTTAATTAATTACACTTACTGTATGTTTTTATGTTTCTTTTCTTTTAATGTTATAAGAGTAGTTCAAAACTGTTTTGATATTGGTGTCTTGTCTGCATGGTTTGCTGTGAAAGAAAGTGCTGGAAATATATATATATATCCAAGTGTCTGCAAGAGTTGAATTTATGGTCAAGATTTCTAAAAGGTAATATTTTTTTGAGGTTAATATTTTGATTGTGAAATAACTCTATTACTCAAAATAGAAATATATATATATATATAATAGGTCCAAGTGATAAATCAGTTATTAATAAACCGTTATGAGAATTCTTTAACTTTATATGGAGGAGCCCCCACCCCAATGTTGGGGGGTACTTGATATCCTACTCTTTGAACTCCAAATCTGATAGCACTAGGTAACATTTTCTTAGAACTATTTCATTCTTCACATTATCAAGCTGTATCACATTTATAGCTCTTACGAAATATTCTTTTGTATGTAATGACAGATCTGAAGAGGTAAAATTTTCTCACAGCACTACGGTAACTGTCGGTAAGAAAGTATAATTGACTATCAGGCTGATAATTCCTGTTTCTACGGTGATTTCCGCAGTTCCGGTATAACTTAATAGTTTCTTTGTGGTTCAATCACTGACAAAAAGTCCTGTTTGCTCAGTGTATTACAAATTATGGTGTGAAAAGACGACAGCTGGAGCAAAAGTAACTCGTCCGTGATTTGAGACTTAGAGGTGTCCTGTGATTGTCAACCCATTCACAAATTGGTCCTCTCTCAAGATGACACCGCAGTCGGTGCTTCCGTCCATTTTAACCGTGACATTTTTGTGTGTTCATCTTTTCCTCCTAGCAGGTAGTAAAACTTGTACGTCTCCTCGAAATTCTTGTGTTTGTTTTACCTCTTTTTGTTTGAGTGTTTGTGAGTGAGGGTGAAAGCGAAATGATCTACCTTTTGTGTCCATCCACATTGTGTTCAAAGTTCTATTGTTTTAGTTTGTAATTTGTTGAAAATTTAAAATTGTCTCTACCAAATATAACAGAGTTTAACGTTATTTTAAGTGTGTATTACGATGATACTTTTAAGGACTTTTCGAAAAATGAAATTGAAAACCGTATCTTAACACCAGATATAAAAACCAATATAAATTTCGCGAAATCAAACACTCATACAAACTACATAGTTTTTTTAGCTGTTTCTAATATATTAATAAGTTATTCTATTGAATTTTTGAAATTATCCTTTAACAACACCAACGACTTCGGGACATAAATTCCAAGACTAAAAATCTAATTTTTTTTTATAGAAAATGGGGTAATTAAGCGTAACATGTTTAAAAATAACTGAAATTATTTTAAAAAAAGTTAACATTTTAAAATTTTCTAAATCTTACCCATAAAGGATAGGATGTTTTTAAAATAATGAGTGATAACGTTGTTTAACAGTACATACGCGAAAAAAACTAAGTCATATTTTATTTTTCGGGAGTGTTTGAGGCTATTTGTGACCAAACAGACACGACAAAAAAAATCAATCCTAAAGTAATAACTTGAGTACATTTTAAAGTATGAATATCTTTTTAATCTCTTTTTCTTCAAAATTTACAGAATATTCCACTTAGCAACACACATTCCCACAATATTTTATTAGGAATATTGTTTGAATTGACAAAGAATAGTCCATGCTTACATAACATGAAAAGGTGAAGATTTGATATTTTAGTTTATATAAATATGGTGTTATAGCATTAAAGTACATCCTCTTTTAGAGAATATCCTCTATAAATTTCACTCACATTTCACAGATACTACTAACTTATATTGGATACATCTAACACGTTATCGTGGGATGGCGGTTTTGACTCCGCTTAATGTGAACACACTAAAAAGTTTCCGTGGTACTCGAGTTTTGCCTAATTGAATAATATAATCCTAATTGAAGTATTTAAAACGATTCCCTAGTTTGTATTTTGCAAAATTCTATATTCTTAAAGAAAAATATGACAGTAGAACATATATTACTAATAAATAAATGACTCATTTGTATGTTTATGTATTAAAATTGGCCTTCAAACGGGGAAAAAAGGAGGTTTTTAGGGGATTTCACCAAATTTTGATGACAGGCGAAATGTTGATCACCTAAAACGGCGCATTTTACATTAAATTAAATAGGCGTAATCGGGATAGGCCAATTTTGATAACATTACCCTTGATCACAATAAGCGGAGTCTACTGTATCATTTTCTATTGAAGTTGGCGATTTACTGAAGGATTATGCAAATTAATTCAATTTTATACCTTGATTAATTTTGAACCTTTGAAGAAACACTTTAAACACTTAACAATTACATTTTTCTCTAATAATATTATCTAGAATAGTTTTTTTTTTTTCATTTCAAAATTTTAGTATTCAATTTTGAGTCATGATTTTGATTTTTTCCAGGAATTAACAATGCCGAAGAAAGTGGTGAGTTGAAAAAAAGAATCAAGTTCTTGAAATGAGAACTTTTTACAATGCATTTTAATTTAGTGAAGTTGAGTTGAGTTGACATGTGTCCTTTGCTACAGGTAATTTAGTGAAGTAATTACAGAGCGTATAAATTTAAGTATAGCGGTTTTCTGTGTACTATGCATATCTTTGGAGGAGTGTCAAAAAACTATATCCATATTGTATCTAAATTTAGTGAAGTTAATTTAGATGTTTTACTAAATAAAATAAAAATGAAGTTTTATTTCAAGAGTTGTTACCGGTTTCAACTGGTATGGTGGAATGAGTTTCAGTTGCAATATTTTTCCATTTTACCCTGTTATTTAGCTTAAACACCACAGCTAAAACTTCAGAAAATACAAGTAATATACTGCAGTTTCCTCCATTAAAAAATTTTGTGAGCTTTTAAATTTTAAATAACCTATCACTTAACAGTTTTAAATTGAGGAGTAATTTAAAACTAAAAATATACTGTGTTACAAAATTTTAAAAAAGTTTGACACTGTTCCATTTTAATGAATAAATCACGTAAAATATTTAGTAATTTACTATTAATGCTTTCTAATACATGTATTTATTACGTAAAATATTTTTTTAGTTTTAAGTAATGGTAAAATAATTTTTTTTCAATGATTAATCCTTGAACTTTTTCTATAGATATGCCTGATTGTGAGTACCCACTTTTTTTACTAAGGAGAACTTACCACATTCTTATTAGAAACTATTTATATAATATAAAGTTATGTAATTTTAAGAATAAAGTTAAAACCCCCTTTTTTATTCATTTTAGCTGACACATCATGTGAGTACACTTAAAAAAATATTTTTCTCTCATTTCATAACTATTTTCATGTAAGTGAAAATCTTGTATTTGCATTGTAAGAAACATGAAAAAGATAAAAAAAACAATGCTTTTATTCATTCTATTTTTTGCAGCAATGCCAGCAGAAAGAGGTAGGCTAAAAAATATTTTTTTTTAAACAGGGTGTCTCAGAACTATTTATATCTGTAAACAATGATAGGGTGGTTAGAGGGGACCCAGACAAGCATATTTCGAATAGGAATGGGGGCCGGAGATGCACCGTTAGAGTGCTATGTCGTAATTTATTACGAGGGCGTTACTGTAGTATTTGTATATGTATAATGACATCTTTTTCCAGGTTATAGAGAAAATATTAAAAAAATACGATCTATTGATTTTTAATAAAAATCTTACCTAAAACCTATAGTTAACAATATCACAAGTTTTGAAAATATGAATCGAAGGAAAATTATAGGAAAAGTACTCGAGTTTAGAATAGTTCTGAGTTTAAGAGGCAGAAGAAATAAAATATTTACTGAAAGCTGTATGAATATTAATTTAATCAAATACAACTATTTATCTTCATTTACTTAATTCAATCCGTTACATTAGATTTTGTATGGTTGAATTGAATATGTATGATTTAAGAACTTTTTAAAACCAGGAAAAAAAAGCTGCATTCACTAAAAAGTAAAAGTAGTAAAATAATATAAAATTTACTTAATTTCAGTCTGGGATACATTCAATTTCATTCTAAATGTGTCAGTGCCACATTAATGTAGTTTTGAGTTAAAATGGTCTAAGTTGTTCATTTTGTAAATATGTAAATTTGAAGCTTTTGTACAAAACTCTACTTTTTATTTGCATTATGTAGGTAAAGTGTTTGCTGCAATAAGTAAGTGTTACGTGGTTTCCATTTCATTTAAAAATTAGTACTACTACAAGAAATAATATATGGTATCTTGTCCTACTTCAAATTATTAGAAAATAAACTGCTTTGATATTCTTCAGCAGCATACAAGAACATTTTTAATAATACGACATTTTCGAATGATAGTATTTTTACGTTTGTATAGTTATTGTTTTTTTTTTTTTTTTTTTTTTTTTTTTCAAATTACCACATTCAAAAACATACCCAATTAAAGAAAAAATTAATTTCCCATCTCTTAACATAATTTATTATTGTAAATCAAGCTTAATTATTGGCGGTTTTCGTTGGAAAGGAAAACTTTTTTTTTTTTAAACTTCCCATAATTTTGTGAAAGAAAAGGTTCGCGTTCTGGGAAAAAGTTGGAAGATTTACAACTAATCCTCTGAATGAACGCTATGAGATTGATGTAGGAAAAAGTTAACGATAGAATGATGATTATGATTATTTTTAAATAAAATAGTCAATTTCTTTAAAAATATCATTTTGGAATTTTATTAGTAATGTGTTGTCCTTTGTATTTTCAGTAAAATTTTTCCAGAATCTGTTTGGTAAGTCATATGGTCAAATCATTAAATATTCTGTCATATAGGAGTTATTTTGGGAAGTTTGTTTTTGATGCAGAAGTTTTGGGAACCGATAAATGTCATCCTCTTTATGTTTTAATAATTCTGCGAATAACAGTTTGTATCAAAAACATTTCTTGAATTTGTATTATTTACATTTTTAATTTGAATTGAGACAAATTCAAAAAGTGATTTTCTTCATATTTTTTATTAAATATTGTATTTTTATTCTGATATTTCTCTTTACGAATTGTGCATCAGTTACCTAAATATCAGGGTTGTTGTTATTAATTTCACCTATATTCAGTATTAAAATATTTATATATTTGTAAAACCTTTAATATTTTACTGGACCCTTCTTAAAAAGAATATAACTTACTTATGTTTTTAAACATTAAATATAATGTAGTAACTCCTACCTCATAATGCTTAATGGCTCATTCATTTTTCAAATTTAGCTTGGTTCTACTACAGATTGTATGGTACAGCTGCAGTATAAAGCTATAAGAAATTGCCACTTATAGGTAGAAAACACAATGTAAGTCATATGTTATAAAATTTTATATAATGCCTAATTGTTGCACAACCTATTAGATAGCTAATTTATATGTGACAAGTTAATAACATAAATAAAGAACAATAAGAAAACAGCAATAAAAAGCATTCGATTATAGAACCGTGTAAAATTCTCTCTCTGAAATTATCCCCTCCCCCAATAATGTGAACTATGAATTTAATTTCTGATTTAGGATATTGAAATCAACATGATTTCAAATTTTAAGAAGGCTTTGAATTTGAATCTTAATCATACTGATGTTTCAATTATGTACCCTTGAATTTTAAGGAATGTCTATTTAGGTTAATTTTTATAGCTAGACTATTTTTTAAGATCTGGCGTTATGATAGAATAGTAAAAATATTTTTCTTTTCAGATTATTTTCTCTTCATATTTCTGGAAATAGATTATGGAAAATGCCTTGGTTATGATTGGAAGTACAAGAAATATTTATACTCTATCATAGCTAATTTCTTGTGAATCTTGAAACCAGGTTTGAATATGTTCAATAAAGAATACTTGTGTATTAAATTGTGGATGATTGTATTCAAACTTTCACTTGACTTCCATCGCTATTCACAATATTCATACGAGTAAATGATACACAGGGGTCAAGAAAACATGTTAAGTTTATTTATTTTAATGTTAATTTAATAATAACAATAACAAGAATAATAAGTTTATTTACAAATAAATAAGATGTTACATGTAAGTTGGGAAACTATTTGTCAACATTTTATCTTGTGAATATCAGTAAAAGATTAAGTATTATTTTATCGAAATCACATGAACAAGTGAATAAAATATACATTATTCTATACTAGACTGCAACGTTACTTGACCAAAACAAAGAAAGTAGTTCCCAGCGCGGTGTCTGAATTTTGAGTGAAGTTAAGAACTTCAATTTAGAAATATAAGTTTGTTAAACCCATGTATATAACATCTTTTTATCACGATTTGTGTACCGAAACTCCTCCTCCTGCGTATAGATTACAACGTTTCTCGACAATGACATCACGGGTTGCAAGGAGGATCTTCGATAAAAAAAGTCACACTTACTAGCTACCTAATTGGGCGTCTTAATCAATGCTCCCCCCTTCAACCTAAGACGTCATTGTCAAGAAACGTTGTAATCCAGTATAGGTTTCTTAAAAATAGTGAGGAGCTTTTAGCTTTTTATTTTCAATAATACAATGGTTTTGGAAATGTTCTAAAAAGTTCTATTGATACTATTTTCGTAGATTTGAAAACTAAAAAAGATCTTAATTAAGATTAATCTTAAGAAAGAAAACACTTAAATATAGGATACTACACTGGTTTTTAATTATTCTTAAAAATAACAGTTTAAATCTGGTGGAGTGTTTTTTTTTTGGAAGAAAATATTTCAACTTATGCAACTCTTTCGAAAACTGTTTAAATTCCACAACGATTGTCGAAAACCTCCAAAAGGAGAAAGCCAAACGTCTCCACCTTCATCAATTACTTTTAAAATTTTTTAAAGATATGGAATGTTAAAATGCTTTTAAAGATTTTTTTACTTGTTTAGTATTACTGTGTGTGTGAAAGATACCAAAATATACTTTTAAGATGCGTGCGATCTACCAAAATCTTACTCAAAAGAACAACAGCTGAGGAAACCCTGGTCAACACTGTGTAAGCATTGTGGCAATGTGATGTAAAGTGTAAGTTATAATTTTTAAATTTCTTTTTTATGATTTAGGTGTAGATTCACATACATTTTCTATTAAATCTGTCTTTAAAACTGAATTCGATTAGACATTTGTTTCTGTTTAAGCACTGAAGAATTTTATCTCCAATCTTAATATTACAGTCCTCTACAAAGAGACTAGGAAATTAAATTTCCCCAAACGGTTCAATAGCTTTTTGTATTGTAAAATCTCACTTTCTGGAATTTTTAAAGTTCTATTTTGTGTGAAGGGGGGGGGGTAAATTCTGTTTTCAAATATGAGTTCATTTGTATAATCAGTATTCAATAAGTTTAAAAATTAATACGTTTTTATAGTGATTTTCAGTTTATAAATTCTGTTAGCTGTTTTAACTTCGCTGAAGGTTTTTTCTAAGCCCCCTTAAAAATGTTATGTTCAGTATATTAAAATGTGTGATTATATCAAAAAGGAAACTAATGAGTGAGGGGGTACCTCGTAAGTTAAGCTCTCATAACTTCAACATTTACGCATATTGATTTTAAAAAGGAGACTCAATATTCATTTGAATGTAGAGGAAATAGTTACGAAATGATTGAATTCAGTAACTATTTTACCGTGAATTTATCTTTGATATCCATCTAAAATCCCTTGGAAAGGTAGGCGGTAAGGTCATTTTCCTCACATACAAGAAATATTTAAATGTGATTCTTGAGGTGAATGGAGCTTAACTACTCCTACGCTGAAAAGCTATTTGACATCGTCTGAGCGGAGATCAAAGAATTAAAGACAAAACTATTTTAAAACCTCTTTTCTGGTGAATTGGAATTTTTGTTAGGTTTCATTTCAACTTGACGGAAAAGATGGATAACGGAAATCTGTTTGTTAGCCGAAAAGGGCAAGCTGTTTTGTGGAGAGAAATTAAAAAAAAAAATTTTTTTTAAGTTATTGATTTTCTGCTCAAGTTCTGTCTTGATTTAGACTGATTTGACCGATTGCCCAGCCTGGCTTAGAGTCGCAACAACATTTAATAAAATTTCTTTTTATAACGATCTCGGCGAAGTCAAAGCCAGCCCTCTCTAGCAAACTGCCTTACTGTCTATAACAATATTTTTTCGTTCTTTACAGTATCGAGTTTTCCTGTATAAATGATTATAAAATTAAAGATTTCAGGGGGAAAAACAAAATTTTATTCATTATTATAATATTTTACTAGAAGTATTTTCAATCGGCCCCTTAACTCTCTCTCTTTCTTTCTTTAACAATACGTAATTCATATTTATTTATAGTGACACAAAATATTTGGAAATAGATGTATTTTCCAGAAAAGAATTCGTCTATAATTTATTTTAAAGTCAAATAATTTGTATCATAATCTAAAATTAACAAAAAAAATGCACTCTTCAAAAAAAATAGTTTTTATTCTAAAATCTTAATTTTTATACGGAAACAAATTTTACAACAAATCTCCCTTCTCTTAGCCGCTCACCTAGCATCAATAATTTCATTTAACTGTACCACTTTTCACTTGTTCACTAAAATCTAAGTTAAAGAAAGGAAGGTGAAAATTAATAGTTTTGTTCCCACATAGTATTAACGTTGATACAGAAAACATTTTTTATGGCAATGATAAAAAATTAATGACCTCTTGGATCCATAACATCATCTCGTACTTTCCTCATCATCCCACATTCTGAATAACTTGCGAACCTTTCGAATTGTTCGCCAGGAAGTAAAAAAAAGCATAACACAGGTGTCGAAATAAGATAATCCCCCTCAACGAATATAAAATACGAACATCTTCAAGCTGCTTGGTATAATTCTTACTAGCAATCAAAATGGAAGTGGTCAAGGCATCATTCTGCATTTCGTTCTGCATCATCTTGTTTATTTCTGGTAATTTATTCATCAACTAATTTTTAGAATTACTAATTCCATGTTATAATTTTTAACATTAATTATCATCAGTAGATGAACCTGATCGGAATATTTGAAGTCTAGTAATTTCCAATAATCTTTTTTACACTCAATTTATAAGAGATAAAGGAGTTAAAACGTTGTTTGACTTGGAAGTAATCCAATATTACTTAATGAGGTCACCTATGTCTCTCAGTTGCAGTTAGGACGATCACATAAATTCGAATTACCGACTTGAATATTTAAAATTGTGTGACATGCACATGGTAAACATATTACATGTTGGTTAATGAGGTGTATGTATCAAAAAATAGGGAAGAAAATCCTACATTCTTACTATTTCTATTCATTCAGATATTTGTGGTGTTAGTATGTAGAATTTCTTTCATTAAGCGCAAAATAGCCGATATTTTAATCATTTTTTTATAGAGGTTTAAAGTACTGTTGAAAGATGACGTTTAAGGGTCTATATAGTTAGATGTGTTTGGCGCACTGTATTTATTACAAAGGCACCCAGAGTGGAGAAAAAAGAACTTATATTATGACAAAAATAAATAGAGTGGAATTCAGAAATTTAACTGACATTTTAAAACATAAGTAAGATATAAGGTGTATCAGTAACAAGATATGCAGCTTGTTGGCTAGAAAAATCAGGATTAAGTTTTCTATATAAAGCTTTTAATATTGTCAAACATTTCAAAAACTATAATTCCCTTATATGCTTATATTTTATTCCAGTTACCTATGGCGAAGAAGAAAGTGGTATTTTGGACTTTCATATTATTTTATAATTCTTATTACTTTCAAACATCTTCATTTCTTTACCTTTAAAACCACGACGTTAACATTCATCAATTCTAAATACACTTTTCTGAATTTCAGATATGCCGAGTAAGTAAAATTACTTTTATTATTTTCAAAGGAGAAGTTTTTGTATTTTGACTCATATATTTCGTATCTCTTGTAGGTTCTAAACCGTGTAAGTACTCTTTCTTGATTATTTCCAGTTTGAAGTATCGCTATTTGATAGTTAAGATTTCGGCGATGAAACAAATTGTATGCTGTAAAGATAACCCCGTAATTTAATGTAATTTAATCCTTAAAAAGTTCAACAATATTATGCATTGAATGCCTTGAAAATAATGGTAAGTTTGTATGAAAGTGAAATTTCGTTAATAAGCATTTATACATCACTTGAACGTTAATTCTACGTTTTCAACCATTTCTGTCTTTCTGTGAAAATATGTATACGATACCTAAGATAAGATTAAATAAATTTTAATAATGCATAACTTCTAAACTCGAACACTTTCCATTTAATGCGTATCTTATACATATATTCACAAAATTGTTCATGTGATATATAAATGCTTATTAACGAAATTTAACTTTCATTCAAAACTTACCATTTTAGATATTTTCAGGGCATTCAATTCAGAATAGTGTTGAATTTTTTAAAGGACAATTAGTTAAAAAATCTAGAAGCATTTTAAAATATCCAGCTCTATCATTTTTGATTATCTTGTCCATTGCTTAATAATTCAGTTTAAGTTTCCTGATTAATAATTAGCAATGCAAGTTGTGTGGTTTCAGAGTGATGGGAATGATCTGTTTATTTGAACTTATTGAAACAGGTTTTTATGAATCGATGTCTACTTTTTAACCCTATTGAAATTTTTAACATTAATTCAAAGACCATTTTATGAATTACTTTTTTATAAAAAGAATATAGTAAAGGGAATAAAACTAAATGGTGAATTTGACACAAAACGCCTCAGAATTTTTCTGCACTAAATGGATTCTTACAGTAAAAATTTAATTTACAAAAACCAGCTGTTTGGGTAGTACATCCCGTTAACTGATTTGTATTCTAAAAATTAATGTAAATATAGAGTTACAGGACATTAATAATAAAACTAGAACAGGGTAAAATTAGTTTAAAACTATAATATATTTTTTCTCAAATACTATGCACTATAAATTCAATTTCAGATTTTAATGTTTAACTATGATACTTTATTTTGAATTTCCTACTAATATTTTTTAATTTTTATAAATACTAATGTCAATGCCTGATGTTGTTTTTAAAACTACCTACTGATTTGTTAAAACGAGAAATGGTTTTTCCTACCTAGCTGAACTTTCACCAAATGGTAAGTTTTTCTTTCTCTCATTCCTATTATATAGTACAGTAAGTAGACTCTCTCATAACTTAAAATGGTTTTTACAAAATAAAATACTCGTAAAAAAATTGTTGCTTTAGGTAGATAAAAAAAAACGACTGAATTTTTCTAACTGTTTTCTTATATTTTAAAAGTATGTAATATATTATTTATAAACTGAACTGAATAAACTGACTTATACATATAGAAACTGAATAAACTTCCTTATAAATATAGAAACTTTTAATTTATTATATGTGAATCCTTTATTTATTTTCAGAACAACTCTACATGGATTTTTGTACGTAGGACTTTTAATTTATTCTTAATTGGTTCAGAATCGAATATGTAGATTTAATCGTAAACTAAACAGAAATTATTTCACAATATTTTCATTCGAAAAATATCTATGGCGAAATTGGAGTAATTTCTAGTTTTAAATGTAGGACTAACAAAAGTACAACCATTGAATTTATTTTTTTATAATTTAATTTAGGTTTTATAAATATTCTACTCCATCACAGTTTTTCAAGCAAAATAATATTCACCACTGATATGCATTAATTGATTAACTTTATAACTATCTCCCATTAAGTTTTAAAAAGTGAAATGTCTTAATCTTCAATTAATTAAAATCACTTTAACTTTTTTTTAAATAAAATTGTATAAAAAGGAATGAAAGAATTAAAAATAATTAAACCATTAATTTCTTGAATTATATTAAATATTTTATTATTTTTCCTTGATTTTAAGGCACACAGTTAAGTTCATAAAGCTTTTTAAACATTAACTTAAATAATTTTTTAAAAAAATTTCAGTTGACTTATTCAGCGCTCTTCTCGGTAAGTTTATGTTAATATGTCTTCGTTAAATTCATATAAAATATTTCAAAACTGCCTTTAAAACAATTTTAAGACCATGAATTGAATTCATTGTTATTTCTTTTTCCTCAGACTTCATTTATTATCTTCTATTCCACAAAACTCAATGATTTAAAATGAAATTAGACACCACTTAGTGAGGAGATCACTATTATTTGTAAGTAGTACTTGTAAAAATTATTTATACATAGTAATACTCTTTGAGAAATACATGTCTTGAATATTTCTATGAAATGAGACTTCGAAGGTATAAGTTTTTATTTTAAAGATTAGTGCAGTATGTTACCGGAAAATATTTTGAATCTATGTAACTGGATGCATCAACTGAAAGTCGTTACATAATTTTATGTAATTTAAATGGACTTTTTTTAGAACTACCTAGAAACATATTAGAAAGGGTACACAGATTTTTTTTGGAAGGTATGAGTAATTTTGGAAGGAAATTTTCGAGGTTATATATTAAGATCTTTAAAACTCTCGAAAAATGGAAACATCTATCCTTTAATAGGTATAACTAAGCAGCAGATCCAGGTTTGACTTCTTGATGGTTCTAAGATGCATCAAAATTTTAAAAACATCATAATGAGTGCCATTGAAATCTGTCCCTGGTACCCATATCTCACAATGCCACGGTCAATCTGAAGTTTAAGGTATTTTTTTTCTAGATCGAAACATTGGGTCATACAACTCGCATTGGACAAAAATATGATCGTCTACTTATGAAAAGGTTTACCATTGATTTTATTCTTGTGCAAATCTAAATTATGTAAAAATATCAAATATTGTTTTTAAGAATAAAAATAACTTTTTAAAGGACTACTTGTTATTTTTATATTAATTTCAACATTTAGGTATTAGTTAATTAATTCTGTTTATTTGGAAATTTTTATCCTACTAGTATATCTAGTCGAATATCCTTTTCAAATCAACAATATGAATATCGTGTAAAGATACACGAATACATTCTGTGAATACTTGTGGTTATCATGTTTTCTTTTTCCGTTTCTCACTCAAATGTAGCAATAAAAAAAATTTATGCTTTGCTTTTAAAAAGGGGACATAAAATTAGAGTGAAAGTATGAACCATGTTTTTTTTCGTATTTTTTTAAAACTTTTCCCCTCTTTATTATGTAAGTCAATGTTTGAAGTAAAAATCCTATGGATTGCCATCACGGGTTAAAGTGTCTAAGCGTCAACTAAATAAATGTTATGTCCTTTTTTATGCTTTGATCTTTTTGATTCAAAAGTTTTTATGAATTTTAAAATTTCGAAAAAATCGTGAAAAGTTGCATTTTTTTTTAACACGTTGGAAGAAATATTTTAGCCTTAAATTTGAATATTTTGAAAACCGGATTTTGTAGCTTAAGAATTGTACTTTAATCCACTTCCTACCCGATCTTGATATTTGGTTTAGTTTGCGATCTGCAAGTAGATTTACATTAATTTTCAGCCAACCCTCGTAAAATATAAAAAATATATAATAATAATAATTATTAAACTTATTGACCTGCAGAGAAAATTTTTCAAAGGAAAGTTTAATAAGTAGAAGCAGTAATTAAACACTCTGATTTATTTTTCTATAATGTCTCCAATATAAAAATAAATTTAATACTTAAATAATTAATTCATAATTTTTGAGATTTGTAATAAGGATGCATTTTAGCTTTAGCCTCGAAATACATCATTATTGCATTCAATACATTTTTATTGTATGAAAGGGGGCGATAAAAATTATGATAGAAAAGTGGCTTTCAAATATTACATTTTTAGAAGCACTGGTTTAAGTCTATTCGAATGAAAACTGAATTTCTCTTTATGAATCAGCGTGTAGTTCATTCTTGTATCAACAGGGTTATGAAAAAACCTAGTATTATGGTTGAGGAAATAAAGTTAAACTTCAAATTATGTATTAAAACGTAATAGTTATGCCAGGAAGGGGGGATTATTTTTATTAGCTGCTTAAACCCATTGTCACGCTTTGGTGTTGTTTCCTGACCCAAGGGCCTTAAAAGGTGTCACATTTGCTGTAAAACCACGGATTTCAGCTGTGTAAATAAGATAAGGAAAAAGATCTCCTAGTTTACATAACGGAGTAGCAAAATCGACTGTACTGAATGTCAACGACAATTTTTGCGAATATTACCATTTCAATAAAACGGAATACTTAAAAAGCCCCGTTAAAAATATACGATAGAATAGATTTTTTGATCAAAATCACAGTAGTTTTATTGTTAAAATATTATTTCAAGAAGACTGAAACTGAATAGTTCATCAGTATTATCTGATTAGTTTAATAAGTTGGCACAAAATTTGCTTGCTTCAACAAGATTTGACAACCACATCCTACAAGCTATTTTCATAATCAATATTTTAGTACCAACATTAAAAATATCTAAGTAATAGAATTCAATTTAATTTTTAAAAAATATATTTTGACAATATTGTGGCCATTTTATCAAGTAAGTTGATATTATTTGTAACAATGTAACTTTATGGTATTGTTGGGAGAAGAATTATTGATTTTATGCTACAACAATGCATTTAAAATATAATTGAGAAATGAAACAAAGAGTTTTGTCAGTTTTGTCTCTTCAAAAAGTGGATTTAAGGAAAGTTGAATGTGTGTACGGGTTTTAGACAACATGGAAAACGCAAATGTAAGTAATTTTTTTATTGTTACAAAAATGGAAACAATTTTTCTACCAGTTCCAACAAATATTGAAAAAAATATCGAAGATGGTAACTACTTTCGAATTTGGTCAATAGTAGGTCTCCACGTCCTTTTTCTTTCAGGGCCATGGGGACAGAGGGAGTCGGGGATCTCGCCCACGGACGTGTTGGCTATGTTCCCCGCTAACACGCTACTCTCTGTCCCCGAGAAGAGTTAGCACCGAGTCAAGCCGCAGGACATCTCCAGCTCCTTTTTCTTTCAGGGCCATGGGGACAGAGGGAGTCGGGGATCTCGCCCACGGACGTGTGGGCTATGTTCCCCGCTAACACGCTACTCTCTATCCCCGAGAAGAGTTAGCACCAGACATCTCCAGCTCCTTTTTCTTTCAGGGCCATGGGGACAGAGGGAGTCGGGGATCTCGCCCACGGACGTGTGGGCTATGTTCCCCGCTAACACGCTACTCTCTGTCCCCGAGAAGAGTTAGCACCGAGTCAAGCCGCAGGACATCTCCAGCTCCTTTTTCTTTCAGGGCCATGGGGACAGAGGGAGTCGGGGATCTCGCCCACGGACGTGTGGGCTATGTTCCCCGCTAACACGCTACTCTCTGTCCCCGAGAAGAGTTAGCACCGAGTCAAGCCGCCGGACATCTCCAGCTCCTTTTTCTTTCAGGGCAGAGCAGTGGCGTATATAGGAATTTATTTCGGGAGGGGCCCAAAATTACTCCCCAGCCCCTCTCCCACATATTTAATAGGTTCAATATAGCTTTTTAGGTGATAATTTAGGTCCTATAAACTTAATATAGGAAAAGTTGTTATTAATAAAAATGCAAGTACCAAAGGGGGGTCTGGGGGTCCTCCCCTATAAAATTTTTGGAATTTTTGGACGTGTGGGCTATGTTCCCCGCTGGTATGCACAGAAAAATTGAGTAAACATAACATAATGTTGGATTGCTAGTAGAAGTTTCTGTACGCAAATCATGTTAAATTTAAGCTGTATATGTATTACACATGGGTTTAACAAACCAATCGTATTTCTAAATTAAAATTCTTAATTTCACTGAATATTCAGACACCGCGCTTGGATTTATTTAGTTTGCTCTCAGCTTGTTTCTCTAGGTGGATCAAGTAAACTTGCAGTCTAGTATATGACTGTGAACGTAAATAAAAATCATAATAATAAATATACTAACTTTTAAGGGAGATCTTTTTGCATTGATTTTTTTTTATCGAAAATACCCAGTATTCTCCAAATTTTCTTGTTTATCTGCTTTTCAAACACTTTGGGTCTTTTCATTTCTACATCTTGAAAGAAATCCTGAGACAACTCTTATATATTCCCATAATAGCCCAGTCTATTAAGGAGAAATCTCAAATCTGCCATTCAATCGTTTCAATATTGGAGTAGGCCTTTACTCAGTATAAAAATGTATTTAATATTTATGATTTAATCTAACAAAATGTCGAAAAAGATGTTTCGAAATGATTTTTGTTTTCGTTTTTTATGGGCAATGATGAATACCCATTGCCCATTTAGAAAAAATAGTAAAATCTGTCCTGCAACTAAAAAAATGAATTTAGATTTCAGTATGGAATAAAAATTTAAACTAATTATTTGCCATTCTATCTGAAACTTCAAAACTCAACTATAAAATAATTTTTTAAATATTTCAAATGCATTATGTGGTGATACGGTGGTAAATAGACTTATTTCAGGTATACTTGTGTTTCAATATTTATTTACTAGATGTCGCCACTACAATTTTTTAGGAATGGTGAAGACCGAAGACCACAAAGACGTGAACTTTTTTTTAAATAATTGGCAACGGTAACTACTTTGTTTTGTAAACAAAAAGTTGTAACTTGAGGCGAGGGTGAGAATAAAATATTTAATGTTAATACGCTCAATCTAATAAAAAAATGGAAATTTCCCTAAAATTCGTTCCAAAATCAAGATTTAAATTTCTTTGGATATTTAGTTATTCAAGTTTTATCATAAAATTTGAAATTCACAAGGGAAAATTTAAAACCTAAAGCCTTATCTGATAAGTATTAGTTGTAAGTGCCGCTTATCTCCTGTGAAAAGTATCATAAAGGCTGTCTTCTTACTTTCATTTGTGAGTACAATTACTTTGCATTATTTGATAAAATTAGCTTATTGGCATTGTGTCTATAAACTTTAATTTATTTTTGCTTAGAAACTTCTAAAGTTGCTGATTAAGAAGAAATGTCAACAGGAAATTTATCATCAGAAGACGAGATAGATGGTAGTTATTCCTTTATTTTTTTTCTATTGTGGGGTAAAATTATAAGTTACTACTGTCAATTAAAGTTCTCACATTTAGTTAGAATCCTGTTTACTGAAAATATATTTCTTGTTAAAATTTTAATCAATGGCGTATATAAGGGTGGGGGCCGAGGGGGCCCTGGCCCTCCCCCTCGAAATTCGGACTAGGTGTACCAAAACCAGTTAAAACCCTGTATTTTAGGGTCAAAATTCAAAAAATTTTCTGAGGGGGACCCCCAAACCCCCCTTTTGTATTTGAAATTTTATTATTAACAACTTTATTATAATAAGTTCATCAAAATCCAAATTCTATCGAAAAATATATGTCCAAAATTCGGACTAAGTGTACCAAAAACAAGATAAAACCCTGTTTTTAGGGGTAAAGTTCCAAAACTTTTCTGGGGAAGAACCCCCAGATCCTTTTTTGTACTTGAAACTCTATTTTAATAACTTTTTAAATATTAAGTTCATAAAAATGTACATCTAAAATTCGGACTTAGTGTACCAAAACTAGTTAAAAACCTGGTTCTTTTAGTAAATTTCCAAAAATTTTCTGGGGGAAGACCCCCCTTTGGTACTTGTATTTTTATTAATAACAACTTTTTCTATATTAAGTTTTTAGGACCTAAATTATCACCTAAAAAGCTATATTGGACCTATTAAATATGTGGGAGAGGGGCAGGGGAGTAATTTTTGGGCCCCTCCCGAAATAAATTTCTATATACGCCACTGATTTTAATAGTTTGTTTGCAGAACATGATAGTATCTACATATTAATAATGAAATATTTTTAACCCTTTATATCCTGAATTAACTTACCATCAACTTTTTAATTGAATTTTTGCATCATTAGATAAGTTTTAGTGGGGAATAACCATAGGAAAGAGGAAAATAATTTTTACAGTGTTTTAGTGGTTAATTATGCAGCTGGTACTTAGAAGTACCGTCAGGAATATAGGTAATATACAAAAACAGAAAATTTTAATCACAAATATTTTTATTTAAACTATTTGAGATGATAATCATGAAAGCAATTCTTTTTTTCATTGCAGCAGAGAAATATGTTACAAAATGAACATTTTGAATGAGGTTTGGATTGTACTTTTCTAATTGATCTAATTGATTGATTAATTACCAACATAAGGTTTTCAATGGGATAAAAATACTCCCTTTTATTTTGTCTCCCATTTGAAATAATTTTTATGCATTGAAATATATTTGAAAAAAAAGTGGAAAAACAAAACGAAACATCCCAATATTGTATGAATCACTAAAGAATTACTACTAACAAAAATCAAAATCAAATAATAATTACCAACATTACGTTTTATATGCGGTAAAAAATCCTCCCCTTTATTTGGTCTTCCATTTGAAGTAATTTTTATGCATTCAAATATAAATATGTCCGAATTTACCCTTTCCAAAAATAAGAAAAAAATTTACTCTCATGTACTGACGGTACTTTTGAGTACTAAAATAATTTTTGACCCTTATGGCAGAAAATAAAATCGATAATTTCAAAAAAAGTATTGGGAATGCTTACCTGTAGAGTAGAGAAGATAATAAAAAATTATGGTTCCAAATAACCGGTAATAAACCACTAAATTACTCAAAAGAACAACACGTGCATAAATTGTACTTCAAAATGGCTTTCGAATGCTGCGCGCCAAACGAAAAATCGCTATAATGCAAAGAAAAAAGATTTCAGATTGGTGCTGCCACCTACAACCGGTTCTCAGAACTACACACTTCGAGTCCTTTTGAGTGCCGTCAGGAAAAACGGTGAGATTATGAATCTATAGGCGTTTGAACAAAGCGGTACTTATAAGTACCGTCAGGATAAAAAGGGTTAAAAATACCTACTCTTCTTTAGGAAGCAAGTAAGGAAGAGTTATTCCGTCTTTCACTCTCTGATACTATATTGGAAAATTTGCAATGTTCATTTTAAATTCTCGTGATGATTTATAATTATGGATGGTAAACAAATGGATATGATTTCAATGTTTTTTTTAAAAAGAAAACTTGAAATTAAAGAAGTTAATTTTAAATTTTCCCCAAAATTTTAGAAATTTAAAAAAAATATAACATTGATTTAATAGCAAGATTGAGGGACCAAGAAAAAACTTCAAATTATCCATGACTAGAGTTATCTAAGTAGCACTGTGTATATTTTAAATTCTTTATACACAGAAAAATAACTTGTGTCCTCTTCTTGTTGTTTTGTTACTTTATAAAATATTGGTTAAGTCCATTTTAATTTACTTATTTTACTCAACCTTATTTTTATGATCTGAAGTTAGTTTTAGACCACCTTTGCCTCTTGGTGGTTACAGAAAACCTATCAAAAACTCATATGCTCAAACATGCTTAGTAAGCTCATTGAAAGGGCCTTTTGATAATAAGTAATTCAAAAATGCATCTAAATTTTTGAATTGATAAGCTAATTATAATTTCAATAAGATAATGTAAGCATTTACTGCTACTAAAAGGAACAAACTTCACTAGCTATACATAGGGGTTTTCTCATTGATGCAGCAAAGTGTCTCGTGTCTCCATTAAATTAATTTTGAACTTTTGTTTAGTTTCAGTTTCTCTTTTAAAAGTGCTTGAAGCTTTTTCACTTTTTCGTTAAAAAATTACAAAGTTAAAAATCCTTAAAAAGTCATTAAAATCATGAAACACTTAAATAAGTTCAATAATTTTGAATTACCATTTCAGCTTCTTATGTACAGTTAGATATCATTATATGAGTAAACAAAAGTCTAATTAGTTTCTAATTCAGACTCATCAAAGTAATATTAATTTGGTAATTTTTTTTTATTCTTGACCTTTTAATATTAATATTGTAGTAATTTTTTATTTTTATGAATATATGTTTCCAGAAAACTCCCTCCTTGAGCAATACTATAAAGAGCAGGACTATTGGCTGAAAACTATTCCATTGAAGGAAGTCCCAAGTACCTTAAAATATGAAATAGCCATTTTATTTTACATTACTACTAAAGATATGGATTGGATGGAGTTTGCATATGAACTAGGCTTAAATGATACCATCAGTATTTATGTGAGTTTAAAATATTTTCTTATTCTTTCATATTGCATCAATTATCAATACAAATTTCACCTGAAAAAAAATAATTTATTTATTTTACAATAAGACCACTTGGAAGCTTCCACCCTCCGTTCCAGAATAAAAATCAGAATTAAAGGGGGTAGTCACTTTGAAGGGATAAACTGAAACTCATTGCTTTTCTAATCAAAAAAAATTTCAAACAATTTTTTGGCAAATATAACCACTGAAACAGTTGATTATATAGTAATATATAATACAAAATCTAGCAATAAAACTTACATTCTATTATTAAAGTAAGAAAACTATCTGACTGCTTCAAAACTAGTTGTTTTTTCAACCCTCTTTAAGTTTACTGTCCAATAACAGACTTGGAAATCTCTCCTGAGTACAGTCTGACTGCCACAAATTTTTTTTTTGACGTTGTACAATATTATGGACTGTTATGGAAACAGGCAAGGTTGTTAAAGTTACTTTTAAAAAGTATTTGAGTACAAATACAAGTATTTCAGAAAAAGTAACTAAATATTAAATACAAATACCCGAAAAAAGTAACTAAATAGAGTACAAATAGAGTATATGAAAAGTATTTAAGACGACCTTCAGTTACTTTTCCAGTAAAATTTTAATTCATAAAATTTAAATTAATAAAATTAATTTTTAAAATTTAAATTAATTTTTTTTAATTTAATTTTTAATTTTTTTTAATAAAATTTAAATTAATTTTTAAAATTTAAATTAAAAAATTATTTTAATTAATAAAATTTATTTTTAAATCAATTTCTAATTTTAATAAGAAAATAAAATTTGAATTAAAATTTATTTAAAATTATGATGCCTCGCCCCATGGGGGGCACCATTAGTTTAAAAGAGCTGAAAAGCCTCTCCCCAGAAGCACAAAAGTATTATATAAAATCAAATATGTAATTACAATCAAACAATAATTAAGGTTTTTGAGTTTTCAAAGTTAGCATACCCGCTTTGGGGTACTCTCCCCTATGGATTTAAATTCCTAAAGACACGACCAACAATCCCAAAAATGAATAAATAAATAATATAGTATTTTTTCAGGTCATTAGTATATTTAGTCATAGTATAATCTTCCCAGCAAATCCCCGGAATTTCAGTCATTCCCGGGAATGGATTAATTTTTGAAACTACTTCATAGAAATTATATTTAAACTTCAAAATAAAAGTCCAGGAGTTTAAATATATAAATTACAACACAATTTATTTACTACTATAAAAATGAATATTTAAGTTTTAACTGGTTTTTTTATTATTATGGAAGGATTTTATTTTAATTACCAAAATACAATCAATATGATAAAAGTTAAAGGATGGTAATATTTTTTCGGTAGGGGGGGCTTAGTTTTTCTTCATAAATACAGTTTTGGAGGTTTCTTAAAACTGTTTGCTTTCATGAAATTAAACTTATGGAATGAAAAAATAAAATACCCTTAGATTTGTATATAGTGTAATTCGGAATTTTTTTTTATTTAGTTAATTTTCGTTTAATCAGAGTATCTTGTTAAAAAACTATACAAAAGGTTATACGAAAATTCCGGTTAGTAAAAACAAAATTATTACATGGGTAAAGCTGTATAATTTTTTTTGATTCTTCACTGGAATTAACCGAACGGTTTTTATTTTACATTGACCGGAATTTTCGCACTTATGAAACGTCCACTAAAAAAAGTTCAAAAATGGAACATATTCTATTAGAACAATTACAAATGAATTTATAAAAGTAAGGGGAGAAAAAAAGTTGCAAACTTTCAAAATAATATTTTCATAGAATCTTGTAAGCATACTACATTAACATTAGTTTGAGAGTAGGACGTTTTATAAAAGGCCTTTTGAGCAAAAACTGGAGAATTTTCAAGTCCCATGTCATATACAAATATCAAAAAATAAAAATCAATTGTAATTATCTAGATAACAATATAAAGAAAACATAAATCCTTAATCCCTTCACTCTACTTTAAAAAAAAAATATAAACACAACCTAGCTCTTTTTGGGACATTATACTTCTAAGCAGTTGATCTTCTTAAATAAATATACTTCTTCTATCCAGGAGGCAGGAAACTTGCAGCTTTTCGAGAGCACAAACAAAAAGGGACTGAAGGAGGCTCTGGTAAAATTTGATTGCCTTTGCCCTTGAAAATGTGCCCTCCCTCCCTTTGGTTCGTGGAAGGTGGGGTGGGAAAACAAGAAACTACGAACAATTAGTGGCCATAAAAGTATAAAACGGTGCCATATCGGCTATTCCATCTCCTGCACTGCAATTCGACCTGCAAGGCGGCCGGCCACCCAGAGAACACACAAGCGCCCGCTCCTCGTCAACACAGGGGGGCTATAAATTGTCGGGGGAGGATTGTCAGCGCTGTCGCCCGAGTGTCCGGTCGGGCAGTCGGACACCGCCGAGAACGCTTTTTCCCCTCAGGCTATGCGGAAGCAGGAAGAAGTGTTTTGTTCCCCTCTCCAATGTTGGATTCCGTTTTTTAAATTCTGGGTTTAGAAAGTAACTAAAGTACAGCATAGGTATTTAAGTAACAAAGAGTTAGTTACTTTAAAATTTTTGTAGTTAAATACCAGTTCGATACTGAAAAAGTAACTAATGTAACTAAATACTTTTAAAGTATTTAAAAAGTATTTCCGTTACTAAGTATTTAAATACTTAACAACCTTGGAAACAGGGTATTCCCCTCAATTTTGGTAATCCATTCATAAACACTGAAAAAACGTTTTGTGCCTTCTGAAACTTTACACACTATCTTTTGAGACCAAAAGAAATAGGAAAAGCTTTGGAGAGCTAGGTTTTTTTAAAACAAAAGGGTTTTTTGAGACACCCTAATGGGCAGGGCTGTTCTCTGATGAAATGTCTGATTCTCAGGGGAGAATGAAACAGTCATTTACAAAGTTCAAAACAATATAATAAAAATTAAGTAAGAATTAGATTTTTAGTAAAAAGAACTCTAAAAATACCACCCAATTATTTAAAATAGTGTAGTAGTCAGTCAGATTAGATTTGCACACCAATGGTCAGATAATCTGATGAATTTTTTTTATCGAAGGTTGGATTGTACAGGTTTTATTGTAAAATCAAATTGCTTTGAAATTAATCAGCATTATGTTTCCTTTCAAAACAATTTGACCACTTGTCTCTTTTAGGGCATTGAGTGTAAATCAAGAACTGGAGTTCCAGCTTTGTACGAAGTCTTCAGATTTCTTCCTCAAAAGAGTTTTAGTGAAATTATGCAACAGTTTTCCAAAAAAAGAAAATTTCACATTTTAAAACATGTTAAACCTTTTGTTGAAGGTAATTATTAATTTTTTTGTTCTCAGAGTTTTACATCTGCCTCATTATACTTTATATAAGTTTAATTATGTTAACCTTTTTTAAAAAAGTAAAATAGATAAAGGGCTATACTGAAGTTAATTTTTCTGTGCAAATATCATGATTGGTTATGCTAAGAAACTTTTTGACCTAGCTAAAATACCTTAAACTAAAAAATGAAACTCAAGATTTCGGTTCTTATCTTTATCTTTTATTGATAATTTCTTAAAACTAATTTTGGTCATGTGTCAGTCTATAATAACCCTGTACTTCGAAATCTTTGCTTTGTGTTTGTTTTCGCAAATGTTTTTACAATCTACTTTAAGTAGCTGTGTTTTTGAACAATAATATGAAGCTTATATTTCTATCAATCTTTTTATAAACTAAGATTCATTTAGTTACTGTGAATTTGTTATTTTCAGACTTGATATCAAGTAAGAAGAATATTGCTCAACCTTCAGCTCCACTTGTAAGTCAAGAATTAAGTAAGTTTAGCACAAGGTTTTTTTAGAATTGAATAACTTCAATTTTTTACCAAAAATTAAGGCAGTTCTGAAAAGTACCCAAAATTCAAAACCTGTGTTTAAGTTGAAGTAAAATTAAAAGAAATCATGTGATATTTAAAATTATTTGAAGTTTGCATGTTATTTATACTGCAGAACTTCTTAACAAGAACAAGAGGTTCTACTCTACTGTATTAGTTTTTACTAACCTTTAAGTTTTTCTTGTACTCAGGATAGTTTTATCACACCTATCAATAATATTTTCAAGCAATATATTTATTAATATTAAACTTTTAATGTAAAAAACTTCATTATTATTATTTTTTTTACTGTTCTTTTTAATTTTGGACAGCTGTGAAAAGTTACCTTTTGGAACCCAAAACCACACTATAATTGTTAGACTTTTGTAAACTGCTTCAGGACTAAACTATTTTTATTGCTTTACACCAATAGATTCTTACCATAAATTGCATATTTACCATGTTTTTTTTTCAATCTCTTCAATAAGTAAAATATTGAATGTATTCTCCTTTCTAGATTTTATTTTATGGAGGGGGCAATGTAAAATTATTTCTAGGGCATTCCCCCTTGATTAGGGTAAGTTTTTCCCTTTAGTTTATGTTTTTAAATTTTTATTCTATCACACTGAATATTGGGTTAAAATTTCTTTCATTTGAACTTCATCTTAAGGGTTTTACATGGTAATTGTACAATTTATGGTAAGAATCAATTCTGTAAGCAATATAAATAATATCAAAGTCTTTGTAGAGCTATAAAGGTTTTTAAAATTCATAAAATTAAATTGTGCTCATGTGTTAATGGTTTAAAAAGGGTTTTAGCGACCACTAGACAAAAAAGAGGGAAACAAATTGGCACTGGCTAAGGGGATCTATTGATCCCTGAAACAATTGTCGGCAAATTTTATCATGATAATTATTGTGGATTAAAAACATTGTTATTTTGATCTTTTACTTATCTATCTCTACAAGTACTACTTGCCTGTTACTTGGATGATATTTAACAATTCCTCTAACTATAGAAAGGCCTATTTTATATAATTTGAATCCCTACAGCATACTTCCCCGATACCCTGTGTATTAAGATTTAGGAGTAGAAAAAACTTCAAGAATGTCAAGCTTGTAATTAATTTATACAATAATTATCTTCTAAAAAACTCATAGAATCATGCATTTTAGATAGCTTTAAAAGTAATCCTGATGGTAGTAAAGACAATATGTCGGCACTTCTACAAAAGAGCTGCAAGAAACCCTCTGTTGTTACAGAAAAATTTAAAGATGCACTTCCAAGTTCTATTACTGTATTTATTCAGCATGCCTTATCTGAAGAAGAACCGGCACAGAAGCTGGCAAGCGCTCTTCGCAAAAGTAAAATGAGGGTTATCCTGTCTAAAGATGTGTTCCCGTTCCTCCGAATCAACCATGCCCAGATTTTGAATGCACTGTACGATAGGGTGAGTTGTGATTGGTATTTTTATGTTTTTCTATCACTAAGAACTGTAAAAAGTGTGAAAGACAAAAGGGTTTGGAAGTTTCTTTTTCATAACTCAAAGACCGTTGTATCCTCAATGTATTAAAAATTCATTAATAAAAATATTCACCCAAATATCATTTTAGAAATCAAAACAGAAATTTTTAAAGAAAAATTGAGTTTTTCAGGAGTGTGTTTTGTTTATGTATTGATGATTTGAGCAAAACAAAGGCATTGAAAAAGAATACAAAGTAGCTGTAATTTTTAATCAATGTATTTGTTCCAAATATTAAAACTAAGTATTTCTACAACACATACCTCCATACCACCCCCTGGTGCGGCCTCTGGCTTGTCTAGTTATTATACTAGCTAACATCTTTCCTGATACCTATTTCACATCTGCTTACTCTCTCTTGTTATAAAAGGATACTTTATTTTATTTTTAAACAGTTAATTAAGATGCTTCATTACAATCTTCAAAATATGAATAATTTATTGATTTTGATTTAATATAAATTAATATTTCGAGGTTTTAATTTTAACATTTCTGGGTTATTAATTTACTTTAATAGGGATTCTTAACTACTTTATTACTTTTACCTTTAATGCAGTGGCAACCCCCCCAGAAAAGTATACTTTAAGAACAATGTACTCTAGATATCTCTAAAAAGGGCAAAATCAAGGTAATAATCAAATCATTTAAAATTTTTAACATGGGATAAAATTGTAAGCACTTACTAGTAGGGCAAAGCTGGAGTGCTAAGTAGGAAAATGCCTTGAGTCCAGCCGTTTCATGTATTCTTTGTCACTGTTTCAAAGTGTGGTATACTTCAATTCTTTTTTGTTTCAATTCCTAATCAAAAAATTTTTTATAAAATGTGTTTTTTTCCTCATAGGTTGATTTTATTGTCCCTATTATTTCTGATGAACTACAGAGGCAGATTGGCTGTGGAAAAGCAAAGGTAAAGTGTGGAGGTGATTTAGAAACAAGCTCTAACAGATTTTTGTATGATCTCGCTTTCCACGAGTACTTTGAAACCCGCAAAAACTATAGGGTGAGACCTGTTATTGACAGGTCAAAAGTAAAACATTTTACCACTAGAGATCCTCTTTTATCTACTCCTTTTCAGTTATGGAATGAGGTTCCATTATTCATTGAGAATTTAAAAGTTACTAAAAACTGGTTTTAGTCAATTTTTTATTGTTTTTACTATTGGGTCAGTCTTATAAACTTTGTTTTTGTTATAATATTTCAAAGAATTTTTTATGTGTGTTATATTGTTGTTATACTCAGGCCCGTTCCTGGGTATGAAGGCGCCTCCGTGCCAATAAATTACGGCGCCCCTTACACCTCACCCCCATTAATAATTAATTCTAAGTTAATTAATTTTTACTTTTAATTAATTTATAATTAATTAATTAATCACTTATTTTAAATTATTTGTTAATTTTAACTAATTAATAATTACTTTAAACAAATTTGATATTACTTAACTTAATGATACAGTAGAACTTTGATAAAGCGACTCCTTATGGTGCCAACAAAATGCGGACGTTTTAACGAATAAAATTAACAATATTGTAATAAAAAGGTGCTTTTATTACCGGTTGTTGTAACGCAAGGGTTGCTATAACAGAGGGTCGTTGTAAAGGGGTTCTACTTATTAATAAATAAATAATATTGGCATTACTTATTTAATTAAAATTAGTTGTCAGTTAAAATAAATCAAGCTTTTTTCAATATATTGTGGGGAATTTTTACAGTTTTCAGTTTAAAGAATAATGATAAACTCATTTTTTTTGTGGTGGTGGGGGGGGGGGTTGGGGGTTTTCCCCCAAGAAAAATTTCTGAAATTTGACCCCTAAAAGTAGTGTTTTAACTCATTTTGAGACCCTTTAGCTAACAACCGAAGAGAATTGCTCCTTATAAATTTGCAGAATTTTCAATGAAAAACAGTATAAAAATTGATGTCAAAATTTCGGGAGGGGTTTGAACCCCTAGAACCCCCTTTGGATACGGCTCTGGGCCATAAACTCAAAAATATTCACTTAGGATTACTCAATTTTCGCCTAGTTCTCGATAGAGGCTGTATGGTTTGGCTATTTATCTAACCAGTAACTGATGGTTACCAGTAATTGACACTTTAAGAACAATATAAAAATTAATTAACTATTGCTACTTAATAAAACTATCCTGAAAAAACTTTTTGTTTTGAAAAATTAAATGAAGTTTCAATATTTATCTAGAGAACAATTTGTTTGAAAAAGTAATTATTTTCTATTTTTAAAATATTTTTAAGTTGGCATGGTAGCAGCACCAGTAACCGACACCCCGAGAAATTTTGGCACCAATAACTCAAAATTTGAAATACCTTTAATAAATTAAGCTTATAATTAGGTATAAATGAAAAACAGCTGCTGATACAAAGAAAGCAAAATATCAATCTTAAAAATCCAATAAGGAGAACTTTTTAGAACATTCACGTATTATGCCGTCGACCGTGCCGCTGAATCCGAATCCGAAAACGTTATCAAATCCTATTGACTACTCTATAGCTGTACCGCTGAATTTAACGGCTGCTGAACGGTCGACGGTATATAAGTACCAAAATTTATTTCTCTGTGCTGCTTTATATGAAACTTTAATACCCATTGTATCGAAATATTTTAGATTAAATTTAGACAAAAAGATCCAGTTGCATAACAGGTATGATACATAAAAATATGGAAAACAATCTACTAAAAACTGATTAATTTAGTTTAATAATAGATTTATTCAAAAGTTTTTGTTTATTTACCTTCAGAATGATACTGGATGTTATATGTTATCCAGCTAGTCCAGTTAGCTTGTTTTGTTTTTATTTGAGATTCAGAAATATTTTTCTTAAACACGTCTGTCATTTAATTATCTTTTTTATAGTTTAACTTTTATTTTTTAAAAAGTGAGAGGGAGAGAGAATTAAAATGGAGTGAGTCACTAGCGACTAACCTGATTCCTTTCACTTTCTGCAGCCATGCCATTTTTAAACCAAAGAGCACGACACCAAAAACTCAACTATGTACTTCATCCCGGCGGTACTCTCTCTCTCTCTCTCTCTCAGCTGCGCGACATCCGTCAACACCCTCCCAGTAAAAATTCTCCGTGCTCGGACAAAAGCCCGGAGGTCCCCCAGTCGCCACCCTCACAAAAATGGCGGGAACGTTTTATGTTTTCTGCCCCCTCGTATATTGAGTGAAATAAACAAGGACGCTTCTGAACTTGAGAGCACTAATATTTTTTTTGTTTTTTGTTTTTATGTAATGATGAGAACACCTTTTCATCATCTTCTCCCGTCTCCCTGGAGAGAACTGCATGGAGAGAACTGTTCTCTGCAGAGAACTAAGTCGCAATAATAGCTCTTCTCTCTCTCCCTCACTCTCCATCTCCAAATATTTGTATGGATGGATCTAGAGCAGTGGTCCCCATTCCCCGGTCCGTGGATCAAATGGTACCGGGCCGCGGGCCGACCATTCATTGAAAATGAATTTAAATTCCTAGATTTATACTCCAAATTAAAAGCATAATAAATCACTTTATATTTATTTTTTGGTGTAACTGTATTTTATTTTGAAAGCATATGTATAAATACAATTAAATCAAAATTAATAAATAAAAAAAAATAGTTCCTCAGGTGTGTGCTTCCAACAAATTTATTTGTGTGAGATGTTCAAGAGCAGGTGCACCTAATAAATTTACGTAAGAGATATCCATTCGGTTTTTTACAATAGTCTTCTTCAAAACATTTTTCACAAGTCAAGGGCCTATTATATAGAAATTTTTAAGGGACATCTATTAAAATATGATTTGAGGCAAACGCTTGATAGCCATTTAATAACTGGTGAATCAAATCTTCATCCAAGGAGGGCGCCTATTAATAGATTCATACAATTCGGTTTTTCTAACATACATTCTTTCTTCATACATTTCGGTTTTTCAAGTCCGGAGTGTTTAAATTTTCACTCACTCAGAATGGGCGCGCTGGGCGCCCTGAATAGATTCATTTGATGGGGGCGCCCATACAATATGGTATAGCTTTTAAAGTTGGGAATATTAAAATTTTCACTCGCAGGTCTGGCGGTCTTTGATAAATCCATTTAATTAAGACAACTCATACAATTTGGTTTAGCTAAGTAAGACGCCTTACATATTTCAAAGTCGGTGTGTTCAATTTTTCTCTCAGGGTGGGCGCTTTGAATATATATTTATTTGATGGGGCGCCCCATACAATTTGAAGGCTAAAAGGAGTCTTCCTTATAGCTTTCAAAGTCGGGCATGTTAAAATTTTTGTTAAGAGTTGGCACCCTTTAATAGATTCACTAGATGAGGGCGCCCCATACAAAAAGTTCAAAATGCACTTCTCTTAAAAAGCGCCTATATTAGTTCTCTTAAGGGGACGGGTGTGTATAACCCAGTAAGGGCGCTCTTTACTCGTTTGTAGGCGCCTTTTGAAGCTTTTTTTGTAAAGGAAAGGAGATCTAGCTTACTGCTTAGGTTTGTTTCTTTTGAGTCAGGACGTAACGGAATATTTTTCCCTTCAAAAAATTTTTCTAAGGCGCCTCTTCATCGGTCGGCGCCTCCGTGCAGGCACGGCTAGCACGCCCGGCCGGAACGGCCCTGGTTATACTGTATTTTTTTAAACAATAAAACTATTTTTAGAAAGTTATTAATATTGATGTCTTTATATTAATTTAAAAGTATAATGTTATACAACCATATTGTGAAAAAATTTACATTCTGTATGACTTAATATGTATAAAATATTTTGTTAACAACAGCAACGAAAACATTTTAATACTTATCATTTAAGTAATTACTATGTTATACAGTTTAAAAAACTCAAAATTTGGTTTATGTTATGACTTTTTTATGAATTTTAAGGGCACATCAATTTGAATGCCCTATTTATCAAGTTTCACCTATACATTTAAAATTACTTCATTTAATAATAAAGCTTCCTTCATATTTAAATATACGGTTAGAAATTTCTACTCTTTAATATTATCAGATGGCGCCAGTTTGCAATGATGATAAATGAAAAATTAACTGAAAGTAGGTTTGGGAAAGTTTGAAATATACTTTGCTATTAAGGTTTTATAGACATTGGAAGTTTAAAAAACTGGGTTTCATATTCCTTAAAAAGATATAACGATAAAATTAAAATTAATTCAATTTTAGGATGCCAGTGAAATTTTCAAGCTTCAACTTCAACAACTATTTTCAATGTTTAGGTCAAGCTCTCTATGAGTATATTATCATCAGGTAAGTCAGTACCTAAAATATCCTAAGAGAGTTATTTTCATTCACAATTCAGAAAATGCATATAAATTTTGACAAGCTCTCTTAAATTGAAAATAAAACTAAAATCGTAGAAATATTTTTTTCCAATTGTGAGGTTTTTATTATAAAATTTAGACTTTAATGGTCTAAATCATTATATGTTCAGTAAGGTGTGTCGAAAAAATACTTTCCGAAATCTGCTTACTGGTAGTGCGGATTTTCGGCCAAATGGGCTTCACTAAAATGTGTAAAAAAATTTCAGCTCGATATGACAATTCCTTCCTTCTTCAAACACCCTTTAATTTACTTACCAAGGTACACCACTCCACTGATGGTGTACTTATACTTTTGTCCTGTTTTAAAAATCTTAGTTTATTTCATATTTAATGAATATAAGCCTAAAAGTCTACTAATCTACCAGTGATATTTTATGGGGTAAGGCTAATTGGAATGCTCTCCCAACTAATTCAGCCACATCATATATTGTTACTGGCTTTCCAACATTTTCAAAAACTCATCTCATCATTCATAGCACTGTTTTGCAGTAGCATGTTTTGAATGGTTTGTAAACCTCTATATTAAGGGGTTGGTTGCATTTTGTGTCTAGTGTAGGGAGGGAATGGTACCAGTGTCACAATTTTTTTTTCATTTTCACATTGCAGGGTTTTCATAGAAGTAGAACTTTTATGGTTATACATGAGAAGAGAGTATTGCTGGACCATCTTTAGTTGCACCTCTGAATTTAATAAAATGTTTGTGAAAAACTCATGAACCAAGTGTTCTTTGGAGCACCCAGATGTATAAGCTGCTTATACATATAACCACCTTCCCCTACATACTTTATCTTGTGATTACTCTGCTTTTTTAATTTTATGAAGTAAAGTTACTCCCCTTATTCTATAATACCATTACTGTTAAACCTCTGAGCAGTTCGAAAATTTTGGTATTAACAAAGTCTTAAGACACAAGTAATTCTTACTTTAATTACAAATAAGTTTGATCTTATATTATCCCAGAGGACAGGAGTCAGCAACCTTCTATTTTCATAATCGTTTAATTATTTTCATAATCGTCGCTTTGTGCTTGAGTGAAATGAAAACATTCCTCAATGAAAAAAGCAATGACCATCCCAAACTGGAAGAAGACAAATGGCTGCAAAAATTCAACTTCATGGTAGATACCACAAATGAAACTAACAGTCTTAGTTAACCTGGAATTAAAACTTTTAATTGGTAGTTGGAAAAAGTTTCAAACCATTGTCGAAAAAGCTTGATACCAGGTTAACCTCAGGTCAAGTTAGTGATGAATACAATCGTTACCTAGAATGCAACTTAACTCCAAAAAAAATAAACACAATAGATTTGAGATTAATCACATTTTTGTAAAATAACCACCTGTAAACAGATTATGCCTCAAATCATTTTCTCCATTGTACTTTCTCACCGAGATTCCTGCCCATTTATCTGGTAAATTCCCTCATTTTTTTCTATCGGAGGTCCCGCAGTGAGTGCCCTTATTTTACTATCTTAGTTTCTTTGTCAAATGAGGCATGCAGACACTGCGGTCCTCGTTTTTCAATGTCTCCAGGATTAGGTGCCAGTAACAAAGCACCTACCAGTGTGTTCCGGTTGAGCAGCTTTCTTCTGGAATCAGTACCGTTCGAATCTGGGGCGCCGAATACAAAGTTGCTTTCCCTGGTTTTTTCTCTTTCGCTGCTGCGTTTAATTGTTTGGTGGCTAATCGATTTCTTTTTCTTGATTTTATTTTAATTCGACGGTAAATGCAACCTGACGTTTATTGTTCACCAAGAAGGCAGCCTCATCGACATTTGCTTTCAACGAAACGTTTTAAATAAATTTATATTTTCGAACTCACGCCCAAGTTGTCTGCTGCTACTCCCGGGCGTGGTGTACGGGAGCCCTGTGAGTTTTATTTCTTACCCCATTGTCAAGTTTGATAAGTTCTAGATGCTTCGTAATCAACTAAATATCCACTTGAGTAAAAATGAGAGCTCTAATTAATGCAGGATTTTATATCTGGAGTCACAATTGGCTTGAAGGGGAAAAGCTTTATCCAAGGTAGGAAAATTAGTACTGTTCTCGTGTTTGACAAGAGGCTGTCCATTGTAAAGCGGTTTCAGCCGGTTCCTTTATTTTTGACAGCCTTGAAAAAGTGGGTGAATTAGACTTTTAATATTGGTTTATCACACAACTTCTTAACCACAGAGAAATATCCTAACAGAGGGTCCACGAGGCTGTTTTCAAATGCGTTACTGATGTGAGGGCGCCACACTAGATTCTGGAACGTATGCCGGCCGCTTAAATCTCTCGCCAAATTAGAACTCAGCGCATGCGCAAAAAGGTGTTTTCGATCTCCCATAGGCAGCCGGCGAACGATTCAGACTGGATCCAAACGCTAGTGAGTTTAGTGCGATCCCAGCGCCACAATTCTCCCAACCTGTAACAAGATGTCATGATTTTCGATTTCCATTAGGGCCTATGGCCGTGGACTCTCTGTTCTAGTACTCTGTGTTCTTAACTACATTAAAACTCTCGATACACAGTGCAACTGGATTTCTCGAGCGTCTAAATTTGAAATCGTTTTGAAATCTAGTTTTATTTCTTGAAATTTGATCTTATATAGGATTCTGAACATCTCAAAAGGCAAAAACTCTTTTTAGATCGTTTTAATTTTCATCTCTGTTCTATGACTACTCGGGATAATCCATTCTGACTATGTTTTAAAAGGATTTATTTTGAAAAATTCAAAGAAAAACTGTTACCAATCCAATCCAATCCAATCGTTAACCTTTTTGAGATCAAGTTTCCAATCAAAATGACAAACCTGCTACAATCCGTTCGCTCATTCAAACAAATTACTATATTTTGTTTCAAGAAATCTTCAAAAAACCAAAATTTTTCGAATTCACCACCAAAAATAGAATTGACATCTGAATTTCATTAGCCTAGATAGCTTTAAGTGTGAAATTAATCCGATATTGAACCATCACAAATTCTACTCATACTAATCTTTTCAAACTCTGAATAAGAATGAATATAAATCTGATAAAGTTTTCTTCCAGAGAAATAAATTCCAATGGAACTTAGTGTATTAAATGGTAAAGAAGTTCCAGCGTTCTGGGAAGGAAAATAATTATTTTATATCAACATGCAAAATCAATAATAATTTTTATGCCGATAGACCAAATTTGTATCTTTATAAGTAGAATATCCCCAGGAAAAAGTTAAGTTTATTTTATTGGCTTAACATAGTTATGGAATCAAGAGGGAGATGATCATTGCAATAAGTAGTATAGTGTCGTTTGGTGGATAGAATATCCATCATATACAGGGTGATTCAAAACAAATGGGAAAAATGATAAGGGTAATTGACAGTTTAGATTCATCCTGGTTTAGGTGGGGGCGAAGCAATCCCGATGAGCTAGATAGAGCGCGGACAAAAGTTGCCTTAAGCAAGAAAAATGGGCAATTCTAACCAAACGGTTAGTTAGAAATAAAATTTTAACGCCAATTATCATATCTTAACTTGTTTACAAAAACTGGGTGAAAAACTCCCGCGATTTATAAAAACTGCTTTAAAATGGGACAATAATTTCGTTACTGTTGGCTTTTTAACCGTCGCATTCATACATATTTTGATTTAACTAAACTAAACTAACCAGCCTGTGGTAGAATATCAAAGTCTTAAGCGATCTGACAATTCAAATCCAAACAAATCAATAAACAGGACAGACTTTCTGTCTTCCACTTCGCCTCGAACTGACCTCAAAGCATGTGTGTCCACTCCAATAGTAATTACACCAACCTCAGCCGCTGTTTTTCCGGGCTGTCCCACTTTCGTCCCCCAAAAAGCGACGACCTCAAGTCCCTCCACCAAACCAACTAATTAATTAACTCATTATAATAAATTATTGATGAGCCGCGGCTGTGGGAGAGAAATAATGTCACGGACACTATCGATCCAGGAAAAAAAAGTGTCGCTGTGTGTGCATATTATTATTATTATTTTGTCGAGATTCTTCGTCAAGGTCGATTTGATAGAGACCTCTTCTGGTTTTCTTGGGAGATTGAAAAGGAAGCAGCAGTGTCCATCTGTTCCAGTGGTATGTCCTCGAGGGAACCATCGATGATAAAATAGAGGCGTGGACGGAATACTGAATTTCGGGGGGGGAGGGGACTAATGAAGTGGTGGACACTTTAATTGGTGATAGACGGGACGGCAGGAACGAGGTCAACGAGTGTTGGGGAAATGGAAAATGGATTTCAGTTGCTGGTCAGTCAGAGTCAGTCTCAGTGTCTCCTCTCTCTCTCATTCTCTTTCCATAGAGCTTGCGATATGGGATAGTTTTACTAATAGTTTTCTAAGGTGTAACAGAAAATTTTCGGAGTAAAATGTAGAAAAAGTATGTATTTTTAAAGTGAAAATCCCAAATAGTACTTTTGGAGGAGTATTCCAGAACATGTAAAATTAGATTCAACCCACCAAATTTAAAAGTCCAAATGTTTTACCAATAAATCTCCATTATGGTTTGAGTTGATTTATCCGGTTGCCAGACCAAAAGAGTTTTTATGTCTAAGCCATTTGGAAATAAAGCTAGGGGAAGACCCAAGCTCAGATGGTCTGATTCTGTTGACAAGGGCTTCCTTGTCCTAAAATGTAGGAACTGGCGAACTGTGGCCGTGAACAGATCAAAATGGAGGAGAATCCTAGAGAAGGCCAGGGCCCACACCGGGCTGTCGCGGCAATAATGATGATGGTTCGAGAAATCATTCAGTTTTTGACATTTTCATTTAAGAATTCATTGGAATTTTTAGGTTTCTTGCATTTTGTAAAGAGTCATTTGTACTTATTCTATTTTTATTGTAGTAAGTATTTCATACCATACTACCAATGTAGTACCATTTCAAATTTCTCGTTTCCGTATCGTTCCCGTCTACGTGTTTTGAGTTTCTGAATACGGCCCCAAACCGCATACAACTTTAAAAAAAAACCGGCAATCGTGAACGAAGTCACCCACCTTCAGAGTGCCTACTCCGAAAACCCCCGTTCTTCCACAAACCGATCCAATAAGCCCTTGAAGTCAAGGACCCTTCCCCACGAATTTGCCCTCCATCCAACATGGCGTGTGCTCTCTTCGTGCGATGAGTTATTCAAATCATCAGGAGTGACCAGCCATGACACGCATATACATGGCTGTTAATTACGAGATCCATAAACCCCCTTTTTGGAAGATAGTGCACTGGATATCATTGTCCAAGGCCGAGGTATTTTTGTTCCTCATCATTCTGTTACGTAAAAAACGAGATCTTCCGGGGATGGATTTACTTGGAGCGGGGATGTCCGTTTTGCGTCAGAGCTAGGAATTTCCCGTGAGGTGTTCCAGTTTTAGGAATATGTTAGCGCTAGTTTGCCTGTGTGTGAGAAAATATGGAATTTGTTAATTTTTTCGTATTGTGGGCCATCCATAAATGATGTAACTCATTTTTTCAACATTCTCGACCTCCTCCCTCCCCTATGTCACCAAGTGTCACGCTTCATCATAAGATAAAAGGCATCAACGATAAAAATGGTAAAATGCAAAGGAATGTCGAAGAATAAAGAAATGCTATCGACAAAGGGATGTTGATGAGTAAAGGGGTAATGCTAAAGAGCACAGAGAGACCCAAGAGAAAAGAGATGCTGAAGAGTAAATGGATGCTGAAGAGTATATAGATGCTGAAGCGCTAAGAGATGTTGAAGAGTAGAAAATGTTCTCCTGTTGAGGAATGACATAGTTAAAATTACACCGAAATATTATTATAATTAAAATAATTGTGTAAAAACATCATAAAATTTTGTAAAATATTTAAGCATGGTAAATGAACTTTTTCCCACTATGAACAGTTCCAAGTGATACAGCGTAAGAGTGGTTCGTGAAAAGAATACTTTAAGCTGAGGTGGCCCTCTAAATTTTTGAAGTTTGGAACCACTAATTTAGATGGGCTGTAAACTGATAACTACTATAAAACAATAGGTCCTCTATCTCATTCCTATCCTCTCTTCTTCGTTAACTTCTTTTCCACTCTCCTTTATTCTTCCCTCCTTGTCTCATTCTCGTTTTTTGCCTACTTTATTTTTTCTTCATTCTCCTTTTTTCACTCTAATTCCAGAGTTAGAAAGGTAAAGAATGAAAGTTTCATCTTTTTCTTAATTTATTCATCCATATTCACTACTTATACCATTCTCTCTCTCTCTCTCTCTCTTACTGTCTTTCTTGCTATCCCTCTTTTCTTTCTTTCGAGGGTTATAAGGGTCATAAAGCAAATAAACAAGAAGCTAGTACTATTAATGAAAGCAACAGTTATCTGATCTACCCAATGTAGGTTGCGGATCCTTTCAGCAAAACTCTGGACTAACTATTGTTACACTCCGAAAAAAGTTATTTTCAACTGAATCACTGCTGTATGAGAGGGAACCCCAAAGAAAATTCAAAGTGAAACTGAAATGGGTTCATTTTACCTTATAGAAAAGCATGAAACATTCAGAAGCCAGCAATGAGTATTCATTGTATTACATTTAACGGATGAAAAACGGCAGTAGACAGCAGTAAACCTCGAGTGCCAAAAATCGCCTTACCATTTATATCTCCCCTTTTTACGACCGTCTCTCTGAAGCTGAGTTTTATTGCCACCGGACACAAACTTTATCTCTCTATATATAACTAGCTGTTACGACCCGGCAAAGCCGGGTCTTACAGCTAGGCTAGCCTTTTATGCGAGCTTCGCTCGTTACTACTTCAAGTTCCTATTAATTATACATTAAATAAGAAGTTTAACTTTAATAATTTATTATTGTTGAATTAGAAACCAACTTCCCTAAAAGTAACTTTTTAACCTTTATTAAGTAAACCAACTTTCTTGAAAGATATTTATTTAAAAGCTATAGAGCATTCGCACATGACGTCACTTGGAGGACAAAAACAACGTTGCTAAGGCTGTTGTTAGGGGCGGGAAATGAAGCTTCCAATAGAAGCATTCGCAAATGACATCACTGGAGGATAAAAACAACGTTGCTAAGGCCGTTGTTAGGTAAAGTCATGTGATTGAAAATGCTCTATTATATTATTTTAAAATTTTAATTACTTTTATTTATTTATTTTTCTGATTATTGCGAGATGGCATCGAGTCAGTGAGTGACGTGGGCTTTTATATTTTTCTGATGATTATGATTATTATTGCGAGATGGCATCATAGTGTGCGAGCGTTCCAGAATCAGTCAGTGAGTCAGTGAGTGACGTGGGCTTTTATATGAGAGATGAAGGTGTCCCTGCCTGGGTTCCTGCCTGGGTTTGTCCGGAACAGATTTGGCTCAATTTCTCCAAAACTACCCGTCCGAATCGAACCAAACTTGGTACACATACGTATGGGGACGGGGGAAAGACAATGACATCAATTTCTAATTCCTAAAACCACCCCTTCACCCCCTTTTAGGCCTTTTTGTAAAATTCGCCTTATTTCTCCACTTAAGAAGATCTGTTTAACTCGCATTGTTGCAAATAATACAACAAAAACAATTTTAAACATAAACAAAGTATTTAAAGATACAACTGGACTGAAATTGTTTTAAGAAGGTTATTAATAATTAAAGAAATTGAAAACTGTCCTTATAAAAAACTTTATGACAGTATTTTCTTATTAAAAACTTTCATTTTCCTTGAAATTTTATGTTGAAACTGAAAGTTTAGATTGTTGAAATGTTGAAATTAATCTTTAAACTTGAATTATTTTAGTGTAGCTTTTAAAAAAGTTGGTAATAAAAACTAGATCAAGTTTTATTCTCCATCATTATTTTTTCCATGATAGCTTATATTTCATATATGCAGATAGCATATATGATACATTATGATATTAACGATATTTCTTTTTCAATTTAAACAGGGGAATGTTAAATATTTTTATTTATGCAGTTGTTTTTTATTAATTACTGGGAAATTCGTCAAAATAGACAAATGGGAGTAGTATTTTCGGAAGTTGTTGAATGAATTCCTTTCCAAGAATTTTTTCGTGATGCACTGCACCCGGGAACACCTAGATGAAATGGTACCAGGAACACCGGGTTGAAAAAGGTACCGGGAGTGCGGAGATGAAAAAGATACCTGGAACACTGGGATAAAAATTGTACCAGGAACATCGGGATGGAAAACGTACCGGGAACACCGGGAGGAAAAGTACTGGGAAACTGGGAGGAAAAAGGCGCCAGGGACACCGGGATGATTGGTAATTGCTGATACAGAAAATTAGATATGCAACTTGAGACAGCATAAAAAATAATTTTATACACTTCACCCGTGCAAGGCCGGGCAAATCAGCTAGTACTATAATAAAAATGTAACTTGTTTACTCCTGCTGCTTTGCTTCCTCCCATTTCCCCCTCATCGCGTGCTGTGACCAAATAAATTGGAAAAAAAGCATTGTTTTTCCACTTCCTCGTTCTATTTCTGCGAATTGTCGGATTCGAAGGATTCAACAACCGACTCCTGTTGCGACCACGGTTGCAGTTAAGTAGATATTAAGAAAAATAATAATAGGATGGGTGCCAGTGCCCTTGGCCCAGTAGGAATCAGGTCTATGCCGTTGTTGTTTTCAAGGTATAACGAGTGCGATTTGTGAGCAAAAAAGAATAATTCTGCTGATTAGACGCTCCATGAATGAAGACGGTCCGATTCGGTCTGTTTTGAATTCATATAGCGAATCCTTTAGCCGCTGGTTGAATAGATAAATTTTATTATCCAAATGAGGTAGTTTTTTGTTCTCTATGGTTACGTGTATGACATCATTAAAAGTAAGCACGCACTTAATTGAATATTTTTTTTTTGTATTCTTTAAAAGCGATGGTTTATTAAAGCAGTTTTTTGTGTTTTTTCTTCTGAGGCATGTTGAGCGAATTCTTTAAAATGGTGAACTAAAAGGTGTGTTTAAAAACTGAAATTTAAAAGAAATTATGGCAATAAGTTTTTCAAAAATATTAGCTGCAGTTAAACTAAATATGGAGAATATTAGAATGGAAATAGCTGTGTAAATTTGCAAAGATATAAATGTAATTCTTCTGAGCAAAAATTAATGATTACCAATGTATGTATTATTATTATTTTTATAAAACCCTAATTTAATGAAAAATGACATTAATTATGTAAAATTGTGAATTAAACGTTTGACATCTAAAATAATTTCTGTCTCTAAAAAACATGTCTTTTAGAAATGAAATATGCGATGATACAAATTATAAATTGGAAGTTAATATTTTTAAACTTTAAATGCATCGGATTCTTCTCATAAAGCCATATTAATAAACTTCTTCACTGTATAAGTAATGAAGTTAAGTTATTTAGTTCCATTTAAAAGTTTTCCTTTACTCTACCTTCCATCATTTTACGTAAGTGGAGTCTGATTATATTATTAAATGTGTTAAAATTTTTACCATTTTAAAATATGCCCTTTCTCTCTATATTTATTAATATTTATCCTTGGGTGAACATTACAATCTAAACGGACTTTGTTTCACTTCAAAAGCATTTTCGGACCCTTAGTTTTACAGAAGCGTGCTACTAACCCTATAAAGCAACTATGGTCGAAAATGCATTCATTTTAAATTTCTGATTTCACACATTACAGAGAATAAGAACATTGTCTTGTATTTAGTCCGGATTTCCGCATTGAGTATTCCTTTCACAGTAGATCATTTTTATTATTCGGGTAATTACTGAAATATTTCTGCATTAAACACCCTACTTAATTCTTCCCCTGCTGTATTAATGTTCTTCACTCAAGTGATGAATTACTTTAATTCAAATAGCAATGGAAGCCGGTACAAATTTATGAGTATTTTGACAACTTACTGCTCAAAGGTAATTACTACCAGGTCATGGAAGACTGTAATTAAACGAGTTTTCATGTCGCAAAACGTTGTTTACCGTGTTTTCATTTCAAGTTATTTTGCATATTCAGGAATAGAGTATTTTCAATCACATGACTCTGCCTAACAACGGCCTTAGCAACGTTGTTTATTCGCCAAGTGACGTCATGTGCGAATGCTGCTATTGGATACTTCTATGTCCCGCCCCTAACAACAGCCTTAGCAACGTTGATTTTGTCCTCCAAGTGACGTCATGTGCGAATGCTCTATGATTGTGTTCCAAATTCATGTTATACTTTACTAGTATTCAGTAAAAATGTCTTTCCATATTTGACGGACTGAGCTCAAAAGATATGTGTTATACAAAAAAAGTTTATTGTGTAAACTGATCACTTTCGGGCATATTTAGTTTTCTATGTTTAGGTTTTCAAGCTTTAAAGAGGAAAAACTACCCTCTCCTTTATAGATAGTTACTGTTTTATTAATTTGGCAATTTGATTTTGGTGTGTAATTTTAAAACTAGGTCGAAACCGTACTAGAGTCTAGTAACTAGACAATACCTAGCGTTGTAAGAGAGGACCTCAAAGCCAGCTTGTGGATTTTAGCTCTTCGATCTTTTATTGGTGGGTGGTAACCATATTGTTGAAGCTCTCATTTGGGTTTGTTTCTACATATGTGAGGATGAAAGCGAGGACCTCTTGTCGGCAAAGTTGATTTCGAGAAAAAGCCAAAAAACCGGAAGAAGGTTTCTCTCGATTATCGATCCTTGGACCCTTTAGAACCGAATAATATTGGGTTTGGGCACAATTTTAGGCGAATTTAGCCGTTGGAATCATTCCTAACTCTGAAAAATAACGAGAGGGTAGCATTTTGAAAGTTTAAGGTCGTTTTTCGCGAAATCCACTTATTCTATTATTTACTGGCGATTCGTCATTTTTTGAGCTACAAGGATGATGATGGTCTTAAAATCTTCATAAATCTGTACAGATTGAGAAAAAAATAATAACTCCATTTCGACAAACGCCGACAAGAGGTCCCTTTTCGCTTGCCGCCTCACATATGTATGTCTGAGAACCCAGAAAATTACATTTTGGAAACTTTTTTTATTTAAAAATTACATTTCAGAAGATTTGTGTCATTATTCCTAAAAAATCAAATATTCTTAATTTTTACACACGAGTGTAATTATTACCGATAAAAACAGAAAGGGAATTTAGGTTGTGGAAGATTCTTCATTTAGGTATTACATTTTTTCAATGATTTTTTAATAATATTTCTTTATAATAATATTGTAATTGTATATTGTAATATAATAATATTTAATAATATTGGGAAAAGACAAAACTGGAAAATTTAGTTGAGATATCCATTTAATTTTGTATGAACTTCGAGTTTCGCCAAGGAGTTATATAACCCCCCTCCACCCAGGCGCGGATCCAAGGGGGGCACTCTAGACAGTGCTCCCCCCTTGGACCCCAAAATAATACTAAAAATGAGTAAAAATCCTACATTTACAGGTCGAATTTCAAAATTTTTTCTGGGGGAGGACCCCTATACCCCCCAGGAGTACCAAAAGGGGATCTTGAGTGATACTTTTTAGAAAATCCCCCAACATTTTGATATTTTTCTCAAAAGGTAAAGGTGATGGTCTGGAAAGTGCCCCACCCTTGTAGCCGTGGTGGATCCGCGCATGCCTCCACCCCTCAACTCAGACCCTCATTCTTTAGAGACGTCGTAATTTCCAAACGTACGATTGACACCTCATCCTCCTTTACTCCTCAGTTACGCAACCGTGGACTCCCAAATGATAGTGACATGCCTACAGCATCTCATCAAAAGAAGAAGGCACCGTAACCGATCGCTATAATAAGTGTTATGTCAATCGCGTGTGCCGAAGTAGGTCTTCAGAAGAAGCGATAATCTCAATCATCTGTGATGAAGAGGGTGCAGCTCTAATCACTTTTCTTTCTTGATGCGAAAGTGCGGAGGAGCCGGATTCTGATGACTGAGGAAGCCGTCCGAGCGGAACGTCTGATGCTTTTATAGACGAATTAGTGATGGGTAACTTGGCTAAATATATAGGTCGATCCGATTGTTTGGTCCTTTCGTGTGCAGGGGATGTACACGCTTTTCACTCTTTAAACCTTTCATTCACTCGTGTTTTTTTTTTAGTTTGAATGATGAGGTGTTACTTAACAGTTCTCACAGAGGATTAGAAGAGTAATAGAGGGATCTCTGATATTTCTGTTTGAATATGTTTGGATTTTGGTTTTATAGGCGTGAATCTTAAGTAAATTTTCTGTGTTAGTTTTTGGTGGATGTTTTTATTTTCCTGATCACTTTGAAATAATGTTCTTTTAAAAAGCTGACTTATGTGAATAACTTATTATTAATTTTGAATAAGTTATAAAAAAACATTCATTATATACATTCTTCGGTGTTAGCTGAAAGTAGGTTATTTTTAAATTCTTGGTTGAGTGCTGCAAATAAATTTCCGTCCTCAACCTTAACATTAATTAAATTTAGGGAGTATAAAAACCTAGATTGGATAAAAATCCATGCTTAGAATTTCAGAAACAAAATTTGGGAAGCATGTGGGAAAATGTTACTTTGAGCACAGTTAGAGAATCACTATTTAGAAATACCTGATTTGTAGTTTTGGAAGTACAAGATATATTAAAATTCAGTTTGCGCCTACACAGTTTTTCAAAGAATAAATGTTTTGTTAAAAGTCACATCCGTAAAAAGACATTCGAGTGGTTCTCCATAAATAACCTCACCTATGACTTACATATTTTCTAATGTACAGTGTAAAATGAGGTATATGGATCAAATGCTTTACCAAATTTACACCGACACAACTCTTAAAAAAGTGTAACTCTCCAGCAAACAGTTTTTGCACGTCTTATCGGCATAAATCACTCTCAAACGCTTTCAAAACATTCAAAAGGATTTTCCCTGCCTCCTTCCACATAAAAGGATATAAATACCCGATTCCATCCACCTTTGAAAGACCGTCGAAATTCCGCAACACCAGCGGTCAGCATATTTAAAAAAAAAATCTTCCCCTCCCAACACTCAGCAGTAAAAGAATAATAGCCTTTCCTCCAGGAAAGACGGACAGTTACTATTTAAAGCCACCTCCTTGTGTCAGAAACTGAACCTCTAGGGTCAACGGGAATGGGTATTTATAACGCAGAAGATAGTTTCACTTTTTATCTCGAGGGGAGAAAAGGGAGAAAGAGAGAGAGAATTTCGGTCTCCCTTTTCCGCAAACGTGATCGGACTGGGCGATGCGAAGGCGAATGTGGGACGGTTCACTTTTTCTTGGGATGGCGGATGACACAGTTCTGAGGGGGGAGAGGGGATGGATTTCGGATGTGTCGTGGGAATGGATACGGAGTGTGTCGCAATTTTTTCAGCATTGGGGTGGGGGTTTCGATGAGAGAGATTGGAATGCCAGATAACCCGAATTTTTTGGGGAAAGCCGAAGGGGAGTGACAGTTTTATTGGGGATTTTCTCACATTTGGGACGGAGAATATAAGTCACTTTCATTCGTGTTCGAAAGTTACGACTTTTGTCATATAATGAGTGCTATTCACATTTACAATGAGACCTATGATGGTTACATAGTACGATTCACATTTGCTGTGAGCCACCTATTTGATAAGGACTAAAGGCAACAAGTTAAATGCAACAACTTAACATTGGAGTTAGTTCATTGTTGCTTCAAACTCCTCAATTATATTAACTGTGAAAATTTTATGAAAGTGCAATAACATTTACTGTATATTGTCCACATCTTCGAGTGGCACTTAAAAAGACACATTTCCCTTTTTGATACCTTTATAAAAGAAAAATAACGCTCTCTAAACATACAAAAAAAAGGAAAAAGTACCTACAATCAATTATGATGTTTATCTATGCATTATTTTCCTAAGCCATCCCTCATAATTTAAAAGTGAATTTATCTACTCTTACTCTTGTAGCTATAATAATGGAAATGTTAAAGAAATTTTTAAATTTATACATAAAATTTATATCTTCAAAACAAAAATATACATTATGCTTTTATATTAAAACCACCGTTTACAAATACCATCAAAAATCTCATTTAAAAGAAAAGAAACCATAGATCCTAATATGAATTGGAAAATTTAAAATTGATTTCCACGCTCAATCTATGTCCACATTTCAATAACTACTCACAGTGTCAAAAAATCAATTTTAAGAAAATATTAAATTGAATAACCGGAAGCGATTAGAAAACTGATTTCGAACTTTCTGAAACCTATGGTCTTTGTTACCAAGCGTGCATTAACTGATGAAGTAAAACAAAACAGCATAATAAGTAACTCCCAATAAGTGTGTCAATCTAAACCTTTTCACCCCATTCTCACAGAAAGCGGAAGTTTTAACTTTTCTTATTCCTTTGCAAAAAAATAGTTAAAATCCATTTTTATGAACGGAGAATAGGGCGGTATCGTGACAAAATCTAACCCGCTTCCGTATTCTGAATTTTTCGTGCTGAGAGAATTCTGTCCTGGATATAAAACCAGAGAAACGAAATTTGACGAATTCCGTCAAATCACGTAGTATATTCTGAATCTTTATCACGATAAAACTGAGAGAATCAAACACGTCATTTTACAAACACGAGAGTAACTTTGTCTTTATTTCAGCTCAGTTAAACTGCAAAACACAAGAGTATACTACGTGTGTAAATTCTTCCCACCATTCTAAACTCACTGATCAACATGGATTCTTGACATTTACAAAATTCACTATTTGTAATATTCATTACACACCAGGGGTTAAATTTATTTCAGTGGTTTAGAGCCGAGTTTTAAAGCGATTTAATTTCAATATTACCACATTTTAAATTACATAGTTCAGCAAAATATTTATGCAAAATCTGCAAAATTATGAAAAAAAAATTCTTAGAGTTAAATATTTTAAAATTTTCACAGTTTAAAAGTTAAACTCAATATTACCACACTTTACCATTCAATGTTACCTTTGCAAAAATTTTTAAGGTTTTTTTTTTATTTTAGCGTGTGAAAATTAACACCTAAATTTATTTAATTTATGCTAATACCCCATATACTGGTAAACTAAAAGATTTTGACTTTGAAAATCAAAGATAAGTTCTTTCGAATGACACAAGAATGAACAAAATAGGAATATCTAAAATTAGTTCGTAATATTGAGATGTCCCCCTATCGCTTTTACCTCGATACAGATAAGATGCATTGGACATTTGGTGTGAAATAGATGGAAGAAACTTGTGGAAATAAGGTAAAAAGTGGGGCAAAATAATTGCCCAATGACATGAAATTACTAAAAAAATTGTGTCAGATGGTCGCAAATAGACGTTCCTTCTGAAGAAAAGTATCACAGAGGAAAGAATCATCGCGAAAATGACACAATTAAGGTTTTATATAACTTCGACACCTTAAGAACAATAATTTAAGATTTTAAAGTTTTGAAATATAGGAAACTTTGAAAATGAAACTTTTGATCAAACTTATTTATGTAAAAGGGAATAATATTGTTTTAAACAGAGATGTATATATGTATTTATAAAGGGATCAAATAAGCATAAATTTTTGGAGTTCATTTAAATTTTAGAATCAGGGTTGAAATTTTTACCTTTTTAACGTAAACCCCGTGTTTAACTGGGAATGGTAAAGTTTCTCTGTTTAAATTAGTACAATAATTCATTATTATTGTTTTGCAGTACTTAATATAAATTGGATGATAATTATTTTATGTAAAACAAATTCAAATGTATATACAATAATTTGGTACTATTCTTTATTTTTATTAATGAAGTATGGTAAGTATTTTATATAAAACCATAATAAAAATGATTTTAATACATAAAAAACATATTTATTTCATAAAAACAACTGAAATGTTTGTACATAAACTAAATAATAACGGAATAAACAACTACAACGTCATTAAGTTGTTTTTTTCTAAATAATTAAAGTTTTATTTATGCATTTTTATGTTAAAGTGTGTGGCAGTGATAAAGTTTTTGAATGAAATATTTTCTATCAAATAAAAAACTTACATAATATTGCGTAAAAATTTAGAACACTTCACTGAGAAATTATCTCATCCGGTTTTTTGTTTTAGTTACTGAACTACCTCACATTGAACTAAAAATAACTAAAAACTCAGTTTAAAAAAGGTAGCATTTGTGACTAGTTATTTTTATTAAATTGGAGTTAGGAACTGATAAACAATTATTAGTATTCTGACTGTAAATCTTCTTATTTTTGGGTTTGTAGATAAAGGAAGTTCATGGCATTTATATCATTCCTCTATATTGTTCCATTGTATCTTTGCCTAATTAAGATTTTTAAGATATAACCTGTTTCATTTAAAGGAAATCCTTCGAATTAAAATAAAACAATTAAGAGATATTCTATCGTTACTCCTATTGTTTCAGTAGGTTATCCAATTAAATATATCAGATAACTTTACTAAGACTGTAGATATTAATTAAGTATGCTTGCATTGATATAGGAAATTGAAAAATAGTTCTATGATAGCGGTATAAGTTCTTAAACTTATTTGAACTTGATAATAATTACATTAATGGATGGAAATAGCAAGTTTAATTCTGGAAATTCAGGGACCAAATTCATGCAAAGGATTTATTTAAGCTTCACATAACAAACATTAAGAACTTGATACATAATTTAAGTTTTCGCATTTTTTAAAAGTTCGCAAAATAAATGAGATCACTCATTCATTCTCGTTTATTAAGCGCATGGCTTCAATTAAAATCTGAAGAAGAAAAAGGTTGCGTAATTAAGACATCTTTTAACATTCTTATTTTCATTTCTTATTGAATTTCTTATTGACATTTCTTATTGAATTTCTTATTGACATTTCTTATTGAATTTTAGAAGCAAGAAGTAAACAATTTCTCTATACATAAGTAATTTTTTAGCTGTTTCTTCTGCTTCATTAGTGGTTAGTGGTTTTTTGTTATTTATGTGGTCGGCTAATTTTCACTGTCAAAAAAGGGTGTTTCAACCTTCTATTTCACATTTCTCTTCTACCCTAATTTCCATGCAAAATGCAATGATATGGTTTTAGGGTTACCTTAACCACCCTTTCACTTTCAATCTAATTTTCTTATGCAATATTACCTTTTTAATGTGTGTCAGTGAAATTCCATGTATTCACATATTGAGGACTTACCTTTCACCTGTAGGTCAGTTTTATGAAAGTACTACCTCAAGAACGACATATATGACAAAACTTCAGATTTTAAATTTTAAAACTAGGCAGTTGAAATAAGACATTGAGCTAGTGTGGCAATGTGTCTTATTGATTATTTTCTCTCATTATCCCTCACTTGATGAATAACAATGAACAGTATCAGCTGAAGAAAGTCATTAAAATAACCTCTTATTATCTCTCAATACCACCGCGGTATTGAAATAAAAGAATCAAACCAATGATTGATTGACTAAAGTATTTAAACGTCCGTGATTAAAACAAATTAAACTGCATTAGAAATGCCACAAAACGAAAGACACTCGTATTATTAGAATCATTGTGAAGGATGTCGACACATTCCCTTGAAATGCCGTGATAGGTCAGAACTATCAAACCCATTCAGAGAAATCGAAAATGGCGGATTCCTAAATTTATTTGTCTCTAACTCGTAAAACTGAATTTATGAGGAAAATTTCGAAAGAGTAAACCTATCGAACCAGGAACCTGGGCCGTCACTCGAAAGGGATAAATGCCCCTGGAGGGTGTGAACGTCCAGAAAGAGGTCGAATACCTAACCTTGGGAGAGCCATCTCATTTTTCTTGCCTTGTTTAGGGTTATTAGCCGAAGAGTGATGTGCATCGTGTCGAAACTAGAACTGCTGACTTTTGGGATGAATGTAGTGAGTAGTAACTCAAGCTTGAATCCCCCCCTAGCTGGGATGCCTTTCAGTTTGGATCTTTAGGTAGTTGGGAAAAAAATTATACCCACACACTTGTTGGTAACAAGAAATTTCAAGTAAACGGTTGAATTTTAAATACTCATTTTTTGATAATATCTACTTCTCTACTGATTCGTAAAAATATTTATGTTTTATCTGTCATACATAAAAAAGGAATACAGTTTTGTAGTTTAACCCTCACTTATATTGAGGCTTTATTGTCAATCATTCTTCATAGAGTGAATAAGCTCTTTTGATTAAATTATTTGATTCAAAATCTGATCCAGATTTGGATGAAGTTTAATGACACAATAATAACTTAATCGGATCATATTTCGAGAACGAGGACTTTTTAGAGCAATTTTAATTTATATGATTTTGTTCTCTAAAATGGCTTAGAAAATAGTACTATAAAGTGTTTTTTAATTATTCAAACAAGTTTCCAAACAGAATTCCAAATTTTTCTTTCATTGCAAACCGTGTATACTCGTAGTCGTAAATATGTATAAACTTACAATACATACTACTTCTTTTTTGTTAATATTTTTTTTGTATTTAAATATTGATAAATGCATGGAAGTAACAGGAAAATATTTTAATTTAATATTTTTGAATGTATCAAACTTTAAAATTATTGATTTTCGTAATAATTATTTTATTTACATAGTGCTTACTAAGTGTGAGATTTTAAAATACAGCTTTAGTTCTAAAAAATGCTTTGAAAATATTAATTAGTTTAAAAAGGTTATATTAAACTAGGGTGGTTAACAAATATTTTATTTTATTCCTTGAAAAGTCATACAATAGGCAGATTTACTCTATTGAAGAACTTGGTTAAAATGTTATGAAATACTTTATTCTTTCCTTGATAAAAAAATATTATCTTTAAAACAAATATTGAAGTTGAATGTTTCACTATCATAGGATCATAAAATCTATCATTGAATAACATAATCATACCATTAATATGATTGAAAATAATTTCGAATATATCATCTTAGTCATCTATAGTTGTTGTCATCTCATATTTTAATTTAACAGACCATTAAAAATATTTTTAAAAAATTATATTGTTCTTTTACTTTATTTTGAAATAAATTTAATCGTAAATTTTCCTTCGCAAATGCATCCCAACAAACAAAATATTGCCTAATGAAAATTTCACCGAGCAAAACATTCAACATTCAAATTTTTTCAAACAAATACCCTCTCAAATCGAGAACACACGCATGTCTTCTCTTCTACTTAGTAAAAAATGACCCACAAATCAACTTCAGCACGATATCATCGAACCCACATGAATAAAACATCAAGTTTGATGCGATTCGCATACTACTTTATTTCCAGAAACTCAGAAATCTCACAACATTTTTCTTCCATTAAGTTTGCGAAACGCTACTACTACAAGAAAGCTATAACAGGAAAACACAACCTCTCCATTAGTATTCCAAGACTTACAATAATTGTGTTAGCCTCGAATTTTCCGAAGGTGTGAATGACCGAGATCATTTAAAGGGAAGTAGGTATACCATATCGATTTCTTTCACTTTCATCTATTGACATTGATTCAGCGACCTGAGGATATGTTTTGCAAGGCTATTGTAAGCGAGGATCTACGGTGCACGGAAGAAATACTACACACACCGGTGTTGCAGCAATGTTTTTTTGTTTTTTCACTTTCCGGAAATTACCCGCTGTCGAATATCAATCAAAATAAACAAACCCCGAAGGGAGGATAGCCCATTCTTGTTGTGGTGCATTCCGGGACGGATTATGTGAGGAAAAAGCGGTCAATTGGTATCACTTGGTTGGACGCTAAATCGGTGACCAACCAAGTGGATGTGGGAGAAGAGATAGTTGGGAAAGAGTGAAGCTGTGTGTATATAAAATATTTCATTCATCATACGGGCGAGCTTTGTTTAGATTTTTATAACATAAGAAGTTAGTGTATCATGGAAAGAATAAATTCCTTTTTTGTTTGTAAATTAAAGGAGCTTATCCATTAAGGATTTGTTATCAGCAGTAAGAATATCAAAATTTATTTTTTAAATGTTATAGAACATAGAATTTCTGTTTCTTGAGAAATATTTAGAAGTGATTTGTAGCGAATCCATGATTTTTGTTGTCAGGATGAGAGTCAAAGGGTCCATATTTCAATAGCTTTTCAATTTTTAAAGCCGGTTAAAGACGTTTTCCCCCAAGTAACACCATAAATATTTTTATTACCTCTTATTAGGAAAATTAATAGTGTTTTATTTGATGAAGGAATTTTTAATAAAATTGAGAAAATTGTTTATTTTTAGGGGGCTACGCACCATAGCCCCACTTCTGGATTCGTCTTTCAAACTGAACCAAATAAAAGTATCTTTTAAGTGCGATTAAGTGCACCCGTAAAATATTTTATACCAGCTGTACTTGTATTCAAATTTATTTTAAAAAGAGATGATTTTTCTCTATGTAAATTTTCTTTTAAAAAGAATGAGAGATGCCTGAATATTTAATTCCGTACACTGAGCAGAGAAGTAGTAAATAAAATGATAATTAGCGTTTTTGGTGCCATTTATAAAGTTCTAGGAAGAAATAGTCTTTTTTTCCATATTGTTCGGAAAAATATATTAACTGAAATTTTTTAACGGGCGAAAGCAAAATATTCTGAGATCTTGATACAACTTAAAAAATATTTTAAAAAATACTATTTATAATAATTTAAATACCTCAAAATAACTCAATTATGAAAAAACCCTTGCATTTGAATTTATATTGATTTGCACTGAATGAAAACATAATGAATTAAAAAAAAGTTGCAATCGTGAGAAAGTTGTTAGTGAAATTATTGAAATAATTAATACGTCTGTACCCAAACCAACCTTGATTTAGTTTCATGTGGGTTAATTGAAATAGGCTATTAAAATAAACTCGTTCTCATATTGCTTCATCTTATATTATAGCTCATTAATGTAAAATACTTCAAAGGACGACAGAAGCAAAAAGGTTGAATCGGTTAAAATTTTATTGTGCGTTTTATACTCTAAGTTAGAGCTGTTACTGAGATAAATAAGTATAAAAATTAAGATCTAATATGTATCTGTACCTTTATTTTTATTATTTATAATCACTCTTCTTTTTCTTGATATTCGTTTAATCATGTATAAATTTATTACAGAAATAATATTCAGAAAGAAATAAAACTGTGGAGAAGGTAGAATTTTTTCATAACTTCGTATGCTTGAATTTCAAAAACAATGTATGTCAGGAAATAAAAATAATATTGAAGTTAGCTGTTAAATTTCTCTCTTTTAAAAGAGAAATCGAAGATTTAACATTTTAATGGACATTGCTTTAGTTGTATAAAGAGTTTTTTACATTTCATGTAAAACTATCTAAGATATTTTAGGTTCTATGTATTTGTTTTTTTTAATCTCTTTATGTAATCTGTATCCTTAACTCCCCTAAAAAGAACATTAAATAACTTTCGAACAGAAATTAGTCACTCTTCAAACGTTTAAAAGATTGATCTCTGCCGTTTTCTTTCAATTAATCGATATAAACAGCTAAGATCTTACGTTTTTAAGTTTAAGAAATATTTTACTCAGTACTGAAAATTGGTTGGTAGGTTGGAGAACAACAAACAATCATTCCCTAACTGATTTATCCCAACTACATTTCAATAAACAAACACTGCATAAAAATTTCTCACGACAGCCTTAATTCGGAATTTAGGATAAGATCTTTACCAACACAACTGTCTCACATAAGCGATAACAATCTCACTTCCTGAAATTCACTGGCATTCATTCTACGTGCTAAATATCTTTGTTATCCAACCCTCTTGGACCTGTCCCCAAACATTCGTCGAGTTTTTGGGTTCAGACAATCGGCTTTCTCTTAACGGATCAGCCATGCTTCAATTACCTAAATATTCAAGAAAGTAAAAAGCTTTATTGAAGTATCTAATCATCTGAATCACCCTAATCTGTAGATACCCGATTATAATCATCATCTTGAAGTTCACTCTTCTGCTGCGTGGAGTAAAAGTTTTTCACGCGTGGATTCTCGATTCCACATTTTTACCCACAGGTCACAGATTCCATTCATGGAGAAGAGGGAGAAAAAAATTATTTTCTTTGTCGTACCAGGATTGTGGCGTTTCTTTTCGTGCAAGCCAAGCGTGGATTTTTGGCCGTTAAGTAATCGGGTTCAAGTTGGCTGACATTCGACTTCCGGTTTTTTTTTTCTGACTGAGAGAGATCCAGACATTTTGTTTGGATAATGAACTCTCGATTTTTTTTTTCTCGGGACTGTCATTGAGAAAAGTTGACGGATAAACGAATAAATCATTTCTAGGCATTGTGGTGGCTTTGCACTGATAGGTTATCATTTGGATGAAAAAAAGTAGCTCGATATGAACCAATTGGGTTAAAAGGACGAACCAGTAGGGAGTTAAAAAACAAGTGAAAGTATCAAATTACTTATAGTAGATTTTGATTTTGTTTAATTGGAATTTTGCAAATCTATCATGTTTGGTAAAATGGATGTTTTTGTTAAAAATTATGTTAAATAAAATATTTAGTGTAAATATTTAATATTGTTATTTCCAGTTTAAAACCATGTTTGTTTTACAGAAATTCAATGTGATACTAAAAATAAATTTAAATATTATTGATTACAAAATTATTTATTAAAACATCTAAGCCTAAGAAGGATTCGAACCTTTAAAACCGTCTTCATACCCAGATGAGTTAATCGCTTTGGAAAATGGCAGACTAATTAATAGAAAAAAGCATAATTAATAGAAAAATGCATCACCCTATTATTTTAAGTAAAACACGTTGATGAATTGGAAAATTAAACTTTTTAACCTTTTCACTAATGATAATTTTGAAGCAAGGTTTTTTTTTTGGGGGGGGGGATGAGTATTTTTTAAGTTGGAAATTATAAAGATTAAATTGAATTTTTTCTCGGTTCCGCTTTCTATATTAACATTTGATGGCTGATTTGTGAATTTTAAATCTTGGAAATGAGTGAAGGTAGGAAAATTCATTTAGTTTTTGTGGCAACGATTCATTAGAGCTGTCCGATCGAAAATTGAATTGACACGCGTTAAGTTTAGACTTCAAAGATTGGAATGCTGTGTAACACTGTTACGGTGCGTATTATTTTTAATATGTTTTTTAAAGGTCAGCTTTTGCAAATACTAATGCAATTTGCATTTTAATATCTTAAAATCCTGTTGGTCAATACAATCACTTGTAATGTTTGTTTAAAAATATCAGTTTGCCTGTGTGAAACAGTAGTGATTGCTGGTACTTAGTTTTAGACACTGCTAGTAAAAGTCTGCTTTTCCGCTTTCTATTGCTATGCTGGAAAAACAATGCAAACCATTGCAAGAATTTTAACTTTGTTTATTTCTTTATAAATTGTATCGACCTTTTTGACTTATTAGAACAATTAAAAGGAAAATTTCCAATTGTAACATTAATTCTAGTAATTCAGTTCATAAATAGATTTTCCAGCGGCCTTTACCAACTACCTTCTATAAGTAAGAATGTAAAAGGATATTCAATTCATTAAGATTAAAATTTTAAGGGTGTTTAAAACTTTTGAAACAGCTTTAGAAAGAGTCTTCCAGCTGCCATGTTTACCCACAGCTTAAATGATGACTACTGAGCTATAAAATAACCAAATTATAATTATTTAATGAGGTATATAATAACGATTTTCATAATATTAAGGTATAGGAAGTTTGCACTTCAGGTTTATGTATAACTCAGTGACGATAACACTTAAAAGCATGTTGCTGTGGGAGGTTTGGATAAACATGGTGGCTTTAGGATTCTTTTTAAAGCTGTTCCGCAATTTTTTTTAAGATCTCAAAGGTATTGTAGAAATTTTCTTTATTTCAGATATCGTGGATTTGCCTATTATGGGTGAATCGTGGAGTGTATCCTCAAGTCTTCCTCACCACCAAGTTTGTTCTAGATCGTCGAGTCGACAGGAACTTCTTTCCTCAAGGCTGGAGGCCGCCATAGACGAGTTGTTCCCGGTTATTAACCCTTTCAAAGCCCCTGCGTTTTGGCGGTACGCTACCTTCCAAAAGCGTTTTGAAATGAGATTCCAAAAGGTTGACCGATCGTTTGTTCCAGAATGCACCTGAGGGGAATCTGGTGGGATCTCTTGATGTGGATCAGGCATAGCCATCTAGAAGTGTCATGGTGAAGAAGTAGAAGGCAAAGTGTCATGGCCTTGTTGTTCTAGTTACTACGGATTACAGGCCAGTCTCTGCAGGATTCTAGGAGAATGTGTTTTCTTTCCCGGTCCATCACAGGCCGGTCTATGATGATGCTTTGTTTAGTTCGATCCCAGAAGGTGGACGGGGGAAGTTGATCTTATGGGCCGATCACTGTGGACGACATGAAAGCTACTTACCTGTAGGCCTGTATTTCTCCTAGTCCCGACGACCGCTGTCAGAGTTGTTAGTCTTGATGTGCAACCTTGTCTCACTGTGCGATGTTACTGACATCCAAGACGATCTTCATCCCCAAGAAGGATCATTCAGCTGATCGGGGTGTCTACAGATCTCCTCCGTGCCGTGTCGCATGCTGCATCGTATTTTGTCTAAGAGGCTTCCCGTCTTTGTCATCCCGTAGCGAAGGCCAGTGCCACCCAAGTCTGATCAGTCAAGAAAAGGAAAACAAAATGATGATGAGAATGATGATTACCTAATGATATCGACTGACTTCGGAAAGGCTATTTCAAAGCTTCCTGGGTACGTTTTCTGGGGCTCTACTTAGATGGGTCCGGAATTATTTCCCTGTTGGAAAAATTCCGGAACCACGTGACTTTCCGGAGTCACGTGATACAAAAACTCAAAAGCGGCACTTAGATGCAACCGAAAACATCTCCCTTCCGGAATTTCGAGGAATAAGTTGTTGGCAATGCGGGAATTTTTTCGGCGGGAGAAAGCTTGGTGAAATTATTTCCCGTGTGGGAAAACGAAAGTAAACAAACTTCAATAGGGTCATCTTTTCTAATTAAAACATTCAATCTCTGTATTTTTTTAACTGAAGAGACTACAAAAGGTCTAATTAATCCTAAATTTATGACTAAATGTAATTAGAATTTTTAAAATAGTCAAAATAGAAGAATGAAAAGAACAGCATAAAGCCATCGGAACAACATATTATTCTGTGGTGAAAGAAAAACAAGGTAAGCTTTTTTTTCTAATTAATTTGTTAAAATTAACTATTTTTTACTTCAATTAAGTCTTACTGTCTGATTACTTATTCTATAAGGAGTTTTGAACTCACAATATGTCTCGATCAAATTAACCATGATTTATTAAAATGTAACTCGAGACAAATATTACGGTTCTACTTAATTTGGTAGATGTCTTTTCAATTCTTCCCCCAACTCTGGTTATCGTAATATATATATACAGTTTATAAAATAATTTGCTGAAATATAAGAACTGAACAACTTCCAGAGAACAATATCTTATAGCTAGTCAAAAGTTATTGAAATATTTAGTAAATTGATATCTTTTAAGCATATTATATGCTCTTAGAGTGCTTTGATTTATAAATATTAAATCGCATAAGCAAGCTGAAAAGAAAATTTTCTACCTGACAACACAGTTGAACTCTTTCTTATTATTTGTGATAATAGAAGTATTTGATTTATGAAATGTACTAATTTGTTTAAAAAAAATTCTCTGCTAGTAAATGCATTTGTTCTATTCTAGGTTCTATACGGTTGTTATCACAGCCTTTTTTAATGTGTTGGACCTCAGACCTATTTAAACTATTGCAGAAGTAACAAAGTATTTTTTTGAAAGAAGGTAAGATAACGTTTTATTGTAATGTAGAGTGTGAAAAAGTAGAATGCTTTTAATATAATTATGTACTTAGAAGGAAAATATTTAATGAGTTTCTAGTTTTGCTAATATAGATATTAATAAATATTATTATGTGTTTTCTGCTTTAGATAATATGACATTGTTATTTTTATTTGCATTCTTAATCATCAAGGTTAGTCATGTTTTTTTTAGTCAAATAAGAATGTTGAGAAAAAAAATTGTAAAATCAAAATTTTAATCAAGGATTATATCACTGATTTGGTGTGTAACATTTTAAGGTACTTACGTGAGAAGCCATTGAACAGTTCGCCAAAATCAAAACAGTGGCTAAAAAATATTCAATGCTCTACTCATCTATATATCATTTTTTGGAGTTTTTTTTGTGACAGTTTTAACATTAATAAAAAAGTGGACTGTTTAATAACCAAAAAACCTACCCATTTCATCATTAAATTAATTATCTTTAAAGTATGCTAATTTTGATTCCTCGCTTATTATAATACAGTAGAATAGTAATTTTTGATGCCGCATAACCAAATAATTTAAAAAAAAAACATAACTCTAGCTATCCATAACCTGTCTGAGATTTAGAAGAATTATGGCAGTAAGAATAGAAAAGAAATGGTAAAAAATAGCCTGATACTCCTATTTCATTTCGCCAAAATCCAATTTACTGACAAATCATTCCATTTCCCCAATAAATTATTTCCAAAATGGGCCATTACACTAACAGAATGTGTTCCAAACAAGATGCTTCTCCATATTCCAGTACACTGCAAAGAAGTTTCACTGAATTCCACAACACCGACAAATCATTATTTTAATAAATTAATCATTACACCTGTCTTTCCGCGGCCAATGGTCAATTAATTAAGGCGTGTTAGTGTTATGGAATTCAGTGAAACATTTTGTCAGTGAAATGGCTTTTCAGTGTACTAAAATTGGGGGAAATATCTGTCGGTGTAATAAGGCCATTCAATGAAACGGAGAAATTTGTCTGGTGCAAGTTTCTCGATAATGTGGCTTTTGATAAGATAGGTGTGATTGTTATAGTAAAACTAAAGTTAAATTCCTCAAGATAGACTTTTGTACAACAGCCTGAATGTGTATTTTGGAGTAATTGTTTAACTGCATTTAAGTTTTGGTCAAAATTTAACTTCACTCCCTGACACGGCAAATAATGTGGAGTGAAGAATACTTATAAATTGAGTAAAATCTTAACCATTTTCTGAGAAGGGGGAAATATCAAGAATGAAAAGGACATGGGAAATGTATTAAGTTATTGTGAATAACTTTTATAACATTCTTTGTTTTTTTTTTATACAGGCAACACTATCCGAGAAACCCATGGCTGGGGAATCCCAATTACAACTACGGCGAAGGATTCAGTTAACAATTCATCTTTAGAATGTGCATGGATCTTCATATCAAGATCATTTTAAAACTGAAAGGACATAGGTTGTGACTCTGGCTTGTCTTGGAATGTGATGCTAATGTGATTTGATTAAACATGTAGATTAAATAAGCTGCCCAAATGAAAATTCTAAAAATATTGATAGTGCTCAAATAACTTCTTTGAATAAAGTTATGTTATTTTAATAAAATATATATTATTTTAGTAGTATTACTATGTGTTCATTTCTTGTAGCTAATGAAAATGGTACTCTAAGATTAGCTGGGTTCTCCCTATTTAACTTATTGGCAGCATTTTACTAATAAATATCACTAAGTTGATTTATCATAGTTGGAAGTTTCTTGTGTCCCAGCTTATACTAGAGTACCAAGACTTGCTTTCAAAATGTTTGATATTATCTGATAATCAAATTGAATTTTCATAGCATACTGCCACGTGTGGGCTTAAATCTTATACTTCAGTAGGAATAAGGATAGAAACAAAGTGTCATTGAATACCGACAACCATTACTTTTGCTTGAGTTGGCTAACATTTAAATGCAAATTTCGATTTTGAAAAGCGAGCTAATGGTTTTGTCATTGAGAAAATACCATAAGAGGACATCCATAAATCATGAGGTCAAAAAGAGGAAAGGGGGTCTATTAAAATCACACGTCAACTTTTTCTTTCATAATTTTTAGCACAAGTTTAAGAAAAATATCCACATAGTCAAAACAGCAAATCCTTATCTAGTCAGTCAGGATAATTTAATTTCAATATGGATTTGTATCAAAACTTTTGTAACGTGTATACTGTATTGTATACAGGGGCGTAGCCAGGTTTAATGTTAGGGGGGGCAAGGATACTTAACTTTGCTCTTCATGTTGTGACTAGTGACTAGGGGTTGACTCAACATTATTTCACATGCCCCCCATGGCGAGTACTTTTACACGTTAAATTTTAGAGTATGTACTTATACAAGGGATTTGAACTTTTGTGCACATCATAAAAATATATGTAATGAATGTGAGCTTTAAAATGGGGGGACTGGGGGTCCTCCCCCAGAAATTTTTTTAAAATTCGCCCCTCAAAGTAGTGTTTTAGCTCAAGACTCAGACATTGCTAAGTTAACTTTGAAAGCAACAAAAAGTGCAAGAAAAGTCATTTAGATTTGTAGATTTCAGAAAAGTTTTTAAAAAAAGATTTAACAAACTGAGAATTCAGGGGGGGCAGCTGCTCCTCCCTGGCTACGCCCATGATTGTGTATGACAAGTCGAAACAAATGTGACTCGATCATATGGGAATGAATCTTCCATGAGAATTTGAGGAGGTAGGGGGGTCTAGCAAAATCACCAAGGGGGAGGGAGAGATCCAAAATCTCTCACTCACCTCACATAATTGTGTTAGAAATTGTCAGTTTTGTGTGATTTGGGTTGAGAGTTAATTATGAGAAATTAGGTTTAACCAGTGGTAAAGCATAAGTTGCAAATAGAAAAAGCGCTACGTAAACATGACATAGGTACAAATTTCAAAAATCTCTGAAACAGATGCAACTTTGATAAATTTCAAAATTCAGAATAAAACTATAGGTGCTATTATACAACAGGGTGCGACTATTGTTGGCATTATAATCGAGTATAACAAACAAAAAAACAAGTGGCACCCTATTGTATAATGAAACCAAACTATAAACACTAATATTACAATCAGCTTAATATATGATAGATATCAATCAACTTTCAACGCTTCCCCTCTTTGCAATTCATGCTTTGCCACTGGGTTTAACTTGCATTTCAAGAAAAGTTAATATTTTGAAATAAAAATATTTTGTTAATAAAGCTGTTTTGAAAATTTCTAAAAATATAGTATTTCAATGAAAAAATGGGACCTTACCAGAGGGTTTGACTGCTACGTTCTATGGATCGAGAGTTTTAATAAAAAGTTATAGTATACGAAAACATTCCCAGACCATACGCAGCCATGGGAAATCAGGAACTATTAAACACTTTCACTAGACTTCCCTCATCGTTTTACGAAGCGAAACCACACCATACAATTGACAACCAATCAAACACAAGGAGAAAGCAGGATGACCTTCAAGGGAAATTTGGAACTGAAACGTTTCGCCTTTCTCAGGAAGGGAATGAGCAAAAGGCTGATGCAATACCATGAGTAAAAACCTTTATCAAAGTAATAACTTGAATACTGCATTTGCTCTTTACTGAGGATTTATTGTTTGTAGACAGAAAAACAAATTATTATGAATTTTCTCCTCTTTAATGTCATCAATTCATCATGGGTAGAAAAAAAAGCAAGAAAAAACTCCTATCATCCTCCAATTTTAAGAAACTTTTATAGAAGTGGTGCAGAACTAATGTAAAGTTTCTTAATTTTGACAAATACTTCATCACTTCCCAATTACTTTTGCGAAATACAAAACCTTTTAGCAGAAAATAAAATATAGAAACATTTTCATAATATTGGAAGATGATTGACATGTTTAATTCAGCATCCTGAAATCTATGAAAAGGGCTCCCCCCCAGTGTGACAAGATAAGAAAACTGAAAATCTGTAGAAATTTGAAAACTAGATATATTAATCTTAAAAGAATCTAACTTAGTTTATGAGATTGACAATGAAACATAAACAGTGAATTTAATTTGTATTTTTAATTTTCCCTAATGAACATAAATGTCTGTATGAGTGGCGGATCTAGAACATGAGCAAGGGGGGGGGCTAACTTAATCTGATTGAGGATGATAATGAAGTAACAAGCCGTGCTTTTTACAATATTCATTAATGTCTTAAGTATTGAGGGCAGTGTTGATTGTAAATGACTAGTATTGTTAAATATAACTAATTAATTAGTAATTAAATTAGTTAATCATTAAATATATCAAAATAATAAGGGTGTGTCAACCGGGAGGGGGTTTTTTTACGATGATTTTAGTCAAATATTTTTTTCCAAGAATATAGATCAAATGTGAATTTTCGTGCACTTAATTTCAATGTTTAGTGAATAATACATCCATCCCGAGGCATAAGGGGGGTTTGGGGGAACCTCCCCCAAGAAAATTTTTGAAAATTTGACCCTAAAAAGTTGTGTTTTGACTCATTTTTGGTCATTTGGGATTCTTTGAGTGTCACACGAAAAAGATGATTTCTTGTACTCGTTTTCAAAGGAAAAAAATGTAATACATAAGAATTTCATGGTGGTGGTTTGAACCCCGTAACCCCGTCTCTATTTTAACAGAGTAAATGTTTTGTAAGAGTGAATCTTATAAAAACCAGGGAGTTAGAGATCTTGCAGACGGGCTAAAGCTCATAACCTTTAAGATGTGAAACAAATCTATAAAACTGTAAGGGGCTAAGTATTTTGGAGGTTATGCTTTGTAAGGCTTAGAAAGCTCATTGGAATCTGCAAGTTCTTAACCGCATTTATATTAAAGTGCTGAAAGCTAAAGATCTTGGAGGGGGCTAACGCTTTTAGGCTAAAGCTCATTAAATTGCGAACTAAATACTATAAAACATCGCAAGGAGGCTAATTCTTTATGGGGGCTAAAACTCATTGGCCCCTTTAAATTGTGAATTGAATACAAAAACTCAGGGCTAAAAGCCTTGTAGGAGCTAAAGATCATGGAAGGATAAAGCTCATTAAATAGTGAACCAAATATATTTAAAAATGCAAGAGGGTTAAAGCTTTGTAAAGGCTATTAAAGAGCATGGAGGGGGCTAATGTTTCATAGGGCTAAAGCTCATTAATTTGTGTAACAAACATAAAAACGCAAGGAGGCTAATGCTTTTAGGGGCTAAGCTCATTGGATAGACCCTTTAAATTACGAATCAAACCTTCAAACATGCAGGGGGCTAATAATTTGTAAGGGCTAAAACCTCTAGAAATCCTTAAATAGTGAATGGAGTTTATAAAAATGCAGGGGGCTAAAGATCTTGGAAGGGGCTTAATGCTTTGTAGACCCTTTGAATTGTGAAAAAGGCTACAAAAAAGAAAATTAGTTTAAAATTTTGAAAATTTAAACAAAATTTTCTAAAACTTTATTTTTTTTTCGAAAAAGTTCAATTTTATGTAGTGTAAACTTAAGTCCCAAGGGGGGGGCTATAGCCCCTATAGCCCCCCCCCATAGATCCGCCACTGTAGTATGAAATACAAACTAAACGAAAACTTGAATAACACAGTCCCCTAACACTGTTCGCACAGCAATCAAAATTCGGATCGCTTCTAGTTGCTGGTTCGTTGGCGAGTTATTGTTAGTCGCGCACATTATTTAATTGTTCTGCCATCCTTTAAAGTGTCTTTTGACACCCATGTGGACCTATATAAAACAATCTAGAATTGTCATCTAACAACAACACGTTATCCTCTCTTGTTTACTAAACAAGAGCGCACAACAAAAGCTCTGATTGGTTGCCGCTATTCCGGAGTGGGAAATAAAGTAGTCTCGAACCCAAAATGCCCCTCTTCGATTCCTAACCCGGTTTCCGGAGGTATCTAAGTACGACTTTCGCTTACTTCCGGAATCTTGCCTTTGGAATTTCCGGATTTCGGTTGTTGGAAATATTCCGGAGGGGAATAATTCCAAAGGCATCTAAGTAGAGCCCCTGGTGTGAAATTTTGAACTTTTAGGATTGATTTATGATTAGAAAGTGCGGTACAGCTTTGGAAAGGGTCCTCCAGCCGCCATGTTTACACACAGCTCAAATTATGTTATGACTAAGCCATAGAGATCTAGTTATTAATATTATTATTACATCCTAAAATAAAAGTAATTAGTAGATTATTGTTAGAGATATAATAGTACTATTAGATCTCTATGCTGACAACACTTAATCATGTTTCTGTTGGAGCTGAGGTTACCAATGGCTACTGGAGGACTTTCTAAAGCTGTTCCGGCGGAAGTGCTTGGAACATTTTTAGAAAGAGATCTCCAGCCGCCATGTTTACCCACAGCTCAAATGATGACAATACTTAAGCATGTTGCTGTGGGAGCTGTGTTGATGGCGACTTACACTTGGGAACTGGACGACTCTTTTTAAAGCTGTTCCAAGTGCTCTTATTGTAGCGTTTTTTGGGGGATGGGATAATGTGCGGTATATGAACGAGTTTAATGTTTCATTTAAATTTTAACGCTTTAAACTGCTTAGAAATCGCAGCGATTTGTTGGAATTGCTTTGTATAAATTAGTTGAGTTTAACAACCACATCAAAATCCTCGATTCGCAGTAATTTTGTTGGTGAATTCAAACAGCTTTTTAACCTTTACTTTGAGTAACTTTTGATCAAATCTGGTTAAAAATCTAGGGTCAGGTGGGGTAAAATGGTTATAGCGGGGTAAAATGGGTATAGGGATTTTAACAGTTTATAAAATTTAATGTTTTACGGCATGCTGATTTTTATTGAAGCTCAAGAAAAATCAGCATGCTAAAAACATCAAATTTTATAAACTGTTAAAATTTCTATACCCATTTTACCCATCTATAACTACTTTACCCCACCCGGCCCTACTATTCAGACCAGCGGTGTCAAACTCGTTGAAGGGATTTTATAATCTAACTATACATATAGTTACACTGGTACTTGTAATGTATACTTGTTTAAAATTTCATCAGGTAGGGGTTGCGAAAGAACCAGTTCCGATTCCGTTTTTGATGGAAGTGAAGTGATGCAACCGCAGTTTCCTGATCCTCCTGATGGCTCGGTCCCCCGTCCTCAGGGAAATGATCTACAGAGACCCTTGGAGCCTCCTAGTACTCTATATATCTGACCTAGGCCCTGAGTTCAAATGGTAATTTTCTTGTTTTGTTGAACTAACATTGAAACATTCTTTAGACAAGTGACTCTCAACCTGTGGTCCGCGGAAGGATTTCAAGTTTTATTGATTTGATGAAGTATTTAGTATGAAAATGTTGGTTTTATTGATAATATGGTAAAGTGGGGTCTTGTGGTCCGTGGGTATGAAAAGGTCGAGAATCACTGATTTGGACAAGAAAAACCCCAGGGAAACAAATACAATGATACGCTTAATTTTACAATTAGAGGGAGAAGTACCATGATTATGATTTCCTAGCGTGAGGAGAAAACAATTGTTTTACTTATGCTCCTTTCAGGTGTATTATCATGTTTAAAGCTTCTGTTTTTGCTTTAAAAAAGCATAAAATTGTTATAAATTGTGTCAAACCGGTATGCTTTAAGGCCATAATTAAAATCCTCTCTACTAGAATAGTTCCAGAAAAGCTAAGTGCAGTGGAGAAGTAAAGTCCAAAAATGTATAAAACCCCCTCCCATATTGTGTAGTGTAAAATTCCCTTAACCTCTTGAGAAAATAAATCCTGTAAATTTTCTTTTTATAAGTAGTTTCATAAATATTGACATCAAATGAATAATTATTAATCTCTTATGTTATAGAACCAAATAAAAAGCATAATAAGAATAATTTTGACTGCAAATAAGACAAAATCGAAACTAGATTTTCCTTTCCTGCCCCTTTTACCATCTCCAGCCATAGTTTCCCCCATCATGATTCGTGAACTACAAATTCTAAGAAAAAGAATAGCTTTCACTAAGCTAAAAAAACATAATAGTATTTAATTTAGAGGTTTCATTTATAAACTAAACTGTATGAAAAAATTACTAATTAAACCAAATTAAAGGATATTGTTCCATAGGATCTTAATTAAGATCTTTTTTCTGATTAAATTTAAAATTCTGTATCAATATTTTATCATTTCGACATTTTAAATGTGAAAGAAGGCAAAACGATCAATACAGTGATTTCTAAAAATTTAGGTTCTATTATTGTTAATGCATTAAATCTTGCAGTAAAAACATCTTTAATTGCAAAAGTTCATATAAGCGTGAATCAGTTGAAAATCATTCCTTACTGCAGTTTTACTCTTTATAGCATCAAACCTTTCAGCTTAAAAATAAATTAGATATTAAGGAAGTTTTAATTCGACCAGCTTCACAGGATAAAAAAATTATCGACTACATTGAGTCAGATTAAAGGTTAAAATCTAGTGTTAAACTAATGAATTTAAAGTGTTTAACTGAATTTTAAGGAGAAGTAAAAATTTGAACGGAATCTGTTTTGAATTTAATTTAGCAATTTGTTTTTCCGGTTATAATTATTGATTCTTAAAGCGTTGTGCAATTTAACACTTCTAACATAATGTGCATGAATTTTTTTGTGTTAATTTTAAATTGTTGTTCCTTATAGGCTTCCAAAATAGATTCTGATATTGAGTTTGCTTTGTTTCATCTTATTGGGCTAAACGAGAATTGGTGGTAACATCAGAATATTTCATCCTGGGCTATTGAATAATTTTGAGTCAAGATGTCCTCAACTTTGTTCCTATTTTTCTAGATTCCAAGTGTAACCTTTTATCCGGTAATAAAAGTTGATGTCATTTTAATCTTGTATTTTCTTTGAGTCCATTTTGTAATGACCATCGTCCACGCCGCTCAGAGTGAGCATGCGCGTGGACTTAGTATATATAGGGCGCGCAGGTTACCAAAGAGCGCATGCGCGAGATCCAACCAAGGTTGCCAGCGGAAAAAAAGCAAAGCTAAAGAGAATGTAAGTTCAAAAACTTAGGAAGTGGTAGGCGAAGAGAACAAGTTAAACTTGGTTGACTAGTTTATGCCAACTTTAAATTTTCAAGTCTTAAATTTATTAAAGTTTAAAAAAAAGTTAAGTTATTTAAGACTTGAAAATTTAAAGTTGGCATAAACTAGTCAACCAAGTTTAACTTGTTCTTTTCGCCTACCACTTCCTAAGTTTTTGAACTTACATTCTCTTTAGCTTTGCTTTTTTTCCGCTGGCAACCTTGGTAGGATCTCGCGCATGCGCTCTTTGGTAACCTGCGCGCCCTATATATACTAAGTCCACGCGCATGCTCACTCTGAGCGGCGTGGACCTAGTATCGAACTGTGCAAATACATTAAACAAAGCTTAAAAAGGGAGAAAACTATTTATTGAAAAGTCTAGTTTTGGTTACAGTTCCAAGCTGACTAACAAATCGGCTAGTTTACATAGCATAGCTGGACATTCTTAGGGACTTCATGGTTCCTCAAAAATTCTCCCAGCTTCAGTAATAAGCTACAACGTGCTTAATCTTTAGCACTGAGCCTAAAAAGAAAAAAAAAACATTGTTAATGCAGTCACCAAAAACTCAATTGTTAAGGGTACAACATTTAGAAATAATTTTCATCTTCACTATGTTTTATGGACTTTAATTTAAAGCAAACTAATTTTAAGATTTTCATTTTTAGAAGATTCACACTTTCCTTTATATTTTTCTTCACTGTTGATAAATTAAATATGCAAAATTAGTCCTTAAGTAGCTGCTATTTTTAAGTTGGTTCATACAAGATGGAGAGAAGATTATTCTGGAGGTCAGGAGGTTTATTCTGGATTAGAAGTAAAAAGGAATATTCTCCAAATTAAGTTTATTCTAACAAAAATCAATTGCTCTCAATTTGTGATCTTTACAAAACCTTACAAACTTTTTCATTTGTAGAGTTTATAAGTTTAAACAATAAGTTTTCTTGCGTGTTTTAATTCGATGTTTCATCTCTGAACAAAAAAAAAATATATTTAACAGTCGGACGGAAAAGTTTTTTTTTTTATCAAAATTAAGATTAATTTTAAATTCTTCTTGAGGAGTTTTCGTTCATATGGAAATATAACTAGGGCAAATAATAATATTTAGTTTAGAATACGGCTCCAGGATTCACTTTCACTGAACGTAAATACGCGTACTTCGACCTATCATCTTGGCCTTCTACTCAATCTCTGTCATAGATGGTCTGATTTGGCTGGGGAAGGTTTACAGTAAGTACACCAGCTAAAATGAAAAATCACATTTGTGAGGAATATCAAAGCTATTGAAATAAATACCTATATTATACTCTTTGTTTGATTCCAAAATATAATGCAATAATTTTAGGGTCTCCTAATTTCGACACAAAGGATTTAATTAAAATACTTAGTAGAAAAAGCAAGATAGATATATTAAATAAATTTTCATTTTAAATTTAGTGTTTAGGTGTTATATTTCCAAATAAATTATATATTTCTAAAAATGTTTAATGTATACTTAACGTATTATTTTCAAAATTTTCAGTTAGTGTAAATGAAAATTTAAGTATTTTAAGTAACTGAACTAAAGCTCTTCCAATGAAGATCTTAATGATTTATAATAAAATCTCTGATTTTATGAAGCGTATGAAAATGTATTGCTATTTTATTAATAGTTCCAAAATATTAATTTTAATAATTTTTAAAGGTAGTTTTACTAAGACAAAATTTATTTCTTATGCTAAACGCTCTAAATTCTACATTTTGGTAACTCAAGGTATGACCTGTAAAAAGGTGATTAAATTTGTGTAAAAGGTGATAAAATCTACTAGGTACTACTACTTACTAATAGTAAATCTACTTACTACTAGGTGTCATAAAGGGGATCGACTTAATTCTATTAACTATCTAAAACTAAGGTTTGTACTTGTAGTTAATTACTCATGTTTTTTAAATACCTCTGAAATTATAATCAATACCGAAAATTACCTTTTACCTTCATTTCAGACTTCCGCAATCCTCTGAAAACAGATTGAAATAACTCAATTAAAAGTGTTCAATCGGAATTATGTAAACTTTTAACATTAGAAGGAAATATCATTGAGAAAGAAGTATTAAAACTGTAAAATTTGAATACATAGTTACAAAAGTAAGCTTAATAGTGATAAACTATAATTTACGTGTTCACTGAAATTTTTATAGTTTGAATTCAAATATTTCATTGTGTTCTTCAGTTTACTTCATGGTGTCGGTAGAGATGAAACTTAAAAGTTTATAAACACTAATGTAAAAAATTGGTTTAATGATATTTTAAACTGACGTCATAGTCAGGAAACGTTGCAGTCTAGTATAGTTAATTAGTTAAACTTGTCTTAACTTTACTGTAAATGATTTTAAATTAAGCTGTTGTCATAAGGGTCTTTTAGTTATTTTCTGAGATAACAAAAACTACCTATAATTTATTACAGTAAAACAGATCAGATGACATTTTAATACTAAAAACTATAAAAACCTTTTAATTACACAAAAAGACTTTAAAATTTTGTAATTTACATAAAATTTACAATACCATCAATATTGGTACATACGAGGATTTATATAATTTTGAAATATAAATTTTAATCTGAAGGAAGTTTTATTTTGATTCGTATAATTTTAATCATGTAAAATCCATAAAAAATACTCAAAATACAAAATTGCTTGTTCTTAAGCATTAAGCTATTCAAACATTATTTTAATATGATGTTTTCAGAAAGATTTTAAATTTTTAACGAAAGATGGCATAATTATAAGAATTACACGTTTTACATCTTGATAAATTTACCCTAGAAAAATGAAAAATAGATTTTTTTTCAATGATGTGACAAAAACATTAAACTTATGAATGGGTTATCAGCTTAATATTAGTAAGATCAGTGTTTCTTGACATAATTTTTGTTCGGTACAAAAGTGACAAACAATTTCATAACTAGAAATAGATTTTGATCAAATATAAGCAGATTATTTTTTTAGATCTTGACTTTGAATAGAAAAGAAAAACGTTTTTATACAGAGGAAATTTTCCAGATCGTCTCAAAATTAATATGATCAACAGAAGTGGGTCATAAAATGTGTACATAAAAAATATAAATTTTAGTTTTAGCTTATCAAATCGATCAAATACACATTATTACGTAAAAGTCAAATTACATTAGTGGATTAAAAATATGTGGATCTATATTCACTTAATTCCAATATTGCAAGTAGGTGAAAGTGAACCTCTAACTTCTTTAAATGCTCCACGAAGATTTTTGTTTTAAATTTTTCTCCTAAAAAGTGTTTCGTTCTTTAAAATATTTGTGAACTACAGATGCAGACAAAGAAAGGGATCAGAAAAAGTTAATAACTCTTTTATACGAGTAGAAAGAAGATTGGCAGAAAAACCTTTTAAAATCGTAGTATCAAAATCATAGGATAATCAAAATTTAAAGTCTATAAATATCACCTAAACTTTTCATTTTTTATACTTTTCCCATCCTAATTTCACCAAAACCATCACAGACTTAAAAAGGACACCTGATAATTTCATTAATTTTTCGACTTTTTAGAACTGTAAAATGAGATACATCTGTACATATTTTAACTGATGAAATTTCAACACATATACTTAAGAAAACAATGTAAATTACAATATGAAAATCACTTATTATTGGCAATAACAAAAACTGATTCAAAGATTTTTTTTTTTAATTTACAAACTAACATAATAAATTACTTGCTTCAAGTAAATTAATATATGTCAGAGCTTATTTAATGAAAAGTATAGGTAACTTAAATTCTAGGTTAATAATTCAGAAAGTATGAATGATATTTTTGTTTACATTGAAGTTTATATCAAAATTAAATTCACTTTACAAATTGCGAATTGTTTAAGTAAACTTTTTAAGTAAAATTTCTCCCTTATATTTAAATACCATAAGAGTTTTAGAAAAAAGGATTTAATACTTATGCAACCCTCTACATTTTACACCAATTTTTGATAATTGCTAACGAAAAATAACATGCTATTTTTTACTTTAAATAACCCCAGCTTTCACATACAAAATATTAATTTGGAATTAAGAACATACGTATCTGATCTTACTTTATCCCTCACTCGTTGACCTCTTCTAAGAAATTCCATCTGTAGCCACACAAATCCACGCCTCACTACTAGAAAACCATTGTCTAACTGACGCGTTGCCACTTGTTACACAGAAGTTTTTTGCAGTGATTGATTTTTAAAAAGATAAGGGCACTGTATCAGCCGTCGGTTCGATTCCGGCCTTTGCCCTGGGTGTAACTTTCTCTCTCTGTGTCAGTAAAAATTCTGTTGTTTCTGTCTTTCTTGACGAAGGTTTATAAGCGGATCCTTGAGATCAAGCACACAGACCGGAAAATATATGTATCCAAAAACCAATACCAATATTACCAATACCATAATGTATTTTTTTTTTTGCCTTAGCTGTTTGCCAACTTGTAAAACTTTAATTTAAATAACTAGGGGGCCTGCCCCCTGCTCGCTATCGCTCACCAACCCCCGGAACTACTTCGCAGTTCTTTTTAGATCGCTTCGCGATCTCAGCGAGCAAAGCTCGCTTGTTCCATCTTACCAATCACCCCGCTGGTCGGCTTAATTAATGCTCCTTTACAACCGAAACTACTTATCACTCTTGCTGATAAATAATTTAATCCAAATCATCCCGAAAAAAACATTGCTGAAATGTTACTTTCCTAACTTAAATTGAAAATAAAAGAAATCACACATAGTGAGCTATCGCTCACCAACCCTCTGAACTGCTTCGCAGTTCTTCTCAGATCGCTTCGCGATCTTAGCGAGCAGAGCTCGCTTGTTCATCTCAACAATCCAGCAGAAGCCTTTTCTCCGAATAATTTAATTGAAATGTTAAAAAAAATATTCAGCAAGTCTACTAATAACCATCAACCACTTTGTAGAAAAAAGCATTGTTGAAAATAAAAGAAATCAGACTCATCAATAAAACACGCATAAAACTCGTCTGTTTCTCTAGTGAACGGCGAGAAAGAGAAGAAAAAATTGAAACTTTGAATCTTAATAATTCTAAAACTAATTAGAATTTTTGAAAAAACAAAAAGCCAATATTTTTATAAAAATTATTTCTATGTGTCTTTAAAATATCATAGTTCTACTGTGATTAGTTTTGCTTTTATAACGAAAAAACAGAAAAATCTTCAAAATTTTCGAAACTTTAAAACTTAATCACTCCAAAACTAATTCGAAATTCGAAAAAAGGGCGACGTGGTGCAAAACTGCACATCTAAGAGTATGTGTCTGCAAAAAATCATATTTCTGCTGCTAATAGATTTTGCTGGGGGCGAACTCGCAACAGAAAAAAATAATTTTCGACTTTGACATTAAATAACTCTAGAACTAATTATCTCATCTATTAGCTTTTAGAACGAAAACGATCCTCATACACTTGAATAGAAATGTTTAAAATTTCACAAATTTCCGTGGAATAGTTTTTGCGTAGTGAGAGTTCAAAGTGTTCAAAAATAAAATTTTCAAAAGCAGCGGCAGCGGCGGCGGCGGCGGCCGCGGCGGCGGTCACTGTTACTTTTTTTTAATATAGAGAGATTCTGTCTTTTGTAAATTAAATTAATCATTTATTATTGTTATTTGTACTATGTTTTGTTTTTTGCATTTTTGAATATTATTATTGCTATGTAATTCAACCCACCTATCTATTTATTTTATTTTAAATATCACTCAATGTTCGCACTTTTTTTGGTTACCTGAACGGGACTGTTTCCCCTTGGTAACTCATATTATTTTATATATTTATTTGTAATTTCCATAGTGTTAAATAAAGATTATTATTATTATTATTATTATTATTATTATTATTATTATTATTATTAATACCAAAAGATGCGGATGTAAACCACATATCGGTTACCTTCTTGACGTATTACCCATAACCCCCAATAACATTAAAAAAACTTTCTCAATCAAACCTTAGTTGGCCAATTGATGTGATATTTTACAATGGTCTCATAAGCACAACTTTTAGATCACTGCTATTAGTTTTTCCATGTTGTGAGTGTCTATTATCTCATATCGACATTAAATTTATTTAACTATCAAACCATTTTAACACACCAAAAAAGTGCCGTTAATGAATATTTATATGACTTACTCTCTTGAAAAGAGGGGTCTTGAATTTTTAAGTAACGAATATTGACTAATTGCAAATTCTATTACCGAATGAACTTAATATTATTCTATTACCGAACACACTTATTATAACATTTCGGACTTTCATCACGTCGGATGTTATCAACTTACAAAGTTTAGTACGAAAAATATTTTAAAAATGAAAAATCTTTTGTTGCGATTCTGATCAGATATTGACCTCTTGAGTCCTCTTAACATAGTTATTTTACTTTTTTATCGATATGCGAATACATTATTATTCAATGAATTATTCTGTCAATTTAAAGTGGTTGCTCAGTATCTTCAAACTTCTTTATATTCTTCAAACATAACGCACCGGTCATAATCTCATCCCAAAATCCCATCTCATTTTTTACTTTTACTCCTGAACTAGTAGCCAATTTACCATCGTCACCCAAGGATCCTCATCATGCATAATTCAATCGGTTAAACACAACATGCATTCGCAATCGGTTAGCTACAGCACCGTTATTTCCATAAACCACATTCCAGATCCAAAAAAATTGTGCTTTTCTTTCCATTAAATCGTGGTTTGGAAAGCGACCTCCTGCAATTCCAAGGAACATCGATTTCCCTTTCGATGGTTAAGAGCTGTTTAAAACCGGTCGTTGAGAAAGTGGGACCACAACATCTGTTTTAAAACAGGTCCTCATAGTCAAATATGTGGGTCATAGGATGATCCAGCCTTCTGAGGTCGGGACCTATGCCTCCTGGAGTCTGAACGACAAAAAAAAGTGACCCTTCCTAGCACTGAAATCACCCCAAATGTCTGGTTTTTGTTTGTTGATATCCACTTGTTTCCATCATGGGATTACCGCTTATAGGTGGGTCAGGATGTGTAACCTGAATTACAAACTTTAAAGAGAGTCCAATGACTTGACGTATTGAACCTGAAGTGGGGGGATTGCAAAAGAGGAAAAGAAGGGATGATTTACAGCGGGTTTGGTTTGGAGAAGAATGTTCTGGGGGGAATTTGTTTGGGGAAAAGGTGTGGACTTTTAGTTCGTGTTATTTTTGAACTTATCCCCCTAGTAGCACACCAAATATGTCAAGTTTACGTAACTTCTACTAGAAGTAAACGAAATTTGGCCATACATGACAAAAATTGGACGAATCTTGAGCGTTTGTGCTGCTTGGGTCCAACTTTTGATAAAAAAAAGTTGAAACAAAGAAGATTAGTCAGTCTAAAGAAAAATCGTTTAGCCCAGTGTTTTTTAAGTACTATTTGAATACACCTTTTTAACAAGAGAACAGTTAGATATGACCTAAATTTCTTAACTACTAGACTTTTGAAATATCTTAATTTTACTATGGATAGGTAAAAACCATTACTATTTAAAGTTTGGAGTATCTTTAGATTAATTATGAGACTTAGTGTGTAATCATGTTATACAAATTGACAATTCTATTTTCATTAACGAGAGCAAAGATTAGATCTAACAATTAGTACAACAAATTACTTTCTTTACAATTTCAATTATTAAGTAGGTATTTGCAATGGGTGAATACAATTAAAATTTATATAGATGAAAGATTTTCATAAGAAAGAATTTTATAAAGAGAAAGATTTTGTAAAGATGATAGATTGATTGAAATTTTATATATAGATTAGACAGAATTAAGATGATTTCAAAGAAATGTATCATCTCTATAACGTATCATCTCTCAAATGCCACGTAAGTTTATCATTTAATGAAAACAGTAACAATTCAGAGTATTACACAAATTTTTACACTTAAATGTAAACATTTACTTAGAAATATCTATCTTTTCATAATTATAACTGAATTTCTTGTCTTTTAGAATGCTGGTGAGGTCAATAGCTTTCACACTTTTTTCCAATGAATCCCTTTAAAAAATCTACAAGAATGATCCCTAATCTATACAATGAGTTTGAACAGTGGTACAGATACCCAGTTTACCCAAAAAGAGATAAGCCAGAAACTGGGACAATTGTGAAATCTTAGCACCGCGGTAAAGTTAGCATACGAAAGATAATTACGCGAGAGTTAATACAGGTTGTTTAAATCGTGATGAACACCTACTACAAGTTACCGCCCTTAAAGATCGAAACGAAAGAATTGGGACAGTGAGCTCTTTGGTTTTATTTCGTGTGATTCAAAACTGAAGATGAGTCATTGGAAGAGTAACCTTTTTAACGTTAATTATAGGTTAAAGTGGAGAAAACCCTTTTAAGCAACTTTTTAAAACTAACTTAAGTCTCTATAAATAATGGAAACAGTTTAACAAGTTGTGATTTAAAGTAATGGTTACACAAAAAAGGTTGAATAAATAAATTTAAAATTTTAATAATTTTATAAATTATACAAATTTATAATTTTTTAACAAGGTTAAGGATATTTTATTCAATCAATTTATTTTATAAACTTATAAGAATGAAAATTAACCAGGAAGAAGTTTATGGTTAATTGGATATTGGAATTAATTGAATAAAAACATCCTACATTTCTAGTCTTTCTTTTAAAACATTTATGATTTAGTATTTTATAGAATACTAGCTGATATGCCCGCCGTTGCTCGGGGGATAAAAGGCTTATCAAACTGTGTGTTAAAATAAATAAGAATTATCGTTTAGATGCAATAGAGTCAACACTCTTCCCGCTAGGATTCTTTTTTGATGCCATACCACTTCGTTAAGATGTAAAAAAAGCCTTTAAAAATACCACCTGTTTAGATTTAATGTGTGAAATCCCCATCCCCGTTTTTAAAGAGTAATTTTTCAAAATAGAAAAAAAAGTCAGGGGACCTTCTGAACCCCATTATTTTTTCTCTTTTGTCCTTTTCTCCCTCCATCCATTTCTCTGCAATTGGTATAAATGTATATTTGAGGCAAATTTCTCCGCCTTCGCTTCACAATAAAGATATATTATTGAACAGCAATGTCTATAGATAGAACTTATTTCCCCCTCATCCCGCTAAATTTTTATAAAATACAAAACAATTAAATGTACTACATACTTTTATACTTTTTTAAGATCTTAAAAAACCGTTTAGAATTAGTGTTTATAACCATTTTTTAATAACGATAATTTTTTTAAAAATCAGGGGGAGACCCCCTGAACCCCCCTTTGCTGATTTATCATCAACTCATTCATTGAAAGAAATTTCAAACATGAAATAAAAGTAAAAATCATTTGAATCGACACTGAAAATGCCTGTGATAAAATATTGTTTAATTTGAAGTTTGCTGGAAATACTTAAATTTGATTAAATAGAAAAAAGAATAAAATTTTTCAGTGGAACGGTTTTTGGTTATCATAAAAAAAAATTATTTAATCATCAAAAATTGTTTCTTTATCATATTTTTTAAAAATTCACCTGTTATAAAACATTTCAAAATAAATATTTCCAACAATAGAGGTTTTGCGTGTCATGGAAATAAGAGCAATAACCGTAATAAATTTAACATTGAAGGCTAAGCATAAGAATTTAGAAAAGGGACAAAGAGGCTCCTTGGAATGTTTTGATTCAGAAAATTATTTTTCGCAAACCTTCCTGGTTGTGTGAGGAACAACATGCTAAAATTTCATAACATTCACATTAATAATGTGGGTGCTAGGATCCAAAAACTAAAAACGGTAGTGAATATTCAAACCCCCGTGCACCCCCTCCAGAATGGAATATCGAAAAATCCAGAAATTACTTTCTTTGAAATTCTCTCAAGAAGGTATTACCAACAGTTCAATTCGTAATATCGATTTCTCGGTATTGTTTTCTTCGAAAATATAAAACTTGGTTTATGCTCAGCAAAAATGGGTTTTTGGAATATTCAGACCTTTTAAAATTCGAATATCCAAAATCTGAAAAATGCCTTTCTAGAAATTGTTGCTAGGTACCTTCCTGCGAAATAACAAAGATCTGGGGTCATTTGGGACGCCGCTGGGCTCGAAAACGTCAAAAACGCTCCAAACCCCCCTGTGGGTCAGAAAAAAGATATTTCGAAAAATCCCTTCTTAGTGCGCGTATACACCGTAATGTCTTTGACCCTACCAAGTTTCGAGTCCTTAGCCCCGGTAGATTTTGCTGTGCGTTGATGAGTGAGTGAGTGAGTGAGTGAGTGAGTGGTAAAGCTCTTTTATTATTATAGATTAAGCTAATTAGCGAAGTTTCAGGTTGGCTTGACAAATTTTACACTTAAATCTATGATTACTAAAAATTTCTCATCAAAAATAATAGGGACTCTAATAAACTTTCCATACTGTTTTTAAATGTGATTTAATCTTAAACATTTCAAATAAGTTATTAAAAATAAAAATTTCATATAGTATACATCCTTTTCAATTATTTAGAACTTTTTTTTACTTTGCCCTTTGATGTCTATTAAAAATATAGTTAGATAATAATGTAACCTAAATATTTTACAAATGACTTAAAATATACCACAACTACAAATTAACAGTGTTTTTATGTTACGGGCAATGTGATAAATCCGGACATTATTAATAATGATCGGGCAAAGTGATAAAATCTGTGGAATTTATGAATGAAATTTATCACTTTGCCCGCCTCTACTTCGGGCATTATTAATAATGCCCGATTAATCACTTTGCCCATAACATTTATACCAGGTTATGCTTGAGATTTCAAATCTATATTAGCTTAAGTTTGACATTTATTTATGTTACGTAAAACTATAATTAGCTGACCAAGTATCATACTACTGTAAGCTAAAATTAGTCATTTTATATTTCTGTAAGATGAAGTTGTATTCACATTTTTGGATAATAATTACAGCCTTTACTTTCATCCTATTTAAACTTTCATAAAAGATTGTTAAACAAAAGAAGAGGAAGTATTGAGTTCAAATGTTAAAGGGGAACACTTTCAAAACTGGTCTTCACTAATGGTATAGCAAACAACATTAGAAAGGAAAAGTGTTATTCGTTTTAAATAGTTTATTTAAATGATGTTTTTTGCAATAGTTGTAAATAAGGCCAGTTCGAAGACTAGGATGATTTTGGCAAGTGGAAAAGTAATAACAAGCAGGATGTTCATAGCAGCCGTCAAGATTATAAAACTATACTCATGAAAAATACTATTATTTAAATTCTAACTTTCAATTTTTCAATATTAGCAATTATCAAGACGTGGAACTAACCTGAATTTAAGATAAAATGTAAGGTGACTTATAGGAAAAGGATTTTCATCTATTAAAAAAATTATAAATTAAAAATAATTATTCCCAGTTAAGGAGATCTGCCAAAAATATAAATGTAGTTTTATCAGGAAAAATTGTTTGTAACTTTTAGCAAGCAAAGAATCAGTAACTTTTCTAAAAGCATTCTGGATTTAACTTGACATAAGGTTTAAAACAAAATGTCAGGTTATACAATAAAAATTCCATTACTTATACCTTTTTTTTCTCAAAAAACTTGGTTTTTGGACTTAATTCCCTTTTTTAAACTGACCCTTCAATGTTAAAGACATGTTGTTTTCACATGCATATCTTTTGCCTTTCCATGATGTTCATTAAACTAAACATATTCCATTAAATAAATTTGCTTAAACTTCTTAATATGATTGAGGTATTTATTTCAACGTTTTCTGATATAAGCTTACGTTGATTCCATCACCCTCATAAGCTATCAAAATATAAATTCAAAACATACCTAACATTTCTATTCTAGTCCTTGAATGCACCAATTCTTTTGTTACACTCTGAAAGAAAAAGACAAGGTTAGCTAAATTTCCATAAGTGCATGTCGCGGGTACAGTTTACAAAAAGTGATATTGTGTTTTCTATTTGAGCGGAAATAAATATACTTGTTAAACTAAAAGGTATTCCATTATTTGTCTTGTAAATAGCTTCCTACACAGCAACCAAAATGATAAGTATTTCTGCGAAGAATTTGTATTCGTCCATTGTTGGAGGCAAACAACGTTTTCTGAATTACTTTTGATAAATGAACTATTTAGGTGTTCAGAATTTTCATGTGGAGAATATTTCATAGCTTTCATTTTTACTAGATTTATTAAGACTTTAGGTAGTAATTTCTAAGTTTACGCATTTTGTGATTTTTTGCTGGAAGAGTATCTTATTTATAAAAAAAATTACTCTCTAATAAAAGAAATATTTATTTTGCTTTCAAACAAAAACTTGGATATAATTTTTTTTTATTAGTTACTTGTTTCTGCTTACACTGCATTTCTTGTTTTAATTCGGAGAACTTTATAATCTTTGCTGAAAATACTAATAGAAAATATTTTTTTTAGTTTTCAGTAAATTATTTTAAATTGAAATGTTTCACCAAAAATGTATTCTTGGATTTTGTTCTGGTTATTCATAGTTGGTTCTCTACTAAAAACATTTTATGTTAGTTGCTTTATAATATTTTTTTATTTAAAGTGACTCTGTTATATTATTTTTTCCTCTGAAATTCAAACTAATTTATTCAAAAATCAGACCTTAAAGGATGAAAAATTTCACCTCACCCCTACCAAATACTTTAAAATTGGAGGCCTCAACCAATGGGTCGCGACCCCCCGAGGGGTCACAGAAAGTATCCAAGGGGGTCAGAATACTTACTCGTAAATTAAACTAGAGTGATTGTATAAAACCCATGGCTTCATTACTTAAGTGATGAGCAATTTTGTTTCTTTTAGGCTACAAGAGATTGTAACGAGTAAAAATATTACAATTATATTGTAGATTTGGTTTTAACATTATAATGGACTCTAACCGCCTATCTGGTTCGAGACTTCACGGAACCAACACGTGACCTACAACTGAGCTTGCAATTGGTTACCACAGATACTACACTAGTAGATCTACTAGTGTAGTATCTGTGGTAACCAATCGCAAGCTCAGTAGGTCACGTGTTGGTTCCGTGTGACGTCAGGCGGTTAGAGTCCATTCAGAGGGGGTATGCAAATTATTCGTCCTAAAAAGGAGTCGCAGTGTCTATTAAGTTGAAAACCCCTGCTCTAAAATATCTCTTTATCCTTCTTCATGGCTCGAGATTCCATTTAGGGATCTATTTTCATTTAAATAATATAAAGAAACAACCATTATAAATACTAATACGTCCATCATACTTATTTAAAGCTGGGGAGAAAAATAAATAATCATATCCCCTTTAAGCTTGAAATTTCTTTACATGCAGAGAGGTTAATGCACGCATGCCCATTTTCTTGTTTGTTAAAAAATATATAAATATTTATCTACTAAAGTACACAAGGCTTATAAAAGAATGAAAAGCAACGGACGTGCAGTACTTGATTGACATTAATTGTTCTGGAAACAAGCAAACAGAGATCCAGACGAAATAATAATCCTACTATAACCCTTCCGTTTCCAAGAATTCCTGTTTGGATATATACTCAGCCCTGTTGAATGACGTCTGCACGTGCTTTCCACCGTTCCTTCCGACCGACCGGCCCTATCTGACCCACGCCTTTCGCTTCAAATGCAGATGAGCCATCACAGAAGAAAGGAAAGATGACAATCTACCACCACCGAGGCTCTCTATTGAAAACGTGAAGATGCGGTTTTGCCCTTTCTGCTCTGTTTTGCAGAGTCTGATGATGGATGAATGGAAAGGATGGTGGACGATTCCTATTGGGAATCGCCAATTAAAAGATAAGGAAAGGAAGAGTTTTGTTTTATTATTATCATCTTGGTTTTGGTTTCCTGATACGACGAACAAACAGATCATTCAAGTCCCTCATAGATAGAATTTACGTACATTCAATCATCTGTGGAGATGCTGATATTTCCATTATTTGATGGGTTTTCTATGGGGAATAAGGTTCGATTGAAATGAAAGATGGGTGAGATGTTTCCTGGGGTGGAAGTAAAACAATAATGGTGTTGCTGTTCAGATCTGAATCAATTAATTATTTTTAGAATTGCACGTTGAAGTCTTTATTAATTAATTTCCAACTTAAAAGACGCAATCATGTATGAATTTATACACTTCCCGCGGCGTCACTTGAACAAATGCAATATGGTTGGTTGGTTTCAAATCTTTGGTCTGTTGTTACCATCTTTGACTTCCCGTTTGACGTATAAACAGTACAGAATACGTGTAATAAGATAATAATAAGATAATATATATAGTAAGATAATATAATATATATAATTAAGTAATAAGATAATATATATAATAAGATAAAGTAAACAAATTATAACTTTCAGAAAAGTGTTGAGGTTTTGTTTTTATACGCAGCTTTGGATTTACTTGGTTAGTCTTTGTTTTATAATTTTGAAAATTTATACTTGAGTAAAAATACTTGAAGAAATTGAAATGTTTAATTTGGTTTACATTCTGAAATTAATATCAGCTGATAACCTGATGAAAGTTAAGAACCATTCATAAATAACATAATTTAGTATGTTTTTCCAATTTCTTAAATAAAAAAAATGTAAAACAAAGATTTTATAGACATTTTGACTTTTCCAATTTTAGATTCTGCTATTATTAACAGGTTATATCAATAGTTAGTTCCATTTTTAGTGGTTCTTAATAGTGACATTACTTTTTCAGTCCAGAAAATGCCGAATATCCTCCACCATAATAACTAATTCCTCTACATACTTAGATAAAAGATACAAAATAATAAAATTTCATTATTGAAATTTATTTTTCAATGATTTTGTGAAATTTTTCTTAACTGCAAAGTATCTTTTTTCATTAGCAACTAAAAGAGATTAGATCAATAAAAGTCTGCTTTAAAACTAAAAAAAAAAATCTTTGGATATTTTCATTTTATAGTATTTACATATGCGCTTCTATTGTTATGTTTTTCAGTTTTGATCATCACGAAGATACAAAAAGAGATTGATGAAGATCTCAAAAATTTAGTAAGATTTTGGTTATTCTTTAATAATGCGATAGAATTAAGTAGGTTAGGTTATTGGCAATCGTCTGCTTCCAGATGAGGTCAGCAATTTGCAGATGGTTTTGAAAAGAGGACGGGGTTTCAAAAGAACAAAACTTAAACTTATGATCTTCAAGTTTAAACTGGTGACTTCAGTTCATTACAATTTACAGTTAATTTATTTCCCTATTTGTGTGGTTTGTGACTACCACTAACCACAAATATTTGAAAGTTAAAGCAAAAAGAACCCTTTCTGCATTTGGTGAAATTTTGTTGTTGTATGTTTCGGGTGTAGTTATTTTCAAGCGAATATTTTTTTTTTCAAAATTTATATTCAAAACTTTTATTTTAATTCCTATCTCTTTTCATAATTTCTTTTCTCTAAATAGTTACGTAAATTAATTTTCTTTTATACAATGATAACTTTAAATAAATGGAATAAGAATCTAACATTATTGATATCATGCACATGAAACATCTCAAATTTATGACATGTAGAACTATCTTAATTAGTTATCTTCGAATTAAAAGCACGATACTACATTTTATAAATTAGGTCATTAAAATGAAATCAATGACAATATTGATGCAGTTGCATTATTGATGCTGCCTCAAAGTAAAGATGCAATAAAATGCACAAACATCTAAATTATATAAAAATAAAAAATTTCCTAACGTAACACCAAAAATGAAAAACACTGACATAAATACAAGATCAAACATTTAATCAAATTTATACATATTTTTTCATTTTAACCAGTTTAAACTATTTTTAAACAACCTTAATTGAAAGGTTAATTGTATTAAACCTTATTTTCTAAACAAAAATTAGTTTTATATGCATTCTCTTATTGGTAAATTATTTTAGAATTGATTTTATTTTAACAGTTTTGTATTTAATATTAGTATTGAAGAAACAGCTCTGTTAGGTCAAGAGATAATTTGAGCAAGATATCTGCAAAATATCTTATTTCCCATTTCTTACTGTAATTTTTAAAATTTGCATATAAATGGTTAAGAAGTTCAATGATATATCATACATTTAAATTTTTAAGAGTTGTTTCCTATCAATAGTTTACAAACAAAAGCTTATAAACCCAAATCCACTGATTTCATTGTAGAAATCTGGTTTTAGTTCAATTGTATTCCTTTTCTATTATGGACTTAAAGTACAAGTAGAAAATTCATTCCTACTTAAAAGTATGTTAAGTTGTTAATATTTTATGATATTTTTTCTAACCATTTTAGTATTATTTTCATGGATTTATAATAACGAAAGGTTCAAATATTTGTTAAAGAAACAATGCTTCAAAAATTATAAAACCTTCAAATAAAACTTATCATCAAACTTAAAATTTTGCATTGAAAATAATTTTTAAAAGATTACGCTCACATATTGTAAAAGAAGTAACTGTCTCTTGGGCGTGTGTAAACATCGAGAGAAAAGGGAAATAGCTACACCTGATGTCATATTCGAGCTATTTCAACGGTAACAATGTTAAAGTGTAGTAGGGTGTGCCTTTTCTAAGTTAGGTGTATCCTTTTTAACGGAAGAAAAATTAAAATTAATCAATATGGGATATAAAGTTAGCAATGATTTAAGCATTGTGCTTTCAATGAACAATATTTGTTTTTCTTATTTAATTTTGCAATGCATTAACACAACATAAAATGAATAAATTTATGTTTTTTAAATTCCATGAAAAGTTTTCTGGTATTTTAAGTAAAATATTTTAACTATTTAATAGAATTAAAACAATTTTTTATAGATTTTAAAGAGAAAGATATTACACTGTTAAAAATATTTAACTGTAGATTTTTAAAAACGAATTAGTTACCCCCCTTCCCCACAACATAAGTATTTTTTTTTTCTTCACATAAGGCCTTTTTATAATCTTATTTTTTAAATGTAAGAAAAACTATTAAAAATATTTAATTGTAAGAAACAATGTCAGGAGTTCTGAAATTTAAAAACTATCACCTACTCATTTCGAAATCTAAAATACACGTGTTCTACTTTTTTAATCTCTCTATATATAATGAAGGTGTCCCTGGGTTCCTGCCTGGGTTCCTGGGTTTGTCCGGAACAGATTTGGCTCAATTTCTCTAAAACTACCCGTCCGAATCGAACCAAACTTGGTACACATACGTATGGGGACGGGGGAAAGACAATGACATCATTTCCAAATTTCTAAAACCACCCCTTCACCCCATTTTAGGCCTTTTTGTAAAAATCGCCTTACTTCTCCACTAAAGAAGATCTGTTTAACTCGCATTGTTGCAAATAATACAACAAAAACAATTTTAAACATAAAACAAAGTATTTAAAGATAAAACTTGGCTAAAATTGTTTTAAATGTTTTAAAAAGGTTATTAATAATTTAAAAAATTAAAAACGTCCCTTATAAAAAACTTTATAACAGTATTTTCTTATTGAAAACTTCATTTTCCATGAAACTTTAAGTTGAAATAGAAAGTTTTAAGAATTAGACTGGTTAAAGTAAAGATTACATCATGCAGTTTTTTTAGAAAGTTGATGATAGAAACACTAGATCAATTTGTTATTTAACCTTATAATTTGTTTCTTTGGTGTAGTTTAACGGGATTTTTTTTTCAATTTAAACAGGGGGTATTTACAAATTTTGGGATTTCAAAAGTCTGTAATAATTTTAATGGATTTTTTTCACTTAGAATGGATAATTGGGTAACTGTCGTAATTAAATGTGCAACCCCGAACTGGATGGTTAGGTTAGATTTACACAGTTGGAACCGGGAGGGAAAAGGCACAGGGAGCACGGTGATGAAAATGCACCGGGAACACCGAGATGAAAAGGCACCGGGGACACCAAGATGAAAAAGGCACCGGGATATGAAAAAATACTGGGAACACCGGGATATGAAAAAATACTGGGAACACCGGGATATGAAAAACTACCAGGATGATTGGTAATTATGGTTACAGAAAATTAGGCATGTAACTTGAGAAAATTTTAATAAATTGCTACACTCCACCCGTGCAAGGCCGGGCATATCAGCTAGTTAACTATAAAAAGCTTTTATCTTTTTAATTTTGGTATGAAATCCATTCAGTTAAAACATTGAAGTCTGAACTTAATACAATAGATACATATTTTCGTTAAGCTTCACTGACTTCAAGCAACTAAAAAAAATTAATCGTTACATATTTCATTCTTTTACAGAAATTTTGCCTGAAACAATCTGATTAGATATACTTTTCAATTTTAGAAACAACAAAAAAAAGCCAATCCCCAATTTTGGAAACCTGTATAGGATATTGCGCAAAGCTTTAATCGTTCTTCAAAATTAAAATTCGTGATTTACTCTTGATAGAAAAAGCAACAACATGATCCACATCTCAGCTTGAAATCCTTGGAATTCGATCATCTTTATTAGATGCGTTGAAACTTGCGACTTTTGTTTTTGAATACTTAATCAAATGTGTCTTTCAATGACTCCATTACCGTCCTTCGTGCAAGACCTGATTTTGCAGAAGGTGGTTTGGTTTTGCTTTTGAATTGGATTCACATATCGTACCTTAACCTTGAAAATGTAAAAAATTGAAAAATCTCATTCCAATAATAAGGATAGGAATACTCACGTTTCTCAATATAGCAATACTCTCATTTTCTAAATAAATCAACTTTTTGTTACTTTTATGAAATATTCAAGAAATTCAGTTTTTTTATTAAATAATGGAACATGTTGGAAAAGCAGATATATTATAATATCCTTCTTTCCAGTGGCGAAGAAATTCTATAATTTACCGTTAGTAGAATAAAACTGTAAATTGATTCCTGATAGATATTTCAATCTGCGTTTATAAAAATGTAAGAATCATTTTTAAGTGTCAAATTTAAGTCATTAGTTCGTTGAATTCTTATTTCTTACATTTTTGCCATGAAATTACAGTATAATTCTGAATTTCTTGAATTTAAGAGTTATTAATTTACTTAATCCTTTTTAATAAGTATTAAATAGCTTTTTTTTTTAACAATTATCATTAAGTATCAGGATTAATAAAAATGAAAATTGGATAATAAAAAGGTTGTAATGTTGAAATGTAATGTATTTAAAATATTTATTTATTAAAAAGTATAAAAAACAATATTTATATTACTTTGTTAAGAACATTCGCTCATTTAAAATTAATTTAAATTTAGTATTTGATAGTTAGAGATGCTCATTTAAGTTCTGTGGTAAACATTTTTGGAAAATCATAAAAAGCATAACTAGAATTTGTAACAATCAACAATGCTATTATTATTATTATTATTGCTATATGAGTTCTACGAAGGATTTTAAATTTTTATTTATTACGTTAAATTGAATCTATTCGTTATTAAACTAAGAATGTTTATTCAAAATTTTCTATAAATACTTAATTTTTTTTACAGAGAGACTTACTGTCTGTCTATCCCAAGATGTGCTCTGGACTAACTAGACAGCAACTTAAGTTGACCCTACGACGTCACTAATAAACAAAGTAGTTCCCATCGCGGTGTCTGAATTTTGAGTGAAATAAAGAACGTCAATTTAAAAATATGATTATTTTGTTAAACTCATGTATATTAATAGTGCTTTTCAATCACTATTTGCGTACCGAAACTCCTCCTATCAACACAACAAGCTTCGTGTTTACCGATTTCTCCTTCCGCATTTGTGACGTACTGGGTTCAAGAAACGTTGCAACCAACTATAGTTGCCTGGTTGTGGCGGTTGCTATAGAAACAATACTAAACGAATGTAAACGAGAGCTCATCTTGGGATAGACAGACAACAAATATTTTCTTGCTTTGAACCAATGAGTGGACACGCACTTCATAAAAAGTTTAAAAAATAATTTTCCAGCACAAACCACTTTAAAACGCCTCTGGGAATCAAAAAGTATCCGATTATCTCTCCCTAATCCGAGCACATCAAAGATGCCGAACCCATCTCTTTATTTCATGAGATACCCTCACGCACCTCGCCTAGACCGACTTAGCGGTCAATGCTTCTTCCCCCCAGACCACCACCACTAAAACCCTTTTCATCAAAAGCGAGCGATTCCTTGTTAAAAACGCTCGGAATCCAGAACGAGCCGTCTTCCAGAGCTGGAAGAATAAACATGTTTTATTGTGATGAGATTTTTGGGTCAAAGTCAGAATCGCATAAGTAGATGTTGGAGATGACGCTGGGTTGTTATTGTTGCATACCGTCCAGCGAGGTGCATGTCTTCACGAGTGGCTTTTGTTCGGACAAGTGTCTCAAATCATAGTTCTTCCCCAAGCAGCTCAAACGTTCAAAATGCGTCCAATTTTCGTCATGTATGGTCACATTTCGTTTACTTTTAATAAAAATTACGTAAACTTGACATATTTGCTATAAGCTGTGTTACTAGGGTCACTACAGAGTGTTTCAGATAAATGTTTCAGAACTTCTAGGGGAGGTAGGGTCGCAAGTAGGGTTCAAGGGGTGAAAATCTCGGGGAGGGAGGAATTAGCAAAAAATCCTCGCATATCTGGGCAGAAAGAGATGCAATGGTTGGATTTCGTCATTTCATAAACAAAACCAATTAAATTGTTTATGAAAAAAATCATATGAAAATGTTTATTCTATTCAAAAACAAACCAATAAATGCAACAGGCATGAGTTGTAGGTAGATAGACTTCGTTTAGACGTTTATTTTCTAATTGCCTATCCTTAATAGATTAAAAATGGCTTAGAACCAAAATTCTCCAAATTTAAGTGAAAAAAATTCAGAAAAGAAGGGATGGGAAAAGTCCATTTCCATTACCCCATTCAAAAATGTCTTCAAAACATGATGTATTTGATATCTGTTACTTCTTTTCACTAATGCTTAAAAATTCTTCCTTTTTCCACCGCAATTCGTTTTTATAATATTGCAACTTCAACAAAGAACTTTAAAAACACTACCCTATTTGATAACTCCTCCTTTCAATTTATCTGCGGACAGTAATGAGTCTAATTACTAAATAATGAAATTTATTTACATATCATTAAAGGTTAAATTAATATTTAAAAAGGTATAAAAACTTCATTCATACAGATCCGTTTTTATTAAACTTTTCTTGTGATATTAATGATTAAAAACTAACGAGGAAAATGTTGATAGGAATATAAAAGAAATAAACGCTAGGGGGAAACATTAAAAATACCCCTAAGTAGAATATTATATTTATACCCACATACGTGTTTATAATGTTTAATTACTTTAATATGAAGACACCTGTGTATGTATGCGACGAAAATGTGTTAAGAAAAACATCTATACACCTGTGTTTATTCATTTTTCTTGTGTTATTTTCAAAACTTTCACTTTAGAAATAGTACTTTGAAATCTATTTAAAATTCTATCTTACGTAAGTATTCTCAGGAGTTAATGAGCAAAACTTCCTTGGAAAGAAATTTCGATCAAATTTTGGAACTTTAAAATAAGGATTTCTATGAAGAATATTACTTTTGTGACTTTTACAAAACCTGATGATTGTAAAATTAAAATATTAATAATTGTTTGTTTCATACTTTACATTTAAAATCTTACAACTATTTAAAACAACACTTTCAAATACATTGAAGCATGTAAAAAGAATTAAAAAGGAAAAGTAATACATAAATAATAACTTTTGTGTATTTTATATAAAATTTTTTCGTTACATTTTAATATTTTAAAATAAGTGTGAAAAATCAGTTTGTTAAATAAACTTTAAAACTATATGTGCTCGAGCCTTTAAAAGGTTCACTGTTTGTAAGGATTAAAAAAATATTTTTTCTTTGAAACATTTTCAGGAAAATCAATACTTTAAGAATTTTATTTAATTGAATCTCATCAATTTATAATTACATAAACTATAAAAAAGAGTTCAAACAATTTAAAATGCTTCAAATAAGAAAAGTTATGCATGTTTTCATTCTATATATAGTATAATAAGCAAACAAGCTGTTTAACACTAGAACCGCCTGAGCAGTCATTTTGACTGTTTTGCGTTTTTGATTCTAAATATTTTCAAAGATATTTGAGTAACACACTTGTGCTTTTATGACTTTTCCTAATTTATGGTTCTATATACGTCATCCAAATTTCATTTATTTCTGAAAAGTCGTTCCGGAGAAATTTATTGGCCTACCTAGAACCGCCAAGGCAGTCATTTTAACTTGTGAACAATTGGAGCGTTTCTTTGGAGTGTAATCACTTAAATTATGACACAAATGATTTCTAAGGGACTTCTCAAACAAAATGTACAATATTTTTTGGTTTTGACACCTTCAAATGATCAATACATCATTTTATTCTCCGAAATTCATATAAATCCACTTTCTAAAATTTGGATATTTCCCACGCCTTTTTTATTATTTTCCTTGAAAGATTTATTATTTCCTGTTTGAAAGAAGAATCAAATTCATTTTTCTCATCAGTTCTAACTTTTTATGTGAGAAAAAATTAATTTATCCAATAATTCAGCCAAAATACTACTTTATACAAGCATTCAACGATTTATTCATAGAAACAAACTTAGTTATAGTTTTAGGTAAATTATTTAGCTTTTAGGGTTGTTTGAAATGTGTTTGGTGAAAGAAAATGTGTTAATTCGAAAGCGATTCCGTTCAAACAGATTATTTTATATCGGCTTATACCGCAGACGAAATGACTAGGATATGCACCGTAAACGCGAAATCTTGACCTGTGCAGGTAAGAATTTCGCGCACTTTTTACATAGATAGAATGTGTATTTAAGTTGCTTATAAGAAGAAAACTAATTAAATAACTAGTAGATATAAATTAATACTTAAATTGATAAAAAATTCGGGTAAAAAATTATGTTTTTGTATTGGCGAAGTTTTTGTATTGGCCAGAGTCAAAATGCAAAGTATGGATAGTTTTAGGTTCCAGATATATGCAACAATTATAAAAATTGAGAGTGTGAAAAAGGTTTGAAATTTTTTTTTTTGTGTTTTTTACTTGTGTGTAAAAAAAAGTTTAAAATTATCTATTTTCAGGACTTTATAACCAAAATCAATGTTTAAAATTGTAAAATATGTTTTCAAATAACGTATGGTAATTTCCCCTAAAGGGTAGATAAAAGTATTACATGAATTGTCTTGTTTCAAAGACAGTTTTTGCTGGAAAAAGTCTAGCAGTCAAAATGACTGCCTCCGGCGGCGGTTCTAGGTATCAGGCAGTAGCCGGCGGTTCTAGTGTTAATTGTAGAAATAAATTTTCCAATGAAACAATAGGATGAACTAGCGCTAAAGCAGCTAATGAATAATCCCAGTATATAAAAATAAACATAAAATATTTAAAAGGAAGCAACCATAGAGGGAACTCTTCAGTGGCAGCCCCAACAAATTTAATAAAACAACAAAGATTTAAAGGTGTTTCGTTCTTGCAATATGGCAGTCGGCGTTAAAAATGGGCGAAAGCCATGTTGCAACTGCCAGACACCAAAAAAAGAAATTAAGAAACAAGATAAGAAACAAGCATACCATTCCGTAGTTAAAATCTGTGCAGAAGACTTTCATATCGATGTCCGACCCAACTTAATCAATCATCTTTACTTCGCTCCTTATTAAAGAAATCATTATTAAATAAAAGATTAAAATATCAACTGTAAAAATCTATTAACTACAACATAGTTATATTTTTACAGAAAATAATTTGGGGTTTTCTTAAAAACAGGTATAATTATTTTGTAACGAAATTTCTTATTGGTTCCCTTCTAACTTTCTTCTTTCTTATAGTAATTAGATACAAAAATTAGAACAAATATTGAAAAGAAATTTAAACATAATCTTAACAAAAATTTAAAACTTGATGTATTAGGTAATTTTCAAATAAATAACTATGTTATTATTTATAAAATATATGAAATTTTATATCAAACCTAATTTTCTAATTGCTAGTTTTGAGTTCTCTCTTGCTACAGTTTTGAAATTAGTTGAAAGCTTTAAAAAATCACTCATTTAGGTATTTAAAATTGTTCAAAGATTAATTTAAAATCACCAGCCTACTAAGTTTTTAAGTTTAAAATCACAGATGGAGGTATGTAAAATTCCTTAATTTTTATTTAATTTAAAATTGTTTTTATTACCTAAAATTTCAAAATATTTCCCCAAAATTACGTAGAAAAATTCACAATACCACAAAAGGTTTTCTTCATTAAGTTCATAGTCTCAGTTTAAAACACTGGAACTAAATTTGATCTTGAAGAATTTTCTAAATTTAATAATTTTATACTTGATTATTTCAATTTTAAAAAATGTAATAAAAAACAACAATATTTAGTTTTTCTATGCTTTTACATTACATATTCCAGTGTTTACTTACTATGATAGACAAATATAACTAGCAAGTTACGAAAATTTAGAATTTCATTTTTCAGAACAGTCAATTTTATACTCATATACGTATTTAGTCAGAAATAAGGTAGAACTATTACATTTCCATTTCATTGACTGTAAATGTGAATTTAATATATACTTATATTTTATTTTATTAATTATTTATTTATACTAAATTTTGAAATACAAAAGATGCTACACAAATTCGATTTTTCTTTTCAAACGAGTAAAAGAATTATAAATTTACAAATTAGTTATTATTGGTATAGAAAAAAGTTATATTTTACGAGTGTAAAATATTAAAACAAGTAATTTATTCTGAAGAATGTCAATTTGTCCAGAAATTATTCCTCGGTACATCAGGGTTTATGCAAGACAATCTGTTATTATGGCCTTACAACTCCTATCTTTCACGTCAACACATTCACCTATCTTTGACGTCCCAGACTCGCCAATTAGGTAGCTAGAAAGTGTGACGTCACCGACAAGAGAAACGTAATCCAATATAATATAGTTAAGTTAACATTAGATCAGGGGTGCAGAATATGTCCGAACGCCCGAACATGGTTCGGGGGAAATTCAGACAGTTTTGGGGAAATTTTTCCCTAAGTTTATAAAGAAAAAAAACTCTACAAGTCCAAGTTGTAATTAGTAACAAATATTTTGGCTGGGGACAATATTATACCCTCCGAATTCTACGGAAATTAGGTGAAAACTACGGATTTACGCCGTAAAAGCGAGTTTCCTTGGTGAATACCTGAAAGTTGGCTTTTCCTTCCATTTAGACAGAAATGCAGGAAAAACAACCTATCCGTAGCGGAATTAGCGATTTTCACTAAAAACCGCGTTCTTGTTTAATCACAACGATGTTTTTGACTTAAAGAACATTTTATAGCTAAGATGCCTTGTATGCAAGAAAGAATAAAAGAATGTATTGAGCCCATAAAAATTAAAACTTATAGATTATTTGGTAATTATTGAATCTTGCAGAAGTTCAGTATAATTAAGTAAAAAATTCATAACTTTTTTTTATTTTATAATAAAACCTCTTTGAACTTTAGTAATAACATGAACTAGAATGAAAATATGGGGCATTTTTGGGAAAAATTTTGATGACAATTTGGAAACATTTTTGGGGGAAATTTTGAACGAAATAAATTGTGTTCTGGGGAAATATTGGGCCCTGGAACATTTTCTGCACCCCTGCATTAGATAACACTGAGAAATATTTTTTTGCTTTCTGTTGCATGAGACAGGTCTTAAATATTTTCGCATCGCTGATTTAAATTATTTAAATTAGTTTAGCTACAGTTATTATGAAGTTGAAAAATAATGTAGGACTTTTATGCTCATTCCACGGTTTCATAAATGTTTTAATATCGATATAACTTATGATGAAAGTATAGCTGACGTACTATTTAACTTTATACAATGATTTTTTTCATTAAATTATGTTTCGTTTATTAAAACGGGCCTTGGGAAACACACAAAAATGTATTTCTTTGTTCTTCCTGTAAAACTACTTGGAATGTTAAGATGAGCACTAATACTATACAATCAGGTTGAAAAATAATAGTTGAATAAATAAAAATGAATAATATGAAATAATAGTTATGTACTGGATACCTTAACAAAAAAGAATCCCAAATACTTTTTACTGAGTGATTTAACTCTGTGTATTTGTTGAAAAAGAGGGAGGGCGTCAAAAATGACCAAAAACATACTTACGTAAAACTTGAACGGCCCGTAACTAGGGTATACTGCAGGAATTTGAAACTAATAACAAAATCCTTATTCAAGTTCTAAAGCAATAGAGTTGAATTATGAGGATGAATTGACGAGAAAACCTTGAAAGAAATAAGGAATTAACCACATTATAATTATGTCTTAAAAGGAAATAAACAATAGCCGTCCCACAGCTAAATAGAGAAATTCATGTTTATTATTCATTGCATTCCAAAAAATATTGAAATGGACTGGCGTGTTAGCGTAGTGGTCAGAGTATCTGATTCCGTAGCAGCGTGCCTGGGGTTCGAATTCCCACTCGGGTATGGATGTTTGTGTAAGGAGATGGATGAATGTGCCCCCTGGAAAAAGGGGTTTAGCATGCGAATGTGTGGCATGGGTGTGTTGGTCCATAGGTGCACACTGGGTAATGTGAAGTAAGTACTGCTATTGGTGTGTCTGGACCTGGAGTAATGACCCTTTTCACACAAATTTTCTCTTTCTCCTCCAATTTCTCCCATTTACTTCTCTTTATGTCAGTCAAAAGTAAAATCCAAAGAGCATATTGATATAAATACAACTGGATTTCAAATCTTACAGGAAACCTGAATATAAACAAGTGTGTTTCATAAAATGCTTCTGAATATGAAAGAATATCACCACATATAGACTTCCAGACCATTATAAGAGAAGCTCAAAATATAACATGTATACAGGGTTGTTGAAGTAACCATGAAATTTGGGAAAGGTAAAACTAAGTGGTGGAAACTTGTATGCACCCAACTGAAATATGTTTTCTAAAATTAACATTTAATTTAATACAGTATAGATTTCAGCATACTTAAAAAAAGTATAAAATTTACAAACCTTGTGTACATTTTCTGGGAAATGAGATAGATCCTAGTAAAAGTAACAAGTAGTGGAGCCTGAGTTATAAGATCAAACACAAGTGTTGTTGTAATTGATTTTTGAAAATGAAAGTCTAGAAATTTTAGAAGATGGTTTCATAACATAAATAAACTTTTATAGTAGAGAAGAGTAATGAAATTTTTAAACTTTCACTTCTCTTTACTTAAAGATTGGTTTATGATTGAAATGTTTTTGGTGTAATTAAGTGATATTATTTATTCAAACAACTGTATACAAATTTTAAAACAGTGTTTTTAAATTCTTTCTACACAGAAAATAATTTTTTTAGACTTTCCATTTTTGTGGACTGGTTAATATTGCTGAAAACAAATGGGAGAAGTATTATACTCAATATTTAATACGTTAATTGTTCCAATTTTAACAGCATTAATGGCTTTTTTATCACTCTGAAGCATATAGTTCAATTGATATGAAATTTTTTACCTTGTGTCTATGGATAGGTGCAAATAATACAAATTGAAGAATAAGATGTTCAGAAGTTTCATCTTGTGGGTTCTTAAGAAATTCATCTCCCAAATCTAACCGCAGTAGGGATTGAAATATTTCCTCCTGAGGAGTGTTTGAAGACTCTAGGTAGTCCAAAACTTTCTTAGCTTCTACAATAAATATTAGATGATCTGCTTGAAAAAATCTACAATAAAGCATCAAGTTATGATTCAGTTTTTTAAGGAGTATTTCAGAAAAAATAACATTAAAAATACATGCAAGGTTTCCAATTTTCACTGAAATACTTTTTTTGAGAAAAGCCTAATTTTACATTAATTAATAACACTCAGGAAATTTTTATCTTTGTAGTTAGTTATGAATTTATGAGAAATAAAAGTTTTTTTTTTTACTAAGAAGTACCTTTGAGACATGCACTTATATCAGTATAACATATTTCTTATTAACATAATTATATTACTATAAAGATAGAAACTTAGTTTTAATTTTCACAAAATAACTCATCTTTCAACTTTGCATGGTAAATTTTTCAATAGCATACTGATGGTAGTTAATTTTTTATGAATTTTCAAACATGATGTTCCCAATTGGGAACATTGGCCTGTAAAAGGTTAAAATAAAGTCTTTATTACCACATTTTAGCTCTTTTTACACCTTCCATTTCAATTGCATTAAGGGTTTCTCGAATACCAGCAGTGTCAGATGTGAACGAGATAACCTCCAAGATTCAGATAGGATTCTAGAATGTCTCGAGTAGTACCAGCAGTAGATGATACAATTGCAACATATCTTCTGCCTGATAAAAATCCTATTGAATATAAAAATAAATTTAGAGGGATTCATGAATTTATTGAGAGAAAATCAGATCTAATCAGAATCTATTTAAAATAATTACTATAAGTTCATCTAGAAAGTTTCATAGGGCGACCTATTCTTCACCTTTCCTCCGGTGTCCCCTCCAGGCGTAAACAATTACAGTGCTTAAAAATAATTTAATAACTAGTATATTAAATAGTATTAGTTTACAACACTTCTTAAATTAAAAAGAACTTTTATTACGGTAAAAAGGTAGGTTGTCTTCAACAAGACATAGCAAGTATTAAATCTTGCAATTAATTAACTAATTAAGCATAAACTTAAATTAATTAAATTGAATAATAAATTAAACAAATCAACGTAAAAATAAATTAACATAAATTAATTAAATTAATTAATTAATTTTCTCCATATTTAAGCAAATTTTGGTGTTTTTAAAAAATGCGAAATCCTAACGGATGGTGCGCGCTGAGACCACCTGTTTGGAGTTTGGAGGAGAAAAGGTTAAATCCTTTTACTTGGGGTGAGCGTGACGGAGATAGGAGATAGGAGATAGGAGATAGGAGATAGGAGATAGGAGATAGGAGATAGGAGATAGGAGATAGGAGATAGGAGATAGGAGATAGGAGATAGGAGATAGGAGATAGGAGATAGGAGATAGGAGATAGGAGATAGGAGATAGGAGATAGGAGATAGGAGATAGGAGATAGGAGATAGGAGATAGGAGATAGGAGATAGGAGATAGGAGATAGGAGATAGGAGATAGGAGATAGGAGATAGGAGATAGGAGATAGGAGATAGGAGATAGGAGATAGGAGATAGGAGATAGGAGATAGGAGATAGGAGATAGGAGATAGGAGATAGGAGATAGGAGATAGGAGATAGGAGATAGGAGATAGGAGATAGGAGATAGGAGATAGGAGATAGGAGATAGGAGATAGGAGATAGGAGATAGGAGATAGGAGATAGGAGATAGGAGATAGGAGATAGGAGATAGGAGATAGGAGATAGGAGATAGGAGATAGGAGATAGGAGATAGGAGATAGGAGATAGGAGATAGGAGATAGGAGATAGGAGATAGGAGATAGGAGATAGGAGATAGGAGATAGGAGATAGGAGATAGGAGATAGGAGATAGGAGATAGGAGATAGGAGATAGGAGATAGGAGATAGGAGATAGGAGATAGGAGATAGGAGATAGGAGATAGGAGATAGGAGATAGGAGATAGGAGATAGGAGATAGGAGATAGGAGATAGGAGATAGGAGATAGGAGATAGGAGATAGGAGATAGGAGATAGGAGATAGGAGATAGGAGATAGGAGATAGGAGATAGGAGATAGGAGATAGGAGATAGGAGATAGGAGATAGGAGATAGGAGATAGGAGATAGGAGATAGGAGATAGGAGATAGGAGATAGGAGATAGGAGATAGGAGATAGGAGATAGGAGATAGGAGATAGGAGATAGGAGATAGGAGATAGGAGATAGGAGATAGGTTCCCTTCCCACCCATCCCTGGTTCAGTAGGAAACGACCAGGATAGACGATAGGTTCCCCTCCCGCCAATCCAATCCATGGGTCAGTAGTAAAAGACCAGGAGGCGCTTGATGTTTGTTCCAACAACTCCTAACTACAAACTACAAACCCTCAACACCTAACTCTCAACTGCAAACCCTCAACTCCAAACTGCAAACCCCTAGTTAAGGGGGGGGGTTGTATCCTTCCATCCAATTGATAAGGTTGTGGCACCAAACTACCACACCCAAGTCCGACTCCAAGCTACCAAACCCAAGTCAAAGCTACCAAACCCAAGTCCAAGCTACCAAACCCAAGTCCAAACTACCTACTATCCCTACTGTCGACATTGGATAACTTCGTATATCCTATTTGAAAACAATACAGAACAAGGCTGCGAAATTAGTCTTAAAAAATTAGTACCAAACCCCAGACCATAAGTAATAACTTTATTAGTAAACATAATATTGAAGAAAAGTCATAGACTACAAGCCCGTGTCGAAAAATTATGGATCATTTGAACCACCAGAAGACCCATGTAGAATGATATAAGGGCATAAAATAATAAGATTCAGCACTATGCCGTCACTTGTTAGCTGTCCAACTGAGTACAGGTGAGAATTCAAAAGCACAGGTAGAGTGAGTAAATTTTGGTCATGTATTTTTGTACGGCATTCTTACCTTCAATAGATCCAGGAAAAATAATGAGAAAACGCGCAGTGCCGTACAAAAGTAGTGCGCCACAAAGACGGAAATTTTTGTTGATTTTCCGGAGATTTTTAAGGTAAATTTAGTCATTTGATTGTGTACGGAATCGGGTCCATACAATTTAAATACCTCTTCTAATCCATAATTCCGCAACGCCGTACAAAAAAAACATGCGACAAGGTTGGAAAATCGAGGGTTGCAATCCCCTCCCTTTCAGTGGTATGGGGGGTGATTTGACACAACATAAAATTAATTTATTTTGAAAGTATTTTATGCATAGATAAAAATTTCTCACATGCCGTACAATTTTGTTGGTACAAAGGTCAGTAGGAGTATACGACCAGGACTATACAAAACTGTTGATACTGACATTGACAGTTTCAATTCCTGAATATATTATACACACTGTTTCACTTTAGGTATACGGCATAATGATTAATGCATATTATCAATTGTTCTCTTCAAGAATATGTGAATGCCGTGTAGTATCAGATGACCTTAAAGTACCCCTGAAATGGTAGTGCCATTTTCATTAGCCTGAAAATATGTTTTGCATTAAAATGTACGGCATCATTTTTTTCTGAATTATTTACCGGAAAACTATTTAAAACCACAATAATATGGAGAAATTGCAAAATTTCATTAATCTATGATTATTGAAACTTTAGAAATAATTTGAAAAATTTCACTTTTTGTATTTCTCTATAATTTTTTTAGAACATTTTCTTTTGAACGGCAATATTACATAACAATTGTATTTAACTATATCACGTTGAAAAAAAAGTTGCCGTACAGGATCAAATGACCTTCCAGCTTTATAAATCAAGTATATGATGAAATTGAGTTAATTATTGATATACATTCAAAAATAGACATTAATTTTTTGACGGCATTAATTTTAATAGTACATTTGGGTTCTAGATAATGTTTTGGAACCGATGCCGTACTTTTTCAAATCATCCCCCAGACCACTGAAAGGGAGGGGGTTGCCACCCTCGATTTTTCCCCCTTGTCGCATGATTTTTTGTACGGCGTTGCGGAATTATGGATTAGAAGAGGTATTGAAACTGTATGGACCCGATGCCGTACACAATCAAATGACCAAATTTACCCTAAAAAATCGTCGGAAAATAACAAAAATTTCCGACTTTGTGGCGCACTACTTTTGTACGGCACTGCGCGTTTTCTCATTATTTTTCATGAATCTATTGATGGTAAGAATGCCGTACAAAAATACATGACCAAAATTTACTCACTCTACCAGTGCTTTTGAATTCTCACCTGCACTCAGTTGGACAGCTTACAAGTGACGGCATAGTGCTGAATCTTATTATTTTATGCCCTTATATCATTCTATATAGGTCTTCTGGTGGTTCAAATGACCCATCATTTTTCGACACGGGCCTGTAGTCTATCATAGTTATAAACAAGTAACAGTAATAGCCAGATCGTGAATGAACCTAACTGTACCGGGTGCATAGGCCTGAAAAAGTAACGCGCAGAAAAATGTAATGAAGATATCTTCAATATTCGAGGAGATATTAACAAGTAAAAATAGCTCTTGAGTAGGCCTCCAAATAGAAAAAGTTCGCAATTATCCAAGTTTTTTAGTGTTTTCATGTAATTTTTGCATTTTTCAACTAAATGAGGACAATTTGTAACCAATAAAATCAAAGAAACTTTCAAATTTGCGAACCTTTTTCTTTTTTGAGGTCTGAAAAAGTGCCATTTTCACTTGCTAATACCTCCTCATATATTTATATTTTCATGACATGTTTTCAATGCATTTTTCCAATAATTTTCGGACCAAAGTTTGTGTGTTCATTTAATTTTTAATTTATTTAAACTTTCTTTATTCACCACTAGGGGTGCTGCAAGTCATCTCAATGATCTTTTACCTAGCGTTACACCCAACTTCCATAACCCTAATGGACGTTTGCTCCAAATAAAATCTGTGAAAAGGACTTTTGAAACAACCCGAATAGGGTTAAACAATATCAAGTCACTAAGTTTTCCTTGAAGGAGTTTGACAGCTTCAACCAGTTTCAGTACTAAAAAAACCCAAATTAACTGAGGTTTAAAATCATATTACAATCTACAAAGTATAGGTCCTCATTTACTAGTAAATTACTACAAGTCCACTAGTAAATTTACATGTCATTATGTTAAATTTTGAGTGAATATGAAATTTAACATTGGTTGGTGAAAACTTGTTCCAAGGCAATGATTACAAAAGTTCTTTAAAAACTAACGTTTATTAAAAGAACTTAAGACATTACAATAACGGAGGCATCGGCTCTGACCAATAACATTACAGCCTCTCTGAAAACATATACACGAGTTAAGTCGGAATATCACAGTTGTAAACATTATCTATAACATTAATACAAAACTGAGATTCTTTTCCCCGATCGGCGGAAACACTAAAATTTGGGCAGGGATTAAGATATCCCTTCATAATAATCGTTCTACATCTCATAACTCACTAGCAAACCAAATAAATATAGTTACATCTATTTTTGCCCCATCAATAATCATCTAAATACATAATATTGTACAAAATAAATTCGCACTTTGAAAATGTATTTCACAAAATTTAAAAATATTTTATAGGGGTCTGCTAAATTCTTTAAACTGCATACATATTTTAATTCAAAAAGCTTTCCATGCACCTAATTTCTCTTTCGATAAAATATTTAGAAAAATCAATCTCAGCTTTGTTGTCACAATACAGAATAGTACTTTCAGATTGTTCAAAAACGTAACTTATTACAATTATCAAGAATTCTGACAATCCACATAATCTCCTTTTAGCATTTGTTAAATTAACATATTCAGCTTCCATAACAGAAAAAAATGACACATATGGTTCAATTATTTCCACACGACTTTGTCAAGAAAAATAACTTCACCTCCCATTTGTGTGTAAAATTATCTCTGCTTGAGGCAAAGTGCGAATAGCTTTTAAACAATTTACCTTTATAATTTGTTTTAAAATTAATGAATTAAATCAAATTAACACGATCATACACTAGTACAGTCACCTGGGAGCTCCAAATCCACGTAGGAGACAAAAGTATATACATACGAATGTAAAATTAAAGAATAAGAACGATCAAAAAATAAATAATGATGCTTCATTTATCAGATATAATGAAGCGTATAGTTCTAAGTATATAGAACACAACTTAAAATCTTAATTATTACCTATGACCTATTCCCAGAACTTTCCTGTAATAGAAATGCACAAGACCTTACAGCTATGCTGTAAATGCGTAACTTGAAATATGTGAAAAACAACCTATTAAGCTGCGATAAGGCAAAGTTTTCATTTCTGAAATTTATGCTCAGATTTAAGACAATACATTTTGGATAACACTACGCAAAGTGAATATTGGAAAATAATATATTTCTAAAACCTTTCCAATGTCATCATGCCGATAAATATGCAGACCTACATTCTTTTTTTAACATACTAATGCAACATAAATCAATATTGCTAAGAGTTTTTACGCTTTAATTAGTTTACAAGCATAGGAAATTCAACTCTAACATAACCCAGGGGTTAATACATGTAAATAATTAAAAATATTATGTGAAGATATTTAAAAAGGATGAGAAATATAAATACATTTAAACATAATTTTAAATGGTAAACCGAGATATGCAGCTGATTAACTTTAAAGTTTTGCAGCGTTTGGGGATATTTTGCCCTTGAAAAAGCTCTGCTTACAGTCTATTTTCCACTTAGAAACCTTTTGAGCATATTTGATCATAACACTACTATCTTAATGTACTTTAAGGTGACAATTCCAAATTTTTATCTCGGGATCCACTTGATAGCTAACTTTCAAAAGTGACAAATCGTCTCAAGTAGCAAAAAATAGACAAATAGTTGACTTTGGGATTTTTTTTAAAAGAAAGAAAAATCAAATCTGGGGTCTAAAGTATGTTTTGACTATTTCTAGAAAAAAAAATCTGATGTTACAGGTTTCCTTCACAGAAAAAAGCACTCTTTCAAACAGAAAATAAGAATTCCCACATTTTAATCAAAGTTTTCTTGTAGTTGTCAAAACTCTAAATGTATTCAAATCACCATCTTGAAACTATTTGAGCATAGCATAAAACTATCCTAAAGTACTAAAGGTTGCGGAAACTTCAAATTTTTATCTTAGGTACTTGGGTATTATCCCGTTGACCGTTCAGCTACCGTCAAATTGAGCGGCACAGCTATAGAACATTCAATGGGCTTATGTAACGTTTTCAAATTCAGCGACACGGTAGACGGGATAATACAAAGAGACTTATATCATGCCCAACCAGAGATATCGAATGCTCAAAAGTAAAATTTTTGAGAAATAGTTATCGCATCAACAGACTGTCTGTCCCTTCAGTCCCAAGTCTGTCCCTTTCAGTTTTATATTTCTGAAACAAAACACCCATCCCCAGTTGGTAATTTTGGAAGAGAAAAACAATCTGACCTCTGTAGGAAAGGTGTGAGCTCCTGTCAAATCTAAGTGATGAACCTGGGGATCTATCAGCATTGACTCGCTCATGTGGGTAACAGGCTTCATCAGGGGTAGTGGCCTCGGAGTCCTCGGCGATTCAGGCACTTGTCCCGGCGGTGCCCGTTCCACAGCATACCCAGGTGGGAGGATGCCAAGCTTCTTCTGCAATTTTACAGCCGTCTGAAAACATATACAAGTTCTTTTATAACACGCAGAATATACAGTTGCCAACATTAAAAATAACTTTAATACAAAGTAGGGATTCTACACTCGGTCGGTACGCTAGCAGTCTGCGCACTGTACAGCCGTCGATTCGATTCTGTCCGTCGATCGACAGCACTGGCTACAATCCCAAACGAAACCTTGCGCTACCCAATGCCTTTGTTTATTTGTGACTTTAAATTTATTAGCTTTTTTTTAAGCATCCGACCTTTCTAAGGAAGCTAAGCAGAGCAATAAATTAATATCAAAATTTAAAAGCAAACGCAAATATTTATACTCTGAAATATTGACCTTAAATTTTTTAGCAAAAAAATAAGGAAATATAATATTAAATTGAAAGTATCAATAATTCATAAAATAATAAATAATTGTTTAAAGTGAGGAAATATCAATTGGATGATTCGAACTGTGTTCGATGAAGTTCTAAATCCCAAAGATCTACTATTCCTCTGTTAGGATATAATGGTAAAATATACAACTAAGGAATAGAGTTCCTTTTTGACAGCGACCAAGAGGTAGACCGAAAAAGAGATGGGTCGACTGTGGATGGCGATTTTGAGGTCATTAAGATCAAAAACTGGAAGTCCACGGCCATGAGGAGAACAGCCTGGAAAGGTTTGTCGTGCCAGTTATGATGATACAACTAAGGGTTTGAGTTAGTTGATTAAAAATATTACGGGTAACTGCAACTTCCATAATCCATCCCTTTGACGATTGAGGGTTGATCGTTTTCATGTTGAGATTTCCTCCAGACATTACAAACTAGTCTACTAAAAATATATCTTTGAGGGAATCCAGTCTACCTTCCCGAAAAGCATCAAAATTGATAGTTTAATTTAACGAGTTTATTACTTTCAAACGAGTGATATTCTATACTCGAGTGTCTCACTCGAAGTTTGCTCTTATAGAGACGAAAAACTCGGTACGGATTAATTACACAAGAGCTTCCACTGTATTTCTCGTCTTAAGGTCTTAAAATAAGTTTTTGAATGATTTTTGAATAAATTATTATTTTAGTATTATGGGATGATACCGTTATAAAGATAAAAACTTTGAAAAAGACTAACTTTATACAATCGATTCCGCTTATTGTGATCACGTTTAATGTTATCAATAGGATAATGTTTTCAAAAATGACTGGTCTCGATCACTTCTATCTAATTTAATGTACACTCCGCCGTTTAATGTGATCATATTTTCGCTTAATGTTATCATAATTTGGTGAAATCCCCTTAAAACATATTTTTTCCCGTTTGAAGGCCGATTTTAATACTTAAACATACAAAATGAGTCATTAATTTATTATTATATGTTCCACTCTCATATTTTTCTTTGAGAATGTATAATTTACAAAATACAAACTAGGGAATTGTTATAAATACTTCAATTAGGACTACATAGTTGTGATTTTAATACAAAACTCAAGTTATACTGTTTGAAAATTTCTAATATCAAATCGCTTATTATTACTACCAATCGGATATTGTTATAATTCTACTCTTGGACAAAATTGATCATATTAAGCGGAGTCGATTGTTCTTTTTTTTTAAATTTTGAGAAAACTTGGGATAAAATTTAGCACTATGTCGCAATTAAATCAATACATTTTCAAATTTATCCATGAAGATGTATAAAAAACAAGTAGAGATTTACATTTCTAGAAAAATAAATCTTATGTTACAGGTTTCCTTCACAGAAAAAAGCACTCTTTCAAACAGAAAATAAGAAACCCCACATTTTAATCAAAGTTTTGTTGACATTTTGTAGTTATCAAAACTCTAAACGTAATCAAATCACCATCTTGAAACTATTTGACTATACTATAGGGTGCGGAAACTTCAAATTTTTATCTTAGGTACTTGGGTATTATCCCGTCGACCGTTCAGCTACCGTCAAATTGAGCGGCACAGCTATAGAACATTCAATGGGTTTAGATAACGTTTTCAAATTCAGCTACACGGTCGACGGGATAATACGTAAGAACCTTATATCATGCCCAACCAGAGATATCGAATGCTCAAAAGTAAAATTTTTGAGAAATAGTTATCGCATCAACAGACTGTCTGTCCCTTCAGTCCCAAGTCTGTCCCTTTCAGTTTTATATTTCTGAAACAAAACACCCATCCCCAGTTGGTAATTTTGGAAGAGAAAAACAATCTGACCTCTGTAGGAAAGGTGTGAGCTCCTGTCAAATCTTAGTGATGAACCTGGGGATCTATCAGCATTGACTCGCTCCTGTGGATAACCGGCAACATCAGGGGTAGTGGCCTCGGAGTCCTCGGCGATTCAGGCACTTGTCCCGGCGGTGCCCGTTCCACAGCATACCCAGGTGGGAGGATGCCAAGCTTCTTCCGCGATTTCACAGCCTTCTGAAAACATACACAAGTTCTTTTATAACACGCAGAATATACAGTTGCCAACATTAAAAATAATTTTTATACAAAGCAGGGATTCTACACTCGGTCGGCGCTAGCACAAAAATCTGGTCAAGGTTAAAAGATAGATTCCTTCATGATACACTAACAATGCAGCTCCTAAAAAAATCTAGTTTATGTTAGATTGGATTTGGTTTACATGTTTGTGTGCTTGATACAAGGATCCGCTTTTAAACCTTCGTCAAGAAAGACAGTCACAACAGAATTTTTACTGAAACAGAGAGAGAAGCACACCCAGTGCAAAGGCCAGAATCGAACCGACGGCTGGTACAGTGCGCAAACTGCTAGCGTGGTTGGCAACACGTAAACCAACTAAGCCGCCCGGCCCCTCTTTATGGGGAAAATTTTAGAAACAAGTAAAATTTAGATAGATCTCTTCCTCTATGGACAACAAATCATATTTACAATGATTGTACAGATGTTGTTGTAACATAACGAGAAATTTGAAATCTATGCTTTGTTGTCAAGCTCTGATGTTCGGAGCTCAATCGGGATTTACATTTAATGAACATTTTTCTCAAAAAAATAAATCATAAATTTAAAACTCTTGTCTGATTTATATATAATTTGCAAACAATCTTTAAATTCCATTCTTCGGCTTAGAAATAATGCTTACTGATTGAACAGCAATTAATTTTTTTTGTGACCAAAATCACAGAGAATAGAACTAATTAACAGAGGTCTCATCTCCATAGACGCTAATGGCAACTTTTAAAGCATGGGTTTTCCCCAAGGTTAGGGTTTTCCCTTAGACAGTGGCGTCTCTATGTGATAACGGTGGAACTATTGTCTCCGAAATAGGAAAATCGCCGCTTGCACCCTCTGTTTAGCTCTATACTCTGTGACCAAAATCTTCAAAAGATCTTAAAATGAAAGGCTGGAAACAATTATAAACTTGAGGCTTAGCTCTTCAAGTTTCATCTATAAATGGGTTAAACTGTAGCTGTAGCCTTATAAACTAACTAAAAGAATATGTAGGAAAAATGCATAAAAACCAACTGCTTTTAAGAGTTTGAATTCTGCTTTTATCCCAACTCAATTTGGGCCGATGGTAAAATGATAATTTCTGTTTTAAGTAAAATACAAAAACAACAGACTGAGGGTAAAATTGGAAAATGAAACCAGACGGGACAGTAAAACAATCCGAAATCAAAACCACTCAAGCGTAATCAGATGTCGCTTTCACATTCTCTTCTTTTTATTATATGCAAAAACGGATTAAAAATACTTTCCAATGTCTCCAAAAACATTGAGCGCGACAGTAGTTGACATTAACATACAACATCCATCCCAATTTCACTCCCGCATTATTGGAATATCTCCTCCGGTCTTTCCACTATCGACCCATTTATGGAACGAATAATTTTCGTTCTTTTCGAATAATGCTTCGCATTAAATTCGATTATTGAAAGTTCGTTGATATTCCCCGAAGGAAGAATATTGATGATGTCCTTCGTTTTCTTGTTTGCTTTTAAAAGTAAAAAAAGAAAAGCCGATGGCATTCTCTATTGTCACTGACTAGTATTGACCTAGGTCGATCGTATCGTATCAAATGATTTCCTGTCTGAAGGTCGTAAAATAAGTTTTTGAATGATTTTTGAATAGATTATTATTTTAGTATTATGGGATGATACCGTTATAAAGATAAAAACTTTGAAAAAGACTAACTTTATACAGTTGATTCCGCTTATTGTGATCACGGTTAATGTTATCAATCGGATAATATTTTCAAAAATGACTGGTCCCGATCACTTCTATCTAATTTAAGGTACAATGCGCCGTTTAATGTGATCAAATTTTCGCTTAATGTTATCAAAATTTGGGGAAATCCCCTTAAAACACCTTTTTTCTTTTTTGAAGGCCGATTTTAATACTTAAACATACAAAATGAGCCATTAATTTATTATTAATATATGTTCCACTCTCATATTTTTCTTTGAAAATGTATAATTTACAAAATATTAACTAGGGAATTGTTTTAAATACTACTTCAATTAGGACTACATAGTTGTGATTTTAATGCAAAACTCGAGTTACACTGTTTGAAACTTTCTAATATCCCCAAATCGCTTATTACTACCAATCGGATATTGTTATAATTCTACTCTTGGACAAAAATGATCACATATCACATTAAGCGGAGTCGACTGTACTATTTTTAAAATTTAGGGAATACTTGGGATAAAATTTAGCACTATGTCGCAATTAAATCAATACATTTTCAAAATTATCCATGAAGATATATAAAAAAAACAAGTAGGGATTTGTAAACCTTATTTAATTTTATTACCTTAAAACAACTATAAAATAATGTGAATCAATTATCTTACTCCATTTTTATTATAACCTCTAAATCTCTATTTTAATTAAAAATTAAATAAAATTTTATTTTATTAGCTTCAAATTAATCTCTTCAATAATTATTATTCTAATTAATTTAAATTTAACAAAAAAAAACCATCTAAAACTTTTATTATAAAAACATGAACATAAAAACTCAATCATATTTGTAAAATTCATTTAATTCTATGACTATTCACTTAAAAAATATAAATTAATGTGAATCATGATTATACATTTTCACAGCCACTAAATTACAGTTCAAAAGATACGAAACAAACGAAACTTTCATAACTTTTTGTTATATAAGCACAAAATATTTTACATTTAACACCAGATTTAAAGCAGCATTTGCTCTACTGGTTTTAAAAAAATCGTATGTGAAGAAAGAAACTTTTTAACATAAAATAATAAATATTTTATCCATACAAAAGAAAATTTACTCAATTATTTAAAGAAAGCATAGAAAACCCTTTGGGGCTCGAATTTTTTTTCTAACAATGATAACGTGTAGAAAAACAGTAAAATAATGCATCAAAACTTTGATTATTGTTGTATTTAATTGTCCCATCAAAATTTAGATAAATGTCATTATGATAATATATGTGTGAAAGTAATATAACTTTAAAATATGTTCCTTTTAACATTTTCTAATAAAAAGTAATTAATGTTGTCATTGTATCACAAGTATAAAAATTTAAGTACCTACTTAAATTTTTTCTGAAAAAAAAAAAGGAGAGAAGGCAACTTCATTTTCAAAGGGTTCTTCATAAGTTTAAAGTTTTACCGAGTTAATATCTGAATTTATTAAAACAAGAGTTACTTTTTAAATTATTTAAGTCCCATGAATTGTTAGCATTTCCCCTTTAAAATTTAATATTAAAATAAAAATTTAAAAAAATGCCATCTAAAAAAAGTTAAAACTTTATTAAAAATAGTTGTTAAATGCATAAAGCTATAACATTACTTTCAAGCATGTATAATGTGACACAAATTCATCATAGTGAGTTTGCTTTTAATTTCCAAATCTTTCGTTTTAATACTTTTCGAATGTGAGTAAGGTGAAAGCGTTATTTTTATTGAAATTTTCTATCACATAAAGGGGCTATGAACATGTAAAACTGATATAGGGGAATGTATTGTACCTCGGACCTATTTTTTACTTTTTACCCTGTAATTTCTTATTTATTGAAAATAACTGATAAAATAACTTTCCCTCGATACTTTTTTTAAGTGCCTTGATTTACTAAAAAAAAATCACACTTGATCATTGACTGAAAAATATGTCGGATCACTATGTTCAGTTTACCCCCAGCCCCCTTTTAAGCTCATACTATTTATAGCTGAAACAATACACTTTTAGATATAAAATTCAAAAATTTCTATTTTTTAACTAAAACTATAATTAATTTTAATTATAATAAAACAAACCATACTTAAAAAATTTACTTTTGATGGGTGAAATCAGTTTTTAACCTATACAGGGGTCAGAGTTGTCCTATATATCCTATATTTCCTATATTTTTTTCAAAAACCTTAAAAAACGTCCTATATTGTCCTATATTTTTGCATAATGCCCTGTATGTCCTATATTTCTCATCTTAAACCCGAAGTTAAAGCAATCCTGATGCATTAAACTAAAGTGTGTACAAAAGTAATGAAAAATAGGTGGAATGGAAAAGTGGGCAAATGGTTGATAGTAGAAAAATAAAATTTCAGTGACAACTACCATGTTTTATCTCATTTATAAAAACCATGTAAAGTTCTTGTCCTAAAGAGGTTATCTTCAAAGTTTAACAACAAAAAAAGCAAGAAAGTTATTGTCTCTTCTTGAAGACAATCTCTTAAGATTAAAAACTTTACACAGTTTTTATAAATAAGTTAAAACATCATAATTTTATTTCAGCCTCCAATTGTTTGCCCCCACAATAACTCATTTTACATTGGTTCTGGCAATTTTCATCAGTAACCTAGCACCTTAGAATTGCTTCAGGGTCCTCCTTTCCAGGATAATTCTGAATTATATTCGAGTAGTTTCAATCTGATCTGATGATCCCCCTATCATTTTTGCCCATGAGTTTTGAATCACCCTATGTTATGTTTCAATCTGCATTTCAGAACATTTAATGTATGTTTTAAGTTTTATCTAAAAATATCACTTCTTTATTGTTTATCGAGTCTAAATTCACTGAAAGGTATCAGTTTTTAAAGTTATAATCTGGAAAAATGCAAATAAATTTAGTTAAACCCTTTTCGGAGGGTCCTATATTTGTCCTATATTTTTTGTATAGAATGTCCTATATTTAGTGAAATAGTTGTTCCTACCCCTGCCTATATTATCTCAAATTGTTTACTTCTTGAAAAAATGTAGAGCTTTGGTTGTAAGAATGCTAACTACATGCGTAGTGTTGCCATCCTACAAAAAGTTTAGCTAAAAACAGTGTAGGACTGAGGGACAGTTAGGTCCGAGGTGCAATACTTTCCCCTAACTGTATTGCTTTCCCTTTCCTTTTCGAAAACTGAAAAGATTGTTTGTGTTAATATATGGCTTAATATGTTTTTAAACCAGTTCCATTCAGAGGAAAAAATCTGTTTTTTACAAATACTCATAGAAAAAATAACCTATGTAAATCAAACCCCACAATTGATGATGACTTCAATGTCAATCAGTGATCTTCTTTAACCATCATTAAAGTTTTTTTTTTTAAGTGGAATAGGCCTTGTTGATACCCAAAGAATCCATTACCTACTCGTTCACATTGAAACAAGGGCTCGACCCAACAAAAACAGTCCACGGAGTAAAAGTTACAAACGAGTGACACCTATAATTTCCCCGCAGACAAAAGTGACTTTTCCTCCAGAGGAGCCTCGCCCAAATTCCTGTGCCTCAGGACAATAATAGGAAGAGAATAACTCCAAGCAAGAATTTCTTCACGAAGAAGAAATCAAAACGCAAAATCGATCGGAATTCATTATTATTATTACTATTAATTCCGCATCCGGTAAAAGAAAAAGAAGAAGAAGAATTGGAAAGGTTTGGCCGGGAAAGGTCCGAAAAGAGCGCTAAATGGCATTTCTTGCACGCTCTGAGGCTACTGTTTGGCGCGCGCTGGTGCGAAGATAGGTCACGGTCGCAGTGAGAAGGTGGAAGTTGAGCCGCTACAAAAACTGTCTGCTCCCGCCGTTCGACCACATTTTCGCAACGAACGTTCCGTAGAGACGTTCCCTCAGAGCTTCGCTTCTCACTTCACTTTCCCGAAATGAACGCCTTTGTGCTTGCACTGGCTCTCCTGGCCGCCGTGGGTAAGTTGAGCTGCAAATGTGCTGCTTCCATACAGTGACAGTTACCCTGCAATTGGATATTTACCCCGTCTCAGGAATAGTGTGCTATCAAAAAACGGAAATAATACTAAAAAAATTTAGTAAACCATCAGAGTAAAATTGAATAAGTGTCTTGAAGAAGAGCTTGTGTTTCATTCGGAAACATGGATTATACGCTTTTCTTTCAGCCATGTATTCAATTCATTAACAGCCCGATAGTTGTTGTAAATTTTATTTTGAATTATTTGTAAAGCCTCGTAAATAGATATTCATTGATTGATAGAAATTTAAAATGCATTTTATATTAATTTCGCGTTTATATCTGTCACTGTTTCTTAAATGTTGTAATATTATTTTATGTTTTATTGTCTGGTATTTTATTATTACTTCTTATGTTTAACCGGTGTTATTTTGTTACATTGTGAACTAAGAGGATAAAAATAGTCTTAATATCTCTGCATTCTTTAAATGTGTTGCTAAAAAGTTTCTATGAATATTATTTTAAAGTAGTATGAAACGCTCCTTCTCTCCTATGACAAAATTTCTATTATTCCTTATTTTATCAGTCTCCTTTCTCTGATATAGAGCTTCAAAGCGTCCCTTTTTAAGATATTTTTTAAATTTAATTCATACTTTACTTTCACTATCTGCTCCTCTTAAAACTTGTGGTGCTGCCCTCTTCTGGGGAACCGCAGAACTTTAAACCCACTCGAGCGTTTTTTGTCCTTTTCGGTGTAATTACAGAATCAGATTGGTGTGTGGATTATAGTAGAATGACGGTTTTGTTTTTAAAAATCCATGCTTAGCTTAATGAAGATGTTTTTATACACAAATTTATGAACGATTTGAGCAGATTTTACCGGTCTCTCATAAATTTCCATTTAGCTTCATTCTTTTGGTACCTAAAATTCCCAAATTTAATACACAGTTTATCACATTCTTAAAGTATTTCTTAAAATTTTAAGCCTTAAATAGAAAATAAAATATTTTATTGCGTAAAGTTATCAAAGAAGTCCGTATATTTATGCAAATATTTATAATATTTTCTGGTTGCAGTTTTAGTATTGTTAAAGGCAAAATTTTAGTCGTATTTGCGATAAGTTTTTCCATGATAAGTTTCATAGAATAACTGTTCACTAATATCAACCTAAAACAACTTCTAAGAAAAATTTCATAAGTATTATTAGTTAGGGTTTTGTCAAGAGGCAAGATATAGAGTTGCATGAGTCATTAATTTTAAGAATAAACTAAAAAAGTTTTAAAATTTGATTAAATGTTATATATTTAATTAAAATCTAACTAACAATAATACAATGAAACATTTCAGTCTTTTTAAAACCAGAGTGTTAAATTTATCCATCTTATGTTTTTAAAGTTTGATAAGATATAGTAGACAAAGGCTATTATAAATTCCTAGTATCGAAAACCGATTTTCATTGATGCTTAAACCATCTATATAGCTTAGTTTTAGCGTCACATAATCAAAAGCAACAAAAAGTAAAACCATGAAACTATGTATCAAATGAAAGGAAAAACCACACGGAACGAAAGGAAAATTCTACCACTTTCTTAATTAACAGCGTCGGGCGAAAATACCACACCGAAAGGAAGAAGAAAGAGCAAAAGCGTTCCACCCAAAAAAGAAGGCCCTACAGGAACGCCGGGTCTCGAATTGGGTCACACTACTAGTTTCGTGACACGTAGCAGATACTTGTGGTCGGCTGTACCACATAATTCTCTATAATATCCCCAAAACGACGCGTTTCGACCTTGCAGAAGGGAGAGAGACACGAGGAATACGAATTCCTGAGCTGCGAAAAAAGGGAAATAGCCATTGAAACAACCGGGTTTTAGGAGGAGGGTTTTGGATTTTTTTTGTTTTGGAAATATGTCACTTTTAGCTAGTTTCCTTTCCTCTTTTAAAGTTCCAGTTTAGTCAGGTTTCGTATCCTGAATTAGTTTTTTCGTGTTTTCTTGACCTAAATCACGGTTTTTCCTTATTTCGTCCTGTCGGACGACTCTTCGGGAGGAAGCGTGGGGATGAATTGCGGTAGATTTAGAGATAGACAACGGGAGATTTATTGAGAGACTTTCACATACATAGTAACACCTGTTAGCATAATTATGCAACACTCTCTAAAGAATAAAACATTTAAAATAATAAATGATAACCGCTGTTGAATTTAGTTTTTCAATGGCTGGGGAATTCATGTTTATTGGATGTGATGAGCAATACCACACATTTTTAAATTAAAAGCTTTTAACACTTTTTATGAAAGCGTTGGGAAAATCTCAACATTTTTTTTTCTTTTTAAGTCTATTGTAAGAGGGCATTTCCTTGAAAGCTAAATAATTTAAAGTGAGATTTGGAGGGAGGAGCGATCAAATTAAAAACCGTGAGAAAATTTTATATGTTTTTTGTGTGGTCAGCTGCAATGGATTTTCTTCCCAGTAAAATGTAGTGCTCAACTTTTCGTTAAAATGAGCGAAAATGAGACAGGTGGACTCTAGTGAAAATTAAAGAAAAAATACACGTACTACCATGGCTTTCTTCCATGCAGACTCTTTTCAGGCTTGAATGCTAAATTTTCTTTTCTTTCTAGGTTCACCTTTTCTGTAATTCGTTTTACTTTTATATAGAAAACACGCGAGCGTATAGCTCCTCACATGTACGCCTTTCTTTAAATCCCCTCCCTGGATTACAAAAATAATAACTAGGGAAACTTTTAAGTTTGGATCACTCGAGCGTTTTCAGTGCAGGGGTTTCTCATTCTTATCCTTAGAGAATATATAAACCTCAGGCTCTTAAAGTTAATTAAAGGGAATAAAATACTACACAAAAGTATAATTACGTCTGAACACCGTTTACTTAATCTAACCAGTTTGTGTTTCAGGGTCATTAAAATAACAACCAAGCAACAAAACGTTGGACTAGTTAAAAAGAAATTGTTCCACAAATTATACGAATTAAATCCACATGGATTTAGAAAAAAAGTTAGAAAACCACTTTTTTCTACTTTCAACCCCTAAAGCAACTCCTCCATATTTGTGTCACCGTAACATTCCCAATGACTTCTCCGCACCAAGGCCATCCTCGAGGGCTTGGAGACAGTAAACGCCGGCTCGGGGTCTTCCAAACCCACTCATGTGAATCATATTCTTCCGTCCGTGTTGCCATTAGCCGCGACAAAAAAAAACAACACCCTTGTTTGCTCATTCAACCGAACAGCATAGCTAACCTTGCATTACAAATCATTCCAGAAAGAAAAAAAGAGCGTTTCTTTTCATTGTTTTTTTGCCCACGGGTGAGAAAATGACAGTATAAGGTGGTGGCCGAGATCTTATTGACTCCCATGCGATTAGTGGTTATCTCGTTACGGGACTGAACGGTTTCATTGTTTTCTGTGCTGTTGCTTATTTCGATCATTAGAGTTTAGGGAAATGGAATTGGAGAGTTCTGGATTCGGGAAAAAATAGATTTTGGGAGATTTTCGACCTATTTCGGGGAAGCATTGAGATCAAATATTGAGTTCAAAATCATGAATCGTGAAGAAAGTTGGGAGATATAATTATAGGATTGCATTCAGGGTAGTGTTACTTTTTAAATAAGGGCTTTTTACCATTCTTCACTTGGTATCAAGAGAAATTAATGTGATATCACTTTTTTTAGAATAATGTAATTAGAAATAGAGGTTTCAATGAAATTGGCTCTTTTATAGCTAGAAAACGTGGTTAAAATTAATTTTAAACTTAACTCCCTATTTTTATTTAATGAATTTTCTTCGAAACGAAATCTTTAAGAAGAAAAAGATTTTATTAACTTAAAACTCGAAAATTGTTCATGAAAAACTATGTATTTTTGGTTTAATTGACACAATTGTTCCAGGAAGCGTACAATTTTAGCAGTTGAATTCTATTATCCAGTTCAGGTAGACATTGAATATAATCGTAAACACATCTTTGAATCAATAGAGAAGAGAACGTCCATAATGTAATGATTTTACTACATCATACGAATAGTTTCTCATAAATTGAAGACTTTAAAATGACTAGCCTTTGGTTGACCCTATCACAAGACGATCTATTCTCAAATAGTTTTGATCCATGTGATACTACCCTTCCAATCAACCAAAATTTATTGTAGTAGTATTAGCCAACCCTGCACCTCTTTCTCCTCTTTTTTTTCAATACTTCCTCCGATGCTTCTTATTCAAAAAGGATATCTCTTTATACCACATTCAGGGCTTAAATTGCACCGGAGCGGAGCTCCGGTACTTCTTGGTTTTTAGTCAATATTTATTGATATTTATTTATTAATCAGTAAATATTTGTAATGCAGAAATAGTAGCGCTCCGGTACTTCTTTGGTTAGAATTTAAGCCCTGACCACATTTTAATGAGCATTAACTTTAGAAACTAAATCAAATCATTTGACACCGTAAAAAACACTATTGGATGCAATCAATATATTGGTCTCCAGCCTCTGCATAAACCAAAAAGAAAAGAAAAAGAAACAGCTCCCCCAATTATACCTCTCTAACTTCCAAGAACTGTAACACGTCCTCTAGTACCCGAACGTACCTCACGTACGCCCTTCGAAAGGGTAGAGAATCCTTCAGAATTCCACGTGGCTGAAGAAAGGTAACCTTGACACTTCGAGGTCCTAGCAATATTCCCGTACTACGGGTCGAATCAGCGGTCACAAGAACATTAAACTCGAAATATTTTCGCCGGTTTTTGATTGAACAGGGCGGACCTCTGCTGGCGGCTCAAATCCTAGTCTTGAATAATGAATATGCGATCAGTCGGGGGCAGTCGAAATGGACGCCCCCGGTGGGCTTTCGAAGGTCACATTGTGCTTTCTTTGGCACTAAAATTCCAATGGGTTGAGTTGCATCACACTCTGTAAGTGGGGACGGAATTAGATCACAAAAAGTGTCCTTTGCGGTTGATTTTCTATTAGTTAAATTCCATTATCAGAGCCTTCAGGGTGTTTTCGTGTTCAGGTCCTGATTTGCCATTAGGCCTGTGAGGCCCGGGCCTAGAGGCTCTGTAATTTAAGGGCCCCATAAAATTTCAAACGTTTCTTTAACTTTAAAACAAAAAGATTAACTTGTCATACTTTATGGAATGTATTTTCAATATTTTTTTTTTAAATAAATGTAAAAAAAAACATTACCTTACTGGTTTAACACACTTTTTGGTGACACCTACTTTGAAACAGTCAACACGTTAATATGTATCTACAAATTATTGAGTTTTACGAAAAAATTTTATGATGATGAACTTATAACAGGGGAGCGCCTCTTGCGTGGTGAGGAGCCTACTACAGAAAATTTTATAAATCGGGCCCTTGTATATTAAAGATAAGTTCTGGAGACATTGTTAAAACAAAAAAATTATAGGCAATGGCTTATTTTTATTCGATTGAAATTCTTCAACAAAAGAGAATTTGATGTTCAAAATTTAATGTTCTGTCTGATGTAATGTTAATTTATTTAAACATTTTTAAAGATATTAAATATAACATTAATATTTTATATCGATACATTATTTTATTTTTGCAATGATTTATATTTTCCAAATGAATGGGAAAAGTTATGATTTTTAATGTGTTTGTGCAGCAGCATTAAGCCATTAATCAATCTTACAAGTTAAGGTCTTTGTTTCTGACCCTAAACAGCTGATGTGCCCGCACCAAATCAATGCTTCAGTATTTCGTGCTTAGCTCATTAACTTATTAGCTTACATTAGTAATAGTATATGGAAATGACTTAGACCTGACTTCCTTTTGAAGTGCATAGGTCAATACTATGTATTTTGTTACTTATCCTTTTTATATGGCCCTAGCATTCTTTACTTTAGGAACTTTGACCCTAAAAAACAGGGTTTTAACTTGTTTTGGTACACCAAGTCTGAATTTCAGTGGGGCAGCCCCCCCCATTATATACTCCCCTGTTCTGCACTCAACTTTTCCAAAGGTATTTTCCATCAATTGTTCCGTATTTCAATAACAGCTTATGCGGACATTCTAAGCTTGAAAGATCGACGGAATTAAGAACACAGCACTATAACTAATGAATCTAATCGTTCAACGAGGAACAGCGAATGCATTAAAATTCTTCTCACAAGACAAAAAAAAACTCGTTTCACTTCAATAATAAAACTAAAGTAGGTGAGAGGGATCCTAAATTCCAACCGAAAGAGAAGAAAAAAAATTCCACGAGGCATTCCCCTTTCACCTTCGACGAGAGAAAACGACGACGACGGGCGTCTTAAAAAGGGTGAACGTTCTCCTTTCATTAACCGCCTTCGGCGCTGATTACTTCACCGTCACCGCCTAGGGAGCACAAACAAAAGAAAGAGTGTCAGGAGGGAAAGTAGGTCCGCGGAAAGGTGGAGCGCCGTCAGGGGTGTTGCCAGATGTGGAAGTGACAAAAATTGTCTGAGGATTCGTGGGAGGATCTTTTATATTATTTTTTTTGTGGTGAAAGTGAAGTGTAGGCTTCCGTTTGGGCGTGTGAGACCGACTGTCAACGGGGTAAAAGATCGTGTTTTGATTAGCTTTGAAATTGTCTTTGTTTGGGACACGTCAGCCGATGGGGATATGTTTCTGTCCGCTTTGTTGCCGTTCTCGAAGGTCTGAATGGGGACAGACACGCCCTGACATCACTCGTAAATCCGCTTGAATTTGCGACACATGGTAGAGGCGTCTGTAGTTTTCCTTTCCATCTGATGTTCCCCTACGAAAATTGGGTGTTTGTGTAGGTGAAGTTCCCCAGAATAATATGACGAAGTCTTGAGTTAAAATTAACAATTTGATACACACTTGAAAGGATTTAACTGAATGCCAGATTTCACGTTTCCTGCAGTTAACGACTTCCCGGGTTTGACGGTTGTGAGTCCTAAATAATTTCTCAGAATACTAACCCCTCTTGTTTTAAAGTTTTCCCCTCGTAAAACGTTATTTTTCATTGGTCCCTTGAAGGACATAAGGAGTACTTTTATACGCGAAGTTTTAGAACGATAGGGATAAGATTTGAATCTTGGTACACTTTAAACCAAAATTTTGATTACAATATGAACCCAAATTAAAGATGAAGGGTGTTGGGGTCCTCCTCCGGAAAAAGACCCTTAAATTTGAGTTTCAACTCATATTGAGACTATTTGTCTTACACCCAAAGAGGAGCATTAGTTGAAAGCCGGAGAATTTTCAAGGAAAGGAAAAGCAGCATAAAACTAGACTTTAAAATCTCAAAGATAGAGGGAGTGCCAGGGTTCATTTCAAAGAAAATTTTTTATTTATAATAGAGAAATAACTACCTATTGTGTTTTCATAATAGAAATATAATACTATCCTTTTCCTTCAAAAGAAATTTAGATGTAGGAAAAATCTCTGATAAATAATAGCATCTGATATGATAGGGAATCGCTTAAACTACGTCATTCAAAAGAAATTTTTCTTGGAACCTTAAAATTTTTATTCTTGCATTTAATACTAACGAAGAGATATTTTGTGAAGAAAACAACAGAATGTGAACAAGTTCACGACTTAATAACTCTTTAAAGTGATTAAGCAGTAACTTGCATATATGTTTAACTAAAAAACAAATGAGAAAACCGGTGTCACAAATTTGCTGTCGACCCACTTTTCCTAGTTGCCCGGTTTCCAGGTAACCTGTTTTGCCGTACATCACGTGTATGCAGAGGAAAATATCTTAAAGGCGAAATACACGTGAAAATTTGCCGGCAGACACAAAATTGGAGAAAAACACAAATCCCCTGAAAAGTTGTAGAAAGCCTTTAGAATATAGGTTAACGCCATCTTTTTGTTCTTTTCGAGCACAGATCATTGAATATGCATCGGTTGTGGTTGCCTACAAGCAATTTTTCTTGCAATACACTCAAAAGCTTTGTTATCCAAGTGTCAGACATTTTTTTTTCTTGAACTGGTTATGTAGTGAAAAGTATAAAATAAGGTTTCGGTTAGAGTTTCTTACATGTATTCTTTGAATTTAATTAAAGACAGCGTTAAGGGAAGAAATTATTTCATTAACAGTAGTGAACTAAAAAAAATTATATTCAGAAACCTAAAAAATATTAGTTTGATATTAATAAATATTTTTGTAAAAACAAATTTAGGGTATTTCAAGGACAATGACATTTTTAAGAAAAGTTTATGATAGGTAAGAGGGATAATATTTAAATACAAAAGATAATCTAGGTGAAACATTAAACAAAAATAGATAGGTTAAACATTTTCTTTTCTCTGGTTTTTCATGAAAAGTTTATTTAAAAAGAACGCTTAAACTTAAACGATTCATTGTATTTCAGAAATGAAAGAAAGAAAAAAAACCGCTTCGGGTTGAGAGAATAAAAAAATTGAACTTATTTTGTCGGCCATTATTAATTTATTCGTTCATTGTTATCCTTGAGATTGTATTAAAGTCAAAGAAGAAAAAGAGTTAACTGAAAGTTTATTTTAGGATCTACTGTTAACTACCCTTTTAAATATACGATCCTCGTTGACTGAAAGTCAAAAGAATAGTAACCCTCTTTAGATCAAATGCCGCGATATCATCTTGACATAGTTTCCACAGCAGGTTAATCTGCTATTTCTGTAGAAAATCCAAGCAGTTTATTTTTTTCCTCTAGAACTTAGGTCTTTGTTCTTACAAGGGCAAAGCACGATGAAAACGTTTATAGCTATTCTTAAGACTTTTTCGTGGTGCTCTAGTTTTTAATAGAACCCGAGGAATATAAAAGAATTCGAATGAGCTGAATTTAAAATAATTTCTTACTCTAGTTTAAGTATAGATTAATTCGTATTCTCGACAATAAAAACTACAAGGATTTCTCCTGTACACTCAAAATAGATTTTTAACTCTGCAACTTTTCCGACTCATTTCATTTTTTGCTTGATAATACGAGTGATTTAAATTGTCACAATAAAAGAATTAACCACGGATTTTTCTCCCAAAATGATACTTTAACCACCTTATCCTGATTTTATTAAATATAAATCACAAATACAAATAATTTGATGATAAAAAACATAAAACTATATCTTCATAAATATCCAAATGCCTCATTTTGTGCCACCCCCCCCCCCGCCAAAAAAAATAGTTTTAATCCTAAGAATGCAGAGACTGTTTTAATGTAGAGAGAAATGTTCGAATCATATGACTATCTATAAAAGTAATTTATATCTCTTTCATTAGCAAGTAAATTAATGCTACTGTTTTGCAACGCTTAGTAAACAACAAAAATTAACACTTCTATAGCTAAAAGCGTTTTTATTGTATTGCGATTGTGTTGTGAAAGTGTTAATAAAAAAATTTCATTGTCAGAAAATATGTTCCTATGTTGTTTCGATCCAAATTTAAGAACACTTTCAAATTCTAAACACATTGTACTACACTATTTTTAAAACACATTTCTAACACTTCCCCATACATATTCAGAACACTATCGCAACACAACAAGGTGTAAAAGTGTTCTACCTGACAAACACATCGAAAGTGTTATTAATTTGAGCCCAGAAAAGTTTTCTTAAATGTGTTACATGTGTAGTATACATCTCATCAATGTACTAAGACTATAAAGCAGCAGGTTTCAACCAAAAATTTCTCCTAAATAACTGCAAACAGCTTCAATCTCTTTCTAACAAGTGTTTCTTTCTCCCCTATAGCGTCCGCCCAGAGGGACGAGTTCGACTGCCCCGACAACTTTGGCTTCTACCCTCACTACCGCAGCTGCGACAAATACTGGGCCTGCGAAAACGGCACCGCCTCCCTCAAAGTGTGCGGTAACGGACTGGTGTTCGACGACGCCGACTCCCTGAGAGAAAACTGCGCCTACCCCTTCAGCGTCAACTGCGGAGACAGGACAGACCTCGGTGAGACACAGCCCCTATTTTCATATAAAAAATTATAATATAATTTGTATAAAGCTACATTAGAAAATTAATGTAGTCCACGTTGGTCTCAATCTCTACCTGATCTGTGTTTCTTAAACTCTGCGGTGACCACATTCACCAATGAATTGTATGCCAACTGATATGCTAGTGATTCGAGAGAACATTATTCAATTACTCATGGACATCAGTTCAAGGCAGACTTAAAGACCATTGACTACTGCAGAAGCAATAAATAATGTAAACAAGTATACTACTCCTCATGATGTAGGTACATTGAAATTCCGAAACAAACAACGATATTGGATTCCTTTTTTATTTTTCTCAGAAATACTTATGCTTCCAATCAGTGTTATTCCTAGGATTCTTTTGGAGGAGTAAAAATACTCCTGGACTTTTTTAGGAGGAGTGAAATTCAATTATGAGGAGTGAAATACGGAAATAGGATAAACTACTTACACAGAGACAAAATTTCTATTAAAAACGCTTACTTTTTAATGGACAAAATGATATTGAAAAAAAAATGAGGATGCTTTTTTGGGTTTTAACGATTATAGCATATGTTAAGTTTTAATAGAAAATATTATACATTATACATAGTGCATTTTTTAAGCTAAACCACTGTGAAAAATTCAGAGTGAACATACTCCTGGCTAGTTTTGTAAAGAGTATTTCCGATTTTCAAGGAGTGGAATACTCTCTCAGAGGAGTTAAAAATATCTCTGCTTCCAATAATCCAATAACTATTCTATATTATTATACCGTACAGTCAATATTTAAAGAGACCACCAGAAAACGTCTCACGGACCACAGTGTGAGAATCACTGGTGAAGAAGACGCGTTAAGCACCCAATTTGGGTTTGGAAAAGAGCGCCCGAGAATAATGAATGATTTTAAAGCAGTCCCTTTGAAAAGTCTGACATCTCTGACTTGTCGTTTCCTTTGCAGAGCCTCCCATAAGCACCCCCAACTGCCCTCGTCTCTACGGTATCTACTCAAAGGAGGACAACTGCCGAGTCTTCTACTCTTGCTGGAACGGAGAGGCCTCTAGGTACGAGTGCCCACCCGGACTCGCCTACGACGCGGAACAGCGCGTCTGTGTCTGGGCCGACCTTGTCGACCGATGCGAACAGCTCGGTGAGTAGTCTTCTAGTCATTCCCTCTTTTGATGTGGAGTAGAAAAATAAATTAATCGACAACTCTGATGAAGCCCGTCGTGTGCTGAATCGACAATTTATTTTTTGCCTTAATGGAAGACCATGTTGTGAAATTTACTTGGGGATGTTTGACGAGGTTGTGATACTTCTTTAATGTTGTATCAGTTAGATGAGCGACGGTTTCGGCTCGACATTCTCTGTATAAACGTTTTTGAAAATTTCATTACATGGCGATGTAGTATTTTTTGGATAAAATCCTCCATAGATACACCAGCCTCCGAAGTAAGTATCAGACTGAGGAAATGTTCAATGCTGATTTTACATTATATTAGGTTCAATGTAAGTAGGGATAGATATACGTAAAAATCCTTTAGACGTCATGAATAACAGAAATTTTCAAAAGTTAGACTTCTATAGAAAAAATATAACTCTGATTGATCAATGAAGACCAATTTCTAAAACTATCTTCTGAAAAAAATTATTTTTGAGGGGCGTTCTTGAATGTATTACTACTAGTTAAATTTCTAAAAATATTTACTTACTGAGTTCATTGTTTTAAAAAGTTGCTTACATATACCCAAACCCAGCCCCTTAATTACCCACATTGATCCTACCGAGAATTTCCCTTGTATGTGTGTACTTGAATACAACTTGATACCAATAAAAGATGTGAAAGCACCCTATTTAAAGTTTCCTAAGCTTAAAGGTTCTTCAGTTCAGTTTGCATTTAACCATGCTCGAATAAATCTACTTTGTGTTGTTCAAAATACATTGCTCATCGACGTTCTACCTCTTGCAGAAGTTGCCGAGGGATTCGTGTGCCCTGACCCCTCTGACATCGACCAGCCCGGCATCTACAGCCGACACGCCCACCCCACCGACTGCAGGAAATTCTACGTGTGCATCGAAGGCACCGCCAGGCCCTACGGATGCAGTCTCGGAACCGTCTTCAACGTCGACAGCCTGCAGTGCGACGAGCCCGAGAACGTCCCCGGATGGTAGGTTTCAAATCGGGCTTTCTATTAATACAGACCATGATAGGCAGCGTTTATACTTATCTGTTGGCATAGTTATGGTAAGACCGATTGGACCGCAAGTCCCAGTGAGGCAGCTATGACGTCACTTTAGTGATTCGTCTATTTGTCTCGCTACTGTAACGCAGCAGATCAGTGGAAACGCTGCTTTTTAGCTAGGCCGTAACGGTGTTTTGGGCAACATTCGTCCTCCCTCCTCCATTCTCTCTCCCATTCAAAAGTTTCTGTAGTCTTAGTTGAGCCATTCCTCATCTCTACCGTGATTGGTTAAAGTTCTCAAGTAAAAAGAAAATCATCATCAAAAGATTTTTCTCCACTAATGAGAAGACAGATGAGCATTGGCTTGACGAGGATTAAATATTTTTGTTCCCATTCTCTTCCAGAATCTATATATCTACTTTTATTCCCTTTATCACTCATATATTCATTCATTTTCATCTTAAACCTCTAATTGTCACGATCCCAACCCTTTATCTATCATTCCCTACCTTAATCTTTAATAGTCTTCATTTCTATGGATTTTCTCTTTCTCTCTCATTTATTTTCATGCATAAATAGTTTTAACAGTATGCTTCTATGCTATTTTGAGTTGTTATAGAGAAAACTAATTGCTGTTACAAATTTACTAAACTGAAAATTCAATTTACCTTTCAGCGAGAACTACTACGGCGATCTCGACGTGAAGGCTCTGAAGAAAGCCCAAGGTTGAGTGAAGTGAACACAGAAAGTGGAGTTGGGCAATCCTAAATCATGCCTTTCAGTCAAAGTTCTTCCGCTCCTTACTGTCCATATGTACATTCCATCAAAAGAAAATCGAGCACCCAATCATCTATTTAAAAAACGAAATACTATAAGAACTCTGCGAAAAAAAAAATCTCCGGTTTGATGAACCGCTACAACTTGTCACCACACATGAAAATATACTGCTAATAACAAGAAAATTACCCCAAACTTTTTTTATAAAAAAAGAAACAACAAAGTATGTACTTCACTGCGCAGCAAGTAGAGCTTGCTCCAATAAATCGGTTGCTAGGCGATTCTCTCTCAAATGATTTCAAAAAATTTAATTATCTTGTGAAGTGATTTGACACCCTGGAATAGCAATGCCACCTGCGCTGATAATGTGCCAACACTAGCTTATTTTATTGTCTATCTTCTGGAATCGCGATTCGCCTTTGATGCGAACGTGGTTTTTGGAGAGAAAAATTCAATGTCTTAATTTACTACTGAATGCTTTTTTTTTTGTACGACGTTAAGTCATGTTGTCCAGAGTTCAGGAATTGAACTGTGATGATTTGTAAATGCAAATGGTTTACATTTTGTTAGGTGTAAATGGTTTACATTTTGTTTGGTGTAAATAAAGATTTCTTTAAAAAAAAATATTGTTTTCTTTCTTTAACATTACTTATTGAAGTTGCACGTTAATTTGTTGTTGTAACACTAGTAATATAGCCATTCAACCATTACTAATAAGTTTTAATGATATACCTCGTTAATTTGTCAGAATGTAGTGATTTACAATTTTCAAGTACCTACCATTTAAGAAACCTTTGCAAAACGTTGTCAATGATTTAAGCAGATGTCCTCTTATCCTATTTATGGTGCGTTAAGTCGATCCGATTCCGACTAGATCGGTGGTTCCCAAAGTGGGCTGTATTCCCCTCAGGGGGCGATGGCTGAGTAAAATGAGGCGTTGACTACTTTCAAACTATTGCCTAATGTAAATTTTTATGAAGAAAAAAACATTAAAACCCCCCATAAAAGTAGCTTAAAATCGATTTAGCATGTTAAAATTCAAATATTTTACGGGGGACCCCCCTTTACATATGGATTGAGGAATGAATAGTTAAAGTAATTTTTTATAAACAGGAAATTTTTAGGTGGGGTTACCAAATATCTTTGGAATGTATCAAGAAGGTGGGTGCACTAGGCATCACACAAAAGCAGAAGGTATCAGATAACCAGAATCAGGTAAAGACTTATTTCTTAAAGCAAATTTTTAAAAAAGGTAGAGTTGAATTATTATTGTTTCAAATTAAATTTTAAGGGTGCCTAGAAACTAAAAGAAAAATAAGAACTTAACTAAAGAGTTAAAGAAAAATTGGCTTTGCAGATGGAGCTTGGATATTCCAAGTTGCATTAGAAACAACAACAACAAAAATTTTTTAGGGTGAAATGTCACAAAATTTGAACTGTCCCCTGCCATATTGTCACATTACAGGACAATCCCTCTCAATTGTTGTTAATGCTGCCAAATTAGTTCTGTAGGGCTGTAACAAAGAAGTTTAGCACTAAATTAATTTTATCATAAAATAAAGCAAAGAACTTTAATATGAGAAGAAAGAACCCTAGTAAAAAGGAATTAAGAAAATACTTATTCAGTACATCTTCAGCTTACAGAAGAAAAGCAATTAAGTCAATTATGGCTCAACTACGAGGTAACGAACTTATGGTACGAGGTCAAAAGGCGCATTGGAAACCGGGAGGGTCGTAATTTTTTTTTTTTAAATTTCTAACTTTTATACTATTACATACTAGAAAAATATCATGCAAAAAGTCAGAAGGCTAATCAAGGGAAATTCAGGTACCGAGTGTAAAAGGGTCTTACAGCCCACGACTCTCAACAAAAGAAACGGTTGAGGAAAACGGCTGAAAATTTGCACAGGTTCAGAATTTTATGAGAGAAAGACAATTTGAAGGATAAATGGAAGACAAACGATTATCAGAACGTAGAGAAAAGGAGAATATTTTTGCTTCAGACCGATGCCCACTAACAAAGGTAACCATGTCCAAGATCCGGGATGATGTATTCTTCCAACCCCAACATTTACGACCCATTCTTTTTTTTTTAATTCATTTCATTCTTTTTGTAACTTGTATATTTTCCATTTCTGTGGGGACCCCGAAATATCTCTATCCAATTCTTAATAGAAAAAGGAAAGGTTCCAGTTTGCCTATGGCATCGAATAAGGTGAAATTCGAACCCTCCCCCCCTAAATTTAGAGAGGTTGAACCACATAAAAGTTTTAATATTTTGTAAATGTATATTTTATTTCTATAAAACCAAAATTGAGTTTAACCCTGTGCGTAAGGTAAGGGCCAAAAACTCACAAACTTTCTGGAGGAGAACATACTTTCTTTTTTTCCTATATAAAACTACTACGAATAAATTAAAATTTTAAATGCGTGCGAAAGTTTAATATGTGAGAGCAAAGAGTTTATTTCGCTTTGATGAAATATTCAAAATTTGTATCCCTTCTCAAAGAACAAGGATCCTTTGAGGACTGAAAACCTTTTATGAAACAAACACATTATCCTCAATCTATTAAAGATACGTGCTTAACATTTCAAAGTTTGATTCGTCAAAATTTTCGGAAAGAACCCCAAAATTCCTCCTCATTTTTTAAAAATATTTTATCTATATCATTTAGCGATAACGACTAAGGCATGCAAAAGGAGCAAAGTTATATTGTAATTCATATTTCAGAGTAATATTTAGTATTACTACTTCGGGTTCAAACTTGGTGAGTTTGCAGTACACCCTTAGGGGGTGTCTTTTCCTAGACGTAAATTGCGACCCTCAAGCTAGTGGATCCCTAGATAACCCCCTTACAGCCATATTCACAGAGCCATCAGCGTCAGTGTTAAATCCTCGGTCAAAGAAGAATTCCACCAATCAGAGTCAACGGAAAGCTACTTTTTCTTTCTTTAACCGCTGGTTAACCTCGACGCTGATGGCTATGAATATGGCTGTAAAAGTTTCAACCACCGCAAATTTATTACAAAATTTTATTAATTTTCTTTTTAGATTTTTTTTTACAATTCAAAAATTATAAATAAGTTTACATAAAAAAATTACTTAAAACCATTTAAAATACATTATAAATTATTCTTATATTTATTAATCAACTGCTATTAAATCAAACAAAATTGAACTTAAATTAATATTTTACTTTAAAAATTAATTATTAAGCTTTTTAAAAGTAAAATATTAATAAGCCCATATCATATCAAGTCCCAACATCTTTCCCATCAGATATATGGAAAGCAAAAGGAATTATGGTGTTAGCTTACGGAAAGTTAAGTTGAGCAAGGAAGAAAATCTTGCCTTTCTTGTATCAAAATTTCTTGATAATGAAAAAAAGCCTTCGAGAACCAATTATAATTAGTGAAGATGAACCCGACATAACGAAACTTAACGCACCAAACCGAAAACAGAGCCTCCATCTGTCTGCTGCTTTTGAAGTGTTTAGATGTCTAAATTTTGGAACATTTAGTTCAGAGAAGAATTCATTTTTTTAATCAATTATCAAATGTTATCAAGTATCCAAGGTTGTTAAGTATTTAAATACTTAGTAACGGAAATACTTTTTAAATACTTTAAAAGTATTTAGTTACATTAGTTACTTTTTGAGTATCAAACTGGTATTTAACTACAAAAATTTTAAAGTAACTAACTCTTTGTTACTTAAATACCTATGCTGTACTTTAGTTACTTTCTAAACCCAGAATTTAAAAAACGGAATCCAACATTGGAGGGGAACAAAACACTTCTTCCTGCTTCCGCATAGCCCGAGGGGAAAAAGCGTTCTCGGCAGTGGCCGACTGCCCGACCGGACACCCGGGCGACAGCGCTGACAATCCTCCCCCGACAATTTATAGCCCCCCTGTGTTGACAAGGAGCGGGCGCTTGTGTGTTCTCTGGGTGGCCGGCCGCCTTGCAGGTCGAATTGCAGTGCAGGAGATGGAATAGCCGATATGGCACCGTTTTATACTTTTATGGCCACTAATTGTTCGTAGTTTCTTGTTTTCCCACCCCACCTTCCACGAACCAAAGGGAGGGAGGGCACATTTTCAAGGGCAAAGGCAATCAAATCTTAGCCTTCTTCAGTCCCTTTTTGTTTGTGCTCTCGAAAAGCTGCAAGTTTCCTGCCTCCTGGATAGAAGAAGTATATTTATTTAAGAAGATCAACTGCTTAGAAGTATAATGTCCCAAAAAGAGCTAGGTTGTGTTTATATTTTTTTTTTTAAAGTAGAGTGAAGGGATTAAGGATTTATGTTTTCTTTATATTTTTATCTAGATAATTACAATTGATTTATATTTTTTGATATTTGTATATGACATGGGACTTGAAAATTCTCCAGTTTTTGCTCAAAAGGCCTTTTATAAAACGTCCTACTCTCAAACTAATGTTAATGTAGTATGCTTACAAGATTCTATGAAAATATTATTTTGAAAGTTTACAACTTTCTTTCTATGTTCCCGTGTAATAATTTTGTTTTTACTAACCGGAATTTTCGTATAACCTTTTGTATAGAGTTTTTTAACAAGATACTCTGATTAAAAAAAAATTAACTAAATAAAAAAAAAATTCCGAATTACACTATATACAAATCTAAGGGTATTTTATTTTTTCATTCCATAAGTTTAATTTCATGAAAGCAAACAGTTTTAAGGAACCTCCAAAACTGTATTTATGAAGAAAAACTAAGCCCCCCCCCCCCGAAAAAATATTACCATCCTTTAACTTTTTTCATATTGATTGTATTTTGGTAATTAAAATAAAATCCTTCCATAATAATAAAAAAAAAAACAGTTAAAACTTAAATATTCATTTTTATAGTAGTAAATAAATTGTGTTGTAATTTATATATTTAAACTCCTGGATTTTGAAGTTTAAATATAATTTCTATGAAGTAGTTTCAAAAATTAATCCATTCCCGGGAATGACTGAAATTCCGGGGATTTCCCGGGAAGATTATACTATGACTAAATATACTAATGACCTGAAAAAATACTATATTATTTATTTATTCATTTTTGGGATTGTTGGTCGTGTCTTTAGGAATTTAAATCCATAGGGGAGAGTACCCCAAAGCGGGTATGCTAACTTTGAAAGCTCAAAAACCTTAATTATTGTTTGATTGTAATTACATATTTGATTTTATATAATACTTTTGTGCTTCTGGGGAGAGGCTTTTCAGCTCTTTTAAACTAATGGTGCCCCCCATGGGGCGAGGCATCATAATTTTAAATAAATTTTAATTCAAATTTTATTTTCTTATTAAAATTAGAAATTGATTTTAAAATAAATTTTAATAATTAAAATAATTTTTTAATTTACTAGGGGGCCTGCCCCCTGCTCGCTATCGCTCACCAACCCCCGGAACTACTTCGCAGTTCTTTTTAGATCGCTTCGCGATCTCAGCGAGCAAAGCTCGCTTGTTCCATCTTACCAATCACCCCGCTGGTCGGCTAATTAATGCTCCTTTACCGAAACTACTTATCACTCTTGCTGATAAATAATTTAATCCAAATCATCCCGAAAAAAACTATTGCTGAAATATTACTTTCCTAACTTAAATTGAAAATAAAAGAAATCACACATAGTGAGCTATCGCTCACCAACCCTCTGAACTGCTTCGCAGTTCTTCTCAGATCGCTTCGCGATCTTAGCGAGCAGAGCTCGCTTGTTCATCTCAACAATCCAGCAGAAGCCTTTTCTCCGAATAATTTAATTGAAATGTTAAAAAAATATTCAGCAAGTCTACTAATAACCATCAACCACTTTGTAGAAAAAAGCATTGTTGAAAATAAAAGAAATCAGACTCATCAATAAAACACGCATAAAACTCGTCTGTTTCTCTAGTGAACGGCGAGAAAGAGAAGAAAAAATTGACACTTTGAATCTTAATAATTCTAAAACTAATTAGAATTTTTGAAAAAACAAAAAGCCAATATTTTTATAAAAATTATTTCTATGTGTCTTTAAAATATCATAGTTCTACTGTGATTAGTTTTGCTTTTATAACGAAAAAACAGAAAAATCTTCAAAATTTTCGAAACTTTAAAACTTAATTACTCGAAAACTAATTCGAAATTCGAAAAAAGGGCGACGTGGTGCAAAACTGCACATCTAAGAGTATGTGTCTGGAAAAAATCATATTTCTGCTGCTAATAGATTTTGCTGGGGGCGAACTCGCAGCAGAAAAAAATAATTTTAGACTTTGACATTAAATAACTCTAGAACTAATTATCTCATCTATTAGCTTTTAGAACTAAACCGATCCTCATACACTTGAATAGAAATGTTTAAAATTTCACAAATTTCCGTGGAATAGTTTTTGCGTAGTGAGAGTTCAAAGTGTTCAAAAATAAAATTTTCAAAAGCAGCGGCAGCGGCGGCGGTCACTGTTACTTTTTTTTAATATAGAGAGAAATCTTAAAAATTAATTTAAATTTTAAAAATTAATTTTATTAATTTAAATTTTAAAAATTAATTTTATTAATTTAAATTTTAAAAATTAATTTTATTAATTTAAATTTTAAAAATTAATTTTATTAATTTAAATTTTAAAAATTAATTTTATTAATTTAAATTTTATAAATTAAAATTTTACTGGTAAAGTAACTGAAGGTCGTCTTAAATACTTTTCATGTACTCTATTTGTACTCTATTTAATTACTTTTTTGGGGTATTTGTATTTAATATTTAGTTACTTTTTCTGAAATACTTGTATTTGTACTCAAATACTTTTTAAAAGTAACTTTAACAACCTTGCAAGTATCAAAGAAACTATTTTTTTTGTAAGAAGAAAAAACATTTTTAGGCCAGGCTTCCAGAGAGAATTCAGATGTAAAAGAAATTTCTTTTCAAATTCCATGTTTGTTTATTTTTGTTTCATTTCGCCATAGTTGATCTGGCAACAAACATTGATTTTAATGTTTTGTATCGGCAGCTTTCTGCTTTTTCCACCGTAATTTGTAAACAAAACATTTTATATGTCCTCTTTCGAAATTTTCGAGAGGTCTTCTATGGTAGAGTGCGATGAAATCGAACCTAGATTATTCTTGGGAAACTTAGATGCTGCAGAAAATGAAGAAACGTTAAAATCCTTTGGTATAACTCATGTGTTGACTGTATATATGTTCCCCATTACTGTCCCTGAAGGCGTGAAAATAGAAACTCTTTTCATTGACCTGGAAGATTCTCCTGACTGTGATATTTTGTCTTGTTTTGAAAGATCAAATGCTTTTATCAAAGAGGGACAGGACAAAGGAGCTTGTCTTGTTCATTGGCAAGTTATGCTTAGTTTATTCTGATGTTAATGTTAAAATGTATACTAAATTTGCAGTGTACTTTCATACGATTGTACCACTTTTCTCGTGATAATCTTAAGGTTTGAAAGTGGTTCTTAAAACCTTAGTGCACTTAAAGTTTGTCATTACCTAAGCATACTACTAAAGGGGTGAATAATTAATATTTTCATTGGCTGTGTCAAAATTAAATGGTTTTTAAATTTAAAAAGGTAAAAGAACTATATAGGAAATAATTTAATTAGATTATTGTGTTAAAAGAGTACCACATATTTCCAGGTGTTTCAAATTACCCGACCAGATTATTTAACAAACTTATCTTCAAATTTCTTCTTATAATATGGTTAATTTTTATCAAAGTACAGAGTTTTCAGTTACTGAGGTGGAGAGGACTTTTCAGCATCAAGCATGTTCGACCTCTGATTAGAAAGCGTGTTCCAAGATCTGTATCTGGAGGGTAAAGGGATCTCAGGTAATCCAAAGGAACCAGGCCGCATAATTGGAAACACCAAAGGTTTCAATGAAAGTTGGCGAGGCCACGGTGATGAGGAATACCCCTCTTTCTTACCCCATCTTACACATAGGGAATACTCCTATTTTCTCTATTGTATGATATTTTTTTGTTTCAAAACTAGTGATATGTGAACATATTTATAGTTCTGTGCATGTTATAAAAAAATACGGTACTTACGTATTATCCCGTCGACCGTGACGCTTAATCCGAAAACTTATCAAATCCCATTGACTTTACTATTACTGTGCCGCTGAATCAGACGGCCGCTGAACGGTCGACGGGATAATACGTAAGTACCGAAAATACATGATACCTTGGTATTATTTTTAAAGTACAGTGACCAATAGTTGCTTTTTAATCTAAAGTAAATATTTAAAAGAGTATTTTTTACGTGTTTTGTGATCAAAGTTTTGTTTAAGGCTAAAACAATATAGGTCAGATAGAATAAAGTGAAAGGCTTTCATGGTCAGACAAATGTTGATAAAAATGCATTCAGGCTTCTGGGCCGTGGTCTGGTTGTAAAAACAGTGAACGTTTCGTTTGAAACTATTATATTGGACATCATCAGCACTTTAGAAGTTGCAAAGATCATCTTGGGTGTTCAAGTCAATAATAACCATTCAGTCTTGATGGTACAAGCCAGAAAGCTTCGTATATTCGAGAATTAATTGTTGTAGTATCAGGTTTATTTTGAATCTAAGTTCATTAAAAAATAAGCAATGCATTATTTAGTAAAGGCCCTTTAAATGAAAATGGTGTTTGTGGGGATACTTGAATCATAGAATACTTGTAGTAAAATTTTTATGCAAATAAATAAAGTAACTTTGGAACAGATTTGATGTAGGTCCTCCACAACGGAAAGGGCAATAGTCGCCAAGAACTGGAGTGGCTCAACTATCCCCTATTTCAGTTGGCACCAAAATAAATTATATAAGTTTCTGTATGTCAAATGCTTGATTAAAACTGCATAAACGGGTTGGGGTAAGGAGCGATTATATTATAGTACCATGTCTACCAAAATTAATTGCTATTGTGATTTATCTTTTTCAAAGCTTAGAAAATTATTTTCATTGATTTTTCTCCCACAGCAAGACTTTGTCATACAATGATCCAATCTTACATTTTATTGATTAATTTATAATAATTCATTGACATAAAAACTTAATAATCAAAAGGGCTATTTATCAAAGAATTACTTTGATTGTGTGGAATTTTATACATTTGTGAATGTTTATTTCAGTTAGCAAAAAAACCTTGTGAAAAAGTTTTTAAAATATAAAATTTGGATTACTGAAAAAGAAACATTTTAGGTCCTTTATCACATCATAAAATATTTTTGTTTTACAGTTGCTTCTTTCCATATCTGTATAAAAGTTCACCACATCATATTAGTTCCTATCTAAATTTACATTGTTACTTAGAGCTGTTTTTAATATTTCAGTTATGGAGGAGTATCTCGCAGTGCCACTTTAGTTGTAGCTTACTTAATGAAGAAGTATTCCATTGCAGTAGATGAAGCACTTCAAAAGGTTAAAGACAAGCGATTTTGTGCCTGGTATGAAAGATAATAATGCATTCATTTGTTTATTCCTTTCTCAGTTTTCATATCCCTCCGATTCTGTTTTAAATTATCTCACAATTTATATAACTTTCTGAATAAGTTCATTTTGTTTAGGTTATCTCAGTCTCATTTTTATTAATTTAGCATTGTTATGCTCAATGGTATTTTTGTATTAAGTCTTCATAGTGAAAAAGTAGTAAGTAGTTCAATATTGAACAAAAACGACTGTTTTTGTATCCACTCATCATGGGAGTCAGGTAGTTAAATGAAAATACATAAAGGTAGACCAATGGTTCCTAACTAGTTGAAGTCATGCATAGATCTAAATAGCGCATTGTGGTCAATGATCATAAGCCATCTTCAGTGAACTAAAATTCCAAATCAATATTAAATTCATGTGATAAAAATCTTCAAAAATTTGTAAAAAGAGTAAGCAGAATTTTGTCGCAATTTTTCCAATGAAGTATTGTTTTTTATGAAATTTCTTAGGTTTAAAAATTTAGAAAACAAAGCACCTACTGATAAATTTTACAAATGATTATACTTTAAAAAGTTTTCTTACCTTACTGATTTGATTGCTCTTTCTTTTTGACATTCGTATGCTTAAGGTTAAAACAATATCAAACCAAAATGTTGCTCTGAATGTCAAAAAATATTCTAGGTTAAAAAAAATTCATAAAATGTTATGCTTTATGAAACCTATTGTAAAACCTAATGTACTTATTCAACATTATTATTAATTGGGCATTTCCTGCATGCACATATAAAAAGTTGAATGTTGTTGATGTTAAATCTCGTAAGACATTTAAACGTAAGCTAAATTGAGGTAGAGTAAAGTTACAAAATTTTAAATGACTAATGCTGTCTTTCTTTCCTTTTCAGTCCAAATGCAGGATTTTTATCACAGTTACGACTTTATGAAACAATGAAAAACACTTTGGATGAGGAAAATATAGATTACAAAATATTTTCATTGTATCATTTAGGGCGACAAGTTTCTTCAGGTATATTTTCCCCCCAATTTCTCAATGATATTTAATCAAAATTATTTGTTATTAGAGACATCATACCATTAACATAAAGTAGTTTAAGAAATAATACATAGACCCTAATATTGTCCTTATTAGATAATATATTTTACTAGGTGGAGGGAGTAAAATCAAATATAATTATAGCATAATAAACTAGTGCATCTAATGATGCAGCTTTTAAAGTGTTGAAGGGTCACCAAATTTAAAACTTACATTGTATTCTTAAAAACAAATTAAACATTAAGAAATTTTTAATAGTAGCTAAAGGCTACTTGCTACAACACTGTCGATAATTTATAAGGTTATTTTGCAGCATTTAGTTCATTTCATTTCCTTCACTGCTCATTCGTCTTCTTCGCAAACTTATAATCACCCTTGCAGCACATTACAAGTGTAACAAAAATATCTGCATATTCTTCCCTACCATCTCATTCTGTTCAAAGTAACATTTGTATAGAAGAAAAACTTCCACAACAATGAAAATTAAAAAGCTAAAATATCCCATAATATGCTGGTTTTGGGTTATTTGATAAAAGCACCGTCCCTGTTATAAAAGTTATCACTATCTATATTTTAGCTTTTTTAAGAATATATTTTTAATTTTGGTTTAGTGTAAAACATAGTATTCTCTGAATAATTTTAAGGATTATTTTTTAGGAAATGATTTTAATGCAGTCCAAAAGTACCTATCAAGATTTAAAGAAAAAAAGTATGATGGTGACAAATTTAAATGTCGACAATGCAGGTAAGATTTAAAAATCCATGAGTTTTAGGAGCACTGTTTAGTGCTGTATTCATTCATTTATTTAAACATTGGATTTAATTAAAAGGTAAACTCAAAAAATTCTTAAGATTTTAACTTTAAAAACTATCTGGTACTTTCATAATCAGCTGTTGACCATTTTGCAATTATCAAACAGTAACATTTTGTTAAAAGAACAGTATAAAATACATTAAAAAAACACTGATAAATATTTTGGTTTTGATGAAATTTTGTGTATTTATTAACTAAGTAGAGATGGTGCAAAGACTAGCTATGTTCTAAATACACTATAAGTGCTATATTCTTGCTATAAGTGCGAAACAGGATTTTGTACAATTGCAAGATTACCACCAAAAGCGGCATAAAGTAGAAGTTTTGAACTTATGATCTTTGTCCTTGACACGCATGCACTCAGACCAACTGTTTTATAGATAAACCATCTGTTGAAATTAAATTCAATCATTGTCCTTTAGTAAAATAAGTGAATTTCCTCTAATTCTTAGAATATATAACATGCAGTTCAGGCAGAGCACTTGTTTTGATAAGTTTGTAATGCCTTTGAAAGTATTGGATGGTCTAAAAACAGTTCCCTTAGGAAGAGCTAGGTATCTAGTGATTGTGTTTTAAACCTTCATTATGTCACTTAAACAGTAAATTTTCTTTCAGTTAAAAAACTCATCTGATGTTGAAGTTTGTTTGGTATTTAAATTTGTAATTGCTAAAGAACTTTTCTCTTTTGAAATAGGAAATGTCTTTTCACAAAAAGTAATATTATACCTCATATCCAAGGGCAAGATTTATATTGGAATAATTTTGCACAACAACTCATCTCAGAACAGTCTCAAGTTCTTTGTAAAAACTCACTATTCATCGAATTTTTACCATGGATTATAGAAGCTCATCAAACCATCTCAGGAAAGGTAACTTTGTTGGATGAGTTTACCTTTCAACCAGGGCCGCCGAGAATCAAGCCGGGCCCCGGGGACAAAGTTGAGAAGCGCCCCCCCAGTTCTTATTTTGAGGGGGGGGGCAAAAATTGTCTTTAGTAAATGCATAGGCTTAGTGCAGTTTTGAACATTTCTATGCAAAATTTGAATCTTGATAAACTTAAAAATTTCGTTTTCTTGATTATAGGATGAGTAACAAGCACTAAAGGGGGTCTGGGGGAATACCCAGGAAATTTGGAATTTCGACCCTTAAAAAAGAAATTTTAAACTCATATTTGGATACTTTTCACTATTTTGAGATACCCAGGGATGGGCTTTTTCTGAAATGAAGTTAAGCCTAGGATCCTTTGAAAAAATTATTTAACTTGAGTATGAAATTTTAGAGAAGTAACTCCATTTCGTATTGAATTCTTTTAGGGGGTCTGGGGGTACCCCCCAGAAAATTTTTGGAAATACGCCTCTTGGAAACTAAAATTTACTCATTTTCGGTGGGCTTCAGGCTGAAAATTAATTTACAAAATATTCAAAATTAGTATATTCCTCTAACTTAGAGTAATAATTATCTTAGGGGGTAATTATAATTATCTTAGTTTGGAAACGTTGGAGATTGCATTCCAGGGAGGAGGGGGGCCCGGGGCCCGTTCTCAGGAAGAAGGGTCCTAGTTGGGAGAAAAATCTATGAATGGGTATTCTAGTTTCAGAACGTTTAGTAGTGTTTCTCAAGATGGAGATTCTTTACGGGCCCTTATGGGCTGGGAAAATCCCCGGGCCCGGGGGAAAGTGCCCCCTTTGTCCCCCCCTGTCGGCGGGCCTGCTTTCAACTTCTAGATTAAACCATATTAGTGATTTAGGAGTATAACTAATAACTATAGTAGTTATCATTGAAATCAGTACCAGTGCAATGAGAAATCTTTAGACTGCTTTCATTCATACTGTTACTATTTATCCTATTCTTAATGTCAACAATTAGATTGGCCCATGCTAATTCTACTTTAAATCACCTTATTTTACCTGAAGGCATTTATTACTTCAAATTGGTTTAATAAATGCAATGAAATGTATTTGTAAAACTATGCTTGTTTTATCTTTAGCAAACTCTACTTATTGTTATCTCTCTCCTCATAAACTTAAAATTATTTATCCTGGGCTGAATGATTGTAGAGTACTTTAAAATTAAAGAAAAATGGGAATTGATTTCGATTATGTTTTGTTTTAGATCCTATGTCCAGAATGTGATGCCAAAATTGGAACTTTTTCTTGGAAAGGTATATCTGTTGTCCTTATGGTTAATTTTGTATACCTTAAAAAATATGTCATTCAATATAAGTCCCCTGCTGGATTCGCCCTCTTGTTAATTTTGTAGACGGAGACTAGTTATGAAACCTGAACCATCACCATGCCTTAAGCTTCCAATAAAGATGTTTGTTCCCCAACATTGGTTCTTATTTTAAGTGCTCTTAAATTTTACAGAAGTTACGAGTGGAAACTTAATTTTTATATCATATCAAGTCTACACAATTATCTTAATAGTTATTTAAAACATATATCTTGTGAAATTTTGAGGCAATAGACTTCTTGATATATTTGCAGTTAACCTTTTCTTGCTACTTTCCTTCTATAAAGAATTATAGTTTGAAGACTCACAGAGAAAATCTTAAAAATCTGAAATCCATGTTTTTAAATAAAAAATAAATTTATTTTCCTTTTATTCTAACAAATAAAAGTTTTAATATATATTTATTATGAGCGTTACATCTATTTAACTCTTATATAAGGATTATGAGATTTAAAAAAACTTCAAGTTAGAATATTTTAGATTTAATTTTTGATTGTTAAATGTGCAATTTTTCTGTTTGTGTTTTTCAATTTGTATGTCTTTCTTTTAGGTCAGTTATGTCCTTGTGGTGCCACCATTTCCCCCAGTTTTAAAGTCATTGAAAGCAAGTTGGACAAAGTAGTCCAACCAGCTCCATCTGAAAAGAATGAACTCAGTGTCCATCATGTAACTTAATGCAGCATGCAGCAGATTGAACATCAGTGTTTGTGATTGTCTCAAAATAAAATTTTTAACCATGTTTTTAAAAATGCATATCTTACAAAACTAGATATTTCAAAAAGAAAATCATTTTATTTTGTTCTTTTATAAAATAAAAAGATCTGAAAATTGATCATCACAAGTTTTATGATTACTCGAAATTTTAATGCACATTCACTAGCTTATTATAAAGCAGCTAAGATAGATTTCACACATCAGAAATAATTCAACAATTTCAGCCCTACCAATCAGCCAACTTTAAAACTTAAGTCTATTTTACTAAGAAATAACATTTGAAGTTAAAAATCAAAACATCACAAGAATTTTTCACATACATACAGAAGTTTTGAGCAGTGATCTGATAATAGTTACTGAATGAAAAGGTACATAAGATGGCAGTGTTTTGAGGATTTTAAATCCCTCAACTAATGAAAATGAAGCAAGACACAAAAATAACAAGCCATTGATATAAACGAGGAATGCTTAATTATACAAAATGATTCAGCTACCAATATCTATTTGTGGAACAGTATTGTGATATGCAAAATATGCTGGTACAGATAAAATAGATCACTCAGTTTTATGACTCATTTCTTAATATTTGTACTTTTGTTATCACCTAAAAAGTGGTAATGCGGACAATTCCAATTTATATTCCATTAGGTTCAAATGGAAAAATTCTGTATATTATAACGATTACTAGAAAAACACCTGTAAAAACCTTTCTAATAGTAAAATTTACATGCTTCAAAATAAAAAAAAAAGTAGAGGAAGACCACTTAAATTTTAGGAGGCAATATTCTTAATTTGAAAATTATCAACAAAACAGTTGCATTTGAAGAATTGAGATTGGATACCAAATATTTCAGTTGCAAAAAGGGGTATTCTCACTATAACATAAAAGTATTTAATAGCTTAGAAAAAGTTTAATGTTTCCAACACACACATTCTAAATAAACAAGTTATAGGATTTGATAATAAACTCTACACCCCCCTTAAAAATTTCTAAATATATAGACTTAATTGGAAATATGCAATAAAACATCACTTAACCATTCTAGTCCTGACTGGCTCTAACTTTTCAATTGGGGTTTAAAGCCAACCTACAACCAGTTATTCTAGGAGCAAAAGGGTTAAAAAAATAAAATAGATAGAGAACATAACAAATGCAAGTAAATAATATTTGGTCAAGAAAAAGTAGCAGGCCACAGTGAGTCTGAAAGATGTTTAGTCTTTGAACTAAGTCTTGACTCAAGAAATTTCGTTTGAAAAGAAACATTCATAAATCTGAACACATAATAATATGCAGTGCACCAAGTGAAAATTTCAAAATGCATATTTCATTGTGGTAAAATTGTATTTTGACAGAACAGATACAGTAATCAACAAATAACAAGCATATCCAGATCTACCCTACCATGAAACACATTTCAGTGGTTATCACAAATACAAAACTATAAGACGAGTAAAAGTAAAATCTATACAAAATACTTTCAAACAGCTTATCATTCCATAGCAAGTTTAAAATTACTTTGCTACATTGATTGATTTAAGAAAAAAAGCACCCACAACCTTAAAATTAATGAACAAATTATGATTAAAAAACTTATATACACATAGATGCTGAGTTACAATTAATGCATTAAAAAACCCAGATGAAAGCAAAATCTCACTTTTATAGCTTCACTTGTATGTAAAAACCAGATTACCATTGTTAATGATAGATTGGTAAATTATAAGAACAATATCCAGCCTAAATTTATGTTAACAAAGAAACTCGCATTAATTTTGTAATGTTCTTATTAACAATTTTAAATTTTGGCATTTTTCCCAACAAAATTGATCGTCTGGATAAAATATCAACAAAATATTTTACATCTTTCAGTGTTGTCACTGAATGGAGGATTTTAGTTTAAAAGAAAGACAATAATAAAAAGTGATTACTGAGTAACTAACCAATTCAAACTATCACCAAGTAGAGATAGAAAGTATTACTACAACCAAAGATTAAAATCTTCAATCACAAGCACTCAAAAATCCTAAATTTTAATACATATTTACAATTATAAAAAAAACCCTGATTCAAATATGCTTTACTCATAATTTGATTAGCAAAGCTTTCCAGAATTCATTCCAACACTTCAAAAATAAGGTAGTGGTAGACCTGGATTAACCACATAAAACCGGAAGCATGCACAAACAAATTGCAACAGTAAGTATAAGAGTGAATTCTAATCAATTTCAGCCAAACTATTATCAGCCACACTACAGGTACTTTTGATCAAACACAAAGTTCACCTGTAAAATGTATAAAAGCAGTTAATGAACACTTTGGAGGAATATAAATGCTTGGTTGCCAGTCTCGTCTATGGCTGTCTCCACTCAGGATGGAGGTAGACCGTCCCACTCCACCAAATACTGAGTTTTGCCGTCCGGGGCAACGCGCTTCGCGAGCACCGAATACTTTTCGCCGTTCGCGATTCGGTCAGCAACCCCGAAGAAATCGCTCACCGAGGAACTTAGGTCGGCAGCAGAAGACGACACTGCCAGGGACGAACTCGATTTGGACACCATCCCTTTGCAGTCCAGAGGAGAGTCGTTTAGTAGGTTGTTTACGACCGAGTTGGATAAGTTCTTGATGGTGCATTTGCGCGATGGGCGGACTCGTACGCTGGGTTGGGCAGGGGGCTTTGTTGTTGTAGAACTTTTAGGCTCTTCTGTCCTCGTTGCCTCGGGGGGTGATTTGGGGGTGCCGGGGGGTTCGGAGTCGCAGCTTGACTGGTAGTTGCTCAGGAAGGGGTTGTTGGATCCCTCAAAATTTGTGGGAGGGGGAATGAAGTCATTCAGAGTGCCGTGGGACGAGCAGGTGTCATCACTGTCCAGCAAATCGAGAGAGCAAGGAGGAACACGGTGAACTCTTTTGGTTCCACTTGGTTTCCGATATTTTGCGAGCCTTAGAGGCATTTTCCTTTTTTCCTAAAGAGAATTGTCAGTATGAATAGTTAATACATCAATTAATTAAAAGAAAAGAAAAACACTTTACACCAGAGATTCTCAAACTGTGGGTTGCGACAGTATTTTGAATAAATCTATTTATGTATTTTTTTTATGAACGTGATGTTGGCTTTACCAGAGAAAGTGTAAAAGATAAGTTAAGAAAAACTTGTGTCACTTTAATGTACTGGTGATGCAAAATATTCATTCAACTAATATAAAGATTCAAGAAACTCATACAAATTAGTTTCTAAATGTGGTGGTGCACACCTTACTGGGGGTCATTTACAAATTTTGGGAATTTTCTTAAGAAATGTTGAAACTGCAAATTACCTTCAGATTACTAATAAATGAGTTGAAAAGCTGCTTTTAAGAGTCAAATATCAAAAATCTTTCTGGGGGGAACCCCAGACCCCTTTTTATCTTTAGAGTCAGCGTTGCAGTTGCAACAAATACAATGAGCTGAGGTTCAAATCCTCTCTATTCTTATTCCAAATCACTTTTTTAAGGAAATTTCCTGATTTTTGATGAAATTCAAGATTTTTTATATAAAATCTGGGAGAGTTGGCATGTATGCTATAAGGAAATTAGTTAAAATGTAGCTTTATAAAGATTTTACTTTTTTGAATCAACTACAAAATTAGTGTATTTAAATAAGAGGCAAGTATGGTAGTTTGGAGTTTCATCTAAACCACGGCTTACTAGATACTATACAGGCTAGCCGAGATACGGAAATCATTAAAAATCCAGATGGCAATAGCGGACAAACTGGCAAAGCAATTCCCCAGAGTTGAAGGCGGGGCTTAATGGCTCAAAAATTCATATCAGCCACTAATGGCCAACAATCAGCAGTTAACGTCATGAAAACACACCTTTATTTTTCCTTATTTGTCAGTGTGTTATCCTATTGGTTGGGTGATATTGGTAGGACTTGTGGCAATACAAGCGAGAAAAGTTGTCAAATGGTTTTCATTGTTTAAAACTCGGCTAGCCTGTATAGTATCTAGTAAGCTGTGTCTAAACTAACTTAAAATCATTGGAAAGAACATTAACTTGGTTTAGTATATATCCTTATCGTGAAACAGTCACAAAAATTTCTTACTGAGATGACTGATTCATTTGGATAAAATAACTCATCTGAAGGAACAAATAAATTTTACCTTCTTTTTAGGTAGATGTAAAGCTCTTTTTGGTTTTTCTTGACTTGCAAGCTGAACAGATCTCACAGGTCTCAATAGTGATTTGGTTGATGTTTCACTACTAGTTGTTACTGTTTCACTACTACTCTCTCGAACCGATGTTTTACGAAGCCTTTTGGTTGGTATTGGTGCACTAGAAAAATATATAGAAACTTAGTAAATTTTTTTCATGGAAGTCATTTACTTAAACATGTTTTTAGAGTTACAAATGCAATCCAACACATCAGGTGGTGCCAAGTGGATTTTGTGACTTTCAAAAATTGCTGTACCCATAGACGAAAGCTGTTCCATAAAATGTCATAATTCAACTAAATATTAATTAGAAAATGGGGCCATATTTGGGTATTCATCTCTTATGCTAATAGAAAGAATAAAAATTACTGCATATAATCCACTGGATTTGAAGCTGTACAAAAAAGCTAGACAATTTAAACAGAGGACACATTGAATCTAAAAATTTCAAATTATGTTAAGCAAAATATTTACCTGATTGACTTGACAATTGCAGTCTTTGACCTTCGAGAAGAAGCATTAAAAGAGTCAAATACTTCATTTGTAATAACACCCGTCTCAGGCAGTGGCATAGAAGGTACAGTAGGTGGCACACGAGACCGTAAACCCCAAAGAATAGTCTTTTTCTTAATATCCTTTCCTGAAGTGAACCTAAGGAATAATCAATTTGCCATTAGTTGAGCAAAATATTGGATATATAGTTACAAAGAAGTATGAGATAGATATATTCAAAAATTAGAATTGAAGACTTGCATATCTTGAAAAAAAAATTAAGGTTATCAGGATTGACACAGAACTTAAAACTAAGGAAGAGGAGTTTAGGAACTTACAAGTTTTTCAGGAGTTGGATGCAAAGGTAAATAGCTTTAATAGATATTTAAATTAATAATTTGAATAATAGAATAATATTTAATAGATTTGAAATATCTATTAATAATAGATATTTCAAAATTATAAACTACCTAAGAACTTCTTATGAAGTTTTTAAATAAATTATTTACCTAAGAGATACCTTCAAAATGTAACATTTGATTTTACTCTACCTGCTTTTGCAATTTTGAAGATGTTCTAGCAATTTTTTCTTCTTATCTTCAGGTGTAATTCGAGATGAACACTTTAAAAAATGAATACACAACTTTAGATATTAGAGAATTTTTCAAAGAATTAATGTATCAAGTCGTATTTTAAAAAATCATGTAGGAGGAGTGTTTAGATAATTTTGTAATTTACTTTAAGTCCAACTTTGATGCAAATTAGTTGCACTTTAATCTTAAGAAAATTTTATTGAATTGGTAAGTAACTTATTTTAGTGAAAAAAATATTATAAAAATGCTTTTATGGTACATTATTTAAGGAATATACTTTTTATTATAAGTGAATAAACTAAAGATACTCTTAATTGTAACTTACTTCTCCTTTGATTTGAAATTGGGGCCAATTATCCTTTAAAAAACTCACAACTGACGTATCAAACTCAAAGTACTTTTTTCCATGAATAATAGTCAAATTAAAAAGGACTAGATGAGCAATATCAGGCCTGAAATAAACAAATATGAACATTAAAAATAAATTAAACCTTTACAATTAGCATTGCTGAAACTACTAAAACTTGTATCCAGACAGAGCTACACAATTTACACATTATAAGTAGATTTCTATTTCTTTTAATATAAAAATGTCACTTTGATATGGTTTGTTGTTTGATAGTCAATCATAATAGAATTATTGGAAAATTAAACAGAAGTTGAAAGATTGGTGCCATGAAAAATTGTTCGTAGACAGAATAAGAGTTTTTCTAGGAAGATTGACAGTACAAACATTTAAATAAATGTAAAGGAAACTAACCATCTGATAGGCAACCGTCTGAGGAACTCTGGTCCTTTATTGCACACAGAACATACAAATATATAAAACCTATCCCCAAACAGCAGGGGTTCATCTAAGCACTGCAGGCAAGCTGAAATCAAGATTCACCAAATTAGGATTGAAACAAAAACTAAATTCCTTTATAATTAAGTAATGTAAAAAGTTTAAACCCAAATTTAAATAATGAACTCAATATCTTTTTAAGGAAATATAGAAGGTTTAAACAATTGAGATGTTTGCTGTAACAATGATTTAACTCTACTAGAATGAATATTTGTAAAGTCGTTACATTTCTAACCTTATACTTTGTGGTAAAAAATTATGACCATAGTCACCAACCCAGTTATACATTGCTGTAAAATAGCACTAACTTCCTTGTTGCAGCAAACACCTCAATTTTTCAAAAGGGAAAAATAAAACCACACAACTTTTATTAAACCTAAACTGAAACACAATAAAAAGGTCGAGTTTTTTGTCAACCAAAATTATTTACCTTCATGAAACCATTGCTTACATCTTTTACACTGCAGCATTTTTGAATGCCATCTGAAAGAAACAAAGTGTCAGACATAGTTGTAGTGAAATTATTGCAAGAATTTCAAAAGGGTAAGGGAATATAACACATACTCTCCTGGGCCACCACAATAACAATAAGTTTGCTGTAAGTTTGATTTATGAGTACTATCCCAAGTTAAAGCTTGAAGCTAGAAAACATTAAAAGGAAGTCAATATCAAATTTTGATACACCTTAATACATTCAAAAATAAAACAAGTACACCTATATCACTTACATCATAGGGTAAAAACTGCTTCATCAATAACATCATTTGAGCTGAAAAAAAGAAGAAACAGTTTCTTAAGAGGTTTGTGATAAATTTAAAAATATCATAAGTTACATAATTTTACAGTTACTTATAAAATGCTAGCTTATAAAGTTAGACAACAACAAAACTTACCATTTGAACCTTTTTTGACAGCACCCCCTTTCTAAAATTAAAAATATATTTTTGATTACTTAATTTGGAAACTTAAAGCAAATCAATATCATAAAATATAAATCTGATGAGCTGAAGTGGTAGTAAATGCAAACATTGTACTTAACGCTTACCTTAATAGCATTTGCAAATACGCACTTCCTACAACTCCAGGGTAAGTCGGGATTAAGGTCAGCTGCTTCAATTTTAGGAATGTGGCATAACTGGTGATATCCTAAAGGTAAGTAAATATATTTTAATTAAGAGCTATTCAACTAAAAACCAAGAATGTCAACTGGATTAGAAATATGCATAAAATTAAACTAATAACAAATACAACCAATACAAAAGCGAAACTAACATAAAATGCTTTCAGCAACAATGAGCTAATTAATACAACAGCTTTTCATTTGAGTTAGTTTGTTGTTGCTCAATTGAAGTGGTTTAAACCTTTTTCTAGGATTGATTTTTATAACATTTTCAAGAAGGAGACAACTTTAATATTACAATTGAGGTAGGCTGCCTCAATCCAATCCAGCCTACTTCTAAAGAAACTTGAAATTAAGTTCATTTAAAAATAAGACTTAAAACATCATTAGACCACAGGTACAGAAAATATTTTAGGGCCCAATTCTTTTGAACACAATTTCTTTTATCTAAAATTTCCCAAAATTAAACTAAATTTGTGAGCAAGAACATTGATGTGATTAAACAAGAACGTGATTTTTTTTAAAATCACAGATCCTGTCATAGATATGTTGTTTTTCCTGCATATCAATCAAAATGCAAGGAAAAGCCAACTTCCAGCATAGATCTTTATTTTTGCACTCTACATCCTTCCTTAACTCTAGTTTTCACCAAACAAGACTATGAACTTTGCTTGACACTACTATGAAAATACACGAAAATTGGTCAATGGAATGTCTAAATTATTTGGCTCTCAAAAGTACTGGCAAAAAATATATTTAAAATGCTCACCTAATGAACACTTATCACAAATAACTATTTCATCTGGAGGATGAGATGAAGAGCTGTCACATATAGTACAGGAGAAGTCATTATCTTGAGATGACCCTATAAAAAACAACAATGTATTAAGAAATGTAATAATGTGATCAGTCTAAGAAAGTTTAATAGTTTACTAACAAGGAGAGGATCCCAACGTGTCATCACCGATTTGGTTCATTTTTGGTGTGTAAGTAGTGCATGACTAGGACATCAATTTGTGAAAATATTAAGAAGCAACTTTCAGAAATTTTGGAGAAAATCGCGATTAAAAATTCAAACATGTACTTATAATTTAATAAGGTAACCTTGTAAGCGGATCGTGGTGTAGTGGTAAAAGGTGCAAATCACAACCCAAAGGTCCCGGGATCGAGTCTCGCTGCATACCATAATTTTTATTTTCCACGCAATTAAGAGCACAGGTATGAAATAAAGTAGTACATACATATTTATAATTATCAATTTTAAAACATTTTTAAAATATTTTTTTGTGGGAAAAATCAAATTTTCTGCTAATTATACAATTTTTCTAACTGGTAATACCTGGTAACCAATAACTCCAATTTTTTTATGATCCTATTGTAAATATTATATATTTACCAAAAAAAAAATTTATTTTAACTATCAAATCAGACACATTACAAACCCTTTTAGCATAACAAAATTGTGTACTTTCTTTTGGATAGTTAGGGATAAATTAAGGTAAAACTTCATCTATAAAATAATTTTTTTTTTGTTTTAAAATAAATCTTTTCATTCCTAGTTTCCCAAAAAAAATAATTATTAAAACCAATTTTTTATGATCCTATTATAAATACTATAAAATGTTTACCAAAACAATTTTTTATACACAAGAAAAAATATTTAAAAATTAATAATTAAATATTATTATGAGTTAATTTCATATCTGTGCTCTTAATTGCGTGGAAAATAAAAATTATGGTATGCAGTGAGACTCGATCCCGGGACTTTTGGGTTGGGAATCCGCAGCTTTTACCACTACACCACGATTCGCTTGCAAGATACAAATCTTATTAAATTTATAAGTACATGTTAAAATTTTTAATAGCGATTTTCTCCAAAATTTCTGAAAGTTGCTTCTTAATATTTTCACAAATTGATGTCCTAGTCATGCACTACTTCCACACCAAAAATGAACCAAATCGGTGATGACACGTTGGGATCCTCTCCTTGTAAGTTTAATAGATTGAGGTATGTAAATTCTACATGAAGTTTCTTCATGTGTCTTAATAGCATTATTAATATTTACATGCAATTCATCTCACTAAATGGTAGAGATTAAATTGATAAGTAAGCTTTAATAAAAATTTTCAACCATACAAAGGGGACATGCTGTCTTATAGACTTAATATAAGAATCCTAACTTAAATTGGCTTTTTTATACTATACCATATCTTTTTTCAACATAATCCATTCCTTTCCCAAAATAGTCTCAGTTGGACAAATTTATATGAATTGGAAACTTTAAGATAAACTTGCCATCAACATCCCTAATTACGAGTTAACATAAAATAGTCTCTCTGAAGACTTTTGCAACAAAACTAAAGAGAAAGTTCCACTGGAAAAGCTGCTGTGTAAATAAATATTACAGAAAAACAACTGTCAAAGGCTGTGGTATAGCAAGGAAAAATTTTTTTGATGGGGATATTGATGATTTGGAGGGATATGAGAAAGGTTTCAGTTGTTTTCTATGGTCAAAAAAGGTTTTGGGAGAGGACACATCCTTAAATCTTCCCTGTTTAGATGGAATTCGAATATAGCCCCTGGATTTTTAAATGGATGGCTGCTTTTGAATGTGTTTTCAACATGCATGTCCTTCTTCTGTCCATGATCAGAAGATGGAGAAATGGAGGGAATGTATTAATACTGTTAATAAAGTTATGCAACAAGGTAACAAAAGTTTGGATCGGTCTGAAACTGTCAAAAATCAGAAGATATGAATTTAAAAAAAGGAAGGCGGAAGATTCATAAAAACTGGAAGTTTTCCAGCTAAATTGTAAGAGTTGGAAGCTGTTTTTGTTAATAGAAAACTAACTCAAGTGTCAGTAACATCAAATGAATTTCAAACTTTACCAAAGAAAACTTATACACTCTCCTTTTGAAGAAACATTTAAAACAAAAAGTGATTGTTTTTTTTTTACATTTTTCAACAATAATTATTAAAATTTTAATTACTGACCTTTATAAATGTCTTTGAACAAAGCCCAAAACTGTGATCCATCTTCAAACTTTACAGCACATCTGTTATATTCTTCTTCAACCTAAAAAATAAAATTTGTAAGGAATAGGAAAAAATATTTATTCTATACATATAAAATTAAAATAAATAAATAATCTGTTGGTTAGGACAAATATTACAGTAGGTATATCGGATATACCCTCCAGATTCCTAAAAAAAAGCACCAAAAACAAGTGGTACCAAATTGTCGCATAAAACCAGATATTATAATTTAAATAAGTTTAGAAATAAAGCTTCATGACTAGGTTATTAAATTCTCATATTATATTTCTTGCTTAAAATTCTTTTGATCTTACCTGTATAATGGTTGCAAGGTAGAAGAGTCCATCAGTCCATCGCACTAATACTTCAGCTGACTCTCGAAATTTTTCTTTCCTTGGAGTTTCATAAATAGAGGATTTTTCAGTATAAACAGAAAAATCTTGTGGGCCTTTCCGAGCATAACACCAGTAATCTTCCTGTGTTTCTTTCAGAAGACACAAGCTCTCAGGCCTGAACTCTTTTAAAGGATTATTCATTTTTGATACCTCATTCAGACCATTTATGTCAAAGAGACTCTTCTTGTACAGCAAAGCATGCCCTGAAAGTTACAAAGCACTGCTTTAAAATAACTATTAAAAGGCATGATTTATAGCAGGTGTTGGCAAAAAATTTTACGTGGGGTCCAGATACTATTAAGATTTTTCAACGAGGTCCAGAGGAAAAAGTTATTATTTAAAAGTATTCTCATTTTCAGATAAACATATTTTTATGTACTATATACTTTAGGTATGTTACTTTCTGAATTAAATTTTGTTAAGTTTCAATAAATCTATTGCTAATTGCTATTAAAACTAATTCACACTAAGAAACACTATTTTTAAAAAAATAACCTAACATAAAATAAGTAAAGAAACCCATTGATACGGCCGCTTGAACAAATGGGCATTGTCAGCAAGAGATGGATGAGGGGAATGAAGAAGTGATTTTTTTGCATTTCAGGACCCTTTTAAATAATAAAGATTCATAACCATTGAATTAACATTTGATCTTGTAATCTTTTTTTTTTTTTTTTGATGTGCCAAGAATACATATAAAAATTTTCAAATTTTTATGGTTCAAGCAGTGCTGTAGTAGTTTGAAGAAAATATGCTGTTGTTATTACTGGAAACTAAATATTTTTGGGGTCCAAATATTTCGGATAATGGCATCTCAAAATCTTACGCAAGTGGAGATTTAGATTCTAAATAAAACTCGAAATCAGGATAGCGTATATGAGGAGTACGGTCCCCTAACTAATGGAAGAGACATACTTTATTACTTGGATTTTAGATCCCCCAGAAGATAAGAAATTTACAAACAAGTAACTAGACAAGGTTCAAATTTTCTAACAATTTTCACTAATGCGGTAAAAAAAACCATATAAATTACTATTGTTAATAATAATAAATATTTTCATTCAATTTTAATTGAAAATTTTTGGAGGTCCAGGAAATAACTACCAGTTGCTGACTCTTGATTTATAGTTTGTTTTAATGTAGAAGAAACAAAAGCTACTGGTTTATCTAAGCTACCCCTATTAAACTTCGCGTTACAAACTGTATTTGATTCAAAATTTAAAAACTTGCTTTTCAAATACTATTTCCTCAGAAGGTTATATTAAATTGGGCGTTTGTATGAGTTAAAAAGGAATATGTAGGTTAAAATACCTATATAGGAAAGTTAATTTATCAGAGAATAATAATATAGGCACTGATATTACTACATAAAATGACCTTGTTCTAAGTTCTAAACACTAGGAAATTAAGTCAGTTGGACAAATATTTCACGGATTATTTATAAATCACATAGATAGGTAGCATTTCTTCAAAAACAAATAATAGATTCTACATGGTAAGATGAGCAAATATTGCAATGATGATTAAATATTGATGAAAAGATGCAAGCAACATCAACACACACACATCCCGTTTTAACAACAATTGATTTTTTCCAATAATTAATGAAAGGAAATTGCGATCGATAACTATAACATACTTATTGAAGTTCTTGAATACTACCTACAACGAGAGAAGAGAAATAGTTAGCAAAGTAATGTAGAATCGGAGCAGACTATTGCGAAACAAGGATATCAAACCAGACGTTGCAAGTTTTATGCAAAATGCTGATCATCGTGAAATCCTTAGCAGCATTCTAATAAACAATTGAAGAACAAATTTAGCTGGAAGAGTTCGAATAAAGAGGGATACCTAAGACCCACAACAAAATTCGTTAGTAAACAGGTTGTTGTGGTTTAGGCGGCGCGAAAGAAACGTTCCTGGGGGATGCTTCGCGCCAGGACTTCCGTTCATATTTTCAATTAACAGTATGGAATTTTGATTCTGTGAAACAAATGAGATTGCACCCATACCTCGAATGTTGAAGATATTGTCTTCAGCGCACCATTGTGAACTTTCAAAAATTTAATTAGGAAAAATACCGTTTAAATTTTAAATTTCATAAGAAAACCAAAAGGAAAAGGATGAAGACGAAACCGGCCAGAGCGCCATCTATTGGTGGTAAATTTTAATTTTTTTTTTTATTTAGAAAGAGATGAGAGACATGATTTGTAGATTTTCTACTTATGGAAACACTTCTTTGGTTTAGTTTCGTAAATGCACACTAGTCGTTTTATGTAGTGTATTTTGTAACTGTTAACTGTTACCTTAACGGAAAAATTTCAAAATAAACAAAAGCGGCACGCTGTTTGATATTTTATTTATTATTATCATTGAAATCAATAGTTTTTTCTATTTATATCTTTCTAAGAAATGGATATTAATGTTCAATTTAGGTAAAATTCTTTTTTTGTACTATTTTAACTTCATGATGATCTTTAAATGGGACTGAGTCTGCAAAATCATTTTAATGTTTTTTGACAGTAGTTCTAAAAGGAATAAATTAATTTTGTGATTATAGTATCTCAATCAATTGTATATTTGGATATTTGTCGGGGTATTTGAGGGGACAGATACCGAAATTGATTCTTAGTTAAATAAATGTTTTAAGCTGTAACTGATTTCATATTCTAATTCCTTCTAGCGGTGGCCTTGAACTATTGTTCAATAATCAAAAGAAGTACGAAGTCACACTTCCAAATCAAGACGGAAAATGTAAGTGACATTATTATCTTAAACTGTAGCTCATTGCATGGTATTGATATTATTTTAAGGATCAGGGGAACAGCTTTAGAAAGTCCTCCAGTCACCATGTGTAACCACAGCTCCCTTCCCTTGAAACATGCTTAAGTGTTGTCAGCTGTGGTTATACATAGTGACTAGAGGACTTTTTATAAAGCTGTCCCGGATCAGGATATAAGATTCCTTCTATTTTTAGCCTACTAAAATATTGTCAAGTAAGTTGTTTTGGGGGGAGGGGAACTTAGGAGAGTTGGAGTAAAACTGAAAAAGAAAAACTAAACTTTTTGACCTGGTAATAAATTGTATTTCAAAGGTATTGTATTGTATTTACCACCCAAAAAAATTATTACTTTTCCTTCATCTATCCAGCAAAAATCACCAAATAATTTTAAATGTCAGATTAGAAAATAGAAATTATCTATAATTGCAAAACAACTGATAAAAATATATACAGTAACATCAAAATTTCAAATTTTCACCATAAAAATTCTGAATTTTATCATGCTTAAAAAGTGTTTGAAAGCTACATTTTGGGGGAGGTTTTCTCTGTAATATCTAAAGCTATGTAAGTAATCCTTTAATTCTATTCAAAAGTCAACCAGGGACATAAGTGGATTAAGGTAGGACACCCTGGGAAGCAAGCTGTCCCTGATGGCTCTGGAAACATGATTTACCCATAAAAATTGGAATTTTCTGAAAGAGTTGGGGGTAGAGCATTGTCCCCTTCAACTTTGTGAGGATTATTCAACTTTAAAAAAAGGATGTTTTCTTGAAATATTCCTTTACCATAGAACCTTGTACCTGTTTTGTACCTAATTACATACCTTGAAAGTTTTCAGTTACTCCATGAGGTTCTTCTTCAAAATCTACCCATAAAGCCAACATTTTTTATTGCACTGATTTAAAACAGAAACAGTCACATTTTCTACTAAATTAGCAGGGAATTCTCAGGCTAAAATCTTCCATGAATTCCAAATCCATTTGAAGAACAATATTGCCATTTTTGGCATGGAAGGTTCATGGAAGCATGAATAAGCCACTTGTAAAATATGTTAACTGAACCAAATGAAGACATACCAGCCAGTCGTTGTTTGGAAATAATGTAGTTATTTCTCTTGCATGATTACAGAACCTTGAATAAAAATTGTGAAATGAATTGTTTGTGCAAAGGTTCAATAAGGATTGCCCTGCCTTTAACTGCCATAATGGTTGTTCTCCAAAATTATTTTTAAACATTTCATGAGCTAATGGAGGCTTTACCCCACGCGGCAGCCGCGGCGGTTTGCGTCAACCACAGAAACTCAGCGACCTCTCGAAAGAGGGCGCTAGAATCGATTTACGCCACTTACGACAGCCGCTAGTGTCGTAAATCGATTCTAGCGCCCTCTTTTGAGAGGTCGCCGAGTTTCTGCGGTCGCCGCGGCTGCCGAAAACCGCGTGGTGTAAAGCTTTCATAAGTCAGTCATACATTCTTTCAGATATTCTGATATTTGCAGTATTTTCATATAAATTATTTTCAAAAATATACTTTTTATACATTAAAAAGTCAATGATAAATGTGGTTTGTCAATTTTAGGGAACATTAAAGCACTTATAAAATGGCTGAAAGAAACCATGTTACAAGAAAGACCAGAGTTGTTTGTCCAAGGAGATACTGTGTATGTATTTATTTTATTATATGAAAGTTCCAATTATTTTTTTTCTGTAATTACTAAATTATAATTTTTGTTTTACAGACGACCTGGAATACTGGTGTTAGTTAATGATTCTGATTGGGAACTTATGGTACTACTCATTTTTATTTAAATTAGCAGATTTTGTTTTGTAAAATTTACAACTCAATCATTGTTTCATGTTTTATTTAATGAAAATGTTGTTAGTTTTAAGATTTTTATTGCATGTAGACTGTTTATTATGTCGTAAACATTGTGGAAAACATCTGGAAAATCACTTGAAACATTTCTCTTAAATATTTTAGAATAGTTGCTCCTACTATTTTATATTTTTATTCATCAAAATGTGTAGCTATAAAAGTGGAAAAATGTGATTCTTTCCTTTAAAAAATTAGAAAAAGGATTTGACTACCTAGCTGAGGGGTGGCCAACCTTTTCAAAAAGAGTGCCACTATTTGGGAAACAAAACTTAGGGATGTCGCTTCCACTTTTTTGAATCAATACCAAAAAATATTAAAAGGGGAAAATATTATTCTTTCACTGATTATGATGATTTTACGCAATAAACATTGTTTTTCATAGTATACATCTGAGTAGTGGAAATGTAAAAACTCTAAAATAAGGGTACACCCCCGAAAAGTGTTAGGAATTCGCACTCAGGATGATTTTTTTAACACATTTTTCAATACTAAGCAATTTGAAATTCATTTAATGAATCAATAACTTTATGTCCTAAAAATGTCCCAAAAAAGTTATCTACATATTGTAATACCTCAGTGAAAAGATAATCTTACTAGTTTTTAAGTTATCCAATAAAGTTAGTTTTAAATTAAGATAAAAGATAGTATTTCAAAAATGGGAGTGGATTGGATACTGGATATGAATTTAGGATACTGTCATTCAGGCTCCTATGAGAGATTTTGCCCACATGAACTATTACAATTTTAGATATTTTAACAAAAAGAACAACCCTAAAAGAATCTTTAAAAAATAATCAGAACTGAGTTTAGAGGTGAGATGGACAGAGCACTGAAGCCTCATTGATGATGCCATATAACACTATTATTCAAATTCTTCAATGTCTTCATGAGTGCCGCTATTTTAACTCCGCAGTGACACGTTTACTCCGGGTCGGCTGTCCCAGTCCTGGCTAATGTGTTAACTGAAATTGATATCCTTGAATTTTATGCTAAAAATCATTCAATAAATTTGTTACATATTTTGTGTAGTTTAAATTCTGTGTGAAGTGTGAAATCTAATTTTTTTAATGTAATTCATGTTTAAGGAAATTAGTGGAAAGTGTTTTTAATGTATAGTTAATATAACATTTTACAACTACAGTGAATCCCTGATTTAATGATTCCTGTATTTAGTAATTATTCATTTTGAATGTAAGATCTTTATATATTTTAATTACAGTTTCCTGCATAATTATTTTTATTTCGTAGTCTTTTTCCACTTTTGTGACACTTGTCACCATTATCTTAGCTTTATCAAAGTCATCAAAATTCATTCTTTTATAGGGAGAGTTGGAGTATGAAATTCAACCAAAAGATACTATTCTTTTCATATCAACCCTTCATGGAGGTTAATAAAAGGAAGTAATGTTCACTTTTAACTGTACATTTGTTTTGTAAATAAATAATACTGTTAATTTACTTTGTTGACTCAGTTTTTTGTTTGCACTGCCATGATTATTATTAGGACATTTTGGTGAGCAGAACTTAAAATTTTATAGAAACATGGTTTTTAAATAATGTTTTTATCATTTTTTTTAAAATTATTTTTTAATTTTAAATATTTTTTCTGTAGTATGATTGAAATGTTTATGAGGATTTTTTTTACAGAAGTAACACTAGGTGTGTCTGTAATTTAATTGGAATTTTTTCGCTAAATATTTTTTAAAAATACCAACTTCTAATGTTTAAAAAAATTGTAGGGCCATAAAGGTTTTTATAATCATAATCTTTGAATTTTATATTTATTTACCTTAAATCGAATTAATTCCTGATAAGGTAAGAAACTAGATTGGCTGGGTAAATTCTAAGCTTAGAGTTTCTAAAATGAATTGTAATTGATTGAGGAGCTTGTTTTACTTTCTTTACCTGTCTGCTAAATTTTATTCCTTAGCATTTCCTCTTTTCCACACTCAGTACTCACAGATCTTACTAAAAATAGTTATTCACATGAAAATTATTGTTTAATAAGTTGATTGTTATTGACTATGCATAATTTCAAATTGAATTTTTAAACCTTAAAAATGTTTAATTTAAACATAGGATCTTTATTTTCTCTTTGTTCTATTAACTCCTCATCTTCTCCTTCGCAATCTACTTGTTTGATAAAACTTTAAAGCTTGTATCAACAGGAAATATCCTCGGTTTTATTTCTATTAAAAATTACTCTAATTGCTGCAATATGGCTGAAAATGATAGTTCTCCCTTTTTTTTTGGCTCACCAATAAATACTATAATTTCCTTTCATTCATTGAACCAGCCTTAGCAAAAATATCTAATCAACCCCATCTCCGATTCCCATCCGCAGTCCTTGAGCAGACAGAACCGATCATCAAAGAAACCATTGTCGCTCTTGGCGACCGATCCAACTCTCCGTTGGCGACGCTCCCATCTCACGACGGCAACCCCGCTTCGCCTATCTGCCGACTTCTCCGCTCTCACCACAACAGGGCTGGGTCACCATTCCTTCAAAACCTCATCGAATTCAATTAAATATGTGGCTAAATATCGCGCTGGTCGCCCTGTGTGCCTTGGCGGGGGCATCGGGCAAGGAGTGCGGCCAATGCGAGCCGGACAAGTGCGTGCCTCCGGCCGAGAACTGCCTGGCCGGACTGGTGCGGGACCTGTGCGGCTGCTGCTACGTATGTGGACGGCGGGAAGGGGAGCTGTGCGACGGCGAGACGCTGCCTGTGCAGTACCGGCACCGCGGGCAAGGGCCGTGTGGGGAGCACCTGGAGTGCCGGCCGCGCACCGACATGGCGTACGGCGACCTTCCAGAGGCACAGTGCGTGTGCGTCAAGAACGAGACCATGTGCGGCAGCGACGGGAAGACCTACCAGAACGAATGTCAAGTCACCGAGGCGAGGTACAGGGAGAGGAACGGGCTCCAGGTCGTGCATATGGGGCCCTGCAGAAGCGGTATGAATTATTAGGATTTTTCTCTCAACTAATATTAGTTTGTTTCAGCAGTTCCATACCCGTGCTCCATCAGTGAGCGCTTGGAGACATTGCGAGGAGAACCTAGAGCAACTTTTCCGAGAATCAACCATGGGTGGATTTAAGGGGGGCAATGCCTCTTTAACTTTTCAGGATGTTCCATTTTATAACGATAATTGATATTTTCAATACAAAATCAGGGACAGTATATCCCCTTCCCATTTAAATATCTTGGTTCAATTATCACTGACAAAAATGAATTAAACCCAGAGATAAAGGCTAGACTGGCGGCTGGAAACAGATGTTATTTTTCAATGATAAAGTTGTTTAAATCCTCTCTGCTGTCAAAAAAGTTAAAACTAAAATTATATAGAACAATAGTCAGACCTATCCTTACATATGGAGCAGAAACTTGGACAACGCACTCAGAATGAAGAGAAAACACTTATTACATTTGAAAGAAAGATATTAAGGAAAATATATGGACCAGTCAAAGATGGAGAGGTTTGGAGAATTAGGAGCAATTTAGAGTTAAGTGGACTGCATGAAGAAAAAGATATTGTCAATATAATTAAATCTGAAAGAATACAATGGCTTGGACATCTGGAGAGAATGAGTGACGAGAGAGCTACAAAGAAAATCTACAGAGGAAAAATAGAGGGTAAGAGGAAGATCGGACGTCCTAGAAAGAGATGGCTGGACGAGGTTGAAGGAGATTTGAAGAAGATGAGGGTGAGAAATTGGAAGATAAGGGCCAGGGATAGGAGAAAGTGGAGCTGTCTTGTGAGGGAGGCCAAGGTCCTGCATGGACTGTAGAGCCGAGGAGGAAGGAAGGATATCCCCTTCCCGAAACTCTTTGAACTTGTTTCAAACCAAAGCTCTACGCAGGATTTTTAAAAAATTTTGGCCTTATGAAGTTAAGTTTTAAATATAATCACTTAACTATACGGTAAGACCAAAACAAGGCCCATCTCAGTGGAAATTAAAAATCGGAGATGGGTATGGATCGGTCTGGGGAGGAGAATAGTGTAAGTGGAAAGAGAGGCACTTGGATGGTCAAGCTGGAACTTGGTGAAGCAAAGCTGCTTTGGACCGTCGGTGATTTCGGACAGGACTAAGGACCTTTATTGTCTTTATGTGCCAGACTGGCGTAAAAAGAACCATGATGATGATCTCCTCCCTAAAGTTTCTAATTTGCCCCCCAGGTTTTTCTAAATCCGCCCATGGAATCATCTCCTTTGCTTAAGTGCATTTTACCTTTGCTACAGACTCCATCACAGACTACCTATTCTCTTAAAATTGCTTAATGGGTCGCAATTTTTCTACCTGTCAATCGAATCAGTATATTTTAAAGGCAGATAGTTGGGCTTACCAAAAGCAAACAAAACGTGTTTATAAGTTCTATTATCTTCTCTTACCTTTAAAAAATAGGGAAATGATTGGTTTAGCAGAATCGCAATAAGGAGTTCTATGCAAACGTTTATAAAAAAAAGGAGACCCCCTTTAATCATTCCCTGGGGATCAGTATCAACCACGTTTGAAACCCAAGAAAAAGCATGACGTTAATTTCTCTAAATTTTCCCACTGAAAAGTGATTGAATCATTGGCTTAGTTCAACTGAAACGATGCCCATCTAAGAAGTATTAGTTATTTATGAGATGTTAATTAATGAGAAGGTTTCCCCTAATAAATATCCAGTCTTGTGATTAGTTTCATTATAGTCCTAAAAAGTTTAGCCCATCAGCAGAGAAATTAGTTTGAGGGACAAAATATCAGTTGTAGAGCCAAACCGATGTAGGATGTGGTCAAGAGGATAGGATTTGGAATGTGCCTCTTGTAACAAAATATACATTGGTCTTTCCCGAGACTATCTTAAGTGGTAATCTTTTAATAACATAAATCTGAGATGAATGAAGATATTTTCATTTTAAAAAAGCTCGTTCTCTCTTTGGAATCATCCTAGACTTTATATTTATGATATCGATCTCCAGTCATTTATTATTTTACCCTTCCTAATTTCACATAATTCAGGAATTTTTTGACGTAATTTTCGATTAATTGTTGTTTAAATGGATACCTCAAATAAAACTTAAGGTAAATTTTGACTGAAATAAAAATTCCAATCTCTGTCATTTTCAGGTTAAAACGAATAACTTTACCTTTGATTTCTATGTTTCTGCTGTTAACAATATGCATCCTAACGGGTATTTTATATTTTGACCTATTAACACGGTAAGATGAGACGAACATATTTGAGGAACGAAAAAAAATTCCTGTCGGGCCGTGTCTTCGTTTTGTAAGGAGAGGGGCCCAATCGGGGTAGAATGAAACGGGTGAGACCGAAGTGTAACTTCCCTCTGCACAGAAAGGTATTATAAAAAGATCTGGAGTATAGAAAAATGTTTCTGCTTAACCAAAGGACTAAAAAAAGACCGATTAATTTCTAGAAAAAGAAGCTAATTTTTTTTACAAATCGTACCCACTCACCTTTATGAACTCTCAAGGTACTAATTGTATAACATAGCATAAGATAATGGATGACATAAAGAAAACAAAAACTATAATGTGTTGTTCAACACAAATATAATACAAAGATTAAGTTAGGATTACTTGGGCCATTAAGAATAAAAAGACGGTGAAGAATATAAATATGAATGAGCATTTCTATTTTTATAAAAGTCTCGGATGCTTCACATAATAGGGAGAGCAGAACTTTTTCAAAATAATGTAATTCTGAGAGAGAGTTTACTTTGGCTGGTTTTTGTTAGCTGAATTAACATGGGAAAGTAGATCTTAGCCTTAATTTATCTTATCCTATCTCCTATCATCATATTTTGTTTTACAAAATTCAACAAAATGATAACCTAACTACTTCACTTCCATTTTCGGCTTTAATAAAATATCTCAAAAACCAATGGTCAAAGTTGTCAGTTCGACAAAAATAAAAGAGGAACGATAAATAAACACTAGGATATTGTTTATTTCCATTTCTTAGGCAACTGTTCATTTGGGCCACATGAATTGCCCTTATAGTAATTAGGCTTGAGATGATACCCAATTCTTTCATTTTTAAATTAGAGTCTTGTTGAATGATGCAGAAAAAGCCATCATCCTTGTCTGTTGCCTCATCCTCCCTTGGCTAATATCCAAAATTGTGTGGGGAAAGTAAACCTTCCTGTCTTAGAGCTTTCGGACACATTTCTTCATTCTTATTTTTAGAAGTAGCGTCTGTTTTTCTTCAAAGTCCTCTCCACCAAGTTTTGAATGTTTATTAGAACAAAAATCCGTTTTAAATAATTTAGCTCACGTTTTCAAAAAAAAAATAACGAGACAAAATTTTTAAAATTAATTTTAACCTCTTGTTCCCTTTCAAAATACGTAGAACCTCGATAAAACGACCCCTTCCGGGACCAACAATAATACTGGGTCGTTTTTAACGAAAGGACGTTGTATAACGAATGAAATTATCAATATTGGATGAAACTTTTTTCATTTAAGCTATGAGGAAATCTGAATTCAATCAGTTGGATAAATTTCTATAATATCAATATGGTGTAGTATTGCATGTTTTAAAAAAATATATGATTTTAGAATTTCCATAATCTCAGTTTTCTATATTTCAATGCAAATAACGCTAAGGTTTTTAATTTTAATTGAGAGTTTAAAATATATTGGATTTTAGATTAAATGTTGGAGTACGGTCAGCAATAAGGTATAAAATATAGTTAATAAGAGTAATTTTTTTATTTAATAAAAGCAAAACTATAAAAATACATCCCTGCGTAGTTGGTAGATTTTTCAAGAGCCTCTTCAATGTGACCATTCGGTGGCGGCAAATAATCATTTGGGAGAAAACCAAATAAAAGTTTCTCAATGAAATTTCTATGATAATACTGGATCGTTAAAAGACTCGCGAAAATGAATAAAACAAAAGCCTCAGCCTGTCTCTTCCTTGAGAAATAAGATATCTGACTTCCAAGGAAAAATAATCAAGACTTCTCTCCGAATTAACATCTTCTGTAACCTTCTAAGCGTCCCACGGACAGCAGCATTTGGAGCGAAAGATTGGACTGTTGAATCGAAAAAAGAAAAGAATTGCTGTCGAGTGCCATTAGGGGGACAGCCATAAATTATATCAAGTTTTAACAGAGGTATTGATGATTGCAGTTGACTTGCATCTGCTATTGATAGGGGTGGTGTTGATAAAAAGTACATCTTGAGCATCAATGCATATGAATGTGCGTAATTGTTGATTATACCTTTTAAGTTTAGTGAAGAAAAACTATGTTAAATATAATTTAAATTATTTTGGAATACATTTAGCATAGGGTAAAACAGCTTTATTTCCCCCTCTAATAAAGTTAAGTCCTGTATGCAACAATGCATACTTATGTTTTAATCTATGCTAGCTACCTTTTCGACTTTTCGTGGATGAAAAAATCCTCCTTTCAACTTTTCTTTGGAAAGGCGATAAAGAACATGATTTAAATCTGCTAGTTTATATTTTTCAATCAAATATAAAGACTTCTAACTATTTTCAATGTCATTATTTGGTTTCACTTTTTGGTTTGACTATTAATTAGTTTTTAATACGTTGGGGTAATTTTGGCCCAATGATATCTGTTAAATAAGTAAAATATTCATTGAGTTTCAAGAAAAAGTAGACTAATAATATGGATGAGAAATTAATTCTTAACACAAAAAAATATTCAAATTATAAGTAAATAAACCTTATTGATAGAATGGTGCGTTTGGTATTATTATTGTGAAATTGAAGGTGTTCAAAGAAATATCAGTTTTTTTGTCCCAAAAGGGGAATTTTCTCATTTCATTGATTGTCTACTACTTAGCTTAGACAATCAATTCCTCAAAAAATATATATCAATGATGTTAAAATGCTGTGTTCTGTTCATCAGTGTCTTTTCCTTAAAAATTTCCGTGGGTAAATCTAAAATGAAATCAGTTTTGTATAAGAAAACATTTTATTGATTGGTTTTCTTATCAATTAAGCTTGAAATGAACTTACAATAGATTATTATTATTGATAGATAGTGTTCGGCAACTAGTGGTCAAAAAGTAGTTAACTACCAACTACTAACTAGTCTGGGAAAATCTAGTTGCAACTAGTAGTTAACTATTTTTTCCTGGGACTAGTTGCAACTAGTAGTTAACTATTTCCCAAAGTAGTTAACTACTAGTTAACTAGTCTATTTAATTTCATAACCTATTTTTTGCCCAAATTCTAATACATCTTTCTTATCTATATCACAAAAAACTTTATGCTTCGCTCAAAACGGCGCTTTATTTCTGGTTATGGTAATTAAGTACTCTACCATGACATTGGAGTTATAAATAGCAGTGTAATTTTCGTATATTTTGATAAAAATTTTAAATATTTTTGAAATTTTAAACAAAAATTTTTTTAAAGTAGTTGAAAATTTGAAAGTAGTTTCAACTAGTAGTTATTAAAAAAAGTAGTTCAACTACTAGTTAAACTAGTTTAAACCAAAAGTAGTTAAACTACTAGTTAACTACTAGTTGATCGGTAGTTAACTACTAGTTGCAACTAGTTCTAGTTAACTATAGTGCCGAACACTATTGATAGATAATTTAGCAACACCTGTAAATAGAATACGAACGCCCTGGGCCAAAATTACCCCGATTCAAGAAAACTTTGGCCCAAAATTAAAAAAAATTAAAAATATTTAAAACTAAAATCCAAACTTTGAAAACGGTTTATATTACAATTACAGTTGAACATTAACAGTTAAAAATAACCACTGGCCTGGTCAAATTTCTTTTGGTTAACTTTTATTTGCTTTTAAAAACACTCCATTTGGGCCAAAGTTACCCCATTTTACGGTATTTTATTACTTTAAGATGCAGTATAACCTTAAGATCTCAAAACCGAAGGGATCCGAAAAAAAAATTAATTCCGAGATTGTGAATTTTCGAGATAGGATGGAAAGGAAAATAGATAATATTTAATTTCAAGGAGGGGAAATTTTTTTTTCGATTTATAAAGTTTTTCGAGGTAACGAATCAGTTTTATAATGCATTGATAATCGATAATGCATCAAGTTTGACCATAAATCAAAATTTTTTCCGTGGAAAACTAATTATTACACTAACTTCATTTTTTTTTTAGTTTTATTAATAAAAAGCTTATTCTATTAATGTTATTGCGATTGTTTTTCGCCCGATTCACCTTTGCACATGCCATTCAATTAGTAGAATTTTTCCTGATATTTTCCTAATAAAGAATGAAATTTATATATTGACACTACTTTTCAATATTGATACTCCCTGTAACGTGTTCCGCGTATTATTATGCTGGAAATAGAATTTATCACAGAGTTGAAACTCAAGTTTGGAATCACGTAAAAAAAAATATGAAGCAAATTATTTAGTTATTTTTTGTTTGAAGGTGCGAAATTACAGTATTGGTAGAGTGGAGAGTTTTAAAATGCAACGAACTTTTTATGATGAAATTAAATGATTTCGTAAGAGACAATTTCAAAAGAGTGTACAGTACACTATTTTCGATCCAATGAACAAAAGATGAAGAAGTCCTTGTGTAATTTAAACAAAAACTCTAAACACATCTCTTCCTGTGATAAATAAAGTTCAAAAAATTTCATTCTGAATTTTATCTAATGAAGAGATAATTCTTATCGTTAGGACTCAGTGGTTTAAGAACCTAACAAATATTCAAACCAACGTATAAATATTTTTTTTATTAACAAGCTGTATGGAATCCAGATAAAGTCTTTTAAGTAACTTTCTTCGTGTTATTGTGTCTCCTAAAAGGATGTGCATTTTATTTATCTTAATTTAAATACATGCTATATCATGATAATTATGTTCATAACATCTGTACTTACTCTACAATATATTACCAAACACAAAATTTTATTTTCTGCGTAGTAAAAAAAATCTCAAGACCCTTATTTTTAGGCGCGAATTTCTTCGAAAAATTTGCATAACTTCTTTTACAAATACATATATAATTGTTTAATAGTGCAGTAGGTACTTTAAAAAAAAATTCAAACCTGTCCTTTTTAATTTGGCGGACCAGTCAGTCATTTTGGTTGAGGACCAGTGAGTTATTTTTCCTATTTCTAACGCTGCTGTAACTTAATAATGCATCTGAGTTGGAATTGAATATAAAATATGATACATAAAATAAAAGAGGTGATTTTTAGTGAGGTCAATATTTTAAGTTATAAATTCTTTATTGCTAGAGTCCTTAATAAAATGTTAAATGCTTTTATTAACTTGAAGTTTTAATTTAATTCGAATAAAATAATATAATTAAAATATCCATATGCAAGTATTTTAAAATAAAATTAAAATTTGAAAATTATTTAGCATTTTTAGAGAATAATACAGAATGAAAGTTCACGAGCAAACTGCTATCTTCGTACCGATACTTCATAATGATGTAAAGATAGAGGTTTATAACTTCTCTTTTCATAAGTTTCCGGTTCTCCCAACGTTTTTAGAAAAACATTCCCTTTCGTCTCTCCACTTTTTCTAATCCATGTGTTTAGCAGTGCACAAACAACCTTTGAACCCACGCATCTGTCTGTGGGATAGAAGTTGTGCCGCAATTGGCTCTTTATCGCGTTTATGGCAATTTTTTTTCTTGTACTTTTATAAACCTTTAGCAGTGCGGTGATAAAATGATGCATCCCTACCAAATGAGCCTATTACTCTAACATATCTTAACCATACAGAAAAATGGTCACCGATGAAAAATATTTATTTCCAAATCATTTTTAATATTTTTTAGTGATTTATGTTAATTCCAAATAGTTAATGACCCTAACTTTTCTTTTAATGCTTATATGGTGAATTAAGTACTAAAATATATATTAGATTTATTTTGCTTTTTCACTCATAAAAATGTCCAAACTTGTTGAGAGTTTAAAATCTAAATATAAAACAATTATTTAATTATTCAAATTATTTAATTTTTATAAATTAATCTCCTATTTAAACTGGAAACTAAGCAATAGCTTTATTCATTATATAAATTAATATACCTACTTTGTTCAATTTCGCACACATTTATTTTAGTCACAAGTAAACTTTTACATTTTCCCAGAACCATTTCTTAATTTTAGAAAAAAAAAATTAATAAAAAGTGTGTTTTTTACACATTTTTCTGTTAATTATATTTAAAAAAATTAATTTATGAAATAGAGTTAATTAGTAATTAATTTTAATAATTGACTTCTGTGTTAACAAAATTTTTTACAGCTCCTAGGATAGTTACTCCCCCTGAAGACGTTTCCAACAGCACTGGAGGCCATGTAGCCCTGTCTTGTGAAGCCATGGGTTTCCCTACCCCAGGAATTGAATGGAGAGTTGACAGAGGAAAAGGAGATACCATTCCTTTACCCAGTAAGAACATTTCATTTCTTAAAAGTATTTAAGTACTTCAAAGTATAATGTTTGAAGTTATTGACCTTTTTTTATTTTTATGTAGTGCTAAATATCAATAAGGTTTTTTTTTTTTGATATTAGCAAATAATATTCAGAGATGGAAGGACTTAATTATTGTCAAATAGTTTATGATGGACAGGCCCAAAATTGGATAGTGGTGGAAAAATAAATTTTAATTTTAAAATTAAATAAATACTAATTAACTGTAGCAGTGAAATCTGTTTCAACATCTGTTAGATAATTTTCTCTCAGAAGAATACTTTATGAATAGTTTTCAACTATTTTTTTTACATATTTTCTATAAATTAACAATGAATATTGATTGGTTAATTAATATAGGCTGTAGTCCTATTCAATAACAAGTAATATTTTTGAACACATACGTATTAAAAAAAATAATTTCAGAATAAATTGGTCAAAAAACTCAATTTTCCCCCCCCAATTTATACACCTAAGAACTAAATCACTTTTAATATATTTTTTAAGCTTTGATTGAAATTCTATGTTATATAAATTTTTTCCATAAAATTCATGAGTCTGATGTAACTTTACTTATAAAGGAAATTAGTTCTACTCAGGAAAGATATATTGGGTTTACTGAAATAGCATAATTTTTTCAGGTGATGATCCCAAGATTGCTGTTCAGTCTCGTGGGGGGCCAAGCAAATATGAAATAACATCCTGGCTTCAAATTTTGAATATTCAGGCTGAAGATGATGCCACTTACTGGTGCATTGCAAAGAATGAAGAAGGTGAATCATCAGCAGCAGCTAAGATCATTTTGCTTGAATCAAAAAGTAAGTTTGAAGAACTGCATTATGTTTAACTTAGTTGAATAAATGAAAATAATTAAACTTATATTTTGTAAATTAAAGCAATCAAATACTTTATCATTTGCTACAAACCAATTAGTTTTGACTCTTGGAAATGTTGTTTTACGACAAAGATAAGTTATCATTTAAATAAACCTATTTCATTAAGTTTATATTTGTCATTTTTTTTATGTGGGTAGTTTCTTAAATGCACTAATTAATACATTTAAATAATTTATAAAAATATCTTTGATGCTTCACTTAAGAACTTAAGATGTACTAATAACTATTTCATTTTTAGGTGATTCCAAAAACAATGATTTATAAAAAATGAAATATTTTGAATGATACAAGTGCTATTTTACTGCCATTTTCATTATCTTTATATATAAAACTATACATGAGGCACTTGTTACAGTATTTTTAGGATTGATATTGTGATGATATGTGGTTAGACATTACAGTGCTGTTAAGTGCCTTATCTACACCATAAGCTTATAAGAAATTAAAACATTTGCAGTATATTTTACACTGTATTTAAATTTGTATTCTTTCTGAAGTTTAACTATATAATTAGGTTTTTGTTGTCAGAGCATAACAAAGTTTTGTATGAACTTTATTTGAACCCAGTGAAAATTATATGTTTTTCTATTGATCTTATTTTGTCTACTATTTCTAGTACTTACTGCTATACTAAATGAGAGTGTATGTGTATATTTTTATGAGCATAAATAAAATTTGCATTATTAGTTGTGTATGCATTCATTTCAGTTTATTTAAATAAGGAACAAACTAGAAATGTTTTTCGTGAAAGATCTTGAAATTGTTAAGTCCCTCACATCTTTGATAAATAATACTTTTAAATGTAATTTAAGTAGGGATTAATAACTTAAGAATAAGTTGGGAATATCACAGACAGAGGAAATAACATATGACAAAAGTATAGCCCAAAGATATACTTAAAAAACCTACTTTATCCACTTTAAAAAAAATTAAAAAGAGAAAATAACTGTAAGAATATAAAGTTAATATTTTAAAGTTAAATTATAATTTATTCCAAAACCTTACTATAATAATTTTTTTGCAATATTAGTTTAAATGTGAAATTTGTCCCATTCATCCCCACTCTCCCCTACCTAATGACTGAAGACACATTATTTAAAACATAAAATAAAGTATAATAACTAGGGCTAGGATTTCCATGTAATTACATATCTTTTCAGAAATATGATATTGCAGAGTTCTCTAAAATACTCATCAAGTAATCAAGGAACTTAAAATTAAGGAATTTTGGATTGATTTTAGATCAATTTTATTTTAGATATTTTGGCATATTCATCAATTTTTGGATTTTCAAATTATAATCAACCTTTTACATTTAAGGGTAAAAAAAGTTAAAATCTGAAAGCATCACTCAAATAATTTCATATATTGACTTTAAAATACAGAGCTTTAAATTTTATTTTCAGAATTTACTGAAAAACACTTAAAATATAAAATATCTTCCTATTTTCCTTATTTTTAAATACACCCTATTGATTACATATTTATCTAAAACAAATAAATTTTATCTGTACATATTTTCAGTTTTTAATTACATATACAGTAGAGCCCCGATTATCCGCGGAATTGGGTGGCAAGGGTACTGCGGATAGCGAAAATCGCGGATAACCCGAAAATAGGCTATAAATGAGGTAAAATCACGAAAAAAATATTTAAGCATAAAAATTATGCTTTATTGTACAAAAAACATGATATACAAAACTTTTAAAATATGTACAGTGCAGCAGAAACCTTTGCTCTACATCTAAATGACTAAAAATGCAACTAAATCTACATCTAAATCACTAAATTTTTTTTTCTTGGCACTCGTGGATAATCGGGGCTCTACTGTAAATATAAATCATAGCCCTATTAATAACAATTTTAAACAAGGAAAATCATGAGCTACTTAAGCTGAATAATAGTCACAGAAGAAAAGCTTTCAACAGATTGTATTCTTTAAATAGGAAGTTTTGCTGTATAAATGAAAATGTTTGTATCCAGTTAATAAAGCTATAAATACATATTTTTGCTACATATTCATCAATTTTTGGGTTTTTAAATTATACTCACTGTTTTTTCTCAATATTAATGTTATTATAAAGTACCATATCTAAAATTCTAGTTGAATCTTAATAAACTCACTGCTAACTTGAGTACTAAAACCTACTAGTTACTAGCTAGCTATGAGTAGATATGGGGGGTACACTGTTTGGAGATGTTGGTTGAATGCATTTAAACTGAAAAATAATAACCTTTATTGAAAAGTCTACCTATTAATTCTACAAGAATATCAAAACAATAAATATTTTCTTTCTGTCTAGTGCTATTTGCATTTCTTCCTTCTTAGTTGGGGATGTTAGAGGCGTATTGCTTGGCATTTCTTCCTGATCCTTGAAACTTATAGAATACCAACAATGATTTTTGGTACCATGGATATTTTGTCTACTTAATATATTTTTAATATGACTGGAATTTGTTCAATCCATAATATAATTGCTCTAACTATACTCAGATAAAAATAGATTCTTAAATCTTAGGGAAGTAGTACATGCCCTTCAGAACTTATTTTCAAGACATTAAGCTATTAAAGCTTGATGTTAGTATAGGTATTAAATCTTAGAAAACAAAATACATAATAATGGAGGTAAAAGTAATTGAAATATTATAATATATATATATAAATACATACCTTATATATAACCCTTTCAATCCTAGCCAGTTCTATAGAAGTTGAATAGCTTACTCGCCAATAAAAGACATTGGCAACACCAGATTTCGCCAAAAATGTCACTCAGTCACAGTTTGTTTCGATTTACCTTCGAAACTTAAAAACTGATAGTTTAAATTCATCATTACTTAAACTTTTCTTTAAATTCATCATTACTTAAACTTTTCTTTAAATTAATTCATTTAAACAGCTCCATACCTAAAATAAAAATTTAAAGTGAAGAAATTTGAAATTTATCAGATCATACAATGTAATCAGGACAAAAATCATTATGAATTTGGAAAGAAAAAGTAGCAGTTAGTACAATTTAAAATTATTTTATTCACACAGTAGTAAAAGAATTAAACTTTGAAAAACAATTTTTTGATTTTCTTTTTGATGTCCGAATCTACATTAGGGAGTCGCGTGCACATTTTCACAGCTCTCTCAATGTCTTGCACAGTAAAAATCCCAGATTTCGACACACATAGATTTGTCACAGTCCCTTGGTTAGATCCAGCCCTACCCACTCTTCCAGCTCTCAACAAATAGTCAGAGACGCTGTTTGGGAAGTCGAAATTGATAACATGCTTCACATACTGAGTATCCAGACCTCTGGAGGCAAGATCAGTGCAACACAAAACTGAGATAGTACCTCTCTTAAATTCATAAATCACTTTTGACCTCATTTCAGAATCTAAGCCCTTGTGAAACTTCTCAGAAGGGACGCCATTCTCGTCCAGGAATTTCACCATCCAGTCACAAGTATCAGAGTGGTTACAAAATACCATGACTTGCTTCTTCTGACTGAAATCCTTCTTCACTAGCTCTAAGAGTTCTCCCGACCGGCTGTCATTGCTGACTCTGAGAAACTTTTGCTGGATGTGAGTGGGCACACGGTGAAGGTAGGGAGAACAGATTTTCAATACATCTGCTTGCGTGATTTCATCATTGAACAGCTCATGAATGTTGTTGGGATAGATTGAAGAGGCAAATACCAACCGAGCACCATCAGATGTCATGTTAGTTTTTATCAGCATCCTCGATAATAGGTATTGGGTGCATTCCATGAAACTTTGATCGAGGAGAGTATCAGCTTCGTCAAAAACTAAATAACGAACATTACCGAGAGTGATTTTACCTCTCTTCAAAAGTTTAATCAAAATACCTATTGTAGAAACCAGCAAGTCAACCTTAGTATTTGGAGGGTAAACTAAATGGCGATATTTTGTACCATCTGGAATTAGGACTTTGGCGCTTACACCACAGCTTTGGCCTAGCTTATATGCGACATCGGCTATTTGCTCAGCAAGTTCTCGACCAGGAGTTATGACAATACACTTGGGTGAATCAGGATACACAGGTTCAGTTTCTTTTAATGCGACTATTTTATGCATGATAGGAGCGAGGTATGATATAGTTTTCCCAGACCCCACCTCGGTAGCCATCAATACATGTCTATCGGAGAGAATTCTAGGTATGGCTAGAGTTTGAATTCTTAATGGCTTACCAAAATTGAAATCATTTCGCAAAGAATCCACTATAGCTTGGTTCAAGCCCATTTTGGAAAAGTCATTCGGAAGGTATTCATCATCCACATATTCATGAGGGTCATTTGAAGGTAAAGATGGGTTAGGCTCATAAGGATGAAGCGTAAATTTTTGTCCTGAAGTTTTAGTTTTATACCAATATTCTGATATCAATGGTAATTTGAAACGCTCATTATATAGCTGGCCCAAGTAAAAGTTATAATCTCCCTTAGTACATGAAATAACAGGAATACTTGTATTCCCCCTATACAAAATCTTCATTCGCTTCTTAAGATTGAGTTCTTTCACATGCTCTTTGAACTTTTTATTTTCAACATGTTTCTCTACGTACTTAGGGATCTTAATAACTTTTAGTGGTACAGGTACTACTTGAGAAGAGTAACATCTCATAAGGAAGCATGGTATTTTCGTGGATGAATACATGTTGTAGCTACTATTTCACAGCATCAAAGATTTTTAGACAGATGTTTTCAATAATTTTTTTGAAAGATATCCTAACGAAAGTTCAGAAAAACCCACATTGTTTTTGTTTACACATGATGGCAGCAGACGCACAGTAGAGAAAATCACAGTTAGAAAGTATACACAATTGAATTAATTTAAGAAATTTTCCTCTTCCACACATTTTTTTAGTTTATAAATTACTTAAGAGAACAATAAAGTAATTAAGAACTAAAATATTTAATTACATTGTCTGAAAAGCCTCGGATGCCTTGATCCTTCATTAAATAATGACGATGTAAAAGTTATTAAATCCAAAATGGTGACACATTTTGACAAGCTATTTGTTTATTTTTAAATCTTGTTTTTGTAACTACGGAAACTTAACCAAAAAGGATTTTGTATCAAAGAAACATTTTTGATATGTCTCTAGCTGGTAATATTAAAAAAATAGCAATTTTCTGGTGAAAATTATATGTTCTGATCTCTTTGAAATATTATATTATCCTTACACCCCACCCCTAACCTCTTATCAGTGTGTCAGAACAATTTGCATTTGAATTAGAATTGATTGGTTAAAAAACTTGCCTATCCTCTTCTGAAAGTTTGAGTTTTTTTTATTTTAAATGTGATATCCGTGTTGAATCTAAATTAAATAACTGTTAACAACTCACCATTTGTAGTTCTGCTAATGAAAAATATATTAGTCTTAATAGTTAGTAACTTAAATTTCTATATTTGTACTTATCTGTTGTCACTTTTTTCTTAAACTTTAAATAAGAACACGGAAAACAGAAAATTTATACATAATTTTGAAAACTTCTGACTGATCCAAAAGGTGGCATATAGTCTGAAAATAATTTCACAGGGGGGTAATTTAGAATTTTGGGGATACAGGGTAAATTATGGCTTTCTCTATGGTCAAAAGGAAATTTTCTGATTTTCAGGGGGATATTCCAAATCCACCCCCTTAGGTCCCTGTTATCCAATGACACTTTGTTTTTTCTGAGGTAACCAGGGGTCTGTCCAGACTTTTTGTGAAGGGTCCTGTTTTTGTGAAAATCTACTTGTTGTTTTGTGAATTTGAAGTTAGTGTTAGCATTAAATTAGTTTGTTTCAGCCAGGAGCCTGTTTTTGTGAATTTGTGAAAATAGGATCCCATATTTGTAGTATTATGAAAAATCACATTTTTTTTTTTTTTTTTTTTAAGAGGACAGGACTAGCTCAGAGGGAATGGAAGAAGCGAAACTTTTTGTAAAGTGCACTTTTAAAGGCTAAATTACTTTGTGAAGACCAGGGATTAAAGTTAGAATACTAGCTCTTGCTCTTCTTCCATTTTCCTTTTAAGTGATTTTTTGAATGAAAAAGTTTTTTATGGGAAATAAAATCTTATAACCTTTTCTAATGTCCCAGCAAAAAACCATCTGCAAAATTGGTTCAAAAAATGAAGGATATTGAAACACTTATAGTGTGCAGTTTTCTCTAGAATTTCTGCAGGTTTTTTTTATGACCACTGAAATGTCTTTAGAATGGTTTCAAAATTGCTGTAGAAAAACTGCAGACTTGCATACTGAGAGGCTTCAAAATCCTATTGCTACAAAATAACTGCTGACTTATTTAAGAAATTGTACTTCATTCACAACTAGCGCTTTCGGCGCTAAACCCGGCGTTGCCTGGGCACAGTATAACATGTATGTACCTGTAAGCATTTAAAATTTAACGTCCTTTACTGGTTGGGAAATTTGTGCAGGCGAAGCCTGCACAACACACCTGACGAAATCTAAATTTCCCTCTGCCCCCTCTCGTGATTGGCACTGCAGGCAAACCCATAAAAGTAATTACTTAAGAAACTAACTGCAATAACTTGCTAGTGGAAGAAATGCACAAACAAATGCAAGCCTGAAGTACTTGGACTCCAAGAATTAAATGAAACTATTTTTATTTGAAGAATAAAAACAAAAATCAGTAAGAGTATGAAAAGTGTACAAATAAATGTACAAACAATACTGAAACAAAAGTAAGCCTGGGCTGCCTCAAAAACAAAACAGTTCCAGTTGTTATCTGTCCCGTTAAATATTGCCAAGCTGTTTTCAACTAAAATTCAAGTACAGTGACAGTGGTATCAAACCACGTATACTAACTCAATAATACCAAAAATCAGTCATCGTAAAATGCGACCTTCGGTGCAGTAACTAAAATTCAAATACGGTGACAGTGGTATCGAACCACGTAAACAAAGACACTAATATGAAACATCAGTAATCGTAAAAATACAGCCTTCAGTTCACTAACTAAAATCCACAACTACAGTGACGGTGGTATCTAACCATGTAAACAAAGTTCAGTGAAGCTGGTATCTAACCATGAACACAAACAACAGTTACATCAAAGAATAAAGAAAATCAGGAAGTGTGTAAAAAGCCACTAATGTAATATGTAATAACTTAAATTATGTAACTAAACATAAACAATTATCAAACAAAAACAAAAGTAAGACTGAACTACTTCAAAAACAATAGCAAGTATGTTGAATTTGAAAGTGTGGTAGAAATGCCCAACTGTATTGAAACAAAAATAAACAGCTATATAGACTTCTTAAGTGTTAAAAATGCACACACAAAAGTGTAAGAGTAAAGTACTAAGATTGAAAGAATAAACTGAAAATCAGTAACAGTATTGCACAAAGATACAAAGAAGCACCGACGAACATCATTTAATACAACTCATATTGCTGTCCGATGACCACCGTGAGCAAACATAACAAATGAGCTGGCGTTAAATATAATAAGGATATCTATATACGATAAATGGAACAAAGCTAATCAAGTAGTAAGAAGCACTCAAAAAATAAACACAACGTTTGCCACAGCGAAGAGCGAAGCAAACCGGATGTAAACAACAGCCATATGGCTTAAAGGCAGGATTACTCCTAACCAATTTAACATAAGGAAATTCTGAGAGGACAAATCTTTCAAGGAACAACCAATCGGGGAGTAGGAAAGAGATCTTTAGACCAATCAAATGCTCAAATGATCGATCACCACCGTATTTCACCATTTCCGGATTTTCTGTTTTACATATTAAGATTTTTGCAGATGTTTATTTGTTGGGATGTGTCCAAGGTTGAGAACATTTGATTCAGCAGTTTTCTTTTTATGGCCTTCCCAAAGTGTAAGTTTAATTTAACTACTCTGTAAAATGATTATGGATCCTACAGGGTAGTTCAATTTCATTTCCAATGAAATATGAGACAGTTTTATTGCTATTGGAATTTATGGTACTTAGGTACATATTATCCCGTCGACCGTTCAGCGGCGCAGCTATAGACCAGTCAATGGGCTTTTGATAACATTTTCAAATTCAGCAGGACGGTCTACGGGATACCAAATATGTAAGAACCAAATTTATTTACACAACACTTTTTCAGATTCTTTGCTAACTGATTTGCACTTTGAACATCTTGAAGAATTTCCATCTTATAAATCCTCTATCAAGTGCTTTGGAAAACCTATCATTCCAGCTTTGGTATTAATCACTTTCTATGTTTCTTGATTATTTATTTTAAAAAGATAATACCACTCAAGAAGGTTTTTAAAGTTTACTCTTGGCATTCCCTTTTACTCTGTGCTCTGTGTATATTTTCTAACCACCTCTCATAACAACAGAAGGGTGTTTGCTCCTGAGAGGTTTTGTATATAATTAAAGCATTAAAATTTTGGTACAATTCCGTTAGAAAGTATATTACTAAGTATCGCCAATATCCAAATAGCTAAATATATCCAAATATCAACAAACTTTTCTGACTTTTATTAATAAACTGCATAGTTATTGATCTAATTAAACATTTTAATTCAGGAGTTTGAAATTATTTATGAAAATTTCTACTTTTTGTTGTCTAAAAGAACCGGGCGATATTTAGCGAGGACTCTAACGGAATTGAACCAAATTTTTTATGGCAAGAGTATCATCCCAATTACAAGCTAATGTTTTAAAGCATTCTCCTTAATAGAAATTAATTTTGCCTTAGGCATGATACTTTTATGTTTAAGCTGTCCATAAATTTAATTTTTTTGCTAATTAACTTATGTTTTGTGTGTATATATAAATTTTTAGCTCACGTTTCTTAGTTTTCCTTTGTAATTATTTTATTGAGCTGTCACAGAAAGAAAGGAATGAAATTTCTGTGCTGAAAGAAGCTGCTGTTAGAAGAGAATGTGAAATTTCAAGACTAAGAAAAGTTAGAAATGCCTATTATAAAATTCAGGTCTGTATTAATTTCTATGGCATCGTTTCATCTGCTGTTAGAGTATGATAGATTTAATATTTCTAATTAAAACTGGCTAAAAATTAGTAATATTTGTTATTTAAATTTGTAGCTATTAAATTTTTGTTTTTAATTGTTATTTTTTAAGTTTTTTCTACCTTGATTCTTGACAAGGCTTTCCCTTTTAACAAGTGTAGAATTTGACTTATGCAGAAAACACTTTTAGCCCCGATCTTTTAAGAATACTGCTACCTCTATCAAGGTTATGCGCCTAACAGTTAGGCACAATTGTAAGCAGTTAGGCCCTAACTGATTACTTAGTTAGAGAATTATTTTTATTATGCATACTTGATAGAAGTTTCACTTTCCCTTGGCTTTTAAAAGTAGTTTCATATAAATCAGAGTTCAAAATACCAAAACCCAGAAATTTGTTGGATTAAATTTTCAGCATTTATAATTTTATCCGCTATGTTAAGATTGTTAAAGCTATATAGACTTTTCTACATATTTTTTAAACTTTATCGGACATTATCACTTTCCCCCTTTAACTTATCAATCACTCTATTGTGATGTCAAGCAAGTGCCTAAACAAGTAGGATGTGTTGCAATGTTAATCATATGAATTAATTTCTAATGTACCTATATGTGATGATGTAATAAGTTTAAATGTAACATGGTCACTGAAGGTACTGAATCTTTAATTTTCATTCTTAAACTTGTTTCAACCATTTTCTGGAGGAAAGTCATGAAAGATTTGCAACCCCAATGATTGCTGTAGGTTGTGTTAACGAGAGAGTCATATTTCTCAAACTGGATTTAGTATTTTAAAGTCAAAAAGCCTTGTTGACTTTTTGTTCATGAAATTTAGAAGTCTTTGGTTTTATGTTTTTTAACTAATATCATTGCCTTTTTGCAATAATCTTTGTATTTTCATTTACAGGGTGACGTTTGTGATGATCAAAATGGATCTCTTCAAAATGCTGAACCTGTGCTACCAGGAATGTGTGCCTTGAGTGTAAATTGCATTCACTCAAACTCCACAGATAATTCATCTTTTTCTGATGAAATGCATGTATCTACAAGTAAGATTCCATCACCTGGTATCTGCAGCACTGTGCACAAGGGAGTTATTGTTTGTCCAAATGAAATGCCGGCCAGGAATGAGTATGACTTGCCATCCAAATATCCATCCAACCAGACATTCGGCCATCAGTTTTCTAGTTCTGACTGCCATTTGTGCCAGATTGATTCCAAACAAGGTTTATGCCACACCAGTGTAAATAATGAGTATGACAACTACACTGAGCAAATGTCTTGTGTGTCCGATGAGGAAGAAGATCAAGATTCAATAGTGGATGATACCGATTTTGAGTCTTTACCAACTGTTGTTAGTGCTAAGAAACTGAATATGCAGGATACAGATGATGAAAGCAATGTAACGTGCCTGACTCAAAGCACTGACTTGGATAAGTACATGGACTGTTCGATTGAATACTCGAGTCCTGATGACCTGACTGCCGTTGCTAATTCTCAAATGTCAAGTCAAATAACACTGTCCTGCAGGTCTGATGATGCCAGCTCTGAAACACTCGTCAATACTGAAAGTGAATTGACTCCATGTGCATCAGCAATGGCAGAATTGAATGGGTGTCTTGAGGACAACCAAAAAGACATTCAGCCATCACCTCTCTGCTCGGTCACTGCAGTTACAAGTACTCATGATAGGGCCTGTTCTGTCGATAGCTATTTGGATACTCTCAAAACTGGCACTCGCCCTCAAACGTTGCTGATGAAGAAATCTCAAAGCGAGCCGTCCCATTCAGACGTTCTCCGGAAAACTGCGTCTGTCCAAGAAATTCTGCCCCATTCGAAGGAATGCCTTGATGACGGAAGTGGGGATTCCATGATTAAAAATAAAGTGAATGAGTATGGAGGTAAATCTGAAAATAAGGTGCGCAGAAAAAACCATGTCAGGTCTAATTCTTACACTTTGGACTCCCCTTCATCAGCTCTGATATCTGCTCATGCAAACTGCGGCTGCAACTTGCAAGATGCTGGTAACAAGACCCCGCACTCTTGCACTCCCGATAAAATGAGCAAATCCTCATTGAATCTTGCATTTAAGAAGGAGAAAGTTAATGTAGTTTTGCCTCCAACTCCTGATAGGGATAAGATGTTCCCCTTTTTGAATTCAGGTCCTTTTTGCTCTCAAACTTCAGACTCTGACATTAAATCCTCAACTGTGGAATCAAATGATACATCAGAAAACTCCTTCTTGGATTCCAGCCTAGAGAGCAAAGAGTCAAGTGGGTCTTTAAAACACAAGTCAAAGGAAGATTTTGAGTTTTCTGTTGAAGAATTGAGTCCTGTGGTTGAATGCTCTGAGAAAGTTATGAGTACTGAGTTGGAGGAAAGCCACCAGAGTAATTTTAGTTCAAGTATTGATGAAGTCCAATCAAAAGAAAAGAACACTGTTGTAGTATCTGATCCAAGTTTAACTCTCAGTGAAGTAAAAGATTTATCTCCAAATGAATCAGTATTAGATTCTAATAAACAAGTTTTAGAAATGTGGGTATATTTTGTTTTATACTACTATTTTTAAATATTATTATATGGATTTATTAACTGGATTGATATGTGTAAGAGATTGTTTATCCATAAAAATAATAATTAATTGTCACTCTTAGCTAAGTTTTTTTTTTGTTTGGCTTGTACATAACGTTTTGAGGAAAGAAATTTCATAGAAAGTTAATTTAAAAGAGTTCGATATGCTTTGAAAAAAGGTGTTTTTAATAATAACTCATTAATTCACATCTTATTTTAGGTCTTCAATTACTAAAAATGCTGATAAAACTGAAGGTATTCAACTAATTCTAAGTCAGATTTTTCATGACATTGAAGAAAGTCAAAAAATGCGAGTAAGTCAGTTACTTGAAGAACAAAATAAACAATGGTTGCAGCTACAAGAAGAATTCAAAGAACAAGAGCGACAACTATGTGCCAAACTTAATTTAGTCAACATTCCATCTGGTATGTAAAATTATTACAAATAGAATTTCCAAAAATTAGAGTGAAATTTATAATTACCTATGTTTTGTAAAAGAATTAAAGTAGGATTAGCATGTTAAACACAAGGAACACAAATTTTTACCTTCCTAATTTATAAACTTACCTGTTCAGCTAATTTAAAAAAAAAATTGAAATTACTTTAAATTTTAAAAATTTGTCTTCACAAAAATTTGCGATAATTACGATTGTTTATTTCCTTTAAAAATTATAGTTGTATGGTAAAATATTCAAAACTAATTTGCTTTTAAAAATATTTGCAAACATTGTTTTGTTAGCATCAAAGTCAAAGTGTGAAAAATCAAACATCTAAGTGTAACAAGTAAAAACTTATTTTTAAACTAAATTTACTTCACAACTCTTATGTTACATTTGATTCTATCAAATTTTTAGGTTTTCCATTGGACAACTCCAAAGGATATTTAGAAGGGAACAGAGCTAAAGAAGATATTCCTTCTCAACTTAACATTCGTCCAAGTGTTACTACTTTGAGCTTGAATGATACTTCCTCCAAAGAATCTCATCAGAATTCAGGTATAAAAAATGCAAACAACTATACAGAAAAGACCTTTTCAGAAGTCTCTGACCAAAGCAATAATATTCAAGAAACTTTTTCATCCGATACTTTATTAACTAGTAGCAGTGGAGCTTTACACTCTTCTGCTTCAACCCGTGATTCTGAATTCCTTCCATCTAACAGTCTTTTGAACAAAACCAGTGATACGAAAAGTGATGGGACAAATAACTCATTTGAAAATGGCAAAAAATCTGTTCTGAATCTTGAAAATTTGTCAAATCAGAGTTCCATGATCAGTGAAGATGCAGAAACCAATTTATCTGTTGATGGTGTTGGGTCTAATTTTTCCCAGTTACCTGTGACAGGTACCAATGAATCTGAAACATCAACAACGAATGCATCTCTCTCTAGAAAAACTGAAGTACCTTCTAGCTTGTCTCTCACCCATGATAATGATTTCCCATTTTCCAGTACTGAAAGCTTGAAAGTCAACTATGATTATCAGAATATTTTGCTACAGTCTTCGAACGATCTTCCCAGTTTGACCAAGTTTTACCCGCTTCCAGTTTCTGGTGTGGGTTTCGTGTCCACTCCTTCCACCCCAAAAAGGTCCGTTTTAACCTGCAATATGGGCTCTTGCCAAACAAAGGGCGACCTGCCACAGCAGTTCTGTGGCAAGGGAGATCTGTGTGTCCTCAGTCCAATGAGCCCTTGCATCTGTGTTGCCGTTCACGAGCAGGAGTTTAATGCCGAATGCCCAAACTGCCATGCTTGCATGAACTGTGATACAAACTGCATAAAGCACGTGAATTACTCCGAAGGAGATTTTCAGGAAATAAACGGCTACACCAGCTGGGAAGATCCAAACTCAAGTAATTGTGATATGTCCGATGGTAAATCCAGTCCTCTCATTTCTGGATCTACATCGGGAAAACAAGGTCATATAACTCAAGGAAGTGTTAATGGTGATACCCTCAACGACCATTTTGTTAACACTCAAGACTGTGATGATGAAAAGTGCTTATTGAAGGAGAACATTGACTTTAACCAGATGTCCTTGATCCAGAAGGCTGTTACTGAGCACAAAAAGTTCATGGAAAAGAATGGTAATGCACTTAATAAACATATTACCAGGAAAGTTGCTTCTGTGAAACAAGCAAGTAAGACCCATCCAACTTCTAGTTCACTGTATAGCGTTAGCAAGGATGTAGCTAAACCCAAGCATTTAGTCACCTCTAGAGAACCGAAAAAAGGAGATAGAAATTCTCCTCTGAGCCAAAAGAATAGAAAAACCAATGATGTATCTTTGATTTCAAAGGCTGATGCGTTGAAAAAATTGGTGTTTCCTTCAGTTAGCGGCCTTAAACGTAGACACAGTAGGGAAGTTCTAGAAACAGTAAGTATTTAATTTTCTTATTAAGAGGGATATCATTGGCTAGATACTTTTTTCTGTGACTTTTAAAAGTGAAAGATTTTACAAACTTTTTAAATTTTAAGCTTGTATCTAAGTGCTGATTTGTCTATATACTAACAGACATTTAAAGCAGAAGATAGTTTTATCAAAACAAAGACAGGATTTAAATTTTAAACTGAATTAGATCTATTGATATAATTAATGATATTAAGTTAAAAACCCAAACTCCGAAAAGTAACTTTAATCTCAATTATGTTAATTAAAATGTGTGTTTTAAATTATTTTGCGAAAATATAAATTTATTTTCAGCTGAAAGATCCTTCTATCCAGAAAAAACTAGAAAGACTTCCAGCCATGGTTAAAGGATATTTGACTAGGCGGTTGTTAAACTCAGAAAGAGTTCAGGATTTGGTTAAAACTTTGAAGGTGAATATTTTAATTTCATAAATAGTAGTTTTAAGTTTTTGTTATTCAATTTGTAATTCAATTATGCAACTTCCTCTTTGCCTTAGGATACTGTGTTGATTATTGGAAAATTGAGTGAAGAACTGACTTCAAAAGCCAATCCTGTATCTGAGCAGGATGTTGATTTTCACAGGCAACTGATTGTTCAGGTATTTAAAAAAATTAACATTTATACCTATGAAATTTAAAATTTTGACATACTTCTAAACAAACCTATATTTCTGTATGTTTAAATAAACTAATGATATAGAAAAATTTCAAATAACTGATCTTAAAATGTTTTAACTTTATTAGATAACATGTGTTAACTTATGTAACCCTTTATCTAAATCTATGAAGAGAGCTTTCAGTATGTAAGTTATCATTCAGGGTTTGGACCAGAAGTGTAGCCAGAGGTGGGGATCCCCCCACCCCTGAAAATTTCTTTTTTTTTTTTGCCAGTAGAAATGGATTAATTATACAGCATATCCCCATATTCCAAAATTCTAAGCTGAAATTTTTTCTGGCCACACCACTGGTTTAGAATATATCAAAACCATGGGTTTAGAAATATTTAAAAAACAACAACTTTAAACATATCTTTTTAACTATTTTCTATATATGTTTTGAAAACTTTAGTTCTGATATTAATTTTATGCTCCTCAGCTCATGACAACATTTAGAAATGTGTATGACATCTTTTGCACATACAGCATAAAAGAACAAATGAAAATAATATCTGAATCTCGCAATATCCGACTGAAGAAAAAATCTGAAGAGAACAATGCCAATGTTGTTTCCCCTGCTGTAAGTATGAATTTTGTGCTTTTGGTTTATGTTTGTCTTTTATGCATGATAAAAATTTGTTTGCAACTTCACTAATTTACTTTGTTGAATATGTTTTTCTAAAGGCACTGATGGTATATAGATGTCATTCTCAATAAATAGAAGTTGTAAACTTCTACATAAATAACATGTGATGAATAAACATGTGATATAATAATAATAAAACAATAAACATGTGATGAATACCTGTGTGTCAGTTAAACCTTTTTGAAAACCTTTTTGTAAAGCTAATGTCTAAATTCTGCATTGCTAAAAAGGTTAGATATTAGACGAACAAAACAAAGCCTTTTAGAAAGTTTCTCAAAATTATGTAATAAATAAAAAAATAAGTATAAATGTATTTTTAATAGAAAGGAAAAAAAAACATTTTAGGCAGGAAAAATTTATTTGAAATTTACTTTGAATACTCTCCTTTTTTAAGTCTTTGCCGAACACTTAGTTTCTGTTTGATTGTGCTCACAACACATTGCTTTTCTAATTTGTAACTATTTTTATCAGGCTATCAGAATTTTTTAACTTCTTAATCCTAACTTGGTTAACTGTATAAAACTACTCTCTGCATCTTTAATTTTGGAAGGAAACTAGTAATAAACTTAATCTATATCTGTATAGAAAAAAAAATATATTTTTCTTAATGAAGTTGCAAGCTTGATTTGAAAATAAATGCACTTTTTTCTCTTTCCTTAGGTTTCTGAAACATCAAATTCTTCCCTTCCTACTAAAAATCCCAAAATATCTGCTGCTACTGTGAAAAGTTTAGAAAGGAAAAGAAGGTAAATATTTCTTAATTAGAGGATATTGTTTTTTACCTAAACTTGTTATCTACATAGTTTTATTTCAGTGTTTCTGAGTACTCATGATGAGGGGATATTTTAAAAGTTTACGATGCAAAGTCAGTTAGTTCTGTCAATAATTCTTAATTAAATTCTTTGAATAGAAATAAATGCTAATAATTAACTTTTTATAATATTTCAAACTCTGTTGAGAAGATATCATTGAAATAAATATCCTAATTGTGAAAAAATTAAGACTGACTGTTATATACATAATGTTTTTTATACTCAATTATTAATTATATTAATATTTTTATTTACCAAATTTCTTAATGTTTTCTATTGGTTCTGTAATCCTTTTTCTTTCAGATCTAGTATAGATAATAGAACTTACACAATTGAAGATTTCAAAGGCTGTAGACCTAGGTACTAAAACTAATTAACTCTTTTGTTTTATTTTCAGGTTTTTATTTAATTACGTTGAATTGCATCTTCATACGTTTTAGGCTTCATAATTATTGAATTTTCTGAATTGATTATATTTTTTTTTTCAGAATTTGTACCAAAGCCCGAATGCCTTCCCCCTCCTGTGTTTACAGATCTGCCATGGATTTAAATCTCAAGAATAAGTCTAGTAAGTTTCAATTTGTCAATGGCATAAGTCTAGTGAGTTTTAATTGGCTTCTTTTTGAAAAAAAAAAATACTGCTATTTAGGCATTTAAAGTATATTTATTTAATTTGTATGTTTCTAATACAAACAAAATAAATTTCCTCACCAAGTTCTATATAACTACAGTGAAACCTATCTGTAAAAATGTTTCCTTATGGTCCCAGCAAGGTCAAAGCCAGAAATGGCAAAATGTTCTCAAGAATAGCCTGCCTATAACAATATTTTTTCTAAGTCCTTACAGTATCAGTATCAATACATATAGGTTTCTTTGTATGCAATTAATGAACCTCTTGATGTATAAATTATTATGTTTGAAAATAATTGGGTAAGTTTATAACACCTAGGCTAAAGTATTACATATGTTTTCTAACATTGTAATTCTAAACATTAACCCTTAACTGCTGTCATACGTCTCACAGACCTCTATCATTTTTAATGGGTCGTTTTCACCCCTAAAAAACATAATAAAGGTCCTTGTCTTTATCAGTACCTTCCTAGAGTTGCTAACAAAAGACACATTCCAAGAATTGTTTTTATCACCTCAACCATTGTGTTTAATACAATATTCGCATTTCCCACATCCCTTTACAGTAGAGAATTTTGTCAGTGTGCTTAAAAGGGCTACTTATATTAATATTAAAAGACAATATTGATAGTTGGTTATATATAGAGTATTTGGACAGTGGTGTAATGTGTGAGTATTTCATATGGACCCTAGATCTTTTCTTGAACTGTAATGTACAATGTAAAATGTATTTCACATTATAAACTGAACTTTCAAAATGCATAAATAATAGTTATTTAGAAAACCTTTCACATAAATATATTATAGTAATCAACTTAAAGGCTTTTTAGTGAGTGAGGTCTGAGAGACCTCTCCACACTCATTACACGACAGTTTTTAACTTAGCAGTTAAGTATTAAAACATGAATTCTATAGGTAAAAAATTATTTAACCACCATTGTTCTTAAACTTCTAGATTATAAAAAGCAACTAAATTATTGCAATTTTTAAATGAAATGGCTGGAGTTTTTAAAATTTAGGGGGGAAACAGTCAGTAGCATTGTAGGAGAAATCTTTGATTTTGAAAATCTTTTTGTAAATTTGTTTATTTTATATCATTCATTTAATTTTTGAAAAATTTCTTGGAAGTTAATGCAATGTATGTTTATTGCAGAAAGTGTGAAGACTCCACACTGGAAATGAAGGATCAAATATACTGTGCCTTTGTTTGAAATATTTTATTCATAACACCCCTTTCCTAAATATGTTGGATGTCTCAATATTTTATTACAATGTATATGTATAGTTTATAAATATCATATTCTTTATCACTTTTGTTTGCGCTGTTACATTCTGTGTTGAAAAATAAATTTATATTTGTATCACTCTTATAAATTGTTGTTTTATTGATTATTTATGCAATTTGTGGAAGACATTTGTGGTCTGTATACTGTAGGTATCAAGAGGCAGAGGGAGAAATACAGGGTCATAAAGTTTACTGGATTTAACTGTTGATATACTGACTTAAGCCTTACAATAGAAAGTATATGTGACCAAAAGCATCCTTACTAAACCTAAGTATAGAGAAGAGTTTTTAATAGTGGAATGAATGTAGGGGGGGAGGTGTATTCCCCAAGAATACTATTTGTTTTCTTTCCTTGCTAAAGATTTTTTTGTAAATTCAAAACGCTGGCCACTGTGAGAGGATTGCCTGGTCAGTCTTATGAGTATCATTAGATGAATGAGGTAAAATCAATACATGCCTTCAAAAGCTGGTCCCACAAAAAGGTTTCTTTGTACTTGTTTTTGAATAAATCTTTGGTTCTTTTAATTACACAATAGTTAAATTTCTAAAGTTTTATTTTGTAATAAATTCATAATCGATATTCAAATGTCCTTTTCAGATCCAATTTTCAGAAAAAAAAATTATTTTAAAGATGATTATGTCAACTTTATTTAAGTCATGAAATTGATTGGGACCCAACAAATAGGTTCTCAATCAGATCCTGAAATTCTCAAGAAAACAGATAGCTTGATCTGAGACATTGTTTACACCAGTGCTAATACTTAGATAATTCAAAACTGAAAAGAGCATAAAAAAGTTTGAATCATCCAAAACTCTAAATTAAAAAGTGACATATTAATGTTTTCAATTTTGAATGTACCAAGAGAAATCTCCCAATTGTCCACAATTTTGAATTGGGGATGTTCGAGTTTTTCAGGTCCACACTGTTATGCAAACCAAGACTACTTATATAAATAAAATCTAGAAGAAATATATCTTGACATCAAAAACCATACCATTGTTATATGCATATTTATACCAAGACCCACAGTAACAAATCCAGGACTTTTGTGCCGAGGGAAAACACTTCTATTGCCAAGGCTTTTTTTTTTAATTCTAAAAGGATTAACTAAGTTGTTCTAAAAATAATTCCATAAATTCCTTACTATTGCTTTTTTTGAGTGAAATAATTTCTACTTTAACAATTTTGACTTTCTGAACTAGAGATGTGTTATACCCTAACATTCCATTCTTCAGATTTATAAATTGTGCTTGATAGTAGGGGAGCCCAGAGTGTTTTTGGGTAGTAACTCGAGGGGGGATACCTTGCATGCTTTTGAGTAACTCCACCAAATATAAGCTCTCTATGTTGGTGGGTAAGTTTAGAACAGCCCGTCAGATTTGTAAAAAAAAATAGTTAAATGGACATACTCGAGCGCGTCAGATAATGATAAGGTAGGTTAGTTACCAGCTAAAAAGTGTACATTTTCTAAAATCTGCCGATTTGAGCGGTGGATAAGGAAGCGGGAGAGTTACAAAGTTGCAAAGTAAAGCCAAGACCGGTAAGACGCTATCGCTCTTTTTGAGAAAAATGTACGAAACAAAATGTTTATAGACTAGTAGCCAGGATACTAGGCTCAACTAGTTGTAAACTGTCTTGGTAGCCAATCTGACGCGCTCGAGTATGTCAATGAAACTAGTTTTCTTTCAAATTTTGACGGGCTGTTCTAAACAAACCCACCAACATGGAGAGCTTATATTTGGTGGAGTTACTCAAAAGCATGCAAGGTATCTCCCCTATGATTATCTGACGCGCTCGAGTAAATCCACATTTAGCATCATGGGCTCCCCTACTATGAATAATCAGTGGTGTAACTAGAGTTGACTAATGGGGGGTGTTACTCCGACCAGTCAACCACTCCAACATATTACTCCATTTAAAAAAATTCTCATAATGTAGGTACGTATATAATAATTTTTTTTTTTTGCAAAACCTCCGATGGGAAAACTTCATCTAAGAGGCTTAACTTTCAAGGGAAAAACACAGTATAACAGACGTAAAAATATTAGAGGGGGGTTTGGGGGTTCTCCCCCAGAAATTTTTAAAAATTTGTCTCTCAATGTTTAAATTCATTTTGAGGCCCTTTGGGTTAGTTCCTAAAAGAACAGTTTCCTTGTGAACCACCTGCTTTTTCCGATACCTGTGATCACCTCAGCGGCGATTGGGTGGAAATAGTTGGGGGTGGACTGGTGGATAGCAAGTGGACCTTCCTTGTAAAGAGAAATTTTTTCAGTTTTTCATGTTTTAGAAACCGATGATGTAATGGGGGGTTACATCCCCTCGTTACGCCTATGAATGTCCTTAAACCTTATGTAGCCTTTTAGAAATCGTAAAGTAGGGTTTGCTTCCTTATTAACTTGATACGTGAAAAATTGTTGGTGATACAGAGTTGCACGTCCAAAACGGGGGTCTGGGGGTCCCCCAGAAAAATTTTGAAATTTGACCCTTAAAAACAGGGGTTTTACTCGTTTTTGAGCTGATTTTCAATGGGGGGGGTTACATCCCCAATAACCCCCCCCTCGTTACGTCTATGTGAATAATAATAATACATAATCATTTGTCTTGGAACTGGTTAAATTCTATCCCTTCACATTCCTGTCATGGGAAATCCTTGAGTAAGGATTTCCCTCTCAGTCTAGGAATTTTCATCTATACATACAGTGATCCAATATAGAAAAACTATACAGTACAGAATGCAGTTATCAGTCCAAAAGTTTCGCTAAAGGGTTTCACAATACGTGTAGACTTTTAACTAGCGTTTTTTTCGATTGATACTTTTCTTGTCATATTAGCTTCATTCATTGCTCCTTACTTCAGAATGAAAGAGAAAGAAAATGAGAAGCAAATGGCGAGAGGGGGAGAGTGACATAGAGAAAAGAGAAACCACATATTTCAACTACTAAAAATATTCTAATGAAAAGAGTTGTCTGTCCCCTTAAAAATTAAAAACCCACTGTGTTATAACTTCTACAGCACCTTCATGACCCCAAAGTAGCCACCTTTCTCTATCAAAACAAATTTTAATCCACCCATTGTATTCAAAACACACCAGACTGACCAAAAGGATCAACCTCTTCACCCACAACATCGCTCCCGTTGTGTTCGGAACGATGTTTTTGTGCTCATCCCATTGTCCGGCGAACAACACATCGGCCACTTATCGGCAGGCTCTCATCTCATGTCTGCCGATTGTTACTAGCAATCCGTCCATCGCGCGCAGGATTCCTCTTGATCTATCTTCTGAGTTTCATCCATGGAGGTAGTATGAACTAGAACTCGCATGGGCTGCAATCCCATGTGGCTAATAAAGACGGTGTCAAAAAGAAAGCTGTAGTGAGAGGGGTCTCGTAGACCGAAGGAGGAGGAAATTTTTTTCCCCCTACAGGTTATGATCATGCATTTTCCCTTCTATACTCCACTTAACTACTCAAGGGCTCCGTAAACATATTCGTTGCTCTTGATTTTTTTCTCTTGAAAAATGTTTTTTTGTTGAATTATTTAACACTTAAGGAACCGGTCCTTTTGAAAAACGATTAGATAAGACATATATAGACAATTCTGCTATCAGAGAGAGAGTCATATTTTTAAAGGAAATATTCTTCTTTAAAATTTGATTTTTAAAAAAAACTTGCGATAATTTCAAAGCACCGCAAAATCAGTTGAAATATTATTAAAAGGGTGTTTTTTTTTCCATTTCTATTTTCAACGTTTAACATAAAACAAACCATTTTTAATATTTTATCTAAATTATTTCCGACTCTTTTCACCAGCATTTATGGAAGAAAATCTTTCCCTTTTAATATGATATTAAATTAGGAGATGAATTCTAGGGTGGGAAAAGAAAGGGTTTTAAGAAAGTTTTTTAGAAAGGGTTTTAGTGTTTTGCAAATGATATCTAATTTTTCCTGAGCAACCTTTCATGCAATAGAAAATGGACTAATTTGTGACCAGTTGTTACTTATACTAGGACTCAAATGCAGCATAACTTCGTAATCGACGGGACTCGAAGAAAATTTTGGGATAACAAGGGAATATAAAAAATACTTAATTTCAATGGGGGGTTATATTTTTCGAGATATTAAAGATAACGAGGTTATTATGCATTAAATTAGGTAAAAACAAGTCCAAAAAATCTCACATATTCCATGCAGTCAACATTAATACAAAATTCAAGTAAAGGAAACAATTCCAGGTAGGATAGATAGACTGACACGGTTACTCCACGAAGGCTTCATGCGTCCTCTCTGTTCTTCCACCTCTATAAGATCCATCATATGGGATGCAGCGCTATGGTTCACGATTTCGAAATAAAGCCTAATCCCCTTGAAACACGCCGGTTCATCGGCCCGAGGGAGCCTCTCCATCGAGCCATAGAGAGAAGTCGATCGGGGGAGTTCTTTTGAAGGAGGGAAATTAGCATAAAAAGGAGACAAATCGCATCGCATGCTGCGGGATCTCTCGTTTGAAATAGTTTCGGCACGCGCGCTGAAAAAAGGGTTCCCGTATTTGGCTGGTTATCCCTCCTTTTTGTAGGTACAGTCGACTCTTCTTGATCACTTTGGTCGAAGAGAAGAATGATAACAATATACGATTGATAATAATAAGCTATTTGGTACTAGAAAGTTTCAAACAGTGTAACTTGAGTGTTAGCTTTAAAATCACAACTATTTAGTCTCAATTGAAGTATTTAAAACGATTACCTAGTATGTTTTTGCAACTTTTATATTGTTAAAGAAAAATACGAGAGTGGAACATATTAAAACTAATAAATTAATGACTAATTTTCTATGATTATGTATTAAAATTGGCCTACAAACGGGAAATAGAGGAACTTTTTAGGGGATTTTTCCAGATTTTGATTACATTTAGCGATATATCGATCACATAAAACGATGACATTTGCTTTAATTTAAACAGGAGTAATCGGTACTGGTCAATTTTGATAACATTATCCGATTGATGACATTAACCGTGATCACAATAAACGGAGTTTACTACTACTGTGATTGTTAAGTTGGTGAGAAATGTATTTTCAGGGAGACGGAGATTTTGTGAAGGTTCTCCCACCGTTTACGTTTGTAGATGTTTTTTTTATCCTCCCTTTCTTCTCTTTCACCTTTGGAATAAGAGAGGAAGGGTTGAAAGAGAGATGAAAGGATGTTGAATGGAAATAAAGAGAGATTAAAGATTGAGTGAGAAAAGAGACTGAAATTGCGAGAGAGGGAATATGAATAATTAAAAGAAAGGATGAATAGACATTAAAAAGGAGATAAATGTTTTTTCGAAATAGCATTCCGCTGTTTTATTCATATAAAAATATTCTCGCTTGCTTCCTTACACCCTTACTTTGCAATAAGATGGTGCGAAAAAGGAATAGGAATATTTAAAAAATCTCAATATTTTTAGGTTTTAATAAAGAGAGAGTATTCTATGTGAATATTTTTTATCAAATCTACGTGAATATTTTTATCTAAGGAGAGAGAGAAAAATAACACAGTTATAATAAACAATAATCAATGTAAGCAATTGAAAATTCTATTCAAAAGAACTGTAAATTAACTGTACCTACTGTAATTATTTAGTTTAATATATAGTTAAATTTCAACGGAAATTAAGAATAAAAAATCATAATTAATGCAATAGTTATGCATAAAAACAAATGTGAATGTATTTTTAGTGTTGAGAAAAGAACTTTCGCCTCCATTGTTTATACAGAAATGAACTGGTAATAATAGAGAAAGTCAAACAGCGCAGAATGTTTAATAAAGACATAAAAGGTGGAGAACTATGAAGGAAACCCACTTTCGATAGATAGATTTAGATTTCTATTTGGCAAAGTGGGAAACAATTGTTTTATCAATTTCTCCCAGAGAAGTGTACAAAGAAGACACAAGTGAATAAACTTCTCAGGAAAATTCAATTGCGATTGGATTAAGAGCCAAGAACCCATACGAAAGAGCTCCCGAGCTTTCTTCACAACTTCCCATGATTTTGTTGAAAAACTGCACGCGCGCAACGCAGATCTGGCAACCATTCTTGTCAACCCATTCATGCGGTGTTTGCCGAAAAAATAAAAGCATTTTGCGTAGCGCCATAGCGAGCGCATTAAAATAAAGAAAAAAGGAAGTCACATCCCCAGAACAATGGCTCTTTACCGTGAGCGACAGACATAACCATCGGGGGAATAATTTTCAGAGTTTTCCAAGTGTAGTAGGAAGTAAAAAGCGACAGTTTTATTCGGACAAAATCGTCTGCAACTTTGAAAAGAAGCGAAGTGATTCTCTTCCTGTGTTTTTTTTTCATCCAGCTGATCAATGGTAATTATTTCTTGTTCTTTATTTTAATTATTAAATTAAAGTCATTTCAAGTTGTTTTTAAAGTGCTTTAATGCAAAAAAATATCGAGTTTAACAAAGTTAACTAAAGCAAAATTTTAGTGTTGTAGATTTTAAAGTTTACATTCTGAAGTAGAGTTTTATAATCTTTTTACGGACCTACGCTGATATTAACGTACCTATTTCTAAAATTGATATTTTAATAGTAGTGACACTGAAATTTTATTGAAAGGGATTTATTATCTCAACCAAAATCAAAGTATTCTCAATTTATATTTTTTAGACATCAATCTTGTAACAATGTAACTCATTATTAAGGTATTCCCCTTCTCCAACTTATTAAATCACTTTGAATTGAATATTTTAATTGGAGGAATAAAATGGTAATCAAACTGTGATAAAGGGTAATTCAATAAAGTAATAACAGTTTCATGACTCTTTGCTTTTTAAAAGAATATCTCTGAAACAGTTTTGTGCAGTTTAAGCAACCTTACAAATAATCTTTGTTTTATTCTTTTTTATTTACTTTTATTTACGTTACAAAGTTCTAATAAAGAAATAATGAAACATAACTTCTTTTTTTTAAAGTATCGAAATTTTAAATTTTTGTCATTGTTTTTTTTTTGTAATTATGAGATTTAAGAATAAGATAATAGAGCATTCGCACATGAAGTCACTTGGAGGACAAAAACAACGTTGCTAAGGCTGTTTGTTAGGGGCGGGAACTAGAAGCATTCAATAGAAGCATTCGCACATGATGTCACTGGTGGGCAAAAACAACGTTGCTAAGGCCGTTGTTAGGCCGAGTCATGTGATTGAAAATGCTCTATGGTATCTTATGAAATGAACCATTAACTGCCTTTTTTAAGCTAAGGAGTCTAAAGTTTATTTTGCCAAATTTTAATACTATCTCATGAGTAATTTTTAAAGCTTGATAGAATATTAATTTTTATGGTATTTTTAAATTTTTGATAAAATTTAAAATGATGCAATTTACCAGATTTTCAAAATGACTTATTAAGTTTAAGGTCAATTTAAAGGTTTGATTTAACATGCATTTTACACTTTTTTAAGTTGAATTTCGGAATAGAGAATAGAAACAGGTGTAAAAGGCCATAAAAAAGGGGCAAAAGAGTTAAGAGTACGTACCAGAAAAACTAAATCTGGTATAAAAGTCCTATTGTAAAATACAAATTTTAAAACAATCGCTTCATTTGTGCAACCCGTTTTCATTATTTTAAATTTAATATAGAATTACATTATCATTTTAAAATTTAAGAAAAAATATGAACTTTTAGTATGAACTTTTGCAAGCGTTTAACTACTAAAATTAAGTCTATCTCAACTTTTAACAGAAACTATCATGTTGTTTAGTCAGTGATGTAAAATATTAGGGGTTTTATTTTTTAGGCTGGTTAATTAGTGTATGGATGGGTTGAAAATAAATATAGGCGGCGCTACGATCTGTGTTAACACACTACTTCCGGGTTAATACATTGGCGTGATTTTGGGCCTTTGGCGTTAGACTTAGTAGTTTGTTTTTGTTTTGATGGTTGATCAGCGAAATAAGCTTAGAACCCATTTTTTAAATATTAATTACTGTGTTAATAATTAAAACTTTTCTGCACAGTTAGAGGTGTGTTGATCTTTAAGAAATTGATTGATTATGTGCTCCATTTTTTTAAGATTTAAGGAAAAAAACATTGAGCTCCATTCATACACATGTGTGGAAAGATATTTTTATAATTATTTATACTACAATTTCAAATAAATTTAATATCTTTTAATGCATAATTAAATGCTTGTTTTTATCAAGGTATCGGCTCCAAAATTTTGTTTTTGTAACATTAAAGTAGTTTTCTTTTGAATACTAACTATTGCTTTAATGAATTTCTTTGCATAGTTAAAGATTTGTTTGTTTTTTTTACCAAGATATCCCTAATGTTTAACTTTCTACTTCATTATTTACTCCAATTGCAGATAATTCATAAGAGAGCAAGAGCCTGTTTATACTACATTAGGAAGATAAATGATATTTTATAGTTCCTCTAGAATAAAAAAAGTCCTGGAATTAACTTAAAATTATAATACAAAATAATTGTTGTCAAGTTTTTTTCCATTCTGTTGTTCCAAGTTTTCCATTAAGTTGTATTTCTTTATAATATTAGATAATTTTTTTCACACTATTCATGTTCCAGCTCACAGGATGTATTAAAAATTGTTGTCGATACTAAATGATGTTTATTTTTGATGACCACTTGTGGCACCAATTATAAACATTTTTTGGTTGTTTATCTTCGAGTCAATCTTCTTGTGTACGGTTTAGTAGCTTAATAAACCAGCCTACCAGATGTTTATGGGAACGGCGGCTGACAATAAAGTTCAGGTAAGCACCTTATCCACATCTTGTGCTCTTTCAAGGATCTGCTACTGCAATCCCTCTTTACTTGCTTGTACTCATCTATAAGAAGAAACCATAATTTCTTTTTAATATCTATGCTGTGGCAGTTTTGTGACTGCCAGTAGTTACCTAAGTCAGTAATATGTCCAGGGTGTATTGGCTACTCCGCCGAAGTATCCTTGGATTCCAGATTCCTTGCATGAAGTATCTAAATAATGTCCTAAGAACTATATCTAAAAAACGTGTCAGTTTTCAAGAAAATAATGACAGCAGAATGTTTAAATCTGGTTTACAGAAAAATGTTTATTTATTTTAAAATTTATTTACATTTGTACATATTTTACTTTTACGCATACAAAACGTATAAACATTATCCTTCGTAGTCTGACAATACCAGTGGCGGATCCAGATATGGGGCCCTGGGGGCCATGGCCCCCCCCGAGAAACCCTTAAAAAACACTTTCTTAATGCTAAAATTCAAAAATTTTCTGGGGGAGAACCCCCAATCCCCCCTTTAATATTTTGACGTGTGACATCTGTTTTAGAGTTTTTTCCTTGAAAATTCTTCCGCTTAAAAGAAGTTGTTCTCTTTTGGGAAGTTTTAAAATAGATGAATGCTATAGTTTAAAAAGGCGCATTTGCAAAAATTTTCTGGGAGAGGACCCCCAGCCCTTTTCAAAATTTGGCATCTATTTATAATTTCATCCTTGAAAATTCTGGGGTTTACATGCTTTCAAAATGAGCTGAAACTTTATTTTTGGAGGCAAAGTTTCAAAATTTTTCTCGGGGGTTACCCCCCAGGCCCCCTATCAATTTCTCATGGTTACTTATTTACTGTTTTCTCCTTGAACTTATTTCTCTCCTCTCCTTTTAGGAGTACAAGAAAGTTGCCCTTTTTAGGTGTTATCCAATGGGTACCAAATGTACAAAAATTGAGTAAAAAAACTTCTATATGTAGCCAAATTTCAAAAATTTTCGGGGGGAGGGCCCCCAGACCCCCCTTTTGCTTTCGAGCTAGTATTACCCGATGAAATCTTTTTAACTTTAACAAAGTTTCGCATTTTATTTATGTTATACTCGGAAAATTGGGAGCCAAACACCTCGCTAAACGTAAGTATTGTTATGCCCCTACAAAAAGGTTTCATCCCCCCCCACTTTCTAAAACAATGGCATGGGCCCTGGATATCCTCTAAGTTACTATAAACCCCTAAAAAGCTGCTTAAAAGCAAGCACTCTTCAAAAAAAATTCTGAGGCTCTGAAAATTTCGAATGTAATACCCTCCGACTCTGACATGGCCCCCCCGAAAATCTGGTCTGGATCCGCCCTTGGACAATACACAAACTTTCTTGTGGTAAACTGGTTCAAAATCACTTTATCGTCACTTGAAGATACTTGCCCCCATTTAGAATTAACTTTTTTCAGTTACCATGTCATGTAGTTGGTGATCAGTTTTTGCAACGACTTTTGTTTCACTAGACACTTGTATATGTATCTGTTGCCAGATATACAGTAATACGCAAGTACCTCTACTTTCATAAACAACTACAAATCTCATAATAAAAGAATTGCCAGATACCGAGAAATACATTCAGGTAGGGGGGCATACTTTAATAGCTGGTGGTTTTCTAACTTATTTCTTATCGTATAATTAAAATTCACAAAACTGACAGTATAGATATTGAAAAGAAATTTCTTCTACTAACTATAGATGAGTACAAGTTAGTCAAGAGGGATTGCAATAGCAGATCCTTGAAAGAGCACAGGATGTGGACAAGGTGCTTACCTCAATTTCATTATCAGCCGCCGTTCCCAAAAACATCTGGTAGGCTGGTTTATTAAGCTACTAAACTGTAGACAAGAAGATTGACTCGAAGAATAATCAACCAAAAAATGTTTATAATTGGTGCCACAAGTGGTCATCAAAAATAAACACCATTTGGTATCGACAACAATTTATTAACACATTTTCAATAGATCCTGTGAGCTGGAACATGGATGGTGTGAAACAATTCTAATTCTCTAATATTATAAGTATAACTTATAACAGAATGGAAAACACCTGTTAAAAAAACTTTGTATTATTATAAGATATGTTGAGCCTATTGCAGTATTTTTTATACTGGAGTTAAACTTATTATTGCTCAAATGCTTCTATTTCAAGTAACATACACATTTTAGAAAAGCATGAAAATCAGTATTTTTTAATCAAAACAATTTTTAAGATACTTTACAATTAATAAATACAAGTGATAATAAATAATAGGTAATGCAAATTAAGAATTACATAAAATAAGCAAAGGTGTCTGTCTAACAGTTACAACTTTTCCGGATATTATTTACATGAGTTGAATGTATTTCATTGTTATGAATGTGAGCTCAATGTTTTTTCTTTAAATCTTAAAAATATGGAGCACATAATCAATAAATTTCTTAAAGATCATATTTAACATACCTCTAACTATGCAGAAAAGAAGTTTTAATTACTAACATTGATTAATATTTAAAAAATTGTTCACTAAAGTAATTTCGCATATAATAAATTTAAAAAAGCAGGTTATTACAATTGTAGAAAGAAACATTAAAATTTATAACCTCTAAGAATTTTAATTTAAAAATTCATAAAAGAATTAAAACTAAAAAATATATCAATACACCACAACAACAAATGCTTAATGCTACTACGAAGTACGAATGCAAGACAGAAAATCTAATGTTGGTTAAATAAAAGTCGCCAAAGTCCGCGAAACGTCATAAATCTAGAGCCCATTCCCGATTACTTTTTACTTAATAAAATCGGTAAAATAAGAATTTAAAATTTTTTTTTGCATGGATATTGGACTACGGCTATTATTCTTATGAAATAAAGTATTAGCAAAGGATTAGAGAGAAAAATAATATTTTTAAGCAAGGCGTAAAAACGACGTTTTCGCCAAGCTGCCAAATGCATCTGCTATGTGAGGTTCTAAACCGGAAGTTTCCAGGACGCTGTTGATGTCACGTGACCTTGTTTACGTTTGTATTTTCAACCCATCCATATGGTATGGAGTTTTAGAGTGATACTTACGTATAAAAAATAATGAGGATACTTATCTTAATACTTTAGCTAAATGATAAAAAAGAAATAGAGTTTTTTAGTGAAGTTTTCTTCATTTAACATGATATAAATTCAATTTAAATTCAAGTAAATTTTTTAATTTTTTTTTTAACTCATAAAGATTTTTAGTAGAAGAAGTATTGTCAATGCACGGCTTATAATACGTATTACTAGATACTTATACAGGCTAGCCGAGTTTTAAACAATGAAAACCATTTCCCGCTTGGAGAGCTACAAGACCTACCTATATCACCCACCGCCTTCAACACTGTGGATATGCTTTGCCAGTTGGTCCAGTATTGCCATCTGGATTTGCAACGATTTCCGTACTCGGCTAGCCTGTATAAGTATCTAGTAAGCCGTGGTCAATGCAACCATGGAACGAAAAGTTCTTGGAATAATGAATATTACTTTAAAAAATACTAAAAATGGGTGGATTCTCTCCAATGTAGCAGTGTGAGACAGAGGAGATTTAAATACATAAGGACTCTAGCATTAATATTTGAACATTTCCTTTACAGCAGGAAATTGTCCTAACAAACGTTCAATAAAAAGTAATGAAATTTCGTCATTAGTTCGAGTCCGTTGTTCTAATTAATTCTCGACAAGAGACTCTTGCGTGTCTTGTCCTCAAAAGCGGAAGTTTACGTTCAGTATCCCAAACACCAAATATTACCTGTACTTTTTATAATAAGTACCAAGGTTGAGGATGCGTTATTTTTGTATTTCATTTTGTTTATTTCAGCCATCATCAGCCAAGCGTACGCTTTATAGTTCTGTGGTGCGTGCGGGAAAAATGAATCTGGCGACTTTTTTTTTCTTGGCGAAATTATGAATGATTGGATTTGCCGTTCAAAACTTGTCTTCGCTTCGTTATTATATGCATGATTTCGTTTGACGTTTTTCGAGTCGATGCCATCTTTATATTGATGAGGTTCTCGATTATTTCATAAGGAATTTTAAAAATGTATCGGCTTTTCTTTGAAGTATTTTTCCGATTCACTTGGTAGAAGAAAAATTTTAATTTCTTTCTTTTGGAATGATAGATACTTATGCATTTGAAATATTTTAAATTGTGATGTAGCATTCCATAAGAACTATAGTATTGTCATTTTCCCATACTTCTTGTGTACTTTTTTATCTCAATCTTTTGTAATAACTGTGTAATACTCACAGTGAAATAAACTATGTAAACTTAGAAAAAGATGTGTCGAAAAGAATAATTAATTAAAAAAAACATTAAACATTTAAAGTATGCACTATTAAAGCATCTAACTAGATTCTAGATTAAATAAATTTCTGTTGAATAAATAATAAATAGAGAAATTATGGCAAAAGAATACTTATACAATAATTTTTTTAAAAGAAAAGTAGCTATAATGTATTAACTGAATATTTCTCTACTATAAAACACATTTTTTGTAGTTCTAAGTATTTTTTTGACTTCAGAATACTGCGCTGAGTGAAACGTTAAAAATCGAATTTGGAAAAAATTTGATTATTTTACATTAGTATTACTTATTTAAAAAAATAACAAAACTTTATGAAATTTTGGGTACTATTTATGTACAAAGTTATGTACGTAAAGTTATATTATTTTAAATTAGCTAATGGCTATCAAACCGATTCCTATAAATTAGTTAAAAATTTTGAAACAGACATCTATACTGAGAGTTCATTGATGTCTAACACTAAGAACAGAATCGATAATATTGAAGAAAAAGTGCAAATTTCTAAAATAGCTCTGTGCACCAGTGTAGTAGGTAGTTCATGATAAAGATAAAGAATCTGTATTTTTACGATTACCTTGATTGCGCAAATGTAAATGTTAACACCTAATAATGGTCTTTAAATTTAAACTGGATGATATTCAGAGCTTCAGCCAAAGTTTTCAAGTCACGGAGAGATGAATCACGGAGCTCGTGCTCTCTTTGGGGGAAAAATTTAGATGTGAGAAAGGAGAGAAATTTTGGAGATGTTACTCAGAACATAGTTTGGCAACCGTTATTACAAAGGAGAGAGATCCACAAAAGAAAAACTTAATAGTGGATCAGTATTCAAAGGGTGGCTAATCACTAGAAAAGTTAAAAGTTCCAGTGATCTTATGACACAGGGAGATGTCGGAATGCAATGGAGTTGAAACATTTCTCGGTAAACTACTCGTACATGATTAGGAGATCATTAGGGCACGCGGGTGGGAGACGCATGTTTCCAAAACCGATGGGGAGATAATGTGCGATCGTGATGCAAGTGCCCTTCTCCGTGACCAACCATCCTCCCTCTCTCATCCTCTTTTTCCTTCTCCCAGATCCGCTTGGCGCGAACCGGCGGCGGCGAGGCGCCCGCCAAGCCGGCAACCCGGCCGCCTCCCGCGCTTCGCGTGGTCTCGGCGGAGGACGCGGAGCGTTGCTATGGCAATCATCCGATGCCGCTGCTGCCGGACCAGCTGTACGAGGAGGAGGAGGAGCGCTGCGGCGGCTCCGCGGGCTCCGACGGCGGCTCCGAGGACGACGACGGCTTCCGCGAGCGGTACGCGAGGGAGGTCCGGAAGATCCGGGACAACATCCGGGCGATCCGGCGGCTCAAGGCGCGTTCCGCCGCCTCGCTGCCGCGGTCCACGCGCGCGACTGCGGTCGCTGCGCAGCCGCAGCTCAGGGCCAGGTCGCTCAGCTGCTGGCAGCTGGAGCAGCAGCGCCCTCAGCGGGAAAACGGTGAGTTACTTTTTTTTAATTGCTCCAATTAGGTGTTAAGGGGTGTCAAGCGGACTAATGGTTCAAATGCATCATCATGTACGAATATTTTTTTGAAATAATTAAAAAAACAGAAGGTAGAGCATTTAAAAATGTCTTCTCTTTTATGAACACTGTTCAACAGGTTAGCTCTTAGAAAAAATTACGTTGATGCCATTTTTTATATAATTAATAAAAGTTAAATATGAAAAATCATACATTTTGCGACAAAAATCCTCTATACTAGACTGCAACTTAACTTGACCCTACGACGTCACTAATAAACAAAGTTAGTTCCCATCGCGGTGTCTGAATTTTGAGTGAAATAAAGAATGTCAATTTAAAAATATGATTATTTTGTTAAATCCATGCATATATAGTGCTTTTCAATCCCGATTTGCGTACCAAAACTCCTCCTATCAACCCAACAGGCTTCGTGTTTACCGATTTCTCCTTCCGCATTTGTGACGTACTGGGTTCAAGAAACGTTGCAACCAAGTATAGAATTTAGTTAATGGAATTGTTGTGGTAAAAAAGGATAGGTATTTATCTATAAAATGAACAAATAAATTTAGTAAATAAAAAAACTTTTCAGGGTTCAGTAACCCATGTGTGAATCACTTAATCTATTTCAGTATACTAAACATAAACATAAGATACTATTTAATGGGATAGGTCAGTCAGTATACTGTCAGAGTTAAAAGGATTTTTTCTGAACAATGTAGTAACCCAAATATTAGGGTTATATCCTCCATGTGTTAAGTAAATAGTACTACAAATTAAACTTTAATAATTCGAAATGAACGATACTGAACAAAAATAAATGGGGAACACTGACCCTAAAATTTTTAAATGTGACTTTCCAGCACATAAAAGGATGTTGTGGGTGACCGAGGCCCAAAACTAATGAGTGTTACGATATGTACAGTTTTAATACAAAAGCTTTATTCTTAAAAGCAATATCAATCGGTGGAAACTAGAGACCCTTTTAAATTTAAACAGATAGGGTCTCTATTGGAAACCACATTTTGTTTTGGTCATAATTTGGAATGTATTTTGTTAAAGCGTTTGATTTAATGATAATGGTCATCCTTCTTAGCAAAATTTCAGTATCTTAAACATAAGAAAACATATATTTTTTTTTAATAAAATGCATTTGTATATTTCCTCTTTGAACATTTTAAAGTGGATTTTACTAGCGTAATTTGAATTACCGAATAGGAAAACTGGGCACTGGTCAAGAACAATTATAATATGACCTTGCAGTTGGGAGGCTAAATACGACTGGGAGAAGAACCCCAGCTATACACTCACCCACATGGGTCAAGTGGCTTAATACCAGTTTCATGTAGAAATATTTTTCTTATATGGGGGTAATTTTGCTGCTTTCATTTCTTTTTTTTTGTGGTTTGTGCGTAAGAGATTTGTTTTGAGAAACCCTTAAAAAACTTATTTGAGGTTTAAGGGATGAGTGGCAAGACACGTTCAAAGCTTTTTAGAAGATGCTAAGAGGATTACTCAAATAAATATTTTATCCCTTTTGGTAAAAAAAAGTCATTGAACCGCGTTAAATTACTGCGAGGTAAACTTCGCTTATAGGTATCATTAATAGTGTTTTCATTTAATGTTGTTTTAATTTTTTCTCTTTTTTAATACTGATACACATCAACACTCAATTAGGTGTATCCTTTCTTTTAAGTGTATGTATTTTCAGGAATAGGGAAAAAATACCATCATAGTAATTTTAAATAATTATGAATAGTTGAACATGTATATGAAGTTGAATCTATTTTAATTCAGTTAATTGATTTTTTACTTGAAATTAAAGTAAACTTATTAGAGTATGGTTTTTAATATAAGCATGAGGTAATTCTTAAAATTTTGTCTACTTTTATTTTGTGGTTATATTTCCTTGAAAAGCACAATACAATAGTTAATAAATAATTCAGTAATTTATTGGCACATGGGATTAAAATAACTGTTATTTTATTAGGATTTTGTTATTGAAGAAATAAAAGGAGTATTTAAAAATGGTTTCCATAGGAAATGGGGCTGTCTGTAATTTATGCGATATAGGTAAAGATGACTTATGCAAATAGATTATAAAACTTTTTTTTCTTATTTTTTTCACTTAAAATGAAGAAAAAAAAACTTGGTTTATAGGTTTGAATACAGATACTATTTTAACTATAAAAACGGTTTAAAATGTAAAAACAAGACAGATTTTGTATTTAAAATTTTTATGTTCTTTAATTTTCATACAAATAAAACAGTATGCAATAAATTTGCTAAAAAGGGGTTTTTATAAATACGAATCAACAAAATAAATATTTCTCATACTTGATGTATAAAGTGTTAAATAAGTTTTAATAACTTTTAGTCATCTATTATTTTGTCCTCTTATGCTTCAAATGCAAAAATATTTGAAATTTTAAAAGCAGATCAGACTTTACTGTCTAGAATACCAAACGTTTAAAGATTGTTTACTTATTCAATCAATGATCTTTACATAAAATATTCCATTGTTCTTGACTTTCATGACACAAAAAACTTCTCTATCGACATTGCATTGTTCGCCTTTTTGAAAAATTTTGAAATCAAATAAATTTACATGGAAAAGAAACCAAGGAATTTTTTTACTTAGTATTTCGTATCTTTAGAATTTTCTTTCACAATGCTCTTTTTACTACAGTAAAGTTACCCATAAAAGGTGAAAGACTGCAATATTTTTTGAATTCGGCTTTTTGTTAAGTTACTGATGCAAAATATAATGGAAAACTTTTCTTGTATGCTTCAACGAACCAAGCGGAAATTGATTGAAACCACAGGGCTATAAAATTCTACATTGCACAAAGGTTCAAATCCTTTTATGTATTACATTATAGTTTTGATTCTTTACTATTTACAAATTAGGAACAAACATTTTAGAAACAAAGGGTTATAAAACATTCGGGTGATGTTTAAATATAAGACTAGTTTTTAAGTATAATATTGATTTTATTAATATTTAACGTATTTAAAAATCATTGTTTAAAATTTACACTTTCTTTCTATAAAAATATTTTTTAACTTTTTTCCGTTGGTAAAATAATTAAATTTATTATTTGCTTATAATAATGCCTTAAGAGTGATTTTAAATACGTATGAGCCAATCTTTTTCTTCGAAATTTGATGGTATTGCCATCATTGATATCAAGAAAAATTGCGATTTTTAAACCTTTAGTGCTAAATTTTTGTCAATAAACAAAAAAGCATAAAAATTTCTAAAGTTTAAAATAGTAAGTAAAGAATTTCTAAAATATCACTGTATATCTGGTTGGTTACAATGCGGATTTAAGGTACAAAAATCTGATTTCTTCAATTGTGGAAAAAGACATTTTCCCATTTAAAATCAATGAAAATAAAACGTGTAAATAATCATTACCTTTATTAATATAGGATACTCGTCAAAAAGCTGTTTTAACTTATTAATGAAATCAAATGATAATGTAATGCAAACGGATGGAAAAGAAAGTAGGAAAGTATTGTCTGTAAATGTTTACCTATCATTCGTATATTGTACTTTTATATGTCAAAGCATAATATGCTTCAGTTCTGTACTGAAAACCAAATTATTTATTAATTTAATAATTATTAATATTATTATAATAATTATTATAATTAATTTGGTAATTATTTATTTACCAAATCTCAAAACTATAAAGAATTTACACATAGCATATTGTTACTTAGATAAAGATATTATATCGTTGTGAGTTATATTAATAAATAGGAACATTCAAATTATTAAACTTAATTTTATTCTCTTAAGAATAATTTGATATAACAAATAAAGTATCATAAATATAATAACGATCAATGCCTTTTTCAGTCTAATTTAATCCACATATCATAACTTAAAAATAAGGTTGAATAATATAACTCTTGTCTAATTAATATTTTGTATCAAAACGGTTTTTCGTAATAAACTATTCTAGTTTTACTACACTTTTGTTATAAGTTATAATTAATTGAATTAAGGGTACGTTTATTTGTTATAGAAAATTATAGGTACACAAAATTACATCGAATAATATTAAGGAGAAAAAATTTTAAAAGAAGTTTGTTTTAAAAATTTACACTTTTATTGTTATTAGTGTTCTTTGAAATAACATCCCATATCTTAATGTCATAAAATGATATTGTATTGTTAACAAGTCTTTTAATGGATAACTTATAGGGCCAATTTTATCGGGGCACAAACGAAACCGTATCCAACCAAAAAAAATTTAATCAGAGTGTAATTTTCAAAATCCCATAAATGATCTTTCCAAAAAATTAAATGTTATACTCATTAAAAATTACGTATCTACATAATAAAAGGTCATAAAATCAAAACGAGCTTTTTAATAATAAAATTTCTTATTTACGAATATGTAGTCTGAAGTTAACTAGATAACTAGCTAACCAGACAATAACTTACCACTTATTAAAGCTCACTTCTTGTGACCAGCATGGCTAATTGATATTAATCTTAACAACCATCCCAATAGGCGGGTTTCTACAGCCAACAAAGATTTAGTGGGCAATTAAGTTAAGAAAAATGCTAAACTCCGTCTTATCTTCCCGCCTTACAACTTGGAAAATAACTTTCCGGCTGAAACTAACTGTCAACTGCGCTATCTCGAGATCTCGTTCGAGAATCCCTCCTCTTCTCCTATAATCTTAACGCGAATTTTATTGCAAATCGCGGCTTTTTGGAAAAATATGATCGAACCGATTTGTTTGGTAGTGTGGTTTTTGTCATAGTATATGCAAATAAACTATATTAGATCGCTTCTTTTCGAACCAAATTCACGATGATGTACACATTATTTGGAAGTTTACTTGGTATTGATTTCACAATTAACAAAATAACTTATTGTAACCTTCACTAAAGAACATATGATTATAGTAAACCAAAAGCTATGTAAATTCATTCAGTTCAAGTACAAATAGGATATTAGAATAATAATAAGTACTAATGGAAAAATATTTGAATTGTCATTATTATTAAAATTTATTAGTTTGAAAGATATAGAAAAAATATAGTTGTCCTTTTACAAATATTTCAAAATGTATCATTTTTTATCCTATGTATTTTTACGATCAATATACGTTCATAGTACCTAGTTATATGCTTTTGCTTTTGACTGTTTTGAAAAAAAAACTTTTTCATTATTTTTTTGTAAAAATTGTTATATAATTAATTAAATTAATCAAATATTGGTGTCACCTCTCGTTTTAAAGAGAATTTTACAAGCTTTTTTGTAAAAATTGTTATATATTTAATTCTATTAATAGAATATTTGTTTCACCTCGCGTTTTAAAGAGAATTTTACAAGCTTTAATTTGGTATAATATATTTTTGACTATTTTCGAAACAAATATATTTTTCATGATTTTTGAAAAAATCGTTGTGTACATAGTCTTAGGAATAATATATTGGGGTCGCCCCTCGTTTTAAAGAGAATTTTAGAAGCTTTAATTTAATTTACTGTAATGTTTTTGACTTTTTTCGAAACGACTTTATTTTTCATGATTTTTGTGAAAAAATCATTGTAAACTTAGTTTTAGGAATCAAATATTGTAGTTACCCCTCGTTTTATAGAGAATTTTAGAAGCTTTAATTTGGTATGTTTTTGACTATTTTCAAAACCACTTTTTTTTCATGATTTTTTGAAGAAATCGTTATAAATTTTATTATGTATGAAATTAAATAATATTTTCTACAAAAGCTAAAGAAATTTGTGATTATAACTAGTTTTCTTTAATGTTGATAACATTGTAGATTGTAGGTTTCCAATAAGGGAAAAATTAGATAATGACAACTTAAAATAAAGGTTCTTAATATTTATAATTTTCTAATTAAAAACATCTTGGCTCATATTCACCTTTTGTAGAAATACCAGACAAATTATTAAATACTTCAAAAAGGGAAATTGAACCTGTCAAATTTTAGTCTCTCTAATGATTACTTGGAGGATTTTGAGTTTTTTTTTACACTTTTTATTTAAGAATTCTAGAACTTTGTTCTGAATAATAGTTTATTTTGAATAAATAGTTTCCTCTCACAAAATGAGAAATAATAATAAGAAGAAAAAGAAACTTTCAGCTAAAAAAAGCAGATAAGAATTTTCTTCAAATGATTATTTTACCTCATAAGGGAAATCTTTTAGGCTCTATATAAGGATTTAAGAAATGATCAAACGAATTTTCAAAATGGCTATTAAAACATATCAATTTTAAATTTACGTACGCAACATTGAAAAACACATTCCTGTACTCTTACCCAGGTTCTTTTCCATTTCGAAAAAATGCTTCAATCTCTTACATTAAAAATATTTTACAAGACTTTTAAAAGATAAGAAACATTTCCAATTAATTTTGAAATGAGTGGGGTTAAGAGCCACTTAATCAGGGGGCGATTCCACATTGATTTTCATATTTATATTTTTTAAGATGAAGAAAAAGGTTAATTTCGTCACAGTCCCCACCCATTTCTTCTCCCTCACGCTTACAGATTTCCTCAAATTAGTCCAAATGCATTATCCTCACGTAGGGGAATTTGCGTCATTTACCGTTATTAAAAATGCTCATAGATAGTAGAAGAGCCGACCAAGTTACGAAGTTCCGTCACGGCAGCCATACGATAGCATCGAAACAGCCTGGTCGGTTTATATTATTTCGATGTAGCAAAACGCCGCGCTACATTGTAGTGCTGCGCTATCTCCTATAGTGAGATAAGCTGTCGAGGTCAGTGGCGTTGTAGGGTACTTAGTGTCCTGTGTCGGTCTCTGGGGTAAAGGGAATTTGTTTTATTTAATTTGATGATGTTTTCCTCTCAGAGCTTTTTTTTTTTTTTATTAGAACGTGTCACTCTCCGTCAAACGACACAAAAAAGGCAAAAGCGATGAACAGCGATCGTTTTCGAGGCTTCGTATTGGTTCTTTTTTTTAAAAAATGTTGATTTTTACGCGCTGCTGATGTAAATTTGCCATACATGAATCAAACCAATTTACAAGTAGGCGGGTAAGAATAAAAGAATATTTTCCCTCTATTTGCAAGTTGGGGATATAAATATATTTATGTTTATTTGATAAATATCGCAATTTTAAATAAGCTGATACCATATGCTGATATAATAATGCATTGAACAAAGTTAAATTTACATTACAGACTATTTGAGTTGATCTATTTACCCTGTTTGTTGAAAGGTTGAAATAATCTAATTAATTGAATTTAGCAAACAGTTTTATGTTTCTATAAATAAACTTTAACTTATTTAGATTTAATTAGACTATTGCAAACTTCGATTACAGGGTAATTAGACGAGATAAAATATAAATTTATTCTTTATTTAATAAAGAATACATATTATTGTACATGTACATTATTTTACGTAAATCACGAAATTTCAAAAATATAAATTAAAATATTATCAACTAATACTTTTTTTTAACAAAACAAGTATATTGTATAACAAATTTTTTCATTGTCTTTAAAATTACTGTGAATGAAAACCAATTGTTCTTTTCTTTGTAAATTTATAAAACTTATTAAATTATAAAAGTTAAAACATCTTGGAGTAATATTAAAATGAAATAAAAAATCTTGTAATAAATCTTATTTTTAAAAATCTGTATAATCCTGATATCAAAACTGTATTATTAAACTAAATATATGAAAAAAAAAACCCTTTATATTTAGCAATAAATTTTTAATCAAATTTTAAAAACATAAAAAGAATATCTCCTTTAAAAACGTATACTAAAAGATAACTATACTTAAGAAACATTTTGTTATAAAATCAACGTTTGTGAAAGTTTGAAATGAAAAAAAAAAAGTTCATGATTTACCGTCAATTTCTTATATCGTTAAGCAGATTTCCCCCTGACGGTATACTATTTAATTTATTACTATTAAATACTATTTAATACTATTTTGTTAAGCTTATTCTGAGTTAAAATACTTTTTCTACATTCAAGTTCTTTTTTCGATTGGATGCATTTGAATACCAATACCTATCGAAATATTCTGTCCATTTCTCTCTCTACTCTGACCTCATAAAACTTGTAAAAAATCACAATGATTCCGTCCCTAGAGCACATCCTCCCCCGACTGGGAAAGAGCAGGCGATGCGTGGAGGCACAGACAATGCCTTGTCTATTTTGGAAGTCCGTATTACAGAGATCGGCAGCCGAGATAGCAGAGTAATCGCACACAGAGCAGCAGTAATGCACGAGAGCCGTGTTATTGCGTGCGCACTAGTATACTGTCAAGGACAAAAGGATTTTTCACAAATTTCACTCCCTCCGCGATTTTGAGTCCGAAAGCTTTTATTTCGGATGGTTTAAGCTGGATTAACAGCGGAATCACGTAGTATGAATTTTTCTTATTTTCCCCTACTTGTGTGTCGACAGGTAGTCGTGTTGAGTATTTATTCTCTTCACTTGGTGTAGGGATGTCGCTCTTATTTCTCGTTTGAAAATAGGTTTAGTTGGTGGTATTATTAAAAAACAAATTGAAAAATATGTGTAACCTATGGTAAATTAAAATTAATATATTTGGTGATAGACCAATTAACCCAAATACTTTTCACACAAATCAATTTCATTGAATGTTAATTCAATTCCATAGTAATGTGGTTATCTCATTTATGATTCCTACTTTTTTTAACACCCCTCCTCAGATTTTCTATCCCTTTTTCCCTCTACTGTATAAAAGGTGAATAAGACCCCCATAGATAGTTTTCTTAAACTAATGCTATTCAATTTTATAGCCTTCTTCTGGGATTTCAAATGTTTTAAAACCATTTTGAAAATTTTTCTTAGTTATAAAGTTTTTAATTTTACATATTTACTCGTAATAATTAATCATGACAATCTCTTTTATTGTTTCTATATTGTAAATTTAAAAATTATAAAGAAACAAATTCAGAAAATACCTTAAAGACCTTACTGTTTTGCTTCTATTTATGGAATTTAAAAGATTTGAGTATTTGATATACGAATACATTGATTCAGTATCAATGCCTCAAAAAATGCCTTAGTTATTGATAATACAATTTCACAAAAAGATTCCCCCATAACATCCATAGGCGTAAAAGCTATATTTTCAAAATCCTCTGGTTTATATTTCAAAGAGAAAGGATATTTTCAATGCAGAAAAAATTTTTAAGTATACATTCATGGTAAATGTATAAAATTATTTCATTGTGCTGTAGTTAACAAATCAGAAATTCCTGTGGAAATCCTTTTGTTGTTGTTGTTGTGTTGTTGCTTATCTCGGAATTGTCTAGCAAGGCTAGACAATCCCCATGAATCCAAAAATTTCTAAAAAGTCTAAAAACAGGAAATCCTTTTAATATATCAGTGGTGTACACACGTTAATTACAAATTTCTACAGTAATTGAATGAAATATTAGTAATTGTTTTTTTTAGAAAATTGTCTGTTGCAACATTTCTTTCATAATATTAATGTATTTTAATCGTTTTTATTTTACAAAAGGTGAATAAGACACCATAGAGAGTTTTCTGAAATTAATACTATTCAATTTGATAGCTTTCTTCTGGGATTTCAAATATTTTAAAACCATTTTTTGAAATATTTTTCTTAGGTATAACGATTTTATTTTGACATATTTACAATTATTACATATTAATTTACAAATTCATCTTTAATACGTGACACCTATTTGATTTATTTATGTTTTGAAAAGTTCAACTAAATAGTATTTTGTTGTATCAAATTGTGAAAATTAAAATAATTTTCTTTTCATGATAAATCTCACATTTTTTTTAGCATTTTACTAAACATAAATACAAAGAAAAATTTACTTAACATCTTTTAAACTTTATAAGGCACATACCCCCAGAAAAAACCCTATTTTTTATTAAAATCCTACACACACGTAGAAAAAAAAAGTCTTTGACATAATTATGAGCGGTACACACACAATATTATTTTTACACCAATCACCTGGTTTATGGAACAATTGCTCCAGACAACTGCCCCCAAACGTCTGATACTGCCGTCAGCTACCGGTATCAAAACCATGTTTCCGTGACTAACGACAATAAATGAGTTCCCCAGCGAAATGAAATCGCAGCGGTCTACCCTACAAAAGAGGGGGCGTGGGAGAGAATTTTTCCGACTGTTTCCACACACTTTCCCCACACCTGTTGAAAATTCACTCCATCGTGGCGAGAAGGATTTTGGGCCATTCAACGTTGTAAAATCATTCATTGATAAATTTAGCCATCTGTTTACAACCCTTTAGACAAGTCTATTTCAATAGTTCATGTTAGCATAGTTAAAGAATTGGTAGTTTCTCTTTAATAGAGAATGTGTGTCATTATATGCGATTTATAGGAAAATGTAGGATTGTGATAGCAAAACGCCTCTAGCTAAAAATATAGCTATTTGTCCAATATTCTAACTTAAGCTTGGGAATTAAAAAGAAAGGCATCTCATGTGAATTGGACTTTAGAGTTAATATTTATTATTATTATTATTTAATTAAATTTTGGGTTAGAACTATTTCTGTGATGTAATTTAAAATCCATAGGGACAGAAAAACTAAACTTTTTGCAAAAAAAGAGAGCAGCGAGTTTAGTTGATTTTGTTCTTTTTTTTTGCGTATACAAGTGTAGTTAATTTAGCGTCTACTCTTCATTGGCCATAAACTTGTATCATTTAACTTTTATTAAAAACAGTAAACAGTTTTACAAAACTTTTCTCATCTTCTCTCACAATTTATATGGTTTTTGTTGTTTGTCTTTGTCTCGCGCTGTAAGGTTTTTCTGTTGTTCTTTTTATTTTTGGGTAAATTTAATAATAGAGCTACGAAATCAAGGTATATAAGGAAAGATAAACTATGATAAGAGAAAATTACCTATAGTTTTGTGCTTTTATATTAATAAGTGTTCCTCGGATTGAAATACTTTCCATTTTCATTAAACTGATATGCACACACACACAAAATGTAAGTTTTATAAGTACAAACAACATTTAAAAATTTCTCAATATATGTTGTCCTTTAAATTTCTCATATTTTATGATTGAACATTATTCACTATTCTATAAAATTTTATCATCTTAAGATATTTTTTCAAATAAATTAAGTTTTCTTTATTATTTTCTTCAAATATTCATTAATAATTTATATTTCCTTGGGTTTTAATAGAAGTTTTAATTGAATGGATAGATTTTCAAACAGTCAAAAGAATAACAACTTTTTTAAAGTTTCAAAGTATTTACTATTCATTTTTAGATATGAAATCCAACTATACAGAATTAAAGTGATTTTTCATAAAGTTATTAAAATACTGATAATTACAACTCAAAAATTATTTTAGAATGTTCAAGCAACACTTAGTTTTTACTCCATGAGACTTTTTCATACAGCATATTGAAAGTATTTATAGTCATACCACGCCAGGAGAAAAGCTTCTGACATCTTACAAAATTGTTGATTTGTTATGGGACCGGATTTTTCCTCTCAATTTCAGGAGTGACGGTAATTTATAAATGATGTCGTCGATAAGAATGAAAAGAATTTAAATGTTTTATATGAAATGTTTTACTAACTTTGTTTTACTCGAACATAACTCTCTTAAAGTACAGAATTGTGTTTCATAACTGTTCCTATTGCGATTGTTACATCACAAATTATAAAAAGTATAATTTTTATGAATGATAATTTTACTGACCCTAGTTCTAAACATAAAAACTAAGCTTTTATGATTTATAAATTGGTCACGACTTTTATGTTTCCGACAAGCAAAAGATAATGAAAAAAAAAAAGGCTTTAAATGAAGTAACAGATAAGGTAACTTTAAACACATCTTGATTTAGGTATTTTGCTGATAAATATGCATAATTTTTATCCGTGTCTGTAAAGTTCAATGGCTTCGAATAATATTTTACAGTCACTTTATTTTAGTTTTATTTAGGTCGAATAATATTACAAATGGTTTTAGATTATCTATAGACGTTTGTCTATAAATCTACTTCAAACAATTTATGACCACGAAGTTATGTAATAAACATTTTTGAAGTCCTGTCACGTTGCAATGAATGATAAATAAATAATTAAATGCAATGAAAAATTTTAAAGGCATATTTAAAATCGATGCTTTAAATTTCCTAATATCTTCTTTAATTTGTACAATATCTAATATCTACTTTTAATTCAATCTTCTTGTAAAATCGATACCTTTATTTACGAAACAATACTTAGAAGTGTTATAAAATCGAAAATATAAAGAAAGCTTTGGAAGAAATTTATATTTGTGCAAACTTTCAGTAAACGTTTTATTTATCCCATAAAAATCCACTAACATCTGTTGTTTACCAATCGAACTATGTAAGTTATTTTAAAATAAGAAGTTTAGTTCTTTATTTTAAAAAATATTAGTTTTTATATAAGAGATACGTATTCATTGAAACATTATAAAACAAATTTAAATTACTTTGGTAGGTAATTAATAAAAGTGTTATAACGTGTTGTGAAGTTAATTTTTAATTTAAACAAGTAATTACAATATTGAATTATTTTAATGCTACCATATTAAAATATAAATTAAACGTGGACTAGGAACTTAAAAGAAAATTCCTATTTTAATATTACAAAGTTAAAAAAAAAACCGTGAAATATTATAAAAACGTACGCGAAGTTTAAGGCAGTAATTTTATTTAAGAGTATCCAATAACCTGATAATTTCTGCATGCACAACATGCATTTAGTTGTTTCTCAAAATCATTTAGCACAATTATATCAACTATTTTACTTTGCATTCTTTCAAAAGATAATCTTACTGTAGTAATGAAAGAACAACATTATTAATCTTAAGTTAACCAACTCTTCAATCGAGAAAAAAGTTGATACACAAATAACTAAAACAATTTTTAATATGCTTATTAATGAATAATTTTAATAAGTAACTTTTGAATGAGCTCATGTATTTTTGTAAATTTATATACTATGTCTAACTAATGCATTTATGTCTTTGAGTATCTTGTATTATAAAATCTTAATTATATTATCTTTAAGTAAAAATATCATTTCCATAGATATCATCCTCCTGAAATTTTGATTTCTCTCTAATACCAAATGTCCTTAATCATTAAAAACCCCACCTATATAATCAATTTTCAACTTAGCTCTGTACAATTGGAAATAAAATAAATGGTCATATCCGTAAAGACAGACATCGTCACCAATATTTCATCCCAATTTTACACAAAAGGACCAATCTAAAGGATGAGTATCACCGGATCAACACAATCAAACCTAACAAGAAAATTTCACGCGTCAATTTATAACCGTTAACAAATAAACCCTGTCACACACTTCATCCAGTTTTCCCACCCGAAACCGAATCTGTCACTGTTGCCACTTCATGAATGGAAATTCCCGCGGAATACACGGCCTTCGATTAATCGATCTCTTGCTCAGCTGGAACTTAATCTGCCATTGACTCCCTTCCAGCGTGTTCTTTTATTTTTTTTTTATCCTGGAGAGGGAGAGAGATCAGCGGGAGAAGATGTCCTTTTGAATTAATCGCGCCACGGAACTCGGTGACATCGCTGCTGAGATTGAGTTGCTCCTCTGATGCGGAGATACGTCGGCGGTCGCAGCGGGGGAATGTCGATGGGTGGTGAATTGCGGTGTGTGTAAAAATTGCGGTTTTATTGTTGGGAAAACTCTTTAGAGAGTATTTTGTACACCTAACATTTCTTTTTTGAAATAAAATATTAGTCTGCTGTTCCTAATGAAACAATGTACTATTACAAATTATCTACTACTACACTGACTGAAGAGGGCCTTAGGAGAAAGTCCCTAGAAGGGACAAGCTAGGAACTTTGAAGGAAGGCATTCTGTTTTTTATTGCCCTGGAAACATCATTTACAATAAAATTGCCGAATATCCTAAAAATGTGGGGTTGCCCCTCATTGCCCCCTTTAATCCTCTCATGGTCAGCAAGACACTTTTTCATCCTCTTACTATCAGCCACCCTTCCATAAATTCATTATCACTAATATGAACAAGATGTTTTCTTATGGTGGTATATATCAACCCTAGAACTTACACTAAAATTGTATGGTTATATCTTAACTAAATTGTGAATGATATAATAAATTTATGGTTTCATGTTTTTTTTAAATTCCTCCATGAAATCATTTTATGGAGGAAACCATAACACCATAACAAAACATCTCGTTCATAGTATAAGTGATTATGAATTTATGGAAGTGTGGCTAATAGTAAGAGGATGCAAAAATAGTCTTGCTGACCATTGGAGGATTAAAGGGGGCAATGAGGGGAATCTCCACATTTTCAGGATATTCGACAATTTTATTGTTAAATGATGTTTCCAGGGCAATCGGACATCGAATGCCTTTCTTCTTAGTCCCTAGCTTGTCTCTTCTAGGGAGTTCCTCCAAAATCCGTCTCCTTCAGTGTACTAGTGGTAGATAAGTTTGAATACATTGGATTACATTGTTTCATACGGAATAGGAAGCTAATACTTTTTTTCGATGTGCAATGGTGTATAAATATTTTATTCCCTAAACTTAGTTTGAATTCCAACCCCAATCAGCAATGTTTAAAGCTCTATTCTACATTTCTTAAGAAACCTTTTCTTGAAACATGCAATTTTAAGAAAAATAGCTTGGCATTTTAACACAATACGTCAATATTGCTAGTAAAGATTAGATTTTCAAAGATATTTATGTGTATAAATATTACGTGAAAATAGGTAATTCTGTATCAAAAACACTAAATGTTCTTCAGTATGAAATTAACTCAATGCTCACTTCCGAATTCCACATTGGTTTAACTTCAAGTTATATGTCATGTCTGGTTTGTTTCGAGTTCAATCCCATCCAGTGTGATAAACAGTTATCTTAAAATTCTTCTGTCCTCAGACAAGGTCTAGACACCTTTCCATTCTATTTCAACAACCACCTCTGAACCTCGCTTCTCACATTAGACATTTATCGCCTCTCTGGGACAAATTTCTAGGAATGTCGCAATCAATAAAAGAAACACGTCCCATAAGGTCTACTCTCTCTTACGAGTTCCCCATAGTGTGTGTTGAAGAGGTGCGCAATTTTTATAGCATTATTCAATTCCTCAGATTCTGGGTCGTATTTCTCTCTGATAAAGTTAGATACGAGTAGAGCGGTATTATCCACACTTCGCTGGTTGTTGAAAACCCAAACCACGTATGTGGAGGCTTCATATCGGCATCAAATCTGTCTGCCTCTCATGCTTGAAGGGGAAGGTTACTCTTTTTTTACTGAATGTTGCAGTATGGTTTTGTTCAGGAGAGGGTTAGGAAAAAATAGTGAGTGGGTATCGTATCTTGTCACTTAAATAGGTATGAAGGGATTTTCGTTGTAGGCTTAGACCCCCCGAAAAAAAAAACCCGGGACTGACTCAATTTTTGAGAAATGATATTTTTTGTCATAGAAGGATTGACAATAAAACCACTTGTTATAAAATCAGGTAGAAAGAAACCGAATATTTAACTTTTCTAACAAAGAATGAAATAGTAGGGGAGCCCATGATGCTAAATGTGGATTTACTCGAGCGCGTCAGATAATCATAGGGGAGATACCTTGCATGCTTTTGAGTAACTCCACCAAATATAAGCTCTCCATGTTGGTGGGTTTGTTTGGAAAAGCCCCTCAAAATTTGAAAGAAAACTAGTTACATTGACATACTCGAGCGCGTCAGATTGGCTACCAAGACAGTTTACAACTAGTTGAGCCTAGTATCCTGGCTACTAGTCTATAAACATTTTGTTTCGTACATTTTTCTCAAAAAGAACGATAGCGTCTTACCGGTCTTGGCTTTACTTTGCAACTTTGTAACCCTGCCGCTCCCTTATCCACCGCTCAAATCGGCAGATTTTAGAAAATGTACACTTTTTAGCTGGTAACTAACCTACCTTATCATTATCTGACGCGCTCGAGTATGTCCATTTAACTAATTTTTTTTTACAAATCTGACGGGCTGTTCTAAACTTACCCACCAACATAGAGAGCTTATATTTGGTGGAGTTACTCAAAAGCATGCAAGGTATCCCCCCTATGATTATCTGACGCGCTCGAGTTACTACCCAAAAACACTCTGGGCTCCCCTACTAAAAGATATGATATTAAAAGCAGCCTATTTTGTTTGGTAAACGATAAAACGTGTTACTCTCAAAATCTGTAGAATAGTTGGGTGTTTTAAGTATTTCTCAATAAATTTTATGAAAACCAAAAATATGTGTAAAGATATTTGTCTCAAACTTTTACTGGCAGTTAATCCCATTTCCACATTGTTTAGTTCCATATTCTTGAGAAATTAAAAAAATTGGTAAGCTCCTCCACATCTGGGAGTTATTCTTTCAAAGTCACTTGAATACTCACTTAAGTCAATATCTAAGTTACAGCAAGTCAGAATCTTGTTAAAAAAAGTAATTTTTTTATGCTGAACCTCGTGAAACTATCAAGCCAGATCTTCAAACTAAGTCCGCGACCTGTCATAAAGCTAATCAGACAGAGGTCTCAATCAAAATAAATAGCCAGAACACTTCCTTAAATTTTTTATGACACTTGTGGAGCTCTGTCTGTTAACACCCACGGGGTTGTGTCGCGACCGGGGACGACATTTGTCAATTGAAACAGGAACAGAAGATGACAACCTCGGGTAACCTGGACGGAGGTTTCTGGAGGTCCTTAGCTTTTGCAGCAAACATTTGAATGAATGGAGTTATGCTTACATACTGAAACATTAATCATAATGCTATGTCTATGTCCATTCTTATTGTCTATAGAAAAAACATCTATGGAGGCTGTAGGATCAGATATGGATCAATGGATAGTACAATTTACAATCTTGTGTCGTAGTCTCTTTTCTAAGAAGAACCCCCAAAAAAATTTCTATAAAAAATTCCATAGCAAATTCTAAACCCTCCTCTGTTTATCCTGTGCTGCAATATTCTACAGTTTTCGAGAGATATAAAATATAAGTCTCTATGTCTAAAAATGCAGACTATTTGAACTGCGATTTTCGGTAGTCACGCGTTATAAACACTTCTTCCCTCGAATTTTTAAAACCCAGTTTTAACCGCTTTCTTGTGTGTCAGGAAAGATTTGAGAGTTTTTCAACACTTCGTTGTGAGAGAAAAAAAAGGAGAAATTACAAAATTTGAAATAAATTAAATTAATCGTAATGAGGAAATGAAACTCGTAAGAAAGTGGCCTACCCTTCAAATCATGCTCTGCTAGTAGTGTGTCTGTGGTGGTAGTAGTGCTATAAGAGTGTGTCTAATAAAATCATGATTAATTCAGTATTACGGTAAATATTATGAGGAATGCGCCAGAGGGATATTCAGAACAGAGAGAAGTTAGCTTTTTTTTAATTGATATTAATTTTTCTGTGTGCTTTCTAATCGTAATCATCTTACTTTGTGATAAGAGAGAGAGAGAATGAGAGAAATGAGGTGAGAATGTGAAGTTCCAATGCATTACCAATCAACATCATGAAAATGATTGATTTTGTATTAAAATTTTGTACGTTGACAAAAAAATTACAATATGTAAAAAAAAATTATACTAACATATTGACAAATTGGGAATCCTTCCATACTTTCATTATACATACTTAAAGGGATCCTTACGAGCACTTGTAGAACATAAAACTTTCTATGGAGTTTTACAAATAAATGTTCATTGTACTTCGGTTTAGATCAGGCACCAAACCATCCTACACTCTCTCTTCAATGAAAAATACCTCCTGTGTTTTAAGTGATGTTTACCGTCCCTAAGATCCTACAATTATACACCTACGCTGGAGCTGGCAGATCCTTAGACAATGAATTACATTGTGCCACCTCTGCGTCTTTGTTATTGACTGACTGTCACGCAGTTATGGGCTCATTTCACATTGCCAAATAACGGAAGGCATTTTGATGAAAGTGGAGGTTTCTTATAGCTTTAAGAAATGATTGATGGGAAGTTGATTTATTGGCATCTCTTTATTCACTCTTACTTCATTCTCAGTAAAAAAACCCCTTTTTTTCCTAAACAAGTATCTTTTATTTGTATCGTATATTTTGTCTTTGGGCTCTCAGCTAAAACAGAGGACCTCTGTTTTTCTTAATGCGATATAAAGATTTAAAAAAAATACTCATAGCTTTTCTCTTTTTTATAAGTTTATTGTTATCCAATATCTTTAGATTTTCGATGATTTAAAACATCTCTAATATGGAATTACTATTTATTACCTTTGACATTTTATGCTATTATATTATTTTAACCTTTTTATCACTTGAATTTCTTCGACTATGAGACTATACTGCATATTCATACATTTACATTATTAAATTCTTGTAATGTTTTATAAAAAATTTAAAGTAAAACAGCTGTAACAAAAATGTGAAAAAAACGTTTAATGAATTTATTGAAATAGTTTCATCAATTTTTATTCTCTGCAATTGTATTTAAAAAAAAAAGTGAATATGTATAAAACAGCAACCGGGTAAGCAAAACAAAACACATATATATTGTTGAAATTTTTAGTTTAGTTGCAACTATAGGTATTATTGCGTTCAGAAATTTTATTATAATGTCGAAAAGTTGAAATCAATCAGTTAACTTGTTCCTTCACTGACTGCATTCATGTAACATTATTTTCGACATGTTCTGTTCAAGTTAGGTTACAAGTTATACATTTTGAAATATTTCGAGATTGCTTGAGATGACCAGACATCTTCCACATCACTTTGATCTTATACTAGTAGCCACAGTATATTCCAAAGCAAGGCCACAAATGTAAAATTTATTTCATTTACACCCTCAGTAGTCATCCCACTCTCTACCATATTTTTCCGCTTCGTTAGAAAGCGTCAAGAAGATACCGATTTCTAGGAAAAAAGACCCGCCAACACCCAAAATCCGAAATAAACGCGTCTGATTTCGAAAAAACGACCGAAAAGACGACAAACACCTTTATAAATCACCAGGTTTTCTTCCCAACCCGAAAGGAGGGGTTTACTGTTTACTTTAAAAGAAAATTGCAGGGAGAATAAATTCGCACTGTGATAGATATTTCATTCCGTTCTAAAGGGGGTGGATGTTTCAACCCATTATCAACCTCCATTTGGAGAGGACATTACAGAGAAGGAATTCCGCCGAAATAAAAAAGGGGTGTTGGGAATAAGTAAGGGAATGGAATGTGGACCATACCGCAGCGGTATGTACTTTATGTATGCGAATTGGTGTTTTTTTTCTGGGTTGAAGGGGAAAAAGGTAATGTTTAAGTATGCTAATATGGAATGATCTTCTTGCTGTAGTTGACTTAAGTTGTTGTGAGTTAGACTAGACTGGGATCGGGGTGAAGGTGTTGTTTTTGCTGACAACTAGGATGTGTTGAAGATCATTTATACAAAACAAAAAGTTAAGATTTTTTTTTATTGCTCAATACGTTTTTGTTTATAAAATTAATAATTTGAATGAAAAAGTTGTGTTTTCTAATGATATATTATTACAAAAAATAAATAATGTAGGTTATAAAGTTAGTCCCTTTGACTCAAAATAATTTTTAAAATTATAAATTCATAAAGCAACAGGATCATGAATTATACGAATGTTAATTCAAGAAATAAATGCGTTATTAGTCACTCAAAGATTTGCTCACAGTTTTCTAAGACTTAAAAAACGATAGTTAAAACGATTTTTGATGTCCTATTCATCTTATCTCTTAAAGAATCGATAAATCATGGTTTTCCTTTCAAACCTTGTGATATTTTAATCCAAATGTAAATTTATCAGGAAAATACCGTCTCTTAAGATGCCTCAACATGTTATACCTAACTTTTCGTGATTGGTAAATTCCTAGAAGATGCCAAAGCGTAATAAGGGTTTATTTTGTAAATTGTTTTGTTGTATCAAAATACTTATGATACACAAATTTTATTGGGCAACAAAACTGCTGCCAAGTAGGTTCCAATAGCACCTTGATGACTTTAGAAGTAGGATATTTGACCTTGACCAGCATCGAAAAGATGGATAGGTTTTTGAAGAGACAGTCTTTTAAAGGAAACATCAAGTAGAAAATCAATGTCAAACATCTTTAGTACTTTAGAAAAACAGATTATCAAAATATCAATTTATTTGGTGTGGATACATTTACTTTAAAAATTTTCAAAGAATATTCCTTTAAGAACGCTTTCTATTGTCCTTTTAATTCATCTCAAAACATTCCGAGACAACCACCAACACAAAAGCAACACTGCGCAAATAAAAAAATATCAATGATTTGTTTTTCTTTATTATCCCACATTGAGGGTTTGGCAGCATGAGAAGCACATCATTTTCGGTCTGCAAAGAGAGTCAAAAGTAAATCACCCCGATGTGATCTGATGAACCATATTCAACTGCACAGTTTGACGCCTCTTTCCAGACATGCGATCCCGAGGATTTTTCTTCTTCTTTATTTCTTTCTTCTCGAAGATAACATCACCGACTTCGTTTCTTCAATTGTTTTTTCTCTTTTGTATCTTCATTATCCCTGTCTGCTATTTACTTCGAATTTGCTTTTTTTTTTGTCACCGAGAAGATATAGATATAGAATGAGCTGTGAGATGGGAATTTTGTTCTGGGTTTGAGCGTTTGAGGGTGTCTGATAAATACTTGGATTTTCAAAGATAACAATTCGAATTAGAACAAAGACAAAATTTATTTTTTATGTTAAGTTTAAAAAATGAAAATGATGTTGGTTTGGTTGTATTTTATAAACGTTATCACAGAATATTTTTAAGTTATAAAAAGATAGAGAAAGAGTTACATTAAACGTAATGTAACATATTAAGGAAACTTAAGAAAGCGGATTCTAAATGTCGGAAAATATTCTACCGACACCCACCTAAATAGTTTTTTTCCTTATATTTTTATTGTGTTAATATTTATGGAATATACCTAATTAGACAATTAAAATAAAATAAAATGACTCAAAAATATGAAGTTTTAATTTCCAAAATCTTAAATAGGCTTTAACATTTACATTGATGTTGATTTGATTTTATGCAATTCTATTAAAAAAAATGGGACCATCCCTTATTTTTCATGGAAAAATAATATCCTTTATAGTTCGATAAGAACCTTAATTTTAATGGAACCGAAACATTAATTCAATTAGCTGTTTAAGAACCAAAACTCTGCTAGAGCATTAATCTTTCAAAAAGGTGCAAAATATAGATTTATGAAGTTAAAACTAAAAACGTTAGAGGTGTCCAGATAAGAGGAAGATGAAAAGGGAGAGAAGTAAACATACATAAATATGAGGGGTTCGTATATAATATCGTGAATGATTATTTGATTTTTTTTGCATGAGTGTACAATTTTACCGAGTGACTTTTGAATTATTATTCGTGAATCTAAAAAATTTATCGTATTCCCCCAAAACTCTCACATATAAACCATATAACTTATTCCCATAAACAAACCCTGCCCTCCAAATCTGGTCAAGAGACCACGCGATCAAGATAACATCAAAACCCAAGAATCTTCCCAAAAACCGACTTTGCACGCTGCGATCGAGAATAAAAAAAAAAATTAGTGACACCGCGTCCACCTTCAATGACGGACGGTCCTGTTGCAGCGACGACAGCTTTATCTTCTCCTGATGGCACATGTCGCAGCGACACCCACGGCTCCAAAGCGGCGACATCATATCCCAAGGTGTGTGTATTTCTTATGTGTGAAGAGATGAGGAAATTGCGAAAATAATAGATAAATCAGGAAGACGCCGTATGACGGGTCTTGCCTAATAATGTCTTCATCAGGGATTTGGAATCGTCGCCGAAGACGTTTCTGTTAATGTGGCATTTAAGGTTTTTATGGTTACTGAGGAGTTTGGGGTTGTGGAGTGGATTTTTATGTGGTCTTGATTGGTACCTGTTGATGCAGTAAATTCCTTTTAGGTTCTTCCGAATTATTTTCGTGAGAAATTTCCCACCGATGGTTTCCGAACCTGAAACATCGCAATTCCATTTAATCTCCCATGGTTTTAGAGGTTCGTTTTTCTGATAGTTGTTTCAAATAAATACTATAGTTCGAAAGAGAAACAGTTGTATACCTAGGGCTCGATTTCTAAAAATACATTTGCGGTAACCTTCTGTTGAATAAGTGTGGGGGGTATTCCAAAGTTAATTCTATGGGGTATTCCAATCCTCAAAAAGAGGTGTCGTAAGGGCGTTCTGGCTCGTTCCTCTTCAAATCGATCCCTGGTTGTACCAGAGGAACATGAAACAAAAAATATTCAGTAGTAAAGTTTGATACGCATTAAGAAAAAAAGCACAGGACTACCAAAAAATGTTCTGAAAATATCGCATCATTACAAGGATACATTTGCGATGGTGAAGTGATAATCCCAATGCTCTGAAGAAATCTCTGTAAAAGTAGCTTCATTACAGAAGTATGAATTTACCTTAAAATAGCATATCAAGCATCCAATGCTTCCTAGTAGAGAAATTGAAATTACAGAGTAGTTTCAAGATTTTCCAAAAATATTATGTTTTCCAAACCAAACTCAGAACTGTTTAAAAATCGCAACTAAAACTATGCTTTCAAATTGTCTCAGAGATATTTTTTAATATTACTTTTTGTTCTAAGTTTTAAAATTTTGACAACCGTATAGATTAAAACATTTTAAGCCTTAATCCTACTAAATCCAAACGGAATGTGTCCTTCAACCCATAATCCAGTTAGAAACAGTTTGATTTGTATCTATTACATTATTTTGATACCTTAACTTTTTTTAAAAAAGAAAATCTAAAGAGTGGTTAGAAATTTTTGATAATTAATAAGTCACAATCGTTAACTAGTATTTTTCAATTTTATAAAATTTAAATTTAATTCAAGAATAAATGCGTTTGAAAGGAAATAATCCTTCAAAATCAGTTCATTTATTTCCATTTAACATCGTTATTAATAAATCCTCAAATACCTAAATCGATTTTTTGCTCTATATTAAAAAAAAGCTAAAAATTTTTTTTTTATTTTTTAGCCCCTGTGAAATTAAAGGTTGTAGTTTTCTTCTCACAGTTCACTTTTACGCACATTTCGTTGGGAAATCCTTTAACTATCCAGATATCGTTACTTTACTGGACTTTTTAAGATGAAATAACACTCCTAAGGTGAATAACTTCAATTTCAAATGAATTTTCTTTTTCGCAAGAAAATAAGAACTGCCCTGTTTAAGGGAGCTTTGGTGCAACATATCAACGAATTTCCTTTTGCTCCCCGCCTAAAATTTATTGTAGTCTAAGGGCTTTGACTAAAGGCCCAATAAATAAAGTTTATTAAAATACCTTTTACAACAGTTGACAAGCGTGAAACAACCCTTCAAATTCCTTGAAAGGAAATGTAGTTGAAATTGCTTATTACTGTGTTCTCCGCAAGTTCAAAAAACTAAGAAATTGGATTCACTCTTTTCCTTTGCACCTTACATTTCAGCTTATCTAATCAAGCAATGACCTCTCAAGAAAAATATATTTTAGTGTGCTTGTTTAGACACAATTTTCATACTTGAAAAATCTCACGCCTAACTCTTTAATAAAAGATATGGCCTCAATATTTTTAAATTAAAAATTTTGATTAAAATTGTATCCTAAAGTTAGGATTTTTTGCACTTGGATTATTCTTATTTAAGTATTTATATAAATTTTATAAAGCTTGGGGGGAGATACAAAGGTTATGTCTCAAGTCAAAGTTTGGATTAAATAAGTGAAATAACTTCACAAATTAAATATTAAAGAATAGTAAAGGAATTAATTTAGTGGAAATTTTATTTTATTTATAGAGTAGGTATAATTTATTTTGTAGATTGTTTCTATAATTTGTATTTGTACTAAAATATAAATTGTCCATTTCCAATATTTTCTCATAAAATAAGAACAAATTTGTTTCTTCTACTTATACTTTTGAACACAAATTAAGGGTACGATACCTTTATGTTATTTGTACTTTCGAAAAGAATTTCCTAATGAATATTTGACGTTCAATACGAAATTATATTAAATATTTTTTGATGAAATTTAATTTAACTTAGCTTTGAAGATTTTTGATAACTACATTATAGTTTGTAATGAATATTTGACGTTCAATACAGTTCATTATTAAATATTTATTTACAACTTACAACTGTTTTTTTTTCGGTTGGAAATTTAACTTAATGTTGCGTTGAAGACTTTTGATAGCTAAATTAATTTGTTCATAAAGATAAAAAGACGCTAAACAAGTTTTGTACTACAAAAGCACTGATATAGTACATTTTCTAAATACTACATTCTATGAATCTAATAAATATGTCATCAATGAAAGTAGTAAAAGTTTGTTATTTAAGGCCTTTTTAGACTTTCGTTCAGCTTTTAAGAATTCATCTAGCAATTATTTATTTTTTTTCTTAAGATTAATTCTGTTAAAAGAGTCTCCCAGTATTCTATTCTTTTTATTTCAAGCAATTGAAATTTTGCTGAAGGTTTTGTCACAGTATGTTTTAGTTTGTTTTTATGTTTAGTTTACTATGGTTTTAATTATCTTGAGTTTCATAATTATCAAAGAAACAGATTTAAAGGGTTTACAATATTATATCTTTTGTATACCACTATAAGATCTTTAAACTATAATTATATTTCCCGAGTAAAAAATATTTACACTATTTTATAATGACTTTTTATAAATATTTTTTCTTTCTTTTTTTAGGTTCATTATGCCGAAGAGGTATGTAAAAATGCATGTTTCTATCAAAGTTAAATTCTCTGATTAACAGAGTATAGAGTTTTTTCTGATACTCTATTTTTGTTCCTTTTGTGTTCAAAGCTACTTTCCTTTCATTTATGGAAATTAATTTGATTAAAAAGAAAAAATAACACACTCATTTTTGTGTGATAATACATTGTGTCATTTGCATCCAAGAAAATTTCTACCAATTAATTAAGAAAAGTGGTTTTATTTAATTTTCAAGCACTTGTCAACAATAAAAGAGGTGTTAATCATATTTTCAAAGTGTGTTGTTGATGTGCTCTACACTTTTAAATTAGGTAAATTCTATGAAAACTGACTATACAGACTGCAGCGTTACTTGACCCTGAAGAAACAAAACAAACAAAATAGTTCCCTGCACGGTATCTGAATTTTGAGTGAAATTAAGAACGTCAATTTAAAAATATGATTAGTTTGTTAAACCCATGTATATAAAGCGTCTTTTTATCACGATTTGAGTACCGAAACTCCTCGTAGCAACCCAGCAGGCTTTCTATTTACGCAGTTTTTCCTTCAGCGTAGTGACGTCATAGGTTCAGGAAACGTTGCACAGTCTAGTATAGAATTTAACTCAAAATAAAGTCTTGTTACCCTTTATGATGGGGCTTCATTTTGTAAGAGAATGTGGTACTGTAGTATAATGAGTTTAACTGAGTTGTTATTGTTAAAGACAGCAAACCTCATATACTAATAACCTAAACCTAAGGAAAATCCACAGAACCCTTGTATGAAATTTCAAAATAAGTTAATTTATGAATACCAAACTAATAAAACTTGTTCATTTATGTGGTTTTCTACTGCAAAACAACCAAATTAAGATTAGGTTGAAATCTGAAGTGTGTGATGACGATCTGTATAGAAAGGTACTTCGGGATATACAAGTTCTTTTTGGAACTGCATGTGGAACACTCACTTAAGTCCTTCCGAAATTCCTCGCTCCATGTCGCCTCAAATTGTCTGAGGATATTTCTCGAAAGAACTCTCCATTACGGATGTTCCTCAATGAGTTGTGTTTGCATTGCATACATTCTTTTTCTTATTACTACCTCAAAACAATTCAGTTGGAAACAAGTACTAGTATCGATCTGAAGTGTGTAAAACGTGATTAGGAATCTCATTCTCCGCGCTGTTCAAATATCCTGTTTCGCCGCTATGGCAGCGCATTTTAAATGAGCATCCGTGAGGATTTTGCTCTTGCTTTATTGGATGGTCTTGGTCCGTATGGGATTGGATTTTTTGAATGATAAAGTTCGGATGATTAGGAAGAGGAACTTTGGGATGAGCAATGGGTTAATCGTGATGAACTATGGCCTTTGTCCGAGGAATAAGTTCGGAGAACATCTCTACGCTTGTGGACCAAATTACTATGACCTGAAATTCAAATGTTCTGATATTTACCTTCTAAAAAAAGCATAGTTTCAGACTCGGCCTATTTTAAAGATTTAGTTACTTTATTGTATCATCTATCATATAATGATTAAGTGTTAATAAAGTTATAGGCTTACCATACGTCCTGGTTTACCCAGGACAGTCCTGGGTTTCGGAGGCTGATGTCCTGGGAAATGTCATGGGTCCCAAAATGTCCTGGGTTTTCGTAATTTTAAGACTGGACAAAATTTTTTGTGAAATTTTCGATAAAAATTTTCGAACTGCATTTTTTCACCAACTTCTACGGCTTCTCTTAACTCATATTTAGACTGCTGAAAGGGGCAGATTCTCTATTTGTACTGTCAAACACCTTTTAAATGTGAAAATTAACTCTGAACTTAATTGTTGTGAATTTTATTATTTAATTAAATCTAACAAAGAATTTTTGAAAAAAAAGTGATGTCAAGTGAAAAGTACAAATGATTAAATAAAGTATGTTATTTCAGTTTAAATGTTTAGTTTTTTTTTGTTTGGGTGTTTATTTAGTTATTAATCTTTGATGGACCGATGGGTCGACAGAGTGTCCTAGGTTGAGCTCAAGAAAATATGATTAGCCTATAAAGTTATCACTGATAAATAAATAGAAGCTTAAATGTATTATTAAGTCATTAATTAATTATTTATGGTTTGAGAAATCTAGATACCTGGAATATAACGCGTTTAGTTTTTTTACAAATCTTTTCCCACAAAAACTTGGCCACTTCAGAAGGTTCTTTATTCTTCCTCATCTAAAAAAACGCCAGGATTTTTTTTATATTAAAGATAAAGGAAGTAATACATTTTTTAATTACTTGAGTGAAATTCTAACCACCCTATTTTATATTGATTCTTAAAAATGAAACATAAGCCACGATAAGTCCTGGAGTTTACAAATGTTAAGAAACCATAAAATATATAAAAACTCAAAAATCAGAAAATTTCTGCGGTGTGCCGTGTAGAATTGCAAGTATTGTTAAAAAATTATAAAAAAAAATTCCCTTATGCAAGCAATTTTCAGATATTTTCTGTAATTTTGATGCGTTAATATAATTCTTCAATAATTATCATTCTTAATAAATATATAATAAGTCATCGATCAACTCTGTTTAAATTTAAAAGAAATATTGCTGCATACATATACTAACCTATAATGTGGCTAATGTTCGGCACTAGTTAACTAGAACTAGTTGCAACTAGTAGTTAACTACTGATCAACTAGTAGTTAACTAGTAGTTTAACTACTTTTGGTTTAAACTAGTTCAACTATTAGTTGAACTACTTTTTTTAATAACTACTAGTTGAAAATACTTTCAAAATTTCAACTACTTTCAAAAAAATTACTATTAAAATTTTTATCAAAATGTAGAAAAAATTGTACTGTAACAAATTTAATTAAGATGGTAGAGTACTCAAAATACCATAACCAGAATTAAAGGCCCTTTTTGTGCATTTTTAGTGATATAGATAAGAAAGATGTATCAGAATTTGGGCAAAAAATAGGTTATGAAATTAAATAGACTAGTTAACTAGTAGTTAACTACTTTGAAAAACAGTTAACTACTAGTTGTAACTAGTCCCAGGAAAAAATAGTTAACTACTAGTTGCAACTAGATTTTCCCAGACTAGTTAGTAGTTGGTAGTTAACTATTTTTTGACCACTAGTTGCCGAACACTAAATGTGACAATGCACGACTGGATTTGCTGGGGTTGTTATTAATCAATTCTTATTTTTAAAAAAGATACCACCCCTTTTTTCTCTCTTAGTGCATATACACTATACATAGATACCTTTTCATATGATATCAAGCTTGATGTGCCGTCTTTGTTCTTCACTATACACGCACGAGTTTCCAATAATAAAAAATACAGCTCAGAAATTACTACAAAAAGCAGATAGAAATCTCACATATACTTTTCCTCATTCAATTCGCCCATAGTTTCTATATTTGATTTTCCTTTCTTACACCACGCGATAAGAATCTATTATCATTCGAGTCCATCTAACTATAACTCATCATACAATCCCAAAAGCAATCGGTTCATTGCTATTCGCGGCGGAGCGGGATTTCTTCATTGTTTCTAGCAATCTGTCTCATAAAGTCCGTCATAGGCTGTTAAGTGTCACCATCGACTTTGTCCAGGGTACTTGATGGGCTCGGAATCCTGTCGAGGCTATTTTTTTAGTGTATCAACCCGTTATAACGAACGGTGAGAAATTTCTAGAGATTTCGCATAGCGGTCGAAGAGATGTTCATCATTGAGTTGTTCATTGCTTTGGGTTTTTTTTTCTCTTTGCTACATGTGTTATTGAATTCATGAGATATAATTCATTCTGGACTTGCACAATGAATGCACTTCAACTGTAATAAAAGGACCCATAAAACAATCAAAAGGTAATGGACAGTTTAAGAACTTACCCTTTTTACTGGTTAGAACAGCATAAAATCTTATTTTGAAATTTCATTCCTTCCGCAACTCTTAAGAAATCAGTGGTTTGATATAGTACTTTGGTGAATTCTATTTAATTTCATTTCAAGTTGTAATGAGGCATTTAAGAAACAGCTAACTCAACATTTGATAAAAAATTTTTTTTCGAATTTAGGTCCTCTTTGGAGAATTTACGAATATATTTTTCATCTTGGGATGATACTTCATTCCCTCTCAAAACAATCTTAAAATGTTTTGGGGAAATATATTTATTACCTTAATATTTGAAAGATCTTGTATGTTTTGTAACTTTTAATACCAATTTGGGACTACGTTTTCTCGTAATAATTTTTTCAGTCAGCCTTTAATTTTTAAGTTGACTACACCAATGCAACAAACCTCCATGAGCTGAAATCTCTCTTCTGAAATCTTTTGTGTTAGAGTTTTTGATAGGGTCATATGTATCATTACAGTAAATCTTATCAGAAAGATTTGGTACAAAATTTATTAAATATGATTTTTTGGGAAATATCTATCAATGAATTTTAACACAAATTTCAACAAAAAAAAAACACCTTTGACTCTCGGAAACTTTTAAAAGACATAATTTTTATTCCTTCATTTATTTCCCCTTTATAACACCCGCCGACAAAGAAACACCTTCTTCTTCTTATATTTTCTACCACAAAAATACCTCTCCTTAACAAAAACCTCTTGCTCTCAATCCATCAACAACCTGAAGGATAGACCCCCAATGTATCACAACACCCAAAAAACACTCGAGAGAGTTCCTCCATCGCAAAAACAAAGAGAAAAAAACCGCACAATTACGATAATATTGACGCCATAAATTCTCTTCCCGGAGGAGGATGGATCCTTACCGTTCCCTGGCGCACATCGTGACTGAACTCTTGACTCCCCGCACGACGCTGTTGCGAAAATTATTCCGCCAGAAAAATGGATGGAGGGGTGTTGTTTGCGGCACATGAGGGCACTTGTTTTTTGGAGGATTCTGACATTTGCGGTCACTGACCATTGCGGTTCAGTCCGCAAACTGCAGCCGGCGGGCTACAAATAGGCAATTTTCTACACAGAAAAGTAACACTATAAGTTAATAGTGTATAGATAACGCCAATGCGATACATGGGAAGTAAGGAAGGAGAATTGTGGGGCAGTTGAGTGTCGGGTAAATTACCGGATCCAACCTGAATGACCCGGAATCGAAGGGGCTTGGGGAAAAAAGATAGAGAGTTTTCGAGGTAACCAGGTAATTCCAAAAAATAAAATGTTCACTTAACACAACGAGGAAACAAACTTATAGTGTAGTATGTATTATTCAGTATTAGTATATCTTGTCAGTTGAAATAAAAAAAAGAGAATAATCAGATATTGCAGAAATGCCTTTATGTAGGGAATGCAAGAAATGGGGGCTTTGAAAAATTTCGACTTATCAAAGTTTTAGCTAAAAACTCTTCTACAGAGGAATTGAAATTATCATTAGAGAAGTGCTACTTATAATTTCAAGGGGAAAATATCTTTTCGATACATCAAAGTTCAAGATATTGAGTGTATTCTGTAATTGTTTTTTTTATGGTTACTCATTGATAGTGCTCGATTTCTATAAATGCAATGCAGGGCTTGAACTGAACATCCTGTTGAGTGGGGCGGAGTTTTCCACAGTTAGGTGATTTTGGGGGAATTCTTATAGATAGGTTCGTAAGAGGTACTTAGAGAAAACAAAAACAAAGCAGTTCATAAATTCTATGAGGCACACTTTGTCATCTGTCAAGGATTATTGGAGGTGGTTTTATTATAGTGGATGTCAATTTTAAGGGAAAAGAAAGGGACGACCAGGGATATCTGCGGAAAATGTTAAAAGGGTTTGAGACATTTTGCAAAATATTTGGGAAGTATTTCTTTGTAAAGATGAATCTAGACGGAACTCAATAAAGTTATATCGAACAATCTATTTCTTATGAAATAAATTTAAATACTTTTCACTTGTATTCACTGTTTTATTTGTGAAGTAATAAATAAAAACATTTATAAAATAATCCAGTAGTGAGAGTTAGAGAAAGTTCACGCAATATCTAGCAATGAATAAGCTTTTCAGTCCGTGAATTCCTTGTTTCCTGTCTTTTTTTAACAAAGGTCATAAACCTTGATAGTCACACAAGTAAAATATTCCATTAAATATAAGTAAAAATATTCCATTGTTATAGTGATTTTGTTAGGTAGAACGAAGTTCTGGAAAAGTACTTGAAAATTTCTCTTTCTCTTTACTTTCTTTCAATCTTATTTTTTATAATTTTAAAATTTTCATTTCCCTCCTTCTATTTTACTATTACATTCTTTATCTCTTTCTCTTCCCCACTCTCCTCTGTTTCACCTTAATCTCTCGCAATTTACTTTACTTACTTATGTGTGATATTTATAATACCTTCTACCTCTTCTCTGCAATTTGGATTTTACGGTCTCTTTCGTGGTTCTCCATCTTGCCCTGTATTAGTAGTGATCTGTTATCTGTTTTACATATTTCCATGATTTATTGATATTCGTTTAGTATATGGTTCTTCATTCATCTTACGTTCTCATGCTAAATTATAAAAAAATATATAAAGGGTGTGTCAAGAAGTCTGTCTAAACTCTGCAACCAAAGATTCCTTGCGTGAAGTTACATAAAATTCACCCAGAGAAATATACCCCTACGAGGACTTTTATTTTTCGAAAACTTTGACGTCATATCCGATAAAAGCCGTATTATATCCGTCATATCCGATATTGTAGCATCTTAGTATGCAACATATCCATATAACCATGTTCACTTTTTCATCGAAACATTTTTAGTGTAAACCGGAACCACAAATGTGACGTTATGCATTTATGTGTCGTGATTTTCTCGAAAACTATGTACCGTCGCAGAGGTATAGTTCTATGGATTTTTATGAACTCAACGCAAAGAATCTGGCTGTGCAGTGCACACTGTGCAGAGTTGGGTCGAACATGTGGAAACACCCTTCATTGAGATAAGATATGAGGGTAATGGTGAGATCCTGATTCTGCTATAAATTTCTCATGGAGAGGAAGTTAAGGAAAAAACACGTTACCTTTTCTAGACTGTGTCCTTAAGGAAATTTCTCCATGAACTCTTCTCTAATAAACTTACTCCCCCAGCTGTCAACAACCACTATTGTCACTCGGTTTTCTACCAGAGCTCTTGTTTTTTGAGGGCTTTGGGGAAGTTCTTGGGTTAACCCTGGTTCGGGGTTGAAAGATCGTGGACCCGATGGGACGATAGCAATTTTTTCCTGCCACGATGCGAATTCTGTGGCTTGTTGGGAGAAGGGTAAAGAGGCTGTCAGTACCGGTAATTGATATCGGAGGGGCTTCACTCGGTGGCGATGCAAAAGTAGATTATATTGGGTGGTCGGTGCTTTTGTAGTGTACTGTTCGGTGATGTGGGAAGATAATCAGGTGTTTTGTCGTCCTCATGGGATCTCAAAAAATCTGCTATATCAATTGAAATTCACAAATGTAAATTATATATATAGAAATTATAAACATGAACAATAGGCAAAAGTTTATCAAATAATTACGTTCAAACGTACTTCTAGTTTGTGCATATTTCCGACGAAATGTTTGTTTATTTTTATAAATTACTGGTTCTTATATAAACCTTTTAAAAGCTACCTTTAAATTTATTTGCATTTCTAATCGATGAACTGTTTCCTCTTGGGAAATCTTATGAAAATTTGACTATTTACGAAAAAAAAAATTTAATTAAGCTTTCTGATTAATATAATTTTTAATAATCATTCAGAACATAACACGGGCCACAAAAAGAGGCCTTTGGGAGGGCGCATGCGAATCGTGGGTTGTATGCTGTGCAGGCCAGTCGTAGGCAATTGTGAAAAAGAAACCTTAGCGTTTTTGTCTAATATTATTTCAATTTGACACTCATTCCACTTGGTGGTTTTCCACACGGTGGAAAAAAGTTTATAATACCTTATTTTTATCTATTTAAGAATAAGGGTAAAGGTAATTCTAGAAACATGTATGTTCTTAAGGAAAGATGATATATAGAAAGAACAGCAGAAACTATTATTTTAAAACTATATGGTCCATCATAATTCTATCAATAGCACTCTTTGACGAAATACCACTTATGCAAATAGAGCAAATGAGAAAAAGATCAATGTTATAATTTTCATAAAAAGAGCATAAGAAATATTTTTTTAATAATAATGAAGAAAGTTATTTTTAACCTACTCGCTAGGCTTGATAAATACATAACTCTAATTTAAATTCATGAAAATGAATAAAACAAACATACTATTTCCATTTTTCTAAGACACATTGAAGATCTTATCTAGCTCCACTTCCGTGGAACCAACTTGATTTTTCAATTAAAGTTTGTGATTAAGATAAGTATTGATTCAATGTGACATGTTCTTTTCAAGCATATAATTGAAATTCAAATAGTTCTTAAAACATTTCCTGTTACTCATTTTTTTGCTTTCTCTATAACTTGGATGTTGTGGATGTAGGATACCAAGAAGTAATACTCTTCACGATTTTTAAGTTCAATGCTTTTTTAACACTACAGATATATTTTTTAATGAGCTGTTTACAGGTCTTTAAAAGATCTCTTAGGTGAGGATGGTGATAATTTGGAAAGTAGTTCATTTAATAAATAATGTTCAGTATTTTACTCCACTTTTAGCGAGATAAACACGAAGAAATTTTAGCAACGTATTTTGTGCAGAAACAATTTGGTGAATTATTAATATTAAAAGCTTAAAATTTGTAAATACAAGATCTAGCTTATTTTTTTCATAAAAAGGTTTTTCTTGATGAATGTTAATAAAAGTTGTTAAATACAAGCTACAGCATCTAAACATATTAAATTCATAAAAGCATGTCTTATATAGAACTATAGAAAAATTTCGTTGTTTATGGAAAGTAATTTATATAAAACTCTTAAGTTTTTTTAAGGATGATCTCAGTTGGAAATCAACAAAAGTGTAATAAAACTGAGATGAAATAAATAAAAAACTATCAAAAAGTGCTACAAAAATCATTTTAATTTATTCTTACAGATAAAAAAAATTTAGGATTTTTTTTCCCATATTTAATATTTTTTTCTCTCGGGTTAACAAGAAAAAGTAGAAAAAAATAATTATTTCAGTCTTTCTGTTTCAACAGACGCGCCTGAACGACTTTTGTACATTGGGTAAGCAGATTAGAACACTCAAATAAAGTTAACAACTTCTAAAGTTTCTTTACATATACAAAAAATTAACTTCCTTTAATTTAGCTCTCTACTTCTCCTAAAATTAAAGACAATATTTACAAAAAAAAAAAAAAACATTAAACAAATTCTACATTTAACTTTAATTTATCACGTATTCGAAGGAATGGAACAAACCTAAAACCTTGGCGACCAAAACGTACTTATCGCCAAATGACTCCCAATACAGAATCTTCTCCCAGTCAGAACGACCGTATACAAGGAAACACCACTTTCCACAAATTACAAAATTATCTTTCGGTCACTCTTCCCGCTGTGCCATATGCCACACATAGAAAAGAAGCCTCCTAAATTTGTCACTCTCCTCCCAAAAATGCTCGCACTGCGTCGATAAGGAAACGACGCTGGGTGTGTGGTCTGGGACTCTTTCACATTTTACGATCTCCCTCGCTTCGAGGGACGTGCTTTGTTTTTAGCTCTGAACGAAAGTGATGAATGAAAATATACGAGTCGATCTCTCCAGAATGGGTTGATAAGGAGGGGATTTGGGATGAGGACCCGCCTCTGATGGGTTGTCGGTCCAATCGGGGCCGCCGAGAAAAAGCTTTGTGAAAGCTTTTAGTCTCTTTGATTCATTTTCTGTTTAGATGACAGTGGGATATGATAAGTTAAGAAAAAGAATGATTTTGTCGAATGGATCTCATTTTAGGCACTTTTTTAGGGCTATATATTGCCTACACTGTAAAAAAAACTGTTGTTTTAAAGGATATTCATTACTCAACAATATATTTACATTTTTTTGTAAAACCCAAACTTTAACTGGAATACAGCACACTATAAAAAATTATGTTTTATTTACAGATATTCTTAGTGGTGTTTAAAAAGTTTTTTGAACTTTTCTGTATTTTTCTTGTTAGTTATTCATTTCATGCGTATGATGATGAAATTTCTTCATTTTTTCAAGTTGTCTTTATTATGCTACCTATAGGCTTCCAATTAAAAAATTAGAAATATATGTCTTTAACAAGAAGAAATTATGCCATTAAAAGTTTTTCAAAACATAAAATATGGTATTTTACTGCTATGTTTGTAAATTTGGTCCGACTTAATTTGGTTCTATGCATTCCTTCTTAAATAAAAAAACTTAAATTTCTTGATTTTGCACCTAGTAGCGCTCTATATGTATTTTGTATCAATGGTTACTTTTCAGTACAATGTACACATTACTTCCTTCTTAGTGTTCGGCACTAGTTAACTAGAACTAGTTGCAACTAGTAGTTAACTACCAATCAACTAGTAGTTAAGTAGTAGTTTAACTACTTTTAGTTTAAAGTAGTTCAACTATTAGTTTAACTACTTTTTTTATCAACTACTAGTTAAAACTACTTTCAAATTTTCAACTACTTAAAAAAATTTTATTTAAAATTTAAAAAGATATTTAAGATTTTTATCAAAGGTAGAGTACTCAAATACCATAACCAGAAATAAAGACCATTTTTGCTCGAAGTATAAACGTTTTTTGTGATATAGATAAGAAAGATGTACTATTAAAATTTTGCCAAAAAGTAGATTATGAAATTAAATAGACTAGTTAACTAGTAGTTAACTACTTTGGGAAATAGTTAACTACTAGTTGCAACTAGTCCCGGGAAAAATAGTTAACTACTAGTTACAACTACAATTTCCCAGACTAGTTAGTAGTTGGTAGTTAACTATTTTTTGACCACTAGTTGCCGAACACTATTCCTTCTTCCTTGGCTATACAAAACTTTTTTTTAAAAATAAAGGCCTAAAATGCCATTTTCCGATCACCTTTTTAGTTTAATAACTGTTCATTTCCTTAAGCTTTGCTCATTTAATTTATTTTATACATTATTTAACCAATGAATTTCAAATTTATGAATTTTCTTTTTGGACACTTCTTTACCATGCTTAGTTTTTCAACATGCGTATGACATGACCATTAGCTACACTTCCTGAGTTTTCAAAATTTTAAATAGTTTATTAACATAAGTGGCAATTGATTTTCCAAAATATTAATAGAGACGAATTAAAGTTTTAGATTCAAATTATTAAAATCATAATTTTGCCAGAAATTTCTAATAACCTTATTTACAAGTTAATACCCATCAACTTAATATACAAAATGTATAGCTTTTGCTGTTGTTCATGAAAATATCCATCCCACTAATGTGACCTGTTGTGTAGTGATAAGTGTCCCTGATCCATCAATCATTGCCTTTATCAGCGTCATATGCGAACACTCTTTAAAACTATGACTTGAATATAAATGCGATCTTTATCAACTTGGGTTTTTTTTTACAATCTTCCTGTTTATTTTTATTTTGATGGCAATTTCAGAACTAACGACATATATTATGAATTTATTCCGGTTTTTCTGTTCATGAATGGTGGGAAATCTATCGGTGTACGTAAAGAAACACGAGCTAAGTTGTTTTTTATATTTTTTGTTTTAGATTGTTAAAATTTTTAATTGTAGAGTTCCAAAATAAAACTCTAAAAATATTCTTAGAATAAGTGAGAATGTCTTTATAATATCCTACATGTTATAGTGCCTTTAATTTTAAAGTATACACAAATATGTTTTAAATGGGTCTGAATGGTTTCAGGAGGGTATTTTATGCGTAACATTGCAAGTAAGAGAAAAATAAATTTTTATACTAAACCAGAAGTCTAAAAATTTTAATAGAATACCATTTTTGGTACTAAATTCCAATAATAAGCCCAACTGCTTAATCCCCTCCTTAAATAACATTTTTTTTTACTGAGGAGGCTTCAAAAAATTAAATTACTTAATCTTTATGATTTAGTGCTTTTCTTTGATGTATCACTGTAAAATATTCTTTAATAAACGACATTATTAATAAATTATTAATAAACGACAGACAACGAAAAAGAAAAGTCGGACAAAATTAGATCGCTGCAAACTTTCGAGTAGCGAACTTCCCAACATGAAAAAATTTGCATTTCTTATTATGAAGTTCTCTCTGTCAATCGGCTTTGATGCCATCTAAGTCTGAAAAAAAAACCCCACCGTACAAACCATGAGTTTCTAATAAACAAGCTATATGTTTGAGCTAATCTTCTTACTTCATTCTCCAACTGATTTATCGAACTTGAAATAAAGTTTAATCCGTGCTATTTTCTCCATACACATGTTGTTCAAAGGGAAACATTAATCTTGACTCACTAAAGAACAAATTAATTCGAATCCAAGCATAGGAATTTTTCAAAGCTTCTTAAATACTTAACCAAATACCTGTTTTTGTTCCAATAAAAGGAAAGGGAAACAGAAGAACTTGGGATTTAAAAAAGTACTTCGAGTTAGATTTAGATTTGAATTCCTTAAGTGTGTACCTGTTTAGTTTATCCATGAATGTATTCGTTACGAATACAGTTTTTACTACTGCTATTTGTTTTCGCTAGTGTCTGTAAACTTTATATGAATGAATGTTTTTCATACAATTCGCATACACTTTAGGTTTAGTCAGTGTAAGAATGTACCTCGATATCTAAAGTAAATTTGTTGAAACAAAATTTTTCTATGTATTTTTAAAACTAAATATGTATAAGGTAGTACGCACCTCCAAATTTCAGAGTTTCCTAATTTGACAATAGAAAACGAATATAATCCTCCAACCTCTATGACCCTCCTCTGAATTTTTTCCAATGACTACGCCAATGCGGTTATAGGGCCTGATTTGTGAACAATCAAATCAATTCAGTCATTGCCATTCAAATTAATACAATTTATGAATATGCCGTCTTTTAAAAATTATTTCAATCAATCTGAAAAAACTCATTCAAAAACTGTTAAAGCAGATTTATTACATGTCCTGACATTAGTTTCCAATAATTTATTCGATATCTTTATTATTTCTATTTATGGTTAGTTGAAATTCAACAGAAGAGCTTTCGTACAAGTTATATACTTTCCCCCATTTTACCCTCAAAGGTTGTTTTGAAGAAATAACAATAGATCGCAGCACCACTTGCAGTCCCAGCAGTCCCTCTTCCTCAATTGTGGTGCTGCCATCTACTGTACCTATACTAAACAGTATTATTTTACTGTGGGGCTATTATTTGTGTTTCAGTCGCTTCAGTGTCAGTTTCAGCAGTTTCCACTCGCTGTGTGCTGGATGATTACTGCCCGCTAGAAACTAAATTTACACATTTTGGTGTTCAGATTTAATAAATACTAAATTTACTTTTTATTTAATTCCCTTTAAATAATAATAATTTTTTACTGGAAGTTACTTAACGATTTTCACCGAACAAATATTCCTTTATTACTACCCAGCATACAAATTAAACGAAAATAAAATATTTTTAAAATTATTAAATGGTTATTTCCCAGTTCACTCACAATTACCATGCATGAAAACCATTGATTCATTACACTTAAAATAGCATCAATGATTTAACTTCTGAGAAACAAATTAAATTTTTACTGTTAGCCTTAACCGTGCTTTTAAAAGCCTACGAATTTACAAGGGAGAAATAAAAACCCTTTTTCTTAAATACAAACTATGCAGTTCATCTAAAAGTCAAGGCTTTTGTCTACTGTAGATGGCAGCACCACATTTATATGCTCCTTTTCATGGGATTTCATCTTGTATTCTTTCAGTTAATTGTCTCTAAAAGAATTTGGTAGAAACTAATTATTTGTTTGTTTTACTCCTGGAGATCCACTTATTAAATTCATTGAGTACTGTAATCATTCAAAATAAAATTTATGTTCAAAATAATTTTTTGGTTAAAGGCATTTCAAAATAAAAGATTTTCTTATTAATATTGAAATTAAGTTAAATTTATGAGGATATACGCAAGTACCTTTGACAGTGCCAACACATTCAAATGTTTTTCTTAAGAACATGTAATTAATATAATTATTGAGTTCATTATATCGAAAACAGAAACAATCAGGACACTTCACAAATTAATCTTGAACAAAAAGTTAGATGTTCTTAAAAGTTCTAAATATATTTGAAGTTTTCTATGCAGGTTTTCTATTAAATTTTACGTCGGGAATCAACTAAGATTTCATCACGTTCCATATTGTAACAGGATAGAGTAAAAAGAAACGCTTACATTTGAAGAAAAATTTCGTTTTCAATTTGTAAAAAAATCAAATTACGTATTTTTATGTGAGAAAAATGTTTTAAGAACAATAAGAAAATTAAAATCGACATTTTTCGTACCTTTTATCATTACACACTGATCTTATCATACACACTGAGCTCAGTGTCATTACACTGCACCTCCTCTAGTGAAAAACTTCAGCTTCTTGTGAAATAAAATCACCATATTTCACAATAAGTACTTATGTTATAAGTTATAAATGAGTTTGAGTAAATAAATAGACCACCAATGTAACCTTATTTGTAAGCAATTCTTCTACTTTATGAAAAAAGTTTACATAATTCAAATTGCTATTGAGAATCTGCTCGGCCTCTTCTTTTTGCTATTTAGATATCAAAAAGAAACCCAATCACCGGCAGTCACAGTTACATCCCATTACCCAAACCAAATACATAATAAAAACAGCCATTTACCTCGCCCCGTTAATAAATCATCCCCATTCCAATTACACCAGATCGATAAACCAAAACGTTCCGCGAATGGCATTACGAAATAATTGAAATTTTACAAACGTATAATTGCGATTCACGACACACAATCAGCTCCTAAACAAGAACAAACCAGAAACGAATTAGGCATAATTGGCCCGTCTCCCTGGCCCTCCATTAAGGAATAAATAATAACAATAATGACCAATGCGCAGTCTTCAATAAATTCACCGGCGTTTTGATGGGATTACAGACTAACACAGACTTACAGACTAATTACAGACCTCTGGGATCTCCCGCTTTAACTAACTACCGATTCACCAGGCTGCGTCGTATATGCGAATTTGCATAATGACGGAAGAGACCGACCTTCGGTAAAGATCCGTTGCGGAGGTCGAAACCAAGGGAGGATCGGAGGGGATGTTTATTTATTTGTTTATTAATGTTCTTTTCGAGTGAATTTACCGTAGAGTTTGTAGGAATAGACAGCGCATATTACCATACCTATCCCTGTGGAAATGAAAAAATACGGATAAAAATTTCCATAAAAGGCTAAAACATTGTACCAAGGATCTATACTTTCATTTACTTTTTCAGTTATACTATTAGATGAATCATAATTTTCCTCTATGACTTCAAAATTTTCTTCCTCATACCGGTATCAAAGCAAATCTTTATTATGTTTCAAACGGAACATAGAACAAATATACTTATTTTCAAGTTGTAATAGTGGATGGATTTAAGAGGAAGATTCTGGACTAACACTAATATTTTAAAATTTCCCCTTTGTTATACAGTTTCTTTGATCTCTATAGAGATATTCTTAAAAAATATTATATCCTGAATTAGTTGGCTCGTTCTTAAATTCATCCCTTTTCCGAATAGATATATTGCTTTTTAATCATACCAAACTGGGGCGTAGCCAAGAATAACTTGTACATAGAAAAAATAAATTTCACTCATTCTTTTTTACTCTCCAATTATTTTTCTAGAGAAAAAGCTATTTACTCTGAAATTTCTCTCTCTCCCAGTTCGCGACAAATATCTTTCTTGACACTCTTCATTCTTCATACTGGCCACATAGTGTCGAAGCCAATGAGCACACTAATCCTATACTATCTCTACGAGTTTACCCTTTCTCCTGATGTGCCATTAAAGGGTATTCAGAATCCTTCCCTGCTTTCTTTTTTAAATATGAGAAGGGTAATGGTTTTGATCTTTGACAGAACAGAACGTTGTGGCGGGCGTGAGAGAGCTTATTTTGAATAACCGAGGAGTGATGAATAATTTCCGTTGGACTGGTGTTACTACCAGTGTATAAGTGAAACTCTCAAAGAAGATTGATGCGTGTAGTGGTCAACCTTTAGACCTCGGGTCCTCCGTAATGACATAGGACGGATAAGAGGATTATTTCTTCATAAACCTTTTGCTTGCATCTCTGCTATGTTTTCTGTCAAAATAGTTTGCCTGAAATTTATGAAGTCCTGGTTATATTTATAAAATTATGTCGAAGCATAAAATATTTCAGATGAAAAATAGCTCCTGATGAACTTCATGCTCCCTCTTGGCTATTTTTAATCCAGGATTTAAATATTTCTAGAGTGATTCCACAATTTACGAATGACTGACAAAATTTAGCAATAGTTAAGTAGTTATTAGTAAAAAGCAACAATAATTTAAACATTCTTCCAACAGGGAACGTACTACAGTAGCTGAGTTTATTGATCAGAGGATTTCAATCCAATACAATAAGTTTGAATATCCTTGAAAAATCAAAATTAATCTATAAATATAATTTTGGAAACATCATTAAAAATGTAGAAAAGCTTCTCTTAGGTTTTACTTTCTGACCAAACTTGATGGAATATTATAGCTTTTAAAAGTTTTATTGTATAGTGATAGGTTCATCTCTCTCTCTCTCTCTTTAAACAGGGACATAGGCAGAGAGAGAGAGAGAAAGAAAGGGAGAGAGATCAATGATACTACACAATGATACTTTAAAAAGCAAAAACTATGATATACCATGTAGTTTGACCACAAAGAAAAAGCCTAATAGAAATTTTCTACACATTTTATGATGATTCCAACTTTGGTATTCCTCATTTTGCCACGTTTTTGTGAACAGAAATGTTGATGTAGATAATTTAAGTTGATACTTTTTTGTAAAAGTGTTTCTCAATGTGAGGCAGGAAGGCAATTCAAAGTTTTTAAGGAAATGTTTGCATAAAATTAACCCAGATACTAAAAAAAAAAAGTTTAAACACCGTTTTAAGGAATCAAACTTCAAAAGCCTTTCTGGGAGAAGTTCCCCAGATCCCCTTTCTGACGTAGAACTAATGGTTGGTTGAAAAAAATTAAACATTTGATGTGTTGATGTGCCCTTTAATTTGTCTTAAAGGCTATATTTAGCTTTGAATGTGAGCGGGGAATTAATAGCCAAAAAGAGTTGGGATGCAAACCCTGCCCCCCTCACAAAATTAATCAACTTGCACCCCTTGAGGAAGAGGGCATGGAATTTCGGAGGACCCAGCAAAGAAAGTTGAGAAACACTGGTCTACTGCATTTTTCTGCACGAAATAACAAAAATTAAAATTCAACATCCATTCCTATAAGAGAGGCTTTTTATCCATGCATAAATCAAACCCCAATAATCACCACAAACCCTTCTCCAATTTTCCTCAACAATTTCTGTGATGGAAGGAGTAAGATCCATTCTAGTGTGACTCCAACCAACTCCCCGACCCCAGCAAGGGTTGGAAATTACAATTCGTTTGATCTCTGACCTAGCAACGCTCACTAATGGTCCCTGCCCGGTGTCAATAGCGTGAACATCCGAAGGGTGATTACAAACAATGAGCAATTTTCCTAAATGGGATTAAGTGTTGGAGATTATATCACTCTGCATATATTAGGTTTGAAATGATAGATGGTTTGGAGAGGTAATTCTTGCCATCCATCTTTTATTCATGGGTGGTAGATACTATAATAAGTTGTGTTGATACTTTTAAGATTTCAATGTGTGTGTGGGAAACGGTTGTGATACTTTTTAACAGAGGATTTTTAGAAGAGACCTGTAATGTGTCTGTATTTCGCAAAGCATTAGTAGAAATTATATGGTTTACTTACCTACTAGATTTTTTGAAGCGCAAAATAGTTGGTTTTGAATTTAGTTGCCTTGCAAATCAAATAATGTTAATTGTAATTTAGACTGGAGTTTTTTTTCTTGCATCCAACAGCCTTTCAAATAAATTTATCAACCATAGGAATTTGTGCCATGAGAAAGAAAAATTGAAAATTTACGCTGTGTAGAATATATTTCTCAATAATTATTATACAATTATTATTTAGCATTAAAATAAGTATACTAATAACATCCAACACTTGGTGTGATACATTACTAGCAATTCTTATTTTTATTAATGCCATCAATTTCTTAATTTTATTCAATCTTTAGCAAACAACGGTAGAATAAAAATATTATTTTCCCAAACAATATAATCACACAAGTGAATTTATTTTTTTAAAATTCTTTAGTACTTTTTTACAATAATAATTCCAAAAACCCTGAACCTTGAAAACAAACAAAATTCAAATTTAAATATAGATAATCGGTGCTATTAAACACCACAACTTCACTTTCCCTTAACCATCATACACCTCCAAAAGAAGTCAAACCACTTTGACTACAAACCCACGGCAGCAACTATGTTGCCACAAAAACATCCCTGAAAGTAAACCCAACTCCCTTACAACGCATATTTTTTTCACCCAGCGTCAATTAATCATTGCCTCCGCACTATAAATCTCCATGGCTTCACAATTAACACGGACGGCACAGGGCCCAAGGGAAGCTTCTCCGATCTGCTTGCTACAAACTGAAACAATCCTCTCAAAAATTTAATCCCATCTCCCCGGCATCGTTAATTTTTTTCGTCCTCGCTGCCGTCCCCCCGTCAAATTACAGAGCATTGGCACTGACGCTCCACATAATTTTCCTATTACTCAGGCCCGATAACTGCTTTTGATTACTACTTTGCCCGCAGAATGCATATTCAGCACGGTGTGGAAGGAGCCGTACTGGCCTCGAGATGGAATCTTAAGCAGTTGCCTGGATACGCAATAACAACTCTTATGGTGAGGCCTTTCTTTGACGTCTTTGGGGCTCGATGTATTCTTTGCTCGATGATTCTTAACAAGCTCTAAGAGATTTTTGGGAGAGTGATAAGCATTTCGCATGACGTTTTATGGAACCTTACACACACCGAAGAGTCAAAAATACTGATACACCTGTCGGATATCGTGTAGGGTACTTCCATAATTTGTACCGTACTATCTCAAATTGGCACAAATTTCAATGCTGGTATCTTTATGATGCCTCAGTGTTGAAATTTGTACCAATTTGAGAAGAAGTTGCACGTCAGTTTAGTCCAGCACTGTTCCAAAGGGGGGGGTGCACTTTTCCAGACCATCACAATTTTACCTTTTGAGACAAAAATGTCAAAATGTTGGTGATTTTCTAAAAAGTATCACTCAACAATCCCTTGTGGTACCGCTGGCCCGCTGGGAGGTCCTCCCCCAGAAATTTTTTTGAAATTTGACCTGTAAAAGTAGTATAGGGTTTTAACTCCTATTGAGAACTTTTTTGGGGTCCAAGGGGGGCACTGTTCAGAGTGCCCCCTTGGATCTGCACCTGCGTCTGTTACGTTTAATGATTTTCTTCAGTCACTATTCTTTCATAGTCTTTTTCAGACCATAGTAACCATGACCATAGGACCATGACCTGCAGAAGAAAATAAAAGATAGTAGTTAACGGGAATTAGAGAGAAGTTAGAGGGGGAACATGAAAAGAATAGAGAAAGAGAAGGAGATAGAGGAGAGAAAGAGAGGGTAATAGGGAAGAAAAGAGATAATTTGCAGGAGAGCAGTTTCCTAAATACATACTCAATGAAAATTCTCTATGGGGGGAGGCGTCGGGGATTTTTTTTTGTAGAAAATATTTTTAACAAGTTTAAAATGTTAGAGTGTTTGAATAGGATATTTCTAAGACAGTTTGCATGTTATGTATGCAACTCTTTTTGAAATGTGATGTCTTGCTTTACCTCTTTACTCTATAAAGAGAATAATAGAGGGAGAATAAAAAGTTTAGTCCATAGAATAAAAATGAGTTAGTTAGTGTGATAGGGATTAGTAATTTTAGAAGATAATGAAGTCATAAGAGGTTGATTCAATGGAATGAAAATAAATATAAGCAATAAAACACTGATAAAAATTGATAGGTAAAAGGATGTGACCCCCGTGTTTTATGATTCTCAATATGTTTAAGTTTTTTAAATAAAATAATCGTTTTTTGCTAAAAACAGATTTTTTTCTTCTTGGAACACGAAAAATTACTTAAACAACCCCATATAGTTAAACAAAATTAATCAAAATGTTAGCTTTTTCCGTTTAAGTAATACATTTATCCAGAAAATTATTAGAATGAAAAATGTTGCCACCTTTCATCACAAAATCTCCGTAAACCCTAGTGATCGAGGTTTCGGGGTTTTATATTTCAATATTTTTAAATTATATATTCCAATACTTTTTAAAAATATATTTCAAATCCAAATGTAAAAACGAAATAGGAATTTTTTAATACCTATAATTTAAAATCTGTGTTTGAATTCCATCTCTAAGGCCCGATCTCACCAACTTCCTGCTAATCTCCGCTTAGCTAACTGGTGCTTAAATATAACTGGAGCTTAAAAATTGCAGTCGTCTCACCAACGAAACATCCAGTTAACTTTTCGTCGATTAACTAAACTACCAGTTAAAAAGCTCATATCCACTATTTTGATCCATTTTACTGAAATTTCTACTCTTATTTGTCAATTATAACACAATCATTCATTAGAGCACACGGGCTTTCAATTATTTGTACACTTGAAACGATAATCTTTATTTTCTTTTAGAACTATTTCTTTCAAGGCGTACGAATACAGTGGTACGAAAAAGGTGTACTGTGTCAGCCTTTTGGAGTAGAATCGCCGCCATCTTGGATGAAATATTAACCAATTATTAATACAAGTATTTAGATCGTAATAATGATAAATTTGCAGTCTAAACTTGTTCAAATTAGTTTTTACAAGATTCTTATAGAAGTTCATGCAGTAAAAAACTGTAATTCTGATTAAAATAAGTTTATTCAAAACATAAACTGAATCAGGTTGTATTTCACAGACCAGCTTATAGATGGCAGCACGACTGTTTTTGCGACTAACTGGAACTTATGGAAACCTAAGCGGCAGATAAAGTACCGATTAATTTAACGGGAACTTTAAGCGGTGCTTAAGGCTAACTGGCAATGGTGAGAAGGAAAGTTCCAGTTAAGCATGACTTAACCGGCGCTTACCTCTAACTGAATGTTGGTGAGATCGGGCCTAAAATATCCTAAAATCTAAAACAACAGGGAGGAGCACGCTACAGGAAGAACGCCCGTGAAAGAAACGCGACAAGTTAAACCACAAGAGGGCGCTAAGAAGTTATTTGTATATACTTTCTCTTCTGACATGGCCCGTTAGCTCAGTTGGTTAGAGCGCCGTGCTAATAACGCGGAGGTCGCGGGTTCGATCCCCCCACGGGCCACAGAAACTTTTTTTGCCGAAAAAAGTTGATAAAACACCTTTAATTGGTACATTTTTGTTTCTGTTTCATAAAAAACAAACAAGCCAATTCCATATTTTTAAAAACATTTTTAATATTTTTTGTGCACCAGTAGAATTCATGCTTTTAGAATAGAAATAGCAAAGGAAGATTTATTTTTTGAGTGAGATTAAACTTTTTATCGGTAGTAAAATAAAATTGAGAAAAGCATTTCAAGAAATAATGAATTAAATATTTTTTTATTTAATTAAAGAAATAATAAAAATTCTTTAATCCATTATTTCTTGAAAAGCAATTGTAAGTCCGCTCCACGCAATGTTCCATGAGGTTTTAACTTTTCAGTTATTTTATAAAAGCCAGTATATTATTAAGTTGACAATTTTTTTTATTTGTGTGTATTGTACTTTATAATAGACGTATTTGTTGAGCTTCTAATTTTTCTCCTACGATTTAAGTTAATTTTTAAAATTTTTAAACAGGATTTTCTGAGTACATGCGGCCCGTTAGCTCAGTTGGTTAGAGCGCCGTGCTAATAACGCGGAGGTCGTGGGTTCGATCCCCCCACGGGCCAAAAGATTATTTTTAGATATTGCTTTCAAATTAGATTTTTTGGCCTTTTTCCCACATAATTCTTAAAACTCTAAGAGATAATTTTCAAAACTAAAGACAAAACAATTTTAAAAATTTATAAAAAGCATAAGCAGAAATACTGTCTTAAGGTACCTTCATAATTGGTTTTAAAATTAAACTACAGCTTTAAAATTTTAGGGGAATAGAAAATTTATAACCCTGAAGAATAATTTTACACACATGTCTGTATGTATTGCTATTGCTACTTGTTGTATTGAACTAGGTATCGGATTTCCCTGGTTTTACATAACAGGAACCTGATATATTCCCTTCCTTAATTCGATTTATGTTAGGGCAATTCCACGGGTAACTGATTGGTATTTTTTAAAGGAAAACCATAAGTATTTTGTAATTTACTTCCCAAAAATAAATTAAAAAAAAATATTTTCCGCCCAGTTTATTGCTTTCTTGTAAGCTAAATCTAATGGCATAATTAAATTTTAAAATATAATTTTACTTATTTTTTAAAGAAAAATTAAACAACATGGAAAATGGCTCACATTTATGCTGCATAAATGTCAGTCAGTTACCTGTTTTTTAGAGTAAAATTTCCACAAATTTTCGTATGGGAGGGCCCCCAGACCCCCCCCCCTTTAGTACTTGGAACTGTATTACTCACAACTTTTCTTTAATAAGTTCTTTAAGACGGAAATTCTACCTATAAAAAGTATTAAAAAGCTACATGGGATCTACTAATTATGCATGGGAGGGGCTGAGGAATAATTTTCGGATCCTCCGGAACTAAATTTCTATATACGCCACTGGTAGCGGGCCTGTGAAATCGAGAAAAATCTTCGTTGGTCCCCAACAGCGAGCGAGAACGTGACAGCGCGATCTTCTGGGAAGCGTGAGCCAATTAGCCTACATGATGCGCGTGCTCTCGCGCCTTAATTGGGGCCCATTAAACTGCTCGCGTGAGAGATTTTCAGGTGGTCCCATCGGCTTCATTCATAAAAGCGCTCACTCTCTTTCCCATATCGTGAGAAATGCGCTGCTTGTGCAAAGAACTGTCGTTTTGGAGCTGTGTTTTTTTTTTTATTGTTGTGCTGTGGAGAATGTCAAACATCACAGAATTGGCCCCAAAATATATTAGTTGTTGTAAGCGTAGATACCGTTATGATTTTGAGCTTAACTGAAAGGATATGGATTCGGTAAAAGGACTTATTGGATATAATGTGGGAATTTTTTTTACCTTAAAGAAAGATTTCGTGATTATCGTTGTCACCTGTTATAAATAATTAATTTAAGCTGATACCAGCATATTGAATTTACGTAAAATATATTGAATTACAGTTACAGTTACACTTGGATGTTTTTTCTTTGGGGGAAGGGATTGTGGTTTATATAGGATTTTGATTTTGTTTGGGTGGTATATAACCATTTCTAAAAACAAATACGGAAGATATTGAGGGTGATGAAAATTGAATTTTATCACATCAAAGCTACAATGGAAAAATAGAAAAACAAATTATACTTAATACCTTTACAGCATGCTTTTACTATCAACCTCTTTGCCGTTACTTTAAAAAGGAAGGGAGAAAATAAAGGTGGGAGAAAAGAGGAGAGAAATAGAAAAAAGAGAATCTCATGATGAAAATAAATGAAAATTTGTGGGAAGGAATAGCAGTAAGAATGAGACAATGAGAGGTATGAGTATATAAAGAAATGAAGTGGAAAAGAGAAAGAATGAGGGAGAGAGTGAATTAAAAGAGATAGAGATAAAAGATTGAGAGAATCAGAGGAAAAGAATGGGAGAATTAGAGAGAGGGTGTGGAATGAGAGTGATAATTAATTAGAGAAAAGTAGAATGAGAGTGATAATTAGAGAAAAGGAGAATGGGAGTGATAATTAGAGAAAAGTGGAATGGGAGTGATAATTAGAAAAAAGTAGAATGGGAGTGATAATTAGAGAAAAGTAGAATGAGAATACATTCTACTTTCTGCGATTTTTCTTAGTAATACGATAAAATTAAGATGAAATTAGAGAGAAGGGACACCAGTAAGAAAAGAATGAGAGAGATGATAAGAAAGGAAGTGGTAAAGAAAAAGGGAGAGAATGAATTGAAAGAGAGAGAGAGATAAATAAAAAAAAGAAATCAGAGAAGGAAAAGAAAGAGAGAAATAAAAACCCTTGAAAAAGGATCCCTAAGCTAAAACTTTTCTTCATAACATCGTGAAAGTTTCATCCAAATACACCGGTCCGACCGAAATAATAAGTTCGGATTGGTACTGGCCAAAAACTTTCCACCGCTTTGAATAAAAAAAAAATCCCCTCGCGCGGTGTTGTCAAACACTTTGCCCGCAGAGTTCACGGCCGGCTCTCTGTATTCATGGGCCGGGAACCTGTTCTGGCCTGCGGTGGGGGTCGTCCGCAAATGATGTCACGAGGATCTTCACCTCTGCGGAATGCCGATGGACAGCGACAGGGGTGTGTTTACTTCGCGGGAGGGTTTTCACGACCGGCCTGTGTGTTCGATGGTAAAATATACTCCTGATGGCCAATCAGTTTGAAGGTTTCATTGGAGATTCGTAGTTCATAATCATCCATTTGCATTTCCATTATTGAGAGAAAAGTAGAAAGTATGAGAATGAGACAATGAGAGGTATAAGAGTGTAAAGAAAGGAAGTGGAAAAGAGAAAGAATGAGGGAGAGAATGAATTAAAAGAGATAGAGATAAAGAGATTGAGAGAATCAGAGGAAAAGAATGGGAGAATAAGATATTTTCATTATTGGGAGAGCTAGAAGGGAGAAAAGAGAAATTAATAGAGAGGGAATGAGGATAGAGAAAAGAATGAGGAGGAGAAATTAGAAATTTAAAACCTAAATAAATTTTAAACTTAACTTATAAGAGGAAACGAGAGACGGAGGAACTTATTGGACAAAATGAGAATAAATAAAAAAAAGGAGGAAAAGAAATTAGAGATTAAAACTTACTGATGATTAAAAGAAAAGAAAAACTGATTGAGTGAAGGAATGAGAATTGGAGGAAAGGATGAGGTGGATAAATTATAGATTATAAACCTCATTAGTTAATAAACTTAACTGTGTGAGTTCATAGTCATCAGTTTCCATTTTTGAGAGAAGTAGGAGAAAGAGAGAGAAGAGGAGGAAATATTAATAGAGAGAGAGAGAGAGAACAGGATAGATAAAAGGATGAGGAGAGGAGAAATTTAAAACCTAATTGGAGATTAAACTTAAATTATAAGAGATAACGAGAGAGAAACTTATTGAACAGAATGAGAATCAAAGAAAAGATGAGGAAAAGAAATTAGAGATTAAAACTTACTGAGGTTTAAAAGAGAGATTAAAAGAGAAACTGATTGAGTAAAAGAATGGGAATTGGAGGAAAGGATGAGGATAAATTATAAATTTAAAACCTTATTAGTTATTGAACTTTAATGAGTAGAAAAAGACAATATAGATAGAAAAAGACACTGATAGAGATAAAATGAGAGGGATGGAAATGATGAAGTGGAGAAATTAGATGTTTAAAACCTAATTAGGGATTAAACTTATCTGAGTAGAAAGAGTATAGAAAAGGTAGAGATTGATAAAGAAACTGATAGAGAGAGAATAACAATTGTAGGAAAGGAGAAAGAATTAGAGGTTTAAAAAAAACTATTATTTTTTAAAAGATTTGGAATCTAATGCTACTACTTTTGACTACCGCGCAGAGGAATAAAATCTTTTAGTTATCGAACAGTATTTGAACTTTTATATTAGGTATTGGATGGGTTAAAGTATTGGATGATGCCTAAAATGTCAAATTGTTGTTAATGATTGAATCAGTTTTGCTTCAAAAGAAATTCAAGTGTACTATTGTATTATCTGGAATGGCAAAGTGAATGCAATGAAATAAAACAAAAACTCTCTGTAGTATGATAAAAACGACTTTTCAATTGGTCCAGCCAGAGTAAAAAAGTAGAAGAAACTTTCATTCATTCGCATTTGAGATTTTTCAAACTTCATCCTATTATATAAATGTAATAGTTGGTTAGTAACTTAAAAGATTTTCTTGAGTCCCTAAGATTTTTATTTTACAAAAAACAACCATTCTAAAGATAGGTGGTCAAATAATCCTCGAGAAAAAAAAAATCTTTAAAAAGTTGTGCATGTAGAGATAGATTATTCAAAATATAATGAGTGAATACAAATTTCACTCTGGACCTAAAGTAAATATTGTTAAGGCGAGTTATAGGTTAAGTTAAGGCTTATAGTATAGTAGTTAAATAGCATCGTTATACATAAGTTTCAAAGTTTAAAAATTAGTCCTTATATTAACCAATACACCTCCGGGTCTTTGTTCAACTCTTTTCACAAACGAATACAGGTTATTTGTTTTCAAGAGTTTTAAATCTCAGTTCTTCTCAGCATTAGGATTAATTGGAAGGCATTTAGTTTACATACAAAACAGCGCTATCTCACCTTAATCGTCCAAATTGCTGTTTAGCTGAACAAAGACGTATAACAAAACCACTGCTGTACAGAAACACTCCGAAGAACGATTTCGGTGGAATTTTAAAACCAAACAACTCAAAGAACTGAGATAACAATAATAATTTATTCTACAATTTTAAAAGGCTCAGAGCGAAATGTTTTGTTTGTCGGAAGAATAATAAGGGACGTGAACCCAGATGCTGGAAAAGTAATGAAACCGTCTCATTACAAATGCTTTGTGTCGCCGTAAAGAGCGTATTATCTGTTAACTCATTATGAGATAAGTATGAGATGAACTAAATTGCGGAAAACACTCGAAAATGACAGATAAGTACAGTCACGAACTCATATAGATTAAGAGATGGAAATAGCAGTCTTTCCTATATAAAACAGAGGTGTCAAACTAGCATGTTACCTTTGATGAGATTTTTGATGGCCCCTGCTTCAATATTTATTCTGAATAGAAATCTAGTAGTTGTATTTCAGGATTGTTTAAAGATGTGTTTAAAACCCGTTTTTGTAGTTTGAATTTTCCACGATTTTTCGGGAAGGGGTCTTCAACCCCCGTTTGGAGGAAGGGAAGTCTTTTGGAAAGGACTTTCCTTTCTAAAAATTCTGTACTGTTTAAAAGATCTTAAGAAATACCCCCTCCACTTTTCATTCTCGCACCTAATACTTTTTTAATAGCTCCCTCTCAATCAAATCAAATCAAATTGTGGCCTATTAGGCGCAGGCGTGGATCCAGCACAGAGCACGGCTCCAAAGGGGGGAGCACTTCCACACCATCACCTTAACCCTTTGACACAAAATGTCAAAATGTTGGGAGATTTTCTAAAAAGTATCACTCAGGATCCCCTTGTGGTACAACTGGGGGGTATGGGGGTACACCCCATACACTCCCCAGTTGATAGCTCCCTTCAGTTGAAATTAAAAAAAATCCCCTATTCAGTATGAAGAAGATAAGATATTCTAAATTATATCTAAATAAAGATGAAATGGGAAAGAAGGAGGAAAAAATTCCACAGTGGCAACTTGAATAACTCGAACGTCTTTCGTTCTAAGTCGAGTATAATTCGATTCGAAGATTTCTAATGGCCCATGGAACCTCCCACTAAATCAATTTAACCCATTTAATTCGAAGTTTCGTATGGTTCGAACTTTTTTGGCAGTCCCTTCATCTTTGAATTTTAAAAATGGCGTAAGCCGTTCCCTTGAAAACCACTGCCCTTATCTACTTCACGAACTAGTACTATTTCGTTCGTATTTCTGTGGAAGACGGGCCATCGGTCACCGCAGCAGCCTCCCGTTGCGAAATTTATGTCGCCTTCTCGCCGGGTGAGCAGGTTTCTGCTTTCACATTATTCAGCCATGAAAGCCCCAAAAGCGGTGCTTAAATCGTCTGCAACATCCTTGTTTTATTAGTTATCCCCCGACTTCGCGCCTAAAAGGATTTGGGAAGGAGAATACCGTGATTTAAATGGATTGGATTGTTTGCTGGTACGCTCCTCCCATACAATCCAACAACAGGTCTCGTTACAAGGATTCCGACTCGCGGGGTCACCATCACCGCTGTTATTTTTCCATAAGTCATTTAAAAAACTGCTGAATCACTTAGACTGTAGTACATTCTAAAGAACTCTGTTGCAGTGATCCCGAGTGTGACTTAACTTTATCAAACTTCATGAAAAATGTGGCAAAATTTAGAACAATTTAGGTAATTTAAAAGTATGATAAACTGTAATAAATTTACCTCACTCTAAAAATTATTTTAGCATGTATTTTGTGAGAGTGGATTGTATTTTTCAACGAACTTACGTTTTTACGTGCTTTATGCTGTTGACTCTTCTTATTAGGCATGGGGTTTTGTTACCAAAGTTGATTGACAATGTCTTTTTAATGATAAAGTGCATTCTTATTTCTTGAAGTGATTCATATTATAAATGTGAGAAAGAAATGCAAAATTATGTAATATATATACACACAAGAAATGTATTACATAAAATAAATATGTTATACATTATCATTATTATACAAAAAAAAAAATCCAGCTGAATAAAATAAAACATAAAGGGTCATCCTATGCACCTTATCTTCTTGCAGAGGGTCTGTCTGGCGATGATACAGCCTTATCATCTAAAAATATGCCCTTTCGCAACGTGATGTGAAATAAGATTAAAAATACATATTTGTACTGTGAGAATTTTTAACATTTCGAAAAGTCAGAAAAAGTATGCTGTTATAAGGATCCACAAAATATTTTTCTCTCATGCTTTATTATTGGGGCCACTTTTCTTCTAAAATATGTTAGTAGCTACATAAATACTACTGTGAAAAAAAAAACTTATGTGTTTAATCGCTATAAATGGTTGGTAACTATGGAACTTTTGAATCTCTCAATAAGATTGTGGAAATTGAGTTCCCTGGGAGTGCTTTGGTAGTCCTATCCTTTATTTGGGCTATTAAACTATAAAATGGTTTGAAAAAATTAAACAGCAACTTCAAGTGTGTCTGAATTCATACCCAATTTAAGAGATTTGATTGGAACTTTTTTCGGGCATAAATTTCAACCAACAGTCAACAAGTTAATAGCCCATCCGCGGTGCTGTACATTCAGGCTCTGCGGCATAGCAGGTTCGTTCAACAACCTGTAGAAGTCACCTTAAGCCTATTTTGATCAAAGAAAAGGAAAAAAGAACTCACAGTGCGAAAAAAAAAAAGGATCTCCACTGAGAGGAGTCCAGACCCAAACTAGCAAATTCACAAATGGAAGTTAAAACACGAATAACCTCTGCGAGAGGCCCAAGGGAATAAATTCCAACTGTCAATCAAAAGTTGTCCATTTTTTTTTCTTCTTCGGTTGCCACTCGACAGCGACCGCCGATGAAATTATGGCCATCAGGGAAGCAACACAAACACGAGAGAGGATGAAAAAGAAGCGGTGCGCACCTGAGATAGGGTTGGAGGTTCTGCTGACAATTGCGGTCGGCATACAGAAGTGGTGGATTTTCACTATGCAGACAGAAGGGGTTTCCGAAATACGCCTTGTAGATCTTCACTCCTTTCGTCGTATTTTTAAAGTTCAGTTCATTGAGAACCTTTTACTGCATTACGTGCCAAAAAAAAATACTAGATGCCATGTTTTCAAGAGAGTTAAAAAGCTTGAGTTTTTTTTTTAATTAAGAAACAAAGGGGTGGATATTTGTAATGTTCTTTTAGTAGGCCTTTGAGGAGTCGTGTGTAAGCCGCATGGGGATCAGACCATATCTGTGATTAATCTGTCTAGAGGAAATTTATCCATCTCTTCTCTGACTAGATAATTTTTGTATGGAAAAAGATCTCTGTTTGGTTTAATTCAAATGCTACCTAAAATAAGGAGTTTAGTTATTTTGTGAGTCATCTCTGTTAAAAAAAAGTTTACTAATTAAAATAAATTCGTCGGTTGGGAGCATTTATCAATATTTTTTAAAAAATTAATCTTGTTCACTAGACTAATTCATTTAAAGGTTTCCTCTTTCCATTTAATGGAAACCTTTTTAAACTCCTTTGAGACAACTTGGTATGAGAGAGACAGAGGAGAATACAAGAAAATGGTTGAATAGAAAAATGAAAGAGTGAACAAGGGGATAAAGTTATACATTACGAAATGAAATAATTAGAGAGAAAATTTCCGATGAGAATGAGGAGCAAACCTTGGAGATTTTTTTAACACAAAAAGTCAATTCGCCATTTTTTTGGACTTATTCCCTTTTTTAAACTGACGATTCAATTAAGATAGGTATTGCATATTGAGAGAGGAAAATGAAGATAAGAGTAGCGATAAAAAAAAACGTTATGAAATAATAAATAATAAAGCTTATTATTAAAAAAAGGAACGAAAGGGGATAAATGTAGGTAAGAAAAGAAGAGAGTGTCGTTCTAGTACATTCTACACTTACTATATCAATGGTACAAATATTTGTTGAAATTAATTACGTTATTAATGCCGTTATAGGTCTTCTTAACACATGAACCACTCTCGATTTCAGTTGACCGCTTCTTCCGCACGGACCGCTCTTGCGCAGAGGCTCCTTTCATTTAATTATCATTTCGAAAAGGCTTTATTTATTTATCTCTCCTACGGCCTGTCTAGGACTCGTGTTTTCGTCCGTTTAATAAGAAAGTCTGAGTTGTTGATATGTCGTCTGTACGACGGGGTGTGGTCGAACGAATCTCTGCTGTGATGGTAGCGCAAGATAAGTAACAAGAGGAGACTTGGGATCCATATCACATAATATTTATCATGGCTTTTCTGTATGACTATGCCAGGGGTCCCAATACGACTTCAGTTCGTTATATGTGGCCCTTATTCAATATTCTGGAGATTTACGTGCTGTTGTGTTTTAGTAACCATAATTAAATATTTTTAAAATTTTTTAGTTGTTATTTATAATAGAATTTGGGAGACCTAAGACTTTAAATTAAATATTTTGTTTCTGGTTTTAAAAAAATACCCTTTATTGCATTTCTTTCGTATCGTTTCGAAACTAATTAATGTCCTTCTGAATTATAATTCTAGCTATTTGAAGCAATGTATAAGAGTTTATTTTTTTTACCGTACGTAAGATAATTTCTTGTACTTCTCGTCAAAAGCTTTATCTTTGCACAAACTGTAGATTAAACATAAAACTTCATCAGATTCCTGTGCAATAGTCTTGCAATTTTTTATCAAAATCGGGGGAAAATTCATTTGGGCTGCTTGGTATATCTCTCTATATATAATGAAGGTGTCCCTGGGTTCCTGGGTTTGTCCGGAACAGATTTGGCTCAATTTCTCCAAAACTACCCGTCCGAATCGAACCAAACTTGGTACACATACGTATGGGGACGGGGGAAAGACAATGACATCATTTCCAAATTTCTAAAACCACCCCTTCACCCCCTTTTAGGCCTTTTTGAAAAAATCGCCTTACTTCTCCACTAAAGAAGATCTGTTTAACTCGCATTGTTGCAAATAATACAACAAAAACAATTTTAAACATAAAACAAAGTATTTAAAGATAAAACTTGGCTAAAATTGTTTTAAATGTTTTAAAAAGGTTATTAATAATTTAAAAAATTAAAAACGGCCCTTATAAAAAACTTTATAACAGTATTTTCTTATTAAAAACTTCATTTTCCATGAAACTTTAAGTTGAAATAGAAAGTTTTAAGAATTAGACTGGTTAAAGTAAAGATTACATCATGCAGTTTTTTTAGAAAGTTGATGATAGAAACACTAGATCAATTTGTTATTTAACCTTATAATTTGTTTCTTTGGTGTAGTTTAACGGGATTTTTTTTTTCAATTTAAACAGGGGGTATTTACAAATTTTGGGATTTCAAAAGTCTGTAATAATTTTAATGGATTTTTTTCACTTAGAATGGATAATTGGGTAACTGTCGTAATTAAATGTGCAACACCGGAACTGGATGGTTAGATTAGATTTACACAGTTGGAACCGGGAGGGAAAAGGCACAGGGAGCACGGTGATGAAAATGCACCGGGAACACCGAGATGAAAAGGCACCGGGGACACCAAGATGAAAAAGGCACCGGGATATGAAAAAATACTGGGAACACCGGGATATGAAAAACTACCAGGATGATTGGTAATTATGGTTACAGAAAATTAGGCATGTAACTTGAGAAAATTTTAATAAATTGATACACTCCACCCGTGCAAGGCCGGGCATATCAGCTAGTATCCTATAAAACACCCTCATCTATCTTGAACTATGTAACACTCTAAATCCACAGCTTTTTTCTAGATCCCCCTGAAGGATTTTTCGATATTATTTTGGGTTGCAATGCTTTATGTTTTTCATGTTATCATCATGTGAAAATATTTTTCTGTTCTAAAACCAGAGTTTTTAGCTTTGCGAGCTTAAAAACATGATTTCTTTATCCAGCCCTGCAGCCATAAAGAGACTTATGCTACTACCGGCTCTTTAAACCAAACGCCAACTTCTTTAAAACTCTTTTCAACACACACACACTTCAAACATCGCTTCCATCCACAACTTAACCATCAACCATCATCAGCCGTGTAACAATGTAACAACCCGGACAATTACACACTTGTCACAAGTACAAGACAACTAACTCTTCCAGACAGCATTCCACTCCAGGTAAAATAGATTAAAACTGGCGCGAAAAGCACGAAAAAAAGTCCTTCGTTTTTCTGAAATATGTCGTAGCGGGGCCATCAATTCCCATGCTCGCGGTACATAAAGATTATCGTTTTCTGGGATGGATTCGGAACCGGGGAGTAGTTGGAAGTGTTTTTTTTATGTCGTGAATAATAACTTTCAGGTTTTTTCCTTAGTTAACAGCGATATGAGTCGGAGATTGTTGTGTTTCGGAATGTAGATTTGAATTATTTCAAGCCGTGACCGGAATCGGAATGGAGCGGTTCACATTATTCCTTGTCTTCGTAGGGAATGTATATCAATTAAAGATTTGTAAATTGAGGAGCTCTTTCAAAACCCCTGGGTATGATGAGATTCGCCGTATTGCCTTGTGCCTTCTAACGAAGTTAATAAGGCTTGCCAGTGGCGAATCCAGAGACTCGATTTGGGTGGGGAGATTCTGTCCTGGCTTTATTCCTTTTAAGTACACTTTCTTTTTTGGGGTGTTAACTCACAAAATTATTTTTATAGCCTTCTCTGTCTTCAATTATCTATAAGTTAAATTTATCCTTACGGAACACTTACGTTCTGATGCTTAGGGGGTTTGATTTCGGTCTGTATAGTATGTAGTTCATGCTATTTCCGTATTTCACTCCTCATAATTGAATTTCACTCCTCCTAAAAAATCCTAGGAATAACACTGCTTACAGTAATGCTGTTGCGTATATAGAAATTTTTTTTGGAGTGGGTGGAATCACAAAAGGGGTTCTGAGCGTACACTCCGAGAAAATGTTTGGAAATTTCATAATTTGAAACTGGATTTAAACTCCTTAGTCCTAATTTCATGAATTCCTCCCAACAGGAAAGTTTTAAATCTTACTTAGTGCACTGAACATCACTGAATGTAAAACTTTAAAGTTTCAAACCAAAATGGGGGTCTGGGGCCTCCCTCAGAATTTTGCCTCTTGGAAGTAGTGTTTAAAAGCATTTTGGACCCTATATCTGGGGATTTTTTGGTACCCAACAAAATTCGAGGGTCTTTCATCTGTTGGAGGAGGTGATCGCCCCAATCGCCCCCTGGTGATATATGTTCAAGGAAAAAGAGTTATTGTGTAGAGGATGTTGAATAGGGATACGTTTAAAGACCTAAATTTTAATACAGGCACCACCTCTCTAGCTAGAACCATTATTAACAGAGGTATCAGCTTCGGAGGTATATGTGATCACTAAAAATACAAACAAAAACACTTAAGGTTAAATATCTCTAAACAAGCTTTTTGTGTGTTACATACCCCCATCTTCCTCTCAACGTCTCAACTCTTTAATTACAAGTAACTAGATAATTACTTTGGAGTTTCACGACACTTTACGTTAGGAGAAATTAGTCTAGTCTCCGGTAGGTTAGAAAATTAAATTATAGTTTCGGATAAATCGGATAGTAAGGGCATTTCAAGGTATTAGAGGTATTTTGTTGAGTCTGTGAGAGTTTTATAATTTTAAAATTTATTGAACGTTTTTCTGCTAATGGGGGGTATAAAATTTGCGTAGAGGAGGCTAGAAAGTCTTTTACATTTACAATACAACTAATATACTTTGATATGACCAATAGTATGTGTGTATAATGTTTAGAGGTTTTATCTGAGTGAGCATGGGGAAATGGGGCATGCTGAATTTCTGCTGACTGATTCATTCAAATAATAACCAAGCAGAAATTTAAAACAAATAATAAGTTATTCGTCTAATGAGGTTTTAATTTCACATTTCCCTAAGTTATAAATTGAATAACTTCTTACGGTAGGGTGCAGAGAAATTTCTTGTTGAAAAAGTCGTTGTGACTTCGAAAATATTGTGAGCCGCTCATCTAGTAAAATAGGTTCAGAAAATCCAGCCACCAGTTTTTAATTCATGTTTGTATTGCCTTTATGTATCTTCTGAAATGTGGTCAATTATTGGTATGCAGATACGTTCTTAGACTTCTATTACAGCGAAGAACTGTCTTTCTCACGGTCATCGCTGAAATATGAAATTGGAAAAAAAAATTCTTTTTCTACAGAAGCTACTACTCTCATACAGCTTTTAAAGTTTAAGAATGTTCCCTAAGACTTGGGCAGTCTAGTACAAGATTATTATAGTTTCCTAGTGTTTTAACTAGAGATATCATTACAGGGGAAGAAAGGAGTTGAATGCCTTCCCCTATAATCTTTCATGATATGTTTCTTTACGATGTAAAAAGTGTATAGAAGTAATCCAAAATGTGTTAAAATCCAGTATTCAAAGGTGAGATATTAAAAATATTTCGGAAAGGGACACCTTGAACCCCATTATGGTTAGGTTTTAAAATTTAATCTTTCGTTATGATTATCTGGGTTTTATGTAAGAATTTTACATCTTTTCCCTCTGTACAGAAACGTGCCATCAGGCTCTCGCGTATTCTCAATTTTTGAGGCGAAGTGACGGAATTTTTGTTCATTAGTGAAATTCGCCAAGAACCTTTTAATGACAGCATTATTTTTATTATTATATTGATTGAACCTATTATTGATTTTTGGAGGAGAGCTCCCGAAACTTACTTTTAAAAATTATTTTTGTCATATTTAAACAATTGCAATAAATCGATTAGATCCAATTAATCGATCGGAATTAATCGATTAGAGATGACATGAAAATTTTTAGATGGGTTGATTTTAAATATTTTTATAGGATTAATCAACTAGCCCTCAAAACCCTTGCTTATAATAGTCACATAAAAAAAGACAACACAGAAAAATTTTCAATCATTTTTAAGATTTTTTGCTAAAATGATTAATCAAATGTATTCATAAACAGTTATTAATTAGTAAGTATTAATTCATTAGAATCATCATTATTATCCCGAATGGTAAAAGAACCTTGATAAACACGTTAATTATTTTAAAGTACTGAAAATGACTTGCCAAAAATTGAGGAACAGTAAAAATTAAAAAGATGACTCATTTGATTTTTTTTTCCTTCCTTTCTTGCTGCCTTTCACTTTGCAATGAAGGAAAGAAAAAATATGTGAACAGAGATTGATTAAAAACAAGGTTGAAAATTGTTATGAAGAACAGAAATGGGAGAAAGAAAGATAATATGTGACAATAATGAGATTTGTAAGATAAGAGAAAAGAAGAAAGGATATGAAAGATGAAATAGGGACAGTGCAAGAAAAGAAGTTTGTGTGGGGGGAGAAAAAGATGAAGAGAAGGAATAAAAATGAAAATGTCATAAATTTTAAGATGATTTAGAAGAGAAAATTGGGGGGAAAGTAAAAAAAATGAATAAGGAATAGAAAATAACAGAAAATAGAAAGATAGTTAAAAGGGAGGGAGAGAGAGAGAATAGGAGAGTGATATAGGGAAAGAATGGGAAGTGAGAGGGAGAAAATGAGATTGAAAGAGGGAAATAAAAATATTTTTCAGAACGCAAATATGTTGCCTGGCTATATCACACCGCACCGAAACCGGTAAAATACATTCAAAATTATTTCAGTGAGCGTCACCGATATGGTCTTTCTTCGAAATCTCAAAAAGGGTTGAAGGTATTTATTCTTCTGCATATTTTCGAAAGTTTCATACCCTCTCCATCCCAATTACACCGATGCATCAAGTTGTTGTTTTCCAACCATTCGGATTATTGCTATTACACCATTGATCATCCACCATCCGTTTGTTTACCTGTTCCCTCCGGCTCGGCTCCCCACCCTCAGGTTCGGAGTGGACTTTCCCATACCTGTCCTGCCGCGGTAGAAGCCCGTTCCTCCCCCGGGGCTGTTCCCCACCCGTTCCCGCCACCCCCCTGAAACCCACCAATCGCGGCTCGAGCCAACCGACGGCGAAAACCGAGCTTCTTGGCTGTCGGAACGAGAAGGAGACCAGCGTGTCGCTGCGACGACCATGTTGATGTTGATGGTGATGAGATTTTTGTTGTTGTCTTTGCAATGATTACTGCCGGACACGAGTATGGACGCTACTGACCGCTGCCGGACCCTATCCGGCATTGAGGGGACGATCGGGGGAGATACCTGAGGTCGAGGATACTTTTTCCGTCGGTGTCTGGGAGTTTTCGAACGAACCTTACCGGTTTCGAAGTGCTGTTTGTTGATGTTGTATGCTACAGTTAAAGTGCTGTGTTTTACCTGGATTACTTTTTTTACGTAGTTATAGTAACATTGAAAAGTATAGTGGTGAGTAACAGTGAAATTACTACTTTGTGTGGAATAATTTTTTACTTTTACAAGATATTTTTAAAGACTTGAAGAATCAATCTCTGTGCTAACTGTGGATTATTACTGTAACTCTTATATTAGAGAAAAGGAGTGACATCTATGTACATTGATTTGAAGAAACACCCGTATCTTCCAGTGCCATATCTTTTTGATTGAAAAATATTTACTGCATTTAATTTAAAACGATGGAGCTATCTATACATATTAGACTAAAGGTCAGTTGTAATTTTTTTAGGAAAAGATTCGATTTGTTTATAGTTTTCCATGAATAATCAACGTTGGAAGAACTCGAACAACTTTACTACATTTCATTTAGAACGATGGTATTGACTATGCATTTTATACTAGGCGTCAGGTGTAAATATTTCAAGAGAAGATACGAAATGTCTGTAATTTACCAGGATATCGAAATAAACGTTTAAAGAACTCCCGGCTGATTTTCTTGTGCTTTTGGGATACTCTGCGATTATTTTCACCGCTAAAAGTTTTGGATTTACTTCAACGAATAGTGTTGCTTCTTTAGTGTTTACCGTCTGTGGATTGACAGCTTTGGACGTAGTGTGGAAGTGATTGGCTGTCAATAGTGTGTCTTTCCGTCTCTGACGACGGATTTTGTCGTGGTATGTGTCTCGATTAGGACGGAACAGAAAAGACCAGGCCATGGCGACCTTGGGTTTGTCCAAAGTCTTTATTCTGGACAAGTACTTTACAGAACTTCAAAAGTTTTGGGAAACTGAAAGAAAATTACAAGGTAAGTTACTCTTCTCTTTCTTTTCAAAACATTTTGGTATCTTTAGAGTAATTTGTTGTCTTGAAATTATCTACAGGGTGTCAGATTCTGAGTGTTAACTTGATCAGAGGTTTTTTTGGGTTCTGCAAAGCAGAGGTTGCCCTTGCCCTAAGGTCCGATCTTTTACTCTGTTGACTATTTGAAATAGAGTTTTTCCATTTCAATGTCTTCTTCATATTTACCTCTTTGTTGTTGGTTCGAAAGATTGGATTGGGAAAAATTAAGTAATAAAAAAATAGACAAGAAAAAGTGATAAGTAGAAGGAAAGAATAAGGAAAATATGAAGAACTATTTATTACCTGCTTCTACTTCTAAAATTTTTTCTACTTATACGGTTCAGCTTAGTTATGTAAAATAAACTTCTTTTATTGTTATTAAAATATTAGTTAGAGAAGTGTTTCCCATCCTTTTTCATGCTATAACTCTTTAAGTCCTTACTTAACTTCTCTTAATAATTTTTTTTATGCTTTCGAAGGGTCGTTTTATTTAGAGTTAAGTTACTTAAAGGAGGAGCAGTTTTGGCTCGTAACTAATTTTTAACATTTATTCCATGCTCAAATTAGAAGTTAATTTTTTTTTTAGAAAAGTAAAGGGTGAACTGAAATTTTGTTCATTAAATTTGAAAATTTTCGTAAGATGGGAGGGGGTTTAGGGGTCCTCCACTGAAAGTTTTTTTCGTTTTAAATTTGACGTAAGATAAACTTTTAGGAAAGAGATACAATTAATTAGGTTCTGAACTAATACCTTTTGGACGCATGTAACACCCATGGTATAGAATAACATCCCTATCTTGTGAGCAACACCAAAATTTCTTGATTGGCTGTATCAGTGTTACAATTAACATTCAATTTACATTCCATGTTATGTTCAGTCTCTAACTGCTAAGATGCATGTCATCCAAATCTTTTAATGTTTGGAATAGGAATTTTGAGTTTTGTACGAAAAGGTGGGTCACACATTTTAGGTGTGCAATCACTCTATTTTAAAAATTAACAGGAATAGTGATTTATTAGAGTTTTCAATACCATGCTGAAAAAGATTATATGAGTTCAAGAAGTTTCATTTGATTTTCTAAGAAGTTTTTAAACAAAGAATAAAGGGTTGAGCTCCATATTAAATCTCCTCGAAAAAATTATGAAGGGGATTATATTTTTTGATACTTGGGGGTTTAAATTGCATTGAGAAATTAACTGTGTTAGTTTTGAAAAATAATTTTCCCATTTTACAAAAGTTGTATCTTTTATATAAAATTACAACCAAATAATTTGTTGTAAACCCAAGATCAGAACAGCAAGAACGTTACCATGACAACTGGAATAGCTTTTAGTGAAAATCGTGGCAATAGCGTCGGTCTACGAATCTCCTTCAAAGAATCATTAGCGAGATTGTCTCATGGCACTTACCTGAAATGTCCTAAAATTTTGTGAATTGTCCGACTATTTCTGAAATTTTGATATAATTAGAAGATTCCTCTTTAAAGTTCAGTAATTTGACGACTTTTAATTGGTTTTTGGATGTAACTGTCAACCATAAGGTGTTATTTTGCATTTCCTATAACTTTTTATGGAACTATGGAAGTTATATTCAAATTATTTCAATCCTCCCCATGGACAAATTTTTATTTTGCGAAAAATAATAATAGCTTATGATATTAATACCGTGAGTATAAAATGTCAAGCATTGTTGTTTCTTATTTTTCATTTAGCGTTAATCAAAGCTATCCACAATGTTTTATGGTATTGTATAGCGCTGTGGCGTTAATATAGCAAGATTTGAAGTCAGTGTAAAAAAATAGGAATTATTTTAAGACGGAATTGTTTAAGAATAGTCCCAAGAGGGCGATGGATGTACTTTCAAGGTTTTTATTGATGTTAATTACCCAACGATCACATACGAAAAACTTACGTTGGAAATACTGAAAAAATTCAGGAACTAAGAACAATATATCCCATAATAAAGAAAGGAATAATAATTATTTCCTATTTTTCAAGTTTGTATAAATTTCACTGGGGTGTTAAAGTTTTGAAATTAAATTATTTCAGTTTTTTCTGAAGTAAATTGGCATTATTTAGTTTACATGTGATGCAGTTTAGATACGAGCGGTTTAGTTAAAAAGTAGGTTAAAATGAATCTAATCCCAAACTTAATTGTCAAAAAAAAAAATTAAAACAAAGTGTAAGCAAATCACCCGAGGTTGAATAATCTCTGAGTAATAAAACGTGATGTCTGGAACACTCGTTTTTTTAAACCACGTTTACTAGGTTGACACGTTTTGGTATTCCTAGCTGCATTTGGCCCCAAAACCAACATCGGGTCAAAAGTTTTATTTCATCTTTATCAGATCTTTCTAATTAAATCAACATGCATGTTGAGATTGTTCATATTTTACCATATTATACAGGGTGTTTCAAATAAAGTGTAACAATAGGTTATTTTCCCTAGACATGAACTTCCAATAAATTGCAAATTTTTATTTTAAGAAGTGAAAAATTAGATGAGACTAGTTTCAACTCCCTGGAGGGTCTACTAAAGAAAATGCAAAAAAAAAATAAAGTTTAAAATTTCCAATTAGCCAAATTTTCTTTATTATTTTCTGAATAAGACACATTCAATAAGACAATTCTCATTATCTTCAAAATTCACTGAGATATGAGTGTTTAAATTTTTATGAGGTTGTTACAAATTAATATTTGAAGTTATTCCTATCACCGCATAAAACAGGTTCAACTTAATTTGTAGATAAACCCTATTTTTCTCTCAAAAAGGGTGTTATAAAGTGGTGGAAGTCACCAATTTTAAACTTGTAATATCTCAGTGAGTTTTGAGGATATTGAGATGGAAGTTTTTTATATCGTGTTAAGGAAATAATAATGGAAATTTTGATAATTAGAAATTCTAAACTACGCGGGGCCGAATATAAATTTAATTTCTGCATTTTCTTAAGGGGTAGACCCCTCATGGAGTTAAAACTAGCATCATCTAATTTTTTAAATGTTTGTTATCTGCTTTGAAAGACATTTTTAATTAATTTGGGTAAGAATATATTTATTAAATTAAGAAAACAATTTTTTAAAAAGGGAGGATAAAAATAATAATTGTAACTTAATCTATTCAAAGACCTTTAATTATGTTTAAAAGTAGTCCCAAAGTTAGGTAGCCATGTTAACATTTACATTTAACCGGTGAAAATAACCTTATTTAAACAGTTGAGAACACAGTCAAATGAATTATTAAGGTATCAATATTTTAGAAACAAACACATTTGTGTTCTTTTAATTCTGATTACTTTTACGAAGTTTTACGATTTTATGATTAAAATAGTACTTTAAAAACGATTGAAAAAAAATCAAGGGGGATATTTGAGGGAGTACCTAGGTCGTTAGACCTTCAAACTCCAGTCTAGCCTCACTGGGTGAGGCTTGAGCTGAGCTGTACAGAACGTGTGACTGAAAGTCACGGTCAGCTGAGGAGTGGCTAGCTTGATGCTAACCCCCCTCTTGATTTCCCCAAGTGACCTTGGTACTCATTTTATCGACCCCGGAGGGATGAAGGGCTGAGTAAAAAAAAAAAAAAAACACGATTGAGTGAATCAACTTTTGTTCATTTTCTCAAATGAATTGTTAAAAATAAAATATTATGAGAAGCAAAAATAAAAAGATTCATTGTTAATTATGAATATTTTAAAACTAAATTAATCAATTAGTATAATTTAAAAAAAGAAAGATGAAAGAAAATATTTTTCAAACTGGTAAACAAACACAAGTGTAGAATTGTAGCAAAGAATTGATAGAAGAAATAAATAAACAATAAGTATTTTTAACACTACGTAAACATCATTTATAACAGGGATAAGATTTTTCAGAGTTTCGGAGGATTTTCCTACTTTTTTGAATTTTTCATGAAAATTTCAGACTTTTTTATTTTTTTTGTTGAAAAATTATAGCTTATGAGCTGAAATTTCTGAGTGAGAATTGCATTTTTATTTCAAGCTGAGATGTACTTGACTTAGGCTGCTCTTTTATATGGTAAATTTTCATATTTGAGGCCATTTAATATAACAGCTTAAGGCCTGGAATGATCAGTTTCAGAATTTCATCAAATTCTATAAATACTTTCATAGTTGTTCTCCCTTTTGTTTAGGTGAAAAATATTAACTGCATAAGACACCCTACATTTAAACCTACATTTTGGTAGTGATTTCAATAGAATTTGCAAATGTAATTTAATATAATATGCATATCTTTTGGGATCCTTCAATAATTTTTTACTCCATTAAATTTATGCTTTCTAATGGGTAGTTTTATTTTCTTCAAATAATTACTATAGTGTAAAATTTTTAATTTTAGTGTGAGAATTTATTGTTAAAATTTATGTTAACATCGTTATATTGTTATTTTCAGGTTTATTCTTTATTTGGATTTAAAGCTAAATAAACAATGTTGATCAAATGTCGTTCACAGTTTTCAGACTTTTTGATTTTTGAGAATCTAATCCCTGTTATAAAAAAATTAAAACCATACAATCGTTTCGGGAATACATGAATTCCCTTCGTCTTATCAAAAAAGAAAAAAATATAAATGGTTTTTATACAGCTACCAGGAAAACTGGGGAGGAGGGTATTCGTTGCGTATTTGCATGTTTTAATTTTCTGTATATGAGCAAAAAACAACGTTGCTATTTCTTGGACATGGGCACAGAAAATTCCCTCCTTCATTTGTTTTAAACGAAACGTTTTACCCTGATGGAAACGAAAACTAAAAGCAGCAGAGAAATCGCTCCCAGACAGTCCCCAAAAAAAAAGCACTCTTCCAGAAAACGCGAAACTCGTTAGAAAACCACCTCGCAAACATCATACATCCACCCCTCAAAAAAAGCCACCTCAGTTACGAAACCCTCCCCAAAAAGCACCCCCTAACGACGCTCTCGTGCGGCCCGCTTTATCTCGGGCCCGGCCTAGTATGGGCCTTACCTAACGGTTACGCTCCAGCGAGACCTTCCGAGGAAAGATGGGTATGAAAAAAGCAGTATAAAATACACACGTGTGTGTGTGGAATCTTCTGCTGTATACACGGGTGGCCCTGGCCATGCTTTCTTTTTATGTTATTCTCGCTCGTCGGTGCATTAGCCATAACAGATTAGACGGGGCAGTCGCTGGAAAACGAGGGTTTTGCTGTTGCAGAGGTGATCGTTTTTACGGGATTTTGGCTTTTCGAACGGTTTGAGCACGACTTGCGGGACTGACTGGGTGTTTGCTTCTTTTTTTTTAGAGAAGCATTATTGCGAAAAGAAATTGCATTGCTGTATACATAAGGGGAATCGAGTAGAAGGACTTATTGAGACAGACTCATGATTTGTTTCTACTCACTAATGAAAACGCCTAATCAAAAGAGTTTTTATTGTATTGCGATTTTGAGTTGCGAATGTGCTGGGTGAGAAAAATAATGTGTAGTAAAAGTGTTGTTCAAAAATTTCAGAGTCAGAATGTGTGTTCTTGTCAGATTCTGAACATATTTACAACACTGTTTTTAGAACACATTTCTGTACAGAACACTATTACAGCACAATAAGGTGTTTAAGTGTTCTACCTGACAAAACAACTAAAGTGTTGTTAATTTGAGCACAAAAAAAAGTGTTCTTAAATGTGTTTATTTTTGTGAGGAACGTTGCAGTGTATTCATTTAATTAAATAGACTTTCTATTTACTTAATGCTTCTGTTAATGGATGTAGCCATTCGGGGATTTAGATATAGTATATTTCTGAAAGTAAAGAAAAGAAAAAAAGAAAAGAAAGTAAGAAGAGAAAAGTAAAAAAATACCCCATACCCCCCAAAATACAATATCCCCTACATATTCTTTTAAGTATCGTTTTATGAATAGCATATTTATTGAAAATGCATTGCTAAAGGGCCATTCACAACTTTTTTTATACATCTTCTTACACATTTTTTTTTTATTTTATAGATCTTTCCCCCATATGTCACAAATTATCCCATTTTAGTAACGTATCCCATTTGCAGGGTTGCTTGATTTAAATCAAGTTGATTTAAATCGCGATTTAAATCATGATTTAAATCACTTGATTTTTTTAAAAAAATCATTGATTTAAATCAAAAATGTTAAACTGCCACAATTTAAATAAAAAAATAGTTGTATGCTTTAAAATGCTTTGCAATGTTATTTGCATTTCAATTTTTTTTAAATTCTGCTAGTTGCAGTTGCTTAAAATAACTGGGAGATAGGTTTAGGTTCCTCTATCTACATAAAATTGCCTGTAATTTCAAGAACAAATTGTACTACCAATTACAAAAATATTTACAACGAAAAGAGGTAAATAGCAGCGTTTGGAATCAATAATTGTGATAAATTAAACTAGAATTAAAAATCCTTTAATTTTTTTCAGGTATACATCCCCTTTTTAAAATACAAGCATGAGAATGATTTTTATCGAAAGCTTGCTTTTATAGTTTTAGTCATGTTTTCCAAACTATATTAAACATAACTACAGCGAATACTCTGGGTACATGACTGTCAATAAGTTGCTTATTTGATTTTATTTGTATAAGTAATTAATTATTTTAAAGAAATAAATGCACAATACATTTAGTGAAATAAATTCAACTGAATTATTGAAATTAAATTTTTAATTTTTACATAAAATTTATGCATAGATTTTTTTCAGAAATCGTCACCATTTCTTTTAAAAATTGATTTCACAATTGAGTAAAAATAGTTATAGAAAGAAGGATAAAAAATTTTAGTAACTGATAGTACAATTAATTGTTCATTCACCATTTTAGGATGGCTTTGGGCATCTCACCATGAAATGGTAGCATACTACTTCCCTTAATTAATTTAATTAATTAATGCCTAAAATAGATAAATATTGGGATATTAAGTAATGCTAAACTATTATATAACATGGATATTACAATATCAGTAAATTATTAACCAGTTTTGGGAAGTTGAGAGCTAGTAATTCATTTAAATCAAAAAAATCTGATTTAAATCAAAAAAATCCGATTTAAATCAAATAAATCCGATTTTTTTGATTTTTTTAAAAAAATCAAAAAAATCAGCAACCCTGCCATTTAGTAGTTTATTTATGACAATTGTTGAAACCAAATTTATCAAATTTCAGATCTTACTCCATTTTCTTTACTTAGGGATTTGCAAAAATATGTTTACTGTTAAAAGTGTAAAGTAGCTCAAAATATGTACTCCCACTCCCCTAAATATGTAAAGTTAATTAGTAAAAATCCTTTAGAAATAACTTTGAAATTTTCGTGAGAAAGTTTTTTTCCTTGCATTGTTAAACGTGATGCAAAAAAGCACTAAAAAAGGTAAACCGTAATCAGCTAACTCTTGCGCCTGTAAATCCCGTTTTACTGCGGTAATAGTGTTTTTGCAGAAAAGCAAGGAGTACAACGCTCATCCTCTTTCGTTGTTAGATTCGTTTATCGTTTTGCAAAGAAAGTTAAGAAACGTGAAAAACAACCTCATTGATAATGATTAAAAATTACATAATTAAAATTTATTAAAAATTATTTGTATTATTTTTTTTAATATTTTCTATTGAATTACTTTCTCTACGAATATTCTTAAAATTTAAAATGAAATTTAGGAAATATTTTAAGAAAAATTAATCAACTATTTATTTTTATTGCTGTGTAATGTGTATCATACCTGCAATTATTCAGAGGGTAGGGAAATTGTTTTATTTATTTCATTCATTTCATAACTCATTGAGATGGTACACCCTTCAAAACGAAAATCCAACCCAATACTATATTTAAAAACATTTCTTTATTTTCGATACTTTTGAAATAGTAACTTTTTTATGTAAAACAAAAATGTCTATGCATGAAATGCATCTTTTAACATAGAAAAAACAAGGTCAAAGTACAACACCTTCCCCCCTTTAGCTTGAAATATAATTTTGTTACATTGTATTATTATTCATTTCCCTTAAAATAAATGTGTAGTATATTTTCGCTACGTAGCTTAAACTTCAAGGTTTTAAAATTTTTCATAATTTGAATCTACGTGGACTTATCAACTAAAAACTTTTATTTTATTTATTTACATACTACAGATATAAAAATTCATTTACATGACAAGAAACACTTAAAAAACACCAAAAGGTAAAGAGAATACAAAAATACACACACAAAGTAAAAAAAAAAAAAACAAATACAGAATCATAAAAATAGTATCAAACCACTCTCTAAATTTTTCAAATGGGTCAAAAAAGATATCATAATTATTAGGAAGATTAATAACTATTTTGAAGAATTGTACAAACGTTTGGTTCTGTAGGAATTGATTGGAGTAAGTGGGTTCATTCATTACTGTTGTTTTATTGACGTCTCATCAACTTCAAGCCATGGTGAGTTTACCTAAGTACTTTTTTTTTTTTTTTAGCTAAACAAACTTCGTTACTTTTTTAACTACCTTAAAATGCCACTTAACTAATTAATTTAAACTAAATGCCTACTTTTTTTTTTAACTTAACCTAATCGGATTCCCCTTTCACCACCGTGAAGCTAAACCCAACAAGAAAATTGAAAACATCAAGCCTAGCAAACGAGTCAACTCAACTCAACTCTGGAACATCGAAATGTTCCACCACTTATCCGCTGATTTAATAATCTTGTCATCTCTGAAAATGGCGAAAGCTTGTCCTGTTTTTGGAGAGTTGTGTTTGTGGTGATACTGAAATTTTTTCAGAGTCAGAGGTCGACTCGAAGCATAATTTGTTCCTGTTACTTATTATTTGACGAATTCAAAGCGTGAATAATAGTTTGTCTTAGTGCAACGTGATTTTTTGGAGATTGTTCGGTCACACCAACAAACTGGAGGTTGAGGGCGACGAAAACGTGAGCACGCATGGGGAAAGAGGCGGAAAAGAATTCAAACGGTCTGCTGACCACTTTGAAGAAGACGACGATGTAGAGTTTAGCAAAGACAAAAGGGCCAAGGAAGACAGAATTTACACAAATAAGCTACCGATTGAAGAAAAAGTTAGAATTGCCTTTGAAAATGGCGCCACGTGTATAAAGCTGGGCTTGAAGAGTGCCAACTCCAAAGAGCTTCCTATTAAGAATGAGGACCTAAACAAAGAGTTTGCTGACTTATTAAACCCAGATGATGAAGTCTTTCTTACAAGAAATAAAACAATTATTGTAACTGCAAACAGCTTGAAATCGGCAATCAACGTACTAAACAAAAGAGAAATAGTGGGAAGAGACATTGTAAGCTTCGTATTCGAAAGCTCAATCACAGTACAGTATATCATAAACGGAATAGATCCGAAAGCTTCTGTAAGCCATATAAACGAAAGGCTCCAGGCACACGGAGTAAGAGTGAACAAAATAGTTCGTTTCACCAAAAAAGGTGACAATGCGGCTTCTCCCACGATCTTATTACAAGAACTTGGAAGAACACAAAGGGATCAAGTCAAGTATGAATACGTAATATACAACGCCCAAAAATTTATAGAGAAACCTAAAATCTGCCACAAGTGTCTGCAATTCGGACACTTTAAAGGTAATTGCAAAGAGCGAAACATAAAGTGCTCAAGATGTGGAGAAAACCACGAAGCTTTCGACTGTGATAAAGCAAGCCAACGTTGCTTCAGATGTGGGAGTAGTGACCACGCAGCACTAGATATAAGATGTCCGATCGTAAAGAGAGAAGGTGAAATCATAAACAAAGCAAAAACCGAAAATATTTCCATTAGGGAAGCCAAGAAATCCTTGCCTCCAAGGAAAAGTTATTCCGAAATCGTGAAGTCAAACGAAAATTCAAACCAAAGGAAAGCACCTACGATCGTGGGAAGGGAGCAAGGCCACATAGAAAGCCTAAATAGAAGAATCGATCGACTAGAAGAGGCGGTTGAAAACCTCACAAAAATCATATCTGAGCTGCTACCTGGAAAGGTGTCTGATCAGTCAAAAGTTCAAGCTGATCACGCAAAGCTATTCGAAGAATTAGAAGTAAGACTAATTAAAACGATATCTACCAAAGTAGAAGAAATTTTAGATCGGGCATTAGCTCAAACTCTGATTAAAGCCTCAAATGTAGGAAATCCATCCGAACCGGAAGAACATAGGAAAGAAAACCATAAGGAAGGAAAAGGCAGTGCAGAAAGATTGGAACAATTGAATGAAAAAAGTGCTAACGTAGTATACCTACACAAAATTAAGGACTCGACCAAAAGTGAATCTAGCTTGAAGAGCTCACTCAGAAGGGATGAAAATCCAGGGAATATAAGTCAAGATGAAGACGATCTACACAAAATCAAAGACTCAACCAAAAGTGAATCTTGTTTAAGTGGCCCATCCCGGGGGGATGAAGACCCAGAGTACATAAGCCAAGACGAAGATGAAGAGGAATTAGTCCCAGAATCATTGAAATCGAGATTGGAAAAGCTGGATAGGAACTGCCGGAACTTAATCAATACCTATGGCCAACAAATGGAAGACATCATAGAAAAAACTATCTCGGAAAAGCTTTACGGGAAACAATATTAAACCAAAGACAAAAGCTTACACTTGTTGAGTTTTCACGCCTGAGAAAGAAGAAAACTATAATAAAATAAAAATCGGAAGAAAAAGACACGGACAAATCACAGAGTAGAGACATACTTGCTCGGTAACAAAAACTAAAAACAACAAATTACATCAATGAAAAAAAAAAAAGGATACCTGGTATAAGCGCATAGCAAAAACCAGAGCAACTAAACCAACCAACCAACTTATCCGCTGCTTTCGAACGATCTCTCGGTGAAGCCGGGCGGAAAAGTGATTTCAGGTGGAGCCCCCCTCTCCTCAACCGGTGGCACGGGGGTCAAGGCGGTGGCAGCAAGGTCACGTGGGCGATTTTACGGTATCCAGGAGATCGGGATCGGTGATGATGATGATGATTCCATCCCTCCCGCCATAAAACTCTCCATTGTTCTTTTTTTTTCATTCGGTTGTCCCCCACGCAGGTTTTTGATGATGGCCTTCTGAAAGGATTGCTTCGGAATGTAGGTTGGATTTGGACAGGGGTTTTTGCCGCGCTTTTTTGTGGTTTCCTTTGTGCTTTTTCGAGTGGAATTAAGACTGTTATTTATTTAATTTTTTTTTTTGGAAATTACGTTAGGAAGGAGGACTAACTGTGGCTATCGCTAAACAAGCAGTCGAAACATATTCGAAACTCCCTTTTGGAGGACTTGTATATTTGAGGTTATTTAGCTGTGAAAGTTTATTGATTGTAAATGTGTGTAAGGAGAAAATATATTTGTAATCTACACAGAATCAAAAGAGGTGATGCTCTACAAAGGAGGCTTGATCCCCGTATCTTTTACAAAATATCTTGGTATTAAGATAGAGAGAAGAAATAAAATAGCAAAAAAATCTGCTCAGCTATTTAAGCTACGGAATATTGAAATCTACCACGTTAACAAAAAATCAACAAAATAATAATACTTAAAAAAAAACAGGTCAAATCATCTCTTATTAACTTTCTGCTCTTTAAATTTTACATAAAAGTATGCCGTACTGATAGCTTCTGAAATGTTTATTAAACACTTAAAATTATAAACTAGCCAGTGATGTGAACTTATGAAGTTATAAACAAACCTTTGATATAAACTTATATAAAATGTAAAAAAAAAAAAAATACCTGCAAAGTGTTATGACTTTACATCTTTGTGAATTTTTGCACAATACAAATTAATTTGGCTCAAACTTCTGCATTGATGACGTTCGGTATTACTTTATTAACTCAACTTTTAACCTTCTCTTGAATTTTAACTATTCTTTCTTTTCTTACTAATATTGATATTACAACCTTTTACATAAGCGTTTATATAGTTACATAAATGAAAACAACGTGTTGAGGTTTGTCATATAAGGACTTGGGCTTATTTCCGTCATTTAGCACTACGGACAAATTACACGGCATCAGACCTTTTCTTTTTCAAGCCAAGGGTTAAGTAAACAATTGATGTATAAAAAAAGCATGATAATGTCAATACCAAAATGAAAGCCAACTAAATTGGTTTAACCCTAACTATAGTAACAGAAAGCACCTTTGCACTGAAACTCATCAGAGCCCAGTTAATACCTCAGTCTGAGGCTCATAACTATATGCATTCTTTTTCTCTTTCTCTTCAAGACACCGATTTCTCTAGTGAAGCTAATTACATATTGAAAAGAACGACACAAACAGAAGAAAAAATTCCTTCCATACTTTTATCGCATCTGTCACACTTAAGTATTATAAAAATAACTCAATAGCTCCAAGAGACTATGCGAAAGCTAATATTAACCTTCCTTATTCTGATTTGGCATTTTTTTTTGTATTGTCACTCGCACTTATACATAGGTAATAAGCTCTTTTGGTTCGAAAATTTTTCTTCTACTTATTGATTATTCATTTTAAACTACTGATTCGGCCTTCGGGTCTAACAACACCACGCATATTATGGGATGTCCGTGACACAAGTCAAAACAGTGTCATATACTTGTATACGGTTTTTCAATAATACCTTACTAAGTCTCGCTGTTTTGTACTGAATCCATTCTGATTAGTTTATCATGCTAATATGTATATTGTAAGTTGATATTTCTATAATCGTTTCGTATGTTACCCTTTTTTAACTGTGCTGAGAATGTTAAAAATGTGAAAAAAGATAACAATTGTTTTTTAAAAAAAATTTGTATTCGCATAATTAATAAGTTCAATGTATTCTGTGCTTAAAGAAATAATTTCTGTATTCCCTAATTGAAAGTATTAGAACTACTCAAAGCATGCTTTGTTACAAGGGTTGCTACTCATCTAGTGGTTTCCTACACTCAGTAATACTAAGTACTAAGTATAAACTACAAAAATATTTAGGTTATTTAAACTTAATACAATTTTACATGAAATATTAATTTATTTTTCAATAAAAAAAATTATCCCACTTTTAACTATACTAAATAAAATGATTCATCAAAACTTTGATTATAATTTTAATACTTTAACTTTACTTTTTAACTTTAGTCATAATAATTATTGTAATGGAAATGTCTAAACACTTCACTGGTTTTAAAAGGTTTTGCATGACAGTAGCACAAAAACAGTACAAATCTGGTATGAAAATAGCTAAAACTAAGTCTATGCGTTGTGTTAACAACGGATATGAATTACACATTAAGAATGATTGTGACATGCTGTGATGTAGATACTTAATAAAAAAAACAATGAATTTATTTGAATTCCTTTATTTTATAATAATTCAATCTGAATCTTTTCAATCTAAGGAAGGAAAGAAATTTCCTTCATGTGGGAGGTTCGGTGTTTTTAAAACAGTTTAATTTGAAGCTATATAATATTTTATATGAGGAATGGAACTTCCTTCATGTGGACTGTGTCATTTTATTTCTCAATAAGCGAACGCTACACCTTTTAAAACCAATTAATAACGGCTATTGTCATTCTCACAATTGAAAACAACAACATCTATCGGGTAGCGAAACCTCTCGCCAAAAAAATGCGGTCCTGGCCAACCCATACCGAGTACGTCATACGGGGCCCTGGGGGCTGGGTCGTTGAGTAGGGGCCCCCGAGGGACCCTCTTTTTAATTGGCGGTTTAATAGAGTGCTCCATCAACACTACGTCATTACGGCCGGTTCTGGCCGGAATCCTCTGCCGATTGGAATGCGATCAGGGAGGATGAAATGCATAGCAATTGATTACTCGGAGGAATATCGCCTCTTTTGGACCGAGAGCGACTTTTTTTGCGCGGTACTGAAGCTGGTGCTAGGTTACTTTCAGAGGTGCGGATATAATCGGGTTTTAATAAGAGATGGAGTGATTTAGATCTTAAAATATTTTGGGAACTTCTTTCTCTCTTGTTTCTGTCAGTCTACCATCTCTTTCCTCCATTCATACTTTTATGATTACCTCTTATTCTTACTCTACTTCTCATTCTTCATTCTCTTAATCTCGTCTATGCTCTCATCCTCTTTCTCTTTTCTATCATTCCTTTTTTGTTCTCTTTCAAGTTCTCTTTCCTTATCTCTTTCTCCTCTCAATTATATTTCTCTCTCGCTCTTTTTCACATTATTTGATCCCTCTTTATTTTCTCTTATTCCAAATTAAAGAAAGCTTAGAAGCAGGGTTGTTACGTTTAAAACACTTGTTTTAAACACGTTTAAAACAAAGCAAAAAAAAAACATTGTTTAAAACACATGTACTTTTTTAGCAATTCTTTTTTCTATGAACAGATGGCATTAGTATATAAAACTTAGTACTTACTTTCAACTGATTTTGATTTTTATTTGATTTTTTTCTAGAAATTTATTTAATAAAAAATACAAATAAACTTGTTTGAAAATCATATTTTTTTATAATTGACTTGTTCTTTATGTTTTATTTTAATATTTTAAACGATCAATGCTGCTAATGTCGTCACAATATGCAATGAACTGAAAAGGACTGAAATGAATATGCATATAATAACTTATAAATGTTCAGCTCGTATCTTAAACCTTTTAGCAAAATATATAGACATTTCTAATGTTAAAGCTGAAGTTGTTGACATAGTAACATATTTCCAAAACAATCATTTTACTTCAGCCAAGCTCCTAGAAACAGGTCCTAAAAAGCTCAAGATGCCATCTGATGTCAGGGGTAGCTTTGTTAATCCATTTTTAATTTTAAAAACTTAATTTAATTTTTTTGAAATCATGTTTTTTTTAGAATTTCTGTGTCGAGGGTAAAAAAAACAAATAAAACGTTTTAAACAAAAAAAAAAACACGTTTAAAACAAAAAAAAAACCCACGGTTTTTTTTTTAAGAAAAAAACATGTTTTTTTTTTTAAGAAAAAAACATGTTTTTTCCAACCCTGCTTAGAAGTTATAATTACTATTGGAAACACACTAAAAAGATCTCTTTAAATAAACATATATTCTGGGCGATTTGGGAAATAATTTTGTACTTCTAAATCACAAATAAAAACAGAAAACCTTAATTTTTAGAATTAAATTAACTTATTAAATAGGATTTGCATTGCGTGTATTTAAAATTTCTCATAGAAAGCAAATCACATTAGAATACAGAGAATTTTTTAAGTTAAAATAATGATTTTTACACTCATGGTACTTCGTATTTCGCATTTTCTTTTTGACTCGTCTGTTACAATTTCACCTTTGAAAAAAAGAGACAAAACTGTTTGGTTTCAAAATGAACCCCCTTGTTTTTTTGAATCCACAACATACAGGCAATCCTTTTCCCCGTTGACAAAATCCACTCCATTTCCAACCCTTTGGAAATTTGATCTCCTTGTCTTCTTGAAGGGTACCAAAAGGAGGATGGAGAACTTCCGCTGTACCACTAGTACCGGATGTCGTGGTCAAGAAAGGTCGCCTAATGTGGGCGCCATGGCAGAAAAAAACTACCGGCGTGAACCTGGGATCATGTTTTGAAAAACGTATCACTTTTCACTACTTTCCAGTTACGTTTCCAGTACGTTGTGTTTTTTCAGTTACTACGTGCTTTCATTCATGTGAGGACTAGTGAAACGTAGCGATTGTTCATTGATACTCTATTGGGTGTAGTAAGAATATCTTTGCTTGAAATTGGGGTGATGCGTTTCCTGAAAGTTTGGATACGTTTTCCAATTGGATAGTTTAGAAACATTATTTGTCATTGACAAAAATTTTTGAAGATATATTAAGAATGAACAACGGCAACTTTTCTTCCAAAATGTATTGGAGTAACTTGAGTAGAGAAAGAGGTAAGACCTTATGTTGTGGTGATATTAATATAAGGGAACATAAATTTAACAACAATTCTTTTATCAAGGATAATTTAAAGTGTTTATGTATTCTGTGGTTCGTGTTACCAGTGTTATGATCTCCCTTGAATTCTTAGGCATTATTAAAAAGTATCATAATCAGTTTTTGACAATTAGTAAGAAATTACTTTAAACTTGGTATTATCCAAGTTGTCTCAATTAAACTTTAATATTATCGATCTGTAGTGCTCGAGTCTAATAGATATTCCTTTTAGATAGGAAAATATATTTTTACTTGGTGTTTAACCTAATAAAATATATAAATTGATAACTTAAAAAATTAGTTATTAGATGGTTGTAATTTAGATTTACAGGATTAAAGTTTTATGATGCAAACGCAGCTTAAGTTTTTAAGGTTTAAGTAACTTTGAATTTCTAATGTAATTTTTTGTGGTTCTGAAGTTTTTTTTTCCTCAGACATATTGTTTATATACCTATTTTACAAAATTTATCATGTTTAAATTATTCTAAATAATTTTTCATTACTTTACTTTACTATTTATTCGGCAGTTTGAATTTTTTCATTTTTTAATTTTTGACTACAATTTTAAAGTTATAAAATTAATGTTTCATCTCTTTCCAATAACATACAACTTCTTAACTTATTTACCTTTCTTTTACAAGTGACTTTCTTGACATCTTGTTTTGAACTTGGTCCCAGAAGCTATTTATTGGGTGCATAAAATTCCCGTTAAAGCAAAGATAAATACTTAAAATAAAAAGTTTAAAAAAAATGCCTATTTTTTTATTACAAAATAAGTATTTTCATCGTTGTAACAAATAACCATACTTAAAAAACCTAAAACAAAAAATGTACATGCTGAGCGATTTTAACTCTTATTTTTGAATTTGGGATAATTAATTACACAATGTACCAAGCTGTGAAAAAAGTTTATGAACTTGCTAAGTGTTTGAAAAAGACTGAGCGAAAAACTGTCTACTGAATCTACATTTTTGTTACCCTGACTGCTAACGATATACCTAGTTTAAAAATGAATAGCTTTTAGAAAACAAACCCATAATATGCAAATTAAATTAATTTGAACTTGCGATACCATCTATGAACCAAAAAGGAAGGTTAAACATTATTCTCCCAGATTCTGAAAAATATTCCTATAACAAACTTTTGAATTTATCCACGTTTTAACCAAAGATAACATAATACAGTCGACTCCGCTTGTTATGATCACGGTTAATGTTATCATTCGGATAATGTTATCAAAATTAACCGGTCCCGATCACTCCTATTTAATTTAAATCAAAATGTATCGTTTTATGTGATCAATATTTATGTTTTCAAAATCTGGTGAAATCCCCTAAAAAGCTCATGTATTTCCCGTTAGAAGGCCAATTTTAATACATAATCACACAAAAGTAGTCATTAATTTATTAGTGTTATATGATCCACTCTCATATTTTTCTTTAAGACTGTAAAAGTTCTAAAATACATATTAGGTAAGGGGCACTTCACGGCAATTGTAGAGTCCGTAACATTTCATTTTGTCTTTTAAAGTTATATAAATTTCAAATTTTGTCAAAATTTTCTGTTCTCGTACTAACATATAGGTCCGTAAACATCAAATTAACACAGAAAAACTATAAAATTTTGAAATTTATACAACTTTGAAAGACAAAAGGAAATGTTACGGACTCTACAATTACCGTGAAATGCCTTAAATACTTCAGTAATTAGGACTACATAGTTGTGATTTTAGTGCAAAACTCGAGTCACACTATTTGAAACTTCAAATCGCTTATTATTATCCTCAATCGGATATTGTTATCATTTTACTCTTAAGTGATCACATTAAGCGGAGTCGATACTATAAAGAAAGTATCATTGGTAGATCGGTTGGTACTTATCGATCGAGAGTTTCTGAAAATCTGCCTCCAGGAATTCCGGAAACGGTCATTGAGAATGCAAAAAGGCAGCGACCGGTTCTCCTCCGGAGTGACCCCGATGCTCAGCCGGGGCTGGTTCCATCGAATTAAGTCGCTAATTAATTCCAAACGACATTGCTCACGAGGCGAGTTGCACAGCTCGGACACTTCGAAAACGTCGCCTGCAATGTTAATACATCATGTCGTACAGTTTTAGGCTTGTTTTATTGAAACTGTGAGCGTTTATGTAGTGTTTGGGGGTGGTAAACGTTAGGATAATTAATTTTTCCATTATTTATAAAACAATGAATTAAATGTATTTTTCTTCGCTGGGTTACAGAATAAAAGGACACGAATATAATCCGACCGCCACGAGAATAACTTTTGACGTCGTACGATATTGTGGTGGTTGTTATGGAAACGAATTATTCCATTGAATTATGGGGTTGATGGTAATTAATAAACGCTGAAAAAAGTTTCGTGCCAAATTCATGTAGCATCATTTAACTATTTACTTCTTTTCAAAATTTTGTTTTTCCTGTCAAATTTAATTTTATTAAATATGATTCATTAACTGTTAGATAAGAATAAGATTGTGATAATTTATTGTTTTTTTTTTATTTTAGGTAATTTTTAAAGCATTTTACTCATTCCTTTATGTCATGTTCGTTATTCTATCTCATTCTTTTTTAAAAATACATTTATTATTCTTCCTTGACCATTGTTAAATTTGTTCGAAATATCTTTCTAAACTGCTATTTTTTAAAGAGCGCGCTTTCTTTATGAAAAGATATTGCCTTTCTTTTTTCAAACATTTGCCTCCAATATTTAGGTTTCCATTATATTTTCCGTATTTGATTTAATAAAACTATTGAATGAATTTGAGCAAATCTGTAAAAATTAAAGTGCCTATTCGCTATGTAAATATGAGGAAATTCGAAACTTGTGCTTTATTCATTAACATACTTTTCATCGCCAAAGGTTTTCTCCTCGATCAGTGGAATTTGTTAAGGAACTTAAGCTATAGTGAAGGACCCAACACACACATAATATGTTCTCTCACTTCACACCCAAAAGGTCACACTTCTTTTCTAAATGTCTTTTCCACTCGAATCTAACCTATCCAAGCGCAAAACCAGGTCTACAGTTAGAATGTCAGAATTTAACGATGCGTAAAACTACAACAGCCTCCTTTCTGATGGCATTACTTACCTCTTCATAGGATCAGGCAAAATCGAAGTCCTTGGTCTCTTCATGGCCAATTCTTCGATCTCAATCTCTTTTTTTTAAGGATAGTACCTCCTGAAAGAGAAATCTAACCAGGGACAGACTTATTGTCAAAAACCGGACTCTAGTGCCATCGATGGTGCCAAGACCTCTTACTTTTTTGTCATACGTCTCCACATTTCCATAACAATCGTTCAATGAGGGTCTGGGATCTGTAAGAAGCGTAAGCTTTTTGGTTTTTTTATTTGTGTCTCCTATTAGTTGTGAGGATTTTTTTTTGGGGGGAGGAGGGTTTTTATGTTATTTTCGGGGGAAATCAGGGCATTTTGGTTGTTTCTAAGTCTATAAAGGAAAATTTGAACTGTTGGGGTATTTATCTTATAGTATGATACGCCGCTGTCTTTATTTTAGTTTAAGAAAGTCGTAAATTCAGTCACGCCTTTGATGCATATAAAATTTAATTGCTGTGTTTTTTTCTAAGTTTGGGAATACACCACAATAGGATATTTATAAATTCAATGAAGGGTTTAAGAGGAAGACGTATTTTCAAAGCAATTTGTAGTAATTTATTTATAAGGAAACACAGTATGAAATTTTCTTTACTTGCGACTAAATAGTAAATCTCAAATTTAATTCAACAACTTCTTCAACTAGATATAATATTTTTCAGTCATCAGTGCCCTTTACAATCAATGTAAAGTATCAAACTAATTGTTAACTTTATTTATGCTAAATTATCCAAATTTATACCTTAAAAAATAATAATCACTCAGAAAATTAAATTAATTTGAGGAAACCCATATTCACTTGCACATTGAAATAAATACTTTCATGAGTTTTGAAAATAAAACGCCCGATAAACTCAACTGTTTTTCTTCTCTTTCATCCAGTAGTAGGTAACCTCAAACTGACCAGGAGAGTGTTTTAGTGTGTAGTGCAATTTCAAATACTTCAAGATTCCTTTCTACATTCCTTTATAATATTCTACCTTTGTATTCATACTTTTTCCTCTATGAATTCTATCTTTAAACATAATTAGTGGAAATAGTAACGTATAAGAGTTAGTAACGTCAAAAGTCCTTTTCGTACATTTATATACCCTTCCTTCATCCCTAGGAACTTTTAAGTCACATAACGAGATTATCACTTTGAAAAAAAAAACATAAATAATAAAAATAATAAAATCTAATAAAGGGATTTAACACCTAAAATATTAAGCTATCACGGCAAAAATCCCTCAGTTATCGAGGGGACGTCCCCAAACTGCACTAAAACCCAATGAAACCCCTTCACTTGGTGGACGTCCCCGAGTGTCCAAGAGAAGAGACGAGGGCGTGAGAACCCATCCAGTACCCGGATGCTGGGAGGGAGGGTCGGCCGCTTCTTTTTCCGCCGCGACCGATCTTTTTGGAGGCAAAACAAACAAACCTGGCATTACCTTTCGCTTCCTCCAGAGCCGACAACAGGTTTGCAGGTGGGGAGCGAGAGGATAATCCTTTTTTCACCTCTGTCGAAGGTGCTTTTTGTGAGTGTCGTTCATCACTTGGATACTTGTTGTGAAGTGATGTTTACCGAAAGCATTATGAGACTAAATCCTACTGACCACTCAATATGGCTCAATCTATCTTTAGAGTAAAGTATTTTATGTTGTTTTCATTTGAGAAAACAAAGGATTGTTATGGACAGTTTAGGAGAAAATAATCTAAATCGCTGGATTATCGTTAGGGGACATCCATAAATTACGTGAGGTGTTTTTTCTAAAATCTGGACTCCCCCTTTGGTGAGATTTAGAGAGATTTTGCTGGACCCCCCCCCCTCCCCCCACGTGAGATTTACCTCCAACTTTTGAAAAATGATTTTCCTTTTACATACTTAAAAAACAAAGAAAATCTTATAATTTCTAACTTAAAAAATTGACGTGAGATTTTAATCGACCCCCCTCCCCCCTTGGTGAGATTTGGTGAGATTTTTCCAAACCCCACCCCCCTTTTTTGACCTCACGTAATTTATGGATGTCCCCTTATGAAGTAATAAATAACATTCACCAACGGATATGTCAGATTCCATTCTGCTGACTAACCATTTTATTTTCAACATAACATTGTATTCAATTTCGTATTTTATGGAAACAAAATCAGTAAAAAATTCCTATGCATGAGAGGAAATAGGAGCAAAAACTTTCGTTACTGAAATCACAAGTATAAAATCACCCTTTCACATAATCCTAAGTTATTTTAAACCATTAAATTCTACAAAAGAACTATTTATGATAGTTAACATTCTACCTTTGTAGTTTGTATTCATACTTTTTCGCTATGTATTCTATCTTTAAGCATAATTAGTGGAAATAATAACATATAAGAGTTAGTAAAGTCAAAAAAAAGTCCTTTCTTACATTTATATACCCTTCCTTCATCACTAGAACTTTTAAGTCATATAAAAAGTTATCACTTAGTAGAAATCCATTAACCAGTTAGTGAGAATGCCATATAAAGCTTTTGAAGTTGTTCGAAATAGTTTTGATTTAATTTCAACAATTTTACTTAATTAATTGCATCTTAATGGCATAATAAACCCATTCGTTTTCTAGACATTCCTTTAAAATTGTGTTAACAATTTCAACTGACTAATTTAAAATAATTTTCAAGAATTGTTTTTTTTTATTTTTATCATAATTAAAATGTATATTTCAAATGAATCTTAAAATTTCAGCTGACAGTAAGAGCTTTTCCTTTTATGTTTGATAACTTTCCGAATATATTCTTGTTATTTAAATACGTTCTAATATTTATTTATATAATATGTCCTTTTTGGATTACAGAAATAGAGACCTACATTTTTTTCCAAAGAGATTTTTAAATTCGCACTACTCATAAAGGATTTTCCAAATGTCATTTTTAAAAAGGTTGGAATGGAATATTTTGTATCTCACATTCATGAATCCAATCAACCAATGTCTATGCAATCAACTATCACCTATTTAAAAATTTCATTCATATTTACTTGGGAAAAACTTTTTCAAATGATGTTATGTACCTAGAATCTCAGCATTTGCTTTGAGGTCCAGTTAAAAATGTCTTAAGGAAACCCCATGACTTCTATCGGTAAAGGATAGTAGTAAGCCCCATTTTTTCGACCAAAAAAACTAGGCAGTGCTCTCCTCCAGGGAATATCTCCAATGTAACGGTGTCGCTCCTCTTCCTACGGCTGTTCATTAATTACTGAAATATGCTAACGACTCAGATTCTCCCTGATAATGATCCGCTCATTTTGTCTATTAGTAGACGACAAGAGTGGTCAAGGCCGGCGAAGGACAAGGCTCGAGATTTCAGTTTCAAAAGAAATATTCATCAAACAACTGGGCAAATTCCTAAGTTGAAATGTTTGGGATTTGTTTCTTATTCTCTTTTAGTTTTACATTCTTCTGTCGAATCAGATCAAAATCGTGATTTTTCGTCTTCAAGATATCCCACTACAGCGAGTTAAATCAGGGGGATCAGTAGATCTCCTCTCACTGTCTCCATACAAACAAGCAGTTGTTCGCATTATTGGTTGTCATTGTTATTACACTTTGTTCAAATTTGGGAAAGCACGGGTTCTAATCTTTAAGTCCTTAAATGTCAAACAAACCAAGGCTGTTAGGCCCTTCGTATTACCAAACTAATGGGAAGGCTTATTTTACGATGTTATATGAATGATTCGATTGTTGTCCTCAAGCAGTGAATATGTCTCTATTTAAAATTTCAATCCACACACACCTGTCTTTTCTTTTCTTTCTCTCTATTTCTTACTCCTAATCACTTACTCTCTATCTCTCTCATATTTTCTCCCTTACTCTTTTCTCCTTCCCTTTTCTTGTTCCTGATCTCATTCTATCCCTTCTTATCAGTATTTTTCTCACCATCTATGAAATTATCTATAAAAGTATTGAAAATGTGTTTAATCAAGCATATACTAGTCGCACTTTTCAAACTTTCGGGATAGAGGGATGAAACGGACTTCAGACAACTCCTCCAATAAGACATTAATCTGATAAACTTGGATTCAGATAAGTCCAATATGAAATCTAAATACCTACTTCAGCAATTGATAAAGTTTAAAAGAAGCATTTTTGAATGAAATATTTCTAGAAATAAAAAATAATTCATCCCACCACCACGAATTGTAATTACATATAATTCATTTTAATCGAAGATTAAAAGAGTGTGCATTTTGTCTAAATGTACATAATCATGTATAAATTTAAATATTTTTTATGATTAGTATGATAATATTCCCATACTTACAAGTTTCTTTTAAATAAATTAAATGCAATTGTTTTTAAATATTCAATTTTTTTCCCCATTAAATTCAAAGAATGCTATAATCACAGTATGTAATGGAACAAAGTTCAGCAATGTAGAACATACCTTTCATAGATTCATAAGTCAGATTCTAATTAAAAGAAAATATCCCAAAGAAGTTCCAGTCGTCAGGGAAAACGTTAATTTATGATAAACAATTGTTTATCGAAGTTGATCAAACAGAACCTCTCTTTGAATCTTTAACGAGGTAAACCCTTAAATTGCCTTTCGTTCAGTTGACCTTTGATTGCTCTTAAAAAAAAGTTTATAGGATTCCAATTTAAGGAATTCCGATTAGATTCAATGGAGTTCATTATCATGACTTTTATGTTGGACCGGTTTATGAGTGACTGTGAAGAGGTATTTGTGGTGTAAAAATATCTGAAATGTTGTGTTTCATTATTCAAGTATTCAGAGAATTTTTTTTTCCAATTGTGTTTGTTTCTTCATTGTTGGGGTTTAGGGGACATCCATAAATTACGCGAGGTTAAAAAGGGTTGGGAGGGGGTCCAGCAAAATCTCACCAAATCTCATGGGAGGGGAGTCAATTAAAATCTCAAATTTTTAGTTTAGAAAATACTGTAGGTTTTTTTCTCTTATCTTTTTAAGAACAAGTTTAGAAAAAATGTGCAGATTAGTCAAAACAGCGAATCATTAGCCAGTTAATCATGATAATTACAAGTTGAGGTAATGTTTTAAATTTCAACATAGATTTGATTTGTGTCAAAGTTTTTGTAATGTGTATGTTAAGTGTGATTGTGATACTGATAAGACGAAACAAATGCGGCTAGAACATATAAAAGAAATTTATTTACTAAAAAGTTGTAAAGAAAATCTCACGTGAGAATTTGAGGAGGGAGGGGGGTCCAGCAAAATCTCACTAAATCTCATTAAGGGAGGGGTCCAAAACTTTAAAGGAACACCTGACGCAATTTATGGACGCCCCCTTATCACTCAAGTATAACCTGATTTGGAAGTTTATGACACATTACAAAAGAATTGAATTATTGAAATAAAATGGGGAATCATCTACTTAAATATAATCTTTACTTGTGAATATTATATTGGAATTAAAATCTACATAGATGTGTATAGGAATTTAAGAATTATTTATTAAATCATCAAAACGACCTCAAAAATGATTATAAAAATAGTTACTAATTTATAATAACTTTCACCAATAATAATCTTATTTCTCTTAAATAAAAAGAGCTTCTATTAGAAATACCAACGACCAAACAAACTTAAATGGTTGTATGATAAGCATAAATATTTTTTATATTGCACTGTTAACACTTATAATAATACATAACCTTAGGTAATTTAATGTGAAAATAGACAGTGAATAAAATTCAACTTATAATTATATAGAAATACTTTGTGAAAGAGCTAACTTATCAATAGAACTAACTATCAATTGAACTTATAATCTAGGGAACATTATAGAACCAACCTTATGGAATTTATAATAATACTTTAGTGTGTGTGTGTGGGAGAGGGGTGAATCCTTGCAAAAAATTAAAATGTTAATTTCATTAAATTGTTTCATAGATACAAGTAGGACATTATTATTTCAGCCATTAACGTTAGAAATATCAAATTATTAAATTATTTACAAACTAAAACTTTGTTATTAATTAAACATACCAGCATTCTTATTATACTCCCCTCTAAGATAATTTATAAATTTCCAATAATTTCATTTTAACTTCGAGAACAGAGCATCAACGTCCCAAGATTCTTTTTAAAAATAATCTTTGGTTAGAGGCCATACTTTGATGATGATGATTGAAGTTGCTTCGCCAGATCTCTCACAAAGATAAGAAGTAAAAACCTACCTTGTTCTTGAATAATACTTTACTCGAACCCTTTTCTTGTCACACCCTTCTAAAGAACAGGGTCGAATTTGGGAAAGAATGTTTCTTTCCGGGTTCATGGTCTTGGATACATCGAGTATGGATTTCTCTTACGAAATAAATGACCTGAGCTCTATGTCCATTTTTTTTCTTTAGGGTATATTTATTATTTAAATTTATAGGACTTTTGATTACCGTAACTTATTCAGTTAATATAGAGCATTTTCAATCACATGACTTGGACCTAACAACGGCCTTAGCAACAGAAGTGTTACAGTTTTTTTGCCCTACAGAGGTTAACAGTTACAGAAAATGACTAGCCGTGGAATTCTTCTATTGGAGCATTTGCAATCACGTGATCCCATACCTAAAAACCGCCTTAGCAACAGATAAACAAAGGCCTTAGCAACAGTTAAAAGCCCTACAGAAGGTACACAGTTAAAATAAAATAACCGGTTGTGACGTCACCTGAACACTACCTTTATCCACAGTGTGAGTTACCTAAAAGAAATAGGAAATATTACTGTTTGGAAACAAATCAGTAGGGTAGCAGTCCTTTTTTCATTTCAATTTATGATGTATAAAATATAAGTAATAGATTGCTGATAAATATTAAGATTAAAATGTTTTTCGAAAGTAAGGTGGCCTTTTTTAAAACAAGATCTGCAAACCTACTGAGTAGCAGTTACTAGTATTTTCTATAGTAAATGTTCATAAATTTCTGAACATTCTTTACATTATCTACCAACCGGCGATACCATTCCTAGCAACCTAAGTCTTAGCAACCCGGAGACGCTCTTTTTTGGTTAATTAAAAACATTCTTTGATGCGTATTAAGAATTTAATTAATGTTATTATACATATTTTTTTACAGTTTGCTTTTTAATTTAAATTTCTACTTCTAATACGATTGATAACATTTAATATATTAGCAAGTTTTCACAATATATTGCCTTAATTAGTTTTTTTAAGTGTGTTTGGAAATGAGTCCGTATAACAGATTAAAAAAAGTTCATACAAATGAGTATAAAAACTATTATCACATCAATGTAACTAGAAGTGTAGGACCATCATTGTTTGTAAAATCGTAAGTGCTCGTTAAATAGAGGCCCGTAGAAACGAATATTGACGGAAATATTTATCATGGAAGTCCGCGGTCGAAGTTAAGAAACTGCTCGCACATGTCTGGTGAAAGTGGAGACTTCACTTTGCTACATAGTTGAGGCACATCTCCCCCGTTTCTCTCTGAGTCAGTGAGGTCAAGGATTCAATAGTTTTTTCATGCAAATGAGTTGAAAAACAACACGAGCCAGTATGGTTTCTCCCAGGCTGTGATGTCTTTCTTGCTGCAGATCTCGGACCTGCTTGTTGGCAGGAGAGCATCAGTCTGCAGGGTTCGATGGCCACAAGTGGTGTTTCTCCTGGACAGCTTTCATCCTCCTTGTGCACATGTAATGTCACCAGAATGGCCGCTGTTTCGGTGACAAGTCATTTCTTTCCTGTCTTGACCAGGACATCGAGTCCTTCTTTTGCATATAAATGCATTTTCTGACTCTTGCTGAGATGTAAGTGCGAGATGGTGTAGTTACAGCAACCACTAAATAAGACTACTGTGCGTAACATTTGCTACAGAATAAATTTTCGAACCCGGTAACTTTTAGGAGAGTACATTGAACTGTATTAAATGTTTGCTGCGCTTCTCTTTTTTCTGGTATCCTACTCCAAAGGGGCCAACCAGGGGCGTCATTTCAGTTTTTGGTTGGGGGGGGGCAAGGATTTTTTTTAAGTGGGGCTGAGCCACGCCGTAACCAGACTTGTTTCTTTTTCGGGGGGGGTGACTCAACATCATAAGGTCTAAGTAAAAATGGGGGGTCTGGGGGTCACCCCCAGAAAAATTTTAAAATTTTGCTTCATTTTTACGACATTTAAGTTACATCCGAAGAGAACAGCCCCTTGTAAACCACATAATTTCTAGAGAAAAAAGTTACAAATAAACGTCAAAGTTTCAAGGGGAGCCGGAGGTCCTCCCTCAGAATTTTTTTTGAAAATTACCCTTTAAACTAGGGTTTTATCTCCCTTGCAACCTCGTTGGGGAGCACCCAGAGGGAACTGCTTGTTGTGAGTGGCAGAATTTTCAAGGAAAATATACTGTATAACATAATATATATTTAAAAATTTTAAAGGGGGGTCTGGGGGTCCTCCCCCAGAAAATTTTTTGAAATTTGCCTCTTTAAAGTAGTGTTTCAGCTCATTTTGAGGTCCTTTGGGTTACATTCAAAAAGAACAGTTCCTTGTAAAGCATAGAATTTTCTAGGGGAAAAAAGTTATAAATAAACGTAATTATTTTCAAGGGGGGGGCGGAGATCCTCCTCCAGTAAAAATTTTTATAAAATTCCCCTTTAAACCAGACTCCTAGGGGCTTCAAACTCTTTGGTTCCCAAAGGGAACTGCTTCTTGTAAGCAGCAGAATTTTCAAGGGAGACAAATTGTATAACAGACATCAAAGGTCAAGAGGGGGATTGGGGGTTCTCCCCAAGAAAATTTTGAAATTAGACCCTCAAAAGTAGTGCTTTAACTGCTTTTGGGATGTTTTGAGTTAAATCTGTTGCTCCTTGTGGAAGTTACAAAATTTTCCAGGGACTCTCAGCAATTTTTCATTCAAGAGTGGAAACCTTGGGGGGGGGGGGCAATTGCCCCCCCCCTGCCCCCCCTAAATGACGCCCATGGGGCCAACATTGGGATGTTTCACCTAAATCTTGAAAGTTAAACTGAATAATTCTAGTTTGAAGAGCCTTATGAGATATGAGGGCTTGAAAAGGACAGTAAATATCAGCAAAGAAATAAATAAGGAATTTTACATTAAAAATAAGTGTTTTATGCGCTTTTGAGTTTTGATGATCTAGACTTAAATATTCCGCTCACCAAGATCCAGGTTTAAGAGACCAACATTAAATTTATTTGGATTATAGTGAACCAATCTACAATTTATTCGGACAGTTCATGATAATGGGGCATAACTGTATTTGTTTCAAAGAGTTGATTGCAGTTAGGTAAATATACTAAAGAAGATTTAGATATACGGATATTAAAAAAAAAAAACAAAAAAAAAACGTTATGTTTTGTTTATTTTTGAGGATTTTTCCTTTTCTTTTACATTTTTTGTTTAGATAAAATACATTATTATTATTTCCAGTTTATTAAATGATGCCTTGACTATTTGGTTTATTTTAGTTTTACACTCGAATGTCTTTTTTTTCTGGAATTTTCCATGGAAACCTGATTATTTTTAAGATAAAAATAAAAATGTAAACTTTTTTCTAAGAAAATTAGTGAAACTGTTTCTAAAATTTAAATCAAGTTATTATGCTCTACCCGTAAGGTAGGGAATATAAGTAACTTTTAGTATTGTTTATTAAAAAATCATGAAATCAAGAATCTGAATTCATTTTAAAGTTTTTAAAATATTTTGCACATGGTATTTGTACTTTGTTTCTCTTCAAATGTAGCATAAATTTAGAATGCCCAAACCTGTTTAAAAATTACAATGGGATGAACTAAAATACATTTCATGAAAAAACTATTTGCTGATAAATTATAATTAATTTACTTGATTTATTTAATTAGTTACAGTTTTTTTTGCTTTGTTTTATTTGCAGTTTTGCAGTTCTTGTAAATGCAACATAAATTATTGATATTGTTTCCTTGCTGTGAGTGATACCAATAGAAACCCAGTCTGCTCTCATCGCTAAACGCTATTAAACGCGACAGTTTGATAATACCCTGATCTCAACTTTTCCCACTTTCTCAAAGAACCGTTCTTCATATCTCTCTGATACGCTCTCTCCTCTCAGTACATACATATTATTTATTGCCTTAATTAAGCTCCATCTGCTGCAATTAATGCTCATTACAGTGTTATTTCTCCAAACACGGAGCGATTGCCTCATCAATAGTGATATCTCCAGGGCATCTGGCAATGACCCTTCTACGAGGAGTATTCCTTTTGGGGATTTCGATTCATCATTTACTGTTTTCCTTCAAATAGTGTCAACTTGATTCTAGGTACCTACTGTATATAAATGGTGGTACATAAATTTTATTTACAGTGTTACATTATAACAAGAGTTCACAAACTACGGGTGGGGGGTCAAACTTGGCCTGCAGACATTCATTTTGAATAATTGCAAAACATTTGAAGATTCTCTATGATTTGTCCTAGATGATTATACCTTTTAAATACATTTTTCTGTAAAGAAAATTTTTTCTTTACTTCATTCGAAAATTTTTGTATATGGATTTCTCAGTATACTACGTGCATGTAATTTATTGAAAAAAAAAAAACTGTGTTAAAAGAAAAAGAGATAATCAATTAGGTACTAATATAAAATAAGTTATTAAATTATTATTATTTTGACCTATATTATTTTTCCTTAACATTTCTCGGTAGATAAATATTACAATGTCTCTAAAATTCGGATTGTATCTTTCATGCTGTCATCAGTTTACTAGTTCAATGAGACGTTTGCCTATTCTTTCATGCTTGAGTTAATACATTAATGTCCATCGGCAACATCTGATAAAGAAATGGGAGATGATTTTGTTTGATTACCTTTTCTTTTCACTTTTTCTTTTCTTGGTTATTAATGGCTGATTGTTTCGCTTTGAAATTATGTTTTCTTGGTAATACTTCTCAATATAAACTCCGGCACGCGAACTCATTGTGTATTATTTTTCAGCAAATTATTAGATAATTATAATTAGAAATCGGTATATTATCATGTAACCGTTGTATTAGTTTAAAAAATAAAACTTGTTCTTTCCTTATTGATTGCACGACCTTATAAGTATAATTTCTGCATAAAACTTTTCTTAAAACAGATAAATTCAATTGCTCAAATCTTAATTCCATAGGAAGAAGAGTGAATAAAAGATTAATGAGAAGAGTGAATAAAAGATTAAGGATAATTTTCTTTTTGTATTTTTGTTTCCCAGTTTCCCCCATTGAATATCGAACTCAATTTCGCTATTAGGTTTAGCAATAAATGTCTTTTTCACAACTAAAATAAGAATTGATACATAAGATAAGATTGAAGTTTTAATATCAGCATTATTTTACTAACTTTAATACATTTATTTAATGATAAAAATGCTTTTCAAACGGCACGCGATGGTAACTTTTTTCACACATAACAAAAAAAAAGCTGACATAATATTAATCATACAGACACACCTAAGGGTTCAAAGTATGCTAGAAAAATATAATTTAAGAGTTATTTGTTATTACTTATAAGCAAAACACTAACTGTTAAATTAAGTCTGAAGATGGAGTCTAGAAACCCAATGTGGGCTTATGTCCCAAAGTGGCGTGGTTTTTATTTGATAAAATTTTCACAAATTGACCATGTATTAAATTCAAATTGTGAAAAGTTGTATAGTTTTTGTGTGTTGTTAATTTAAATGTGTGTTGTTAGTTTTAACAGTTCCCAGTTAAAAATAGTTCGTAGAGAGTTGGCGAATCAACTAGTATTAGCTAAAAAAAACTACCACAGTAAAGGCATGCAATGATTTTGTCTGTTTCTCAATGTAAAGCACAACTTTATATCCTACAGACCACACAAAATATGAAAGAAAAAGTACCCCACTGCAACCTCTATGACTGCAACCCTTTTTTTCTCCTCCTAAGAGGATTTCCAGGTATTAAAAGCTGCACGTGCACATCCTTCGATGTTCGATGTGTAATTTGACGGAATGGGAAAAGCTCCTGCAGGTGTATTTCTGACCCTTCCTTTTTTTGCGGTTGATTCTTTAGATTTTTTAAATTTGTACATTATTTTCATGCCTCGCAGTTGTTTATTCGATTCATTTCCATCGGTCATTTTCGTTGTTGGTTTCATTGGACCGTACTTTAATATTTTATAACATCCCTCCACAAAAAGGAAGTTTGCTGAAAACTTAGGACAAAATAACTTTAGAAGTTGGGTTGATTTTTTTACAGGTGTCTTTCATTGCTCTGACCAAGTGTCAAAGTTTTCGCTGTTTTGTTTGTAAACGGTTTTATTAAAAATAATGAATTTTATTTCACGAATTTTCAGTAAAATGGCGATAAATATCTGCTTGTGTGATAATAATATGCTAGCTAAAATTAATAGTTTTTTCTTGTCATACCCAACTTTAAAAACGCTTTTAAAAACGTAGTAGGTGATATACCGCTTTGGGGAAGATAAAATAAGAAGTTTTTTATTTTCATGATAAGGGGACATCCATAAATTACGTGAGGTCAAAAAGGGGGGGGGGAGGGGTTTGGAAAAATCTCACCAAATCTCACCAAGGGGGGAGAGGGGGTCGATTAAAATCTCACGTCAACTTTTTAAGTTAGAAATTATACGATTTTCTTTATTTTTTTAAGTATGAGTAAGGAATTTTTTTTAAAAAGTTGTAGGTAAATCTCACGTGGGGGGAGGGGGGGGGGGGTCCAGCAAAATCTCACCAAGGGGGGAGGGGGGGTCCAGATTTTGGAAAAAACGCCTCACGTAATTTATGGATGTTCCCTAATAGTAATAGTACTACACAAAAGGACAATTTCACCGCAACTGATGTTTTTTGAATCCACGTGTTTTTCCCTCCATAATTAAAAATATATTTTTTTCAAAAAACATCAGAGTTGCGGTGTCGCTATCTACCCTAAATCCAGCTAACTAAACTGGTAGATCGCATACTGCAAGAATACCATCAACACTAGTTCCTCAACAGGTGTAAAGAAAGAGTCGTGATACACCTAAAAGACCACCAACTCCATCCAAAAGAGCTGACCGCCTCTCACGGCCCGCGAGTTAATTTATTTAACCTCCAGATTCTCTCCTCCACCACACCACCCTTATTCCGAGAACCCATTTCTTTGCAGCAGTCCAACTCATTAAAAAGTCCGGAATAAAACTCTCGGCGCAAAAACAAATTAAAGGGAATCCAGATCTTTCCGTCCCTGTCTTCCTACCCCGGTCAGCTCGGACGGAGACAATTGCGGTCAGTGGGTAAGTTGCGGTCGGATGGATTGTAATGACTCTATAATATAAAGCGCTTTATTACAACTCGTAGCAATATACTGGAGTAAATACTTAACATTTTTCATTAACCCTTTTCATCCGAGATTTTCATTAATAAATCCTATACAAAATTTTGGACGGAAATTGTTAAATATATCGGTGATATTATTTTTTTTAAATCTAGTTGTTGTTAAGTACCAAAATTCACTATCACTTGCTGTGAGAATAAGTTACAACTGTATTTTATTTTAAGAATTTTTTACTTTTTGAAGAGCACTCGCTAAACATAGTTCAACATATTTTCAAATAAACATGTTTCAACATATTTTCAAATAAAAATATTTCTTGAATTTCGTCATTTGTATACCGCTTGAAAATTTACTTAACATATGACGTTACAATGTGTTAAGGTTTAATAATGCAGTAAACTTGAACAACGATGATAATCTTAATAAAAATCCAATACTAAAGTTGATAAAAGAAATTCAAATAATTGTAGAAAATTAATAACTAAATGTAGTAATTATATAAACCTGCTCTGCCATTAAATTAAAGAATGGTATTCATATTATAAAACAATGATAAATATGATAAATATAGTACATTTACTTGGGGTGCTTGTTAACTTGATAATTGTAGTACAAATTTATGTAAACGTAATTTCATTTTGGCCATATCTCATTGAGCCTAACGGTCTTATTGACCACTAACCTAACCTAAGGTTAACCTGGAATCAAAACTTCTAATTGATAGATGAAAAAGGGAAACAAGTTTTAAGCCAATCAGAGTTGTCGAAAAAGATTGATTCCAGGTAACCTTAGGTCAAGTTAGTAGTGAATACAGCCGTAACTTTTGCAAGGATTTTCGCAGATCCAAATCTAAAAATTGCTGATGGACGAATCCTTCTTTACGCATCCAAATCATCCCAATTTTGAACTGAAAAAGGATAAGTCATTTTATTTTGGATTCCTCTGAAAAAGCCAATCAGAAACTTCAAACGCAACGTCTCATACAACCGCTACTACGGTTGACCGCAACTGCCGTAAGACCGTCCCACCCCGCGATTACGGTTGCGCAAGCAGATCTCCTCCATCATGTGTCCCAACCTCTAATTTGGGACATCCGAATGCCGATGAAGACGCTTCCTTTTGTAGTGTCCCTCCCCCCGGCAGCCGATAATTGCCAACTGGTACTCCATCGGCCATGTGACCTTCTCGATCGAAATTCGCTCTTCGGAAATGCCTCATCCGACGATGGACACAGGTGGATCGATGGAAACTGGTCCATGGATGCCTTTCCATCGGTTGACCTTCTGGAGATGGTGATTGAATTTTTACATTCGGAAATGCCTGGGCAACTAGGATTTTTAGAGACGATGGGTGTGTGAACGTGTAATTAAATGTATTCTCGATGTCTCGATTGCATGTCAAGAAATTCGAGTTTTCGAAGTAACTGTTTAGAAAAGATCAATATGTCGTGAGGAAAGTATTTTTCGATTTACCTAAGTTCGAGGTATGGAAGGCATTTTGTACCTTAGTCCTTGTTGGTCAGGTTCATTTGGAGTTTGAGATGGGAGATACTATATCATAATCTTTTGGATATTGGTTCAATTGGCGTTGAGATATTGAGAATATTCTGTATCCCATTGTGGTATCCTAACCATTGGAGATCTTAGTCCTTGTTTGTTCGTTTGAAATTCGAGATATAGAGGGTATATTGTATCTTAGTCTTTGTAGGTTTCTTTGGAGTTCGAGATGGGAGATAATGAATGTATCCTCTAATCCTTGTTGGTTAAATTGGCGTTGAGATACCTATTATGAATATTTTGTATCCTAACCCTTGTTGGTTTCATTGGAAATCGTGGTATGGAATGTGTACTGTATCTTATTAGAAGCTATTTAATTGCAATGACTTCCCGTGTTCGAGTTGTGACTTAACTAAAACGTCACAATGCGATCGATCAAGTGCGTTTTCAAAGGAAAGATAGATTTTGGGTACTGGTAGGAGTTTAACAACTAAAAATTGACTGTATTAATCTGAAGAAATATTTATCTTCATCATTGTTATCCTTGAAAATAAATCGACATTCCCTCTCTTTAAACTGAATCTCGGAAATGCCGAGAATGCCTTGAGAGTGCTTTTAATTCCATCGACTGATTAATTTTTTGATAATTCTTTGCGAAATCTTCAATTTAAATTAGTGATCAACTTCAATGATATGTGGTTTATTAAAAAATCAAAAGAGGTAAGAAGATTAAGGAGCTATTAAAAAAATTTTTTTTTTAAATTTGCTAATCAAATTCGTGGTTTATAATTAAATTTTCAGGAAACAATGAGTTATACAAATTATTTATACACTTTTGAGACATATACCTATCTGTCATTCTTGTAGTTCATTTTAAACACGTTTTTTAGTTTTTTTTAAATTTTTGATTTGGTATAATTTCATTGAGGTTTACGTAAGCTCTATATTTTCTAGTAAATATTCCTTTCTAATAAATTATATAGTATAATTAGTATAGTTTTTTAAATCAATCTGAATAATAATAAGGATTCCCTATGAGAGTTAAGCGACTTAACATTTTACAGGTAACGAAAATTCAGATTTTTTTTTTAATGGCAGGTAATTGTGAACCGTTACAGCTGTAAGTGAAGTCCATTAACCCATGTCATGCCGAAGCAGTACTTACTTTGCGTTACCCAGTGGGCACCTGTGGACCGAAGCCACGGAGGTGAAGTACTGTTGCCCACGCCACACACACAGGCACAACCCCTTTTTACAGGGAACATTCATTCATCCCACACAAGGACAGAAACTAACATCCATGCCAAACGGGGATTCGAACCCCAGACGTACGGCTTCGCAGTCGGATGCTCTAACCACTCGGCCAGTACGTCGGCAATTCAGAAATTAATTCTAAATGAAAGGTATAGGATAGGTATTTCCTACAACATAATATAACTATCCAAAATTTAAAAGTAGAAAAATTTATTCCGGCACTAATACCGTGGATACCTAAGAGGATGTTAATTACAAAAGAATCAAAGAGAGGAAGAAACCTGAGACAAAACTACGCCATTTCTCAGTTCAAACAGTATTTTTCTCTCCACTAAACGTAGAAAACACATTAAAAGTGAAACTATAAAACAGACGTTTCCCATGGGAAAAACGTTCATTCTTCTTCGAGAAAAACACTGAATAATAACACTGCCCAAGTCTCTCTTAAAAGAAAACATCCCCATCCAAATTATTATCAACAGAAAATTCCGCTCCTCAAATTAACCACAACTCTCTGGAAAGGTTTGCTCCTGCTCTTCATTGTTTCTACCGCACTTGGAGCAGATTTTACGGAGAGGCCACCGACCTCCTGGAAGGTTTTAAGGCTTTTTAGATTTTTCCTCACAGGGAAATAAGAAATAATACTACTACTTGAGGCAACTTCTTGCGACATTTCCGAAGAAATAACCTGATCCGAGTTCGATTTCCTGTTCTTTGATTGAATGTACCCAGTGGCATGCTATCGTTCATATGACGAGATCTGCAATTGAAGCTAAGGAGAAACTTTTTTCTACTGTTGAAGACCTGAAACCAAACTCAAAATTACATTTTTTTTTAGTTCCTTACTGTTCCGTTCGTAACTTAATTGTTAGGTTGTTTTGCTGTTAAATATACAGGGTGTTTCAGAAGTCTCTTTCACGGCTTTTATTTGGAAACAACTTCTCCTACGTCATGGAAGTAAGGTCAACACCTAGGTAAGTGACCATGGAGAATCCATTGGGATGACTTACAGCGCCTCTAGCGGCGAAATAAAAAAAATAATTAAAAAACTAAAGGAGATTGAGCAAAAACCTCAATGAGAGTATTGTTACCAATGTTATGAAAAATTCATTAAAAAAATATCTGGAAGGTATCGTGAATATTCGAAGAGATATTAGCATAGAGTGTAAAAAGGTTTATTCCTATGTTCCACCTTAATCCAGCAAGGTTTTGTACCTAAACTCCAAACTAACCTGGTGGGGTACAATAAATTGCTCATAGGTGAGCTGGGTGGAGTTAAGAGAACTGGATAAATGACGCAAGAACTAAGTCAAAACGGAACTTCCTTTAAGAGCAATAAAAGTTGGAAATGCAGTGAAAAAAAATATATAACAACACAAACAAAGCTATCTTGAAAAGGAACCCATTAAAGCCCCAACGCTTTCAAGAAACCTGTCGAGGCTGCTGCGACTCAAAAAGAATGGGCTAATACATACAGAAACGCATAAAACTTGTTAATGTCTTTCTACTAATGAGAGGATTAACTTTATGTAGAGTTCCTGTTGAAGTCAAACCACCATAAAACGAAAACAACAAAATGGAAGCTCATCAACCCGAGTTGGTCTTTCCCTGCCCCGACCATTTCTCATTTTTATAATTCGATAGGTGTCTGAGGAGGGGGATAAAAAATGGAAGGGTTGAAAATTAAAAAAAAGGAATTATAAAGGAAGGTTAGGCCAGGAGAGTAAATCATAAAAGCTAATCTTCGACTGCCAATTTTTGTTGTGGTGAACCAACCTGACACGGACGTGAAATGCGACATTCCACCGTTGCCAAACTGTTTAAAGAAATTAAATTACTTAACCTCAGCTTTTCTTTCTTTCGTTGATGCTGTTTCCTTTCGCTTAAGTTGCTTATCACTGCGGCGGTGACGAAGATTAATAGTAGTTACCCGATGGTGGCAAAGAGCGGATGGGTTTTAATTTAGTTAATTGCGTTTTGTATGCCGTAAATGTCTGCTTGCTCAGACTTATAATGGCATTGCTGTTGTTTGTATTGAATTCCGCCTTGAAGTACTACATAACAAGATATGTAATGGTTCTTAAGATGGTCATATTGAATAACTCGAAATGTTCGTTAAAATAAGTTTAACGGTCCAATTCATAATTTAAGGACACTCCTTTCAAGTCACAGTACATTTTTGGACCTAATTAAAGTTTTAATGCCACTTGTGAAGTTTGTTCTTGTATGCAGCCTTCCAGTCCAGATTATTGCCTCTAAGTTATTGGGGGGGGGATTGGATTTGCCTTTTTATGTCAGTTTGATGAAGGTACTAGTTAACTATTTTCGTTTCCAATGAAGTTTATCCATGGATGAAATATACTCTGAAAAGTATCCTAAAAGTAATCGGGAACTTGATTACAGGATATGATATTTCCTATCAATTCACTTTTTAGATTCTCCCTCTCTCTGAAAATGTAAACTTTGAAAACCTCATGAGCATTTTGGAGGGAAGTTTAAAGAAACTCCAAAATGTTGCTTGAAAGAATGCCATTTTTGGAAATTCAATAGCATTTACTATCTGTCTATCACAAGATGAGCTCTGGACTAGTAGCCTGGTTGTGGCGGTTGCTATAGAACTAAACGAATGTATGTAAGAAATGTAAACGAGAGCTCATCTTGTGATAGACCACAGACAGTGCGTAATCTCAACCAGAAGTAAGCATCGTTTGGATAAAGCCGACAAATTCTTAACTTTCGTGCCGCGTGGAGAAAAAAAAGTATACCGTGGTTAGTAATAAAAATAACACTGTGGTTTTGTGGTCAATCCATCTGTTCATTGAGGGGTCCGACTCGACATTGGTCGAAAAGTCGTCCACCAGACCTCGCAGTGGGTCACGAGAGAGGAACTCTCTCTCTCTCCTAATTATAACACACAACCATTAGCAGATACAAGTTCTCCTCTCTTTAAAAACGCGTATTAGCATTTGGTTATTAGGTCTCTCGAGTGTCCGAGCCGCTTCTGCCGATGAACGCCTACACTCACAGTGTAAACGGCGATTAACAGTCCGTGGGACGCCGCTGACGGATTCGTGATTTATCGTCATCGCCCCCTGCCCACTCGCGGATCAATGTTGTTGCTTCTTTTTTTTTTGCATTTTGGCGGGGCTTTCAAGTCGTGATGGATGCCGCGAATTGGTGGGATAGTTAGTTCTTTTTTTTTGATCGATCGACCGTTCGTGGGGTCTTTTAATATTAGTTTTGTTGTGTATTGAATTGTGTCAGGATTTTTGCTTAGAGTAAATATGTTAATGTGATGTGAATCGATGGAATAAATTATGCGGAATGAGAGGAGCAGGTCGACTATTACATGATGTCTTTCTTCCCTTTGTTAGCAAAAATGAGAAAATCATCAACCTCCTTTTAGTTACGTAGTAGTAAGGCCCCATTACGTCCAATCCCCTCGCCGTTATTTCTGTACAAAAATTTGAGTACTTATATTAGTTCTAAAAATGTAGAGCGTCTGTGTTTTTGATAAAAAACTAACTTGGCTTGATAATTGTTTAAAATTAATTTGTGAATTGAACTTTTTAAATTATGTATTACAATTAAGTTTTACTAAGTACACGAAAATATAATGTTTTTAATGTTGTAAGTAAGCATCACTTATATCCTTATTTACAGTTAATAATTTGCAATGAAAGTAACTGTATGCTTTAATTTTATACAGGGGGCCAAGAAATCGACGTTGCCCACGAGATCGTCTTGGCTCTCTTCGGCCCTGGTACGTATGTCTTATCTCACACGACCAGGGCCGCAGAAAAGATTTTTTAAAAAATTTCATGGCCCGTTCTGTTACTACGGAGCTTAAAATAAATGTAACTGTCTTATATGTTTGATAATCGACCATATCTGAGAAGTACGGCTCTTCTCCCAAAACAAACGTTACACAATGTTCTATTATATGGATGCTTGAGGGGCTGTTTGCTCGTTGCTTTTTGTACAGACGAGCAACATATAGGCATAGGGAAAGTAGGACATCAGAGGAAAGTAATTGTGGTATGATAGATAGAAATAGAGAGAAACGTAAGGAAAAATATGAGTGACAGTATAACTGCAGCTAAACCACGTGAGTTTTATTTAGATGTAGGGGTTTCAGTTCAATTAATTTTCTTTAACGAAAGCGAACTTCTTTGGGATCTCTGGTTAAGTTGTGTTTTCTCTGAAATCAATATTGATGCAAGATTGATATGCTTCAACCGATTCTAAATTAACTCAGGTACGAAATTAGGGGGCGTATATAAGGAGAACTTCCCCCTTTGCCCCCTTTATATACGCACCTGATATTCGGTACCAATGGAAAATTGGCACCTTCCTTTATTATTAAAGGTTGGAGAGACAGGAATTTAGAGTTCTCCCAGGTATTACAAATTGCGTTTTTTAAACTATGTTCCTAATTATTGAGGGGATCACATACCCTCTGTCCCTCCTGGGATCGAGCCAAACCAAAATAATGACGTCTAAAGACCAAACTACAATTCTAGATCACCCAAATCCATTGTAAAATGTTACTAAGCTTGCTCGAGCATGTATTGTATAGTAACTTCTTCAATGGATTCAAGCGATCAGGAAATGTAGACTGACCTCCAGCAAAGTCATTTCTAAGACCACATATCGCTACCTCAGAGCAACAGTGGGACATCTTCTATGGACATGTCATGGAAGATGTCTCACTGTTGCTCTGAGGTAGCGTTAGATAGAACCTCGGTTGTCGTGCCCCAGGGAACAATTTACCGACTCTTGTGCCCATTTAGTTCCAAATGACGGGACTAATTAAGTTCAAGTATTGTCATATTTTAGTATTTGTTTGGTTTATAGTACGTGTCTTGATGTCGTCTTTTCGTTGCAGATGCGTCGTCGTCCAACGAAGCGGTCCACCTGCAGCAGCGTTTGCGCAGTCTCAGTTCGGAGCTGGTGACACTCCGGAACAGACTGCACGTGACGGGGGGTGGGGCACCACCCAGTGCACCCCTCAATGGCCATTCTCTGGCTGCCTACCAGCAAGGTGAGTAGATGACTATTTGCATGATAATATGAAAAATTTTTCAAGAAACATTCACTTCAAGGGTTTAGTTGGAAAAAATATTTTTAAGAAATAATTTATTCGGTTCATAGGTTTATCTCAGAGGTTTAGGTGCTAATTAGTTTACACTGTGAAGAATAATGTTAAATGAACGTTGGAGAAACCGAATCCAAAGCTTTTGGCCTATTGTATACCAAAAATTCTCAAAATTCTTGTATTCTCAAAAGCAGGTGCGGATCCAGCACGGCTCCAAGGGGGGCACTTTTTTAGACCATCACCTTTACCTTTTGAGACAAAATGTTGGGAATTTTCTAAAAGATATCACCCAAGATCCCCTTATGGTACCGCTGGGTGGTATACGGGTCCTCCCCCGAAAAAACTTTCAAATTTGACCCGTAAAAGTAGGGTTTTAACTCATTTTGAGAACTTTTTTTGGGGGTCCAAAGGGGGGGGGCACTGTCTAGAGTACCTCTGTTTAAATACAGACTCAACATTCTGCAATCGTTTGACCTCACAGCAATTATATATTCCTATAGTCAATTCTTAGGAGAGTGACAGTATTAATCTTCTGGTTATTAGAGCACATTATAAAGCAGGTAGAATATCAGGGGAAAATGTCACTTATTAATTTCCTCAGTGTATTACCTACTGTTCTCTAGTTGTTTAAAAAAATAAAATATCCATTTTTGGGAAAAATTAAGCTTTAAAACTGGAACTAAGAGCCACTCTCTTGCAATTTGCAAAACCATCCACACCCTCATGGAAACACATAAGCAGCTGGTGTAAATCATATATTCGATGCCCAGTCACCCCAAACCACCCATCTCTAGAACCCAACTCATACTGCATTCTTCCTGACTACCTCTCCCAACGCTTTTCTTTATCAGCGAGGCCTTAATTGAACGGATATAGATTGAAAAAAGCAAAAAGACGCCATTTGCATAATCGGAGTTGGTTACAGGCATAAATCGCTGGTCACTGGACATGCTTACGAGTCTGTAGTATATAAATGACCCGATGCTCTGGCTGGCTTGTGAGTTTCTCGACCTTTTCCCGAATCTATTTATTGGAGATAAAAACTTCCTGAAATAACTCGGCGGGGAGTTGTCAAAGGTCCTTATATTTACGAGATGCGCCTTTTATGGGAGTTTGATAAATAAGAATGGATACTTGTGTCATCGGTTTCTTTCCCCCTTGAAAGACTCGTTTGGTATAGTCGGCGACATTTGATTCTGGTCAGGTTCCATGCATTTGGGGTTGTATCTGTTATGAAGAGACATGGTTTATAATGCTTCGGTATTCTTTGCACTTGAGCATCCATTTGCTCTTCAGCACTTCTTTACTCGTCAGCATCTATTTGCTCTTTAGCATCCCTCTTCTCTAAAGTCCCTCTCTGATCATGTGCATCAATTTGTTCCCCAGCATCCCTTTGTTTTTAAGTTTCTTTCTAGTCTCTAGCATCATTTTGATCCCGAGCCTCTCTCTGCGCTAAATTATTCCTTCCTTAGATTATCTCTTTGCTCTCAAGCTTCTTCATGTTTTACTGTTAAGAAAACTTTTATTCCTAGTTTATATTTTGTATTTAAACAGTTTCAAACAAAATATTTGTATCAGATTTTTTAAAATACCGTTATGTTTCACACAAACAATCATGTCACCTTAATTATTAAGATTTAAGAAGCACTACATTTTTTAAGGATTAAACTATTAAAAATACTACTTATTACTTCTAGGGGTAAGCAAAGGTTCTCTGCTCTTGGGGATTCATTTACTCTTGTCATCCCTTCCCTTTTCTTGAGCATGTTTTTACTCCTCAGTATCTTTTGAGCCTCCATCTTCTCTCTAGCATCCTTTTTCTCCCAAGTCTCTTTAGACTCTAAAACATCCCTTTTAGCAACTCTTCGCTTTTGAGCCTCTTTATGCTATAAATCTGTTGATAATTTTTTACTCTTCAGCATCTCTTTTCCTAAAATTTTTGCTCTTTATGCTCTTCAGAATAATTTTATCTTCAGAATCTCTTAGTTCTTTACCCTTTTTTATGCTCTTAAAAATACTACTATTTTTCTTCAGAATCCCTTTGCTCTTAATCTTTTACTCATCTTTACCGCTCTTCAGAATGTATTTTCTATAAACACTCATTTTACTCTTTACCAGAGTCCTATTGATTCACTTCATTTATACCCATGCATCTCAGTATTTCCATGCTTAACCAAATGTCATCAACTCTTAGTGGGCCACTTTTGGTCCGTGGACTCCCTATGGGATTTAGACAGTTTACCAGTCCCAGGTTCTTCGAGACTTTAAGCAGCTGACACTAATTTAACATGCAAGACAAACGAAATTAAACCTCATAAAACTTCAAAACTCCGCCATCTCTTGCCGGACTAAACCGACAAATCCCCCCCCTTCGTAACGGTCTGAAAAGACAGAAGTCTTCGTCTTGTCAAGGTGCAGCGTGCGACACAATGGTCAGAAGTGCGATGGGCTAAACGGCCGTGGAGATGATGGCTCCGATACGCGACACCCGGCCTCTCCCTCCATTAGAGCGGCCGGCAGAGCGAAACCGCAATTAACCGCCATTGTTTTTTTATGGACAATTAACCGCGGACCGTTTAGCCAAGGATGGGGAGGGAGGGGACGCTAAGTGGCGAAGGTTTTGCTTTTTCGCGCTGATGCTTTGTTTTTGTAGGTGTGGGAATTAGTCGATGGTCGAGATAAAGCGGCGTGAAAGTATGAGATTCGACTACTACTAGGCTAGGGTTTACTTTGTTTTTGAGGAGATGCTTCTATGCAGATAGTAGATCCTGGACACACTTGAGAAGATGATTTTTTTACTGTCTGTTGGGACTCCCTGAGAACCAAGCATGCTCCACCTAACCGGGATTTATGGATCCCCATGGCCACAAAAATGGGCATCATAAGATCTGCCCCTATGAGCTGTTGCGCCTATCAGTTTAGTTTAGATACTTTTTGCCCTTTAAGGGCCAATGTAGACTAGCAACAATTTTAGGCCACTCTCGGTCAATTAGCCCACAAAGGAAGCTTAGAGGCTAACCCCCAAAACCCATAAAGAGCTCCCTACCCTCTCCTTTCTGTGCTGTTTTCTACCCTCCTGCCCCCAGAACGCCTTTTTGGCCATAAAATCGAGGGTTGTAAAAGTCTAACTTAGCCCTTAGACTAAATATGATTTTTTTTATTTTGATTACCTTTACACACCTATCACCAGACTAAACACTAAACTGATCTCTTTTTTTTCACGTTTGGATCTTCCATCAACTCGTACTGTATTATGTCCTGTTTGGTGAGTTCAAAGCTAAGTGGCATGTTTACTAGAAGATCAGCAGCCGTAGACAAATGTCAACTACAGAGTTGGGGGAAATATTCAAGTACCAGAGCAAATTATTTTGTGGTCAATCAGGTCAATCAAAATCCAGCAAATATCAAAGTTCTCTTCGATTTACGTCTGGTTTATTAGTATAAAAACATTGAGTAATAATCGAAAATCTTCCTCTTGGCCTTATGTGTTCAACTCTTTGCAAAAGGAACCATACCTTGAAGCTTTTCCAAAGCCAGAAATGCAGAACCCTTATTCTCAATTCAAAACCCCACTTTTATGAACCGTTTTTCTGAGATTATTTTGTTGATAATGGTCGTTCATGCAAAGCCCGACCAACTGGGGACGCGCATCAACGTGAACCATTTCAGGTTGAGTTGAGGGATTTTTTTCCATACCGAAGCAAGCGACTTCCAGCAGGATCTTCCCAAAACTGGAAGCGGGGTCGGGAGGTCGCTTTTTTCATCTCGCTCGATGCCGCTCCGAGATAGATGGAAAGCTCATCACGACCGGGACGCGTATTCCCAAACCCCACGTTCGATCGAGACCATTTCGCCAAGGAGGGTGATAAATCGCCATTCTAGTAGAATTTGGCTGCCTTGGCGCAGAACCGGCTGAGGAGCTGCAAACAAACAAACAATATGGCGCGGCGCCGCTGTTCGAGTTCGAGGAGCGTTTGGTATAAGTTTCAAAGTTTAAATTCAGTTAAATCTAAGTTTCTTCAAGTTCTAAGTTTCTTTTTACAGGAGGGTGTAATTTTGTTTTGATTATACTGCATTTTTTTATCCGAATCTGTTAAATTTTAATTTGATGTCTATGCACTGATAATTATAAAAATTTGCACTTCAAAATAGATTTAAATCAAACTGTTTTTCTATAGCTGAAGTGGGGGACACAGGTGCAGGTGTTAATGAAAAAGGTGCAAAAAATTTTTCAGGACCCAATATTAATATAAACTATTCATTCAGAAATAATTTTTAATTAAAAGTAAATTAAACTGCATTTATAATACTGAGTAATTAAGAGTTCTTTGATAATTATTTTCTGTAAAATAAATATTAAAAAATTAATTCAAAAATTTTTCTCAACATTATAATTCTATTGTGATATCCTTTTCTTTTAAGAATATTCTCCTAATTTTACATAGTTCTATCAATATTAGCTAAAATGTCAGCTTTAAAAGGTCCTTCAGTTGGGCAACTTGGTATTACCTTTGCTTTTAACAATTATATGCAAAGAATTTAGGCTCCTCTTTTAATGGTATGAGTATTTTCTCCAGTAAAACTTTCTTGTAATACTTTAAAAAATATTTTTTATTCACTAAAATTTACTAATTTAAGAAAATTTTTAAATTTTATTTATTTAATTAATTTATTTAATTAAAATTTTGAATTGCGCGTTTATGGAATTTCTAACATTATTGTTTTTAATCAGAAATTATTAATTATGCATCACAAGTAATATTGAATTGTTGTGCTCAATGGAATTTTCCAATTCTTTTTATACATTTCCAAAAGAAATAAATTTTTAATAATAAATAAACTTAAAGCTATATGGTGTTTGTGATTATTAGGTGTGGTATATAAGATAAGAGTAAAAAAGTTAACTGAGTCAAGTCCACTTGTGCTCAGTCCTACATTTTATTTGAGTTTGATTTGCCTTAAGTTTTTACTTGATCAATGACTTTATATGAGGTACTCATAGGACAAAAATATTTGGATTTCAAAATATTGTTCGATTTATTTCAAGCTGAATTGAACCATAAATAAAAAAGTTATTGGGGTATATTACTGTTTAATTTTTTAATGAATTTTAGAATATACTTATATATTTTCAATAGCTACACTCATGGGAAGTTAGTTAAATGAATAATTTAAAATTAGTATATGGAAATTTTATAATAATATTTTTTTTTCCATTTCTTATAATTAGGAGAATAAATATTAAATTGTTCCAGAATTATCAGAAGAAATAAAAACTATCCTTAATTATCGTTAATAATATTTTTGTGAAAGACAGATTAGAAAGCTAAAGGTACAACAGATGGCGCTAATAGTCTTGTGTAGTACATGCTTTGTGAATAAACAAGTTCATTCACTGCTCAGTGAAGTAACGCGAGGTTGCCAGCGCTGCCAAGACCCCCTCGCCAAATGGTCTCGATCGAACGTGGGGTTTGGGAATACGCGACCGGGACTCCCTGTAAGCGGAAAGTAGCCGAGCCGGTATGGAGATTCAAGGACGCAACGCTTTTTCACGACCAGAGCAAAAACCAAAGAAGAGATTTATTCAAATGTTCGGGGTAATCCTCTTAAAAAAACGGACGTTTTTCTTCCGAAGTGAGGAGAAGTTTACTTTGTTGTGTGCGATTTTTATGAAGAGGGGTGTTTTTTTGCATTTTGATGGTGGTTGTAACAGATCGTTTCTGTCTGAGGATTTCAGTTTTGTGCAGACATTTTAATGTTTTCTGGAGGGGTAGTATTATGTAAATTGAGTCGTGGCGGTATTTAGGCAGTTTTTACTTTGTTTTCTCACTTGTGAAGATATTGAATGCTTAACAGGTTGTCAAATATCCATATGAGGTTGTTAGAAGTCTATAGAGATAGAAGTGTACATAACTTTTTTACATGAAGGGGGTTGCAAACTTATCGATATTTCAAGCTTCACTTCAAGTACTATGCAGAATGCATCAAATCCCAGCAGTTTGTTTGATTAAGTTTTCAATGCAAACAATTTCAGAAGCGGACACCTCCTATCTATGAGATTTATTGAGGGGGTATAGAGACGTATTCTCCTTGTTCCCGTTTTCTTCCAGCATCTCCTGCTTACTTTCTTGAATCCATTGGTGTATCTTTGAGACAGTTGTCGGCTGAGCAGGATGATGTCAGTCAGTCCCGTATCTAAGTGGGGATTAGGGGTTCAACCCCTCTGAAATTTTGACATCAATACTTTTAATACTGTTTTTTCCTTGAAAATTATGGGACTTACAAGGAGCAATCCTCTTCGGGTGTAACCCAAGACGTCTCGTAATAAGTCTAAACACTTACTTTTGTGGGTAAAAATTCTTAAAAATTTCTGGGAGAAGACCCTAACCCCCTTGAAATTTAAAACCTATTGAGTACTGTTTTCCTTGAAAATACTGTGGGTTAGAAGGAGCTGTTCGTTTCGGGAGTAACCCAAAGGGATCAAAATGAGTTAACGCTACACATCGAGTGGAAAATTTCAAAAACATTTCTGGAGGAGGACCCCCAAAACCCCTTTGAAATTTTGCCGTCTTACTCTACTGTTTTTCCTTTAAAATTCTACCGCCTACAATACAATGAGTGTTACTCTTTGGGTGTAATCCACCAAAGGGGTCTCAAAATGAGCCAGTTTCCAAAACCTTTCTGGGGGATTGAATTTTCAAAAGCGACAAAATTTTAAATACTATGAGTAAGTAGTATAAAACTAAACGTATAAAAGTACTTGTAAGGAGGTACTGGAAATAAAAGTCTTGTTAGGTCAAACACTATTTGCGGCATGATCTCTGGGACTTGGTGTAGGCTTTAGTGGGGAATTAATAACGTCTTTAACAGCAATATTTACTATTTCATCCTTCACGCATTTGTCACACATCGTTACCCCTTAGACTTCTCACATTCTATCCCGATATCTGTCTCGTTTAAAAAAGAACTGCAGAATCTTTTTAATTGAGCATAAGTGATGATATTCTGGAATCATCTCCACTAAAAGATATCCCTAAAGATTACCCTCACTTCATCATTTCCTCTTCACTTCCGTTCCGTTCACTAATTACGTGCATAAATTACGCAACGAGCGGTGATCATGAATGAACACGCCCGCGCAAAGAAGAGTTGAATTGTTCTCCCGCTTCCAGAAAGTTGGTGGTTGTTGGAGGAATGTGGCCACATTTCCCATGATCCCCTGTGGCTTTCTGTTAAGGGGAAGTGCACGTCGATAAGTGCACCATTGTGTTTGGCACAGGTATCCATTTACGCAATAACGAGGATACATCTTCGGTTCACATAGGCGGCGTTGTGTTTGTACCCATTTCGGTTCATTTCTCGTGTAAATGACACCGTGAGCTTACAAAATGTAATGGAGTAATATCCATATATTAGTGTTATTTCACACTTTTACGACGAGGAAGTTACTAAGTAAGAAGTTTGGTTGGCACTGAGAGAAAAAATTGGATTGGTAGTTAAGACTAAGGAGGTGTGGCAGTGATTTTAAATTATTACTATGAATTCATTTTTAAACATTTCCAATTTTAAAAAACATCCTTTGTAAAATTCTATAAGCCCTTCTTCGAAACAAAAAATATGTTCATTGTTCATTTAGTTTCTTGAGTTTATGTTAGTTGAAATCATAGTTAATCATGCAATAGAAAGAATCGTACTCAGTGGCGGATCTAGAACATAAGCAAGGGGGGGCTAACTTAATCTGATTGAGGATGATAATGAAGTAACAAGCCGTGCTTTTTACGATTTTCGTTAATGTCTTAAATATTGAGGGCAGTGGTTGAATGTAAATGACTAGTATTGTTAAATATAACTAATTAATTAGTAAATTAAATTAGTTAATCATTAAATATATCAAAATATTAATAAGGGTGTGTCAACCGGGAGGTTTTTTTTTACGATGATTTGAGTCAAATATTTTTTTCCAAGAATATAGATCAAATGTGAATTTTCGTGCACTTAATTTCAATGTTTAGCGAATAATATATCCATCCCGAGGCATAAGGGGGGTTTGGGGGAACCTCCCCCAAGAAATTTTTTGAAAATTTGACCCTAAAAAGTAGTGTTTTGACTCATTTTTGGTCATTTGGGACCCTTTGAATGTCACACGAAAAAGATGATTTCTTGTACTCGTTTTCAAAGGAAAAAAACTGTAAGATATAAGAATTTCATGGGGGTGGTTTGAACCCCCTAACCCCGTCTCTATTTTCACAGAGTAAATGTTTTGTAAGAGACTTAGCGCATTAGACCCTTTTAAAAGTGAATCTTATAAAAACCAGGGAGTTAAAGATCTTGCAGAGGGGCTAAAGCTCATAACCTTTAAGTTGTGAAACAAATCTATAAAAATGTAAGGGGCTAAGTATTTTGGAGGTTATGCTTTGTAAGGCTTAGAAAGCTCATTGGAATCTACAAGTTCTGAATCGCATTTATATTAAAGTGCTGAAAGCTAAAGATCTTGGAGGGGGCTAACGCTTTTATTCTAAAGCTCATTAAATTGCGAACTAAATACTATAAAACATCGCAAGGAGGCTAATTCTTTATGGGGGCTAAAACTCATTGGCCCCTTTAAATTGTGAATTGAATCTACACAAACTCAGGGCTAAAAGCCTTGTAGGAGCTAAAGGTCATGGAAGGATTCATAAGGGTTAAAGCTCATTAAATAGTGAACCAAATATATTTAAAAACGCAAGAGGGCTAAAAGCTTTGTAAAGGCTATTAAAGAGCATGGAGGGGGGTAATGTTTCATAGGGCTAAAGCTCATTAATTTGTATACAAACAAAAAAACGCAAGGAGGCTAATGCTTTTAGGGGCTAAGCTCATTGGGCCCTTTAAATTACGAATCAAACCTTCAAACATGCAGGGGGCTAATAATTTGTAAGGGCTAAAACTTCTAGAAATCCTTAAATAGTAAATGGAGTTTATAAAAATGCAGGGGGCTAAAGATCTTGGAAGGGGCTTAATGCTTTGTAGACCCTTTGAATTGTGAAAAAGGCTACAAAAAACTGAAAAAAAGTTACAAATTTTGAAAATTTAAACAAAATTTTCTAAAGACTTAATTTTTTTTTTCGAAAAAGTACAATTTTATGTAGTGTAAACTTAAGTCCCAAGGGGGGGGCTATAGCCCCTATAGCCCCCCCCATAGATCCGCCACTGATCGTACTATTTGATCCAAACAGTATGTAAGAGGTGAAAGATATTTTAACTATATTGGAGTTCTATTTATAGAAATGTTACATGAAATTGAATTCATAAAGATAATTTAACAAACTAATATTTTTAGTTCATTTTTCTGTATTAAGTTTTCTGTATTACTTCAGCGTACTTTTTACCTCACGAATTTGAAGGATAGGTCCTTAGAGAATCCGCAATTAGAAAATAATTATAGAGCAGGTGAAAGTATACAGGTATTCCACTTATCCAGTATTCTACTGTGAGCCAGATTTGATGTAATTTCGTTCCACCTGTAGCATTTATTTCAAAAATATTCTTAAAAACTTTTCGGTTAGTCGAATTTTGATAATTTAAACTAATTGCTGGGTCCCTTGAAAACTCTTGCTAATTCTAATAAATCCTATGTATGTTGGTACCCTCGTTAATTCAGAGTTTTCTTTCATTGCAAACCACCAGGATTCAATATAAAGTAAGTACCTTCACTTTGTAATAATTCGATGTCGAAATAGGCTTGTTTGGCCCATTGAAGTAGCCACACATAACATATTCATTTCATTTTTTTAGTGTTACTTAATATATTTTAGTGTTTTGTGCTTCGTTTCTGTTTTTGTTTCCAATAAACTCCCATTTCTCAAAACTTTGCTTGCTTATTGATTCGAACTCTCGATAATTCGAATTTTTCGAGGTCCCTTGAGCTTTGAATTATCGAGAGTTGACTGTTTTGTTTTGATGTTTTCCAAAATGATGTATGTCATGTTCTTTTAGTTCACTTATGATAATCCTTTGATTTTACGGTGTAGTTTTTTTCTGCTTTAAAGAATTATCGATGGAAAGGTCCCTTTAAAATATGAATTCTGAATAAAGATCTATTTTAGTTTCAGTTTGTTTAGTTAGATAATTAGATTTAGAAAAAAAATATATTTTATCCTTTTTTCTGAGTTCTATTAGTTATAACTCGTGCTTTCTTCAGTAGTCAAATGAAAAACCTATTTCCACAATTAGTTCAAAATAAAATCGTTTGCGGAGGGTAATTTTCAGAAGTCAGTAAAGGGAGAGGGATCAATGGAATGTATCCCAGGGGGAGGCGGCATGAGTCACGCCGGAAATCATTCCAGAAGCTTTCGTCGACCCCCTTATCCATTGTTAAGCAAAGGGGGGAAAGGAGGTTAAATATTTTGGCGCCAAAAAACTACTACCGACCGCACTTGACGTAACAAGCAACTCCCTGCTCACAACAGCTGGTCATCTTACGGAATGTTGCTCTTCTCTGATTTACCCCATTTGAGAGTAAGAAATTATTTTTATGGATTTTATTTTAACCATCTTACTTCAGTTGGAAAAGTCCTTTTTTCTAAAAGCTAATCTTAGTAAGATTTTAATGATTGTTGCCTCTAAGGTTTCATGTCCCATATTGTCATTATTTAAAGAATGTAATAATTTCCTGTGGGGCATAGGGGGTGGGGCATATTAGCAATGTCCTGTTTATTAAATAATTTAAATTTTGCGTCTGTACTTAAGCCCAACAATTTTTTTATGCTTTCTAATTTAATTTAATGTATTAATTTGATTGAATTTTGATGTTAATCTGTTTAAAGTTGTGAAAGCTTTTTATTGCAAATTGACTGAAGATGATGTTTTAGGTAATATATTTTTAAAATTTCTATCTGAACTATGAAAAAAAAATAACATTCACTCAATTTTTCGTAAACCTCATTTATTTACTTACACCTTTAATCAATATTAGTTTTGGCTTTGCCTTAGAAAGACCTTAGATACCTTATATTTCAAGTTCTTATAAAATATAGTGGCAAATTTATGAAAAAAAAAAACATATTTTCTTTTGTTAAGTCTCACTTTATGAGCAAGAAGTGACAGATTCAGGGATTGACCCTCCATTAGGTGAGGTTCATTGAATATAATGATTTTGGGAGAAAAAACCCCAACTTATACGAGATATTCAAAACTTCTTCCAAACATTTCTTGTATGTTTTGACAAAAATCCCCGAGACTTTATTGTAAAAGATGCTATCAATATTGTGTCTCTGATCATAAATAAGTACCCCAACCACTGAAATACTTTAAAATTCAAAGGTCTTGATGAAACGAGCCTATTCATTGACGTTGTGTGTATTGTCGTTGCAGAGCTGAGCAAGGGGACGGTGGGCATGATGCGGCACAGCGTGTGTGCCGAAGTGCAGGACCTCATCCACCTGCCAGGGCCGCTGACGGAGGACGCAGTGCTCAGGACGCTGCACGCCAGGTTCTTCAACAGGGAGTACTTCGTAAGTAGTTTAACGGCTATTCGAAAGGCCTCAAAAGAACAGGTATTACTGTCTGTCTACCCACGGCTTACTAGATACTATACAGGCTAAATAATGAAAACCATTTGATAACTTTTCCCGCTTGGATCGCCACAAGTCCTACCTATATCACCCAACCAGTAGGATAACACACTGACAAATAAGGAAAAATAAAGGCGTGTTTTCATGACGTAAACTTCTGATTGTTGGCCATTAAAGGCTGAGTTGAATTTTTGAGCCATCAAGCCCCGCCTTCAACTCTGTGGATTTGCTTTGCCAGTTTGTCAGCTATTGCCATCTACATTTTTAAGGATTTCCGTATCTCGACTAGCCTGTATAGTATCTAGTAAGCCGTGGTCTACCACAAGTTGCAATTTCTCCCGTTTAAAATGAGGTACTTTTTTTTCCAAAACTTTTCTTTTTTCACTATAGAAAAGACTAAACTACTCCATAACCTAAATGAAGAGCCCTCCCCCAAATTTTTTAAAAATTTTAGCATGCGTAAAACTGTTCTGTAGAGGGGGGTCTCAGGGATTCGCGGGCCGCACAAAAAGACCCCGCGGGCCACCAGTTGGAAATCCCTGGTCTGTAACCTGTAATACCTCTAAGTCTTTAGACTGGATTAGTGCCTGAAAAATAAGGGGATAAAGCATGAGATATACCCTTCCTACCTATTCTGTATACCATGATTCCATCCATAACTTTTGAGTAGCATAATAAGTACGTTTGATATTCGACTATAAAAGGGATTCCCATCATTATGGGTTACCTTAGCAACCCCTGTTATTATCATGACTGGTATTAACTAGCATATCCCAATGCTTTTTGGTTAGATCTGAACGAAGGGCCTCACGCATCTTAGCTAACATTGGTTTCGGACATCAGGAGAAAAGACAACTCTCCATCAATGCAACTCTCTCCCGAAAAGATCAGCTTGGTTCGTCTGGTCACTCTCTAATCAGAAATTGCTCACGAAAGGGAAAGGGCACCGATCGGCGCCCTCGGCGTCACGCCAGGCACGACGGGCTCTTCGTGAGGCTGAAGCGATTGACCTCTAACTAACACCTCCGCCGCTTTAGATGCATGAGCCTGCCTATAATGCCACATTTTAGGCCTAAAGAGCTGCTGCTGCTGGATGGTTGTTGTTTCTGCAATTGGGCTTTTTCACTTACGGTGCCGAGAGCGTGAGGGGATAATGGTCCCAATCTGGATCTTTGGTGTGTTGGTGGAATACTGAATGAAATGGGGTGCTTTTAATGCTGGAAGTCTTAAAGAAGAATGCACCTGCAATATGAAATTAAGTATTGGGGAATACTCCTCTACGTAAGGATTGCTTATAATTTCCAATGGCCCAGTAACTACTCTTTGTGCTGAAGAGGTGTACTACTATTTGAATGAATAAACGGTATACGTATTATCCCGTCGACCGTTCAGAGGCCGTCTAATTCAGAGGCACAGTAATAGTAAAGTCAATGGGATTTGATAAGTTTTCGGATTAAGCGTCACGGTCGACGGGATAATACGTAAGTACCGAATAAACATAAAAACTAGGGTATTAAGTAGATTTGTCACCTCTAATTAATTGATGTAGAAGACTTGCTGCAATCATTCAGATTCAGACCAATTCAGACTTTCTGTCTTTTTATCTTCATTATTATTATTTGTTATTTGTGATTAATATTTTGGAACAAGGGGTTCATGACCGATGATTTCCAATGCTAAAGTCTTAGGAAAATTCGGCTCATCCGGGTTCGGGGGAAAGCAGCAAAAATTTATGAACACCGTGGTTTGAACCAAAGTCCTGTAGAAAAAATGCCATACCACTGAGCCAGCAGGGATACATATTCAATATCTTAAATGAAATAAATGTCAAAAAATTAGACAGTCGTGTATGGAAAAATATGTAGACCCAGAAAATTTAAACTATAGTAACACCTACTCACCTACTGACAGGTTTAGCCACTGTCCTATTAACTAACCACCTATTGAACACTTTTAAACTTTACAAACTAAATTTTCCATCTTGAGAATTCGTAGCTTTTTGAATACAAACTTTCAAAATTTTGAAACAATAAGTACAATACAACTCTGATGGGAACAAAAAATATGTTGAATTCTTAATAAATAAAGGATGATGGTAGCAACAATCGGTCACCGTTACGAAGTAGCTCATTATACACAGTGAGTTAAGCAGTGGATCATTCCAGACGAACGTGGGACCCATCCTGCTGTCCGTGAACCCTTACCAGGACATCGGGAACCCCCTGACGCTGACCAGTGCCCATGCGGCGTCGCGCTGTCCCCAGTTGCTCAGAGTCATCCACGAGGCCGTGAGACAGCAGAGTGAGACGGGCTACCCACAGGCCATCATACTCAGGTGAGTGCTATACATTTCGACTATACTCCTTTGTATATTTAGAATTGGTGTATCAAGGTCACGCCTTAAACCTCGTCGCCTTGGTAACGTGATGCGGCATACTTATTGTTTGTCTATCACAAGATGAGCTCTGGACTAGTTGCCTGGTTATGGCGGTTGCTATAGAAACAATGCTAAACGAACGGATGTAAGAAATGTAAACGAGAGCTCATCTTGTGATAGACAGACAACACTCTTCTGGTAAGGCAGGGTAGGAAATTTTGGCTCGTCAAATCTCCATTGGCGAGATAATTCTGTCTGAAAATGTTGTAGTACTTCAAACTGAAACGTAATGGCGTGGAAAAAGTAAAATTTGGCTTGAAACCATGGTAATTCTGGTAAAAATCCCTACCACTAAATCGAAAGAATTTGTATCTTCAGCATTCCTATTTTTTATTTGTATAGTTCTGTACATCTACATACAATCATTATATTTTATTCCTGATGTTTTTTTTCTTTCAAATTTAAATCGTTTTACGGATTTTAGTAATGGAATCCATTTACAGAACTATCATAGAAACCCACCTTCTTAGATCCATGCCCTCTACGGATGTTCTGATTAATTCTTTGGAATGATATCACTTCCTTAGTTTCTGGTTTCTAGTGTGACATCATTCCTAAGAATCAATCAGAAGACTTAACGAAAAAAAACATGAAGTGGCTGTGGGAAATATGGTTCCCGTGTTTACGATTATTATTTTAATTGACTATTGCAACTAGCTGAATAGCAAGTGCATTGGTTAAATTACTTTACCACACATATAGAGCCATACTCTCGTTAGGCATATTTTCCTCTCTTGTATATTCAAGCCTAACTCTTTTAGTGGTGATGAGTGTCACATTTAAAAACTTGATTCTTTGAGTAAGTGTGGTGCTTTGCTTGCAGCGGCGAGAGTGGCAGCGGCAAGACGTACTCGTCGATGCTCCTGCTTCGGCAGCTGTTCGACGTGGCGGGCGGGGGTCCAGAGACGGACGCCTTCAAGCACTTGGCGGCCGCCTTCACCGTGCTCAGGTCGCTCGGCAGCGCCAAGACGGCCAGCAACTCCGAATCTAGTCGAATCGTGAGTAACCCTACTTTCATTACCTCATTCGGCGACAAATCGTTTTTCTGGCTTTTATTTTCGAATGACTGAGCCAGGATTCTGCACACCATGACAAGAAATGTCAGAAACTAAACAAAGCCACTTTACTTATTTACTTATATTTAAATGGCCTGAGAAAAAAAACTACGTCACTAACGGTTGTATTCACCGTTAACTTGACCAGTCAAACTTCTAATTGGCAGTTAAAAAAGGAAAACTAGCTTTCCGCCAATCAAAGGTTTGACTACCGGCGGTTAAGTTAACGGTGACCTTTAAGATTGAACCCTTTAAAATTTTTTGACATTTTTAGTGGTGATTTTTGAATTTAGAACCATTTTTTACTGAAAAAATACAGTTTTTTCTGTTTTAAAAAATGCGGAAATTGTCCATTTGCAGTTTTTTAGTAACGTAGTGCGGTATGAGCGGATTTAACACCCTGGGAGGAACAAGCTGAAGACTGGGAGCTGGGCCTGCTGTCCCTGATTACATTGAAAACACCCTTAACCATTAAAAAGTGTCATCGCAGTTGGGGGTGCATTTTTTCCCCATGACCTTAAGGACATAAGGTTCCAATATCTTTATTGACAATGTCAGCCACAGAAAATTGACGAACCCGAGAATAAATGAATTCGAGAGTGCCCTTCCCTCTTAATTTTAGTAAAATTATTGTTCGTTGGGATACAAACATGAAAATTTTAGGTAAACAATTCCAAATATTTAACAAGTGATCGAAGCTCTTCATTCCAGTAAAGAACTGAACGCCTTCTCTTTCAATAGCTCATCAAATGAGCATGTGATCCCGTGTTGTCGAACTCCTGCCTTCAGGGACTGCTTCCATCCTATGCGCGAAATCCCATCACAGGAAGAAGTCAATGCTCCAAGGTCATATAGATACTGGCACGTACCTGGATGTCACAGTGATAGATACCTCGCCTGAAAAAAAAAATGTCCTCTAATCGATTATCGCGATTAAATGCAGCAAAAAAAGAACCATGATTTATTCTGACAACATGATACCGGCTAATGGCCGCTCTGATTTGGTGTCATTATGTCTTCAAAATTACGCGTTGTGTGATTGCATTGTTTCTTCGTTTTGCCTAACCTGCTCATAAATAACGGAATTGAAATGGTTTTTGATTGGAGTCGCCGCGCTTTCTTGCCTAATTGAACTTTCTTCTTTCTTCGGGAAGGGATAGTTATCGGACCTACCGGGGTTAGTTTCCCATGCGCAAATTTCATGCTGGGATGCATGGGAAATTGCTTTTAATGGTTGACCCTTTGGTGCTAAAATTAGTGGCTATCATTTATTCTGCGATGCGCTGCCTATCAGCCGTATATTTGGAGCTGTACTAGTTCGCGATACAGCAGGAAGATAAATTACACTTGGGGAAGGTTTAAATGTATACCCTAGGCATAAATTAAGTGGTCCATTTGTAGATTGCCCTAAGATACATTTCTCTGTAAATATATTAAAACCTGAACTGAAGGACAGTGTTTAGTAGCTGCTTTAATTACCCACTTGATATCAACCATCCAAATTACAGTTAGGTGGACACATTTTCTGAGTAAGCATTACTACAAAAAGAGTTAAGAATGACTGGAAACACGAAGATCTTTCAAGTCGTAAGAATAAATGTGATGGTTACCATACTACCCAATGAAAAAATATTGTGGTTTTAGGGGGAATCCAAGAATCTCCTTGGTTGTCTCATGGTCAATCTGCGATTCCAATTAACATGATAACAGCATTAAAAAACTCGAATATTTTCCCTTTTTGGTTATGGAAACCTCTTTCAAACATTTTAATAATGACTCTGTCTGTCACTAGTATTCTATGCCTCCATAGCTCCTTTTGAAACTGGACCCAACGCAATAACAACACGATCCCTTTCGCTACTAGTGTTCTTCATTCCACCATCTGACACAGTTCCCTTTTCTGTTACCGATGATTCAAAATGGATGGGATAATTGTCCGCACTTAAGGCAGCAGAGACTTCATCTCCGACTGTGGCCGAACGTCAGAACGAGCCATCCCGATGTAATTACCGAGTACAGATAATTACGAACTTCATTATACACCTCTGCCAGCCCTGACAGTGACGTATGCTCATGATGTGGCCAGTTACTGCGAGTGAATACAAATAAATGCCAAGAGAATTCCTTCCATCTGTGGATGGGTTCTGGTCATTGGCTCCCCTGACACCGCGGGGCACGTCAATCATCCGGGCGGACACGCCCACCGATTGCTGTGAACCAATCGGTGGAGGATGCGTGGGCGAGGGCAGGATTATTATATTGATGGACAGTCGGATCAGGTGCTGGTATTTCCGGAAGAAGACTGGAATTCCGATACTGAAAAAGATAGAAAGTTTCTCCTTTCCCAATAACATGTTTACTCGTGTAACATTCTGGGATATTAAATATGGCTAGTTTCATAAAGATAACTATACTAGACTGCAACATTTCCTGACCCTATGACGTCACTAAGCGGAAGCAGAAACTGCGTAAACAGAAAGCCTGTTGGGTTGCTAGGAAGAGTTTCGGTACGCAAATCGTGATAAAAAAGACGCTATAATATATACCTACAATACAAAGGATTAACAAATAATCTTATTTTTAAATTGACGTTCTTCATTTCACTCAAAATTTAGACACGGCTTTGGGAACTACTTTGTAAAGTGTTGTCATAGGGTCTAGTATAGTGGTCTATCTGCTGTCTAGTATAGTGGTTTTATTTTTATCCTCATAAGAGTTCTCCTTTTTTCTTCCATTTTAATTTTTTACCAAAGCCCAAGACAAAGGAATACGATAGACAAGAAAATCAAACAAGTACTGTTTTAAAGGAGTCATCGGGATCTGAGGGAGAGGAATATCCGAATGAACCTGCTTCAGTTCCATGGCATAGGAAAATTACGGAAGATTATGTGGGTGAATGCCCCTTCCCCTTAAGTTTCTTAAGGTGTTCCATTTTTAAATGGTTAAAGGGTAATCTATCTCCAGTGGAACAGCTTGCACCCCAGGGTCATCCTCCTAAATCTCCTTATAATAGGGGATATTCTTCAATTTCCTGTACCTAAGAATTTGATATTTTTCATCCCTAATTTTATACAATTAATTTAACCTAATTTAGGTCCTAACTGGTAAAGGAAAATTGCCATCGTAAAATTTTTCGTATCGATTAAAAACCTCTCATCATTCATTTAAATAAAAATAATCGTAATAATCTTTCTCTCTTTTTTTAGGGTCACTTTATTGAAGTGCAAGTAACAGATGGAGCTCTTTACAGAACCAAAATCCACTGTTACTTTTTGGATCAGGTTTGTAACTTTTATCTATTTTTGTGAACATTCAGCTCTCTTCTCCCCTAAAGAACATCTCTAGTTCTAAGAAAAACTTATGCATTATTTCATTTGGAAAAAAGAGCAGATTCATTTTCATATCTTAAAGACTGAAAACTAGTTCTTTTATTGATAAGGATGATAAATTTCTGTTAATTTTTTTTAAAAGTTATCTGGCTGATTCAAATAGCTTTAAAATTGAATTTTCATTTCCAATATCATGGTTTTGTTAAAAAAGTAATTGTTTTGAAGTGCCTTTTCAACTTTATCATCTGAATAGTGTAGCTTTTTAGTAAAAGTGTTCCCTCAAACCTTGTATGAAGTTTACCTTTTTCTTTCAGACACGGGTTATTCGCTTACTTCCTAACGAGAAAAATTATCACATATTTTATCAAATGTTGGCTGGTCTGACTCAAGAAGAGCGTTGTGAGTATATCTCCTTTTAATAATGAATCGTATCGAAACTTAAACCAATTTGCATTCTTTACTCTTCAGAGTTTATTTTTTGTTATTAAAACCCCTGTTGTTGTTTTCCCTGCAGCACAACTCAGTCTCGCCGGTTATTCCTTACACCATCTCTGTTACCTAAACCAAGGAGACGTCACGCAAAACGAATCGGAAGACGCTGCGAGATTCGAAGCATGGAAAGTGAGTCTTTCTACTTCGAAACTATATCTCCGTATTACAATTTTTATAGCTGTATTCATCACTAACCTAAAGTTAACCTGGAATCAAACTGTTTCTGACAACTCTAACGACTGTATTCACCACTTACTTCAACTAAAAGTTAACCTGGAATCAAACTGTTTCTGACAACTCTAACGACTGTATTCACCACTAACTTCACCTAAAAGTTAACCTGGAATCAAGCACTCTGATTGGCTTAAAACTTTTGTCCCTTTTTTCAACTACCAATTAGAAGTTTTGATTCCAGGTTAACCTTAGGTTAGGTTAGTGGTGAATGCGATGGTAAGAGTTGCCTTACCTTTCTGTAACTAAGATTGAGAATATATGTTGAATGATGTTACTGACGGGGGGCATGTTCGTTGCAGACCTGTTTATCAGTATTAGGCATCCCATCGATGGACGTGGTGAGGGTCCTGGCGGCCATTTTGCTCCTGGGCAACATCCAGTTCATCGACGGAGCCGGCATGGAGGTCGACATCAAGGGAGGAAACGGTAAGGGTGCTCTACTTATCCACATGTAATCAAAAATTGACAATGGTGGCTAGTTCCTTAGAGTCAATGGATAGATTTCTTACAGGGCAACTATGGAACTTTTGGCTACGAGACTTCCACATGAAATAAAGGAAACCCTAATTATCTCAATGCTAATTTGTCATTTTGGACTGACGCCACTGTCATTCCGAGAGGTGCAAGCATTCAGTTTTGTATGCAAAAGCGATCTTATTTCATGGCATCTAAGAATCCTTTAATTACTTACGAATTTAACTCTCTAATTAATATAATTAAAATGTAAGGACTGTTATGGTTATTTAGAATAGATACTAGACACTCTTCTCTTGAAAACAAGGTTTGTCTAAAAAAATATGTTAAATGATAACTTTAATAAATTATAAACACCACCACCACCATTTTGATACTTTCTCTTGCCGACTATTTATCATAAGGCTAGACTATAGACATATCATTTTCATGTGGAAAGGTATTTGTGGCCTTTTCATTCATATAAAAAATTATAGAATTGCAATAATTGCTCCTCCGATACTGAAAGGAGGGCAATTAGTGGTCTCTTATGAAATATGCTGCTCCATACTTATTTGGTATAATTAAGTTAACTAAAATATCCATCTTCTCCCGTTGCAGCCGAAATGAAGGCCGTGGCCACTCTGCTCGGCGTGTCCAGCGTGGCTCTGTTCCGGGGTCTCACCACGCGCACGCACAATGTTCGAGGGCAATTAGTCAAGTCTCTCTGTGATGCCAATCTCGTGAGTACATCCCAAGTACCAATTAACTTTTGTACACAGATAAAAGGCTTTCGTGTATGCCCTTAAAAAACTGTCAAATTAGACATTATTTAACCTTTTCTCCACTTCACAATGGAAACTTGTTATTAATTCCTTGTTTCTCAGGCTACAACCACTAGGGACGCCCTCTCCAAAGCGCTGTACTGTCGCACAGTGGCGACCATCGTCCGTCGGGCCAACAGCCTCAAACGACTCGGCTCGACGTCGGGGACGCTAAGCTCGGACAGCAACGAATCCGTACACAATCAAACAGGTAGAACCCCTTGCAATGTTTTACAACCAAATTTTGTTAGAAATCATCATAGATTATCTTACTGTGGGATACATTTTGACTGATAAATAAGCCAAACACTATGATTACTCCGTGATTGTTATTTATCCTAACTGACCTATAATCAATGGTGTCAGGTTGTTTATTAGAAATAAAAGAAAGTGAAAAACTGATAATTCTTTTTCACACTACACTTCTAATGCGTGAAACCCTTTTGTAAGGTTAAGTAAACACAATAACGAACACTTATAGCTAAAAGCGTTTTGAATTTATTCCGTTTATATTGTGTTGTGTAAAAAAAGTTAGTGTAGCAAAAGTGTTGCTAAAAATTACAGACACAGAAAATGTGTTCTTATAGTTTTGATCAAAATTTAAGAACACTTTCAAATTCTTATGGTATTTTACAACGCTACTTTAGACCACCTGTTTTGGATAGAACACATTTCTGGCACTTTTCATACATATTCAGAACACTATCGCTACACAATGAGGTGTAAAAGTGTTCTACCTGACAACACAACTAAAGTGCAGTTAATTTGGGTATAAAAAAGTGTTCTTAAATGTTTACAAAGTGTTTTTTTTTGTGTGTGTGGAGCGTTTGCTGTGAAGATATTGATTCTGTGTACCATTATTAAAAGCTATACACATAAAGACTAATATGGAATTAAAGTTGATGGTAATGCTTGTTCAAGAGTATAACAATAAATTTAATTTCTTAACTACGATATCCTTGTGTCACAGCTGTTTTGTCCAGGTCTTAATTGTTTGTTGATTTAAGTTGAGCTAAATCACTTCGTATGTAGTACAAAAGAGGCATGGCCTATTAAGTCAGTCCATTCAATTAACTTTTCTATCTTGTTTATTATAATTGATTCACTAAAATATTTCTTTTGTTGTGTGTTTCAGAAAACAGTAGTCAACACGCCTCCACCATGGGCTCAGGCGGAGTCAAAGCTTCCAAATCGATGACCGTGCTAAATTCAGCCGTGCGACATGCCACCGATGGTTTCATTGGGATTCTGGACATGTTTGGCTTCGAAGCTAGCAAAGTGAGTTCTACTTCTTATGTAAAAAGAAAGCTATCTTCTTACAATTACGAAGTTAAATGACAAAGTTTACAGAAAATAGTTGAATTTCGAAATAGATAATAAAAAAAATAAAGATAAAAAAAGTGTCTGAATTTTGAAATAGTCTTTCTGAAGGTACAAATCCGTAACAAAAAAAAACTACACTAAATAAAAAGTGGTGTTATTCATACTTACTTACTTATTTTACCTTCTTGAACCACACATTGGGATAAGAGAAAGTTGAAGTGAGGAAAAGATATGAAGGCCCGAACCAGACAGAATTTTAAAGAGGGAGATCAGAAGAACAAAAAGAAAAAATATGTAATAGAGAGATATAGTGGATAATTAGACACCAGATGTAGCTTCAGAAAAAAGATCCAACCAAATAATCATGGTGTGAAAATAATGTATCTGTTTAATACACAGATATGTCAACCGAGGTATCAAGAGGAAATAAGAGAAAGAGGGTGGTAAGAGGGAGAAGGTAGAGAGGTAGAGGTAGAGGTTCTCTCCTAAATTACAAGTCTATTAAATACAAGATTCAAATCAATTCGTTAGTTCACTAACATTTTCCCCATACAGCCTTGTCATTTGGAGCACCTTTGTATAAACCTGTGTGCGGAGACTCTGCAGCATTTTTACAACACGCACGTCTTCAAGAGTAGCATAGAGTCTTGCAGAGAAGAGGGAGTTCAAAGCGATCTTCAGGTGGATTACGTGGACAATGTACCCTGTATAGACCTTATTTCTTCACTGGTAAGCACAGAAAACTTAGCTACACTTGTTATTTGATTACTACATATTACTTAATAATTCAAAAAATTATTTTCGATGTAGCAATAGATGAGTGATTTAGTTATTTTTTAGTGTTTGATTCAAATCTGATAATTTTTTTCTTCAGAGAACTGGCCTACTAAGTATGCTAGATGTGGAGTGCTCGGTTAGAGGGAGCCCAGATTCTTATCTGAAAAAAGTAGTTGCTCAACATCATAATAGTCCAAGGTAAAGATTGAAGCTATGACATTTTATTCGTTTTTAAAATTCCTTCAATTTTCAAATGATGTGAATGAAAGAAAGGCTTGCGATAATTTAATTAAATCGATGGAACAAATTCATTGAGACGATTTTTCAAAGGCTCTGAGAGTACTTCTATTTTTTTTGTGTCTAGCATAAAGCATAATCGAATGAGTGATAAAACAAATATCCAACGGAAGGTATCACTTATAATTTCTTCTTTTAACTTCTTGTGAGACCAAAATGAATTTAATGATAAATATGATTATTTCGAATTAATTAAATGCCATTCAGAGAACTGAATAGAGATAGAGAACTGAATCTTTTCAATCTCTGTATTAATTATTCAATAGTAAGTAATAGTAATAGTAATCAGTAATTATTCAATCTCTGTAATCTCTTAAGAGACCCTTTTAATACTATAATTCTAAATCTAATTTAATCCCTCAATACAGATACTACCCACAAAGTATAGCCATTCAAAAAATCAAAACGAACCCATTCTATTAAAAAAAACCTTTCATATGTTTGCGTTAACTTGTTTTCCATTCGTGTTATTTCTCTCAAATAAGGAAGGTGTAAAGAAAATACCATACAAACCATATATTCTGCTTACGTTTTATAAGTTTCATTGATTGATTCATTGGTGATATTCGTAGGTTTTGCGAGAAGAACTCCGACAGCCGCATCTTCGGCATCAGGCACTTCGCAGGGCGCATTCCGTACGACACCACCCACTTCCTCGAGACGAACCGAGACGTGGTGCCCGACGACATCGTGGCAGTCTTCCACAAGACCATTTGCAATTTCGGGTTCGCCACGCACCTCTTCGGGAGCGAGCTCAAGGCTCTCTATTCACAAGGTAAGGGGATTTTTATCCATACGGTGTTTGTCTAATCATAGTTATATCTCTCAATTTAGTATTTACTATGTAATATTGATATAGCAACCCTTTTACCATTTTGCCCCTGATATCAGAACCTATGAATGCTAAGTTATTATTAAGAAATATAGTCATTCATACGTTTAGGAGGTTTCATTTCTACTCTCAACCATAGTCGAAACTAATTCTGCTATTGTTCTTGATTGAAGGGTAGATAAAGGTTTATGCTTGCTCTCTAGCACTGTTTAAACTGCTTCCTTCCTTTTTTAATTAAGGTTATATATATATATGAAGAGTGATATCACTTTTCCAAAATCCTGATATTGATCAGGATTATCAATCCTCCGTTTTTGAATCAGATTTTTTCCTTGGCTTGATTTTGAATTATTAACATCATTTAATGTGACAAGAATAATAAGGAATATTTGTGTAAATATTCCTCATTTTAAACTTTTGCAATAAATTATGGAAAAATTGTAAAAAAAAGCTTTTCAATTTTAAATTTGATTCTATTTATAAAGTATGTTCTCATAGAAAAATCAAAGGACAATGTAACACCTTCACGGATTTTTAAGGTTTTCAATACTTGTATCAGGAAAAGAAAACAGTATTTTTCCTAAAACATGTATTACAAAATTAATATGCTATTGGTTACCCAAGTAAAGGGATGATTGTACAAATGAAAAATTGTTTCTTGACTATAGAAACAAATTTCAATTCAAATAATTAAAAGTATAGTATTATCATATAATATGATATATTTACTTAATTTGTGCAAATATTCCTCATTTTGAAATTTATTTCAATCTTGATATTGCAGAAACTGTACCTCGAGGAGTTTCTTTTAGAATATCCCCTACAGCTCACACAGACTTGTAAGTAATTTTTTTGGTTTTTATAATGAGAATTATTTTTGATGCCCTGAATACTTATTTAATTTTTGTTATTATACAAACGGTTTATACATGAAGCATATTATTTTATTTAAGTATAAAGTATGATATTTTTTTATTAATCCTATTATTTCCTTCCATAGACAAAATGGTGATGAGCCGGTCTCAACTCTGACGCAAGATTTCCACAGCAGGCTGGATAATTTGCTGAGGACTCTGGTGCATGCTAAGCCTCATTTCATCAGGTGTATAAAGGTAAGTCTCACTTCTTATTGGGCAATTTAACTTGACTTTTAGAAAAGGTTTTATTAGTGTTTTTATTGCTATTTTAAACTTCTGTAATTTTGTACTGAAATTTTCAAAGGAAATGCATGTACAATTACGAGCATTTAAAACTTTTGTGGTCTTTCAAATGAATTTTTGTGGAGGAAAATCATTGAGAAGGTTATTGAATTTGATACATAGCAACAAAAGGGAAGGAAACTTTTGACTATTATGGTTAATCTAGTTTTTCATAGATGTCGCCACCACAATTTGAGACTATTAGAAGCGAGGTGGAAGAAGTCTCAACTTGTGGTGGCGACATCTATTAAACGTTTGTGGTAGTAGGTCTATATAGAAGCATTTTTGTCTAATGTGCCCTTTAATGACCTCAAGTTACTTGAATTGGTTAGCAAACAAAGAAAAATATCTTGTTTTTGTATTATTTTGAAATATGAAGACTAGAGAAAGGAAGATTGATTAAAGAGAATCTGATGAGCTTCTCATACACTTATAATATGGGGTGCCATCTATGAACAAAATGGATGATAGTTTTGTTCATATCCATGTTTTTTCTGATGAGTTTTTGAGTGTTAATGAATTTTTTGTTTCAGACAAACAACAATGAACAACCAAATCATTTTGATAGAGGCGTTGTGGTACAACAAATAAGAGCTTTACAAGTTTTGGAAACGGTTAACCTTATGGCAGGAGGTACGCCATGAATTTGATTTATAAAAAATAAAGTTGGTTTAATTTATTTTTAAGAAATGATAAAATAATTTTTTTCTCTCTCGCAGGTTTCCCACATAGAATGAGGTTTAGGGCATTTAACATTAGGTACCGTCTGATAGCTCCGTTCAAAAAACTGAAAAGGACTGATGACAAATCTATTGAAGATTGCAAGGTATGATTTTAACATTAGAATATCTTCTTAATAAGTGTGTCCAGTTAACTAGAAATTGTAAGAAGAGTAAATAAAAAATTGTAGGAATTTTTTTCCAAATAAAATATTAAAAATCTAGAAAATAACCGCCTCTTTCTTACCCGGGCTTTTCTTATTAAAGAATTCTAAAGATGAAAAAAATCAAGTTATTTTTATTCAGTTATTAATTTTCCTTTAATTTTTTAGTTGATCTTGGAATGCTTCATGGCAGTTACTGAGAACTGCAGGGTTTCAAATGCCTCAACAGCTTGGGCTTTGGGAAAACGTCACATATTCCTCAGGTTTGTACACAATTTCTAGAAATACTGAACTGCAATTGATCTAGCAAAACCCTTTAATCATTTAATTCAGTGGTCTCCAAAATTTTAAGCCTTTTTGATTTTGGGCCATGATCGCTAATCCATAGAGTCCTACGGGTCATAATAAACTAGTACCCTTTAAAAACACAAGGGCCAAAGAACTTATTTTAGTCTTGAAGGATTATTGTTTTCAAAATACAATGTGTCATTCTTTTCTTATAACCTTAACTTAACTATGATATCTCAAAAGAAATTTCTTTTCATTGTGCCTGTGCTTATTCAGGGTTCCCACTGGTCATAGAATACCTAGAAACGTCAGGGAATTTTAATTTGACTAAAACAAGTCAGGGAAAAATTTTACCTAAAACCTAAAAAATTGTACAGAACGCCTGGAAAATTATTAATTTTTTTTATCTTAATCTCGTTTTTGGCTATAGAAAAGAAAAAGTAAACTATTTATATATGTTTGAAAAAGCAAGGATTGCCGTGAATTGCTAGTTTTCTTGGAAAAAAAAGCTAAAATCTTGAAAATTAACCTGGAAAATCCAGGGAATTTTATTTCAAAAATTGAATGGTACTCCTGTTATATCCTCTAATAAAAATAAATAAAGGTAGACTGGAAAATGGGTAAGTGCAGTCAGCTATCGCGGGCAACACTTTAGCAGCACTGGCTGGCCAGTTTTGACTAACGGTCCATACTTTGGAGACCCCTTATTTAATTCAATTTAAGTGACTGTTAAAACTCAAGTCTAAAAACTCCCAACGTAATGAGGGAATTGCACATTTTTTTTTAAATTTTATTATGATAGAGGATGAAAATCCATGAAAAATGACATTGAAATCGGAAAACTATTCCCCAAGATATTAATTTTTAAAATGTCGTTTCCAGTATTGGCGGGAAAAACAGTAATTTCGTTATGGCTGCTGTGTGACGTCACAGCGCTTGGACCCATTGGTTTATCCATGTTATTGTATGATTAGCTTGCTTCATTCTGGTATTCTTCATTAAGTTATAACTAAAAAACTATGATATTTTAAAGACACCTACAAATATTTTTTATAAAAAGATTGGCGTTTTCTTTTTCAAAAAATATTAATTGGTTTTGGAATTATTAGGATTCAAAGTTTTAATTTTTTTCTTTTTCTGGCCGTTCACTAGAGAAACATACGAGTTTTATGCGTGTTTTGGTTTTATGATAAGTCTGATTTCTTTTATTTTCAACAATTCACTAGTTTCGACGGCGCTGTGACGTCAAATCCCGTTTTTTGATCACATGACTTGGCTTTGGCAAAAATAAAATCGAATTTTAAGTTATTTAAAACATATTTTTGAACTTTAAAATCTGATATTTGAGAGTTTTAAACTATAACGTATCAAAAAAGTGTAAAATTAAGCAAATCCCTCACCTATGCAATTCCCTCATTTTTAAAGTGCAATCCTAGTCCAGTTTAGTAAATGAAGCTGATCTTTTCGTAACCTTTTCGCCTGATGGGTCGCATGTATGTATACTTTTCCTGAGAGTTGGTTTTTGCAGCGAGGGCTCTCGGCAACAACTGGAGCTGTTGCGGGTGGAGCGGAGGCACAACGCGGCCGTTCTTATCCAGGCGGTCTGGAGAGGGTGGAACTTCAGGCGGAAGCGATGGCCCACGCTCAAGAGGAACCTCTGCATGCAGGCCAGGACCAGGGTCAACAGGTGAGAGACAAACAAATACCTATACTTGACAGCAACGTTTCTTGAACCCAGTACGTCACAAATGCGGAAGGAGAAATAGGTAAACACAAAGCCTGTTGGGTTGTTAGGAGGAGTTTCGGTACTCAAATCGTGATTGAAAAGCACTATAAATAAATGACTTTAACAAAATAATCATATTTTTAAATTGATGTTTTTTATTTCACTCAAAATTCAGACACCGAGATGGGAACTACTTTGCTTATTAGTGACGTCGTAGGGTCAACTTAAGTTGCTGTCTAGTATAGTGGTAGCCCCACTCAAAAATAAACACTTTGTGAACGCATTTAAGAGCTCTTTTTCGTCCTCAAATTAAGAACACTATAGTTGTGTTGTGATAGTTTGTACTGAATAGGTTTGAAAAGTGTTAGAAATGTATTCTATCCAGAAAATGTATTCCAAAAATAGGTTTATGAAATACGTTTGAAATTTGAAAGTGTTCTTAAATTTGGATCTAAACACTATAGGAACTCGCTTTCTATCTCTGGAATTTTTAGCAACACTTTTACATCACTACACTGAGAAAAGGGACGATTTCAAATTTGAGTACGTAGATGGTTTCATTTTGATATGAAACATTTTGTTTCAAATATGACATTTTGTTTCAGATATGATTTCAAATACGTATTTATTTCAATTTTGATGAAATACCAGAGGTACTTAGTTTCAAACGATTCAATAGTCACCACTTAAATTATATGTGTTTTTGTTTAATGTTTGCAGAATGACAGTGAATGACATCTGGATACTAGTTGTTCTGTTAAGGATTTAAAAACGTGATAGCCCATCTCTCCCAGTTGCGGCATCACATCTCTAACGTTACGAGTTGAATTGTCACTTTCCTGTGACATTACATTATGGACTAGTCCCAGTCTGATCAAATACTGTACCATCGAAGGGGAGCACACGATGTATCATTTTTGAGTACCTGCCTATTTTTAGAAATAAGTTTAGTATGCATGTTTCAAACTTGAGTAAATTTGATTCGGAGCCAGTTTGAGTTTGTGAAACTTTCAGATTTGAGTATTTTTTACTCTGTTTTGAAAATGCCGTTTTAAGAGTGATATCTTTTCGTCAAAACGCTTTAGATTAGAAGTGATTATTATTGTGTTAACCATTTTTTCATATAAGAGAAGGAGGCCCCTCATCTTTTTTTATAGTACAGAAGAGAATGAGGCAGGAGGTTGAACAAGTAAAAATAAATAATTTGTGAATGGGAGAAAAATATTTCATAGATTGTCTCCTCCTAAACGTAAACAAGGCTGTCACAAAAGCAAGGGAGTTAGGACAAACATACACTAAACCACGGGCGTCGTCACCGGGGGGGACGCGTCCCCTCCAATATTTAAGATTTTTTTTAATAAAAAATTAGAGTGTTTTTCGCTTGAAAATTCTTCCGCTTAAAAGAAGCTGTTCTCTTTTGGGAAGTTTTAAAATAAATGTAATATTATACTTTAATTCAAAGGGCGTATTGGCAAAAATTTTCTGGGAGAGGACTCCCATCCCTTTTCAAAATTTGGCATCTATTTATAAATTCATCCTTGAAAATTCTGTGGTTTACATGCTTTTAAAAACTTTTTCATGCTTTTTTCCCCCCAGACCCCCTATTAATTTCTCATGGTTGCTTATTTACTGTTTTCTCCTTGAACGTGTTTCTCTTCTCTCCTTTTAGGAGTACAAGAAATAAGTTGCCCTCTTTAGGTGTTATCCATACGGGCACCAAATGTACAAAAATGACTAAAAAAAACCTTCTTTTTGAAGCCAAATTTCACAAAATTTTCTGGGGGAGGACCCCCAGCCCCCCCTTTGCTTTCGAGCTAGCATTATCTGATGAAACCATTTTAAACTTTAACAAAGTTTCGCATTTTATTTATGTTATACTCGAAAAATTGGTAGCCAAACACCTCGCGAAACATAAGTATTTGTAGCCCAACAAAGATGTTTCACCCTCCCCCCACTTTCTAAAACAATGGATGGGCCCTGGATATTCTCTAAGAAGTTACTATAAACCCCTAAAAAGCTGAGTAAAAGCGAGCAGTCTTCTCCCCCCCTCGAAAATCTGGTCTGAAACCACCCTTGTTTGTATGGTGAATCAAATTAATTTCGAAGGGTCTGTTTTAAAATGCAAAGTTTCGTTCTATGGTAATTTAAAAAAATCCTCTTTTTTTTCATTTTTTTTACCAAGGAACCAAATTCTGGATCTGTCCCCCCCAATATTTGATGGCCGCCGACGCCCATGCACTAAACTACGTATTTCTAATCTCCAACTTAACTTCCAATGGAAAAAAAACTTTTAAATAGGGCAATCATAAGCGAAGAATAACATTTTTCACCCTAACTATCCTTCAATTTCATTTATAGATATTTGTGTTTCAGACCACGCCCCCAACCCATCGCTGGCACGCCCCCTCCCGACCTGGAGAGGTGTGACCAGAAGACCATCCAACAGACGTGCTCTCTGTTCGGGCTGGACCTGGAAAGACCGCCCCCCGTACCGCCCAGCAGGTCGTACACGGTGACCGGGAACACCAAGATGGGCTACCCGCAGGCCAGGGTCATGAAGATGAACTATCCAGGTAAGTCTTCTTTTGTTTGGTCAAAAACAGAGGTGCTCCAGAAAAAAATTAAATTAGGGGAATAGCAGTTGCTGTCTGAACTTTACGCTGAAAACTATCCAAGTTTGCGGGGACAAGGTCTGAAAATGATCACTTTTGCCTGCACTTACTTATGTGTGTGAGCAAACTTTCTCAGTGCTTAAAAGAGCAAAATTTTGCTCAATTTCTTGGATTACAGATGATGATCATGTTAATTGGGTATTTGGGATAAATGTTACAAATTGGGAGTCAAATATTCAGAAATTACTATTTATTATCCCATTTTCCGGGATTGTCGGTCGTGGTGTTTGGACTTTAACTCCGTACATTTCGCCCTCTGCTTCGGAGAGCATCCTCAGTGGCAAAAACATCATTAACTACTTTATGAATCAAATTGAATAATGAATAAGCTTTCATTGTATGAAACACAAATAGTAACTTCGCTTTAATAGAATAAACATCAATAATGATTCTAATTATTGGTTAGTAATTTTCAGTTATCCAGAAAACTAAAAATCTAATTCATTTCTACTATTCATGGTCAGGTAAGAGCAGCGTTCGAAATTGGGGTGTTTTGCTGGTCCGGGACAACTAAAAAACGGCTCGGACCAGTGGAATCAGCTCGAGCACGTGTAAAATCATTTACACGATTTGTTCAGAGATAGCGGTATTTTAAGTTCGTTTTATTGCATTTGGAGAAGCAAGTACATATTTTTGACAGAACCCGAAATGATGGTGATATGGGATAGGGGAGCCCCCGGGGAAAAAGAAAAAATATTAATATGTATTGATTTTTAACATTACTATTTGTAGTCCAAGAAAGTTAGCTCAAAAAAGGGCTTCCTTCGGAACTAATTGTAAAAGAAAGTTTGATGGTTGATTCTTATAGGAAATTTTCCGTAGAAAACGATGGTGAAAAGTCTACCGAGCTACGACGTGTCCTTTAGCCAATATGGCGGCCGCTTATTTTACACATTTTTATTTTTTATGTTTTTACGGATAGATACATATATTTTTTGCATAATATAAATTATTCTCCATTAAATTACCTATAAAATGGTATATTAACCAAGATTGTGCGATATTTAGAACCTAATAAAATAATTTTCAAAATGGCTCCCGCATATTTCAAACTTAGCGGAAAATGGATATTTTTGAATTCCAACCCCCCTTTAGGATTATTTACCGTTAAATATCGGTAAATTATGATTATTCTGCTAATATATTAATTAATAACATATAAAACTTCTAATTCTGAAGAAAATACACAAATTTAAAGCAAACACATATTTTTAATTTTGACTATTTATTCTGATTATTACAACATTTCCATTCACTTTGATTTTATGTATACAAAACATTATTTTCTTTGAACAAGTAATAATGTTATAATATTTCTAAATAATATAATGAATTTTAGGTTAATGAAAATTAAATTTATTCAATTATTAAAACTTAAATTTAATTATTTTAATTTTATTATCGCCAAGTTATTAATAAAAAGCTGGTTAAAAAAAGTTGGTCCGATGAGGAAATCGAGAAAATCACAGCTTGCTAAATATATAGACAGCTAGTAGATTGTAACAAATCAACACCTAAAAACCTATTATGTGTTGTAACACATAAGTGCCGTTTACATGAGCCAATTACCCGGGTAAAAGGCGGCTCTTACTCCTCTTTTCTACCCGGCATTCCCTACGAAGGGAAAAAGATAGGAAAAAGCCGGGTAGGATTCAATCCTAGTCAATTGCCGGGTAGTACCCTCCTTTCCCATGATGCATTTCGTGTCCCATCCCACACTACCTTGCGTGTTGTGTAGTCCGCCATTTAATTGTTTGTGTGTGCTCTGTTGATTGTTTTGATATAATTTGTAATGGACATCAATAATGTAGAAAGTAGCAAATGCAGTTTGAAATGTGAAGATAAAACGTTAAGTTTAATAAACATCCATTTATTTTTTAAGACAAGCACAACTTACAAACATGATGAAAAACGGAAATCAAAACAATAAACATTGATGGAATTGAAACAATGTTGCCAACACAATTTTGTATAATTGTATAAGTGTTACTAGTAAATAAACAAAATATTCAACAAATAATACAAGATTGCTTTCATACATCTTCGCAGGTCTTCGGTAAGCAAATCTGCTATCATCCGTTGATTTTTTGCATATATCGCCAACGCTCTTTTAAAATTCATTCTGATGCTCTCTTTCAAAAACAAAAATGAGATATTTGTTAACAAACTTGGAAACCATGGAAACAGGCAGATCACTTTTCTTACCACGTGACCGAGAAAAAGCCGGGTTAGATCATGTCTCATGTAAACGCCTTCAAATTTCGTTACCCGGGTAGAGTTGGAAATTCCCTTCAACCCACTTTTTACCCGGGTAGCTACCCGGGTAGCATTTTTCCCATGTAAACGGCACTATAGAGGACGGTTGATTCACCATTTACCATGGACAAAACAGTGAACTTTCAACGAAACTACTCTACTCTTCTCTACGTAAATTATGTAACTAAAAATATGGCAAAGCAACTATTGTGTTTGATGGTTATAAAAATCCAAAATCAACCAAGTCGAAGGCACATAGAAAAGACTGCAAACGGTCCAAAAGTAAATTTTGTTACACTATACAATGGATATCTCCATAAAGAAGGACATTTTTCTTTCAAACAGTGATAATAAACAAGCCTTCATAGATCATCTATCAAAAAAGTTAGTTGAATCTGGATCATGGAACTAGTAGTCTTCTAGTTCCATGATCTGGATGTATTACCAAACAAGCAGAAGCCAATGCAGATGTCATAATGGTAACTGAACACCTCGCATCTGCACTGAATCAACCGACAGGGCTGTTATTGGTGAGGATACTGATCTTCTGGTGTTACTAATCCATCATATGAACCCTAAGTCCTGTGACTTATTTTTAATACCTGAACCGAAAAAAAACTTCAAAGAATTAAGTCACAACATAAAGGAAATTCAAGAGAAACCTGGAAAGGATGTTTGTTCCAATATCCTTTTTGGCCACGCTATGCTTGGATGCGACATTACCTCTAAATCATTTGGCTTAAGAAAAGTGATAGTCTAAAGTTAATTTCAAAAAACGAGGACATCGAAAATCAATGTGCTGTTTTCAAAATACCCGGAAAAACCAAAGAAGAAATCCAGACTGCGCTGGCAATAGAGCAATGACATCTCTCTACGGGGTAGAGTGGGAGACTCTTTAAATGACGTATAAGACTGCAAACTTTCATAACAAAAGCTACAAAATCCACAGTCCATGTAAAACCAGAAGTATTGCCTCCAACAATAGATTCTAATAACTTTCACTGTTTAAAAGAGTTTATCATCAAGTAAAGCAATGGATAGGTATTTCCATGGATCCATGTAATTGGGAATTACGGGAAGGAGGTTTAAGACCTATAAAGATGGAAAGCGCACCTGCTCCAGAACATCTTTAGAAATTTGTCAATAAAAAATAAAAATTAAAAAATTAGCCAATGTGCTACCGCGCACTGTATATTATGCAGAAAACAAGGAACAATATATTCAGTAGCGACTGTAGAGGTGTTAGCTGCTGCAATACTGGATATGTAGATATGGAAGATGATTAAAATATTTCGTAAAAATATGATTAGACATTATAACTTTTAAAACCTTAATGAAGGTTACTTTTTACTAAGAACTCGCGATATTAAAATTAAAATAATTAAATTTAAGTTTTAATATTTGAATAAATTTAATTTTCATTAATATAAATTCACTATATTATTTAGAAATATTATTATTTGTTCAAAGAAAATAATGTTTGGCATGCATAAAATCAAAGTGAATGTTGGAAAATGTTGTAATTAATCAGTATAAATAGTCAAGACTAAAAATATGTGTTTGCTTTAAATTTGTGTATTTTCTTAAAAATTAGAAGTTTTATATGTTATTAAGTAAAATATAAGCAGAATAGTCATAATTTACCGATATTTAAGGGTAAATAATCCTAAAGGGGGGGGGTAGGAATTCAAAAATATCCATTTTCCACTAAGTTTGAAATATGCGGCAGCCATTTTGAAAATTATTTTATTAGGTTCTAAATATCGCACAATCTTGGTTAATATACCCTTTTATAGGTAATTTAATAGAGAATAAATTATATTAGGCAATAAAAATAAGTATTAATATGTAAAAACATAAAAAATAAAAATGTGTAAAATAAGCGGCCGCCATTTTGAAAAATCCGCCATATTGGCTAAAGGACACGTCGTAGCTCGGTAGACTTTTCACCATCGTTTTCTACGGAAAATTTCCTATAAGAATCAACCATCAAACTTTCTTTTACAATTAGTTCCGAAGCAAACCTTATTTTTCTTGGACTAGTTACTTTAATTTATATATTTAAACCGGTCCTTTTTAATTTGTCGGACCAGTGATTTATGTTGCGGACCAGTAAGATTGGCAAAGCACTGGTCCGCAGGACCACTGATTTTTTTCCCCCAATTTCTAACGCTGGGTAAGAGAGAAAATGTCTGAGCATGAGCATCCTCTGTTAGTACAAAGTACCTGGAGCACCCTAGGGTAGAAATCTGACTTAGCTAATCTATTTGAATTTAATATGTGTTCTGTCCATCTCTGGTAAAAAAAAAAACAGTTAGGAGCACCACTGTGTCGAAAATTTCTGGAGATTTTGGTGCACCGTAGACTTTTTCCACTGGATGTCATTAAACACTTATCTCCAGGAAGAAACCTGAGTTTATTGCGCCGGTGACTTTGTGTGGTCAATTACCGACTGTCTACAGGCGCGAGTGCGAGGGGAGATACAAAAAGATTGAGGGAGATAGGGGAGATAAACTGCTTCTGGTCCGGCCGCAAATTGTTTTTTACATCCAGCGGAAAAGTTTACGGTGGCCCATATAGTCCGACCGCCATGGGAAAAACTTTTGGCGTCTTAACAATATATTTTTAACACAATATTGTGACGATTGTTATAGGAACGGGTTGTTCCCCTCAATTTTGAGGGGGACGGTAATTCAAAAACCCTGAAAAAACGTTTTGTACCAAATCTGCGCGACTATCATTTAGATTTGAGTTTCTTTTCAAAGTTTTTCTCGTGGTGGTCGGACTATAGTATAAATACTTATAATATTTGTTACTAACCAAGACTTTTGCATTTCAGAGGATAACAGTGGCGAAGTGACCCTTCACAAAGGGGAGACTGTGATGGTGGTGAGGGCCTCGGCCAGAAGAGGCCACCTGGTGGTGGAACACAAGAACCACACGATCCACGTTCCGTACCAGTTCCTGGAGCTGAAACCTTCAGGTGGTGGTCAACAACAGCCGACCCACGAACTGAGCCGCGCTCACTCGTACATCCCGCTGGACAGCGTCAATGCAGCTTGAACCTGCAGCAGTGCAGTCCACACCTCTTACGAAAAAATGGGTTAGTTGGGATCTTTCAAGGTTGTGTGCTACGAAATTAACTTGAATTGTCGGTTTGAAAAAAGGAATATATCCAAAAACCTAGTTTTGAGAAAATCGGGGAAAATACCTGTACGGGTAATGAAATTTTACTCGGAATTCAGGATCCTATTTAGGAAACAGAGCAATCATCGAAAAAAATATTAAGTGTGTACAAAAATATTGTACAGTTAAAAAAAGTTGATGGACTTATTCCCTTTTTCAAATTACCTACTTATGAAATTTCAGCTGATTAAAACCCCTTTAAATTGGCTATTAAGTTATATTTCGGGGTAGTTCACAGCACAAAAGTGAAAGGAAACTAAGCCACATAAAATTCAAACTTTCGTTTAGATTGTTGTAATTATTATTGACCGAGCTCTATTCCTATAGTGTATTATCGATATACGTTTAAGATCTCAGACATATCAAGACTCTGAATTTTCCTGTTAAGGATACATAAATTTGGCTTATCTATATAAATTTAGAAATTTTTAGAGTGGTGACTATACAAACATTGACTATTCAAAAAAAGTAATGAAAAATGTTGTTCTTTGTTCTTCCTCTCTTTCAACTGTGTATTCTTTTAATCCATAAATCTTTAAATTGGTTTAAGTTAAATTGTTATTTTTTAGGTTGTTAAAAACTTATCAAGAAGTAAATTTCATAGTAATGCCACAAAATTATGAGCCCTCCTTAATTTAATACTTTTTTGATCAATTGTTTTTCAAATAGATAGTAAGAGAGTTTCTCAAAAAAAAATGCTATAGAAGATGAGCAGGTGCACCACAAAAAATAATTTTTTTTTTCTGGGGGCTCTTTTTTTATTGCATTCAAAGAAAAACTACCTCTCTAACTTTACTATAGTAACATTTAAGAAATATTAAGCTTAAAAATTTCAGGAGTAACTGCATTTGTACCGAAGTTGACACATTATCATTTATACACGAACTTCCCCAAATGTCATTTTTTTGTAAGAGGAGTGGTTGCTTCATATTTGTGTGTTCATCGCAAACAATCTCAGGGCTTCATCCTCATCAGTGTCTGGATACACTTACCTATCGTTGGTTAAAATAAGTGAACTCCTTCATCGTAACTGTCCGTGTAGAAGACGTGGCGTTTTTACTATGGTCACGTTTTATCCACTAAGTACAAAAGTCATTGTGGAGATGGTTCCAAGATGAATTTTTTGGGCATGGCATTCTCACTCAAACGAGATTCCTATAATTGAGTTTTTACTTGTTGTATTTGTACAGAACGGACCACTTTCCATTGTAATGTCTGTTATGCTCGAAGTTGTTATCTGAATTTCAAAACTTGATAACAGCTAAATGTTCCTGAAACGTTTGAAAATAAATAAATCCATAGATTTAATGTAAAGGTAAACTGAGTTGAATATACTGAGAAGTTCGTAATTTTGTTTTTACATTGTACATTTTTTATATATTTTTGTGTCGAGGGAAACTTGATGTACAGAAAACACTGTACAAACGATGAAGGAATTTTCTACCTCAAAAGTTTTTTTAATAGTTACTTTTATTGCAGTGTTACTTGTGTTTCCCTTGTTACTTTCCCTGTAATATGAGGGGGTTTCCAAGAAGTGTACATTGTCATAACTGTGGTGCACTTATTAAAACACTCACAGTAGGTTTTCATAATCATCACCCAAATGTACTTTTCCATTAGTCAAATGAGTGTAGCAGATATTTATGTGTATTATATTTTCCCAAAGTATTTTATCTTCTCAGGTAAGATTTACCGATCCTGAATGTTCCGGAAAATCAGTTTTTTATATACTAAATGCGTGCCAATTACTTTAGTCCTCTGACAAGAGGTTTGCTCATTAATGTGATTGTCACTCAATATTCCAGAAACAATCCTGCATTATTTTCCGTCTTTTTTACTCTTGGTTTACAGCTTTTTCATACCCATTCATTTGAATTATGTAAAAAAAAACATTATAGCAGTCTTTTGAGTTTGAAAATTGTATAGATTATTATAATATGCTTTCTTTACCTTTAAATTTATGCCACACATATTTTGTAAAATCCCCTTGACCTACAATGTGATATTGTTTCTTTTTACTTTATCAATTTTTGATATTTTTTAACAATAGCAGAAAGTCTTAGAATTAGGAAATTTTATACTACCACATATTTTTTTTAAAGAAAGGTAGAAATCTTAAACCTGAACTGTGTGCTAGAGTGAATTTGTATAGGTGGAATCGGCGAAGCTCAAAGTGTTTTGATTTTTAAAGTAATATGAATGTTCATATTTGTGTTACGTTTTTAGTTTATACTTCATTTGATTTATGTTTTGGATCTTTCATGTATTTATTAATGTATACAAAATAAACCGATTATACAATTATCCTTCTGTGTGGTCATTGGTGAAGATTTTCAAGACATATTCAATAATTATTTTAAATATTAATCAATTTAAGAGTCGTAAACGGTACATGTGCTGTAGTCACCAATAAAAAAATTAAGAAAAATATTTTAAATCAAGCAAATTTTCACTTTGTGTAACGTTGCAAGTACTTCAGTCACCAATCAAAAAATTAAGAAAAATTTCAGAAGGGAAAAGAAATCCGCAGGGTGGTAGGTGGGGTTTGGGATGGACCAACCCATGATGCTTTTAATTGGGATGGACCAACCCATGATGCTTTTAAAAGAATCTGGAATTGCCAAGAATTAAAGTTAATTTAGTTTCCGTCGAAGACAGAAGGGATATAGACTTGGAATATACAAAATAAACATGAAAGTCTTTAAAAATAGTGTTATTTCTAAAGAATTTGACTGATACGGTTACAGTTAACTTTGAAAATTGGAAAAATTAAGACCCCCCTTGAATATGCAGGAACTAAATTTATAAATACCCATCTGTATTTATTTCCGAGTGCTATACCCGCTGAGAAGGCTCAGATTCGATCTGAGTGCCTTTGGGATGGGATACTGGCGGGCGAACCCACCAAGCCATCCGTTCCTGCAGCTATGACAATCTTCTAATTAATTTGAAGTTGATATATGTAAACACCTATGTAATAAAAAAGCTTAATGCCCATAGAAAAATTTTCCATTTGCCCAACGCACCGTCTAATTGAATTTTTCTTTACTGATTAACAGGTTCTCGACTTCGAAATACTAATAGGTTCAGTCAGTATTTATACCCCATTTCAATAATCTGACTCTCATAGTGGTGAGTAAGCTCGCTACAAGTTTTCAAGATATTTCTTAAAACTCTGATGGAGGGCGTTTTAATTAAAATGGGATCAACTTGAAAACGTTTCTAATCTAATGCAAACAACAGCGTTCAAATCGGTCCAGTAGAACATACCAAAATGGCGTGGCAAAGATTCAACATTAATATTTGAGGAATTAATAACCTCCCTCCTTTTTGAAGTCGGTAAAAACAAGTGCTTATTAATTTTGGTTTGGGCACTTTAGAACGAGCCACCCCAGCTGTTCCTGCCAACGACTGATTTCCTACATTAATTCTAAGTTAATAAATTAATGAAAAAAAAACCCGAACAGATATGCTACCAGCGGTAGACGGGGTTCGATCCAAGATCCTTTCGACTTGAAGCATCATGCTCCATCGCCCTCTAAGCCATTCGATTCTCATCGACATCGAATACTTTCCATCAACCATCAGAAATTTTGGTGACATTTCACCCTAAAGTTTATTTCAAAACTCACCACTTTTTCAAACATTCTATTTTTAAATACCTCACAGAGCAGACACTACTACCATTGAAGCACATTTATCCGTAACCATGTAATGCCCTGGTATGGACCAGTAAGGTTGTCATTCTAACAACGAGCACTGTCGTATGTGAAAATCTCCACAGAATTAACCATCGAGCAAAATAGTTTCAATCACAGATTAGTGGATAGTCACAGTTAAATAGCAGGGAAAGGTTGGTTGACTTAAAATCTTTTTCATATATCTTTGAGTGGTGACAATGTATACTTTTAAAATAAATCCACAGGTATTTAATACTCAACACATTGCCTTTCAAAACGAGTACAAGGGATACATACTTGAGGGAGTACATAGGTCGTTGGAGCTTCAAAGTCCAGTATAACCAGCCTCACTGGGTGAGCAGAGCTGTTACAGAACGTATAACTGAAAGTCACGGTCAGTTGAGTGACTAGCTTGATGCTAAACCTCTCTTGATTTCCCTAAGTATAAACTTGGTACGCATTTTATCGACCCCGGAGGGACAAAGGGCTGACTCTGCCTGGCACGCAGAACGTGATTTGACCCCCCGAGCTTGTGGCTGGCAGGTTTCTACTGCAAAAGCTGCTGCAGCTGCTGCTGCTGATTTAAAATATTTTTAGTAATTATTTGAGTGGTGAATATAGATTAAGCTCTAAATTATATTACTAATGAACTGGCAGAATAGTCTATATTGATTACTAAAATTACAGGGTAGTTAGTTGACTGGAATATAAGAGATAATGTTCATAGCTTTATTTCACAACAACATTTTAAATTGCAAGTTTTAACATTTCATTAACCATTTAATTTTCGATGCATATTTCTTTAATTTTTAGATTAACAAAATTGGTCCAATTTTCTTATGGAACCTCAGTTTGTTTATCCAGCTTACCTGCTATAAGAAAAAACATGTTCAAATTCGAAGAATAAAACAAATACTAACGAAATAAAAAAACATTTTAACTTGTAAAACAATAAAATGATTTTATTTTGACTTTCTTTTCACAATGTTTCACAAATTCACTTCCAACGCGCGCGTATTGTACAACAAAATATACTATCAAGCTCCAATTTTTTTTTCATCATAATACATACAAGCACTCTCTAGGTCTCAATGGTTTTGAAAAAAGCTGAATGAACATCTGACAATGATATGATAATAACGTCATGTCTGAATGACAGTTATAGAAAATAAAATAAGGAATTGTTTTTTATCAAAATAAGTGGTTAAGTTCTGATTTATTTTAGGATTTTCAACCATAGAATACTAACTGTAACAATATTGCTTTAAATTTTTAGTAGTATAAACTCAATGCTTTTTCTCTTATTAAAAATTTGACTGAATCGTTGAATAAAATTGGAAAATTGCTGAATAAGAATTATTAATCTTGTTATAAACATCCATTTTAAAAAATATTGCTACCTAAAATAAGCAATGTTTAAAAATACAACTTTAAATAAAATAAGCAAATAAGCAAAATTTTTCTGAATAGCAAATTATATAATGAAGTGAGAAATCATGACACGATGAAAAATTAGTTTAAAAAGTATTCTTATAATTGTTATAAAAGTATGAATTTTGAACTATTTCTTTTAATATTATATCACACTTAGTTAAAAGAAAATTTGGTGATAAAAACTTAATTATTCAATTTTTTTTTTTGTTTGAGATATATGTCACAGTTAGTATTCCCTAGTAAAAAATGAATTATTAAAATGATGTGTAGCTTTTTCAGCTCTTAAATATTTTAAAGGAAATTCTGCAATAGAAAAGTAACATACTTTATATTCAATCAAAATATATTGAAACGTGCAGCTTTGAAGTTTCTAAACCTGTGCAAAATAATTTATTCTTTTTATTTTTTTTCACTAATTTTGAATTTATATTTTAGCAACCATTTTAATTTCTCTAAAATTTGTTTGTTAAAACTTGGTTTACCTAACCTTCTAAAATATTTATTTACAAAAGATGATGAGTACTTTACAAATGAGTTGTTATGGTACTTACATATCAACGTGCCCCAGGCTTTTAGGTAAACCAAAAAAAATCATAATGTCTTAGATGAACACAGTAAGCTGATATCGGCCTGAATTCGAAGTATCTCGTTTAAAATTATGAAAAATTTACGTCTAATTTTGATATTTGGCATAATAAAACAAAATAAAAATTTCGTGTACATTTATACATAACAATAAAAATTATTTTAAAGTCAGATTTCCATATAGACAACAAATTGATATGTCTGTAATAAAAATCTTCGTAAAATCGGGAGAACACAATATTGCTTAAAAAATACAACCAAACTCTTTGTCATTTACAAACGAATAAAACAAAAAAAATCTAAAATAAATATTTTATAAAATTTTTTCATATACGAAATCATAAATAATTTTCTCTTCACATAAAGTATTAAATAATATTGCAACTAAAAACATTTGCGATTGTACTGAAACCAAAATTTGATCAAAATATATAAATAATATACTAAAACATGGTATAATACTGTGTGTTACAGCTTTCAGATGAATAGGACCTAATTTTTAATTAAAATTTTCATTATTATTTACCTGGCTATCTTTTTTGCTGATTTGGTTTAAATAAATTAGTTCAACTCTAACTTGTAAATATCAATTGAATACATATTTTTTCTGTTTAAAAGGGCTTAGTACCATTTATGAAATTTAAAAATTGAGTAAAAAAGTTAAACACAAGATGAAAAAAAGATGTTTGTGTGAAATGATCAAAGATTTTTTTAAAAAATAGTTTCATTCTTTTAACAGTAGCTTATGGGTTAATATCAGAATCCATTGAATTTATGACCATTATTTTTAAATTCAAGAAAATGCACACTATTGCGTTTTTGTTCTTAACAACACAGAAAGACACAAAAACTTTGTTTTCCCAACTGCAGCACGACCGGTTCAAAGAGTTTTTTAAACTTCCACTTCTGACTCGAGCATTCTTTGGCATGAAGGAAAGAAAGATCAACAGGTAAGTCCAGAAAGCTTTTTTTTTTTACAATTCCATGGCAGCGTGGGTGCGCCAGGACACACCCCTCTTTTTAAAGTCACTTCGTCATTGATACGATGACAGAAATGCTCGCTTTAAATTGAGTCTTTATAGTTCGAAGAACAGAGGTGGCAACACTGTTGGTGATGACGTTGAGGCGAATTTGCTTTAACCATGGCGATTACCAGAGATGCCTAACAATTGTGATGGGAATAATCGATATTTCGAGGTTTCGATACTATCGTATGTATCAAATGGATTTGTACGGTGAAACGATGTTCAAATATTTGCATATTTTAACTCATTAGATACAACAAAATAGTTAAAAATGAGTATTGGATATCCTGAAAGTATTCAATCAATACCTTTATATCGATTTTCCCCATCACTAGCCGAATAGTCCCAATTGAAACCAACCATTATCGATACCACTACACAGATCTATCAGAACTGAAGTACTTTCACTTTCATGGTGATCAATTTTTCTCTTTTTGGGATAAGTAAACCAAAGAATTGGAAAGATTAATTAAAACCAAATTGATGAATATATGACTAATATGATGCGAGAATGTGGCCAATGACAAACAAAAAAGGTATGGTAGAGCTGTTCATAAATGATATTACGCCTAGAGACGATGGGGAGGGAAGGGGTTTATTAATCTGTGACACTTTGTGACAAGAGGGGTTTCCAAATCCACAAAAAAAATCATACACAGCAACAATTTTTTTGGAAATTGTAGTTTTTACATGGTAGATCAAAATTATGCAAAGGAATAAGAGTTAACTATAAAATTATAAGGTTGGGTGGTAAGAATGCACTTCAACTTAAGTAAAAATATTAGGTCCCATATTCTTGTCAACCTTTTCTAACTTATTTTGGTAGGTAGGAGAGAGTTACATGTGAATAAGGGGGAGAGGTATGGTGAAATGGGACTACTATTTGACATAGGGGAGGGTCAAAACTCATGGAAAAAAGTGTGACATGACTTAGGGTCAGTTACAGCCCCCAATTTTATGGTGCAAAAGATTGCTTGAGGTTACTATTGTCAATAAGTGCACAAAAGGAAGGCCCTCCTTGGAAAGGAGGGTTGTTAAAGTCTCTACCAGCCCTTTGTGTTCTGCTATCTACCGAATTGTCTCAATGGCCATATATACAGGGTGTTTCAGATAAATGTTTCATAGGGGAGGTAGGGTACATCAAGACGAACAAGAATCAGTATAGAAAGGGGGGTCGCAAGTGGGGTCTAAGGGGTGAAAATCACGGGTGAAATTTAGCAAAAAAATCTCGCATATCTGGGCAGAAAGCCATACAATTTTTCGATTCCAGTACTTTTTACATTCAACCAATTCAAATTTTTCATGTAAAAACGAGATGCAAGTGTTTATTCTAGTCAAAAACAGACCCATAATTGAATGAGGCATGCGTTGTTGGTAGTTTAAAGTTACAATTGTCCCTTGATCAGACTTTAGTTCTTTGTGCCATATAACTCCAACCAACCAAACAACCAACATAACTCTAGTATTAAGATGTTTTTGTCGTGACACTTTCTATTGCAGTCTATCAACTTACAACGCACGCCTGTTTCATTTATTGGTCTGTTTTTGATTAGAATAATTACTTGCATCTGATTTTTACAGGAACCATTTGAATTGGTTGAATGTAAAAAATACCGGAATCGAACAATTGTATCGCTTCTTGCCCAGATATGCAAGGTTTTTCGCTAATTTTCACTTGGGATTTTCACCCCTTAGACCCAACTTGCGACCCCCTTTCTATACCGATTCTTGTTCGTCTTGATGTACCCTACCTCCCCTAGAAGTTATGAAACATTTATCTGAAACACCCTGAACCTCAGCACCGGTACCTCCGGCGCCTACGAGACCTCTAGAGGGCAGGACGGTTATAGAAACGTCCACCGCATGTCGCCTTCCAGGCGACGGGTCGGTTCGCTCTGAACTTATTCCGTATATATAACTGTAAGATTCTAAACCGACACTTATGTTAAAAATAATCTGAGCCACTAGATGGCGTTGTTACCAGAAATTAATTATTCATGAAGTAAGAAAAAAACGCACTTGATGTCTGAACGTGGAATAAAACGGAATGATTTGAAACTTGAAAGGGGGGGGGAGTGTTGGTTACTTTCTCTTGGACTTCAAATAAGTGATTAAAATTGGACTTATGATTTTCTTCATTTTATGAACGGCTCCTAATGTAATTTTCTCTGTAATGAAAGACTTAACTTTTCTTCGCTGATTTTGATTTGGGAACATTAATCGGGAGGGAGCCCATGTTTATAAATCGCACAAAGAAGTTCTGCATATCCTAAAGTGGCACCGACAACGGTTTCACCTCAACGTCATCACCACCGACGTCACACCGGCGGTCACACGTGGGCCAGTATCCTCACCTCCCCTGCCGGCGGCCGCTGGTGGTGCTCGACCGCCGAGGGCGGCGACGGCACCGACAGCACGACTGCGGCGTCGCGACCGCTGATCACGCGCGACGAGTTGGTCGTCTGCACGATGGTGACGGCGTTCGAGTCCAGCTTCCAGGGCGGCGCCCACCGCGGCGAAGGGGGGCTGTCGTCCTCGCCGCTCAGCCCCGCCGCCGTCACCGACTCGGGGCTGGTGAAGTGTTGCTGCTGCAAGGGCCGCGAGTGGCCAGAGTCCAGGAACAGCGACTCGTGCGACAGGAAGCTGAGGCTGAGCGACGGGTTGCGGCTGTGTTGGTGACTAGTGGGGGGTTGTTGGGGCTGAGGGGCGGTGTTGAGCGACTCGGTGCTGGGGCGCAGCACCCCCGCGGAGCTGGCTCGGGAGCGGTAGCTCGGCGGACGGCTGTACTCGCACTCCGTCAGCGTCAGTGGCGTTCTGCAACAAAAGACAGGGATCAGTGGGCTGGGAAAACTCGAGAGAGACCTTCAAACTCCAGAGTACCAGAAAAGTGACTGTGATGTCACAGCCATGATGTGACAGCTCCGTCATGTCACATGAGCTGGGACATGACGGAGGGCTATTGGAGGATCAAGCTTTTTTCTCTACACCGTAAAAAATTCCCGTAAAATTTAAGGTTTTAAACTGGCAGTTGGGTTGGTTGTGGAAAACTGTAAAAATTACGAAGTAAATCCTTAAAAACTACAGAGTTTTATCATTTTAATCCAAGTAAATTCGTAAAAACAACGGCGTTTTACCATTTTTACCCATGATTTTGGTTTTGCAAGGAAAAACACCGTTGTTTTTACGGATTTACTTCGTAATTTTTACGGTTTTCCACAACCAACCCAACTGCCAGTTTAAATCCGTAAATTTTACGGGATTTTTTTTACAGTGCACCTCTTGTGACGCGTGAAGAGAGAGGCGTGAGTTGCACGAGTAATTGATGCGATCCCAGTGCCAAAATAGCCCCTATCACAAGACATATTCCATGCTTTTTTATTTCCATTATCGCCTATTAATGCCAGCTCAGTGTTAATGCCACGGACTCTCTCACAGAGTACTAGAACAGAGAGTCCACGGCCATAGGCCATAATGGAAATCGAAAAAGCGTGACATTTGTTACAGGTTGGGAGAATTTTGGCGCTGGGATCGCACTAAACTCACTAGCGTCTGGATCCAGTCTGGATCTTTTTGAAAACAGCCTCGTGGACCCTCTGTTAGGATATTTCTCTGTGGACTCTCTGTTCTAGTACTCTGTGCTGAAAAGAACCCCAAAAAAATGCAATATACATATACTGTATACGTATGTATACAGGGTGTTTCAGATAAATGTTTCATAACTTCTAGGGGAGGTAGGGTACATCAAGACGAACAAGAATCGGTGTAGAAAGGGGGGTCTAAGATGTGAAAATCACGGGTGAAAATTAGCAAAAAACCTCGCATATCTGGGCAGAAAGCGATACAATTGTTCGATTCCACTATTTTTTACATTCAACTAATTCAGATTTTTCATGTAAAAACGAGATGCAAGTGTTTATTCTAGTAAAAGAAAGACCCATAATTGAATGAGGAATGATGCGTTGTTGGTAGATTAAAGTTAGAATTGTCCCTTGATCAGGCTTTAGTTCTTTGTGCCATGTAACTCCAAACAACCAACAAAACTCTAGTATTAAGATGTTTTTGTCGTGACACTATTAGTAGGGAAGCCCAGAGTGATTTTGGGTAGTAACTCGAGCGCGTCAGATAATCATAAGGGGGATACCTTGCATGCTTTTGAGTAACTCCACCAAATATAAGCTCTCTATGTAGAGGGGTTTGTCTAGAACAGCCCGTCAGATTTGTAAAAAAAATTAGTTAAATGGACATACTCGAGCGCGTCAGATAATGATAAGGTAGGTTAGTTACCAGCTAAAAAGTGTACATTTTCTAAAATCTGCCGATTTGAGCGGTGGGTAAGGGAGCGGGAGGGTTACAAAGTTGCAAAGTAAAGCCAAGACCGGTAAGACGCTATCGCTCTTTTTGAGAAAAATGTACGAAACAAAATGTTTATAGACTAGTAGCCAGGATACTAGGCTCAACTAGTTGTAAACTGTCTTGGTAGCCAATCTGACGCGCTCGAGTATGTCCATGTAACTAGTTTTCTTTCAAATTTTGACGGGCTGTTCTAAACAAACCCACCAATATAGAGAGCTTATATTTGGTGGAGTTACTCAAAAGCATGCAAGGTATCTCCCCTATGATTATCTGACGCGCTCGAGTAAATCCACATTTAGCATCATGGGCTCCCCTAACTATATCTATAGAGCATTCGCACATGACGTCACTTGGAGGACAAAATCAACGTTGCTAAGGCTGTTGTTAGGGGCGGGACATAGAAGTATCCAATAGCAGCATTCGCACATGATGTCACTGGAGGAATAAAACAACGTTGCTAAGGCCGTTGTTAGGCATAGTCATGTGATTGAAAATGCTCTATTGCAGTCTATCAACTTAAAACGCATGCCTATTTAATTTGTTGGTCTGTTTTTGATTAGAATAAACACTTGCATCTGATTTTTACAGGAACCATTTGAATTGGTTGAATGTAAAAAATACCGGAATCGAACAATTGTATAGCTACCTGCCCAGATATGCGAGTTTTTTTTGCTAATTTTCACCCGTGATTTTCACCCCTTAGACCCCACTTGCGATCCCCCTTTCTATACCGATTCTTGTTCGTCTTGATGTACCCTACCTCCCCTAGAAGTTATGAAACATTTATCTGAAACACCCTGTATATACAGACAGACGCTCCCAAAAGTGACAGAATTTTTGGGTAAACCTAATAATAATAACTACACCCAGTAGCACAGTTCATACCAAATATGTCAAGTTTACGTAACTGCTGCTAGAAGTAAACGGTAAACGAAATTTGACCGTAAAAACTGACATTTAACCTTTTAAGTTTGGATTCAGGCATTTATTACATAAAACCAATTTAGGGGACGGATGGCCCGTTGGGTTTGCTCACCTGCCCTTCACGCCAGCAGTCTGCGCACTGCTCCGTTGTCAGTTCGATTCTGACCTCGCCCCTGGGTGTATTTTCCTTCTTTGTGTCAATAAAAATTCTGTTGTGTCTGTCTTACTTGATGAAGGTGTATAAGCGGATCCTTGAGATCAATACCGGAAAATATATGTAACCAAAAACCAAACCAAACCAAAAACCAATTTAAGAGCTGAAATTTCAATCATAATTTCTCAGTTCTTAAAATAATTCCCGACTCTGTGGTTAAACATTTACAGAAATTTCAGATCTTAAATTGGTTTTTATTTTTAAAGATGCCTAAATTGAACGAATTTGCTGGTTTTAATCCAGTTTCAAAAGGTTACGAGTCAATTTCCACTGGAGATTATACAACCTCTCATGCCCACTTATAAAAACCCCATTTCCGACCCCTTTCCCATGTGATTCTGAGTCGTCTAGGAGTGCTCCTAGGAGTTTGTCCCATTGATAATGATACACCTATAGACATTATACCCTCTCTCCGCTCAATGTAAATATAGAAATATAATAAGAAACCAACACTTTAAAATCTTTTAAATATACAGGGTGGTTATAAAATAACATACTAACTTTAAATTCTCGACAGACAAAACTACTGGTAAAAAAAAAAATCTGAAATTTTAAACAGGACATTTTAAGGAATGGGAATTTTTTTTAAAACAAAAAAACTTGTAAATTCTGAGAAAAAGGGGTATTTATAAACCTTCTAGACTTCTGGTGACGGTTCGAAATCCAACGCAAAAACTTAAGTAAATTAATTAATTTACTACTTTTTTTTGTTTCAAAAAAAATCCCCATTCTTTCAAAATGTCCTCTTTAAAATTTTAAGATTTTTTCTACCAGTATTTTCGTCTGTAGATAATTTTAAAGAATGTAGTATGTTATTTTATAACCACCCTTTAGAATCATGATAACTACTCCTCAACTTTTCAGGTTCTGACGCAATAACATCAGCAGCTATAAAGCCAGAATCTTTTAAGGCCAACCAGATTTTTCATAAGTCTGTTTTTAGATAAGTCTGTTTGAGATGTCTGAAAGTCCAAATCAAGTTAACTCGGTTGTGAACGGAAGAAAATCAAGATTTCCCAAGACAAGTGGATCCCCTTCAAGTGATGAGAGTTCATCGCCTAAAAAGAGTGGATCTTCAAGTCCTCAGTATTCAACGAGCGATACCGGATCTACTACTTGCACGGACACTTCAGAAACGGAAGATGGTTCTCAAGAACAATCCTCCTCTCATAGAACTCAATGTTCTTCAGGAACACTGTCTGTTCAAAGCACACAGTCTCCACGTGCAGGAACTAGTGGAATGCCTCAAGGGGAATCAACTGCACCCGATCTTGGTATCTTTGCTTCGGAGGCATCTACTTCAGCGATAGCTGGGTCTTCTCGGACAGCACCTTCAGCGATACCTGGATCTTCTCAGACATCACCTACTAATAGCGCCAAGCATCCTGAGGCAAGTTTCACTTCAACTGATCAATGCCCTCGGAAAACACCCCTTTCCCCAAGACTACGATCTCCTCCGGTAACAAAATCTTCAAATAGAACAAAATCTCCTTTGCGAACACCTCCTTCCGGCTCAGTACGATCTCCTTCGCAAGGATCACCTTCCGGAACAGGCGAATGTCCTAAACTGCGATCATTACTTACTTCTTCGCAAGGATCAGCTTCCGGAACATCCAGATCTCCTTCGCAAGGATCAGCTTCCGGAACAACCAGATCTCCTTCGCAAGGATCAGCTTCCGGAACAACCAGATCTCGTTCGCAAGGATCATCTTCCGGAACAGCCAGATCTGTTTTGGAAGGATTACCTTTCGATGAAGCCAGATCTGTTTTGCAAGGATTACCTGTCGAAGCAGCCAGATCTGCTTTGCAAGGATTACCTTTCGGAATAGCCCGGACTCTTTATCAAGGATCAGCTTGTGGAATAACAGACCAACCTTCTGTGATACGAGCAGTACTTTCCCAAACTCCGCCTCCTTCACCTCCCAGTACCCACATCCCAATCCCAGCCTCCCCGGAAGACTCAGACTCAGACACAGACTCAACTTTATCAAATCCCGAGGTAACCACAACTTCACCTACAGATCGATCTCTCGAGACGGAAACAGCCCATCCGACACGATCTTCCCTGCAAGCTTCACCAGATATGCGAGCTGGATCTTTAAGTGGCCAGCTTTCTATGAGCGATGGTGCATCTACTTCAAGGGAAACTTCAGAAAGAGAAGATGCTTCTCAAGAACAATCACCCTCTCCACGTACAATAGGAGGCAAAAGGGCCAGACCTGATCTAAATTTATCAACTTCTTCTGGGGTCCAGGAATCCCCATCAAAAAGGAATCGATCTGCACTAGATTTATCACCTACTGGTGTGAAGGAATCCCCATCAAAAAGGAATCGATCTGCACTAGATTTATCACCTACTGGTGTGAAGGAATCCCCATCAAAAAGGAATCTATCTGCACTAGCTTTATCACCTTCTTCTGGTGCCCAGGAATCCCCATCAAAGAGGAGTCGATCTGTTCAGCTGGGACAAACTCCTGAAAGAGTTCGATCTCTCCTGCCGACATTACCTTCTGCACCACAATCTCACCAGGGGCCTCTTGGTCAACCAACGCCACCGAGTGTACAGCCTTTCAGGCAACCAACACCACCGAGGCAGCCTCCTCTTGGTCAACCATCGCCACCGAGGGAACAGCCTTTCAGGCAACCAACGCCACCGAGGCAGCCTCCTCTTGGTCAACCATCGCCACCGAGGGAACAGCCTTTCAGGCAACCAACACCACCGAGGCAGCCTCCTCTTGGTCAACCATCGCCACCGAGGGAACAGCCTTTCAGGCAACCAACACCACCGAGGCAGCCTCCTCTAGATCAACCATCGCCACCGAGGGAACAGCCTTTCAGGCAACCAACACCACCGAGGCAGCCTCCTCTTGGTCAACCATCGCCACCGAGGGAACAGTCTCCTCTTAGGCAAGCCCCATCGGTGAGGAGCCAGTCTCAATTTAAGGAACCATCACCGCCAAAAAGACAGTCTCCTCCAAAGTAACTCTCCTCCAAAACACAGTTCGAATAACAATCACCTTAAGGGACACTAAAGGGTAAAGAGTATTACATGTGTATTTCGAGACTCTTTCGATTTTGTTAATGTTAACTGATTAGAAATTTTTCCTGTGTTTTTTAACTCCACTTACGCAAGAGTGAAAATATTTTTAAAACTGTGTTTGTTAGATGTTTTAATGAGTGCAGTTTTATTTCTTTTTTGTAGTTTGATCAAATGATTCATCTTAGATAAAACCTTTATAAAAATGTAATACCTATGTATGTTTTTAAAATTTAACCTTTACAGCAGTTTAAAAGGGATAAAGGCCAAAATTGATCTTTTGAATGAATAGTTAAGGTAAAATTAGTTCTAATGGGGCAGATTTTCTTGGTTTACAATTTTAGGCAACCATGAGATTATGAATGATACCCAAACCTTAAGCCAAAATTTAGTTTTAGTTAGTTTAGTTTAATCTTGGATATTTCATCAGTTTTCCACCAATTAATTCAATTTTAGATTTATAATCCAATCAGATTTTTCATTTTATAAAGGAGTGTGAATCGTTTAAATTTTTAATGAGCTTTTAGATTTATTTGCTAACATTTTGGTATTAAAATAACGCCATGAAATAATTATTGAACACCTGGGGGCATTAATATAAATTGGTAACCATAGTTATCTAATTAGAATTACTATAATGTAGTAAGTTGATAGTTAAAGTAACAGAGTAGGTAAAAGTCGGGTTATGCTTGCAGCAAGTCAAAACTTAACTAAATAGATCGCATTGTAGGCTACTGATGGAAATAGCTTTTAATGTGCATTTTGTAAGCTTTCTTCAATTTGTTTATCATTGATGTGAAAATAATTGAATTTTGTTGTTTTGTATTTTCTTAACTAAGGATTTTTTGAAAATTAAAGTTCTTATTAATGCTTTTTTTGTGATGAAATACTCTGCCTGCAAATATTAGTAATCACACACTAACGACTCGGCGAAAAATTATTTGCCAAAATCTTGCCTGTTCAAATATTAAGACTGGCTCTATATACAGTTTCTGAAGTAATTTTGGGATGAACGGTAGAAGTCTTTAATGTTAACCAAATTCTGACAGTTTTGTCCCCACTTTAAAGCCTAATTCCCATGGGTTGCGTTTTTTGAAAATACGCAAGCGAATTTACTCGTCGCGAATTTTGAAGGAGCTTTTTCCCTAGCTTTTTCGCACGCTTTGTGTCTGATTACGCTCACTAGAGGTCACTGACTTTTGCCTACTATCATATTGGCGCCAAAACTTACAGCAAGTTTAAACAACCTTATTAAGTTTTATAAGCATGCATTTTTCATAAAATTAGTAGCATCCATTAAAATTAAATCAATTTAAAGCATCACTGCTAAAATTTTAAAGTTTATTCATAAATAAGACATCGAGAAGCTCCGGGACGGAAATATAGTTTCATATACATAAGCTGTTGAAAAAAAGGAAAGAATTTATTTCAAGCTGGTTTAAGAACATTAAATAGAAATAATTTTCCCACTGAAAATTAACATCAATATAAGTTTCTGATTGCACATGCCGATCGATTCTTTTTTATTCTCTCACATGTTCTGATGAAAATAGTATTAGCTTCACAGTATATGTCCTAATCATGATTAAAATGTAGTATTATTTCTTAAATACTGTATATATCTCCAAACATTCGAATCAATTGGGGATGTTTCTGATTTGAATAATAGCAGAAAGACAACTTAGTAAGAAAAGTACAAAAATATGCAGAATAGAGACGGCATGATGGGACGGGAAGAAATAGTTATACAAATGAGCTCTATAAGGTATTATTACTTTAAATGACTATTATTGTTCTACATAACTTATTTGTATATTTTGTACATCTGTATGGAGTCTAACAATTCAGAAAAGCATAATGAAACATTATTTCGAACTACAGTTCTCTTATATACCATTTTAAGACATTTAACTCACCGCTTGTCTCCTGAATTCCTGCCTACTTCCCATGCCGTCTGTGTGGTTTTTTTTTTTTAAATATTCCTGCAATCTAGAAGCTGCTCATTCTAACAAAGAGGCTTTTTTATAATTTTATTAACTTTGTGAGTAGTTAAACTCGTCTTAATTAAATCACATTTGCACAATTTAAATTCGGAGATATAGACGATTATGATCTGCTTTGAACCATCAAAATAAAATGGATGCTGTTTTGTTTTATAAGTGCTTTCCTATCGGTCGGAGGAAATCATGTGACTAAAAACGCAAGCGTATTTCCCAAATTTCTTAAATTAAATCTAGAATTTTGAGCGCTGCGTTTTTTCTTCTAGGCCTATGGATTGGACTCTTTATGACATGTGATCATGTGAATCTAGTTTTAAAAGAAAGGATTGCTCTTCCTCAGAAAATGTAGGGAAAGTAGGGAAGCGTTTTTCGCCGACGAATTTTAATACGCACCCCATGGGAATTGGGCTCACTTTTCTGTTTCCTTGAGTTATATTAAAAAGAAAATTTCTGACCTTCGGTTATAGGGAGCGTTGTAGGAGGTAAAAACCACAGAGAAATATCCTAACAGAGGGTTCATAAGGCTATTTTCAAATTATGTACAGGTGTGAGGGCAGCACGAAAAACTCAATGATTGACAGATAGGTAGGCAGTACTTTTTGGTGGTCACAAGGCTGTGACGTCAAGGTTTGTAGAGACGGTTTGTAGAGACATTGGGTGACGTCACGGATGAGCCAACCTTCTCTCTCTACAAACCTTGCTGTGACGTGTTCATTCAATCTGTCCTTTAGGAGGGCTTGGAGGATCAAGTTTTTTCTCCGCCTCTCTGGCCTCTCATGACGTAACGCGATCCCAGCGCCAAAATTCCCCCAACCTGTACAATATTTCATGCTTTTTCGATTTCCATTACGAATTTCCATGTACGGAATTTCGATTACGGCCCATGGCCGTGGACTCTGTTCTAGTACTGTGTGGTAAAAAATAGGAAATCCTTTCTAAATAAACTAGCGTTTTAAGGGTTCTGTGTTTACCATTTTTCAGCACAAGGTGATCATTTGTACTAAATACACCGCTACTGTTTTCACAACTTATTAAGGCTTAGGCTGGGCGCGCACGAGTGACTAAAGTCACGGCGACCAGGATTACTAGTATCAAAAATATCACTAGAAAACAATAGAGCATTTTCAATCACATGACTTTACCTAACAACGGCCTTAGCAGCGTTGTTTTTATCCTCCAGTGATGTCATGTGCGAATGCTTCTATTTCCCGCCCCTAACAACAGCCTTAGCAACGTTGTTTTTGTCTTTGTCACCGTGACAAAAGTCGCCCGTGCGCGCTCGCCCTTATTCATCACTAACTTGATTCCATGTTAACCGTAGGTTAGTAGTGGGGAATATGGCCATTAGTAATTGACTTTTTTTACGTACCTCGAATAATTTTAAGACAGAAATGATAACTCCATAACTTGTCGCTAAGGGGCGTTTTAAGGTGGTCTCATCGTTTTTAATGATAGCTTTACGGCCTTATTTACTGCCACTTGACCACTGGTTAACCAGCAGCTAAAGAAAGAAAATTAACTTTTAGCTGACGCTGATTGGTGGAATCCATTTTTAACCGCCGGTTAACCTCTAGTCAGCAGTTTTAGCAGTGAATAAAGTAATTAGGAGTCAGCAGTTAAGGCCGTTATAAGGGATACAACCTGCCACCCTGAACATTAAACTGAAACATTTTTTCCGATTCTAACTAGAATCAGCGTATGAAGGTCGCATCTTAAACCTCTACTCGTCATCTTGTTTTCAATGCAGCAAATTTATAAAAAAAACACCTTCTTTTACACACAATTTAGGGCTGTATTCAGAAACTTTTAACACGATGATGAACAGATACGATAATGATACGAGAACGATGACGACCACTCGGTCATTTCGATCGTCCGCTGGCTGCTGCCTTCTATCGGAAAGATTCACAACTCTCATGATACAAGAAAGTACGCTGATACAAGAAAAATTTTACTGACACCAGATTTCCATTACTTTCGTAATATATTAATGTCTGAGGACTGTTTTTGGTAATTATCAAAATACCTAATAATACTAATCAGCGTATAATTAGTTGTAAATCTTTCCGATAGAAGGCATTAGCGAGGCGTAACGAGGAGGGGTAAAATGTGGAGAGTGTGTAAAGTTTGTCTGTCCTCGCTTGGCACGAGTGGCAAACTTAAAGGCAGTACCCACAGCAGAAAAAGCAGTGGCGAGTGCAGGGTATCGAGTATCTAATAGAAGTGAGATAACCATCTTTATGGCTTTTTTAGTGCACTTGCCACTGGTTTTTCTGCTGTGGGTACTGCCTTTAGGTTTGCCACTCGTGCCAAGCGAGGACAGAAGACAAACTTTAAAAGGAGTGGGTGCTTACCTGGAGTGGAGGGTGGTGTGCGACCTGTAGGTGGGCGGCGGCGAGACTGGGGAGAGGGCGGCAGGGGCGGTGGAGGAGCCTTGCTGCCGGTCGAGCAGCAGCAGTCGCAGCCGGTACTCCTGCATCGAGGCCTGGTAGGAGGGCGGCGGGGGCCGGTACTGGAACTCAGGGTACATCATCGCTGCAACAACACATTCTTAATGCATTTGTCAGAGAGTATAACAATATCCGATGGATGATAATAATAAGCGATTTGATATTAGAAAGTTGTAACTAGAGTGTTGCTTTGAAATCACAACTATGTAGTCCTATAATTGAAGTTTTTAAAACGATTACAGTCTCAAAGAAAAATGTGAGGGTGGGAGATATAACACTAGAAAATTAATAATTCGTTTTGTATGATTACGTATTATAATTGGCCTTCAAATGGGAAATTAAGGAGGTTTTCAGGGGATTTCACCAGATTTTGATAACATTAAGCGATGTATTGATCACATAAAATGATACATTTTGCGTTAAGTTAAATAGGAGTGATCGGGACCGGTCAATTCTGATAACATTAACCGTGATCACAATAAGCAGAGTCGACTGTAGCAGTCACCACCAAATAAGTGCGATTAAAATCGGGTAATTTCTGTACATTTCAATGAATAACTAGCGCGGTTGGGTGCTCATCTCGCAAAAACAGCATCAGCAAGTCGTCGCTTAAGGCTCAATATGATAATTCCGGAGAGGGGGAAAACTAACTCGCTCTATACATCTCTATGGATATAGGGAAACTGGCGAATTTGGTATCAAAAGTTGAATATCGATAACTCTATGTCACGTTGCGCCTTAAACGACGAGGTATTATTCAGTTCACCAACTTTTAAAGAACGTAAATTAATCAATAAGTTAATGAATCTTATCAGCGATTCAGAAATGAGAAGGCAGGGATAAGAGAGAAAGAGATATAATGAAAGAGAGGAGGAAGAAAAGAGGGAGTGAGGAAGAGAGAGCATGGAAAGGATGTTTCTCTTTCATTTCTACAAACATGGGCCCCATAATACCTCTCATGGTATATAAAACAAAAGTGATAAATTTTGAAGATTACGATTTTCATCCATCAGTAACAGAAATTATCAATTCCGAATTAAATCAGTAGTTCAAAACATAATTTGGTACAATTTATTTTCTACAGCGAGATCAAATAAGCGACAAGAAAAAGAAATCGATTCACATTTCTGATTAAATCGACCTCATAGACTTTTATAATACCGTATCAGTCGACATGACATACATAACTAGAACGGATTTTCAAAGAAATCTAATCTTACAAGAGACATTTCCATTAAAGCAAAATAACTGGTTTTAAATCCAAAAAACCAGACACCGCTCGCATTTTGCATATATGAGCGGGGGAAAAGAATAAAACCCGGAAAAATCGCTCAATAATACTACAGAAGAGTTCACGAGCATCTTTTGGGTCGTTCCACCACTTGTTGACCGAATCGATTCGAATCAGACAAGTCTTAAAAAGCCTCGATAGACAAACTTCTAGAGGTCATTTGCAAGCGAACGCAAACAATGTGAATAGAATTAATTGAAGGGGATATTGCAAAACTGGGTGATTTGGAAAAGACGTCTCTCCTGCGAAGTTTTGTTTGCCGAAATTTTTTTTTCTGGCCCTCAGTCAGTTCTTTTGGGTGGAAGTAAGACAGTCGAACAATGGAAATTCAGTCAAGAGAACAGCAGGAAGTTTGGAGAGCGAGTGAAACTGAACGGCAAATATTATTACGCGAAATAAATATTTGATCGGAATGAAATAGAAATTTCAAATTTAGAGAAGGATGCTTTATGTGTCGATGAGAGTCGAAACTACTTCCTATTAGTGCTTGTGAGTCATATTTTTGTTATAAATTCGTTTTAATAAAAGGGGAATTACATAAAAAAAGACAATAGACACAAAATAATTAGCGAATAAATATACAATCTTAAAAAAAGGTAAATTTGTCTAAAAACTGTTTATAATCGTATGAAGATGAAAATTTTTTCCTTGCATAAAACTATTACATTTTTATTATTGGTTTTGTAAGTTTAATTTAAATTACTATAAATTAAAACTTTGGTTCATTGTGAGGAGTTATATTTATAATAAATTGAATAATTACTGCGGGGGAAAACACTTTCTTTTTAGCAATTTTCCCATTGAGTTACTTATCTTGCCAAATTTTTATATTATATTTGCTCCGATTTTCCTTGCTAACTCAACTGTATTTTACAAGAGGATAACTCACAATCTGTCGAGACTCAACAAATTGTGAGTTATCCTCTTGTAATATATTATTTGATAGATAGGAACGGATGGATAGGAGATAAAGAGAGAAGAGACGGGTTCTTATTGTGGTGCTGCCATCTATTAATACTAATCCACACTTCAAATTAAGGTTAGACTCACTTTTCAGCCCAGAAAACAATCAAATTACCCCCATGCCCCATGGAATCATAAAATCCCCTTCATTTTTTGTAGTTACTCTAAAAACATTAATAATACGATCCAACAGCATTACAATTTTACATAAACTATTAATATTAAAAGAAATATTAATCTATTATCAATAAAAAGACAAAATATCTATACATCATCTTCGTCTAAATATGAACTAAAACGTAAGAATTTAGTAAAATAAATAAACACTATTGGGAAGATTATAATGAAACACGTAGTGTCCTTTTAAATTCAAAACTTAACATTATCATCATTCAAAATATTGAGACCATACAGGTAACTAAATTTAAATGATGCAGATAAAATTCAGAAGAATTCATTGTATGTATGTATTGAACTTACCAGCATATGGATGATGCGGCCTCCCGTAGGGCGGAACCCGGGGCACAAACCTCCTGTTGGGCTCTTGCTCCGATGTGTGCAGCCCCAGCATTGCCCTGCACGAAGGGGCGTCATGTGACGTCAGCCTCCAGGCGATGCCACTCACTGTAATCAGCACAATTCCAACACCTGAAACACAAATGATATTTTATGGTAACTACAGTAGTTAGGATGTTTTTAAAGTGGTTAGATAATAAATTGTTTAACTTATTCCTTATTTCATTACCTTTTAGCATTATTTTAATATTAGTCCTTTTTTTAGGTGTTTAACTTCAGTTAAATTGTAATAAAAGGGAAAACAACAGCTGTTTTTAGTACTTAAAAATGTCTAACATTCTTTCCTAAGTTATTAAGTATTTTCAAATTTTCAAATAGAAAGAAAGATTAAATAAAAACAGAGAAGCAAGAAAATTAACCTTTTTTTGAAAAAAAAAAGATGATTTAATTAACATAAATTAATAAATAACGAAGATATATTAATTAATTTCTTTTTCCACGAATTATTCTTTTTCTGTGAACGATATTTTAAATTATTTTTAAGAGATCCATAACCAATTTATCAAACAAAACTACATCAAGTTCTTAATCACATCTATATACTCTAGACATCATTATGAACACACTGCGAACCAAATGTGAAATAAAATGAACAAAAAAAAAAAAAAGAATGATGAAAAATATAAAAATCCCGCTCTTTCAGACCACACAGAAAACTATATCAAGAAATTACATAGTATCAAACTTGGTGTTCCTTTCGTAAACCTCGCTCATACATCAATTCGAATATACCATTTCGAATTCCCTGGACCGTGTAAGCAAATCATCCATCTCTATCATCAATTTTTGATTCGGAAACATAATTGAATTCGTTCCTCGGAAGTGGCAACACATTCGTCTTTCCCGCTTGATCGGTTCCATCTGTTAGGGGCATTTACTAATTATTTCACCCACTTGTGCTTTCGACTGAAAAAAATATCCAGAGAAAACAACTACTAGGTACAGCAACTGCTTCTTAGCGGAGTTCTGAGGATGGTAAACAAAGAGAAGCGGGCGAGTAATTTTCGAATTCGATCAGTGAACCCTTTGAACACTCGCGGAATAGAACGTGACGAGATTTTGGCGGGAACTCACCCATGGAAAAGGGCAGCTGGTTGCACGAGAACAAAGTTGGTTTCGATCATAGAATTCCCGTTTGTTTGCTGTTTTTTGAAGAAACTTTTTATTTTTAGGGAGACGGAACTGGCAACAGTGCGATAGGCGTTCTGTTAAAAAAAATTATCAAAGTATCTCTTGAGCGTGAAGATGTAAAAATGGTTTTCAGTCATGTGAAGAAATTTGTTTTGAGTTTTAAAAAGATTTTCGTAGACGATTGTGAAGATAAGTTACCCTATCTTCTTTTTAAATTTCAAATGCAACGACCTCGCTTGAGATAAAGGAGAAGAAAAATACATACGTGTAGGCAACTAAATGTCGAGAAATGGTACTAGAGTAAGTTATTGGGTAAATACAATAAAATTTGTACAAATCAGAGAGTGAATAATGAGGTTTGCTAGTGAAGTTTGTGGAAAACCAGACAAATGAATAAAAGTAATTTTTGAATGAAGTAAAAATTTTTATCGAAAATTCTTTCTATTGAAAATCATAATAACAATCAAATTTAAAAACTTAATTAAAGAACTAAAAATCCACAAATATTCGTCAGACTTTTTGTGCAATTATACATATTACATGACAGTCTTAGTTACTCATTCAACAATAGAATTTATTAGAAAACAACATTTCTATGTTTTTTCACAGTAAAAAAAAGTATTCACGGTGTATTTTTAGATAAATAATTTGTACAATATCTGTTCGCAACAGCTTCCTCAGATCCTGTTGACGTATTTTCCCCGTTTTTAAAAATACAGTTCAATAGAAAAAGCGGCAAAAGGCCAAAAGGGACGGAGAGGCAGCAGCTGTATGGCATCTGCAGTACGCCATCTGGCTACGTTTTCAGGCACCAGGTAACTTGCTCAATCCATGTGGTAAACTAGCACAGAGTAATCCATAAAACACCTCAACCGTAATAGATAACTATAATGTTCCTGAGTGGTGTTTCATAAATAAAATTATTACTCTTGTGACCTGCACCTCTTGCAGCTTGCGTAGAGAGAGTTTCTATTATTAATAAAATGTTTTTAATATGTTACTTTGTTTCCTGAATTTAATTTGTGAAAATTGTGATTTATTTCATTTCAAAGGTTAAAAGGTATAAAATCAAAGTAATTAAAATAGTTTTTTTAAAAAACTTTAGTTAAGAAACATAGATATATGGCAATTACGAGAGAAACAATAATAAACCTTTGGTAAAGCTGAATATTATGAAAGAAGGAACGTTTCACAATTTGAATGTTTCCAATTTTAAATTTCTATCAAATTCTAATTATTTGATTAAATTTCAATCAACTAAATAATTGACTGCCCTATACATACTAAATTTATATTATTTTATAAGGAAAACAATTTCATCACTTGATTTTTGATTCATGAGAACCTAAATAAATTTTAATTTAAGTGTTCTTTTAAATATATATCCGTCTATTCTAAAAGCATTGCATTTCATTCATAATTAACTTTGACAGATATATTACAATCAGTCAAGTGACTTCATTAAAAATTGTCTTTATTGTCAGCCCCAAATACTTTTTTTAGTTAGTTATTTTATTTTATTTTTGTTTTCAATTTCTCGAAAGATAATCTATGGGCCCATGGAAGAGCTTTTGGCTTTTTTGGGAAATTGGAAGCAATTTCATTTGTTTTCTTTTCCTTTTTTGTTCCTTAGAGTGATATTTTTGTATTTGTTAATAAATTTTAATTTGAAAAATTAAATTGCATAGCAGCCTTTTATATAAGCCCCTGTTTAACTTTCTTAACCAGAAAAAAACTTTAAAGAGTAACAAAAACAAATAACTAAAATTAGTTAAGGATAAGCTCTGGGGAGAAATAAATTACCTTTTACACAAAACATTTAATTAAATGAAGATCCCGTAAACAACTTAACGATAAGGTGGGAGGGGATCAATTTTTGACCCATCTTGTAATGGTCATGCTGAAATACGTTTCAAAAATCGAATCGAAATACACCATGAATAAAACACTTTTTAAAAAGAAAATTACGGAAACAAAGGCAAAGAAACAATCGGTACGGCATGACCACGCATTCTTATTTATATTACAAGTGCGGCACGACTTTTTTTTTAATTGCGGTGTCATTCGACCGTATTACGTAGTAAACGCGACGACCGACACAAAAAGAACAACAGGCAAGGTCACCGGCCGACATTCACAGCTGGAAACAGTTGATTGTTTGTGTATATTCTTCGTGCTGCCATCTATCGGGGAAGTAATCGTGAATCTCCTACATCGTATTAATCGAATCAAATCTCCTTCTACATCCTATATCGTATTTTTTTCTGTGGAAGTTTTTGAAATTTTTCATATGGAATAAAAAATTGAGTACTAAACGAAATTCAAATTAATTCAGTTTTAAACGTTGATAAAATATTTTAGAATATTTTTTTAGCATGGAGAATTCTTTCCAAATTACTTACTGCGCAATCCATCTAGAGATAGATCCCCAGCTTTAAATGTGGGTAGTCGGTTGTTGCAGCAACTGACTAAGAATCACAAAATTTGCTCTCTATGGTGTCTCTCTTTGACATTTTGAGAAGCGTATGCGCAAATTTTGTGATTCTAAGTTGCTGCAACTACCGACTACCTTAAATATGTGTCAAATATTCTCGATAAGAGTGCGCAAAAAAATTAATCTTTAAAGAAAAAATTGAAAAATATGAAAGAAGGCATATTTGTTTAACAAAAAAGTATTCTTGTACATCAGTTAAACAACAAGATATGTATATAATTGCATAGAAATGTGAACAATTTTTATTTTTTAGTATACTTAAAGTTTTAAAATAATTGAGTTTAATGTGCTTAGTATAAAATTAGATGGTGCTGAAATTAATTTCTTTCGTATATTTACAAATTTTAAAAATACAAAACATACGTACGATATGGGTTTGAAAAATATCCAGCATAAAATTTTATTTCGTGGAAGGCACATATTCCAAGAATATGCATTGAACGTATACTATTCTAAAACCCGAAAAAAGTAGTAAAAGAATACATTAATAAGAAAGTCTTTCCAAAAGTATCCCTTGAATTTGAAAGAAAAAATGCTTTAGTTCTTTTATTTCCTGATGTTAATTTCCACTATCAATGTGATAAGATCACATAAAAATTATCATAAAGGTTTAAAAGCTCTATTTTAAACAAACCAGCTTAATATGTCAGCAGAACAGGCACACACAACAAAAAAGAAAAGGAAATTCAGGATTAAAAGGGACCATTTAGTATTCGTCTTGTCCACTGAATGGAGATAACGCTCAAAAAAGTGAAAAATTCATCTAATAAAAAGAAAAGTTTATTTCCCACACAGAGAGAATAAGATAAGATGGAGAGAGAATAAGAAGTAATAAAAACACAAAGTTTAATATTTCGAGCGGAAAAAAGAGCCACACACGTCTTTCCAGTTTTGTTAAGTAGGCCGCCGCTGGTGGAAGAGCATCAACACAATGTTTATTATCTGGAAAAACTTGCAAAAAAAGAATAATACCTACTGAGATTCGGACGAGAAAGAAGGAAATAAACTCAAGATTGTAACCGAGACGGATTGCCTAATTAATACTCATCCGGATTATATCAGTGCTTTTTTAAATCTCGGATGTGACCTACTGATACGATTTTTTTTTTCGCATCTCTTATCTTGCGGAAAAGACAGTGGAATCTAATAATATAATGCAAATGGGAAATCTCGGTATGAATCAGTCACAAGTGGTAAATAAATGTGCCTTTAACGCCATAAGAAAAATTTAGGTTTTGAAAATTTAGCGTGTTAATTCGGAAAAATTTAGTTAGGATTTTACATTTTGCATTACAGCATTAAAAAAAGCTTACAATTTACACCTTATCGTTACTAAACAAATAGCAAAATACTAAATTTCAAAACACAAATAACGCACAGGTTTAAATAAGGTCCAAGCATTAAGTTTTGGAAATCTACTTTGAAATTTGCGATTTTTCCCCGATGCTTCTAAAGGAGTATAACATTGCAAAGAAATAAGAAGTACAGAATCAAAGAAATACCTCTCCTTTTTTTAACTTTTAATCATTCTAAGATTTCAATATCTATATTATAAGTGAACAAGTCCGAATTTCTGTGAAATTTTAAAAGGAAGGAATAAGTTTATTCAAAACTTATTTTCAGAAACAAAATATTTAATCAAGGAATACAGCTTGAAACCCTACATTTTAACTTCAAAATACTACGCTTTTACATCTTTAACATAGTTTAACAGTATGTAATTTTCAAAATTTTCAAGAATTTTGAGAAAGTCAATAAGTAATCGTTCATATCGATTGTATCTATCGTCGTCAGTATTGTTTAAGAAAATTTCAAAATTGATATTAATTATAGTTTTTCATGGATAATGGCAAACTTTAATATCATAACTCTTTACTTCTTCATGGAAAATCAAAATTTGAAAAAGACAAGCCTTGAAGAGAAATCACAAAATGTCCACAACAAATCAGAAATTCTGAGCGCAGAATAGTAATTCCGATAAAACATACCCAAGAAGAAATTCAATTTGTTTATAGCTCTTTCATGCTTCTCCTGTCGAAACAAGAGCCGATAAACGCTGGAAAATGCCCTCTCAACCTTTAGCAAAATGTCAAAACGCGCTCCAGTTTCAAGAAGAACAGCAGAAGATAGAAATCCGCTCTTTAGAAACTAAAGCAGAGGTCAGCACGCCGGTGAAATCCATGGAAAGGCACCGTAAATTTTCGCCGCCATTTTCCACTCAAAACAATGGACAATGCAAAGTCATGTACTACAGCGCTTCTTTTGAGAAAAGGAACTTATATGGAATATTTATTGATCTAGAGAAGAGATGGGGGGGGGGGATATTACTACTCCGAAACACGTCTGCTTGAGTTAGCTCGTCGGGAATATCATTTTCTCTCTCCAGACGATGTCATGTTTCTGAAGGACTTGGAATTCTCGAACAGAAGCGTATATTTTAAAGATGGCTGAAGCAACAAATCGTTAAAAATTATGTTCGGTTTGGGGCAGCTTGCAAAGGTTTAGTTTGAATTGTTATTGCTCGTTGAAACCCTTTCTTTTCAATTTATGAAAGTTAAAACATATCAAGAACTTTTAGATTGTGTTTAATTAATTAATTTCAACCTTTCCTACTTAAGAATTTAAAACTAAACCATGAATTTTGATAATTAAGATATTTTGGAATGTTGGTAGTGTTAATGCTTAAATAAGAGAAGTTAAAAGTAGAAATAAATATTAGAAAAATTATTAGTAGAAATAAATAGTCGTAAAACACTCTTAGAAAAACTTAAAGCAGTACCTATATAAAAAAATAAAACCTATGCATGCATACATTATCCATAAAGTTTTGTAAAAGTGTTATTTATATATTTTTTATTTATAGAACCTTAATTGTTGACTTTGATAGGTCATTCACCACAATTACAAAAATGTAATTGTATGTTATTGTTTATTACCCGCGGATTTCGGAATTAAGAAATGAGCTGTAGTAAATATGTTTTCGCCATTACACTTTAGTTGATCCGTAACTGCGGTTAAAAGGGAGAAAACGGTGCTTAAGGAGAGAAGTTGAAAACAGCTATGACCTGCTAAATGAAACATTCAATGCTAAAAATAAGCTGCGGGATCGTCCGCTTCATTTAAAGCTTTCTCACTTACTGAAGATAACCTCACTCTTAGGTGCCGTTAACTGTAACTGTGTTCTCCTTGATTCTCACTAATATTAGTGTTTAAAGTGTGAAATAACCAAATAACTGAGGTTAAAATATGATTTTAAAATATTGAAGTTAAAACTTGATTAATTAAATTTTGAAACATTTGACGGTTAGAAAATGTTTACGTTTTAAAAGAAATATCTGGTCTCATTAGCAAATTTCGGACAATCCTTGTCCTTTTCGAATCTTAAAATATTAGAACGTAACGTAAACATAATAAAAAGTCTCCTATTGCATGTTAGTTTTTTAGCACCACCTTCTAAATCTAAACCTTCAATTTCAAATTTGTTCAGTTACTTGAATTTCTACTTAAAAGGATTTTCAAAGAATCTGGAACCTTGCAACATCATTAATACATTATTATTAGTATCATTATTCAAAAGAGGTAAGCCAACTGTTAAATAAGTTCTTCCCACAAATAAAAAAACCAAAATCGGTTGTAAACAGCTGAAAACAAGGCAATAACTCCCTCTAAAATATCATAAAGCAGCAAATAAACGGCTCAACACATTTCTATTCCAAGGATCCTTTCACGAATAGAATCAAATGACTTTAAAACGCAGCGAATGGCAGCAAGATAATGGGCGACCCAACACAGCATGCCAAATTTCATTTACAAAGTAAAAGAGACCCAAAGTTTTCAATGAGTAATGACCCATTAGCCTTGCTGGGCTCTTTTCTATTCGGGTTTTTACGCAAGAAGTCCGAAATCATCTTTTCCCCCATTACCAAGTCCGTCCGAAGGTTTTTTTTCTCTCAAGATGGTCTTCAACAGGAGAATCAGAGTCATTATGAGTCTTCTTCTGTGTAGCGTTTGAATGTAATGGAACCGTGACGCATGCTGTTCAAAGCCAGGCGGCTTCGGTGGAGGCATAAACGTGTATTCCCGGCTTTGAGGTGAGTTGTCGAAGAGCAAAAGAAGAGGAGAGATGGGAAAAAAACTGAAGCCTGTTCTTCTGGTGACAAGGAGGTCAGTGGGAGGGAAGGATTTCATGTTGAAGAATGGAGGATTTGGTTGAAATGTTATAATATAAGGGGTTATATGGCACGTAAATTCAGACACATATACAATGCGAATGAAAATACAAAAAAAAAAACCTATAATCTGAATTTAAAACTAAAAAGGCAGTCTTTAAAAATTGGGTTAGTTATTGAATGTATTGTCCTCTAGCTAGAGATGAATATAAAAAAGGGAATATTGGAAGTAATTGGGAGAAATAAAGCGTAATATTGCGCTCAAACTCTAATGGCTAAAACAACAACCAAAACCACAACCCACGTTTTTTAAGCCACTGTTTATGAGGTGGCAGAAACTACTTTGTAAAGTATTATAAAACTATCTTCTCTTAGATACATATAGTAAACGAGCACACAAGAAACAAGATTAAACGTAAGAAGTAAGAACATTAATAATGTTAATCACTTTATGGTGGTAAAAATATAAAATATTAAAGAATTAAGTATGCAATGATTAATACACCGGATAACTAAAAAAAAATCAGCACAAAATCCTTAATTACTTAGTTAATTAAGTACGTTTTTGTTTTAAAAAAGGGATTTTCAACGATAGTGGTAACTATTAAAGGAAAATCAATACGTATTTTGTTAATTTTCTTTATTAAGCAAACTTATTTTTAATCTATATCAGCTAGAAGAGTGTCTATATATAATTAGTAGAATTTTACTTAATTCTAATTCAAGTCAGTTTTTGCATTTGAATTTAAAATTGTATCAATTGTTTTTCAGAGAGTTCACCTAAAAAAAAAAAAACATTTTAAATTTAAAAATTAGTTTCCCACCCTCAAAAGGATTCAACATCGCAAAGTGTTTCGATTGGACATCAAAATCGATCATTGAGTTTAAAGAGAGAGAAACTCTGTTTCTACGGCATTACTTTGTCTGGGAATATAACTTAAGTCAAGGAATTAGGGATTAAAGGAGAAAGGAGAAGACTTGAGTAAACAAAACTGATAAGTTTCCTCAGAGAAAAGAAAAAAGTTCTATGATCCAAATCCAACGGAGAAAAATTCCACCACGGATAAGATTTCGTACAGGAATCGACCAAACAGAGTGATTTTCTTTTCTGTTATTTATCAGTCGTTCACATTTCCCCTTTTCGGTTTCATTCTTTTTGGAGAGGGCGTTATTTATTGTTGCCATTCCGCAAAAGCAAAATAAAATAAATCCCCATGTTCTTCACGTTTTTCGCGGCCGAAAAATGCCGAAATTGGATTCAGAGAGTACTTAGGCTTGTTTCTGAGAGAGAGAGGAGAGACGTATGTTCGTCGAAACGGGAGTAAAAAGTTGACAAAGTACTCGTTTGTCACGAGAGAAGGTTTTATTTTTTTTACTCCAGAAATGTTTCTTTTTTTAAGACTTAGAAAAGGATATACCAATGCCCCATTCATCAATTCTAAAAGTAAACGAAACGAGATGGTATTATGTGTTCGGCAAAAGCGTATTTTGAATGTGGAGTTTTAAAGAAAGAATTTTCACGAAGGAACACGACATACAACTGATAAATCTCTTTAAAATGAGACAAATTTATCTAGAAACGTCACTTGGATAAAATGAAGAAAGTCAGACACTCCCTTTTTTGCAATATTTCAAGGAAAAGTAATTACAAAAAGTAATCAGTCGTTTTCTTAAACTGAAAAAGAGCATATTTAATTGTATAACTTTGGATTGTATTGGAAACGTAGTAACTCAAAAAATGATTGAATATCTCGGTATTACGAGGGCATTCATTGACTTGTATAATTTTTTACATTTTATGTAATTTTACTTTGAAATTTAAAAATAATTACAGTAATGATAATAATATTAACAATAACTACTAACTACTTGAGGATTCAAAATTGTAAAAAATTAATTTGAAACTGTTTGGTAAACGAGAAAAAACAACTAAAGGGTATATGTATTTTAAAAGAATTAAAAAATATTAATTTATTAACAAAAAAATATAAAAAAACGATCTAAGTAAAACTAAGGAAAAGGTCTGTGCATAAGAAAGTTTCACCGCTTTTTCATCCCTATTACATTTTGGTCTTTCGCCAAAGAATATGTGAGGAAAGGAATGTCTAGGGAAAGAAACTTGGTAATAAAAAGTCCAAGAAAGCGAAAACTGCATAGTAAAGTTTTTAATTTGGTCGAAATAATTCTCCTCTTTTCTAATTAACCTCATTAAATACCAAGGAAACCGTTTTCGCAAATATCCATCGTCCTTAATTTTAAATTTCTTCCAACAACACTTTCATCACCATTTTTTTTTATAAACCCACTAGTTCCAAACTAATTAAACGAAAAACCTAATCTAGCATTACCACACAAACCGTCCGCCAGACAAAGAGCAAGTTCATTAAGACTTTCAAAATACATGGGACATTAATATCCGTGACGAGTTTCTGCTTTGCGGACCATGGAGATAATAAAAAAAAGTAGCTTTCGCCTACTAATTCCAAACAGGAAAGTCCACCCCATTAGAACTGACACATGGCCCCCAGAGACCATTTTCGAGGATGTGGAACTATTAGAATTCTCTTTTTTCGCTAATAGATCTAAAAGCGAATAAAAAAAAAGACCCTAAATAAAATAAATATCAGAAACGCGTTAAGAAAAATCTAGAAAAGATTTTCAACTGGACTGCCGACCAAGCGTGCCAAAGCAGTCTTGGTGGATTTCACCCATAATCTAACAACGAGGGGGCAAAAATAATAAACAAGCAAGCAAGCAAAAAAACTCGGTAGAATCGTCCACTAGGCAGTTAGGAGGTACTTCAGAGAAACCTCTGGGGCATTTTGAGGCAGTTAAATTAATTTTGTGGCTAATGGCGATTCTTAGAGAAGCAGGATGGCCAGGAGGTAGCTATTACCTCCTTCCATTTTCTGTAAAGTGTATCGTTTGCAAAAATCCGAAAAGTTATGGGAGAAAAACGAGTGAAGATAGGAAATAAAGGTTTTTATCGTTTGACGGACCATTTCGTGAAATGGAAAAGACTTTAAAACATGAAGACACCAATAGGACAAGGAAATATAAGTATAACGACAAATAGTATTTATGAGATTAAAAATTGATTGGTTGGGAAAAATAGAATTCACTGTAAAATATTTTATGTGAAATATTTTGACCTAAAATAATAAATTCTTCTGGTGTGATAAAAAACAATCTTTTGTTTCAACAACAAGTTATAACTTCGAAAAACTTCGAAAGTGCTTTATAAATTATAACTATTTCAGAATAAAATAGAATACTTTTATCAGTCTTTGAAAGATATTTAATTTGGAAAGTACTTTAAAGTACATTTTTAAAACTTAAAAGAAATTTGTTTCATCATAAAATATGGTGTCAATTAATCGTTGTGATTGGGTGGATAATAAATTGTTTGATAGTTGCTTGATATGAACTTCAACCTTATCCGTAATCTAAAAAAAAATATGGAAATATTTTAAAATTGAGAATTTTTTAGAAATTCCAAAAGCTTACTCGAAATCCTCAGAAGAATCCGAACACTTTGTTACCAAAAATGTGTTTACAGATCAGTAACTAAAAAGTTTTCTCTGAAAACCATTCACCAAACACTTTTTTTAGAATAGAGGGACAATGCCGAAAACTTAACTTGTATGTGATATTTTGTCTCTGAATTTATAAAAGTTTGCAGAAAGTGTCGTTACAGGATTACTATTAATCTGTAAATTGCAACATTCAACTGTAGCATAAAGAATAACATGCTAGAGAACTTTTAATTTATAAAAAGAATTCTTCTCGGCAATGCACGAATTACATTAACTGAATTAAAGATGAACCATGGCCAAATCTTCAAATTTAAAATTAAAACACCGTAAAGCTTTTCCTAGAAAATTCACTAATTCACACATCTTGGTAATTTTTCTCTTCGAAAACATGAAAGTTCAATCAGAAACCAGTCTTTATGCACGCGAGAGATAAACTGCGTGCAAGTCCTAGAAAATGAGATTACGCGAGAAATAGATTACAAAAACCAAGTCATTAGGCCTAACATGGAGCGCACAATTAAACTCAACTTGAAGCTTCTCCATTCGATGGAATTGATGAAGATTTCGGGCATAAGTATTTCACAAATGCAACTCAAGAAATAATGGAACTCGGCGAATAAAATCTGTCAGTTTAGTGAACTATGATAAATGGTAAAAGAGTAATAAATGGTAGGAACGAACGAAAAGAACGAATAATTCTTCCCGCGAATTCTTGTGATAAACGAAGCAGCAGGGCTTAGAAAAGAATCAAAAGCAGCGCTCTAGCAATATTAAACAGCTCGACAATTCTTTTTCTGATTCCAACTTCAGAGATAATGAATTTTGTTTCAACAATTCAAATGACCAATTTTCGAAATTAAAGCCAGAAATAAATTGTTTTGGACGATTTTGCAACATCATTAATACCATTTGCGTTTGAGAAAATTGAGGAAAAAATAGTTCGATGCTGCTTAAGTCCATGCTAATAATGGCGAACATTGGAGGATAATTAATTTCCATACAGAGAATTAAAACTCAGACAAATGTTGTTCCAAAAGGAAGATAACTGAATATAAGAGAACAATGGTCTTGAATATTTTGCTTCGGAACAACCATTCATTTGCAGAAATTCACAAAAGAAAGATTTTCAAGGATGATAGAATTTCATTATTTGCCGCGTTAATATAATGAGATTTGAATCTTTATTTTGAACTATTCGGAATTCGAATTGTTGTTCTGAGGGTGTTTGATGATTTCTACAATGGTCACGGCCGACAATTCACAAAATAAATCTGGTGATTACGATAAATGACATAATTAAGCGAATTTTAAGCATTTAAGAGAGAACGGGGAGTTTTGTTCATGCAACAACGATTTAATGAACGTGGGTAACAGTGACTTAAGCGATAGAAATGTTGTTACACCATCAGACAAATTTACATAATGATGGGAAAATTCTTTTCTAAACTGATGTACGACTTTCATTAATAAGTAGTTTTTATAATTTAAAAACAAATTATTGTATGAAAAATACAGGGACCAAATCACAAAAATAAAATACGTCAACAAATTATATCTTTAATCAATCTAAAGTTAAATATATTTTGAGACAAAATAATGAGAGAAGCTTCCTTTGGCCCTGTTAAATACTTCAACAAATTGTTTTTTAACCAATCAAAAGTTAAATATTTTTAGACCAAAAATTTTAAAAAGTAGTCCATATTTCATTGAAAACAAATTATCAGATGAAACTTCCAATGACTTAATCAGTAAAATTATGTTAATTTTTCTCATTAATAATTTAAAATGTTTTCTTAATAAAACAGAACGGTATCTACTATTAGATCTCCATTTAACACATACTTCCGATGCCTCAAACTTAGTTACTTCATAAACCTAGGTTTTTTTCATCGTTTTAAATATGTTCACTTTGAAATATTCATGATGATATAATTTCAAATTTTCTAAGGGTGATGTTTATCTTTTATCGTGTAGTAAATTTTGAACAGGAATTTACAGACTCATCAATACATGAATACATAAAAAATTATTCCCCAACAAGAAAATAAACGAAATAAAATCACAGGAAGAGGGACGACATAATGATTTTCAAAGTCATCGATGAGGTCAAACTAAGAATTACTGAAATAAAAGATATGGAACAGCAAAATCAGCGGAACGGAACACCATTTTCTGACGAAACAAATTAGGCGCGAGAACGGCCATCTTGACATATACAGGAGCTCGAAAACCTTGAAAGGTAATTTCGACACGAAAATCGACGTAATGCATTCACAAAAAATTGTGGGAATTCACATCAAGGTCGCGAAGTTAAACGTAGCTATTTAACCCAAAGGTATTTTCCTTCTATTATACACAAAGTATCAGGGCCCATTGGAAGTTTCTTTTGTGTTCATGAAATGTATCTTTGTTTAAAAGAAAAAAGGGAAAGGAGTACGTTTGTTTAAAAAGTAAGGCCGCTGGTTTGTATAGCTTTTTGAATGCTTTAAACACCATTTTATAAAAGATACTTGTGTTGAGTTTCTTACTTTGGAGGTCTTGTTCACCACTAAAGTATAAAGACTTATAAAATACAGTATGTTCTCAATATCTCGAACTTCGATGTCTGAAAAATTTTCATTTGACATTTCATGTTAAGTTAATCATTTGATTCTGATAAATAAGAAAATGATGTATATTAAAAGTTTTTACTAAATGAAACAACTAAAATTCTTTCATTTAGTTAAAAATGTTGATTAAGAAACAAACCTATACAAAAAATTATTTTTCAAAGAAATCGTATCAAAGCGGAATTTGAAATGGAACCTATAAAAATTTATTTTTTTGACATTTGAGCAAGTGTTTGACTCATAGAAATGAAAAAAACGACATGGCATATCCGTACGGTTTGAAAAATTTAAAGTTTTATGCAGCTTTGTTTAGTGCAACTTTTTTAACAAATACGTAATAGTGTTTAAAGTTCACAATAACTAAAACCCTCATTCAAATACATTTAAATTACTTTGTATGGTTCATTTGCATATCTAAAGACTTCATTTATTTCACACAAAGTAAACTTTTCGAAAAATATTCTACGAAAACTCTATAGCTGGACATTTTTTCTCTACATCAGACAGTTCATGATGTCTAGCTTTTTTAATTATAAAATGTACACAAAACTTCATTGCATGAGCCTAGTGAAAAGCCTTTGTTAAAACCTCTCTTTTGACAGGAATGGCTCAGGGGACAGACTGAAATTTGAATAATCGATTCAGAGTACCGGTTGCAGTTAATAAAAAGAGTTTACTTTCAAACTATTTTGACCTTGAGAAATCCAAGGAAACGAGGCAAGTTAATATAGTGATTTGTTTGGATTTTCTCTGGGTAACATGTTTTTCCGATTTAGGCAATACAAAATTGATCTTAATAAGAGGTACTTCGTCATTGTGTATTTGTTTAGAGCTTGTTTTTAAACTATAAGCTATTACAGGATGTTGACTTTTTTACATATAGGAAACGGTTAAGGTAGATGTAGTTATAGTTCTATGTGTGAACTAAACTTTCGGTGTAAATATAAAAAATATATAATCTTACTTTTACTCTGAGGAAGGACAACCATATCGATTATTCATAAAAAGGACTGTGACTGTATAAGCAAAATAATCGGATTTGGTTTAAAGTTTTACGTATTGAAAAGCGGCTTATAAAACAAACACATGTACTATTTATAAGAGTTATCTACAGAGAAATAGTAAATAGATGCTTGTTAAAATTTTGGAAAGGGGGGAATCCTTTAAAGAAAGGTTATAAAAATAGATGTCAAGACTGGTCTAGTTTTACACCGTTCAAAGACTACTTTCTGCAAAATCCAACCATAAAAGAAATAATCCAATTATTTTAGTAAATTCGACGCAAACTGCACTTTCTCGTGTGTTTTTTCATAAGTTGACTGGAATGGAAGTTTCAATTGACCTTTTTTTATGGGGTAGTTTAGTCATAGTGCAGACCTTGACTATAAAAGCCCATTAAAACCTTCCATTTTCTCCCCTCTTCGAAACGATTGTCTTAGAACACCAGTGCAAAGAACCGACCTCGGTTCCAATAGGAAACCGTCCACACACACAAAAAAATAACCATGCTTCTCCCTCTTTTGATGGTCGAATTATTACACTACTTATTCAAACTCAAATCTACACAGAATAACCAACCTTTTCTGTAGGCAACGCTTGACGAAACCCATAGGGTGCAAGAAAGTGTCAACAAATGGGTCGAGTTCATTCTCTTTTGCGAACATTACGCTCTTGATGACCCAATCAGCGTTTCCGGTTGCTGCTGCTGCCACCGCCGACAAGCGAAAGGGAAAGCCCAAGGTTCTGGCAACGGAAGCGTGCCGTGGTGCATTGTAGGACAAATGACAATTGGCCCCCCACCTCTCTTTTGTCGGTGTCGTTCCTCCTCCTGCCTTTTGGAATTATATTCGTTTGTGTTATCTGTGGTGTCAATCTTGTCCCTGAAGCCATCTGTCGAGGGCTTTTTAGCATTTGGACGCATGTGGAGGCACTTGATTTCCTCAGTTGAGCAGCATTTTGAAATTCAATGATATGAATATCGAGTCAACAGTGGTCAAATTGAGTCTTTGACTGAAGGAATAAAAAAAAAAAATGCAATAAAAGTAATCCAGTTTTCCTTCTTCAAATCAATGTTAAACGAAAGAATTTCCCGAAATATTTTCAGAAAGCAAGCACTAGAAAGCATTTTTTAAATAATCTTTTGCTCAAACTAATTAGACTAGACATTGGACATTTTCTTTAATATTTGAGTTTCCAAAATTCTTTAATTGGATTGGAATTCATGATAAAAACATTCTCGCAAGTTTCCATCAAAGAAGAATTAGATATTTAATATGCACTGCACAAGTAAGTGTCAAATAAATAATGGTTAGATCAGTTAATTTTCTTAGGAGGGTACGTTGGTTTTGAATGAAGGTAAGAAAATAAGGAAGGCTGGATCGAAACTAATACTGAATTAACACTTACAAAAAACACTTCAAACAAATCTTTTTTGTATGAAAAACTCGAGAAATAAAACCTCGTCAACTTTTATGACTACAAAAAGAAAAAAGGAAAATAACACTCTACTAAAACATTCCATTTCATTTTCATTACTCACATTTCAATTGTATATATATAAAAAGAGAACAGTTCACCATTTATTAAACGTCGCTTCACAAATCCCATAATTATCCCCCATCTCAACCACGAAAAAAACCACCAGAAGTCACACGAACAATGGAAATGGACAAATTATACCGAACCGCTAGCCTTAATAGCTTTTTTTCAAGCTCTGAAGATGCGGTTCCATCACAGCCTATAGAAGCAGAATTTTGACCATGTCCAAAGGGGGAAGTGGAGTCATTTGCAATGTTAATTGTTCGGGGTTAATTGCGACACATCTCTTGCCTCAAGTCTCAAAGAGCTTAGCGAAGATCGTGATGTGCCAAAGATAGCTTATAAGAACGCAATGGTTATCAGCGTGATAACAATGGTATGAGTCCTAATCTAAGGTGGCATGGAAAGTCTTTGTTGTATTGGTCAGGAATGTGGCGGTAGCTCTGTTGGACAAGCAAAACACATGGAATTGGTTGTATGTAAACAGAATGAGTTCATTCAGAATAACACACAGTTCCACAGTAATTTGAAATCATGGAAAGATACGGAAAGAGACGATGATATAACTTATATAAAAATAAACAAGGTAGAAGTTAAATGATATTAAGATTTAGTACTGTTAAAGCAGAAGTTTTCCATTACTCTCATTAAGAATTTATAATTTTTTGTGAAGCTTTTTTTTGAAAGTTCTTGTATAGTTAGGAATTTGCACTTTGTTTAAAAAATTTTAAGTTGAAAGTTATTACATTTTTAAAGTAAAAACATAGTGTTTACAAATGAAAGAGTATGGAAAATTCAGGTACTAAAAAGTAAACGGAAAAAAAGATTGCAGAATTAAAAGATTAAAATTATTTGATAAACTTGAAATTACTTCTTGAAAAGGTTTGAAATCTTAAAATTACGAGATACTCTTAGACATCTTTATTCCGAAGTTATGTGTAAATTGAAAGAAACACTAAGAAAGATGTTAAAAAGAGAAGAATAAGGAATTTTTCCTGCGATAAAGAATTAGAATTCAATTTTGAACTTTTATACTATATCACAGTTTCAGAATTTTTCTTTAAGTAAAAATAAGAACGCGTTTACAAGCATAAAAGTAAAGAATTCTATTATATATTATAAAAATACATATAATAAAAAAACTAACTAACAGAATGAAAAACTTTTATCATTATTAATGAGAGTTAAGGAATTATTCAAAAAGCTTGCATAAGAGAGATAAAATAATTTAGTTTTTGAAAAATTAAAAAATATATTTAGTATATTTTTGCGAGAAGAATCCCCCGGATTCATAATTTTACATGCCAGGTAATTAAAGTATTTATGAATACTAAACAAGATAGAAGATAATTTAATGCAAGTATTATCAAAGCTAAAAATTTAAACTTCTTATACAAAACATTTTACTTTAATGCAAAGCCTTTTTGGTTGAAAAAATGTTAAGCAAGATTTCTTTCCGAGAATATTATTCTTTACAAAAGAAACACACAATTTTAAAATAGAACATATATGGATGCAGATAAAATAAAGTTTAAACCGTTCTTTAACACTTCTTGCGCACGAACAAAAGAAAATGATTCCATAAAATATATTCCCCTAAATGATTTAACTCTAAATACTACAGAACATTCTAAAAACGCACCAGCTCACAGCAGAAACTTACACCGTTAAAACTTAATTACTTTCTTGGATGTAAATTCTTATTCATTCAGGGGACATTCTTATTTTATACTATACAACAGGAGTGAATTTCCATACAATGGATAGAGGCACATTCGCGTATTTTCATCTCATGAAAATAAATCCTTCTTTAAAAAAGAGTGAGTGAACGGTATATATGATAAAAAATATATATAAAAGATGAAAACTTAGATGAAATTAAGGAGGAAAAACAGCTGACGTCTTTTTCTAGAAGTAGTTTTGATGAAACGACATAAGCTTCCGAGAGAGATATTTCATACATTATAAATGAAAATTGTTATCAAGAGTCCCAGCCTCCAGCTATGTTGGCTCAGAATGTCATTCACTGTGCATAAATTTTCCCGCAGAAGTATCCATGTTTGTTCTTTTTGCTCTTAATAAATTTATATTGAAGTAGAAGACGGAGATATTTGCTCGAGGAGAAGAAAATAAGTTTTTTTTTCTTTTACTTAAGAAAAAGAACTCGACATCTCATCCGGCTGCGATATACGTCTTAGTCAAGAATGAAACCCGGAATTTCTCGGAAATTCAAATTTTATTTACGGAGAGGTTACGAAATCGCCGTTTGCTAGTTTACGGAAGAGTTTCGGGTCTTATTGAAATTTATGACATTTTAAAATGGGTTTGCTGCAGTCGCTACATATTTTCAATTTACTTTGAAAGGGTATCTGCATTTTTGATCAGATTTTTGGTGAATAATGTCAAATGTAGGAAACCTCCAGATATATGTATTTACGTGTAATGTAACCAGGCTGCCCTGACAGAATTTTATTATGACTGGCTGTGTATGTTTTCTTTGAAAAGGATGGGATGTGTTCAATATTTTTGCGTGTACTTTATGAAATTTATGGCTTTTACCAAATTGAAAAGAGTAAAAGAGTCAGTGTACGAGGGGGATATATTTGTACCATTGTTTTCTTTTACGCCAGTTACATTAAAATAATCAATTTTCTTTTTACAAGTATTGTGTAAAATATTTCTATATTCTCAGATCAAAGTGAATTCTTCAAATACAATTTCAATGGTTTTTTTCCCTTTTATCTAAGTGGAGGTAAGGAGGAGTTTTTCTAAGTGGATTTTTTTCCCTTTTATCTAAAGTCAAACATTAATGAACTGTGTCATCCTTTTGTGATTTGTAAAGTAGAAAAATAATGCCTTGTATTCCTTGTAAAAAACATAGCTCTTAAACTATTATTTCAATTAATTTGATATTAGAATATTCATTGTTAGTGTAATTAAAACTTTCCCATAATAAATTATAATAATTAAATTGATAAATTTTGGGGGGAAAACACTCTTCTAGTAGACATAAATTACTTAAAATACTAGAAATAAAATACTAAGTAATAAATTTCTAGAACATTTATCAGTGAAGCATACTTTGTGCTTGAAGAACTAATGAAAACAAGTTTAAATAAAACTTTGATATAGTTAAGAAGCTCATTATTTTGTTAATACACTCTTTTATGTTCAAATTTTTGATTTCTCTCCACGATTATATAATGAAATAAGAAACTACCAACTGTTCAACTTTCCTTCTAACTACAGTACTAATGTATGACTAGAAAAAAAGATTTTGAATACTTAAATAATAAAACAGCTTAGGAAAGAGTTAACAGATTATTTCACAAATAAGAAAAAGGATATATATTTAAACTAACACATATACAAACAATAACCTCATTCAACTAGATACTAAATTCGTAAAATGTTTCAAACAAATTTACAGTGTTGCAAATTTTAGACAAAGCCAGTCATTCTTTTCAAATCGCCATTCATTCTGACTAATTTAGATTCAACGCTTCTCTTCTAATTAGAATAGTGCGCTTTCTTCCCAACGTATTTAAAAAAAAAAAAAAAAAAACTCAGTCTCAACCATAGTCTCAACAAGGCTTCACCGAAACGGCATTATACCAATCAGACATTCGTTTATTTAGACACAATAGGGACATGGGTGCCGAAAATAAAAGAACCCAACCCATAAAAACAAACGCCAAAACATGACGCTAAAAAAAACACCACCATAATCTTTTTTAAAACCCGTCTTTATATCAAAAGAAATCGACTGGGCTTTTTACGATGTCTCATTAGCTAATCTGAAACCACCGGCGATTGTTCAGAGCGGACTTTATTTAGAAGGGCTGCAAACACCCATTACGGCCGGCCATTATAAAAACAAGGCCTTGACATCAGCAGCTTTTCTTTCTCTTTTGAGATTTTTTTTTCTTTATTTTAAAGAGTAGACGGTTTCTCTTCCTTCAGCTCCATTATTGGGATTAGAAAAGAGGAAATGGCCGCCGTCATAATACTTCACATGACCTTCAGGAATTAGGTAAGAAAGGTCCGAGGAATAGGCCATTTATTAAGCTTAAAGGTTAGTGGTGCTCGTTTTAAAGTAGTCAGGCTCTGTAACGCTGGTTTTACAGAAAGGACTTCTGTCCTTCGGCTTATTGAGAAATATTAGGTTTCAGATGAAAGACTCTTTAGAATGGCTATTTGCTTTATCTTTTCTTTGAGAGTTTTTAAAACAAGTTTAAAAGTTCTAAATAACACTTCTTATGGCGGAGTATGTTGTAGTAAAATATGATGGAATCACGTGGTTAAGAAAATATAAGAAGACCAGTGAATCATGAAGTACCAATGGAAACTAGTCTTCTCTGTACAGAGCATTTACAATCACATGACTCGGACATAGCAACCGCCCTAGCAACAGACGCATTGACCTACAGCAGTTAGCAGTTAAAAGAAAATAACTGGTCGTGACGTCACCTGAAAACACTCCATATTTTCTTAACCATTCACTAGTCCAGCACTAAAACACTATTTGAATTAAATAAACGTGTGTAAAAAATGAAAAAGGATATTTTTGGCCCCCTTTTTTATAACAAATGTCAGAAAAACTTATGACAGGCAAAACCCAATACTGGCCAATGTCTTCGATGTTGACCCAATACCAATTATGACAGAACAGTATTGGCCATCTCGGATAGAATCGCATACCATATTTCGGAGTAGGTAGTACTCTAAAATATTTCTATAGCATTTAACCTACATCACAACTGGGACATAAGCACTATAACCAGTGCTTCCTATTGAAAACGCTTTCAAGACTCATAAGACGATTTTGATATAATTTCGAAAAACATAGGTATTGAACACCCACTAGTGGGCGGTAGAGACCAGAACCAGATTGACAACCTCAGTTTTATGAGAAACTCTAAAATTAAAGTTCTCTCCAGTTTAAAATTAAAACTTAAAAGGTCCCCATCCCTAACCTTAAGAAACTTCTCGGGGATGAATTTCTAATGATCCACAAAGAATCAAACCATCAATAAGAATCAAAACCAAACCTTCAAACAAGGTCAAAGCCCTCCAGGCACTGAGGCAAATGCGACAAACAAGCAATACCTCGATAGTTGTCACCTGAGAACGAGTATCCAATCTCATTGACCTTATCTCTTCTTAACCCTTCCACTTAACCTTGTTTTTTTCAAAGGCGATACCCCAAAAAAGGATAGGCAAACTCTCGTTGCACATTTGCATCTTAATTTCATTCAAGATGCTCTGGCATCATGAGTGTCAAGTCATAAATGCAAATCGCCTTGTATCTCATTTGGAGGAGTTTCGAACCGGTTCGTGTTTGCAAACAGCTTTGGGTAACGTGTTTTTTATTCATTCGAAGTTTCAATTGGATTACTTCGGGACTATTGAATTGCTGTTTTCATCTAAAGGTAATGGTGATTCATAAAGTGAAATTTACACATCGACGATAATGTAAGAGTGAATTTTTAAATATTAATTTACAGAATGGAGATATACGATTCAATCCAAGTTAAGACCATGTTAGGACTTAGGTATTTAATGTTTCGTAAATTTATTTAGGTGTGGAGCCAAACCTATTTAGTAGAAACTTAACATTTTGAAACACTAATAGGTTTTTAGTTCTAAAGTATATAATTTCGTTGTATTAAAACGGTTCCATAGAATCCATTATAGTAAAATATGGAGGGATTACGGGGTCTTTCGAATTCATTTGAAAATCTCCCAGATCAATGAGAAAATGTGTATAAAGTCAAAACTAAACAATTGTCTATAAAATATTTAGATCACGAAATATTCAGAGATACATCTGGGACATAACCAACCACTATAGTCAATATTAATGACTGAAAAGACATCTACAATCTACACAAAATATAATATTTATATAACTTTGAAAACTTATTACTTAAATTTTGAAAACCAGTGTTATAAGCTATTGAATAGACAAACTAAGTGGTTAAACAGGGATTAAAACCTTCAGCTGGCCTATAGAAACTACTGTTCTACTAACTATCTTCAAATTGTCTCCCAATCTCTCCCTCCCTATTCCACATTCAATACATCCCAGAGAGAACTAACCCCACAGAAGAAAAAAACGTAAAACAAAGCGTATTTGCACAAGAGAGAGAGATAGAGATACACGCCCCGTCCTTCATTCTTCCGTGCTCCACCAACCCATTGTTTCCAGATACACACGTCCTCTCTGGCAACAACAAGAAAAAAAAAGAAAGAAAAAAGAAGAGAGAACAACCAACCTTTCCAAGAGAGAGAGGCAGGGACTGGTATAAAGCAGAGCTAGTGTATATTGGACAGCTGTTCAGTCGTGTCTGCGAATCCACTTCCTGGAGGATAGGTTAAGTGGAAAGAGTTGTAGTAGGAAGGAAAGGGTTACGAAAAAGAGTGGAGTGACTATGACCCTTGTTGATCGCTATCAAAAGGTTCGTTGGGTTGATTTATTGGTGAAACCGAGCTGTCGATCAGTTACGAGACGTTAATTTTACTACCATTTGAATCTGTGTGGTCCAACAAGCTTCCAACGATCAAGAAGCTCCAATATAGTGTTCAGTTCAAGTATTTTAATTTTGAAGATTATGATTTGGTTTAAATTTTTTCTACACCTTGTGTCAAACCCTGTTGCAAAATTGTGTTTCTTTTACAAGGGGATACTTCATATCTTTTCGTTTTCAGTTCTCAAGCTCTTTCAGTTTTAACTTCAACACTCATCTCCTCTTTGGCGTTTATCATCACATCGTATTTATCATTGGAGTTTAAACTATATTCTTTCCCTCCAGAAGTTTCATTTTAAACTACGTATTCTCAATTTCAAGTCAACTCTTTCCGTTTATTTTTTTATAAAGCTACTTCGGTACCCACCTAAACGACTGACTGCTTTAAGACAGACTTTAAGCTGCTCTTATACTTTAAGTTTTTAATTTTACTCTGTCCTTTTAAACTTTGAGATATAATTAAAAATGACCCCATTCACCCTTCATATTTAAAGCCCACTGTCACTACGTGATATCACTCTTCCAAAATATTAAATATAACAGTTTTAAAATGGGGTTCTTCAGGTCATTTGCCCTCTGTCTCAAAAACAAAGATATCCAACCGCAACAAAGTTTAATTTCCCACTTTCTTTCATTGTATTTCACATTTACCACACCCACATGGCCGCTCTATAAACGTGTGACATAATCCACGAATATGACAACACTGGTCTGTCACCACATTTTCAACACAATCAGCCCAAGAAGCTGACTGAGGCGACAACAACAAACAACAATGGCAGAATTAAACTGCATCTTCCAGGCAAGTGTTGACAGGCCACCTAATTTATTCTATCACAATTCCCTCCACGTGGCGTTTTAAAACGTGGGAGTAAACCGCGATTTGATTCGGGGTAATTAGGGTTCTCACAAGAGAATTCCGAGCACTCGAAACACATTTCGATTAAACCCCAATTACTAATTTTAATCGATAGGTTAATGATGCTTACGCAACGCAGTTATTCTTAAATAAGGGCAGTAGAGTCGACAGTGACACAGAAACGGGGATTGCTGTTAGTATTTTCTATTTTAACAATGAATATCAAGTAGTATAAAAGCAGTTATTAATTCGATTGATATTCGACTCTTTTTACTCTATCCTTTTTTTAATTTCTCTATCATTCTTTTTCGCATAATCTTTATAAATCTCACATATATTTTAACCCCTCTCAAACAACTGAACTTTTTATTACCTCTTCTTTTTTTAATTTATCCCTTATTTAAATCATCATTCTCAAAATCTTTGAATTTCACGAAATTTATCCCTCCCATACCCTTTTTATCATCTGCACAAGAACATTTTACACGTTTCAGAAATCTAAGAAAGAAAGAAAACTGAAAGGTTTTAATTTTACCTTTCTCTTATATCCTCTCCCATTCATACTCTTTCAAGTTATAATATTCAATCTCACGATTTTGCCTCATATTATCTCTCTTTCATGCACTCTCTATAACTCTTCACTTCATCCATTCTCTCTCCCCATCCACATCTCTCATTCTCGCACATTCTTTCTTGTTTTCTCTCTTATTTTCAATGATGATTCAATGAGGTTAACTCATAGAAATAATTAACGAAAACACCACCGCTGAGAGAGGAATAAAAAGAGAGTAAGAGTGAGAATATAAGACAGAAATAGAAATGAAATAGTTTATGAAAGAAATGCTGAGAAATGAAATGAAATAATAATTAAAGAAAAAAAAAGAACAATAAAAAGAAAAGAGAGAGAAAGGAAATAGTTCATGAAAGAAATGTTAAGAAATAAAATGAATGAATAATTAAAGAAAAAACAACAGAGAGAGCAATAAAAAGAAGGGAGAAAAAGAGTGTGAGAAGATTAGATAGAAATAAAAATTAAATAGTTATTGAAAGAAATGTAAAATCACAAAATAGTTAATGAAAGAAATGTTAAATGACAGAATAGTTAACGAAAGAAACCGAAATCCCTGACTCCTAACTGAACAACGAAACATCCTTTTCCAAAACAACAAAACCACAACCGTCAAACACAAACCAAACGAATTCAGTCGTATTTCAAACAAACATCAACTCAAATCGAGCAAACGCGATCAGAAAGCGTAGAGAGAGAGAGCGGCGTGGGCATCGGGGCATCGCGGCGAAGGTCGGGTCGGCGACCCCGCGGGTCACGCGGCGGCGTACAGGGCGGGGTGCGGGACCCCCGAGAGGAATTAATCCGCAATTAGGAACCAACAGACGGAGCTATTGTGGTGATTGGACTGGAGAGATGTAATGAAGAGTTGTGGTGTTGTGTGGGTGCGTTATGGGAAATTCGTGATAGTGCGGAGATGTAATATGCTAGAAGACTTCCGCGTCGATATATATCTGGAACAGCAATGAAAAAAATAAGGATGTGTCTTTTTTGCAGAGAATGGAGGTTTAGTTGTAAACTCCTAAACGTTTAAAATTTTCTGCATTTTAATATTGATACATATACTTCTGCCATTAAATTTGACCTAGGCATGACCCTCTCATAAGATGATTTAGCATATAAATAAAGCTTATGGGTTTTATAGAGTTGTTGAGTTGAGTTGAGAAAAGATTCGAGGTATTTGCTTGCTCTGGAGGAGCGGCTTCACGTGACTCTTTACGTGTTTGTTTTTATTTTTAATATAGTTGTGAATTGATGCATTAACATCATAGATCAGAAACAATCACAGTATACGCATCATAAAAGGGGATTATGAATATAATGACACTATTTTTTGGACTGGGTACGTATTTAATAAAGTATTTAACAAAACTTTAAAGAATAAAAAGCCCCAAAATAAATTATTTTGTTTTTCTTCGTGGTTTTTCCCATAAAATTTTTTACATTGCCTTTACTTCCTGTATTCTATAAACTGAACAACATGAAATTGAATTTTTAAAAAAACCCTACATTTCTAAAAATAAAAAAATGGATATTTTGAAACTTTTCTAATACTTAAATGGAACCGTAGTATAAAATCCTATTCTCAAATTCTATGCCACCTGCTTTTATCTTCAACTTTTTCTTTAATATAAAAACAGTTTGTGTATCATATTCCCTTTTTCTGTTTTACTTAATATCAAAGTTCAGTGGTTCAATTAAAATACGTCAAATACATAAACGTAACATACCTATATTCACTGCTAAAAAAGAGAATTAATTTCAGTGCAGAGAAGGGAAAATTTTTTCTCAACTTACCTAAAAAGAAAAGAGAACAATTATGAAATTGTTTATTGTAACACAGTTATTAATTCAGAAATAAAGCAAAATATAATAATACTACAGATTTTGTACAATCTCTCTATATATAATGAAGGTGTCCCTGGGTTCCTGCCTGGGTTCCTGGGTTCCTGGGTTCCTGCCTGGGTTTGTCCGGAACAGATTTGGCTCAATTTCTCCAAAACTACCCGTCCGAATCGAACCAAACTTGGTACACATAGGTATGGGGACGGGGGAAAGACAATGACATCAATTTCTAATTCCTAAAACCACCCCTTCACCCCCTTTTAGGCCTTTTTGTAAAATTCACCTTACTTCTCCGCTAAAGAAGATCTGTTTAACTCGCATTGTTGCAAATAATACAACAAAAACAATTTTAAACATAAAACAAAGTATTTAAAGATAAAACTTGGCTAAAATTGTTTTAAAAAGGTTATTAATAATTTAAAAAATTAAAAACGGCCCTTATAAAAAACTTTATAACAGTATTTTCTTATTAAAAACTTCATTTTCCATGAAACTTTAAGTTGAAATAGAAAGTTTTAAGAATTAGACTGGTTAAAGTAAAGATTACATCATGCAGTTTTTTTAGAAAGTTGATGATAGAAACACTAGATCAATTTGTTATTTAACCTTATAATTTGTTTCTTTGGTGTAGTTTAACGGGATTTTTTTTTTCAATTTAAACAGGGGGTATTTACAAATTTTGGGATTTCAAAAGTCTGTAGTAATTTTAATGGATTTTTTTTCACTTAGAATGGATAATTGGGTAACTGTCGTAATTAAATGTGCAACACCGGAACTGGATGGTTAGGTTAGATTTACACAGTTGGTACCGGGAGGGAAAAGGCACAGGGAGCACGGTGATGAAAATGCACCGGGAACACCGAGATGAAAAGGCACCGGGGACACCAAGATGAAAAAGGCACCGGGATATGAAAAAATACTGGGAACACCGGGATATGAAAAACTACCAGGATGATTGGTAATTATGGTTACAGAAAATTAGGCATGTAACTTGAGAAAATTTTAATAAATTGATACACTCCACCCGTGCAAGGCCGGGCATATCAGCTAGTCTGATGATAAAAATGTTTTGTAATAATAAATTAAAAATACTTTTTACAGCTAAAAATATTGTAAACTCTTTTAGTTCAATACATCATAGATAAAAATTAAAAACGCATTCAACATTGTAAATTATTTTTATTGTATTACATTTCTGAGGTATAGAGATTCAACGTATCTCAAATAAAGAAAATTATCACAATTCAAAATTACTGAACTTTTTATAAACCATTCATAACACTAAATTTAACTAATTTATCATTATTACTTATATATTTAAATATTTGTCAATTTTATAAATTGCACATAATGGTTGCAAAATCTATTAAAGTGGCAGGAGTACTTAATTTGAATATTTTAAAAATTCGTATTTCTGTAAATGTTTTTTTTTTAAAGTATCATGGAAATAAACTATTTCTTGCTACAATTTCAAACATTCAGTTGAAACAAAAGCATATAAAAAATTGCACCCCAGGAAGGACGTTCTAGTAACACAACTTTAACCTTCTCTATATAATAAAACATTAATACAACACGAAAATAAATTTCCCGTCAAACGAAGAACGTACTCCAACACAATTGATATTGATTGCAGCTGGGTACCCCATCACCATACTCAAGCGAACTCTAATTTCTTTCTCTACGAGAAGCACCTACTCCTTTATCTCTTACACACAAGCTCGACGAGAAATAAACTTATTATAAATTTTTATGATTCATAAAGGCATGCATTTTTATGACCGGTCCGCTTCCCCTTAGTTTCCGGCACTCCGGAAGTTTTTACGGGCTTTTTACAATTCATCGTTACGCGATTTGGTGTGGTCCGTTCGGGCTTGTTTATTATACGAAACGCTGCTCTGCTTCTTCCGCATCAACAAACCGATGATGCCACCAGAGAAAGAGGAATAAATAAATAAATAAAAATGTTTTTCTGTGAGATGGGTTCATAAAGGGATATTTTTTTATTTGGACCGTGTGGGTTTCCGTCGTTTTTGAGCGGTTTGGAACGTTAGGAAATGAACGGAATTACTTAAGCGTTGAAGGTGGATGAACTCGAAAATCCCGTTTGTAAATGAAACGGAATGAGAGGATTATTATCAGAGATCTAGCAGGATTTAAAATCGTCTTACAGAAGGAAAAACGGTATTAGGATGTTTCTAAAACTATATGGTTTCTCTCAGAAAAAGTTTAGCACAAGTTGTGTACAGAGAAAAACGTTTAGTGAACTAAAACATTTTCTTCAAAGTTCAGGCGATGCTTCTTTTCAAATTAAAGCTCATATTTTCAACAAAACCGTATGAAATTTGAGTTTAAGTACTAATGAACAATATGACTTAACTAGAATGCAACTTAAAATTACGCGGTAATTTAAAAAGTAATAGTTTGTAAAGAATTATACATTTTAAGAGAAGATGTAGCTGTTAACACTAATATTTATAAAAATATTTCCAACAAATTTTTACAGCGTTGTTTTTATTCTGTAAATTACTTTTTCCAAAGTAGTTTTAGTCAATTAAATATTTATACATTTCTTATATGTGATACAATTTTCACAAAACGCAACAATAAATAACAATTAGCGGAGTATTTTTCTGAAACACACACACCAAAAGCACCAAAGCATTGCATAAAATTTTTCGTGAGTATGATTGATTATTTTAGGAAGAGTTTTATCATATAGGTATTCCTCGTTTCATCCTAATTAGTAAGAATAAAAGCTTCTCAGTTACCAGTACGTAAAAATGTCTGAATTGCACCTGTTTAAAAACTATAATTTCTCAGAAAACTCTTCAAACTTTAATGGTTAGGTTGATTGATTGACTCCTCCTAAGCATTACGTCTTTCAACATAAACAAAAGGATGTGAAGGGATGAACTTCCATGATTGTCTATGTAATTCACCTTTAAGAGGAAATTATGCGTGAGAATCTAGCCAATCGTGATGACTTTTACCTTGGTGTAGTTAGAAACGAGTTAGAACCTTGAACATGTTGAACTCATCAATCTGGGAAAAGTTTTGAATGAAGCACACAACAAAAATTCAAAGCTTCAGAATGATAATCAAGGACTTATTCTGAATTTTATTTTTACTAGATTTTTTTATATTGTGTAACACTTTGATAACCGTTAAAAAGTGGTTACACTTTCTTAAGTAGTAATGAAATGTGTTAGTCATCTACCAATTTTAGAATCAACTTGTTGTATGGAACTTACGGTCAATACACGGCTTACTAGATACTATACAGGCTAGTCTAGATACGGAAATTATTAAAAATAAAGATGGCAATAGCTGACATCTTGCAAAGCAAATCCTCAGAGTTGAAGGCGGGGCTTAATGGCTCAAAAATATGTCTTTGGGGATAAAATGTAACAGGCGATCTACTAAAAAAAGTATTTACTGTTACCCAGATGTTATAGATTGTCGTGGTAACAAGGTTTGCCAAAATAGGCTCACAATCACCAACAGTCACGCCTTTATTTTCCCTTATTTGTCAGTGTGTTATCCTATTGGTTAGGACACTATATACCCGATATGTGGCAATCCTAGCGGGAAACGTTGTCTAATGTTTTTCATAATTCAAAATTGGGCTATCTTGTATAGTATCTAGTAAGCCTTGATCAAAATCAGTCATCTTAAACATTTACGGACCTAAACCTTTTAATAGCCGTCTGTAAAATACTTTCACTTGATAAAACGATTTAGACTGGACAAATGGAATGCGAGCTGACATTTCTCAGCCCAGACTCTTATTTTATCCGTCTAGTCACCGAATTTACTTTAACACGTATCCACATGTCTGGGAAACTTTCATTTAAACGACATCAACGGAAACTCAAAGAGTCCCTAGGAATGAGAGACAAAGCCAAGTGACAGTGAATCCGCGACATTTTCACAAGCCTTTTGGTCATTCGGGGTGGGAAGGAATTTATTGGAGAAGGCAGTAGTCCGAGACAAGAAGGAAAAGTAACGCTTCTGTTCCTTTATAGAAATCATTTACCCATGGCGAATGGCAACATAAATCGGAGGTGGAACGTAGCGGCAGCCGCCATTTTACCGTTTAGGGGATCATACATACAATACCTTTCCACCTAGGACAATTGGTTCCAAAAGGTGTGCATTGCGTATAAATAATGTTAGAAATATTTATGTATCACCAATGCGTATAGAGATAGAGTATGACGAAGCTTTTAATGAATTAATATAATAAATTAGAAAAATTAATCAAAACTCCCCTTGACAAGATCTGTATGAAAGGAATAGTTTATTGTGAATAAAAGTTTTCCTTTTAGTAATTTTATTCTAATAAAAATGTTTAAAAGAACAATTATAACTCTGTAAGATATTTCTGAATTGAAAGTGAAGTATAAGAATCTAATATACTGGTGCTACTTATTACTAAACTCTTATTATAGTACTCCTTCTATATTCTCTTATTTATTATCACTAAATCTTTACTTTCCTACTCTTACTTATACTGACTTAATACTGACTATAATAGTTTCTTTACTTACTACTATTTACTCTACTTCTACTGATGTATATTAAACTTACTGCTGATACTTTTGGTATACAAATAACTAACCCTATTTATATACTCTTACTATGTTATTTACTCCATTGACACTTTTACATTACTTCTTACTCTGCTGATACTCTTATACTGTACTACCACGGCTTACTAGATACTTATACAGGCTAGCCGAGTACGGAAATCATTGCAAATCCAGATGGCATTATTGGACAAACTGGCAAAGCATATTCACAGTGTTGAAGGTGATATAGGTAGGTCTTGTAGAGCTCCAAGCGGGAAAAGTTGTCAAATGGTTTTCATTGTTTAAAACTCGGCTAGCCTGTATAAGTATCTAGTAAGCCGTGGTACTACTTAATACCGACTCTAACTAAAACAACTTACTAATTCACTACTTTATTTGTAAACTATTGATACTTTGCTATATAAGAGTGAAAGGCCAGACCAACACGACGTATTTTCCACACATCCAAACCCTTTAAGAACTCTACAGGTAACTCCTGATTTGATTCATTGAGGGACTTGGAATTAATTTTATTCCCTGGACAGAACGTACGAATGTGGTTTCAGGACAAGGAATTCTGCTACATTAATCACTGCTCGTTGTTGTAAGTCGGGGAAAGGGTTAAAGGTTCGCTTCAAACAATGTCGTTAACAAGCGGAGAGAATGTAGCAGAACAAGTCAAGTGACGGACTTCAATTTATATTGACGCTTTTGGCGGTCAACAGTGAGATTTTCATGCTTTTCAAGGGAATTCGGCTGAAAGAAACTATTTACGGTTTCAAATTTTGACCAAGAAGGTTGTCAGTTCTTTGTAGAGAAGAATGAGAAATTATTCAAAAGATTATCTATCTTGAATTTTCAGCAAAAAACTCGAATTTAAAGTTTGGGAAATTATATTTTGATGAGGTACCTGAGTGTTAGGCATCAAAAGTTCACCTGTTATTTGATTCTGAAATTTTGATTTCTATGTAAAAAAAATTCCCATTTTAATGCGATAAGTTCCAATACTTGTAAATAAGTCCAACACTTAGCTTTGAATTATTTGGGGTTTCTTTATCTTCCAGTGGTATATATTTTTTTTACGCATGTATAAAGAATTAAATTGTTTTCTTCTTAAATATGAATTGATGATCTTCCAAATTATATACGATACGTGTAAGTAGAATAACAATTGAGATTCGAATAAGAAATCATTTTAAACTAACGCTCGTATTCACCACTAATCTAACCTTAAGTTAACCTGGAATCAAAACTTCTAATTGGTAGTTGAAAAAATGAAACAAGTTTTAAGCCAATCAGACTTAAGTTAAGTTAGTGGCGAATCTTAGGGGTTAATCTTATAACTTTACTTTGACTCCAATTGGATAGATTTGTTGTTTGGATAAAATAGTCAAAAGGAACAGTCTGTCAAGTAAATTGGTCAACGATATACTATAAATATGAACTGAATCCATTTCCCCAAACTGTGTTCCGCATATCATTTTGGAGTCCTCCTCCAAGACATTTAAATCACTAAACATCTTTCAAAAAATTATCTAATAATATTTCTCCCCAAAAGTTCTCCATAACGAATATCTCATCTAATGAGTAAATTCTTCATGACTAACAAAGTATAGTGAACCAACCGTCTTCAAAAATACCGATAACTTTGCAACACGGCAGCCAATGGACTCTAACCGTCTGACGTCACACGGAACCAACACGTGACCTACTGAGCTTGCGATTGGTTACCACAGATACTACACTAGTAGATCTACTAGTGTAGTATCTGTGGTAACCAATCGCAAGCTCAGTTGTAGGTCACGTGTTGGTTCCGTGAAGTCTCGAACCAGATAGGCGGTTAGAGTCCATTAAGCTAAAACAAGCAACTCTTATTCAGTATACGACCAACTAACAACGAAAAATGTCTCACAGAGAGGGGGATCAATTACGTCCAACAAAATTCCGTTCTTTTTACCGACTCAGCAGAGTGATTTGAGGACCACCCCACGAGCCAGCCCAGCAAATTGAATATTGAATGCCGGATTACGGCTGATCAATCAGTGCTTTCGCTACGCCGCCGTTTTCGCTTTTTCAAGCCTTCGTCAATTTTCTTGTAGCCTCGGGATATCTGCAGCGGAGTGGTATTAGTATTAGGAATGTATAAAATGCTACTGTGTCGCTTGCGATTATTATATTGCTTTTTTTGAGGATTGATATGAATGCATTGGATTTTGGGTGAAATATATTAAGTAAACTTCCGTCTGAGTGGTTTTGATGGGTAAAATAATAATAAATAATGTAAACGTCAGTAGTGGTTGACTTATAATGTGATTTAGATGGAAAAGAATTTTCGGAAAGTATGTTTTAAAGCACGTGTGGCCAACCTATTGCATATCAAGCGCCAATAATTTGACAGACGAGTATATTGTTTGACAGACTCGGATATTGTTTGCTTTTAATACATAATTTAAATACCTTTTCTATCATACAGTCTTGCTTCCTCCTTTAACCTTATATCACCACATTTTGGAAAGCGAGATGATTAGACAAGGGATGATAGGAAATAAAAGAAAGGGAAATTGAGAGAAAAAAATGAGAATGAGAATGTTGGGTGAAAGAGAGACAGAAAAAGCCAGAAAATAATACAGCATCTCTATTGAAAAATGAAAGAAATATTCCTCAACCTAACTCCAAACCATAATAAACCCGTTCATTTCAGTTATATACTACTGTCAAATACAAGTTTTCTTTTTACGATGATCTCAATTTGCCCTTCAAATCTAATGACATACTTTTTTCAGGACACGATCTCTATATTAAAGACTGAAAATTTGAAGAGAAAATAATTGCATCACAACCCAAACACTTCAATGGATTACTTAAACTCAACCGTCCATCAACATCTGGACCTACGTAATATTAAACCTTATATCTGTAATACACAATCACAAAAATTTTCAATTAAAATACGATGAGATCATCTTCTGGTACGACTTTTACCTAATCTCTCATCATATACAAGACTTAAAAATATGCTGAAAGAAAGATTGCCGCATTTCAAACACCCATTTAAAATCCAAATGCCGCAATACCATCTCCAAAAGAAACAACCTAATCACAGATGGATGCAAACGATAAAAACATGATTTCCGAATCCCTAATGACAAACAACATCAAACACATCAGAGAACTTAACCTTCCACCGCTCGACCTCTTTCGCACCACGTGAAAGCCACGGGGCTCCTCTTGTTGTATATGGCAATGAATGCCCATTCCGAAACCACGTGAGTTCCCATTTACGACGTGGCACTTAATTGGGGGAGGCTTGGGGCACAACACCCTAATGAACTAATCAGTCCTCTTTGGACCTATGCTGCGGTCCGTCTTTTGTCGCGGCAAGCAATGGACTGCAGAATGGACTGGAACTGAACCAATGCGTTTAGGTGGGTGTCTGCATGCCGTGAATTTATAATGAAGGATGTACTGTTCAGGGTGGGTCCTATGGTCTTATGCTGTGGGAGGGACTCAAAAGGATTTATCAGATTTTAGTAGGATGTGTGATAAAGACGGTATTGTTTCTATTTGATCATTCGAGTGGATTTGTTACACTACTATAATACAGGGTGTTACAAAAATCCCTTTCAAGGCTTTTATTTGGAAACAACTTCTCCTAAGGTCATAAAACAAAAGGCTCGCAAATGTGCAATTGTTTTTTCGATTTTTTGATTAAATTTTGTCTTCATTTAACTAAAATAGAAAGCTCAAAAACTATCATGGGAAAGATTAAATAGAATTAAACAACTTAATTTTAAGGTGAGGTGATCAATTTTTGACCCCTCTAATAATGGTTATGCTAGTTACGTTTCAAAAATCGAATAAAAATACTAATGAATATAAAACTATCTTTAAAGAAAAGTACGAAAACAAAGGCAGGGAAAGAAACAATCGGTGTAGCATGACCACGCATTGTTATATTAAGCAAGTGTCAGTGCTTCCCTTATTATTTCAGTATGCTCTGCTGTTCTAAGTAAGATCTTGACCTATAGAAAGGAATTGAAGATAGATAAGAATTAAAGACATTTAAAAACCTACTCAATTTAAGAAACTGAGATGAATAAAATGAGAAAAATCAGAAAAATTACACAAAAACTGTGTTTGTTTAGATAAAAACCTTTACAAATAAAGATGAAAAGGGATAAGTCCAAATTCTATAAGATAAGTTTAAGGAGACTTGGCAAGGTTAAACGCAAAAGCTCGAAACTGGACCATTTGTAGTGACACATTTCTCATTAAATAAATTATGCATTGCATATTTTTATTCTTAAAAAAGAATATATTCTGAAATTCTAATGCTAATAATGATGTCTTAATCCGCTTTAAAGGGAAATAGCCAGATTAAATCTTTGAGTAAACTGTGGTCAATGAAAAATTCTGGTTGCCGAGAAAAGGAAATTATATAGAGTGTGAAGAGAGCTTTGGAGATAGTGAGAGAGCTGCATACGTCAGTACATTCAGTATGTTAACAGTAAAGCGTTGACTCACAGGTAATCATTATTCTACCATAAATAAAGACTTCCTCTAGAGTTGACACAGTAAGAACTTTCAATCGTATAACTATCACAACCGAAATTCTGAAACGCTTATCAATTTGCTGAGAGTCTTTTAATGACAGAAACAGGTCGAGCTGTTATAGTAGGTACATAAAACTTTTGAGTTGACCTTAACCTTTGAGAGGAGATTTCATAACCCTTGGTGTTTCAATATTTCTTTGACACAGTAAAAGCCAGGCGCGGAAGGCGGCTAAGTATTGCGCAATTTTGTATTGTGGAAGGCACGGTTCAGGTTACACTAACCGCTTTCCGAAAAAAGGCAAGCAATACTCCTCAATTCTGTCACTTCGAAAACAATCTGATCTATTCCTAGAGATGGTAAATTTTCAACAGATTATAGAGCCTACCTTTACCTAATTTACTCCCACAACTGAGGGGAACATAATGTTCGCCCCCTCGCCTCAAAAACAGGGGGGTGGGGTGAGTGACCCCTCGGCCCTCCTGTTGGCCCGATGACCTTGCAAATAACACACGACTCAATTGATTTAATAAGAGACAATGACATCTCTACCACAGACAATACATACAGATACACAATCCCCGACATAACCAGTTCCAATAGTTACGATAGACAGCGACAACCAGTTCCGATGATGGTGACGTGACAACTTTCATCATCAGAAATCGTCCAATCAATAGCTCACGTGCCAAAGGGGGCATCGCAGAAGGTGAAGGCCGTCTCCCATGGCCGGAAGTGGCAGACGATCACCGGTAACACACATGGCTGACGGCGACACCTCAGTTATTTGCCCCGCTCGCTTCACTTCAACCGTGACCATCACCACCGAAGAAATGGCGATGTTTCTGCTATAATAATGCGTACTTTGTGTGTGCCCCTCTAACCCACTTTCACCCCAAGGCATATGAGGGGCCTGAGGGTGGTTTTTTGATCGTCCCTTGGAGCAAACGATGTTCTGTGTGATGAAGATTCTAATGTAGAACCCTGAGAATGATCTGGATGAGCCCATCAGGTAACGGTTGGGTAAGCTCGCAGGAGATGATGATGTTGGGTGAAGCAGTTTCTCTTTCTGTGGTCTGCACAGAAGCAATGCATCCTGGGAGCATGGCGTAAAACGGTCTTTGAAGAGTCCCTTGCATACTTTTGGTTTAGTAGACACTAATTATTGAGGTTTTCTTTTAGAGAGATAAATCCTACAGACTGGCAAACGTGCATTAAAAATGGTCAGAAGAACAATGAGAGCTCCAAGAAAAGAACCAGAGCGATGGAAAGTTTTGAACCTGAAACTAGTATGTACAAGTTGCTCATATTCAACCTACTTCAACTGAGAAAACTCTCACTTATGAAGCTTTCTTACACTTAAACCTACATGAGAAACATTTATATATTTTTGTTAATTAGGAAAAACTTCTTACACACGAATAAAGAACCAATCAAAAATTATAAACATCGTATAAGAATAAAGAGATCATCTCAACCAAAAAAGCGATGGGGACAAAAAAGAATCAAAGCACAGACTGATTTATATGAGGGGCTGGCTTTCCCTTCTGTAGTCACTTAAAAATTGTCCAGTCCAACTTTCTAACTATCTCAGAAACTTGTAACAATACTTTATCACAAACCTACTCTTTTCAATTAGGGTACGGAATACCAACAATCCAACAAAACTTTAAGTAGAACGAGTATATACTACTTAAAGTCAAGATGTGAAATTTAAGCTCGCCAAAGACTGGCTTTCATGCTTTGCTTTAAAAAGTTCCTTCTCCATTGAGTACTGCCCCTAGATCTGTAAATAGAGGACAAGGTCGATTGTTGTCCTTTTTGTTGTCCTCCATTTAGTATTCTGAAATCTTTCCAGTGAAATGAAAATGTTCCTGATCAAAGAATTAAAGAGAAGTTGAGAAGACAAAGGGTCAAATAGGTTTTTCTAAACTGCAAAACAATTCTTTCATTTAACTAATTAATGCTCTTTGAAATCAAGGGGAAGCCCCCCCCCCACAGCTGCGTAAAAAGAACCTTGAGTTTTCCACCGATATTCACAATCACCATTCAATTAACTAGTCGTTCAAGATTAAAGCAATTTACACCAAAGCCTAGTCGAAGTAATTAACAGAAACGTCAATCAACAGAAATTCTTATCGCCACTACAAAAGATTCGGTCCGTGTTCACCCCAAAACAGAGAAGGACATCCATGTCCGACAAAAGGGACAGATAAGCGGACACTTGTGCATTCGAATTTTGAAGACGTTGTTGCATCAGGAAGTTTCTCCAAAGGAAGCTTCATAAATATTCTTTTGGGGATGCTCAAGGTACTTTCCCTTACAAATGCGAAGCCATTGTTGGGCTTGTCTAGGGTGATTGATTTTTAAGGCTACTTTCTGAGTCAACAAGTTTCCACGGAAATAGCTCTCTTGTCCGAAGAACATGTTCAATCGTCTGGAATATTCCGACCATGTCCTTTTCAACATTCCGTCTATTTAGGAATGGGGCGTTTTTCAAGGGAGTGGGAGTGAACCTTGTATTGCTTATTTTATCTAAAAAGTTTCGTAACATATGGGAAACGTATTTTACTTTCGGTTATTTTTACAGGTTTTAATATGCGATGCGTTTTCTTCAGCTTTTTTTTTCACAGATTGCATGGAATGAAAGTGTGGTAAAAAAAGAGAAACATGACGTATTTAACTCTTGTAGCATCACTTTGAAAAAATTTATAAAATAATTTAAGGGAGATGTTAACTCTGTTCTACTTTTTAAAAAGGTCACACATACTATATGTTTTTATCTTTGTGGTGCCTAAATTTCTGCTACAGTTTTTTAATTTATTTGTGACTTTGAAAGTCAACGGTATTACTTCATTTGACAGTGTTTCAAAGTAATATGCATATTAGATATTAGATGTCAAGTGATACGTATAATTTACTCCATAGTCATGCAATACTTTCTATACATTTTTATGAATGGATTTAAAAATGAATGGAGGGATGACATTTTTTAAAAAGATAAGAAATATAACAGGCTCAATTTCATAACTTAAATAGGAAACAATGAATGATTGATGATATAGGATTTTTGACAGCTATTTTACAAGTTGGATCCACAGCAAATTAAAAAATCATAAAAATATACATTGCATGGGGAAATAAATCCATTGATTACGTAGGCATACTGGAAGCTATTTTCACGAGAAAAAAGTGTCTAGCATCAAGAAGAAAAAGCAAAATTAAAGAATTTGGGGTTATTTCAAACACTGAACAAAAAAGTTGCCCAAAACCTCCCCGAATGTTTCCAAAACCGATTAGTACTTCTAAGCTTCGTCGAAAAAAAAATCGATGATACAATCAATAAGACCCACATCATTACATGCACGACCAACATCAAATTCAAAACCAGATAAACATCGATATCACAATAAAGCAATCTTCATCGACTTCCCATTACGGAATCTTTCCTCCCCTCAAAAAATCCTCCATCTTTCTTAAGTGATAAAACCATTCCACTCCGTAAGAGAAATAAACTCCACAACAACAGTTGAAAAACGACCTCAAACACATACTTAAAGCTCAAACCGATTCGCGTCGGACATTACATCCACATCAACAAAATAACACCGGAGTGAGTGAAATAACATTAAGTAGGGCTTAAGCACGGCTTTTTTGAGGGCTGCATCATCCCATTGAAATGGTCCATAAGCAGGATCCATGCGAGGAGCTGTCATTAGACCACACCTAATAACTAGGGACCGGTTCCTTTTGCTGTTGTGTTATTATTATAGTAACGGGAACGCCAGAGCAGGAGGATCTGAGAGGATTCAGGTTTAACAACTTTTGCGTGAGATGGGGTATTCTTGCGAAGGGGATTTAATAGCGTTTTAGAGAATTCATCCAGTTTCTATCCTTCTACCCCAAAGAAGAAAACAGTTTTACAAGTTTGTAAATTTTGATTTAATGGGTGTGAAACAAGACAAGAAGTAGAGACTAGGGACAGAATTCCTTATGAAAGTTTTTAGAGTTTACTGGTTTTCAGCGTTTCAATAGTTAAGTTCAGCTTTTTAATTATAACCCAGATAAATTTCATCATACAGAGTACCTATATCAGAAGCGAATTTTAGAGGTTTGGTCACAGGAAGAACTGCTGGGACCGTAAAAACTCCTCAATATAGAGAGTCCCTAATGAACGAAACTATTTTCTTAATTCATCAAAACCAAAATTTCCCTATTGCCTTGAAAAAACGAACTAAGAATTTTTTTGGAAAAAGAAATGTTACCGAAAATTACAAGAAGACTAATCTCATATCTAATCCATGTGTTCAAAAACTAACACTGGTACCGATATGTTGGTTAAAATTGCACTTTGACTATTCAGGACAGTTTATGTACAACTGCTCGTTGTAAAGATGTATTGAGTGTTCTGATAAACATAACTTTAATTTAAACTAATTTTAATTTAATTTTGAACTAAATTTTAATAATTGTCAAGAGCAAAACCTAATAAATTTCAATAGCGAATTCTTCGTCAGTCAAGAGTTATATCAACACTGCATCATCACTAACTTTTCGGCAGAAAACGTCCCTCTTATTCCCATCCCACTGTAAATATCCCCAAAGCAATTCTCCGTCCCAAATTCATTCTCATTACATCCAACCAACCTCCAGGGCAACCTCCAAAGAATCCATCACTGTCCCTCCGCAAGAGAATGTCCCGAACCGAAAAATCTTTGTCAACCGCTGTTCTTGCGCATCGCCCCTCGAGCCAAACGATATCGTGGGAGGAAGACCCTCCCCGTTCGATTTGGCAGAAGAACAGGCCCGGGTATTATGGATGGGACTTCCGAAAATCCCATTTGTAACGTCAAGGGAGGGCCATTTGTAAGTTGATAAAGTGTCGCCCGGGGCTGTGTATCGTCTGAGCCAGCTTCTTCTTCTTCCACCACAAGAAAGGTCATTAGTGCTGTGCTTAAATGCTTGTTGATTAATTGGGGACAGCAGAAACCTATTTTTTCTTGTCCTGTGTGCTGGACTCAGCATGGTGAGGAAAAAGATGGTGTTTTCACACAGTACTGGGTAATGTTTGTGTGTGTGTGAAAGGAAAAGTATCGATGATGAGTAGGTATTGTGTCTGCAAATAATGTAAGGGACAATCGTTAATTGTGTTGCTAGTACTAATATAGACGATACTAATATCTCTATTCTGTTCAGGACCTAGTAACTCTCTTTTTTATCAAAGACAAATAATCATATTGAAAACAATTTTAAGTATGGAAAAACTCGGTATTTTTGTGAAAAGGAATTAAATTTCGAATCCAAACTTTTGATGAAAACGTGATAGTCTTTTCGTTTGTGAAATAATAAATTATTTTAGTTTTTTAGATAATCTGCAATTAAAATGCAGGCCTCAATAGAATAACTTAACTATCAACATGATGATAATATCCTCAAAAATAATAATATAGTCATTATAAAATTATGAAAACTGAGTCAAAATCGTCAATACATAGTGATAGCTATTAGGTATTTACCACACAGTTTTTACAAAGCACACGCAAGACGACTTCCATAGATGTCAAAAGTTAAGGCAGTTTGACTCATGTTTTTTTTCTTTAATATGGACTTTGTTATTATTTGTACTCGTCGTTTCACTGCACTGCAGTGGTGCATTGCAGGTAAAACGCTCCATAATAAACTTGATTTTAATTTTAAATGTTTGAAACGTTACTTTATTCTGATACGTCGCTTTCTGATAAACTTTTGCACATATCTGGTGAGAGGAGTTAAAGAAACATTACAATATTTATGAGAAAGAAATCCTTCAAACCTCGTCAACAAAAAAAATAAGGACAAAATATTTATGCTAAGAATTTAAAGCTCTTTTCAAAACCAGCAATCAATTCAAACGACAAACTAGATACTACTTTAAAAGAAATACCAACATGAAATGTCACGGACAAAAAGTTCGTTCATCAAACCCTACATTATTGAATAAGGAACTACAAGGCGAGAACTCGTTGAAAAAGATACAATAGCTCCCGATCACAAGGCAGAAGAAGAAGATAATATCGAAGGACAAAAGCAGCCATTGATTGCTCTCAACAAAGTAAAGGTGAGAGGAAATAGTTGGCATATCTGAAGCCAGGGCGCACAGAATGCATTCTTGACACGTGAGCGCATCTCCCCTTGATGGTGTGATTGATTGCACTTTCCTAAACTCCGGTGGTGAAAAAGGGAGCCTCTCTTGTGGAAATAGGTGGGTAATTGTGATGCTGTGGCGGCGTGGGGGAATTTTTAAGAGATTTAAGTCTTCCTTTCTGAATACGATATATTTCAGGATAAGGATCATATTTATTTAATCGTACTTTGTGATTAAATTTCAAAGCGATATAGAGTTGTGTACTTGACTCTTTTGGTGGGATGATAAATACTCTAGAAGGAAAATTTCTACTTAAGTTTGTAGTATTTAAAAGCTTATTTTCGTTTTTGTGTATATAACGTTACTAGCAGTCTTCTTTTTTGGTCCTTTGAATGATGACATTATCTTTAATACCTCACAGAATACGTAGCAAAGCAGTAAAAATTTATTCTCGATTCGACTTAGCTCAAATAACTGAATAAAAACATGGGATAGAAGTTCATTCATTTGTCTCTTAAGTCCCAGACTGCAGTCCTCCTAGTCATGGACAGAGTGTGTGTTAAATGTATTTGGGTTTCAGAAAAGTACTTGAAATTTATGTAGATAATATGTGGTTCAGTGGTTAATAAAATTCTATCCAACCTACTTATGTCATCTTTTACACTTTGTAACATGGCTAGGGCTCCTTGAGCTTACAATCCCAACATTTTAATGGTATTTGATTTTCCAAGCGTGTATAACATCAAGGAAGTCATTATGCCCTGCCAAACTTAAGGAACATGTAAACACACTTTATATAATTTAACAAAACGGCCTTCTCTGTACCACAAACAGAACTTTAAAACAGACCTTACTTGGATAACGTTTCAGACCTAATCGCACAAAGTTTGCTCCACAAATAATAATAATAACACCCCACAAAAGCCACAAAAGAAGCGTAAAGCTCTGTGCCCATTACCCGCTTTCCCAAATACTTACTAATAATAATAGAGTTTGGGTTATGGTAATGAATTCTCCCTTTTTAGTCGTAACCTTGGCAATCTGAAGGCGTGTCCCGATAGCTAATTAGACTGCATTGTCTCAAGAGACCCAGAAATTGCTAGTTACCAGACCGCCGGTTCCCTATATCGATTGGGTTTCCCGATACTGACTTCTCTTTTTGCGTGGCGGTTTTCTCTCGGTGCTGCTGCTTATGAAATAAATGCCTCGTGCTGAGAGAGATATTGCGTCGGTCGGGTTTAGTTGAAGAAGTTTTCGTGCATCTTTTATTTATGGGGTGGGATGCGAAACGTCGCTTTTTAATTAAGGTGGTTTTCGGGATTTTTTTTTTCGCTTTGCGAGGGGGTTTGGCTTTGGGCCAGACGGTGATGGGTTTGTTCTTTGTTGGGGGTTGTAAGATACGGCTGTTCCCTTTTGACTTAAAAGTATAGTGAAATATTTAAAGTATGAGAAAACGTTTTATACAGGTACATAAGGCAGATGTTGAACGAAAGTTTCGTGCAACTAGAGTTGATAAATTATTTCCTAGTAAAGTTTGGTTTTTATGTTCTGACACGCAGATAGGGGAAAATACGTAACCTGAATAATCTCGTAAAAAGTTAGTTCAATCACTTTATTATTGTAACATATCGCAAGTCAGAGGGTTGGATAAATGACCTCAATTCAACCAGGCTAGGTTTAAAATCCTCTATCCTCTGCGTTATTAACGCAAACTAACCATCAAGAGGTACAATTTCAGAAATGGTAAAGATATTCACTTTCCCTCATTCTCTCTACAGAGTTGAATAATCCTTCTTCTCGAGCTTATGATGAAAAGAACGTAATTAAAAGCCAACAGGCTCTTCGACACCCTGAATAAAGCCTACCAATACCAACCACCACAAAAAAATCCACCAAAAACATTCAAATTACCCCTTGTCAAACACCATACACCCAATGATATATCGCCACAAGACGCTTTGCATACACGCACAAAAGAAAATTTTTCGTCCCTTTTCAATCTCCACAACTGGGCTCTCACCAAACCTTGTAGTAATAATAATAGCCACACACAACAATCGCTAGGAAAGATGGCGACCGGGATAAAATGCCACCGCTATTCATTAGGGCCGTACCCCGTAATGCATATTAAGAGGTGAAAGTGAGGATGGGTCTCCGATTTGTCACGAGTGCGGCCGACAATGCCCGACGACGTCGCCAGGAATGTGGTCTGTCGTAGTCCAGCCTGGTTAGCATATTCTGTATGGGAAAGATCGTTTGTTTTGTAGGTAGGTCAAGAAACTGGGATGACTTCTTGGGAAATGTGACGGATTTATGGCGTTGATTCAGCGTTGGCTATGGTGATTTTATGGATTGGGTTTGGATGATGTTTCTTGATGCAATAAATTAAGTTTACTAACAGATGAAAAAATAACCCTTTAATAAAACATCTAACGTGATAAAGAGGAGATTTGATCGATAGCTGTTCTTTTACAAGACAAACTGTTGGAGCTGGTGTTTAAAACACCTACAATACCTAGTTTGCCTCTCTTAACAAAACAAAGGGACTTGCATGCTGGGCATGGAACTTGTCCTTTTGAGGGACTGGAGTGAGAGTTGGACAGATTTTCCTACTGTGTGTGTACCTCTTTCGGTCAGGAATGATTTTTTAGGCTGGAGTAGTAGACTTTTTCTTTCTACACTGAGTTAAATTGTTATTCATAGTCTAGTCCTTCATAGGGGACTTTTCAGGAGTCTGCGGACAGGGACTGTTTTCAGTGAGGGTGTAGGTACAATGCACTTTTGGTCGAGGTGCCTGGTCACCTGGTCTTTATAACCCTCCTTTTAATTCTAATCTAAGCTAGTATTAAATCAGAATTTGAGCATTTCTTAAGTTTTATGAACAATAAGTAAAGAATTTCTACACAGTTTTTATATTATCCACTTCCCCTCCGAATCAGTTCATGACAGCAAAAAAAAAAAAACTTATAGAAAGCTTATTACAGTTGCCAATAGGTAGATAAATATGGAGCAAAAACCAATGCTTGAGAATATAGAAGCAAGAAAAAGAGCAATTTATTTCGGAACATGGCACATGAGTATTACTGTAGTTATCCAAGTACTTTTTGCACAACAAAACTCATATTGTGAAAAATAAAGACAGAAGAAACCAAATTCAAATAATACAAATAATAAAGGAAGTATAGGTTCTTCATCAAGGATGTTATCCAAGTATCCACCATTGTCAAAAAACACCACAATTCTCTACACGAATCTCTCATCATTTATTAAAAATTCAATGAAACATAAAATTTAAACTATCCTAAAATGTAATATAATTTTAAAAATGTATAAATTTCAAAGGAAACCTGTGGCAACTGTATTTTTTATATCCCTATTCATTTCATTGAGATGCCAAATAAAACAAATAAACGAACTATGAGAAATCAAATGGCCATTTTAGGCTCCTTCCCAAACCTGTTTAAAACCTTCCTAAGCCCAAGATATCCGCAATTTCACTCAAAAACACAACAACCAATATCCTCCAACCCAGCAATCCGTGTCCCTTGTTTTGTTTTACCGTTTGGTGGACCGTCCCGAAAGCGACCCAAGCGAATCAGCGGACAAGACGGGACCGCTACATACAACAACAGAACACCCAAAAAAAGAACGGGATAGCCCGGAAAATTCGACGGATGGGAAAAGAATTTCTCTCCCGATCAGGTGTGCAAACAAAGGAATGATCCATAATCGTCCATCTCTTTCTTATTAATCCGAAAGCGATCACGAAAGGATGGATCTCTCCTTTTCCGGGTGATGTACGCAAATAGACGGAGCTGTGACATGCTTAGGGATTAGGTGGCTTTTTATACACGCGTTTCGAGGCGCTTCCGAAGTAGATAAGGGGATGGGGTGATTTGGTGTGTTTGACTTGTTTAAAGGTGTCCATTACTGGAACGACGGGTGTGATGGTATCGGTACATTTTAGTTACAATCTATCTTTCCTTAAGCTCCTAAACCTGACCGGAATTCCGTAAATTGGACTTACTACAAGAGTCATGAATGTTTACCAACTCCCATATATTTCGTTTGGTTATTTGTAATTGAAATTTTCTAACTGACCAGATTATTGTCCAGTGAATTCAGACACAAAATATCACTTGGGGACATGAAGGATCTGTTATGAACAGAAGAGGTTTGCTTTTATTGATGGAGCCATTTTTGTGCATAAGGTGTCATGTCATTAAATTATACCAGTCTAATTGAAAAACTTATAAGGCTATCTTATAAAAATCTTTTCTGGGTTTCAGATGGTAGATAAGGATGGAGTACCAAATAATATCATTGAAAACTCCTCCATAATACGTTCTTAATCAGCTAGGCTACCCTGCAAGTTTTCCAACTTGTTACCTTGAATAGGATTGTGGATTGTGATCCTAATGATTTGTATAGCCAAGAATGTATTTGAGGATATATCACCCCCCCAAGTCGAGAGTTTTTCATTTTTGCTCATAGAAAACAACGAAACATGCCCCATATCTCCCACCTAAAAACTGAAATTACCCTCATTGTTTTGTACTACAACATTGGTCGGATACAATGTGTATTTAGTAGATGAAATAGGGTCCATTTCTCTATGAAAAATAAATTATCCTTATTTTTCAAGAGTTCGTATTACTTTTGTACCCAATATGTAATCTCGAAATCTCTCTCGGCAACGTCCTTGGAACAGAGGCTTCCAATATGAACACTTTTGCTAAGCATTACGTCTCGCTAAGAAATGCGTCAAAGAGTTTGTTGTACTCTTAAAAACTCCCCTATAATTACTCCATCACACCAACTCACCAGAAAGGTCTTCCCACGAAACACGACAGACAACACAAGCGTAAACGGGCGTTTTCACACACTCAAAACCCCTAAACTCCCCTCGCGCGAGGCATTCCGTGAGAAAAGACACCTCAATCCCGAAGACATCCACACGAGGAAGTCATCCCGATAGCAAACGGAGCGTCGATCCTAATTATTTTCGTTCGAAAAGGAAGACGAGCACTTTCCCTAGCAAAGGAAACGAACCCGCTAAGTGGGGAAACGGATAGATTTTTTTATTTAACGGATTTACTTTCCCTCACTTCCTCCAAGGATATAATATGACCCCGGATTTCTCTGGAGCTGTATTGTTGAGTGAGGTGACATTGCATAGCACGAGGTACCCCTGGTGTAAATGAGACCACCCCCCGTCCAATTAGAGTCTTGTTAAAGATGTACCCCGCTTGTAATGAGAAAAAGGACAGCCTTTAAAGTAGATAAGTGTGTCTCATTAACCCTTTGGGTGCCTGATGTAATAATATAATGGTGCAAGAGAGCGAGATTCCAGTAATGAGGAGTTAAGTAAGTGAGATTGATAGATTATTAACGCTTTACAAGATGAAATGTCTTGTCGGGTTTGAGGAAATGTTTTTTTAATCAAGGCTATAATGACGAATATTGATCTAAGAAGGAACCGCTTTATGAGGTAAAATGCTTTTAAGGTATGAGTAATTATATCAGGTTAATTTGGAAGTATCTTTAGCCAAAAAAAAATTGCATAATATCTCTAGTCTGGTTTGAAGGAAATGTTTTTTAATTAAATGGTAATGACTAATATTGAAGGAAGAAAAGTTTAATAAGCTAAAATGTTTAATTAATGTAATAGAGTGTTTTCAGGTGACGTCACAACCGGTTATTTTCTTTTAACTGTGTATCTACTGTAGGGCTTTTAACTGTTGCTAAGGCCGTTGTTTATCTGTTGCTAAGGCGGTTTTTAGGTATGGGATCAGGTGATTGCAAATGCTCCAATAGAAGAATTCCACGGCTAGTCATTTTCTGTAACTGTTAACCTATGTAGGGCAAAAAACTGTAACATCTTCTGTTGCTAAGGCCGTTGTTAGGTCGGAGTCATGTGATTGAAAATGCTCTATAGGGAGATGCTTCTCTGAATAAATCTTAAGTATCTTAAGTCAAAAAAAAAGTTTCCACATGGGGTGACTCTATTTTTCAAAATTATATTTAAGTGTTTAAGTGTAAGTTATTTTACAAAAAAAATTCTGATAACTCTTTAGAGCATTACTTTTCCCTGCTTAAGTCATTGATTAGATTCTTTTTGTTCATAAAATAAGGCTTGGTTCTGTTCTACTTTTCTTACTTGTTTTTATGCTAACAAAAAGGTTTATGGTTCTCCTTCAGTTCCCAAACGTTCAGTTTAATAATCATTTTCTTTTTATTTTTGTTAATAAAGATTATTATTATAATTAAATGGGCCCAAAGTTTAAGTGTGGTAAGAAAAGAACTTTTCAAGAATATGAGAACTACGCCTCAACAGTACCTAAATGTCATGAATGCGGAGAAAAGTTACGAAATTTTATGCCCTTACCACAATGGGGCTTATTCCTTTCTTTTAAATCCCTCCACAGTCTTAATGATTGGGGTAACTCTTTCCTCATCAATCCGACAGGAAACGGCGAGTAGTTAAAAACGGAATTCGAATCACACATCAAACGAGCGACGAAAGTGAAGCAACAATCACTTCTAGTGACACACTGCTACATTGCCAACAACACTCTCTTATGCAAGTCAAATAATAATAATATAATAATCCACCTCTCGTATTTATCGCCGAAGGAAACAATAGCGAGACGACGAAGCCTGCTGAATGGAGCCAGAAATTTATTTCCCTCTTTATCAATCGAGATGTTTTTGCAACAATATGCATCGCTGGGTACTTTTCCAATCAGTTTTTTTTTGCCTAAGTCCTGTCTGCGGTGTTGTTTCTCACGACTTCTACGGACGTGTTTCCTCGTCATTAACATCTTTTCCCCGTTTTCTTACGCTATTTTCGCGGCTTCCTTGCATGAAAAAAAAAGGACAGTGACTGTTACATAAAGATTTATGTCACACACGATCACAGTGATAGTGGAAAATACCACCTTCTTGCTTATTTTTTTTAATGTGGTTATTGAATAGAATACGGCGGTAAATTTGACTGTCGAATGTGATTTTCGTGTGGGTAATATGTGCGCAAAGTATGAAATGAACTTTAAAACATGACACTTCCTCACTTGCTCGTGGCCTAAATAATTAAATTTAGGAGTTATACGACTGTAAAGGAGTTAACTCGATCAGTTGTATAAAAATAAATTCAATAAGGAAGTACACAAACATATATCCTGATAATATAATAAAACCAAGTTAAATACTATAAAGAAATTTTAAAAAGCAATAAAAAGTTCAAATTGGTGAAGACTATTCACAGTCAGACGTCAGACATTTATATATTTTGAATTAATCACTTTATAAGTTCTTTTCAATTTTCAGTTTCAAACTTAATTTAAAACATCATTTGATTCATTACAAAACTTACCAGAGACGCTGGAAAATAATCCAATTAGAACACAGGAAAAGAGTGTTTTCAACTTACCTAGAAGAAAAAGAAAGCATTTTAAAAAACTGGTAAGTGATAAAAAAATAATTCATGAAGTTTCAAATTTAAAGAAATTATGCAAATTTGACTTTAAAAAACATCTTTATGCGTATCAGGCATAAAAAAATAAATTGAATAAAGAAGAGTAAGTGGGCTGTGTACCTATTCTTAATAAATTAAGTCAATATTTCCTTATTTTTATCGTTTGAAAGGAAATTCTAATGTCATCTGAATTAGTTTGTTACACGATTCTTTACTTTAAGTGAGTATATTCTTTAAACCTTTATACTTTTTATGCCTGTCAAAAAACTTTTCCATCCTATAATATTTTATGTCTTCAGGTACAAAGCATGTATAGATTTATACAACACGAAAATTATAAGACATAAAGGTTATTTTGAAGGAAGGAAATAAATGATATTTCATTTCACTGATGGTATATGAATAGGATTTTAAGAAGTCTTTCAGGGGTTTTTTTACTTTATTTCTTTTTTTTTTTGTATAAATTTGTACATTTTTGTATGCTGCCTAGATATCTGTATCTTCTTGAAGGTATTTCTAATATGGGTGTACGTAAAAAAGCTGTACTTCTTTATTATTACAAAAAGAGATCCCCCTTTCCTTTTCATTAGATTTTGAAAAGGATTTTTTCATGAAACACTAGCTTGGCTAAGTAGATTCAACTTGTTGGAAAAGCAATTATTAATATTTAAATTCCAATTAATACTAATACTAATTATAATTCATATTAATAATAAATTATTAATACTCTGAAGTTCTGATTTGTTAGGTAAGTAAAATTATTTGCCAATGTTTTAAATAACAATGACTTAACATGATGATTTTTGTGTGGAAAATATGGGTTAAAGTTCAGTTCATTTAAATTTCCATCCTTAACCCCCTTTTGAATATAAAACAATCGTCGAAGTTGCCAATCACCATAACGTGCAGTAACAAACAAAAAAAAATCACCCAAGAGGAAACTCAACAGCATTGGATACAGTACACAATCTACAGTTACGACTTATTGTTACAATGATGAATACGCGGCTAATACAAAACGCGTGCATTAGATGAACTAACCACTAACCAACCAAACCCTTTTTTAAAAATTACAAAATCATCCATTCTTCGACGCGCTTCATCACACGAAAGGCGTCAACCGCGCTAAATACCAACCCGTGAATAATAACAGTGAACAGTAGAGGTGACAACCCACAGAGGAAATGTCACCCAGAACCAAAAACCCCGACAATGAACACGACAAACCGAAAAATAAATGAACGTTCATTACTACACAGCGAGTGTTGTGTTCATCAATTCCCGATGCAACTGGGTCATTAGTAGTGGGTCAACAGCAGCAAAGACAATCGCGGCTGCAAGACTTTTGTGTGGGCATCTTTGAGGTTATTTTAATTGAACCGCGCACACCCATAGCCTTCTAGAACGAGACAGGCCTGGCCACTTGCGCATCTCCGGAGCGATGAGTCATCCTAGCCGTCGATTGATTCTCAAGGTCTGAGCTGTGTGCGTACGCGGGAACTTGGAGCAAGCGCCTTTGTCTCTGCTTTGTCCCATGTTTCCCTTGCTCTTTTTGCATCCAGGCCTTTATAATGCCGGACCATTGCTGTGTCCCAGGATGCAAGGGTAATTATACAAAAGGTGCCAGCAATGTAAGTGTGTTTTCCTTCCCTAAAGATGCAGAAAGAAAGAAGTTATGGCTTCGGAAAATACCGAGAGCTCAATTCGCTCCTTCTGAGCATTCCGTGGAAATGGAAATCCTATTTATTCATTTCAAATATTAGATTATTCATATATAAAGGAAAAAGGAAATAAACCTCAAGATATATTATAGTACCAGAAAGAGAGAGAGCGGCTGATTTTGAATACTCACTTGATATTTAAATCCTACTTAAAGTTACAAGGCGGGGGTTAATATGGTTAATATTTATCTGTGTAAGGATTAAAAATATTAAGATAGGACATGATCTATTAGTTGTTAAAATAAAGACAGGATTTTTGTTATTATAAAACAGAAATATTTTATTTAAAACGTCGCCCGGTTCAGCTAGCTTCGAATCTCAACTAAACAGCAAATTTTCGAATGTTAATATTGGTTTGAATGACTCAAAAACGAATACAATCTAACCAAAAATGTTGATTTTATAATGCAAGTAGTAATTTAACTGAAATTATGCCGAATCTAATCTAATAAAGCTTGTGAAAGTCGATCGTACTCGGAACAAGGTTTTTTTAAAAATCCCATCTATCAAAATATTTCCCCGATAATGTAAACATTTTCACTCAGGATCATTAGTATTGGTTTCCTACATCACACACAGGTCTTTTTTTCTTTTTCCGATCATTTGTTTATGATTTATAGCGATTTTTCCCCTCCAAAATCGACGCGTCAATGGAAACTCAATGGTAGCGTTCGTCGGAAAGGATGACTCATCATTCTTCTGTCCCGGCCTTCTCGCTCTCGAAGGCTATGGCACACCCCATGATGATGATAACATTGTTGTTGTTAGGGAAAAGTTGAGTTGAGTTGTGTGCCACATTCGACGAGGGTTTTATATTGAAAAGGTTTTTGGGGGAAGCGAGCGGCGACCTCGGCCTTGGGCGACCAACGCAATGTTGGGATAATCAGGGTCACTTCTGGGAAATGGATTAGAATGAACGGTTTTTGGAAGGGTGAATGGGTATAATAATCTAATCGTGTTTTTGTGGGGGATATTATGAATTGTCGTGGTGAGGTTGTAATGTATGTGGATGCACTCAAGCGGGGAAGAAAATTGGTTTTGAATTGATTTGTATATTATCAAAACAGTTATGGGAGATACTTGATGCTTTCAAAATTCTTACTTGCAACTGTTATAAGAAAATGATTTGCCAACTACTGTGAAGGATATCCCTATATGAAGTAAACCCCATTGGGCGGAGTCCGGTATAAAAGATAGGGAGGAGTCCCTGGGGGCAAGCTATATCCAACTGCCATGGAATCACCCCTCATAAAAGTTGACCCTCCTTCAATGGTTCAGGAAGGGGCAGTGTCCATCAATACCACCATGTAAATACATATGTGGGGGACAGGGGATTTGGAATTCTTTTCACGAAAATGAGATAAAACAATCGGTTGCTACAAAAAGAAAGACTTTTGATTAAAGATCTCAAACATTGGAGATAGAGCGTCCCCAATGGAATCGACGTTAGAAAACCTTAGCACCTTGTTTAGAAAAACTGTAGAAAATGTCCTATTGTTCTCCTCATTGATGTAGAATGTCGTCCTTCTATTGGTTATTGGTGCTCTGACGAAGTACGTCATTATCTAATGTTTGGACTGTTTTTCCCTAGTCACTCTAATCGCTGAATGTAAACCCATCCTTAACCGTTAAAACGTATAATTCGTTACGTAATATATAAACGTAACGAAAGTTATAATAAAGGATAAACGTATATCATAACAGATAAACGGATATTCATATTGTTACCAGGTCTTCAACATCTTATATTATTAGCTGTGTCTGAAAGATTAGTATGTGTTTGTCTGAAAGACCAATTCATCTTAGGACGCATAATTATGCAAACATTAATGTCTTTTAATGTCAAAGACTGTACTACTATAACAGCCATATTCACAGCCATCAGAGTCGGTGTTTACCAACATCTAAAGAAAGAAAAATTAGCTTTTCGCTGACTCTGATTGGTGGAATCCTTCTTTGATCTAGGATTTAACACTGACGCTGATGGCTATGAATATGGCCGTAAGAGCACTCAAAAGTTTTTAAGAAATGCCGGATTTTTAGATTATAAATGAAAGTTCACACTATAAGAAAACCCCTGGTGTGTATGTAATTTATTTTCCTTGTAGTACCTGGTACCTTAGAACCATTCCTGATCTTTCAAACCGTCTTTTCAAGGTTTCCTTTAAAACAAGAATAACTACTGATGACCGAATACCTTGTCAGGTTTGACAGTCAGGGTTATTGAGTTACATACATATCTTAAAGATATCGTAATTTGGGTACACATCAGGCTTTGAAGACCATTCAAGAATCTTCTGCCACCGATTCATCATTAGAGACAGTAGGGACCGTCTATTGGGTAAATGACGCAAAGAAAATGGTACTTTAGTTTTTGTTTTTGCGCAAGGGTCCCTTAAGTTCAGCAACATAGAGATGAGAAAAAGTACTTGAAGGAAATATCTAGCCTTGTTTAATATTATAGATATTAAAATTTTGTGAAAATATTGACCAAATATTGAATATAGATAAAAAAAAGGGTATGTAAAATAATTATTTTAATAAAGGTGTGAGAAAAAAGCTCACCAATTTGGCATATTAGAATTTCTACAAAATTGTGATGATAACTGTTGTGAATAATGCTTATAGGGTCATGATAAGAATAATAACAGAACAAGTTATCTGTAATTTATATTACATGTTGATTCCCGATTAATGTTTACTTTTAACTTGTGTACTACTGGTTATTAAAGTTACCTTTGGGTTTATCTCATTGAAGTATTTATCATTACAAAAATATGATTACGGGAAAAAATAGCACGTTAAATAAACATAAAAGCACTCAAATTGCACCTATATTATGCAAAACAAATTGTGCAGGAATTTTCCATAATGTAGTTTAGCAATAACGCACAAGTTTGTTCACTGATGACAGTTATTTTAATACAGGCGATAGGAACTCGTTTTTTATAAAAAAAAAAATGAAAACTGACAGCTAAAGGTAACAAATAAAATTTAGGAGTTACTACTTGTTACGTCAACTAAACACTGAACCGTCATGATGAATTCACGGTCCAGAACGAGTCTGCGGGGGTTCTCAAATCCAGGTGTTAACCTTGACAGTAGGTTTGGGTTCCAAATTACGGGGCAAATGACCCGCCCTAGATGAAATTCCATTAATGGCTACGCCCGGTACAAGAGGGAGCGCCTCATTTGAGGGGAATGAGGGGCCCTTTTGGGAGGTTGAGAGTCCTTTGCCAAGCCGGCTCGAACAAAGATCATTCTTAAATAAAGCTAGGGGAAAGGTGGAGCTGGCCACAGGGTAAATATAGGGATGCATCCATAGAATAACATCTACAATAAGGAAGAAAATTATCAAAAAGACCCCAAATCCCCTCCAAATTTTTTTTTTCAACTACGCCATTGATAAATGATCCGGCTCGTAAGTAAAACTTTTTTTTTCGGAGTGGTTTTAGCTTAAATTTATTTCTACACCTCTTATAAGACCTATATCGTAGTTCATGTAGCTTATTGAAACATTTGGATGAAGAATTTGCTAGCAAAAAAACACAACACAAAAGCTACTGATTTTCGTGTATTTAAAGTTAGTTTTTTGTAAATAATGCTGAGATAATAAAGAAAATTATCTGATTTAGAGTTCCTTCCACAGAAAATGTTCTGAAATACTCCTATAGGTTTTTTTAAAAACATTTTTGACATTTTTAGGACACCTGAAGAGGACGGCTTCGTGTGCATCGCAGAATATTTAAGAATAAATAAAGCAGCATAGTATAAATAGTGGTCAAAGTTTGAGGGGCACAAACCCTCCTTGGATACGACCCAAGATAAACGGACATCAAAAAAGAAATGATAGAAGCTCAATGAGTCGAACGCAACGTTCACATCAAACACAAAGGTCCAGTTTTCATTTTAGACCAACTGGAAATTAGAAACAACAACAACAACATCAAACAGTTTCTAAACATGCTACAATGACTGGGGTTGACCCCAGCAAAAACAAAGAAAAGTCAACCCAACACGCACAGTTACAAATTTCTCTTCTTTTTTCTTCGGAGAAGAATCTGGGTGAAACTGCAGCAGCACGCGTCCCGAGCTTCCCCGGAGCTGAGAGGTCACGCCACAACAATGCCTGGCAGAAACGATGGCTTGGCGTGATGAGGGGGGGGATCTTATGAGCGAAATTGGGATGAGAGATTGAATTAGAGCTGTGTGTGTTCGTGATGGACAATTACTCAGGGACAGATCTGGGGGAGAGGGGTATGGTTTGGGACGTAGGAGAAATTTATTAAACTTAAGCTAGTGTTATGATGGGTGAATTTGAATTAAAGTGTTTTAATTGGGTGAATGATTTCTATCTCTATGTTGGTATTCCTACACATTTAAAACAGTTGAATGGTGTATTTTCTTGGACCCGTTTTTAGCTTCTTAAAATAATGCCTTTCTTTAAGTGAATGTTCCTTTTTATGGAAATAGGAATCGATACTTATAATAAAGATTCAGTAGTGATGATGGAGAATCATGAAAAGATGTATCAATGAGAGTATGCAGTAAGTTATTTCGAAGGAGCCAAAATTTTACATAATAAGCCTTTCGAATAACTTTGAGAGAAAAATACTGTAATTGTATCGATGTCATTTTAACTACTATAAGCTGTCTATTAAAATGTATTAGAAGTGCCACTTTAAATTACATCATTTAGTGTAATTTATAGAGTGTTTTCAGGTGACGTCACAACCGGTTATTTTCTTTTAACTGTGTAACTTCTGTAGGGCTTTTAACTGTTGCTAAGGCCGTTGTTTATCTGTTGCTAAGGCGGTTTTTAGGTATGGGATCACGTGATTGCAAATGCTCCAATAGAAGAATTCCACGGCTAGTCATTTTCTGTAACTGTTAACCTCTGTAGGGCAAAAAACTGTAACATCCGCTGTTGCTAAGGCCGTTGTTAGGTCCGAGTCATGTGATTGAAAATGCTCTATAGTAATACGTATAAAAGAGCCTGAATATATGAAAATGTAGAATGAACAAATTATCTTAAATGAATTTATCAGTAAAATGTATTATAAATTGTTCGTGTTCTTGTTCATACTGAAAAATATATTTATTTATCGCTATATATTAATCTAATAAAATATATAGAGTTCAAGAGCAGAAAATATAAAACTGGATAACACTTTTTATTTAAACGTCTCATCTATCAATAATAATATTGAATTATAACAAATATAGTAATAGAGAGAGAGAGCTATGAGAGAAGCAAATAAAAAAAACTGGACGTACAAATTTTAAAACATTTTCAGATTGACGCATTATTGGAATATTCCAGTTTCAGTACAGGAACTATCGTTAGTGAGGTTAAATAATATCAGTTTAAATTTAAATACACATCTTGTGAAGTCTTCCATATCCATAAGTAGGAACCGAATTTTTCATGATTTAGGAACAAATTCATCGAACAAATCTGACATCTTTCCAAAACAGAGAAAAGTGACAGTGAATTCGCGTGAGAGAGAGAAAGTCCACCGACACCCATTTTCGAATGAATGATTGGACAAATGAGGAAAAACAAAAGTGACATTCAGCTCAACTCCCCTTCCAGAACATTTAAATTGGGTCGCAACTCTGAAGTGAACCGAAAAATTGCTTCTTGGAACTTTGCTAATTGGAGAACAACTTATTTTTTCCACGTTCCACTGATTTCACGAACATTCCTCACTATCGAATTTTCTCTCCTTCTCTCTCTTTCTCACCAAAGGAAAGCAACCACCGCTGCGGCCCACGTTATATGTCGAAACGGGTATTTAAGGGGATGTACCCTTTTACCATGCACTAATTCCCAATGCTCTGTTAGGATCTGAACGTGAGAATAGAGAGTGCAATTAGTAACCTGGGTAATTTGTGAATTACAAAGCTGGTAGGTTATGGTTTTGTCAGTTAATTCGGAAATGCAGTGCAGTCTAGTTGGCTCCCACAATACTACGTTTATCTTATCAGTGATTCTTCGAATGGTATTAAAAGTAAATTGAGTAGAGTACCGTTTAAAATATTACGTATACAAGTTTTTGGCCATTTTTGACCCCCCCTTGCCAGCAAAAATAAGCAAACCGCAACCCCCCCCTCTCATATATAATTACGTAAGAAAACTGCACGACCCCCCCCCTAGTTCGTTTTTTGTAAAAAATCTTTAGTAATGCTTAGATTTCCGAAATTCATTGTTCTCCATAAACACTTAACCTATCGTTGAAACTTTCCTTGTGAAAAAGGCTTAAAATGTGTTTTCTTAGTTCAGTTTTTTTTTTATGAAATTTATTTTTGGTTGAATTTTGAAATTATTTATGCGAGATACAAGATATTTTCAAAAATGTAGTGTTTGTAACATCTTACGTAAGCATCCCTAATACTCCCTCTCCGCCTTGTCAGGAAAAATAAGCACATAGCGAACCTCCCCCCTTGGGTGCTTACTTAATATTTGAACGGCCAGCAAGCAAGTAAGTAAACTGTGGATGCTAAACTGCAATCGAGTTTGCAATCTAAAAGATTAAAAGCTCACAGCGTACACAAAATTTCTGAGTACAAAGCAGATTTTGAAAAGGTCAAAGTCTACCAAAATCTGAAACATCCAATTTGATATTACAACATGACCAAGTGTCAGAAGCGCTACAGCTACTGTTCTTACTTCCATATTTTTTAAAGTTGGCATTACTAAATTAGATAAGCCACTCAATTATGGTAGGCATAACTTACACTCAATATTCATAAAAGCACAAAGCTAAGAAATTATTGTTGTGAAGAAAAATTTGTGAATAACCTAGTAATTGTGTCACAAAACCATAAAAAGGTAACTACATAGAATTTCATTCAGAGGAAAGGTTTTGCCTAGTTAGCAAACAAAAAAATGATGAAGCCTTGCATTCCGTGGCGTTTACATCCATCAAAAGAGCTTAAACTAAACCTTTGATTCGTAACCAGCATTTCGGTTCTGAAAGCATCAACCAGCACAGGAACATAATCAGTAACCTGAATAATCATCACTATAACGATATTTTTTTTTCGGGGACGGGTAAGACAATAAGGAAAAGGAGATGGAAAAACAACCACCCAAAAGAGAGACAAGATGCAAATAAAAATAATCCGCTACAGAAAAGATGAGTAAGTCCTATAATACTCGATGGGAGAATCAAAAGGAATAAGAAAACGCATGATACAATGTAGCCTCGAACACTTAAGCACACAAAAGGTAAAACTACGAATAATTATGAGGATAGGATTATCGTAAGCCTTTTCATGTCTTAAGGATAGAGACGAGTGTGCTTCTCCAGTCTTAAGAGTTCAGTCATCCTTCCTTAATGACGTCTATTCTCTTTATATCAAACATGTCTGGTGGTGTTTTTATTCCTGATAAAAAGGAGTTGGGAAACACACTCTGGGTAAACAAATGATGTGCTTCAGTTGGGAAGTATTGGGACAATTTAAGTAGATCGCTTTTTTCGTACAGGTCATTTGTTTCTATTCCTTCCTTCCAACCTCTCTGTCTTTTGAAGAGCGCTTTGAACGAACGTATTTACTTATATTTTTTGTTGACACGAAGACCTACATATGACAGAATTTATACTGAAAGAGGTTTAGCACATGAAAATCACTTACTTTTCAAATTGGTCTTTGAATGTGAAGGTTCTGTTATTTTGCATGATATTTTGATCGATAGTTTATGAAATTATTCAGTAACACAGCAGTAATAAGAATAGTTTTAGTTAAAAGTTTTTGTAATTTAATCAGTTTTTCCAGTTATTCATTTTCAGTAACTGAAAATTCATCATTTTAATTCAGTTGTTTAAAGAAAGGGAAATCGAATCTATTTTAAATTCCCAAGAATCATATTTAAAATTATTACATTACATCAGAACTTTTGAAGGTTTCAAATACAAATAGGAAGGATATTTTTACTATTATAATAAAGAAGCACAGCAAGAACTATGAAGATGAAGTACTCAAAAAATGTGTATCTAACTTAAAAAATACTACATAACACCATTCTTAAGATCTAACACTTACACTTCTTATTTTATAAAAAGTGCAGGAAGTATGGCCGTGTCAGTTAACAAGTTTTAACATTTATTTTTCAGCTGAAAAATATGGAACTACAAATAACTAACATGAAATCTCTAGTAAAATTACAAAAAGATACGTTTAGAATCCGAAAGTTTTACATATTTAACAAAATAAATGCATGCAAAATCCATCTTGCTGTCCCAAAACTGTCACAAACTTTACTTTCCAATAGAAAAACACCATTTAAAATTCACACTTTCTACAATTTACACCCAGAAAACATGTATCCGCTACTTCCACAACAAAGTTTCTCCACATTATCGGAATCCGATTCCTACGCACAAGCACCCCTTTATTACAACAGGGGACACTTCTACCTTCGAAACCACCTCCAGAACCAACGTCACAATTAATTCGATTCGGTCCCCCCAAGATTCCGCAACACTCCCCTTCAAACGACCACGGGTCCCTTTTTTTTATACCCCTCCAAATTTTTTTCATATATCTATCTACTAGTTCGTCGACAGTGTTTGTGCGAAGCTTGATGGAACGCGTCGGGGGTCGACTTATTTCTCCCCCCCCCCCTATAAGGGGGGGATCGATCGAATAAAAAAAAGAGTGGGGTCGAAATGGCTCAGACGAACTGACTCATGGCCCCACCCCCTGCGAATTGAATCAGGTCGAAATAATTTCCGATATATACCGGGCAATGAAACGGAACTGGGCCTCTCTCAATCTTCTTCTTCTTGCGAGGTCGAACAGAGACGTTGGGGGAGGAGGAGATCGAAGACGAGGAGGAGAAGAAAAAAAATTTGATTTGTTACTGCCCCCTCCCACCCCCTCGGAGGGAGATTTGTGTCACGGTATAATTCGGGGGTGTCTCCACAGAGGGTCGTGTTTTGATTGGAGCGATGGCGAGTCAGGTTTCGTGTCAAGAATGGAACTCGATTTACCCTTGATTATAAAATACAGCGGGTGTTGTTGTTCTAGTGAGGAATAAAAACTGAAAAGGGAAAAGGAAGAATATATTTCTTGAAGTGTTTCTCGCTTTGGGAATCTGGAGGGATCTTTTATGTGCTCCAAAGAAATTTGATGTTTTATGCAGCATACTTATAAATGATATTGGAGCTTTAAAGAGAACATTTCTTATCTAGTACTTTAATGTAACATTTTGTGACGTCTCTTTTAAGTTTCTCAGGGGGAACACTGTAAAATTAAATGTCGAAAGGATAGTCGTATAAAACAGAGAAATCAATCAATAGGTGATTTATTTTTGTTTAGAAAACATTGCAACATTTTATTTATTAAAACATTGGTAATGAATAACGTAATCTTGTCAATTATAGATTTGGAAGGATCACTTATTTTCAAACTGCCAAATATAACTGCATAAAATAAATATTACAACTTTCATTAAAAACCGTTTAGGGGATTGTTAAATAGAAACGTTTGACAAGTTTATAGACTTTCAAGCATCATTCTTTAGACATTTAAGAATTTCTGACACGTATGAATTAGATTCACACGTACAAAACTCACATAAGGATAACTTCGCTGATGAAACACAGGATTTAGTTATCTTTTGAATTTACTATCCCAAGGACCAGTAAAATCTAACGAGTAATCATAAATAAATCTAATTACAGACTCCATCATAATTAGCATATGACAAGTCATGATTTCACAAACAGTCAATTCGGCTTTAGTAAATGAACAACCAAATCATCAGTATCAGTAAAATGGTGTACCTCAACTGTACACACCTCATCACAGATAATCACATCAACAAGCAACCTAAACGACTACACAAACTATAACGCTCATTTCAAATTACTACCAGCCTTCTTTGTTGTAGTATAGCCATCCAACCAACCTGAGTCGGAAGTCTCTTTCAAGGAAAGTCCCTAATTCGAAAGACAAGACCGGCTATAATTAGGCTGGTAGCAGATGCAACAACCGCAGGTGACACAAGACGTGGAAGGGATGCCAAAACAAGCATTGTCGGATTGTTTTAAGGATAATTGCTGGCGTCTCCCGAGTCTCTTCTTAATAAGTGAAAAGGCGAGACGGTCTGTGAGATGTTTGAGGAGGGGAGATTTGATTACTACTTGAAGTCGGAAGTGGAGTCGGGGATTGTTTTTGTTTCAAGTAGATGTCTTGAAAAAGAGTTGGAAGGGAAGGGTCTTTAGAAATTAAGTTTTGGAAAGAAGATTTGTTCGTTTGAAAGTTTAACGATTTGCTACTTGATTACGAGGAATAGCCTTCCGAAATTATTAGAAGAAACGTCTGAGTTTGATTAATGGTTCATCAAACGACGCTATAGTAAGCAAAAATCATAAAAAATTAACAAATTTAATATAAGATGGTAAAGAAAATAAAATATCTAAAAGAGAATTTCAACCTCTTAAAAGAGGTCTACCTTAGATAAGTCTGTAGTTGTAAGTAATCAGGAAAATAGGAATGATAATCATTTTTAAAACAGTAATTAAGTTTTATTTTATAATTAGTACGTTTATATTATACCATTATCATTCTGGTGTAATTAATTTTATCAATACATACAGATCACCTAATGAGTTTAATATCAGTACTTTATTGTCAGTCTTATTGCAAAAGTAAAAAAGATCAACGCTTCACCATCCCTTTCATAAAAGATATTAATAAGAGTTTAATTATGAGATTAAGTACTCTGTATATTTAGAACTAATCAACAACCCCCTTTTAGATAACCTGATTTTAGCAAATAGATAAAAATAAAATGATAGGAAAAATTATAAGTATCTGGAAAAACCCACAAAATCTAAATGTAACGAAGCAATAAACTTTTACTTATGTCGAATTCTACTTGTTTTTCTGCAAAACACACACATGCTACACAAAGCAAAATAAAGTAAATCTTTCTATACCAGATAAAAAATAACCAGTGCATTTATTCTAATTTCTTTTGTTGTATTGTTTGTTATTTTATAAATAGGTTCTGGCAATTAAGAAATTAAATTTATTTAAGATATTTTATTAAGGAATCAAAAAATGGTGATCCATTAGTGTTCGTTAAAAGCACAGTTTCGACTGTACTTTATTCAGTTTCAATAATAAAAATAAGTACTAAAACCTAAGATTTTATATAATTAAAATAAACAAACTGGGACCAGATAATAACCAAAAGTACATATGTATTATGAAGTATCATTTGATGGCAGAAAAATTTCCTTTTGCTAGTAATAGTACTTTTGAGACGTAATGCATCTTTTCATCTTTATTTTTGGCGGACAGCTACATAACTATGATGGATGAATAGCAAACAAAAAGTTCTTGTGGAAAAAAGTAGCACAGATATGTCACACAAGTAACTTCTTTTACAAATGGGAGAAAGTTAATTCATTGATCAAGACTTCGTCTCCTAGACTTATGTACTTCCCAATACTACGAATTAAAAGAACTTGTAAAGGACAAAAACGGTCAAATCAGTAAGAAAGATTGATAAGATTCAGAAAATTGACTTTATCTCTCGAATAATAGTTGACATTCTACAAGTTCTCATGTTATTCTGAATTATTGATTGAAGAATACCAAGAAATGCCAACTAGAAAATAAAACATTTTTAAAGAATATCTTATTACGGAATGCTACATGATTTTTTAGCATTATATACAGTCGACTCTGCTTAATGGGATTCCATTTATCCAAGATCAGAATGATAAAAATATCCGATTGATGATAATAATAAGCGATTCTATACAAAAAAGTAGCAAACAGTGTAACTCGAAGTGTTTGCATTAAAATCACAACTGTGTAATTCCAATTTAAGTATTTAAACCGATTTTCTAGTATGTATTTTGCAACTTAAACATTCTTAAAGAAAAATATAAGAGGGAATTGTATAACATTACAACATTAATGACTCATTTTGTATGTTTATATATTAAAACTGGCCTTCCAACGGAAAAAAGGAGGTTTTTAAGGGATTCCCCCCAAAAAAAAAATTTTGATAACATTAAACGATATACTGATCACATAAAACGATAGATTTTGCGTTAATTTAAATAAGAGTGATCGTGATCGTGATTTCGATAATATTATCCCATTGATAACACTAACCAAGATCACAATAAGTGGAGTCGACTTTATAAAGTAAATTATAGAGTGTTTTCAGGTGACGTCACAACCGGTTATTTTCTTTTAACTGTGTACCTTCTGTAGGGCTTTTAACTGTTGCTAAGGCCGTTGTTTATCTGTTGCTAAGGCGGTTTTTAGGTATGGGATCACGTGATTGCAAATGCTCCAATAGAAGAATTCCACGGCTAGTCATTTTTTGTAACTGTTTACCTCTGTAGGGCAAAAAACTGTAACATCTTCTGTTGCTAAGGCCGTTGTTAGGTCCGAGTCATGTGATTGAAAATGCTCTATATTGAACGAATGAAATGAGACGTTAAATCCCCTTTAAATTGATGTGTTTCACTGTGTTGCATTTTCTCTAAACAAAAATGATGACTTCATTGACCTTTCATTTACTGTTTTAAAAGTAGGTACTAGAACTGTTTCTTACTGTTATTAAAACCAAATAACAGTAATATGTTCTAACCTAAATGTAAAAATATGCATCCACTGAAGATACACCTGGTACAACGAGCCCAATTTTACAATTGATATAAAAACACTATTAACAGGAACAAATTTAAATCTCATAGAAATACATCGTAGATATAATCTATACGTTCTCCCGGTGATCATAAAGATTAAGAGAAAGGACATTGATTCCCTCAACAACCTTGACCAAATCAAAATTCCATTACTGCCATTTAAACAGCCCAACCAAACAATGGTGGATATGCAAATCACCAAATCCCATTCCAAAGATCGGTATCTCTCATCTCATGTCATCCCTAACTGGGAAGCAGAACACCTCGATCGTGACACTGCCATCGCTCTGTCCTTTCTCTCCATGCACAAATTAAAATTCCCCGTTTATATCCCTCTCTCTCACATGTATCACATTATGAATCGATCTCTTCAAAACTCTCTCACATGCTGCTGCTAGCGAGCATGCCAGACCTTCCCCCCTGTCTGCTGGATGGGGATCGAAACGAACGCGCGCATGCGCAACAGCGCGAGGTGATGTCACGGAATCGATGGCTTTTCCCAGAAGGCTTTGTCATCTTTCAACTCTACCTGTACTGGAAAACACGGGATGGCATCTCAAAATATATTCCGTTACTTTGTTGTTACCGGATGCCCCCGCCGACGTAAACATAAACACGACCGGACGAAATCATGATGGGAGGAGCGCTTTTGATGTTGCCAAACTCGCTTGGTAAATGTTGGGCGGAAACGTGAAAATTCTTGGTATAGGAGGAATCCAGTAATTTTTTTCCTGAGAGGTTTTCTTTTTCTATCAATGATTATAGTATGAAAAAAGAACCTGGGATTTCGGATAATAACTTGGAGTTTAGATAGAAAATTTGAGAAAGTTAAAATGTGAAGAATTAGGATTACTTTTTTTAAATTGAATAAAATAAAGAACATTATTGAATTTAAAAAACAATCAAATAATCAAACACAATTACTAGAAGAGAGAGGGAGGGTATGTCATATTCCTAAAACTAAAAACTTTGAAATATCTGAGATATATCTCTCAGGTTTAAAAAAAAAACCTTAGCATTATTTTTATGTAACTAAATTCAAATATACCTTTTCATTTTTAAAACTCTACACAAAATCAAATAACCGATGAAATAATAAAGAAGTTCAATTGAGTAATAAAGTTACTCTTTTACTTAAATCTTACTAGGTATGAAAAGAAATAGTAGAAGGTTGTCGAAAATTCAGAATTCTAAAAAATGATCGAAAGAATGAGAATGAACACAGCCCATCTAATTTTAATTGTAATATTTATATGCTATAAAGATTTGGATCAAATTTAAGGAAACTAATTTTTTATCTGAAACAATTGTTATCAAGTAAGAAAAATTATCCTAATAGAGATATTCTAGCGTTTGGATCTTTGGAACAAAATATCACTCTCAACGTAACGACATATTGACACGCACTTATTGAATGAAAAGATAATTCCCTTTTTTAAAACATGCTTTCCATCACAAAAATACTAAAATGTGTCAGTACAGTAAATAAATAATTAGTTGAACAAAGTAGGTATAATCCGTTAACTTTTATCATAAAATTTTAAAATTCATGACATTGAGTTAAATAAAAGAATTTCTCTCATAAAAATAGTATTTGTTTTAAATTCACTAATGTAGGTAAACAATTTCTATAACAAATTCTTAGAATCTAGTTTTTTCTGACTTTAAAAGAAAGCACCAAAAAGAAAACTTTAGATATTAATTTTGTTTGAGTAAAATAATATATTACCTGCTTAAGATATAGGTGTACATGGTACATAGTTATTTCATAAATATAAATATAATTTATCCTCTGAAAAATGTGACCATAAAAAATATTAGTTTTGCACAATATTTAAATATAATAAAAATATAACCAATGATTATTTCACTAAAAAATATGATTAATAGTTTTGTAACAATTTACAAACATATTTCGTATTTTATTCTCAATATTTTGAAAGAAATAGTTTCAAGCATAAAATATGCATATTTTGCAAGTAAATTTAAATTCATCGCAGAAAATGTTTTTTTTTCTGAATAAAGGATTAAGAAATATGTTTTAATATTTTTTTAAATAACGGGGAAATAAACTAATATAAAAGTCACGAAGGCACTTATCACCTCAATCCATTTTATTTCTTAATAACTATAAAAACGCCTTAAAATAACGGAGGAAATAAATTAATATCACATTCATGAAGGCAGTTATTACCTCAATTAATTTTATTTTTCACTTATAAAAATCTCGAGCTAAAATAATAAAATTCTTGTTCGTTAACTTCCATTTTTATTGCGTGATATGAAAATTTCCATACTTTAAGAGTAGATAGCTTTTTTTTAATAATTTTAAACAAGAAAATAGAACTCTTGTGAAAAACCAACTCACGCAAATTAAAAGGGAGGCTCGGGTTTTTTTAATTGCAATGCAAAAAAATTGACGAAAACCTTGAAAAACATAGTTACGTCGAAAAAAGTATAAGAAAATAGAATTTTATTTGGTAAATATTTTTTAAAATTATTTTAAATAAAATAGTATCTGAATATAGTTTTTTTCATATCAGTTTAACTTATAAAAGGATTTTGCATACAATATTTTTAGCAACTAAATCTTAAACTAGGTACCTATAGTACCTATTACTATTAAAGTTTACATTTTAGTTACTTTAAAAGAATATAAATTTATATTCGATGTTAATGTTAAATATAGCTTCATTATATATTTTTAAATGTAGTATAGCTACTACTTTTAAAATGTGATTTTTACAAAATTTGTGTGAAGGATTGCATAATTTACATTTGGTTGATTTATTTAATGTTTAAACTATTATACATTTAAATATAATAGTTTAAAAATTTGTTTCTATTCATTTTAATATTACATTTTAATATTATGACCTTTTTAAAATTTAAAATATATTAGTACATTAAGTTACTGTTACATATCTTATATCATAGGATTCAATGTTTATATATAATATTTAAGTTTTATACATAAAACGTAACAAAAGTTTATTAATTTTGTAAAGTTTAATGGTTTAACATCCCTTTGATAGTGAAAACACTATTTTCTACATTCTTAAGGAAGAAATCGTTTACTCCCTTTTGAAAAATAACCGATTTCTATTATTACAAATGTTTGAAATGTTGTGTATTTTGTTTGAAATTTTCTGCCATAAAAGATATTATAAATTTTACAACAACATATAAATTGAAAACTTAATAGTAAAATCTATAATTAATGGAATAAATTGATAAAACCGAAAATGTAGCACAAGTTTTATAAAATTTTAAACCATATTAATAACTAGAAAATAGGTACTTAACTTTTTAATTGGGGAGAGAAGAAAATATTTTAACCATTATAATATAATATATATAATCATGAATTTTCTTTATATTTTGTGATAGAAGTAAGAAGTGCAGATATTTTTGGTAGCATTAAGATTACCTATTAATAAAAGATAAAATTAAAATTAAGTTTATTTATACTCAAGAAACTTTTAAAGAAAACTTTACCTTACATAAAGTACTTCTACTTTAAGTAGTATCTTATAATTTTGATGAAATTATATAATGGAAACTTGGACTGAGAAAATTACACAGTGTAAGGATAATTGACGTTCCTGTTGGTTAAACCATACAATTTTAATCGTTTCTGATATTCAAAGGAGGATTAAAAATAGTTACAAAAATGCTGAATTTCAATACATGACATTTTATTATTGATTTAAATTTTGTATTTTATTCTTACATTTATTTTTATTCTTCATTTTATTGCTTTAGTACTTCGACTTATAAAGAGTGTTCTACAGAAAAACTAAATACCTAATTACTATAGTCAAATTCGTTAGATAAAATTTTATGAACACAAGGTGAAAAAAAAACAGTAGGTATTATTATTTTCAAGTAATATGCTCAGTTGGTTAAAAGTTTACAAAAAAATATTAACTCATATTAAAATAATCGCGGTTTATTCTTTATCTTGAATGTAAAAGTAAATAATTATATACTTGAATAATTAGTGTCTCCTATTAATGTAAGATTAGGTATGTATTATGATATTAATCAGGTATAAATATACCGATTATAAATATGCCTTATAATACAAGTTTGAAATGTTTAAATATTGAAAAATCTAACATTGAACTTTTAAATTTTAAAAAGGAAAAAGTGTGAAAATTTATAATGCAAGATAAAATTTCTTTAATGGGTTTTAAAAGCTTTTAATATTTTGTTATTTCTGTCATAATTGAAAGAATAATAATTGCAATAATCTTTTTTGTGTAAATTCTAAACCAGTTATTTTATTACTTTTTTAATATATTGGGATTACAGTCTGTAGCACGAGAATACGATTATAAAAAATTATACCAAAGAGCTCAAATATTATTAAAGTGTATACATGATGAATAAACATCGCTTACTTAAATATTTTTCTAACAAATCCCATTTCTTTTTATGAACGCAAACCTTTCATTTCAGGGTGTATATACGAATCTTTTGAAAAAAGCATTAGCTAAGCCTATAGTTGCAAGCGTTCAAAACTACCCACTTTTTTTAACAAAAAAATATACCAAGAAGAAGGAATTCTATTTCTTACGCGCCGGTTGGGAAAAGAATTCATAAAGGGCTTTCAGAAACGCAGCAGCGGCGCTATCGGAAAGGATACCACACATTTGTTCGAAACGCCGGATAAAAATGTAAATGCACTTTCATAACGCGAGGCCATGCATCATGCTTTACCCCCGAAATGGCTGGTCAGCAAAGAACCCTTCCTCTGGTTGAAATAAACTAAAACCGAAAATTCATGGAAAAGAAACTTATTTCCTCCTGGCCCTCATAGGAACGTTCAGACATAGATGGATGTCGGCACAAATAAGAATGGGCACAAGAAAATCCGTTTTCGCGAAGCCTTTTCTTTTTTTTTTTTTTTGAACCGATGGAGAGAAAAAAAGAAAGGCAAAATGGCGCCTGGAATAAATTCCTCCCTTTACTTCGATTCGTTTGGAGAAGCGGGATTTACAAAGGGAGAATATCCCCAGAAAGAAGTTCATTCCTCCTGATTTCGGCTTTTGAAGAATGGTTTCCAGGTAGGCTTTTACTGCCGAACAAGGTCGACTCGCTGACCTTCGGCGAATCTTTTTTTTCTCTTTATTGTTGTTCTTTTTTTTTTTCGGAGCGAGAGAGGAAAAGATCGGGTTGAGAAGAAGAGAATGCAGGTAATGGACGGGCGGAAAAAAATTAGAGGTGAAGTAATTATCGAGGTGCTTAGAGAAGCTGTGATGTATAATGACGTGTGCCAAATGGAAGAAAGGGGGTATTCTGTCTGATGGTGTAAACACATCAAAATGGCGCAACTCGGATTATTTTAATTAAGGTCTTGACAATCAGCATGCGGAATGTTCATAAGTTATTGGGTAAGGGTTCAAATGGAAACGAGGAAAAGTTTTTCAACGATGGCTATAACTTAGCTTGTCCCTTATTAGATGATACGTTAAAAGACACCAACTGTAACTGCACTCATCAGTAATAGGTTTTTAGAAATGAAATGGAATGTCAGTAGTATTCATCTACTAATTTTTTTAAAGGTTCTAAATAAAGGCGGGAGAAAAGAGGTTTATTTTTTTCTAAGATGATACCTACGCCAAAAGAAATCAACTGAAACTTCGTGTGGGTATCGCTAGTATTTATAAATGTTTTTTTTTTAAGGTTTAAATAAAATTGAGAAGAGGTTTCTGATTTTTCATCAGTTATAAGTTATATTATACTTTCTCGACTTAACTGATCGACCATTACACGATCTGGCTGCAGTTCATGAAATGTCTAGACAGTTCACGAAGTGTCTAATTTCACGATATGTTTACGACAGATATAAGTTTCAGAAATTCAATAGAAAGTTTCCGTATTTATTAGATTTTACTGAACATTATAGTTGCTTAAATGTTTAATATATAGTATAATCAGATATATAGTATAATCAGTTAGAATGGGAGTTAAAAAAAAACTATGCAGTTGTGTGAATATAATTTTCTAAAATTTACTTCTTTATTTGCAAAAGATAATTTATAATGCTATACTTAGATTACATGTGATAAAAAATTGAATTGTATGCTATTTTAGGATGGAAAGATATTTTATCTGTAATAAAAAAGGTAGCTTAAGAGTAAAATTACTTAAAAAATATCCTTCCTAAATGGAATGATAGTTACACCAGTTACACATTGAGTATGAATACGCATTAAATAATTATTTTCATCTTATATTGCTCATTAAAGGTATCGAAATAATGATGGTTTTCACAAATCTATCTATCAAGTTTCCTCAAAACTCAAATTATAAATAAAAATATATGCAAGCACACATACATAAATGTTATATATACAATACAATATGGATTAGTAAACTTATATTTCACCGGTACTATACTTTGCAGATGTGGCATGAATTAGAAATCCTAGGAGATTATGTGTAGTAACAATAGATTATGATATTAATAAATGAAACTTATTTTGATACTTCAGAATGGGAAAAACCAAACATACCTTTTTTGAAAGAATAATCAATCAAAGATACAATGGAAAAATGGATTCAACTTACCTAGAAGAGAAGAAATAATAAACATTAGATCAAAACAAAAACATACTATAGATAAAAAAAAATATACATAGTTTATAACATGCAGTCACTAAAATAATACTAATAGCAAAAAAGGATTCTAGGATTTGGTGCTTTTCTTTACAAATCATAATTATTATATAAAAGATAAAACTTGTTATTGAGTTTAACCAATAAATAATTGTTCAAAAAGAACAATAAATTGAACTTAATATTTAAATACAAATTTCCAAGAGAAATGGGTAATAAAATAAAATTCAAATATTAATTACATGGTTAATGTTATAAATAAATAAGTAACTTTACACACATCAGGGAAATAATACGCTAAACTTCATACGAAAAAGGATAAGAAACATTTCAATAGGGTGAAAGAATTTCACTTAAGAAAAAATATTTATTCCAGAATCATTAAATAAATCAATCCTTCTGGAGTGACATGTTTCTATTCAAAACGAATCGATAAATCGCGACAAAATACCTGCATTTCCCCCTTTAAATAAATGGATTCATCTCTTATTTCGACATAAAATAGCCATTTCCAATTTCAAAGGTCAATATTTGCTTAATAAACCACGGACAATGGGGAAAAAAGTTGGAAGAAACGCCATTTTTCAGCCGCTTTTGTTGAACGGAGAAAAATCGATTCTTTGAAATGACAAAAGACTTGGGAGACGAGTCTCGGTTTCCTTTTCATCCGCATTTCAGATCACTTCAGAGGAAGCGGTGAGTATGGATTTCTGATTTTCATATTTTCCGTTCTTCACTCCACTTCGAGATTAGGAAGAAAAAGAAGAAGAAGAAAAAAACTTCCGTTGAGATTGCTTCCAAACGATGATGATGAGATAAGCAAACAAACGATAGAAATATCGTAATTTTGCCTTCTCATTCTCATGCAAATGCAGCAAAAGATTTTTCAATTAGAGGCGAAATAAAAGGGAAATCACAAGAAATCCAGAGATCATGTGACAATCTTGATTTAATTTTATTTAGAGGTTTCTCACGCTGGCATAAAACTTTCTTTTCTTCTGCTCAGTTTGAGAATTTAGTCGGAGAGTGTTTGAAAGAATGGAATCAAAAATAAGATTTGTTTGCTTAGTTGTTCAAATTGTATTTTTGAAAATGAGGTAAAACAAAAAGTTTCAGAAGCATTTTTATTTAAGAAATTGCGAACATGTTTGTTTAAGCGATAATGTAAGTAAAGAGTCTACAGTTACAGAACTAATTTGTTTCAATAATGCTTAGAAATTCATTGAGCTAATAGTAATTTGAACAAAAGAAAATAGTTTAAATGGGCTGTGTAACTTGTTCTTTCAGGTTTGGGATTCTTTTGTTACATAAATGAAACAGTTAAAAATTTGCGGAAAACCATTGTTATTTAAATAAGGGAATAAATATGGGGAATCACTTGTTCTGTGTTAGCTAATAATAATTCTTTAGATACTTAAACATACACACATCATATTAAAAATAAAATTGCATAAGCATTAAAGAGGATTATCTCATAAGTTTAAATATTTAAGAGCATATTTCTGTTAACTGTACAAAATACTATGTAATCATCAACATAAAGATAAGTTATAATTAATCAACCATCAGACTTCTCCCTCTTTGAGCAATTTGATGTGTCACCAAAAACCAATATACTAATAGAAGAAGTGCACAGGAACGCATGGAAAAAAATAGACAATAAAATACATATTGATATTATGCATTTAGTATTAAAGAACTACAATTTGCACTCTAAAAAATTACACTTCTTTATGAGGTACCATTTAAGAATTTAAGTTAGACATTTAGAGGAAGGGGAGATTATGTAGGTTTGATACAATGGTGGAAGTGGAAGGCTAAAACTTGTAACTGACAGCGCATTTTTAAATTAAATTTTTTATTTGTGTCTACAATGCTGAAAGATGCTATTATTTTTTCACTGCAAGATTTGATTTGAACAAAAAATGGTCCTCAAGCAAAAAAAAAAAAGTGAAATAAAATTAGAAATGCAATAAGTATTAAATTTGTGTACAATTTTTAGTTTCCGTAATGTGGCATCAGAATGATGGAGAGGGTGATTGAACGGGGACAACATGTGATGTGGGGAGAGGGAGGGGAGTAAAATCCCTTAATAAAATTGCGAGGCGTAGTTTATGGTTGCCCCCCTAAACGGAGAAAGTATAAGCTGAAAAAATATCGAGGACAACTGCTATGGAGGGAAACCCAAAAATACACAAAACTAATGATGCTAAAATGGATTATAAGGCAATTAAGCACTAAAACATCTGCCATAGACCCACACTGAAAATAATGTACCACATTAAACCCCCTATTGCCCATTCAACACCACAAATCCCCTTAAAAAAACATCCGTTTTCCCTATGAGTAACAATGTACCACGGGATATCCCACCGTAATTAAGACATTGCGGGGGATTTCCAAACTTTCCCGCACCATCACGAACGTATTGATCCCGGTTGCTCGTGGCCATTGTTGACGCGCACGAGACCAGTGATACCTGCCAGGTGTGACGCCGTTCGAACGTTGGTCCGCACGCTTTCTCACGTGAACTTTCCTTCTCCTGGTTTTATGGAACGGAATTCCAGAAAACGATTTTAATTTTTCCCACAAATAAAGTGTAAGCCCTGTGTCTTGGTCATGGGGAATGCGGTTGAATGTAGATAGTTAAGGGTTTTTATTTGTTGTTGTTACTAAACCCAGATGGTGTAGCTTAGCTACGTCATCTCCATAAAACCAAATATCTCCAAAAAAAACCAGAAATAAAAGGGGGTCCCTTAAAATCTCACGAGTTGTAAAATGTAAACATTTAAGTATATGACAAGGGGAAGCGTGTCCTGTCTGGCACCAATGACACGAGGTAAAGAGTTTCCGTCCCTGCTGGAAGGTAAGGGAACTAATGTGGCCACTCAAAAAGCTAGAGAGAGCCGTCTTCTGCTTCCTTGAAACATGAAGCTTGTGACACCATTGAGGTCTAACGTTTTTATTTGTTATATAAAAACTCTAAATTCCATACTTGACAATATTATTGTAATTTATTAATGTAAAATTAAAGTAACTCTAATTTGTATGAGACAAGAACCATATAAAAATATCCTTTACAGAGACAAATATATAGATTCTATTAAAAAGGAACTATATACCCATCGTTTTAATTTTTCTCTCATATTATTTAAAATTGTGCTCTCTAATGGGGGAATCATGAGCATGAGATTTCCTCGAGAAATAAACGAACGACAAACATAAAACACCAAAAATTCCTTCCATTCATTCTCATTCTATTTAATCATCATTACTTGCCACTTACATTTGCAGAAATCCGTGATACCTCTGTACTCAACTTTAAATCCTCTACTTGACAACATAAACACAGTGTTCAACTCTTCTACTCATTCTCAAACTATTTACGGACAATATAAAAGGGTCTTATCAACGAGATCTGGATGCATTTATCTGTGACATTCGAACAACAATTCTATCAACCTCACGACAGCAAGACTCAATCATACACTCGCTTAACCCTTCAACTCAATCTCCAATCACCCATACAACGATCCCGATCCTCATAAACCGACTCAATAAGGAATGAAACCTGAATTGAATATCATCCCTCAGCAAAGAATTCATTATAACCTCAAACAACGACTAGAAGCATCACGACTGAGGTATCAAAAATTGCAATGAATTTGTATAATGCGAAAAATCGATACTTCCTGGTATCGAATACTTTGATGGATATCGATTACTCATAGCAATCAAATTACTGGAAAAGTGAAAGTTTTGTTTTATGAAAATGGAATAGGTTCCCTTTATCAAGTACTTCGATGCAGTAAGTACAATCTCACTTCGACAAGTACTTACTTTCAGGTATCGATTATCGAATACTTAAGAAAGCAACATAAGTTTAACGTAATGGTAGCTTTGATATACCTCCCACAAACCAAATAGCACTTATGTTTTCTAACATCACGATAGCACTTATGTTCACATCTAAAACCCTTTCTTCAGCACACTAAATTTTAATAGTAAGCAGTGTTTTACTTGCTATTTTACTAGTACCTTGTAGTGCATTAAATACGTTTAGGTACAAAATAAAAATGGGGTGAGTACTACTTCAAATTTCTTCAGGGTATTTTTGTATTGGTTCAATTCTATTATCTGTGCTATTAAATATCGTCAAGCTGTTTAAAACACCATATATAAGAAACATCGCAAAAAATGCAAATTTACCAGTTAAAATATACAATTATATCAATGACAACAAAAAAATTCAATCATAGTTGAATATAAGTCATACAAAATATTTTGACTATCATTTCATATGAGACAGATAATTGAATTGAACCCCAGTATCTAATATATGAGTTTGATCCTTTTTGATTTTTTTAACCTACATATTTCTCTCTATCATTAGTTATATCCCATAATTGTGATTTGATACCTGTAATTCCAATACCAAAATATCGATCCCCAAAAGTATCGATTCAGCCCACCACTAATCATCCCTCCCGATATCATCAGATGCAGAGCATTCTTCGATAACCCATCTGGCCGAGGAAGAAGAAGAAGAGCATTCCTGGGGTTGACCTGGATTCTCTGGACCGTGGACTGCTTCCTTTCTTCGGCCTCCTCCACCCACGTAGCAGCATCCAGTTATCGTCTGAGGACGTCTTTTAATGGAAGCCAGAGGCTTTTGACAGCCGATCATGGATCGATAGAGAAGAGGGGAGTTTGTCAGTGGGCCGAGTGTCGTTTGTCGGAGTGGAGAAGATAAGTGGAGAGGGGACTTTTCGATACAAGTTAGTAGACCGAAAGGATACAAATGTGTCCTTTCAGCTACTGGAAAGGCTATTTGATACAAGTGGCAGAAAGAGTAGTTCGTAATAGAAATAAAACCCATTGGGGGTGAGGGTGTATGTTTAAGATTACCCAGCACTGACTTCAAAAACAGTTTTTCGCAGTTTCTTGTCTTAATTTTAAAAGCGTAATGAAGATTTTGACAGCAATTTTAGAGAAAGTTTGTATTTTAATTAATTTAAAAACAATATTGGGGAATATACGTCGAACTAACTTCAAACCATTACTTACAGGTAGTAAATTACTTCAAATCATATTACAGTGTATGATGAAATGAAAAGAGTATTTTAGAGTATTAATATTAGTGAAGACTTACGGCCGTATTCACAGCCATCAGCATCAGAGTTATCACCTTGGCGACGAAGTGTTAAGTCCAAAAACCGTATTCACAGCATCCGAATCAGAGCTTATAATCGTCCTAACGATAGCACCTCGAAGCTGGAGGTGTCAAACTCTGACTCGGTATCGACGCATGCGCAGTCGCTACTTCTCCACGGAGACGAGAAAGCTTCAAATAAAATGGCTGCCGCCCGACCATTTCGACTGAGAAATTGTAACATCCGATCCGGATAATTAGGCTTCCGATTGAGCAGATCCTTGTCGAGAAATGATTTCTATGATGGAATGAAGAATAGAGAGGTAGGTTCTGTATAAATATAACCAATAAAAATGTCTATCTGGTACTTGCTCAATGTTCATGCATACTACACTACTTGATACTACAATGTAAACATGGCTATGAGCGAACTACAAAATAGATTGTGTATTAAAATGAAACGCGATGTCATTAACTCCTATCTATAATATTTATATTCCTCTTGTTAAACGTTATGTTTTGAATCAATTTTAAACTTTTTATTCAATATCCTTATATTATGTTCTCAGGCGAACTTTTGATTTTAGTGAATTCTATTATGCTATATTTTTAATTAAAAAGTTGTCTACCTAAATACAATAATTAATATTACATAAGGAATTGAATTTCTGAAATCCAAAAAGCATTTGTTTATTTAAGAACACTCATTTATAATTATAATTCTCTGTATTCTGTGATTTTAATTAAGTAATGAACTGTTTTGTTGGAGGTTTAAAAGCAAAACATTTATTTAATGTATATTGTCTTTTTCATGAAGAACAAATATATAGAGCATTCGCACTTGACGTCACAGGCTTGTGACGTCAGAGGCTTGGATGACAGACAGTATGATGGAAAACTATAGGATGCACATCGTTTATTTGTTTACTTTTGATGTGAATTTTGAAAAATAAGGATGTTTTATGTTTTTCTCCAAAGTAACCTTTATTTACTCTAAAATGGCATCTCTGCATATTATAAGTCATTCAATAATACTACATTTTATATTTAGCAGTGTTCTGATTGCTGAAACCATTTCTGCCAATGTTCTTATTGCAAGTACTATTCGCAATGCTACTAACATATTTTAAAATTCTTAATTATTTATTAATTATTCAATATTTAGTTTCAGTAGCATATTATAAGTATTTTACAGATGTATCGGACTCGCATATTGTTCTAACAAATGTAAACAAAAACATGTCACCTCGTAATAAGTCTTTTTCTAAATTTAGCTTACCACTAAAACACAAAAACTTATGCACTTACCTTCAATAACTATTATTCTTTCGTTCCGGTCTTTAACCGAGCCTAAAGAATCTTTTTTAATGAAATTATTTTATAAAAACTAAATGCAGCGCGTATTCTCTATGGGAGCCTAATGTTAAAGAAAAGTTGTCTATCCTCCAAGCCAGCTTGATCACGTGATCGGAGACACGTGATTGAAAATGCTCTATTTAATTGATAATTTTTTAAAATCAATTTTAATCTCGATATTACATATTTGAGGGTTTAGATTTTTCTTTTTATTACAGGTATTGACCTCAGAAACAGTTGCTTTTGAACAGCTGCTTATTTGTGCCTTGAAAATTCATTTGAAAATTATTGATATAGTTTTAATTTTCTTTTTAAATTGTGAAACAAAATATTTTACTGTATTAGTAATGTAATAATTTCTATGTATTTCTTATTATACATTTCTTATTATGTATACAAGAATTGTTCCTTTTTATGTTCAAAAAGTTGTTCAATTTACTTTTTATTGAATAAAAAATCCACTTTAATTAATGTTGTTTATGAGTTTGTAAATGTATATTATGGTAGCTTATACAGTGGTAATATTTTTCAGAGTTTTAATTACTTTCTTCAAATCAGAATATAATTTTTGATTCAAAAGAAACTGAATTATTTTTCAAAATGTCTTATTTTTTGCATGGAAGTTTAATGTGTTCTGGCAGAACTGTTTTCTTTCTTTTGTTTCATAAAGAATGTTGGTTTTTTTTTCTCTGTATTTTTTTCTTATGTATAAAGTTGAAATGGCATTTTAATGATTTTATTAGCCATTACTATTGGGATATACTATCATAGCTTTAATAAGTATTTTTTTTTTCATTTTTAATTATTCATATTTTTTTTTTTCAAGACTAAAAAAATAAAGGGAAGATTGAGTGACCATTTTAAGTATTTTAAATTTTATTTCATAAATACATGATGCAAAAATAATAGGTACTACTGTTTTAGTATTTAGTAGTGTTATTAAAGTATGGGCCTTTATAACTGTAAATCATTAAATAACTTTTATTATAGTCAATATCCTAAGGAAAAAAAAAACTTTTTTTTTTAAACAATCTAGCTTCATTTAATAGCTTCAGAATTTATTATTCACATCAAGGAAGGGTTGGGAGAAATTTTAAATTGATAGGTAGTAATAATAATAGTATCTTAGATAGTTTTAATATTTATTGTTCAATTGAGTTTCAAAAATTTGTGCAGGTTTACCATAGAACAGCTTTGCAAAATCTCTTGAGACTTACTTTATACTGCTTTTGTGTTTTAGAATTTGAGATTATAATCAATGCTAATTTATATAGGTCAGGTACCTAATATAAACTTATGTAACAAAAAACCATCGTTTTTATAAATTTATTCTTCATAGAGCACCTTTCATTATTTAATTATTTTCTACATCAATGTTTTTGTTTTTTTCGCTCCAAGAGAGCAGCTGATTTTGCTCGTTGCTTCTTTTTGCCACTCACTTTTCTCTTCATAGTTTGTTTTGAGCCATTTTTACTGCATAGGTTTTCATTTCAATTTATTCATATTAATCTAGTATCTATCAATAAATTAGAATGTCCTTATTTTTAATTTGATCTCAAATAATGCAAAATTAAAATGTTGCAAAGGACTCATACATATAAGGTATAGGGAGAAAGAAAACCCTACAATTCACTGATTAAAATTATGACAGCACATGAGCACATGTAAAATCAATTCAATTCCCAGAATAAAACCCCAAAATTCATTACTCGATGATAGTTAGCAAAATAAATTGTTCATTAGGGTGGAGCGAAAAACACGAATTTCGGAAATTGAAAACGCCTATGGTGGGAATAGCTGTGGACAACCATGCCTATTAATAATCCAAAATATGAGCTCAATCAATTAATATCTTCAGATGCCCCTTTCACTTTGAAATTTCGAAATTTTGCCAATTTTTTCATATAAATAACAATAACGCATCCATAAAAAATTAATTCCCCCTATTACGAGGCATGGGAGATGAAATGGACTTCCCTGAATGTATAAAAAAAGTTTCAGCCTTGAAATAAATTTTTGAGTTTAAAATTTGGCCTCTTTTTTAAAGGATCTAACGCGCGCGACCACGCTTCTGAACGGACCTCCCAATGTGTTCCTCGCAAGTGCGGGCGGTGGTACACGGGCGCTCCCCTTTCATCTCGTTGTTTATAAGGGGGTAAACAACTCGTAATTCACAACTTAGAGGTGTCTGGATCTCTTTAGATGCCCGCCCCTTTTTTGGTAAATATCTAGTAATAGATTCATATCAAAACTGGTGTTTCAGACAGATCTGCGGCAATTTTGATTAATGCTGCACTAAAAGATATGGGAATGATTTCCACAGATGATATGTCAAATATAGTTGATTGGAGCAAAATTCGAAGAGAAAGAGTAAAAACACGTAGCTATCTTAAAAAGGAAATTGAAGAAATACCAGGGGAACAAGGGATATATTTTGATGGAAGAAAAGATAGAAGATAGTAATGATTAAAGAAGGGGAAAGGATTGCTAGGAAAACCATAACACAAGAACATATTGTTATAGTAACAGAACCAGGGTCAACATATTTGGGACATGTAACACCTGCCACTGGCTCTTCTAAAAACATTAAAACAAGTATTTTAACATTTTTAGAAAAAAATTTCAATCTTTCCAACTTAAAAGTTATAGAGGTTGTGATGCTATTGTAGTAAACACAGGTGCAAAAAAATTGAATAATTTGACAAGTTGAGGTCTTTTTAGAACGGCCTGTGCATTGGTGTAATAGACAAATAAACCAATGCTGCATTGGTTTATTTGTCTATTACACACGAAAGAGCTACCTTTACGCCATTTGTTACAACATTTGGACGGGAAAACCACCGGGCCAAAAGGATACAGGGGAGATATAGGAAAACTGTTGGAATCTTGTGAGAAATTAACAATAAAAAACTTTGAGAAAATTGAAACATTTTTACCAGTTATTGACCAACAGGATCTAAGCACAGATCAGAAATACCTTTATGAAATGTGTGCCAAGGGATAGCAAATAAATATATCCCATTAAGCTTCTCCCAAAGAGATCCGGGAAAGCTAAATCACTCTAGATGGCTGACAACAGCGAACAGGATTTTAAGGTTATATGTTTCAATAGAACATCCAACTCATAATTTGAAAGTATTAGCAGAATATGTTATGAAGGTATATGCCTCTATGTGCTTCAAAATTAAAAGTCAACCATCGTGTCAGTATGGAAGTGTTCATTTTTACAATATCGTAACCAAATCGAGGTTTTTGCCGGAGGATTTTAAGAAGGTAATTGATCTAACTTTGCAAAGAAATGCTTACTATGCCCATCCAGAAAATATTCTTTTGGCAATGTTGGCGGATGATCGAAAACACGCAAGAGAATTGGGACTTAAACGAATTTTAAAATTGAGGCAAGAAAATGAAGCTCCAAATAATATTAGAGAGTTTAGAACACCTAAGTTAAACTTTGAGGCAGTGTCTCTTTCAAATTATGAGATTCAGTCTTTAATTTTAGACGTTCCAAGATATAGTGATCTTTTTAACTTTCCATGCCATTCCCAAGCTGTGGAAAGGTGTGTTAAGATAGTTACTGAAGCATCAGGTGCAGTCTGTGGAACACAGAGGCACAGGATGGGTTTATAAGAGCGAGAATTGCATCCAGAGTTTCTTTGCCAAGGTTTGAAACGAAAAGCCAATATAAACCACTTTTAAACCAGTGACTTAAATTTTTGGAGGGGTAAACACAGTTAAATTTTATTTTTAGTGGGAGGGGGGTGGTGGGGACTCGATATGCAGCCACCTTCTCGTGGTGAGTTCTGGGTTGTTTTCATAATGAAAACAAGCGAAGAGCTGCAAGGGAAGTGCGCGCATTCCACGAGGTACGCTTTGGGAGGTCGGTCCGAAAGCGTGGAGGCGCGCGTTAGATGCTTTAAAAAAGAGGCCAAATTTTAAACTCAAAAATTTATTTCAAGGCTGAAACTTTTTTTATACATTCAGGGAAGTTCATTTCATCTCCCATGCCTCGTAATAGGAGGAATTAATTTTTTATGGATGCGTTATTGTTATTTATATGAAAAAATTGGCGAAATTTCGAAATTTCAAAGTGAAAGGGGCATCTGAAGATAATAATTGATTGAGCTCATATTTTGGATTATTAATAGGCATGGTTGTCCACAGCTATTCCCACCATAGGCGTTTTCAATTTCCGAAATTCGTGTTTTTCGCTCCACCCTATTGTTCATCATAAACGATAGAAACACGTTGATTAAGGTTTTTGCCTTTGAGTTTAATAATTTTTAACACCTCAGTAAAAGTACAAATTACTAGTTAAATGTATTGGTATAAGCCAGTTTATAAATGTATCATCAAGTTACATACACTCAGCAATTAATTTAATTTGATATATAATAGTTATACGATTGTATTAAACATAGCAGTATTTTTATTTCAGTCGATCGGCCAGCGTAAGGCATTGCCATGTGTTTTTATTTACTAAACAAACTAGTTACGAGTGATGTGATTCTCTCTAGCCAATCAGAGAAGACCTTTTCAGCGCGAAACACCTTCGCCAAGCAATCGCCAAAGCCAGGATCGGACTCACTTGATCCGAGTACTATGAATACGGATCCACTGCTGACACGGTGCTATCACGACCTCGCGTAATACTAGTGTTGAATGAGTCTGATGTTCACTCGGATGCAGTGAATACGGCCGTTAATGATTAGAGACTTAGATTATTGATGAATTATTAGATATTAGTGAGTCTTTGTGTTGAGATAGAATGAAAGAAAATGTCTTCTTCTACAACCTTAAAAGAGATTCGACAAAATCTGAACGTGTGTGTATGAAATTCTTAATTTTGATAAATTTAAAAACTATTTCAATATTATAATTTTGTCAGTTTTCCTTAAAAGAGATAAAAACTAAAAAGAAGTGCAACTAAACATTTTCATCCGATACTAGAAATGATTAACAAAATCCTAACATATAGGCTACTTAAAAGGAATATACCTATGCTTTTCACAGAGAAATAAAAAAAAATAAAGACAGTACAAAAAGGCATTCAAACACCAAAAAAAAATAATTTCTATTTATCATAAACATAATATAAATACCCTCACAAACGCTTCAAATCTATATCAATCAGGATTTAAATCAGAAACCATTAAGGCTTTGAAACAAAATAAACTTTCTTTTCGATAACATCAGTGTAAAAGAAAGTTGCGTTTGAAATTAGCAGATTATTTAGCCTAATTGAGATCAAATTCACTGTTGTTCCTGTCAAATGGAACAATGAGAGTATCCTTGCTCACTCGCATGTTGTCACAAAGAGCAAGACGACAAAAGAAAGGAAGGGAAAGTTAAAAGTGACAATAGAGAATTGATGAATGACAATTGCTGCGGTAGGAATGACTAGGAGATGTCGATTATGATATGAGGTGACTTAGAAGTTATAGATAGAAAAGTAATTACTGGAGATAGACATTGATGAGAAATTAATTTTAATCTATTCTTTAAACCTTAATTAGGGGTGGGTGGAACTAATCACAAAAACGTTATTAAATAAAGTAAAAAGTTATAATAAATCTAAAGCTATATTAAAATGTTATTTTAGACAAAATATTAGATGGTATATTTAATGGAATTCATTAATATTTTCGCCATCACTTTTAAAAGTTTCACACTTACATGAAACAATTTTCGGAATAATTTCTACAGAGAAAAATAATTATTTATATACAAACAACATGGTTTCATATTTGAAAGTGTATTAATAAATTTCAAATAAAATAATTATTGTGATTAAAATGTAAACAAAGACACCATTAATGACAAAATTATTCAGAATTTCAAAATTTTTTAAAATTTTAAACTCTTCTCCATAACATTTTCCTCCCTCCTTCGTTAACTTTAGAAACATTTTCTCCACCCTAATAGAATATTTTGCATTATTCACTTCAAAGAAAATTTTAAGGTTTTACATTTATTCCCGATGTTTGTAAATTGTAATTATTCTTAACTTCAGACTTTTGCAAACGAACCAGCACTGAAAGTCCAACAAACTCATCCCATCTAAGGCTTTATGTTTAACAACAGTCAAAATTACTACAGTCAACTCCGCTTAATGTAATCACTTTTGTCGAAGATCATAATGATAACAATATCTGGTTGATAATACTATTATCATATAATATAATATATTGTAGTATCAAATCGCTTATTATTAATAATAAGCGATTTGATTCTACAAAGTTCCAAACAGTGTAGCTGGAGTGTTTACCTTAAAATCACAACTATGTAGTCCTAATTGAAGTATTTAAAACGATTACATAATAGAAAATGTATTTGGCAACTTTTACATTCTTAAAGAAAAATATGAGAGTGGGACATATTATAACACTAATAAACTAAAGACTCATTTCTCAAGAGATTTGCATTAAAATTGGCGGGATAAAAGGAGGTTTTTAAAGGATTTCACTTGAGTTTTGATAACATTAAGCGATACATTGATCACATAAAACGATATATTTTGCGTTAATTTAAATAGAAGTGATCGGGACCGGTCAGTTTTGATAACATTATCCGATTGATAACATTAACCGTGATCACAATAAGTGGAGTCGACTGTATTTAACAACTGTTTCTCTCCATTATTACATATCCAGGCCACTCTTACACAAAAACCAAGCTTATAACCCCACAACACCCACCAGCAACAAAAAAGTACCCAACTCACCCTAATCAACCGGTATACTCTTTCCCCCATCATCGCCCCCCTCTCTCTCAAAAATAATAAAAATAAAAAAAGCAAAGTTTAAATGACGCACAGAGGATGATAATCCGGCGGGGGGGGAGACCTAATCGCACGAATTGGCATTGTTCGCCAGAGAAACATTCGCCAAAGGAGCATTATCCAGAAGGCTAGATAGACAATAAGACGTTCTACCGGTTTGTAGATTCTATTTTTTTTTCTTCTCGCATCAGGCTTTTGTGCTCTTTTTATTCTTCCTTGAGGCCGCCAGGAATCCTTGTTCGCTTAACCCTCTATGACCCAAATTATTTTTGCTCCTCTATGGGGCTGCCTCGGCGTTGATAAAGGGAGACTGATTGGGGAGTTTGTGAGTTGGCTTTCCGGGGGGAAATTATAAGGTATAGGTTGGTGAGCTATGGAAGGTCGGATTGGGTGTGAGTGGTGATGACAAGGCTATGTTTCCTTTGGATTAGTTATTATACTATTGTTTTGGACGGTTCCGAAGGAGATAATAGACGAGGATCGAATTGATGCTGTGTATTTCCGATTAGTGTAATAACGTAACTAGTTTTGGCATTAGTTTTTTATCCTGAGTATTGGCAACGTCGAATTCATAAAGAAGTATGTATAAAGGGTATCTTTCATATTAAAATAACGCTGTGAACGTAAATGGTAAATTCCCTTAGAAATATGAGTGAAAAGATCCTATAACAATAAATCTTATAAATTTGTGTATTATTAATAATAGTATCTCAAATATATTTAATTTAAGTAGAAATTGGACATCAATTCTTAGAAAATTCAGTTCATACATTCTCCCTTTATCCCCTACTTTGTCTACAGTTGGATACACACAGACGTCCATTTCACTATAAATAGACAATGTTTAGAACTTCTATGAATAGGCAAGTTCATCTATTGGTGGAACAATCAATTACTCATGAAAGTTTATAAAATGAGTTTATGAAAATAGTGTAATTTTCCAGCTTCATTAACCCTTTCATCAGTCCTAGCCGCACCAAATTTTCCATAGGATTCAATAGTAATCTCGGACGGCTTAGGATTGAAAGGTTTAACATGGTTTTATGACTTCTAGAAACATCCTTTAGAACTCTTTCAAATAACTTTTATAGTATAGTATTTACAATTCCCTAATTAAAAATTATGAATGAAGAACGTACATTCAAATCTTTACACAGCGATATAAATTGATTTTCTTTCATTAATTAAAAAATTAAATGAATAAATCTACTTGAGACCAACAAGATTGGAACTTTTCTCTCAAATTTAAATGATTTCAAGATCGAATTCCTCAATCGCAGCACCAAAAATAGCACCGATCTCATCCGGCCGAGATCGGAAGCCAGTTTTACCACCTTGATCATAGCCTTCTAGAACGAGACAGGCCTGGCCACTTGCGCATCTCCGGAGCGATGAGTCATCCTAGCCGTCGATTGATTCTCAAGGTCTGAGCTGTGTGCGTACGCGGGAACTTGGAGCAAGCGCCTTTGTCTCTGCTTTGTCCCATGTTTCCCTTGCTCTTTTTGCATCCAGGCCTTTATAATGCCGGACCATTGCTGTGTCCCAGGATGCAAGGGTAATTATACAAAAGGTGCCAGCAATGTAAGTGTGTTTTCCTTCCCTAAAGATGCAGAAAGAAAGAAGTTATGGCTTCGGAAAATACCGAGAGCTCAATTCGCTCCTTCTGAGCATTCCGTGGAAATGGAAATCCTATTTATTCATTTCAAATATTAGATTATTCATATATAAAGGAAAAAGGAAATAAACCTCAAGATATATTATAGTACCAGAAAGAGAGAGAGCGGCTGATTTTGAATACTCACTTGATATTTAAATCCTACTTAAAGTTACAAGGCGGGGGTTAATATGGTTAATATTTATCTGTGTAAGGATTAAAAATATTAAGATAGGACATGATCTATTAGTTGTTAAAATAAAGACAGGATTTTTGTTATTATAAAACAGAAATATTTTATTTAAAACGTCGCCCGGTTCAGCTAGCTTCGAATCTCAACTAAACAGCAAATTTTCGAATGTTAATATTGGTTTGAATGACTCAAAAACGAATACAATCTAACCAAAAATGTTGATTTTATAATGCAAGTAGTAATTTAACTGAAATTATGCCGAATCTAATCTAATAAAGCTTGTGAAAGTCGATCGTACTCGGAACAAGGTTTTTTTAAAAATCCCATCTATCAAAATATTTCCCCGATAATGTAAACATTTTCACTCAGGATCATTAGTATTGGTTTCCTACATCACACACAGGTCTTTTTTTCTTTTTCCGATCATTTGTTTATGATTTATAGCGATTTTTCCCCTCCAAAATCGACGCGTCAATGGAAACTCAATGGTAGCGTTCGTCGGAAAGGATGACTCATCATTCTTCTGTCCCGGCCTTCTCGCTCTCGAAGGCTATGCCTTGATCCACTCAAACTAGAACATACTCGTCGAAATCCGTACAAATAAAACAACACTGTTACGTCACTTCGCATAATTACGCATGAATTATCATCCCGAAATGAAGCTACAAACACAAAGCAGAAAAAAAGGAGGTTTCTCGGCGGAGCATGTCTGGCAGGCCAGAAGCAACCTTTACGAGTGCGAGTGCACCAAGAACCGGCTCCTTGTATCGGGTCTTTCCCTCCGCGCACTTCCCATCTTGAGTTTCCATGGAAGAGCGGATTGAACAAGAGAGGATCTATCTATCTAGGCAAAGTTGTTTAACGAGTGGAAATTATAAAAATCGGTTATCATGTTCTGTAATTGAATCGCCAGTTTGAAAAGGGGAATAAGTCCAAAAAATGGCAAATTGTGAAAAGTAACTACTCCCTTTAGGCAGATTTCGCCCCTTGCATTTGGCGAAATCGATGCCCATTCATGCTATTCTTTTATTTAATTTGAAATTTATGTTAAATTGTATTTTTTTTCTTATTCTTTGTGCACAGTAAACTTCTTCTATCTGCCGTAATATAATTTTTTTTTAATTTAAAAGTGTTTTTACCTTTTTTTATCATTTAGTGAATGTTTAACTCCATTAACATTTCATTGATAGTCATTGAACTGCCTTAATGACTCAGTTTAATAATATTTTTAAATTGTATTTGTCTGAGTCATTCTATTTTTCATTTTGTGTTGTGAACTAAGCCGAAATGTAATTTAAATGTCAATTGAAGTGGTTTTTAAGATTTTTCTTCAGTTGAAATTTCATAATGTTAAAAAAGGGAAAAGTCCATCAACTTCTTTTAACTGTAAAATAATTGTTAGTGGTAATGTGATGTCAAGGGTGAAAACCCATTACCATCGTTTCTCAAACATTTAGAAAGTTGGTAATTCTGGTATTAAAGGACATCTTTAAACATTCATTTTACTAAATTCTAAACAACCTGATACTTTTCTTTTAACGTCTCCAAAATTGTGCATAAAAACAGTAATCAAGTATAGATAATACTACTATCCAAATTATCAAGAGAATGATAATATTTTGCTATCCATCATTAAATACATACTTACATAATCAAACATTCGTTTATCCTTGACAATATATTTTAAATTTTATTAAATGATATCTTAAAATTTAGTATTATATGATAACTTAAAATTTGATATTATAATTAATACATTTATTGTTATTACTTAAATTGCTAAGTAAACTACTATTAGTAGTTACAAATTGAATATAAAGGGCTGATTTTTGGGGGAGTAAAATTATCAATGCAAATATAAAAACAATCTCTTTATAGAGACTCTTAGAAGAAAGTTAATGATGACAATTTATTTAAGCCGTACTTTTTACAATGAGCAATTTCTGAATGAAAATATAGAGAGAAAATCGACTACTTTCTGCAATATCACGAATTTATGAGCATCTCGACGTGATTTAAAATTCAAATACGAAAAAAAAAATACTTTATTCTTTAGCAGTTAGAATAAAGGGCCTTTAGTTTTGATACACACAATGGAAAGCAAAATAAAAGTTGAAATTTTCGAAAGGTGTCAGTTTTTCTTAGGTACACGGTCATAAATATACAAACGGGCAAACAATATGAGTGCGGTTGCAGTTAATGCAGCGTGAAATACACGCAACCTATTTTTTTTTCAATCGCCAATCGAACGAGAGTATGAAATTTCGTTCGCGAAACCGTAAGCGAAGCTCATGCCTCATAACCATAATGGCAAACGATAAAACAATAATAAGGTGAATTTTCCTTTAATAAAATATGACTGAAACGCACGAACAACTGCAGTTCATGGATATAATAACAAACGCGTTTTCTATTCCGTGTATAAATTCTGTTAAATTTTTATTTATAGAAGGATAGGAATTTTGTCGTTGGAAAGTATTATATTCGATTTCTGACCTAAAATTTTTGAATATCCACAGGTGGAAAATAGCAATCTCAAAAAGATATAATAAAGGATATTTTATTTCATGAAATATGAATGATTCATATATGCTTAAAATGTATCAAAAGTATGGAAATAATAAAAGAATATGTTTTAACTTTAATTTTAAATAGTTTTTAATTTTATTGGAAAATAATAGTCCTCCATTAAAGTTTTTAATTTTTAAACAAACCGGTAATTTTTATGAATATTTTTGATATGTATTATGGAACCTCTGATAGATATAGTTCTATGATGATACAAAGCAAATATTAAAATGGTTTAATATTAAATATTAAAGGTAAAATATTAAAGATTAAGACTGCTGTAAATTTAGACACTCTATAGTTTCAAATTACTAAAGTATTTTAAAAGATTAAACTCCCCTAACCCCAGAAGATAACCTCTGATGAATTAAAAGTTTTAAATTCCCTAACTAAATTAAAGCAATACTATAAAATAATTTACATGCATTCATTGCGTTTGTTTCATAACCGTTAAGTTTGTGATAAATGCTAAAATTTTAATCACAGGTACTAAAATCCAAATTGCCTTAAGCTACCTCAGTGTAACAATGGAATAAATCCTTCAAAAAGAATAATTTTGTGTCAACGAAGCTGCAAATAAATAAAAACGAAATGCAACACATCAAGGAAACAAAACAATTAGACTTTAAACTTATATAGCTCCACCATTTATAACCCATACGTGACATTTCACCAAGAACCGCTCGTTCTACTTTTTCAATTCGTACGTGATGTACCAGCGCAGAAAATTAATTCGTTTCACGACGAAGAAGGAAAACGAAACTCAAGCAGCACGGGATTCCGAACATCGTTCGAAATAAATTCGACATACATAGTTCGGCCGATAATTCTTGCATGCGAAAGTTCATTACAAGAGAACGGCGTTCTGGGTGGAATTAGGCTCGTTTTCCAACATTTCAAAAACTTTTCCTCTTCTGATGATGAGTTTCGATAAACAATTACGGATCTCCGCGTTGGCAGAAGTACGGTCCGCTTTCTAATCCGAGGACGATCGCTGGGAGATGTTTAAAGAAGCGGAAAGGAAAAGTTGTGAGCGATCCGCACGCAAACAATAGGACTAGTAAAAGCTTTTCCTCGTCTAATTATATTACTGGAGTTCAATATGAAGGATTCGGTGAGACGAACGGAGTGCGTGGTTTATAAACTAATAAGAAGTGAAATCAGAAGGAATATAAGTTTAGTGAAGAGTTTTTGAGTTCGATGATTCAATGAATACTAGGCTATATTTAAAGAATTTATCCTCAGAGTAACTCGTGTTACAGAATGAAAATTGTTTCCACTAACACTGTTATTTATATTTTATAATACTCTGGCTATAGATTGTTCTATCTTTATTTTGTATTTTTAATAGGAGCTTAAATTATTAGAATAATGAAAATAAAAAAAATATTTTTAAAGAATTTGACATTAAAATGGAACCACAAATCATTGTACAAACATAAATGAAGTATTTTTATTCAAAACAGGAAATTTTGTCAAAACTTTTGTATGGGTTTGGAATCTTGGTTAAATAATAATAGCATCCTTCTTTAGATATTACATAATTTTAGAAAAATAGCATGATTTACGTTACATGTATTTTCTGCACTTTCATCATTTTTTAAGAAGAAAAAAAAAACATTTGGAATTTAAGTACCTAATTCCTTCATTTTATTGAGTACTTCATTAAAAAAGAGTTCATGAATCTTATCAATTTAAAATATTTTTGTAATAAATAAATTCTCAATATCTTTTTTAACAATTTACAAAATATAAAATATATAGAATTTATTTCACAGAAATGGTATTTATTAATTGACTGCATGTAAAACGAAAGTAAGAAAGTGAATTTAATTTAAACCTATCACAATAATTTCTCTTAATGAATGAGCTTTTAAAAGATAGAACACTGTCCATTTTTTTACCTCTATAAAGAGTGAACGTGTATTGAAAACTCAGCGTAATATGTTTGTAAAAGAAACAAAGAACTTTAAAATCAAAATAGAATGCCATTTAGTTAGCAGAGTTTCCAATGCACATTCTTTATTAGTCTCTGAGAGCATTCTTCTCCTTAGTTTCAGAAAAAGAACTTTTTAAGAAACTGGCAACACTTATTTAATTCGAGTAGCTTTTTTTTATAACTCCTGAAATATCCTATTAGTTATTCGCTTCGGTGAAATTCTGGACAAATATATACCCCTCACAGATTCGAAGTTTTTTAATTAACTCCGACATTGATTTTCCTTCGCTTTTCTTTGGGGAGCCGAACGGAGTAAAAAAAAAGTTTTAATCTACCCTGGGAAAAAAACATACTTCTTTTGACAGAGCGCAATTCATTTACTTTTCCTGGCCATAACGGATTAAACGAATAACACGGTGATTAAGAAGAGTTACAGAAAAAAACTACTTCCATGTAATTAAATTCATAAAATAGAAACGTTTTTAGAAGAAGTCATAATTAGAAAACTGTCGCATTCCCGAATTCGCAACTAAACGTTCGCAACAGAAGGAATTCCTTCGTATTTTTCTCCGAAAACAATTGAGAGCGATAGGAATTCAAGCTAATTAATGAGAGTATAAAAGGATAATTGGATTTTGATTTTTTTACTTTATAAAAATTAAGAATTTGCTTTTTCAGGATCCTGCATGTAATCAGCAGCTAGGATGTGTTATTTAGAAATTCATAAAAGGCATAAGAAATACTTAAAACCTATCAATTTAAAAACATTAAAATCGGTTATTTTTTTTCTTTTCTTAACCGTATAAATCAACTGAACCTTTTTGTATTTAAAACTGTGGAAGACTTTGAATGTATTCTGCAGTAATAAAATAGAACCATTCCCTAGTAGCACAGCTCATACCAAATATGTCAAATTTACGTAATTGCATCTAGAAGAGTAAAACGAAATTTGGCCATACAAGACAAAAATTGGATGAATCTTGAACACTTGTGTTGCTTGAGTTCTATATAGGAAGTTAATCTTATAACCTGTTTTTTAAAGCTAAGAAATGGGTTAAACATTCTAATAAAAAGATATTCTATCTGAGAGCTTTGCAAGAGCTCATTTTATTTTCAAAGTTTCAGTTTTTTTTCCCTCTAAACCAAATTATTTCAAACTGTCAAACCTTCTGGAAATAATCATACTTTTTCCATTTCATTTATCTATTGAAAACTAAACGCTTCAAATTTACACTCATAATAAATCAATACCTCTCCACCTCTTCTCTCAAGATAAAATTTTTAATTTAAAAATATTCTCTTCTGACTCTCTAAATCAAAAAACTTCACCCTATTTCTATAGTTATCGAACCTCCTCCAAAAGAAAGCCAGTTCAGAGAGAGGCCAGCTCTGGCATTCGGGTCACGTCGACCCGCTCAATATGGAGACGAATCTCCCCGAATCGGAGGCCGAATCCGGTTCGGCCATCATCGCGTGCGTCCGCTGGAGATGCGGAAGAACTTGCACTTGGCATAAATTGGCGCCTCTATTCACGGACGCAGCTCCAATTCGGGACGCCTGGTTTTTGATGAGTTCGGATGTTCGTTCACCATCTGGAAGGCTTTGATAGGATGCAGAATAATAATCGTTCATCAAACTTGAGGGATTTTTCTAACGTGTTATTAACTATATCATGTATTATTTTCTAACTTGTTAACGTGTACACTTTTAGGGGTTTTTTTAGTACCTACCAAATTGGGTTGATAGGAAAAAATGCCAACATTTTTTTATATGAATCAACTGATGACGAAAATTGCTAATTTTTTTTAATAGTAATAGATATTTTCATCTATAGTATATTTTATCTGATTTTTCTCAACAACTATAATATAATAATCAAAATATCAATACAGTCGACTCCGCTTAATGTGATCATCTTTGTGTACAAGAGTAGAATGATAACAATATCCGATTGATGTCAATAAGCGTTTCATAATAAATAGAAAGTTTCAAACAGCGTAACTCGAGTTTTGCTTTATAACGATTTGGCCTACAATTTATTTTGCAACTTTTACATTCTTAAAGAAAATATGAGAGTGGAACATATAACATTAATAAATTAATGACTCATTTTGTATGATTATGTATTAAAATTGACCTTCAAGCGGGAAAAAAGGAGGTGTTTAGGGGATTTCACTAGATTTTGATAATTTTAAGCGATGTATCGATAACATAAAACGATATATTTTGTGTTAAGTTTAATATTTGATTATCTTTATCCAAAGTTTAATTTACACACTCGCATATTTGTAAATGAAATATTTCTCAGGTTTCTATAAATAGGATAATAATTTAAATTAAGAGTATTTTTGTCATGTTTAATACATAAAAAAATTTTACTAACAAGAAAGTGTTAAAAATGTTTCTGTACTTAACAACAATGAACTGTACTTTTGTTTCACTGATCAGAATAACGTTTACTTAATGGCAATTTATAGAAGAATTTGTTTCTGGTTAAAATAATCTAAATCTTATCCAATGTATAGTAGGAAGTTTTCCTACAGTAACGAACCAACGTATCATTTGTAACAAAGTATCAAAGATATTCAATACAAGAATAAGGTAGTGCATTAGGTCTTTCTTGGAAATGCCATTAGTTTCAATTGCATATTGATTCAGACTTCTATTTTTAAAGTGTTTCTTTTCGCATTGTTACACCACTCTTCAAGTAACAAGCAATTAATAAAGGTTCTCTTCCAGTGTGTACTTGGTGTCCTACTTCCAATATACAATAGGCTATTTGTCGCTTTGCAATTTGCATGGTTTGATTTTGGTCCATGCATTACTTTCAAACTGCAATGAAATTATAAGTGACCTAGTTGTTCCGAAAACTTATTTATATAAACGACTCATGTGTTTTGTTTTGAAGCTAAATAAATTTTACTGTTGAAATACTTTCCAATAGTGCGGATGTGAATTTAATCTTATAGTATCTAATGCCAATGCCTAGTTTTCTTCAGAATATGAGCTCTTATGGTTGGTTTCCCCGTGAAATGGCCCTTCCTTCTTTTAATTGTAATTCCCGATTGCACACAATCGCGATTTTCCCCAACAGACAGATTGTTCTGGAATTTTCCGTGATTCAAATTTCAATTAATTGGGTGTTTAATAGGATATTATAATGGCGAATGCGAACACTTTGGTTCATATTACAAATTTTTTCAATTAAAAACTCGGGGGGAAATTATATTTAGTATAAAACGTCTTGTATCAATTTGGAATGTATTTAGAACCATTTTACCTGTTTCAGTTATTTTAATTTTTAATTATTGTTAATATATAAATTAAAAAGAATCTATAAAAAAGACTACCTGTAGAAATTCAAAATAGTCCATCCAAACATATGGTATTTAAAAAGAAATTAAAAGAATTTATCTTTTCTATTGATGATAGTGAAAACTTTCTTGTTTAAATTTTATCATTACATAAATTATTAACTATTCTTATTTTTACGAGCTACTATTAGCACGTATAGTGTAGTCTTTTATATTATCTGTCATAAGGTTATAACCTGAAGACAGATAATATAAAAGATAAAAAAAGTATGAAACAAATTAAAAAATTTAATAATAAGAATAGAAAAAGTATAAATATAGAAAATTAACTCTAACTTAAAGTAAAAGTTTCTAAAAATATACAGCGCTCCGTAGGTAAAGTGGGCGGTCATAGTTGGTTTTTAAAAACATTATTAGGTCTTAGGCATAGAAATTTCGAGATGGAATACCTACGTTATAGCGTGTTAATCCGAACTCCAAACATCAGCTGAATATAGAAATAAATAGATGGAAGAAGCCCATATTTATGAGAGTAAGACAAAATAACAATTAATAAATAACATTACAGTCTAAAACCACTAAAGAACTAGCTTTTCCCCTAGTAACGTCTTTAATAAAAAATTATTTTTTCGTGAATCATATTGAGTTCCTCGGGTCTTTTATAAGAACTTGGTTGCCCAATGAGATTCGGACCCTCCTTTCACAAAAAAAATCCCTGTCTATGCAGCTTCATAAAAACCAGCGGTTTATGACGATACAAGAATGCGCCCTTTTTTTACCCTCAACCTCGGCGCGCGCTTTTACCTCAACCGTTTCAAAAGCTTTTTGTTACTTTTTAACACAAGACCCGGCGGCTTTTTTATTATTCTTTTAGCTCGCTGCTTCTTTTTTTTCCCCTCTGACACCAGAGACACACTGGAAAGCAAAAGACCAGCGCCAGCTGTGTTGAGGTGAAGTAATACATACACCATCGGACTATCTCTCGTGGGGTAGTTCTTTCGGAGAGGAAAAATAATGGATGTGCAGAATATTTTCGGATGGGATAAATGATCGGTAAGGCTAATCCTCTGATGTTTGCTAGCGACGCGGTTTAACACTCATGATTTTATTACTTTTGGTTTATCATTCATGCTTTTTAATATTTTATTGGGTCATGAAATGTTGGTAACTTCAACTCACTAAAGTAAAGGTAAAAACTTTTATAGCATTCAGTAGAACTTTAAAAAATTCAGTGATAAGTAGGAGTTGGATGTAATAAAAAAAAGGTGAAAGTCCCATCGTGCTTGTTATTAGATGGTTCAAATGTAGGTATTTAAAAAAACTACAATTATTTTTAACCAGGACATGACTAAGAATTTGGCTTAGTCCAGTTATTTGGAGAAAAGGACACGTAAAATTCAACTAAGCTGTTTACAAATAAAAAATAATGAATTTAAGGTACGAAAGTATTAACGAAATTCGAAAATATTAGTTTTATTTTAGTGCAATATAATCCAAATTTTGTCCCTTAAAAACAAACTTTAAAACATATTTCAATGCATATAAATTTGATTTGAAAGTCAATGTTACACAAAACTTTGAACGACTTTTGAATCGCATGATTTTGTGCTCTTTTACTATAGGGATTTCCATTTCCCTTTTATATAACCAGGATATAAAACATGCGAGACTTTCTGAATACTATTTTATCTCCTGCCTTCATCCCTTTTTAGCTGTATTTTATGGAAGGTGTTCCTAAGGGAATATTTAGGCCTATCCTTCTTCAAATACACCATTGAAAGGGTAGAAAACGTAAAAAGAAAAAAAAGCGAACTTCGGGATTCCGGATAAATAAAAAAAACTTCCAGGAATACACGTCTTTCCAGTTTAACTCCTGAAATATATAACTCCACGTAGGGGGAAAATCATAGGGAAAAGGGAACTGAATGGGATTCTATTTTTTATGACGTCCTCTTCCAAAAAGATATCCTGCAACGCTTCGGAGTCGCGAGGGAATATCGAAGAAAACGAATAAATAAACAATTTTTTTTATATGAAAAAAGGAGAGATCTGGCATGTTGGCGCGAGATACAGGCAACAAAGTTGATGTCCACGTTCAGCTAGCACGGAAAGGTCGAAGAAAGAACCGGGTTAAGCCGGGGAGAAATAGGGAGAGAACAGGTTATATTCTCTTTCTGTCTGTTTCCAGTGTTGGAGAGGATGGATTCGCTGCTTCTTTTGGGCCGACTCATTATTGAAACAGCCGGTTGAAGAGAAAAAGAGAGAATAAATCCGAAGCTGCGTGTTATTTTCGCGAGAAATACACATATTGATACATCAATTAACCAGCAGGTGCTACTTTTTTATTATTGGAAAAATGATGAAAAGTAATTATGGCTGTTCCAGGTGGATGGAAATTTGTGTTTTTATTTAGTTGGATGGGATGGCATCATCATGACCTGAAGGATTAAATATGCTTCTGTTACAGCATTTTATGGGTTTTCTTTTGCTGTGGTAAACAAGAGAGGAGAATAAACTGGTTCGTGATTTAGATATTATCAGTTTTTTTAAGTTGGAATACCATATAATGGGTGTAATTTAATTCTAAGTATAAAAAAAAGTTATTCAAACTCTTAACAAGAAGTAGAAAACTCTTTCAAAAGATTATTCACAATTTCTTTTAATGCCTCATCTTTTCCACAGATGATAGTGATAGATAATGGAGTCCTATGATGACTCGTATTATGCCATGGCCTTGTGTATATTTTTTACGTGCTAGTACACTTTTGTAAAAAATCTAAATTTAAATATATTTAACCCTTCTAGTTCCAGACCGCCTGAGATAGCCATTGAATCGTATAAAATTTGAGGCGGTCAGTATGGACAGATTAAATTGTATGGACAGATTAACTTCCATGATTAAAGATCAAGATTTCCATTTTAGCTCAGGCATGCAAAAAAACAATTCAAGATAGTTTAATGCGGTAATATTTTTAGCCACACCTACAATTTCTCTAAAAGTTGCAGACACGAACATTCCCCAACCTGGCGATCATGACACTTATTGAAAGACTGCATTACGGAATTTCAACAGCTCGACACAACATGGAGCTTTTGCATGCAATTCTCCAAAAAAATTTCGATGGCCCAAGATTGTCGGTCTTAACAACGTCAACCACGACAAGGGACAATTTGTCCAGAATTTGACTCAAGGGTCCGAGAGGACAAAAGAAGTGTGCCCTCTTGAGAGGAAAACCGCTCCATTATCCCGCACAAATAATGGACTACACGCACGGTAGAGGCTCTTTTGGGCGTGAACGAACAGTATGTTGTAACTAATTGTTATTGCATTTCGTATCCTATAGTTACTACGGCGGAAACGCTGATTGAGTCACATACTAATGTTAAAATGCGGAGGCTTCCGGTACAGAGATTGAGTTGTTTCAACAGGGATGGAATGTTGGCTTTATTGTTTCAGAAAGGCCGGATCTGGAACTTTCAATTTCAAACTCAGTCAACCATATTGTCATAATGATACAATCAAGTTAATTTGATATACTAGTTGAGTTTGTAGTAATTTTCTGGAAACACTTTTGGTTCCGATTTGTATGACAGGAAATTAAAACTAAGAAATCACAATTACATTAGTTACTGCATAATTATAATAAGAAATTTAATAAATTTAGATTTCAAGAGGCTTGTTTTCTGTACAAAATTTTGGTACTGAATATTTCAAGGCACTAGGGATGATGCCAATATTCTTGTACCAAAGTACTAAAATCAATTTTGCCAAACATTAATTAACATTTTTATTTCTATCCTGTGTAGATAAAATTAGAAAAATCAACTGAAATTATACCAAATGCACTTTTTCATCCAAAACCAACTTGGGTAACATATGATTCGTGTATTTGCTTTAATTAAAAAATAAAACATTTTATGTTTTAAAAAATTTTGATGCAAATGATACAGTTTCATAATTATCTAAACATTCGCATTCATTTTTGAAAACATTAAAATGACATTTAAAAACTCATTTTTAAATTTGTTACTTCCTAATGGGTTTTGGAGTCGACCTCGGCACCAGTTAGTAACCAATTGACTCTAAGGAGCAGTTTATTTCAAGCCTCAAGTCTCGTTTTAACCATTTACATTCTTTGACCTCTCGCGTAGATTGTCAAGATCATTCAGAGACTGAGAATCACACAGCAAGAAAAGTCCTTCGAAACACTTAAACTCGAAAGAAAAGATGACGGAAACCACAGTTTCCCCCACTCTTTTTTTTTTCGCAACGAAACTGTTAAAACAATTCCGACGCTTTTATCTCGAGAGGTCGGTCAACAATCCCGCCGAATCGTGACCGACAAAGTTACAGTTAAAAGAATTAAACCTCAAAGAAAGAGAGAGAGAAATAATTGAAACATGCAAAAGCCAAGAAAAAGGAGAAGACCCATAAAAAAAAAGAACGTAAAGCGTTTCGAACCATGTCGCCGCCATTTTCTCAACACGGAGCAGCTGTCGCAGAACGAATGACGACATGAACAATATTAATTATAAAAAACAGACCAACTTAACAAAAAAAACTGGTCCTACGAAAGAAAAACAATTTTCAGGAGAAAAAAAGGAAACCTTGATAATATGTAAGGCCGGGAATTAAAAAAAAAAGGAGAAAGAACGATACCGAAAATGCTCGGGATGAGGGATGTCGAGGCTATCTGCAGTATTCCATTTATTCCGTGTGGCATCAGGGTTTCGTTTCAGCAGAAGGGTGTAATAAAAGATGGTGGGTGGTGGGAAAATGTTCGATCCGCATATAAACCCCACCAGTCCCCCCAGATCAGGGGGAGGACATTATGCAAAATTATTCCGCATATATAAGGCGATGGAGTGAGACTTTCCAAGGCAATTACGGATTTCAATTTTGTTTCCTCGGGAGAGGGAGGAATCCCCTCTACCTATACAATTAAAAGGGGGTTTCCTCCCCCTTAGAAAGGCACATTAGAATTCTTTTGCATTGACTTGACAGTCACGTTTAGGTTAATGTCGGGGTGGGAGCACGCCCTGGTGTTTTTTAAAGCTCTGGAAAAAGAAGTTTTTGCTGAGAGGGGTGTTGAAGTGAAGAGAAGATGTGGGGTTTTATATGAATGTTATTCAGATGTTTTACTGGCTGAAGGTTTTGTATGACGTGTTTGAATGTCAGTTAGTCAGAATTATCTTTACTTTGAAAAAAAAACGAAAATGGTGAAAACAAAAATTAAATATATAAATAGTAAGGTAATACCATATATAGATATACATATTATGATTGATTTGATGTCAAAATACATTGATAGTAGTTCGTGATTAAAATAATAGGTAGAATTTGTTTAATAGAGCATTTTCAATCACATGACTCTGCCTAACAACGGCCTTAGCAACGTTGTTTTATTCCTCCAGTGACATCATGTGCGAATGCTGCTTAGAGGTGGGCAAATCTGCTATTTTTTGAAAATTTAGCAGTTACGTTCGTTAAGGAAAAATAGCAGCTAAAAGTAGCTGCTAAAAATTAGCAGATTAGCACTCTCTATGGTTGAGGTTACAGGTGCTTTTTTTTAGCAGCTGCTACGCTACTGATGAGGGACAGGATCGCGTTATCTGCTTCTGCTAAATCTAGGCGATTCTCATTGGTCAGCGCGTAGCAGTATAGATGCTATTTTTTGACCAATCGAGAGCCTTCAAGTGCTGCTAAATTTTAGCAGGGGACATGATCGTGTTTTCCTGTCGTTTCCTTCGTTATCTGCTACTGCTAAATCTAGGAGATTCTCATTGGACAGCGCGTAGCAGTATAGATGCGATTTTTTGACCAATCGAGAGCCTTCAAGTGCTGCTAAATTTTAGCAGCTATTTCTGAACACGTTTAGCAGCTACATTAATGCAGCTATTTTTTAACTGCTACTCGTTTTTTGCCCATCTCTAATGCTGCTATTGGATACTTCTATGTCCCGCCCCTAACAACAGCCTTAGCAACGTTGATTTTGTCCTCCAAGTGACGTCATGTGCGAATGCTCTATTCGAGGGGAGTTGCTTTTATCTAAAAGTTGGTTTTTCAGTAAATGTGTCATGTAAGGAAACCAACATTCTCTCTCTTTGGTTATGGATTTGATGTGTGTGCTTTAAATAAAGGTTCCAATGACAAAAATATTGAGAACTATATTTTGAATAAAGGTAAAGGATACAGACAGTTTTTCCATCGTTTATTTTCGTTGGGAAAATCTTTTCATCATACTTCAACAGAGTATCAATTCTCAATATATAGTACTTTAAGATGTTTTCTCAACAATACATTGAAATCATATCCCCTTTCCCAAGAATAAAAAATGTACAATATAATAAAATGGTGAAAATTTACTGGCAAATGCGCCAAGTGGGCAAAATATTTTGAGTGATGAAAAACGTCATATAACCTCAATTAATATGGCTAGTTTTACCATTAATTGGCCAAAAGATTTAATATTGCCAAGCATTCCCTAGTCTTAACTTGTGTCAAAAAGATATTGACACAAAAATGGCAAGAATTCTTCTCAGCAATCACTTTTGTAGGCAATTTCCAACATCTACCCGCACCCCTCATGTTCCAAAACAGTGTATATCAAACCTTAGCTCTGTCAAACAGGAGAATTAACTCATAGTAAGTTCTAATACAAACAATTGCAATTCACACAAAGCATGCCTCGAACTTTTTCAACCAAGCAGTCACCAACAGCTTTCGCGTTAAAAATACCAACTTTCCCAAAGAGACATACCAAAAACCCGCGAGAAAAAAAATTCCAAACTAAGCCTATTTCTATCCACCCGTTCGAAACAAGAACGTTTTTCGGCTTCTTCTCAAGACACTACAGGGGGCGTGCGGGGGCAAAATGCGGCTGGGGAGGAGGAAAATCTAGACGCCCCCTACCGCTAATGCCCCGAGACAATGCAACTCGGAAATAGATTCTCGCAAGAGTTTGAAGAATCAGACGGAATACAGAAGAGAAACAAATCAGTGGATCAAAAGCGGGAAGACGTGCCAGGAATATTTTGGCAGGGCAAAAAGCGGCACGGCTACGACAACACGCTTTCTTTCTTTGTTTCTCGTAGAAGAAAGTTCCGCTACCATGTGCCAAAGCGATTTCGTAGAGGAGCCGACATTTGAGTCGAGTGTTGTGTGGCTATGCCTTACTTCAGCAGTATCTTTCGGGGGTTTTTTGGACTAGTTGGTGCGATTTTGTGATGCGGGTGGAGAAAGGCTTGCGGTTGCAGAGTGAACTCTTCGCAGGATTAAAACCGCAGGATAGAGTAATCATGTCCCTTGAAGGGATCTTAAAAAGGATAAAAAAAAAAAAGATTACACTGTCGTAAGTAGTTCTTTTTTAAGCAGGGATTCCTAAAACCGACCTTAAGGGACAAGTACTTCTATGGAGTCTACAACTGGGCATTTTAAGACCATAAAAGCCAAGTAAAACTCTTAACAATCATACTTTTGTGAAAATTATTCTAACATTCACATGTGATTTTTACTTTGGCACACACAACTGATATTTAAAAGATTTTCTACGAAATTCCGTACTTGTTCCCGTTAAAGAAAACAGGAACATCTGAGTTTGCAGTATGAAGTTCTTTTATGACATGCCCATAAAAAGGTCATCTTAAGAATCCTTTAACAACTTACTAGAGTTGAGCATATAAACCTAGTTTTGTATCGAAGAAGTAAATACTTTTTGGGGTATTTTTCTCTACGGTAGTAAAGTTAGATAGAAGAACACATTTATTTTACTATATATCGTCCTAAATTGAATGTTACCTTAGCATCATTCTAGGAATAATTATAAATGCAATTTTTCAAAAGGGTCGCGAACTTTTTAAAACTAAGAAATGTTCACGATTGATTCTATCCAGTAATTGGCAATTAAGGTTTCGGCCAACGCTACTCAATCTAGTTGATTTTTCATTAGCATGCCAAGAAGTTCCATAGTTTTAGGAACCTCGAGAATCTGCAACGAAATTCTAGAGCTAGCCAGGTTTTTTTCTGATTCAGTACTTAAATAAAATCAATTTGTTCTGGAAGATTTTACCTCGGGCCTTGCTTCGTTTCCCAAAATTCTTTATTTAAATTAATGACGGTCCGGATTTATTTTTATGAGGAGCAGTACTATGGTAGTTCGACTATGAATATTATGTGCTCAAGAAATAGTCTGGAGAAACCAGACTCTCTCTAATTGCAATTATTGTGGCAATAGCTTTACAAAAGAAATCATAATCCAGCAAAGAAAGTAAAAAAAAAATAATAGGTACTCATAAAGTTATATTTTATTTAATTATTATTTAATTATTCATATAATATTATATTTAAAATTTTACAGGTTTTTAACTCAAACTTTATAATAGTTATCAACAGTTTGACTTATAATTAGAAAAAAAAAACAATTGTAAAGGAAATAAAAAAAATACTTCGCTCTTTGAATGTGTATCACAAACAGAGAAAACAAAGACGGGATACAAGTAGAAAGTGTATTGCTTTGCTTCTCCCCATCGATTTCCGATTTTTACTATCGATTTTATATATCGAATTTTTGTGTTTTACTCTTTCTTACATTTCAATGTCGAATTCAAGTTTTTGTATTCAATATCTGCATTATTATTTCAAGTTTTCTGTAACGGATCTAATAGATTTAGGTACCCACAGATCATTCGATACCTAATGGTATTCGATGCACTACAAGTATCGATACCCTAAAATAGCGAGTGTATACCTGCCTATAAATATGCCTAGAATAAATATCAAGAGAGAGAAACCACATCAACTCGAGTGAGAAATCCCAATCCAATATCTAACTCCCCCTTGTTGAACATCACACACTTATCAAACCCCCCTCAGACGTAATCGTAATGGAATCTGGAAGGGGGGTTATCGCCCCCCACAGAGCGGAGTGGAGAGGTTTTTCTCCTGCCTGCAGAAGCCATGCACTTCCGCCGCCATTGAATCTGGCAACGGTGTTACCGATCGTCTGACACATGCCGTTATTATTGGTCGCAGGTAAAAGCGGAAACAGGAGTCCTTTTGTCACCCCTTCTGGTGTCGCTTTTCCGGGAATCTGGCAAATATGGACGGAAATTCTAAGTTTGTCGTTCTGGGTTTTTTTCTTCAACTGGGTAAAGGTGAAGAGATTTTTGCACAAGGTGAACTAGGTGTGTTTATCAGCATGAGGTAAAGATTGGTGAGAAAGGTGGATACGTCCAATTTCGTATCCTTTAGATTCCAAGTTTAAAATTTATAATTTTCAAATAATCTATGTTCATGTCTTTAAATAGCTTAAGAACAGTAGGTCTCCTTTTTCGTTTTCAAGGTTTATCAGATACCTTAACATATCTTTAAAAGTCTCTTAAAAATTAGGAGAAGGATTAATCAGGATATCTATGGTAATTGTAATTAAAAATCGAACTTCATAGTAAATGCAATATCAGAGATGAAAACTACACAAAGAATAAGCTCAATGCTAAATTTCATTAAAATCTGTATAATATATCTAAAAAACTTCAAGAGCATACAACTTTCAGGTTTTTCCATTCGTATTTTTGCGGAAATGGTCTAAAATATTTTAGCAATCTGAGGTTTTCTTTCGCATTTGTGAAAAAGTAACCATAGTGGAAACTCTGGTATAGTCAGCTTGTTAAACTTCTTTTACAATTTTCATTTAATTGTTAAAAACTAAATTTACTACAGTATAAATCAGCATATCTAAAGAAAAGTGATTTAACTCCCGCTTTTATAAAAAAAATTCTACAACTTTTAGGAAAGATTGTTTAGTACTTCTTAATCTTTAAGCAACTACATAGATCAAGGTAGCGTATTCATTTACATAAACTATCTTGAATCTTGAATTAGTTAACATCCCTGAATCTCAGAACATTCTGAAAAGTCTAGTTGCACGACTTTTACTTAAAACAGGGTTCACTACTAAAGAAGTGCTAGTATTTAAACTAAATTAAATTTCTCTGCTGTTTAAATAATTAAGCTTTAGTACCTAATTTAGCCGCAGACATTCTTATTAAATTAACTTCTTTCGGAAAGAATTTCCACAACAACACAGACGTAAAACAACATTACTGTTCTTGTTCTACGTCATTAAGAGGACACAATATGAGCCAAGACTCCTCCTCGTCTTTCTAGTAAAAACAGTACACGAAACGTAACTGATTAAGGAACACTCTCTCAAGGAAGGAACGGGGGTAATTTTGTTCTGAAAACAATCACAAGATGACTACAAAACAAACAATGATTAATAACGCTTTAGAAAACGAGACTGAAATGACACAATCTAAACAACAGCACGCACTAATTGAAGTGAGGAGTGCTAACGAGAAAAATTAGCAGTAAAAAAAGAAGAATTAATTTGCATAAATGTCATCAGCCGCTTGCCAGAAATGACGCAGTTTCGCTTCCCGCTAGGAAGTTGTAGTTACTTCTTAGGGATTTTAATCCATCACGTTTTGTTGGTTAAGTCACGAAGCTTGACAGGTTTGAGTGGGATCTCGACGGTTACGGTTGAAGTTAGGCAGCTGAAAGAATTCTTTTGCTGGAGAAATAACTGTGAGAAATACTGATTTTGTCAGATCGTCTTTTGAACTTATGTTCGAGAAGCGAATAAATTAAAGTTGGAAAAGATGGAAAACCAGATTTTATTTGGTTCAAGGTATTCCTTTTAAAGGATAGCGAAAATAGTTTGTGGAAGTTGAAAACCTAACTCACGCTTTTGTATAATGATAACACGGCTTGGTAGATCTCTTCAACAAATAAAAATTCTATATGCACATAACCAAAGCTCTTTTTTAAAATGTTTGATTTTTAAAGAAAATAATATAAATTTTAAAGTTTCAAAGCAAACTAAAGAATGCATCTAATAAATTATAAACAAGCACTATCAGTAAGTAAATAAAAATTTAAGAAACTCTGAGGTTCAAATAATCCTTTACTTACATAACATTTGTAGATTTAAGAGAGAAATATCCCTAAGGGCCATAGAATCATTATTTACTATTGAGTACAATGGATTATTCTGAAAAAGTTGGAGGGCAAAGCCCCCTACCATAAGTCTTACCATGTTTACTACAACATTACGAATTCATTTTACAAGAAACCACTCTTTAAGTCGCATGCAAATAATCTGAATGTCTTCAGAAATATTATGGGTATTCTTAAGTTAACTATTTGTTGTATTTTTGGATAAATCATGTCTTCCAAGTATGGATATTTAGTAAGAAGGCTTAACTATATTCTTCTCAAAAATACGCTACTGTTTTCTTTAGGCTGCTGAATTTATTTTCTATCGCTGTGAAATATTTTAAAACATTTATATTTCTTATAATTTTATTTTTTTTTCTTTTACCATATATGTACCTATAATTGAAAGGTTTTATATCTTCTTTTAAAGTATTAAAAGCTTCTGATAAATTTATATTAAAATATTTAACTATATATGATTTTGCATACTTTATTTATCTCAATAAAAGACATTTTAATGCATCGATTAAAAAATTCATTAATATGTCATTCTTAATACACTTTGAGAAATTTGAGTTAATACACAAGGTATGAGATTTATTTTCTCCTACGAAATTCCTAGAGAAATTTTAATATAAGTATTTGACACATTAATTTACGCACTATCAATAATTAATACTGAAATACCTCATCACGGTTCAAATTGTGGAACATTAAACAATTTAATTAATACCGAATATGTGACCTATTTAGTAAAACAAGACAGGCACTCTGAAAGCTTCATTTTGAAGCTTAAACGATGTTATGTATTGCGAAGGGTATGATTTATATTCCCTTTCATACTATACCGAAAACTACGTACAAATATCGATCGGAAGATTGCCATAATCGATATCGGCATCGATGCTTATATCAAGAGCAAGGAAAGCTGTAAAAGCTAAACAGAACTCTGGAAATCGATATTGATTGGTGGATCGGGTGGGGGAGGTAGTATTTCCTCCGCGCGTGGACGAACTCTGTTCGAACTTTTAATTTATCATCAAAGGAATTTCATGGATCAGGAAGAATGTATGGGAGTTAGTCGAAAGAAATCGATGCAAATGCTTCTGGAGAGATATCAAAATGTTGTTATGGAAATATATCACACTTTTAACGACTTTATCCATTTTTCTCTATAAAAGGGGGACCAATAACACAGTTATTAATCAGGTGATTGGGATTTCATATTAAGATTAAATTATTATAGCAGTATAGTATAACTTAAATTTGAAAATTTGTTTCTTTTATCTTAACTGTACTATAATTCAAAATTTGATTATAAAATTAATTTTTAATAGAAAAAAATCATTAAGCTGCCCTTTGGTAAAAATGAGAGAAAATTATTCATTTTTAAAGAATGCTACTGAAGTCAAGAAAAAAAAGATACAATATATGTTATTTCATTGAAGAAACCATGAAGAGCCCTATAACTTAGTTGTGAGACTTAGTTTACAGGGTTAAAATCCTATAAATCAAAAATAGTGCTACTTAAGAAAGTTCAAATTATATCAAGTTATAAAGGGGGGGGAAATGCACCTAAACTGTATGCAAATTGTATGAAACGAACATTTTGTTTGACAAGTAAAACATTGAGTGTAAAGTATTGTGAGAGAAAAAACACTCCATAGAAGATTCCGAGGAACTAGAGAAAGAAAACTAATAACATGTTTTGTTTTTCCAGTCATGCTTCATCAACGCATTTAGTGCGCAAGTTGTTTTTACAGCCTTGTTTCCCAAATCTGTTCGATGATCACCGTGCCATAACATTGGGTGATACTATAATATTTTAAATGTTATAATTGGAAAGCACGAAAAGAACTAGTATTTCCTGATTAGGAAATAATTTATTCTACTTAAAAATCAGACTAAGTAAATATAAAATGTAACAGATTCATTTAATATAAGTTACGTCAAATAAAACGATGTTGAAAGAAATTAATTTTTTTTTTCAGAAAGATTTTATCTAAATACAAAGGAGAAAATAATATTTGTTTGTAAAACAATAATAATTTGACAGCAACTTATTAATGTTTCAAAATTGTTAATTTTTTAATAAATTAAATTGTTTTCTCTCTATAGTGAAATATAAACTAAATAATTTCAAAAAATTTACCTAACTCATGAGTTGTACTATTTTATATTACTGATATATACAAGCAAATAATGATTAAATTAGAGAAAATTGTATTTTGATATTTTTTCAAGAAATATATCTTAATATAAAACGTGTTTCAGCATTTTAATTCGCAAAGGTTTTTTTTAAAGAATATTTTATAATTAAAAATAAAAAGTAATTACTATTTTGGCTTTTTCAAACCGAAGTAGACTAAAAATGAAAACAACCCCAAACCAACAGAAAACCGGTACCAAATCTGACGATATCTGCAATCAAATACACAATCAATTTAATGCAAATTGCCTACATGCAGATAGAACACTACCATTAGTCGAGTAGTTAACTAGTTTCACACTATCTGTTGAGCCAGAACATCCAGTTAGGATATCTCCAAGGTAAAGACGCGACATCATTTCTGATGTAATTAGATCTACTGGCTAGTTCAAGTTTGGACAAGTTCAAATATTTTGCTTCGACGGAAGAATCAATACGAGTTCTATTTACAGTCTTCGTGATAGTGATTAGATGTTTGCAGCGTTCGTTGGGATGTATTTGTTCAAATCTAAAGGCATTCCTTTGACTCATGCAACATTAAGAGATTATAATCTCTAGTGTAAACAAATATCCAACCACTGCCAAGCATATTTTTGGAACACAAAATGAATTTATTTGTATCGACTACAAGGAAAATTTACGTTATGTGAACTTATGCAATAAGTGAAACCATTAAATTAATCTTGAGTGTCTCAATAATAGAGGAATGCTTAGAGATAATTGCATCGTAGAAGACGATTTTTAACAATGTTAAACACAGCTTTAAGGTGTTTTAACTTTAATATTTCTCTTCTTTGAATTTTCTTTTTTTTACATAAAAAAACAGGGACGCGCTTATTAGCTAAGTTATATTTTCTTTAAAATGCAATTGGACGCACATTAAACTGAAATTATTATCTATAATTTATAAATCTAAAATATATTCAATGTATTTAAACTGTTAAATAAATATCATAGGCATTTTTTCCTTTTTAAAATTTGTATCAGTTTGAAAATATTTATCTCCGTTCATGCACCTCTTCTATAGGCACATAAAAATTTTATTTAGCACACTCTGTTTCTGTTATTCCCATATCTTCTTCCCTTTTCTTGTAGTACATTTCCTTTTTCCGACCATAAGCTTGCCTCTACAACGTTTTTTTCAGAGATAAAATGGTTAAAATTAAACAATAATTACAGATACATTTCGAAAAAGTGGAACATCTTAGAAACAGGGTCTTGTCAGAAAGACGAGATCATTACAGAGAAACACACCTCAGAAAATAACTACACATTCTTCGAAGGAAGGATTGCTACATTTTATGTTAGTAGTGACAATTTCAGAATGAATAATAAGGGTATAATATAAAAGCCTTCGTGTGAGAGGTGGCCGGTTGATTTTTGTATCATTTCCGCCCAATTTTCACTCGACTGCAGGAAGTCAACTCCGCGGTTTCCGTTCAAGATCACGGATTCGAGTCGCGTTCGTCGCTCGCGGAACAATACGACCCCGCCATCTGCTCCCCCCCCCCTCCTTTTCCAATTCCAAAAGAATAAATGGAGAAATTTGACGTATTTTCAGTTTAAGGTGGTTATGTAGTTGAGACAGGAAGTTTATGAAACTAGTAGCAGGAAATGTAGGGAGTTTTGAATAGTTATAAACCTGTTGAGAAAGCAAGGTGTGCACTAGAAAAGCGATAAATTGAAACGATTTGAGATAATTAGAACTGTCATATATGGGATTGAAATTTTTTTAAGAGTTTTAAAGAATTGTGGTAGTATTTAAATTTATTCTGAGAAGCTATGTAAACAAAAACATTTTAATGAACTTAAAATCTTAGTTTAAAATATTGAGGAATTATCTTTAAAAATCTCTTCGAAGAAATAAATTTAATTTAAAGATGAAATTTCTCATATTTGAAATTATAAATCTCAGGGAGGACAAACATGTTTTAAGAGCTATCTTATAAAACAAACGGGGCTGGGTTGAGGATAAAATATGTTTATCTAATCCTTTATCTAGTTGATAATACCAATACCGAAAATGACTATGGTAAAATTCAGTTTCTATTTTCTAAACTAAGGTTAGATAAGGCATTTACGTTCTTTGCGAACAAAATTGTAGTAGTACTGCAACATGAAGGCAGCTTATACAAAAACAACAATTTAGTTGAAATGAAATTCCGTTAGACCTTTTTTTGATGAACATAATTTAGAAGAAAGATGTCAAGGAAATTATTACCACATGGAAGTACTTTCAATAGTATTCTGAATATACCAGCTTGAAAGAGAGAATATCATCCAGAGAGAAAACCACTCAGAGCTCAGGGATTTTAGGAGAGACCCTTGAGAAACACGTTGGAAACTTTGAATATATGCATATGATGTCTCTGTTTTGGAATTAAAATTTAAGATTGAAGGAATAGAATCCTGAAAGTACATGACCGTTCATAAACCCCCCATGTAATTATTCCGGCCAAGCGTAGGATTGAAGACTCCGCGGTAGTTCAATATGGCTATAGGCCAGTGTTTCCCTACGTGGGCGCAATATGAATTTCTAGAAGGGCAATTTTAAATGTTTTAACCAAATTGCCCCCCAGGTGGGGCATGAACCCCCAAGTTTTATTTACTTTTCAAGAAGTATTTTCGAAAAACAAAAAAGGCATGGAACATTTAAAAAGGCTTTGGTGGGGCATGGACCAACAAAAGGTTGGGAAACACTTCTCTAGGTCTAGGCGCATTGCCCTGGGAGCCCCATTGTAGCTATGTCCTTGCTTTTAAGGGCACACTATGACTTCAGAGACGTACGCAAGGGGGGATTCGGGAATATATTCCGTTGAACCTCAGAAATTATCTTTTTTGACCTTAGAAAATGGCTGTGTCACCTTGTCCATGGACAGATTTAGGTAGAGGATCCTGGGGGGCAAGCTAAAGACATTTGTAGGGTCGCTGACGACTGCATTAAAACAACCTTTAGCATTAAAAATTGGAATTTCCTGAAAATTTGAAGAGGCATTGCTCCCCCATGCCTGTATCACTCCATGATAAACCCCCCACCATTGAATGAGATAAGGGTACTACTCACCGATCATGAGTAGTGAAACAGTCAAGTGTTCTCTGCCCGTGGCTTTGAGGGCTCCTAGCACGGTGCCCACGATGGCACAGCAGAGTCCGACGAACGCGATCATGACGATGAACCACCTGATGCTGACGGTCTGCGTGACCATGACTCCGCAGCAGTGCTTGGGCTCGTCGGCCTCCGAGGAGGGCGGCGGGCGGCCACGGAAGGGTCGCGGTGGCGGCGGCGGCGGGTGCGCCGGAGGCGGCAGCCTGCGCCCCGGGTAGGGCGGCGGCAGCGGCGTCGTCTGCTGCAGGATGTCCGGCAGCGGCGGCGGGGCGGCCTCCTCCGGCAGCCGCGTCACGCCCCGGCGGGGGCGCCTCGGGCTCGTCATCGCCTCCTCATCCTCCTTGCACTGCTCTGTGTCACAATAGAAGATCCCGATGCTGTACACCACCTTGCTGCGGGGGGTTCGCCCCCAGTCGTCGCGGCGCAACCACACTCGGTTGTCCCGGCGCACGATTCCCAAAGTAGTATCCTCGACGGCAGTATCCGCGGCGGTAGTATCCTCGACGAAAGCGCTGTTGTCGACTCCGTGGCCAACGGTGGACTGGGGAGCCGCTGCCGAGGCCGCCGCGTCGCTCGGCGGCGCCGCCGATCGCACCGCCATCTGGCGGCTCTCTTCCACATCATTCTTCATGGTTCAGGGCCGCGAGAAATCCTAAATAGTGCAGAAAAAAGAATATAATAACATTTTTTTTCTTGCCCGCATCAATACGTCACGTTTTAAGCTACTTATCCCCTTTTTTTAGTAAGAGAAGCCGAGATGTACTTTTTTCTTGAAAGAGGAGAGAAGAAAAATTTGCCGTTCTTTTCTTTTGAAGAAGAAAGGGAAGGCGACGCGATTTTTTTTAGGAAGTCGTGCCCCAGAAAGTCGGATTTAATTGCAATTAAAAGGGGTTAACTAAAGTCACATGCGTGAAATTAAAAAGTCGCAGCTTTGAAAATAAAGGAATGTCTTTAAAAGAGTCAAATGGAAAAGTCAACGCAAATCGGATATATTCTTTTTTGATTTCCCATCATTTGTTTTCAGACTTTGTTTTCTTTATTACTTTCTTCTTTACCCATTATAGAATTAAAATTATTATTCAATACAAAGAAATTATTAGGAGACAGCGTCTGGTTTTGAACTTTTATATCTAGGAAATGTAATTTTAATTCCATTGGACACCAATAAAAGAGTAATAGTCATTGACGTCTTATTTGTAAAATGTTTTAAAGCTTTTTTTTTGTACTTGAAAATAATCTGGTTTGACTTAAAATTAATTTAATACTTGTTTCCCCACTCTTTTTTTTATTGGTCTATGCGAGCTCTTTTTAATTATCTGCTTTAAAAAAAACTGTGTAAATGTTATATTTTGTTTGATTCTTTTACTTCGATTTTCCCTTCATGATATTTTTTCTAAAAAAATGTATTTTAATATAAATACTTCAAAATCTTTGTTATGCTCGGTATCAGTAATATTTCTTAATTAAATAACATAATTTACCCTAAAATTTAAAACTTTATTATTTTTATAATAACTAATTTGAAATGCAAACTATTTTTAAGATAAATATTTCTTGGAACATGACTACAGTTACAGAAAACACATAAACCTAGAGTTTCTAGAAGTTTTGAAATTATGTTCCTCACAGAGGTTGCTACACAATGATACTCCATTACATCCCCATTGGAATCACCCTATCTTTTTAAATCCAACACACATATCCGTACTATAACACCACAGAATGCATACAACTATATAATGTACTGTCTGTCTATCACAAGATGAGATCTCGTTTACATATTCTTACATCCATTCGTTTAGTATTGTTTCTAGCAACCACCACAACCAGGTAACTACTCCAAAGCTCATCATGTGATAGACAGCCAGTATTGTAGTATCTCGATTAACCAGGTCGATGGTAGGGAAATACTAAAATCCACAGGCTAGATAAACAACAAACAACCCAAGGAATCGAAGTAATATTAATTTGGATGAAAAATGTTGAACCCCCTCCCCTACTGAATCATGGATTATTGTAAAGCAGGACTTCAAATTAAATACAAATAAAAGATTTTAATGTTCCTTTTAATGTTTTTTCTAGTACCCTCCTGCTATTTTTTTCGAGGAAGGGGGCGTCTGGATTATACGAAATTACACGTAATTCAATCCCGGTTAAACGCCAGTCTACTGTATTATATCAGTATGTCTACAATCCGTGCATATAACAACCTGGAGCATTGTATAACAACTAATAGTACACACAATCTTCACTAATGAGAAAACCTCACATAGGCTTGTCAAAAAATGTTACCCACAGCTTGGCTAAACAATGTTCTCTTTAAAACAGTGGTTCCCAACCGGTGCACGGTGGTCCGTTGAGAGTCTTGGAAGTGGTCCGTGGAGAGACCCGGAAGCACACAAAAAATTATTCCTATAAACAATTTGAATGAATTGACCAAGAAGAGATTGAATTATACTTTTGGCAACTTTTGAATCAGTTGGGAAAATAGTCACCACTAAATTAGTAAAAACTTTTTCTTCCACTATAGATATTTAAAGAGAATTTAGGAGTTCGTAAAAAAAGTTAGACGGCAATCTTGTGGTGTCGAAGATTTACTCATCTCGCAGAAAAAATTAATAATTTTCTTAAGATGTAATAATTAAGTTTGTCTTAAAATATAGGTAGATTGCAAAGTATTATATAAAGAATCCATGCTTAATTAGGGATAATAGACTTTCATCTTGAAATTTTATGAAGTTAAGAATTTTAAAATAAAAGGATGGTCCGTGAAGATTCCAATTTAAGACGTGGAGGTCCGCGGACATCTTTGAGTTGGGAACCAATGCTTTAGAAACTCACATTCTCCAATTGCTCAAGCTCAACATCAAAAGGTTTATTTTTTGTAAATTATGTTATTTGTTTAAAAAGTGGTGATCACGTTTTGTACAGGATCATTGTAGATAGATATCAACATATTTTCTCTTTCATTATTATTTTCTCCCATATATTTAAAGTAAAAATGTTAAATGTATGGGGGAAATTTCTACTTCTAAATTAAATAAATTATTTTAAAAAATGAATTAATTTTAGGGGGGATCATAAAGCAAAGAAGATTTCATTGGAAAAATTCGAACTGGGATTTGAATAGAAATTAGAGCTTATGAAACATCGTTTATTATGTTTTTATAGAACATATATATCACACTTAAAAACCGAGACAAGTAAGTAAATTGATTATGTTTTCAACATAAAAATATTTCAAGTCTTTTCTAAAGTGAGATAAAATTAATTTTGCTCTCTAGAATGACGAAAACCGTTTGCATCATCCACTTCCATGACGTCACCTAAACAAGGCCTTAACTCAATTTCTCGATCAACAATCGTCCAGGATAGTTACGACATGACAGAAGCCAGAGCGACACACAGAAATGACGTCATTGGGGGAGGGTGAAATCGAAACTCATTATCGTCATTCAGCTGATCGGGGAGGGAAGTACAGTTTGGAAATATCGCCTGGGAAGCTGTACCTAGCGCTCACTTTTCGTCAACACTCATTAGGTGAGATGATTGATTAGGTAATTTGGAGAGGAGATAGTAGAAATAAAGAATTGATAATTGCACTGTTAGGAAATTTGGGGATGGGGTATCAAAGACTCCCAAAAGCAGATAAAAGGATCAGATGATTTTTTAAAAATCTTAATTGCAAAAAAAATTTCCTTTTTTAAAATTTCTTCTTTTAAAAAAATTAGTAATCTTTGTAAACAGTAAAAATTGAAAGCATTATTAAGTGGTGTTATTAAGATGTGATTATTACATCATTATCACATCACCAACCTATTGTTTTTAAATGCATGAAACCTGATTATTAATAATTTAAAAAATAATAACCGGAAGCTTTCCTTTCCAAAATAATAAAAACAATAAAAAAACACAAAAGAACCAAAGTTTGAAAATTTACCCCTCACAAATTCAAAAATAACCTAGAATATGGCTTTCTTATCTATATAATTTTTTATATTCAATGCCCCTCTTCCCAAGGATATTCTTCTGCTTACAAACCCAAACCTAAGGGAGGATTACATTTGTTGTAGAAAGTAAAACGTGCGTAAATCGAAACCTATACTACAGGGTAGGTTTCACTTAGTTTTACTTATTGATGCTAGATGGCAGCACCACATGTTTGAAGCATTGTTTGGGAGTGCTCAGGGTTTTTTTTACAAATTCAGAGAAACTCGGAATGAATAGAAACTATTTCAGCGCAATGACAAGGCAATTAAATTTTTTTTTTCTTAAAATTCCTAAAAGCTCTTTTAGCGGTTTCGAAAATTTTTAAAAAGTAATTATAATCAGCATATATTCTTTGTTTGTTTTTTGTACACTGCATAAATGAGATAAAATATATCAGTACTTTTATATCTCATATTTTAAGCATTCAAAATACCCCTCTTTGTATTAGGTACTCCCAAAACTTTGCAATAAAAATATTAATTAAAGCTAGTATTAAAAACTGATTTTCAATTAAACCTTATTCTCCTTCAAATATCAATGATAATTTTAATGTTACATTTTTTTTATAAAATACAATAGAAAAAGAGTATTTTTCTCTTTTAATACGAAAGAGAAAAATGTCTGGGAACGTATATATCAAAAAGGAGAAATAGCCTTTTTATGTTTCCAGGGAATAAAATTATAGCAAAGATTGTCCCTTTGAAAAAGTGTTTGAAAACCACACCTGGAATCCCATAACACTTGAAAACGATAACAGAAAATAGCCATGAAGATCCTTTCAAGATCAACAGCCACTATAATAGTCCACCACATTTTGTTAAATTTGCGATCGGTTTTCTTACAGAATAAAAAGCTTGTGGATAAAAGTGCAGGGACGTAATGATAAATATCACCCTATTGATGATAGTAAGGTGAAGGGCGTAAATCAAAATTTTCTTTCACGGTATCATAATGTTCATTACCGCGCTTTACATTTCTCCCCTTGACCTAGTTTGGGTCTGGGGGTTGGAAAAACATTTCCAAAGCGACGAAGTGTTTAGGTGCATTAATCAAGGGGGGTTGTGCTGAGCTACATAGTCTTTTACGGCATTTTTTCGTTTGCGTTTACTGCACTGATTTGATCAAAATTGCAATGCATAGAAAAAAAAATTGAGAATTTGATGCTTTCTCGGACATTTTCACTCATTGTACTTCCATGAAATGAGTATTATTAAAGATTCTCTTCCTTTTTAGGGGGTTTTCATTCTGAAAGATATTTCTAAGTCTAAGAAGTAAAAAATAAAGACATTGACTTTCAATAGCTGATAAATTTTAAAATCGCTCATTTCAAAGTTGTTTTCTCACCGATGAAAACCAATATTAGATTTTGTTTGTTCGGTGACATCTTTTCATGATACTTAACAAAATTTCACAGTTCCTCATTTCGCCAAAATAGTTTAAACCCAAGTAAGTTATATGGTTAATTTAATTTATTCTGTCTACTTATAGTAATTTCAAAAAGAATAATAATTTATTGGTGGCACATAAGATCGGTTACTTCATTCTCCTGCTATGACCCTGCACAAAACGTGATCACCACTTTTTAAATAAACAACATAATTTACAAAAAAAAAAAACTTTTCTCATATGAAACAGCACTGTATACTTTAAAACGGGTTTCCTAAAGTTCTCTGAGCAATTGGAGAACGCGAGCTTTAAAAAAAGAACCTTGTTTAGCCAAGTTGTGTATAATTTTTTTTCTTGACAAGCCTATCTGAGATTTTCTCATTTGTAAAGATTGTAAGTATTAACTGTTATACACTGATTGTAGACATTTATACTGATAATACAGTAGACTGGCGTTTAACCGGGATCAGACTACGTGTAATGTAATTTCGTATAATCCAGACGCCCCCTTCCCCGAAAAAAATAGCAGGAGGGTGCTAGAAAAAACAATTAAAGGGAGCATTAAAGTAATTCATTTGTGTGTTCAATTTGATGTCCTGCTTTACAATAATCATGATTCAGTGAGGGGGTTCAACATTTTTCATCCAAATTAACGTAACTTCGATTCCTTGGGTTGTTTGTTGTTTATCTCTATCCTTTGGATTTGAGCAGCAGAACAACAGTATATTATTCAAAAAGGAAAAAAATGTGTTCCAAAACAGCATAAACATAATGTGTAGATCCTCCAGTGTCCACAGATATCTGTTTGTTTCTGTAAATGTTTAAATTAATATGCAAAATCCAAATTTATTTTCTCTTAAAAGTGCTCCGGAACATATTTATCTTCTGAAAACTTAGTTATCCGAAATTCAAAATGCATAAGAACCGCATTTCAATAAAATTTAACTGAAGTAAATTAAAAGCAATATCAAGTTTTAGAATAGAATGTAATCCTTTCCAAATGCCCAGTAACTCCAAAGTAGACTTATTTGACCAAATTTGTGGATCTTTATTACTTTACTTGTGTGCATTTGCAGATGCAGCATTGAATCGGTACTGAAATAGAGACGGTGTAAGAAGAGCTCTAAATTTGACAGTTTCACAACCATAGTGCAATAATCACATGACATCTGTGGGATCATGTATCAACAAACCACAACAACTGTCATACATATCACTGACCCCCGAGAAGAGTAATTTTAAGAACTTTCATCACCGAGACAAAACTCTAAATTTCCTTCCGGTGAGCGACACATATGAGAGTTAATGGGCACTTAACATACAACTACAACAAACAAATCGCTCTCAGCTGTTGAGTGTAACATGACATGCCCCGACGAGCTTTCCGGAAGAGAACTTTTTCCAGAGAATGCGCACACAAAAGCTAATTGAATACACCCAGATGGGACAATTTTACGCAATAGAGACCTCCCCCCCCTTAGAACAAAGCCACCCCTTGTCTGCGTTCGAGACGAGCAGACGATGTTTTAATTCGGGCGGAAAAATTCTGATGACTTTTTTTTGTCTGTGTTTTTTTTCGGAAGTTGGTTATTTTGTGTAGTTATTTCTGTTTCTTGTTGTGCGCCGAAGAAATTAATTAGATGATTTGGAGGCACGTTATCATTTATTGAAGTGTGTCTACCATCAATTTTGAATTTCTTTTAATTTAAATATAGATTTATTGAAGGTAAAGAATATTGTTTTTTTGAAGTTCCCAGAAAACTAATTATGAGAGATTCATATTGGGAAAATTTCCTTAAAAAAGAAAGGCATTGTAATTTCTTCTCTTATGTCATATTTTAATATATTTTATAGCAAGCTTGAAAAACCATGATGCTTCAGACTTCATAAACTGGTGATGCTTCGAAGGTTTTTGAATTTTTGTCTTGAAAAAAATCACACGAAGTGCTTTTTTTAGCAGCACTTTTCCACTTTCCCGTATGCATTGTTGATAGAAAATTGTTTTTTTAAAGAATAAAACTTAAGTTTTCATTAATGGGTTCATTAATAGATTGTTAGGATTAATTGGGTAATTTTTTTTGCCTCTCTTTGTCTTTATGGTCACAAATCATACATGTCATTGTCCCAGGGGTCGTTTGATGACGCTCAAGTAGCCCAACTGAAAATTAATGTAAAAAGTTTCTGTGGCCCGTGGGGGGATCGAACCCACGACCTCCGCGTTATTAGCACGGCGCTCTAACCAACTGAGCTAACGGGCCTTGACTCGGTAATTTAAAATAAAATTTAATTTTAAAGTTTATAAGTTTAGGTACTTTAATTAAGTTTATGTTTATGTGTGTGAAGATACTAATTAAACACATTTTTGAAAGTTATATTCATTCCAATTTACTAAAAATCCTCCTTTTTTACAAAGTGTTCTTTTACTACAGCGTGCGTACGAAAGGCGAAAATTTATACATAAAAAATCAATGTGATTTTTGAAAAATCTAGAAAAGTAATGAAGAAGAGTCGGATTTTTTAAAATCCATACTTGTTATTTTACTTGATGTTGTTAGAAAAAAAATTCAGGCCTGATAAGAGAATTTTAGGTTATCTTTATATTTTAAAAAACACATAATGAAAAGTAATTTTTTTCACATGGCAAAGATTTATTTTGTTTTATAAACAGTAAATCAAACAAATATTTCTTATCAAAATGTAAGAATTTCCTTCCTCATCAGGATTATAAATAATTTTCATCAAAGCGTTGCTCCAAAAAAAACAAAAATTTCAACTTGGCCCGTGGGGGGATCGAACCCGCGACCTCCGCGTTATTAGCACGGCGCTCTAACCAACTGAGCTAACGGGCCACGCATTAGGGGAAAAACTGAAAGAAATGTTCAACAGCTGTTCTATATTATATGAAGAAATTTTTGAACTCAATGAAAGTAATCGACTTCTCCCTATTATTTTTCCCTTTATTCACCCATTCGCCCCCGCATTGTTTCCCTTTGGTCAGAATCGAAGAATGCGCCAAGAGGAAAGAGCGACATTTTAAAACTTTTTCCCTTTAGAACAACTTTTTCCCTTTTTTTATTGAATTCAGAATTATAAAAGTCTTTTTTTTTATTATCCACATTTTAAAGTTGTTTAAATAAACAAAATTGAATGGAATCAGTCAGTAATCACTAGTCGATATGGACTAATGAATGTAATGCATGTTTATAAGCTATTTTGCAACAAATTAAATTTACAATGAAAATATTTTAGATTGAGCTAAGAAAATTAATTGATTAAAAGTTAAAAGTGTTAAAATATAAAGAAAGTTGAAAAAATTTACATTTAATTTTTGCTACCAGACTTAATTATATTAAATAACTACAGTTAAATTTTGGGATTATTTTTCTAAATATTTAAGAATATATCTTCATTTGGAGCTGAATTTTTAAAGAAGTACATTTTGAAATCTGTAACCTTAGAAAAACAAATTTTTGTGCCAAAAGAGTTTGAAGTTCTTAGTACGTATTATAAAGTTAATTTTTTATTGGTGGGTTTTTATCAATTTTAACTATGATGTATTTAGATTATTTCTAATAGAAACATCCAAAATTACTTCAGGATCTTAGCTTAATTTTAAAGTTTAAGTAAGATTAAGAAATTAAATATTTTAAATATTAATTTAGCTTTTTTTTAATAATTGACTATAAATATTTGTAAATTTATCAGTCTATCTGTTAAAATCATTACGCAACAGTTTTGAAAGTGTGTTAATAACAATTAATCTATGATAAGAAAAATACAAGCCATTCAAAAAATAATAAAGAACAAAATGTTACGTTAAAGTTTACCTAAACATAGTCCTCTTTTAAAAAGCTTGCTGTCTCCAATTGCTCGAAGACCTTTTTGAAAACTAATCGCAAATTATATCATCTTTCTGACTATCCTGAATTTTCTTTTACTATTGTTATTTTAAATAACATTTAAAAATAGTCTTAAATATATAGGTCTCACAAATTCATATAGATTGTAACATTTTTTTTTTTTAACTTTTTATCCATTTATAAAGATATTTAAAAATCCGTCTGTTTTACTCATGGAGAAGTTTTTATTTAACATTGTTCTCAATAACTCTTGCTATGTTATTGAATATAGCCCTTAATATTGAAGTTCCTATGCTTAGTATTTACTTCTTAAATATTGATAAATTGATCATTATTATTTAATAATGTAATTAACTAAATTAATATTATATCAATATAACAACAATCAATGATACATAATAGTTTCTCAACACGTAAATAGAGCATTCGCACATGACGTCACTTGGAGGACAAAAACAACGTTGCTAAGGCTGTTGTTAGGGGCGGGAAATAGAAGCATCCAATAGCAGCATTCGCACATGACATCACTTGGACGAATAAACAACGTTGCTAAGGCCGTTGTTAGGTAAAGTCATGTGATTGAAAATGCTCTATTAGTGAGCTCTATAAAGTATTTTTTTTTCTTGCTCATTCATTATTGAAAACATGTAAAAAATATTGTTATAAAAGTAAAATTATTATTACATATTATAATTATAGTGAGTATTTTAATTTAAAAAAACTCAAAGCAATTATCACTCTTTAAAGGTAAAAAAAACCCCACAGGATTACACATAAAATATCCCAATCAAAAGGAAGTAAGGAAAGGATTCAGTACTTGACCTCAGTAGAAAACACCGAAACCAACTTACCCTAATCGTAACGTAACATCCATAAACAATCTCGCACCCAGGAGAAATAACGGCCCGCACACCTTTTTCTACAAAGAGCTCACGTCGTAAAACTCCTCACCATCCCAAGTTCTCTTCTCAACTGAGAGGAGGGTGAGCAAAACTTTCTCCTCTCCCTCTCACAACCCCCCTGGACCCCCTTTTTCGACCCCCTCTTCGAGCATAGAACAGCAGCGGTCGTGCGAGCGCGTGCGCTACCGCGGAAGTGGGAAAATGTTAGCAGAATTTGCATTTTTTTTTCTCAATGCAAACGATTTTTTTAAGTTGCAATTTATGCATTTTTCGACATAAAATTAATGTTAATTCTAGAGACATTATTTTTAGAGAGTTAGAAATTTGAGGTTTTGTAATGAACGAGCTTTTGTTTTTAAATTATATTATTATTTATTTAATTTTACTTTTTACAAGTACTAGTCAAAATTTGCAATTTTTTTAAAAAAAATCGTATAAAATTACATTATAATTTATGCGGTCGTGTTTCTTTCATCCACATTTGATGGCAACTATTTTATTAAGTGAACTTGTTTTATTTCTTGAGAGTTTCCGTAGGTTTATTTACTTTTAGTAGCTGGTGAATTAAATGATTTTCAGTGTTATTCTCCAATTCTTATTTTCCAAGTAATACTTTTCAAGATGGAATATTTTTCATTAGATATATTTGAATTTTTGATTAGTTGCTTCAAATTCAATGTAAGCGGTCTCCAAAATATGCCCCACGATCTCCTCCAATAAGACCAACTGTTTCTGGCAAACTAAATTTTTATTAATTACAAGACCATATATTGATAATACGAGTTAGACCTAAATTAATGTGAATAAACCCAGTGTTTCATAAAACCTTAGGCTTGAAATGTCATAAGTTGGCTTAGTTACAGAAAACTTAATATATCTTCAAAACATTTATAAAAATAAGATTTGCTCATAGTTCATGAATGTGAGGGTTACGTTTTGTCTTAACTCATCTCCTTGTTGGACTGGTTTTTGGGCTAAACAATTTGGAGACTCCGCGACACAACGCATGGTCAACGTTAACGTTACATCATCGTCGTGATTCGTTGGATTTCGAACATAATTTCGAACAACCAATTTCATCACATTGCAGTAGAGATGCATCTGGCTCTCTATCACCTTCTCCAGCCAAAAATCAACTCTCCAACTGTAGTTTACCAGCTGCATTAAAACCGATTATTCCACTGCAACAAGAAACTCGCCTTCTCAATAAAAACACTCTCCAATTTATCTATATTCACACAAGCCTGCAGCAACCACGGAGGCCCCCAAAAAGGTGCTTCAGACACAAGTGGTGGTGGCATATGCAAAAGCTAAAAGCATCAGCCTCAATAGGCAAAACTCGGGATTTCCTTCCCGGGGGATCTTGCACACAGAAGAGCAAGGTTATTTACTTCCTCAAAACGCGAGCGCACGTGCCCAGCTGCAAACGGTACGGCCCAGGTGACACGCGCGACATCTGCGCGTGCGAGACAAAAGGGGGTAACGGTCCCCCCCCCAGGTTTTTGCCTTTTCGAACAAAAGAGCGCGCGCGATGAGCCCTCCCCCGATCATCCATCGGGATGATGAAAAAAGTTCGAAAATTCGAAGGAAAGGAACTGGCTTCCGTCAGTGCGTCATGGCCATGTGTGAGCTCTTCCCCCCTCTTTTTTCATTAACTTTTTGAATGAATTTATTCGGGAGTATGCGTCATTTCAGCGGGTAGTTCAAAGGCTGATGCTGGGGTTTTTTGGGGGAGTGAATCAGGCATTATTAGTGGATTCCATTGGACTGAAAGTGCTGCTTGATTCTTTATTGAGGTTCGATTTTAAGCAAGAGGCACTCCTCAAGGCGAGAGGCCCATTCGTTTAGAACCAACGTCAACCAAATTAAGGGTTGAGATTTTGTTCCAAATTGGAAATGAACGCTAACACAACAATTTTTGACTGCTTTAATTATTTTATTGTTTTTAATGAAAACAGAACATCTTCCTCATGGTTATGAATGAAAGCACTTTACACAAACTACTGTCAATGTCAAACAACTTATTATGCAACCAATCACAACAACCAATTGACGCCATATTTTAAGATGAAACAATTTTTTCCACGTTTCTAAAAAAGTACCTTCTGAATTAAATGTCATTCAAAGACTGATAAAAGTATATATTCTAAAAACTTACAAATATGCTATTTCATACTTTAACTTCACACATTTTGTCTAAAATTTATAATTTTTAGTCTGACAATCGAAATTCACAGTAAACAGTGTCATGTAGGTATTGTCTCCTATTATTCTTAGAAGAACCCTTAATATTAAACTATTTTATAATAGAATAAGTTCATTCTTCATACGTTCAAAGACTGAATATCTTAAAAAATAATTTTTAACTGGAACCTAAACCTTAGCCTTACCCTTAACTTTTCTGAAGAAAATGCAACCATTATAAAAAAAAGAACTTTTAATAATAATTATCTATAATAGAATCTTAAGAATTTTTAATTGAAATCTCTTTCCTTTTTTTAATAAGAAGATATAACCTTTAAAAAAAATCTTGAATGGCGAGAAGTTATGTCATAGCTAACTTCAACTATCAGTGAAAAGGGTGTAAAACTAAATTTAAAATTCAACTATATTTTTTTTTTGAAATATTTAATTAAAATTTTAAAAATATATGTTGTATAAGCTTACAGATTTTAAAGATGCTCCCTTCTTAAACTAAATTATGTATAATTAATAATAATAAATAAATATTTACCCTATATGATTCTATTCTTCAAAAACTATTTATTTCATTTACTATTTTTCTGCAAAATTAATGATTAAGACGTAACATGTTTTCCCAAAATAAGACCTAGTAATTAAAAGATTAGCTATATGGCATGATTTTTCTAAGTACTTTCCCAATATTAATTATTTCGTTCTTGAACTTGAAAGAATAAATGTTAATTAACTATTCTGTAAAAAAATAAGATGAGCTCTGAAAATCCCGTAGGTTCCTCTTTTGCAGGAAAATTAGACTTGGTCTCATCGGGGTGAAAACCACTATAACTTAATAAATAGGTATAGCCTTAAACACCACTAATTTAATTCATTTAAACTTTTCAAAGGTGATCTCGGGCCTTGATCATAGATGCAGTGGTCCTGTTGATGACCCAATCAGAGTCAGACCGGATGATGGACCAGTGACTAGTCAATATGTTATTTCAGGTTAGTAGAATGTTTTTATTGCAAAATAATTCATGTTTCATGTGGTGAAGAATATTCCCAACATATAAGCAGTTCCAAAAAATTAACGTCTATACGAGGTAGCTTTTTTGATACACAAAAATTCAAACCTATCATTTAGTAGAAAAAATGACTAATTCAGATATTTTTTCTAAAAAAAAGTATAAAAATGACTCGGTTTCACGAAATTAATTTAAAAGTATACAAATGATTCATATGTATGCTTATGCATATAAATGCAACTTTTAGTAAAAATGCAACCTTAATCATTTTGATAGTTTTTGTGATATTAAAAGTGTATCGGTGTACTACCCCTTGTATCAAATCACGCCGTTTTCCCATATTTACAGAGAATCACTGAGAAAAAACTAGGTAAAGAACGCAGATAACTTCGTTGGGAATGTTCCATAAAAAAAAGGCCACTAAAACGCATTAACGTTTTCCGTAATCCCCTGAACATACTCGGACATATTCATCAACTGACTGAGTTCAATTACGGGAGTAGAATGAAAAAAAAAGTCCAGGGGGCACCCCAAGTTCCCCAGAAATCACCCTCCTTAATAAAAAAAATGGAGGTTCTATATACAGCAGCAGTCAGAGGGGGCCCCTTTTTGGCTTCCGCTTTAACGGGCATATTCACCCCCATCAAGTTTTTTTTTTTATATTTAACTTATGGATTTTGCGAAAGGAACTCCATTGCATGCTTACAGTGTTTATTGCATCGGCACTTTAGGGAACAGCCGTTAGCCAATCGTTCAAAGGCTTTTACTTTAGGAAAGGCCTGTTGGATGGAATGTCCGGATTAACTAACGCCATTGTTAACTTCGTTACTTTTATGGAGGGGGTAAGGTAAACTGTTGCGGAATGAGCCGTGGCTTTGGAATGTGGGGACTTGATTCAACCTATTATGCGTTTAAATAAGGAGTAAAAAAGGGACTAGTGCTATTTTTAACATTCGCATAGCATAATGAAAAACTTAAAAAAAAGTATGATTAATGCGAATTTTAAAAAATATTCTTGAATGGTCTCAAAATATTGGAACTTTTATTGTTTTTAATTAATTTAAATTTGAAATGTTAAAATACAGAAATTTATTTAAGCTGCATATTTTGAGAATTATAAAAAAATCATGAGAATTATCTACCATGTATGAGAAAATTTACAATTTTAAAAAATGCTGTAATTTTTAGCTAGTAGGAATTTCATTCCCCCTCAGGAATATAAAAAAAAAATTTTCATCCATGCTTTGCTTCAAAAAACAAAATTTCAACCTGGCCCGTGGGGGGATCGAACCCACGACCTCCGCGTTATTAGCACGGCGCTCTAACCAACTGAGCTAACGGGCCTTCGAAGTGTTCAGAATGTGTTTTAACAAACTAAACATAATCAAAACAGCTATTTCTATTGGCTCACCAACTTTGTTTCCTTTTCTATATCTATCCGAACAATTATTATCTTAACTATGATGCGTTACGAACACACAGAAACAGATAAGAACAAGCTATAAATAAATTCGAATATTGTGTCGGGGAAGAATATATTATTTTGAACAGCAAATTCAACCTGATTAATTTACTCCCTTTAATAATTAAATTTAAAAAAAAAACTAAAGTAGATGGTGAAATTTAATCTCATACTATATAAGTGTATTTAATAAACATTACCTTTATTAATTTATTTTTCTTATACTTTATCCAAAGGCGTAGACAGAAAGAAATTTCGGAGAGGAATACTATAGAATTTTGAGGGTGTGGGTTTAATTTAGTCCATTTCTTTGGTCAAAAGAAAAAAAATTCTGACTTTCCTTAATTATTAAAGTTTATCTTCATTTCATTTATCATTTATTTATCGTAATTATTTATACAGTGCGATTCTACTTCAAAATACTTATGCAGATAGATAAACAACAATAAGTAAAGGTAAAAACAGGGTTTTTTTTGGGGGGTAGTTATTCCTCCAACATAGAAACAAGCAGCTTCTGTTTCTTCCATTCGGGTTTTCGGGACTGGTTTTATAGAATATGTTAACTAAAAGTAAATTATTAATATTTCATGTAATTTTCTTACATAAAGACACTTAGAATCTTCAAGAAAAATTTAACCATAAAAATATATTTTATTATGTCACAATGTTAAAACATATTTGCGCAATTTTTGTACAATCAATTATAATAATAATATTTAATTGATGTTTTCCTTTCCCTATTTCAATAGCAATAATGATTGTTAGTAAAATTTTGACTTATTATATCAAACATATTCTATTGGAGATATTTAAAAACATATTTTGTATTTATCATAATTTGTACATGTTGGCGATCTTTTCTTCGTCGGTAGGCGTCATTTCTTCTCTCTGTCCGATCTTTTTCAAGTTCACATTCTTTTTGAGCACCTCGAAGGCCGGTTTTCCGGTTTCCGGCGCCGGAATGGGATAGTGCATCACGGAGTAGTAGTCGTAAGGTGCCAACAGATCGAAGTCGGCATAGCTGGTTTTCTTGTACTGGTCTCGCCAATCTGTCAAAACGATATTAAAAGTTATGGTTTTAAGATCTCGAAAGTATTATAAGAATGTTCGAGTTGATATTACATTTGTAAAACTTGGATAATTCGAAGCTCTGAAGATTCTACTATCGTCAAATTATTGTTCTGATGCGTGATTTATACTTAAATACTTGGTCGAATATTCCTTATAAAAACTTTCACAATACTACTGATTACATTACAAAAAATAATCGTCCAGAAAGAGAAAAGCTCTGGCAGCAAAAGTTGCCAGAGCTTTCGTTTCCACTGTATTTCTCTGTTGTCTGAACTTTTTCTGTATGCAACAATCTTTTCGCCACTTTAGGGAACTTATCCATCAGAAATATTCTATTTTATTCAGAACTACTCATTTTTCCCGACTTTTAAGTGAAATTTTACCCGAAATTTTAGTGGGATATGTCCCTAAATATTTTTGCAAAAAAAAAAGCCTTATAGAAAAAGTTCAGTCAACACAGAAATCCCGTGTAGGAAAGCTCTGGCAACTTTTTCAGCCAGAGCTTTTCTGTTTCTGGAGGATTATATTTTGCAGTGATACCTTCAGGAAGATCATTTCTCAAACATTCTTGAATAACTTATTTATTCTAATTGTCTGTGAAAAAGGGATTGAAAAGAAATGGAATAGTTACTATTTCACGTTTGTCATTCCAATGACGATTTTTTAATGATGAAAGGCCAAAAATTCGTAACTTCGACTATTCTATTTGGCTAACTATTCTTAGCTTTTCGTAATTCTTGACTTCGCATAGTTTGGGCGAACTTGTTGAAACACCCTGTATAAGTACAGTTGTTAAGGAAAATGTTAAGAAAGTATAAGTTAAAAATTTAGTCAATAAATAACAATTTTAAAAGAGTAAATCTTTCCTGTAACCAGTATTTTTGTCAATAATCCGTTTTACTCTCATTTAGGCGGTTCAATTAATTATATATTAGGAAAACAATGGTCATTCAATTCATTCGTTCAAGAAAATAATTGGTCACTATTTCTACTGACATTTTTAACTCGTTAAAACTTTTTCAACTTTTTTAAAATTTCAGTTTTTATTGTTATACTTGAAAGGAGTATCAGGTCCATCCTAGGTTTACTTTAACACTGCAATGCATTAAATGGGAAAAAGCGAAAATACAGATTATTAAAGGGGAAGAAAAACAACTCGCCTCTGGGGATGTTCTTAAAGAGGACTTTGATGTAGGTGTCCCTGTCGGGTCTTTCGTGCTCGTGGGTCATCCCGATGGTGTGGATCATCTCGTGGTGGATGGTTCCTTTGCTCAAGCAACCGATTGCCTGTAGGGAAATGGGCTGCTGACCACCGACCTTCCCCAAGTTAGAATAACACCTGAAAGTGTTAAGTTGTAGTCATAAAAATGGAAAAATTTTGGAAATTGTCGTAATTTTAAGTAAGTTCCAAGAAACATAATGACTATTCGGTCTCTTCAACAATATTAATTTTGATAGTTTTAATGTATTGTAAAATGCAAATGGGGAAAGTTTTTAGTAAACGGATTTGAAATATTGCCCTAATAATATAAACACTGTGGTTAAATTGAAGTTGTTAAAGTTTTAAAATTAGTTATAGTATGTGACTGATAAAATCATAAATATCTGATAAAAAATATAGTAGTATTACAATAAACTTAATTTGGTATACACAAATTATTAAACTGTATAATTTAACACTGATAAAAGCTAAACAACTCATAGTTTTAATTTTAGAATAGAATTGGTAAACTTGATTGATAAAAAATTCTTCGTTCGTATTTTAAAACACCCTCATTCAAACGTATTAACTGTAATAAATTTATGAATATATATGCATTTGATATTGGTATGTCATTCATTTAGTAGTACTATATCTACAGACAAAAGATTGATTAATGTAGATAGGGAAAAGAATACCATAAACAATTTAAATATTATTAAGTAATCATTTGTACTATTAAGTAAAGTCCTTAATTTATATTGATTAAGTAATGTATGTGTATTACGCTTTTCGCATTTTACTCCAATTTTGGTCAATTAAAAAAGTTAATTTATTTATTTATTTACATATTGTCACACAGATATAAACTATCCATTTACATGGCAAGATAAAAACACCAAAAGGCAAAGAAAAATACAAATACACACACAAAACAGATAATAAAAAGCAAGTATTATAGCACTTTCTGATTTTTTTTAAAAGAATCAAAAAAAATATCATAATTATTGGGAAGATTATTTACTATTTTTATGAATTGTATGAATGTTTGGTTCTGAAGATATTGATTAGTGTAAAAAGGTTCATGGAGTACTGTTTTATTACGAGTGTTATGTTTAGGGACATGGACTTTAAATTGAAACAGTTAAGTTAAGTCAAAAAGTCACCCTTTTCCACTGAAGAACATGACATAGTTCTTGTCACCACTACGTCTTGTCCTGAATTGGATTTCAGGTATTTTGTCATTCCATTCTTTGATCGCTGCCGTGATCTTGCGATGTTGAACGGTGCCTGAAATTATTTCGTACAAAAATTAAGAATAGTTGACTTAGTGTAATCGTACTATACTTTTAACAAAAGATAATATTTAAATACAAATAAATTTTTACTGTTTTTCATACGGTACTTTAGTTTAACTTACTGTAGCCCTTCCTGGAAATCGTGTAAGGCACTTGGTTGTTTTCCCATCTTGACGTGGGGTATCGTCTTAGATTCAAGCCTTGTCTTGACTACGATAAAAAAGCCATTGAAGAAAACAGTTTGGATCACTAACTTTTTTAAATTGGAAATTAATGAACATTTAAACTTTATAGTATAAGTATGAAAAATCTGTATCCTTGGGAGAGAAAGATTTGAGTTTTCCTGTTGATGCTCATGAGCTTGAACATCTATTGTTAATTTTTTTTTCATAAAAAATATTGTTTCTTATTAACATATAATACTTATATTAAAAACTTTAATCCTATATTGTTAACTTCTACATAAATAAAAATTGTATACAACTTCTTTTACTCATTAATAACTTTTTAATGGCGTTTTAATAGAGTTTTTTCTTTATTATGATTTGTAAAATATACGTTACTTCTTCTATCTGCCATGGTCTGAGAAGAATATCCCCATTTTCTAACCCTAATTCAAAATAGTAAATGTTTATGTTATTATGTTATTATTTATGATATTTATATTTAAATATAAAAAATGTACCTAATATTTCGGGTTTATAACTTTTTATCAATTTAATATATTTCAAATAAATGAATTTTAACTAATAATTAATTTATGTAAGTATCTATATTTATTAAAACTTTTAAATTCCTATTATTACACTCACCTTTATTGAAATAGGGATCAATAGAATTATTTCCTGTTAAAAGAAATGCTTTAATTATCACAAATGTAGTAATATATACAATGCATAATTCTTCATAAAATAATAAACACAATGCCTTTATGTATTGTATCTGAAAGTCAAAAATAAGAACTATTCACTATAATAATATGTCTAAATTTTTATACATTGATGCTTAAATACTTGCATGTAACACAAAAAAATAATTTAATTTCTTATTTTTTTAAGTATCAAATAGTTATTCTTAATTAAAAACTTAATGCATTTGATATTCTTTACTTTGTTAAACCCTTATTATGTATAGATGTGATATTATGTGATACTTTCTTTTTTAACTTCCCTTAATTTTATAAAAAAAACTTCGAAGCAATTTAAATTTATTTAAAGCATTATTGAGGTTTGGGCATCCTTTAAAATTTGGTACATTAAAACACATTAGTACTAATTCAAATTTAATCGTATTTTACGCAATAAGTAAAGCATTTTTTCCAAATTTTTCCATATTGTAAAATCTTTTTTACCTTTTGACGGGCGAACTAGATCCACGTTATCGATCTGAAGTACTATAAATTTAAGAAATTATTAATGGTTATTTAATATATTTATTATGTTATTTCTGCTGTTAAAAATTTTATACCATACATACTAATTTCAATAATGACCTACATTTGCTGAATTCTTCATACCTTCCCGTTTCTAATAAGCTATCTAAATATTCAGGATCAGCATCTAAAAAAACGAAATTTCCAGAAATAGTGAAATTTTAAATGCTTGCGGTTTTTTTTTAAAGAAAGAATATGCTTACAGTGTTTATAACTCTAAAACACAACAATTAGAAATCTAAAATGTTAAAGCATAAAAATACGAAATTTATAAAAAAAATTTCTTATCTTAATCATAAATTAACTAAAATCATCATGAAAATTTAAATAGTATTAAAAATTAGTATTAAGCTATCAGATTTCAATTTAAAATGTATTATGAATGCATTTTATTATATTTTATTGTATTTTTACTAATTTTTAAAATATTATGTCCTTAACTTTGATTTTTTATCTCTCATTGCATTAATAAAATATCTTTAAAGCTATCTACCACAAGATTTTATATTTAATTTACAAAAAAAAATATTTTTGTAAAATATATTTTTGACACGAAAAACTTGATTTAAACCATCTTGATTTTTCATACTAAACGTTTAGTAGGTTTAATTAGTAGGTAGTAGGAATTAATATCAGTAGGTTTTGTGAGGATATTAAAACAAGTGTTGAACCAAGTAAGATTATATTATTTATCTAATTTTAATTCTTTTGAAGGATCGTTTAAAAACTGATTTGTGTAATTTATACACAAGTTCAATTCATATTAAAAGTACCTCAAAATACTTTTACTATAAAAGTATGTGTCATCAAATTTAAATTTAACAAAAGTATCTGAAGAATACATAAGTTACCATAAAGAACTGATGCATTTAATACGCTGAACAGTATATTAAATTACGTTTACAGTTTGAGTTTAATAAAACCTCCCCATGTAAAACCTCCCCATGTCCCCAACTACTACAATAACAATCATAAAGATCATTAAATCAGAAATAAATTTCAAAAGGATTCAAACCCCAAATATTAAAAAAAAATGGGTAAAATTGTATTAAAATTTTTAGTTTTCTTCCATTGTAGTCAGAGTATGGTTCTACAAAATTTACATGCAAACAACAAAAGTAAACAGTTATATGTTTAAATGGCTTCGCTGCCATAGCACGGTAGTCGCAATGAAACAACCTTTACAGGTCACTGTTTATTCTTTTGTGCTTCACAGCAAAAACAAAGGTATTCCTGTTGTGAAACGATTTCAAAACAATTCTGCTACACTTTTATCTTTAGTTCTTTAGAGAGATTCAAGAACAAACAATTATATTTTAATGGTTTCAACAGTTGTGTGCATTTCAAGTTTAACTTGATAGTTAACCGTTTAAAAAAGATTATGCCACTTAGGTTTTCATACTAAATTTTTTCTTGAAACCTAATAATATTTCATGGTGTTAAATATAGAAAGAAAGAAATCAATATGAAACTTAGGTTTAGTTTATTGTCAGGTTTGGTTTATTAACATTTTTGAAAATCATGAACAAAATTTTACCACTAATCAATCTACCTAACGATAGGTGTATCTGTATACAATATAACAGAGAATAACTGTACTTAGATTACAATTATTTCTCAATAACACTGTTATGTAAATTATCTAAAAATAAATTTAAAAGATGTTAGGGCGCATCGCATTCTTTATTTAAATTTATTTGCACATGCGCACTCTTAAAACGGTATTTTCAAGACTGAGTAAAAAACACTCAAATCTGAGTGTTTCAAAAACTCAAACTGGCTCCGAATCAAATTTACTCAAGTTTGAAACTTGCATAAAGTCATTTCTGAAAATATGCAGGTACACAAAAATTATACATTATGGCCTGTCGATGGTACAGTATTTGATAAGAACGTGACTAGTCTACTTGTAATTAGAGTGTGATGCCACATCCTAATGAGGCGGGCTATCACGTTTTTAAATAAATTTTAACTAAAAAAAATCACGATAATAAGATAATAAACTGCAAAGATTAAACAAAAATACATATAACTTGAGTGGTGACTATTGAATTGCTTGGAACTTAGTATTTCTGGTATTTTAAAATTGAAAGAATTGTGTTTTCATATTTGAAACAAAAAGTTTCATATCAAAACGAAACTATCGATATATACTCAGATTTAAAATTGCCATTTTTCTCAGTGGATAATCTTAAAATATTGTATACCAAACTCAACTTAATTATTGTTGTTGGTCGCAGATAAGTTTCTGGCATACTATTCACGATGGTAGAAAATCTTAATGAAATTAATTGGCATTTTAAAATAATGAAACGCTTTTAAAATCCAGTGTGTATGTAATATTTTAGAAACTTTATTTAAACCTTACAAGCAAATACTACTGATCACTTTTATCCAAATTAATTGAAGTCATAAAAATATTAAAGTGATTTTTCATTACTAACGCTATTATTATATTATTATAGTTACAATACATCATAATATAACTCCAAATTAATACGAGTCGTTAAATAAAAGGGAATAATCGCGTTAATTAATAAAAAATCACTTAAATATTTTAATGACTTCAATTAATTTGGATAAAAGCGATCGGCAGTGTTTTCTTGCAAGATTTAAATGAAGTTTCTAAAATATTACTTACACACTGGATTTTAAAAGCGTTTAATTTAAAATGCCAAAATTTCATTATATTTTCTACCACCGTAAATGCCCGTGATATTGCAAAAAAAAAATTTACACTAACTTATCAATAAAATTATAAGGCTTACATTTCATTGCAGTTTCAGTCGAATATATACATTTTATTAATTGAAGAAGACAGCATGCAACAAAAATCATGGTCGTTTTGCTCCCTTAGAAATTGCAACTAAAAGAAAAAGAACAATGATTTATATTTTTCTTGGAAGGCTATTTTCCCTTCATTGTTTCAATTGTCAGCATCTTCTATACTTGAAATATTAAAAGCTGCTAACTAAAATTATTTTAAATATTACATATGTACTAAATACTATCCCTTTTAAATAGTAATTTAAGAAATGAACTTACCAATAGAAGAAATGTGTCCCTTATGTGCATGCAAAGCTTTCGTAAACATTCTTTTATACCCTTTTACGCAGTACGTCATTGCCCATGCGGTTTTTAATGATTGTACGAAAAGCTTGTCAAATTATAACACCTCATTGAAGATAGAAAAGCTACTGTGTATCTTTATAGTAAAAACACTTGTGGAGATTTCTTTTGTTCATAAACGTACGAAAAGGTCACTCCAAAGTTACATTTAGCAATGGGAATCGCTATTTAAATAAATACTTCATCTTGAGTTACTTTTTATGTAAAAATCTCTTTTTGGTGTTTTCATTTGAAAGTTCACTACGGTGAAATGGAGGGATTGACCTGATATACAGGAGAATTGTATTTTTTTTTTATTAAGTCTTGTTACATCGATGAACAGAGCTTAGATCAGTGTTTCTCAATCTTTTTTTAGTTGGCAGAACGCTAAAAATATTTGGAATTATTGGCTACGGCACCTGAATGTGAAACGTATGAAAGTTATGTGATACAAAGAAAAAATAAAAATTTGCCAATGAGACTTCTGAACCCGCTTTCTTGTGAAATTCTTATCAAAATAGTATCAAAATCACCAGTAATTTAAAATTTTTTAAAAGAATATCTTCCGTTTCGGGCTTTTTTTATAGTAATACTGAAAATCCGTGAATATTTTAATGAAGCTTTAATCTGATTATGCGACAACTTTTTGACGAAAAGCTAAAGCTCGTCATAATTGGGCTTCGGAAAAATTTGAAAAGTAAAACTAACTGTTTCTCAAATCAATGAACTTTCATTCTTAGGTGTCAAATTTGTCTTTCAAACAAAAATGCGTTGATCTATAATTATTTTTCAACTGAAATTTAAGAGAAATATCTTTTATAAGAGAGAGGTTAAAAGTTTTTCAAACCTACACATAATTTCGTATACAGTTATTTCCCACTGAGATTGACAAAAAGCATTCAGCAAATTTAAATTAAAATTTGATCAAAAGAAACATCGTATAATACAGGGTGTTCCTAAAGTCCGTTTCACGGCTTTCATTTGGAACCAATTTCTCCTAGAGTAACCTTTTGTTAGTGACTATGGAGAATCCATTGAGAAACAACACCCCTAGCGGCAAAATAAGGAAGTTAGAAATTAATTTAAAAAACTAAAAGTGATAGAAAAAACCTTTAGTGGGAATTGTTGGTAATATCATAAAAAACGCGCAGAAATTTTCATGAAAATATCTTCAATATTCGAGGAGATATTAGCATGTGAAAATAACTCTTTTTCAGGCATCAAAATAGAAAAAGTTTGTCAATTTGCAAAGTTTTCAGTGTTATCATGCAGTTTTTTTGGGTTTTTTAGCTAAAAAAAGACAAGTTTTAACTATAAAATCAAGGAAACTTGCAAAGTTGCAAACTTTTTCTTTTTTGAGGCCTAAGTGTGCGTTTTTTATGATATTGCCAACAATTTTTTCATCAAAGTTTTTGTTCTATCTCCTTTAATTTCTTAACTAATTTTTTTAACTTACATATTTTGCCTCTATGGGCGCTGTAAGTCATTTCAATGAATTCTCCATTGTCACTTTACATATAAGGGTACACCTTACTTCCATGACCCTAGGAGACGTTAGTTCCAAATGAAAGCCTTGAAACAGACTTTTGAAACACCCTGATGTATAAAACTTAAAAAAAGTGAATTTAAAACTATTTTTATCTAAACGTTGAAATGAACAACACTCCAATATCATAGATGGATTTTATTCATAGTCTTAATTTTGAAATAACATCCTTTACTCGTTTTTGTAAAAGTCTTTTAAGAAGCGACAGTTTCAACGTAATAAAAAAATATGGGTAAGGACTAGCTGAAGAAAAGATCCTCTTAAGCAAAGAGTTCTTATCTGAAAGTCTGTCTCATCCACTTTCAACTTCTAAAAAATCAGAAGCATGCAGGGGGGAAAGGGTATCTCTCCGGCATCTCCTTGTTCCAATTTTTTTTTTTTTTTTTTTTTTTTTTTTTTTTTTTTTGTGGGGAGAGAGAGAGCGAGCAAACTGTAGAACAAAAGACCTCTGTCAAAGGGGGTAAAAGAATCCGAAGAGCGAAAAAGGAAAATATGACGCAGATGGTGATTCAAAAAGCAAATGAAAGTTCGCCAAACGATAGATGAGGTGGACGCGTACAGTGAAAAGAAATTGAGTGCACATAAAACCTTTTTATTTTCTTTTACTATTAAAGTGACTGAGGTAATGTTGCCTCCTACAGCCTAAGCAAAGTTGTATCCCTGACGAAGGTAAATAGGATGATTTAGGCTTTTGGCGATTAAGAACACGACACTCGAAAACTGGCCAAGTTTTCTATCCATAGGCAGATAGATAGGGCGGTGTTATTCCTAGGATTTTTTTGGAGGAATAAAAATACTCCTTGACTTTGTTAGGAGGAGTGAAATTCAATTTTGAGGAGTGAAATACGGAAATAGCATAAACTACATACAGAGTCAAAATTTCTATTAAAAACGCTTACTTTTTAATGGACAAAATGAAATTGAAAAAAAAAATGTGGATGCTATTTTTAGTTTCAATCAATCAAACTCCCTAATCATCAGAACAATAAATGAAAAAGAAATTATTATGGCTGTAAGAAAACACAATTAAAAAGTATGATAATTAGGATGCCGTGGCTGAAGGTTTAAGCTAAACCTTTGTGAAAAATTCAAAGAGTGAAAATACTCCTGTCTAATTCCGATTTTCAAGGAGTGAAATACTCTCTCAGAGGAGTTAAAAATATATCTGTAAGGAGGGAGAGAGGTCCTTGGTTTGTCCTGAAAAAATATGAATTGAAATTAAGAGCAATGGAATATGCCTCTAAATCCTTTTAATGGAATATGCCTCTAAAACTTTTATCATAGTATGAATTCTCCATCTTTTTCTCTAAAATAGACAATTTTCCCGTTATCTTATTACTGTGAGACATACCAAAAGATTTTGTCTGGAAATTCCTTTATTTGATGGTTATTTTCCTATGCTAAGGGTTTAAATTTTCCCAAATCCACATTAACCACCCCTAGTAACCACTTAAAATCGCTCTAGTGCTTCTTGCTCTACGGATAAAAAAAATCTGGCTCAGGGAGGCTATAAAAAATCCTTGTAGTTCCCTCACTTTTTTTCGTCCAGCATCCCGTAATAGTGGAAAGCCGTAAAAAATCGTTTGCTTACACAAGATGATCAGAAACAAGGCTGGTATTGTTCTAAAGATTACTCAAAGCAAAGAATCCCCAAGAACGTGGAACAACAGAAGATCAGAGGATTTATGCCGATGCCACTTGTTATTATAGAAACTTTTTCGCCTTGATCCGATTTCAAGGGTTTCTGGAAGTCGGTTTTTTTTTCTCCTGTTTATTAAATGGTGTTGGAACTAAACTAATCGTGAATTACCATCATCATTTTGAAATAAGACTGAAATCCCTGAATGACATAAATTTTAAATCTAATATAAAATGGTTGGCAAAAGAAGTTACAAACGCTTAGATAAAAGTTTTCTTTACTCAATTTAGCTCTTATCTAGACTTAGTGTGAAAAACCTTCAATTTTTTTTTATCCCCCAGATATTCATATAAACCATTTTATTTCAATTAAATAAGAAGAACACCTTTATATTTAGTTTAGACATAAGGACCCAGGAAAGAAGTATTGGAAAATACATAATATATATCAGAGAGAGGATTAGCCTACTTAAATAATAAAGTATTCTGAGAAAAGGAGTATTTTTCACCATCACCTTGGTTAGGGAAAGGTTTGGAAACTCGAAAGGACGGAAAGGACGCAACGACGCAACCGGTCCATGGCGTGGGACGCTTGAGAGTTGGAGTTTCCAAATTAAGTATTCTTCTTAAACTTTTAAATATTCAAGCAAGTACAATTCAAGTGACTGTAAAAACATAATGATTTTGTGTTTAAATACCTAATCTTAATAATTATTCCATACCTTAATATTGAAACTCAGTAAAAAAAATGCTAATTATTTGAAAAATTTCGTGAAATCATACCCATATGATATGGAATAATCATAATTTATATCAACCTTCGAATTTAGCACAAAGAAGATATTTCTTATTTGTTTCATTTTCTTGTTTTTTCGGCTATTAGATGTGGAAAATAAGTACGAAGCATCAATTTAAAGTTGCAAATCTTTTAAAAAGGTACCTATTTAATATCATTAAGTATTAATATAGAGTACTCTAGCATTTATGCTAAATTGTATCCTCAAAAAACACATATTTATGTTTAATTCGTAGTTTGTACTTATAAATATAAAGAAGAATAACTCCTATAAATCCTCCTTATAACTCCACATTTTACCACTTGCGTAACTTTTCGTAGTATTTTTCAACAGAATTTTCTTCAGGAATGACAAGATCTAGGTCATGAACGCGAAACTCGGTAAACGACGATTCTGTCCTCTAAATAAGCAAAGCGCATCAATTTTCACGCATAGTTGTAACGTTACACGATACTTTCTTTCATGGGAAAAGTAATTTTCTTCCAACGGGGAAAACAAGGCTTCTTTTTGTATATGGGGGTGGTTCTCTCTGTATTCTATTAGATGCTGATTCTAATCTCCCCCAGACGAAAGGGAGGAGTTCCCTCCAATTCTCTTGAGGGGTGGGGGTCTTATAATGAACAGGGGTGACGCCCGTACAGGAAAAACAGTTCCCTTACCACCCACACGGAATACAAAGGTCGTTGAAGTTACGGAACGTTTTTCCAAATGAGGAACCAGGAAAGAGAGAAGAGATTAAAACGAATAGTTATCATTGTAATACTATAGTCATTAAGTTACATTTAGGTTGGTTGGCGAGACTGGAGACTGCTAATATCGTGGAGGATATTTTGCTAGGATAATTATATCATGGGGCGTAGCTAAGGGAGGATTTCAAGGCATAGTATCAATCAGATTCAGAAGGTCAGAAATTTTCCTTTCCTGACCAAAGAAGGGGACTAAATTTACTCGATGTCCCTCCGGATAATTTTTTCTGGCAATCCACCTATTTATTTTTTGATAGGAAATTAAATAGTTTGCTAATTATGTATTGAAATTCATTACATGAATGATGAGAAATCCAATAACCTTTAGCTTACCACAATGATGTTGTAGGAATGGAAAGTTTTTTTTTTTAATTTACGTCAGACCTTAAAATCATTGCTAGCTTTGGATAGGCAGGAGCCACATCTAGTAATCCATTCTCTTAATTCATCCTTCTCTTCCTCCTATTTATGTACTTCATTCTCAGTTTCTGAGCTATGATAAAATTAAAATGTGTATTTTCTGAGCCACCCTGTTCATATCATCAAATCTTATGAGTCTATTTACTGATATAAGTTGCAGGTTAGGAGAAAACACATACTCTAGGAAAACTAGGAACATTACTCTAGGAACATCACTCTAGGAGAAAACACATTTTAAGAGAAATATATAGCAGAATGATTCGGTGTCAGGAAATAAACAAGTGTGTTTGATATCATACCGAACACATAATGATTACATTCCGTTTAAAACGTTTTCAACCCTAATTAGTTATTTACGGGTCGAAAATTCCCTAACAAGGCTTCCCAATCAAATCAACCAACTAAGGGTTAAATTCTCCCCAGCTGCAAAACCTCTCCCCCTCCTCATTTTACTCCAGAGAAAAAAAATACCCATGACATGTGCGACAGGTGTAAAGTTACTCAGGGTGTCAAAAAAAGGAGGAGCTTGTAGCAGGCAAATTTGACGGCTCCGCATATGGTTCGCAGGTGGGCTCCACAATTAGGCTTGGATTATGAAGGGACGTCCTACAAGTGCCCATCAACGGTGTTTTTCAAAGCTAAGTAACCGACGTTTCTCTATGGGTTTCAGAAGAAAATATTTCTTGTTCGTATTTGAAGACTGCTCTGAGTAAACTAGTAAACCTAAAAACTGTTATCGAATTGATAACTTTTATAAAAATCTATGTGCTTCTGCTTATGTTTTAAAAAATTCTACTTGTTAGTTAAAGGAACATTGGTATATATTCTGCAAAGTCTATTGTCTCCCCTAGGGTTCCTTTCTAAATCCTCCCATTGTCCACATAGATTCTACTGTGGCCCATCATCACTACTCTGTTTATAATTTGTTCAAGTTTTTACAGCTCAAACGAAATTAATGTAGTAATTTTTCTGTGGCTTTATAACATTTATTGTAGTTTAAAACTTAAGAGATTAAATTCATGGTCGAAATTCTCAATTCCAAATTTTTAAATCTTCTAAAATCACGACAGTTCATAAACAAAGACAAAATGGTAGGAAAATTTCCGATTCGTTTAACAGGAGAATCGGAAATTTTCCTACCATTTACTTGGAGGATATATTTTACTTATCAGATTTAGAGAGCACAGAGAAATTTCAGTTAATATTATAATTATACAAAAAATAATTAATTATATCGTATGAAAATGATTCCACGATGAACTCAATATTGAATTCTTCCCACAAGCATGTTTGATCTCTTTCTAGAAAAGAAGCAAAATATAGCGGGGGAGTATCCCCAAGGGGGTCCTCAGGGTTGTGAAAGGTCACGCGTCATTCACGGCTTGTTTAAAAACGATACCAACTCTAATCTTATCATCCCATTCTTGACTCACTCTGGAAACTCTTTGCTTTATCAAACGCGGAGGGGGGAGAGCAAATCCCGTTTACACACAACTTCTGATCGGATGACATACACTGCAGTAATCCATCAGCCTCATTCACTCAAATGCCATGAAAAGTCGTTTTAGGACGAGACGACGGAATCGTTTCTTTATACACTGTCGAGGACGACTGTTTAAAGCAAAAAAAAAAAAAGATGGTGGTGGTTCTTTTTTATTATTGAGGAGAAGGGGAAATTTTTACGATGATCTCTGTTATCGAATTCCGCTGAGATGTCATCTTTATATGGCCGCTTGGAGTCGTATAGTTTGGTAGTAGCCATCTGGGTTTGATCTCCACAACGTTATGAGAATATGGTGTACAATGGAGTGATTTTTCAGAGAGGGTCATGTAGATTATCAGATTCTAGTAGTTTGCAGGGCCCTCTTTGTTGAACACAAAATCCGCTCTTGATATTTTTGTTGCCAATAAAAGTAATTTACAGCTGATGAAACTCGTGGAGTAAAGAACTATTATTATTGGTGTCAGGAGGAGTTCTTTCTTTTTCTCTTACTATAGTAGTTCTTATGGAAAACCTTTAAAAATGTATTTGAGTGTTCTTTTATGGTTGCTGTTGCCTGCCCTCCCATGGCAGCTGTACACAATATATGAATGTTTATAATATGCTTATACTACTATTGTGAGTAAAAGTTAGTGAAAAGAAATTTTTTTCGAATGTATGTCTGTTTATTGTGGGAAATTGTTTTTTCTCGTCAAATGGACAAATATACTACATGTATCCATTTTCTTCTTCATCAGCACTACAGCCTAGTGCAGGCCAAGGCTTTCTCAATATGCTTACCTCCAGGCAATATGACTTACTGCTAGATTTCTCCACCTGTTTACTCCCAACACCTCCAAGTCCCCCTCCACACTGTCCGTCCAACCACCTCACTCCCTCTTCTTCTTGTAACCTTCAATCTTCGAAAAAGTCAATTTTTATTTAACTGGGTCCAAAACGTGTCCCAGCCATCTGATCCTGTTGGACTTAATAACTCTCAAAAAATTAGGGTCCCCTTATCCATTAGGGGGTGGCCCTTATTTTTCAAAGTTGAAAATTTTTTTCCATCCCCCCTTAATTTTTTCCTTTTACTATAAAATGAAAGTATGAATATTATCGTTATTATCCATAAAGATTAATGTTTACATATCTCGTACACTTCTTTAAAGATTTTCTTTCCTTCTACACTATAAATAATTTAAATTGAAATCCATATCCGTTGTTTAAAAAAATGTACACACAAAGGAATTAATTAAATTAAGCTTTGCAATAGTACTTAACAAGAGACTTCGTTCATTTTAGATACATTCTTGGTACTCATTTGCTAAAAAAAACCCTCTTCTGCTGTTTCACATCTCTAAGATCCACTCCAACTAACAGTATCCAAATCACCACAAATTAGAAGATAATACCCCATTTCCTCCCACCGTAATTCCCTCCACCTATTACTCATCACAGTTAAATATAATAAAAACACAAAACTTGTGCCGTCGATAATAACTCGGTCACTCGTGCAAAAACCAACACTTTCATCATTTGACTCCTGCCCTGAAATCCCATTGGCCGAGGAACGTCTCACGTCATCCAATTTCCCCCCATTCATCTCGATGCCCATCAAAAGGTCGTCGACTTTAGAAAAAGGGGTGCCTCTCGCTTAGAAAAAAATCTTCAAGAATTTTTTCGTCTGAATGGCCTAATAACTCTGACACTGCATCATATAGGGGAGATTAAATTTAATGAAGGGGTCTTGAAGGGGGTCATGACAGTGGACCCTAGAAGGGGACCCCTTTCGCGGCATAGATGCGTGGGAAGATGGGGCCCCCTTATCAGCTGCGGCCATCGGATTTGTGGGCCTTCTGATGGAGGTGATGTCAGAGGTTGAAGGCGGGAATGAAATGCGTATGGGGATCACGAGGTTTTGAAGTAATTGCTTTATTAGAAACATCTGTTTGTAGAGTTTTAGGTTGAGAGGTGTGTTATATACTGAGTTGGTCGGTTATTAGAATCATAAGAAATAAATTGTAGTCTTCTACTAGGTGCAAAACCATATGGTGTCTCGTGTCTGTCTCATTGTTAAAATGGGTTGGAGTTTTGTGCTGCTATGAGCATTGAATTTTACAGTAAGTGGAGCTTCTTGCAAGAAGTGTGTGTTTTTAATATCTTATTGGAGCCCGGCCCCTTCAAAAGTCGGACTAAATGGATAAAAACGAGTTAAAATGGTGTTTTTAAGGGTCAAATTTCCTAAAATTTTCTGGGGGAGGCCCCCAGACCCCCTTTTTTACTTGGATTTCTATACAGCCCAACAAATTTTTTACGTCCAAAATTTTTTTAATTAATATGCCCTACTTCTCCCCTAGTTTTAAACTTATTTTATATCAGTTTTTAAGTCTCAAAACAGCTTAACATTTCTAGTTTTAAAGATATTATTTTTTAAAATATCTCCCAGGGGAGGACCTACTGTAAATTGAATATTCCATCTAATAAAATGGAAAAAAATGGAAAGAATAATAATACTATTTTTAGTTCTGATCATTAGATTGTAATTATGTTGAAACTAATTAGAAATCAAAGTATTTTCCATAGAAAACCATTTTAAACTTATCTCAAATCTTATTAAAATTGTAAAATCTCCTAGATTTTTCCTTATGTAAAGTAAATCTGTTTCACTATTAATTCCGTAATTAAAAATTTTAGATACCCGTTCTGTAATTAAAGACCCAACCATGGTCTTTAGTTATAGAAACTCTCCTTTTTGTATAAAAATAATTATGAATCAATATAATCATCAGATATAACCTGTAGAACTATGCTATCACATTTATCAACTGTGTCATTAAGGGGATTCCATCATTGATTTAATAATTTTATGAAATAACGAAATAGTTTTTTTTTAACTAACTAAAAAATTGTTTTTCTTCTCTGAAAAAATATAATTTCAAAAGTTATGGTCACATAAAAAAATATTATTGAATTAGGGTATGTCTACCCCCAATATTACCGTAACTCCCCTTTCAGGAAACCCCATCCCCAACTGTTTCCTGCACCTCAACCAAATCGGTTACCCACATCCATACATATAACCAATAATCATATTTCCCGACTTTTTCAACCGTTTTTTTTTTTCTTCTTCTTCTCCTATCCGCTTTGCGAAGGGATTCCATTTTCCGCCATCCCACCCCAAAAACACACACAACACGGAACTCGAGCCCCCAAAAACACGACGACAGGAAACCGAGGGGAAGGAAGTTAGCAAATCTCCTCGACACAAGTGTGGTCTATCCCAGATTAGGAACATCAACAGGATCGGAGTCCATCTTTCAAGCTTGAGGGGTGCTTGCTGCTTTGACAGTTATGATAAGATTCGATTTTGAGGAATGGGTATGGTTGAGAGAAATGCTAGTTATGATGGGATTTTGTTATCTAGGTGTTATAAGGTAAATGTGGCATGTGGGTATAGTGGACACTTTAAGAAAAGTTTTCGCTTAAATTCTCTATAAGTATCAATCTATTTTCTTGGAAACGGTTACCATTCTATTTTTAGATTAATTGGATCTTCTTCTTTCGATCTTACCAATTAAAACTATCATTAGATCGAGGAAAGTATTTTTAATCAATTTTTAAAAGTACTCCAAATTGTTTCTATAGTGGCCACATCGATGTATCTATGGTGGACACCTTTTGCATCAAAAGTGGACACCTCTCTTTTTCTGCCTATATGTGGGGGTTTATGCATGAAATTGAGTAGGTATGGTCGTTTAGTTCTAAAAAAAATCATCCTTTCTAGCGAAATATATTTTAGATCAAAATAAAATTAGTTTATTTGGCTTAAAATAACAGACTTGATGGTTTCCGGCCCATAGCCTACTTTGTAGCTGATTTGAGAGGCATTTTGAAATGTTGGTTCCCGAAGCCAGAATCAAACCTAATTAGTACAACTACCGTTTTAAAGCATAATCAACAGTTTATGAAGAAAATCTGATTCAATTTAAAAATGACTTATATTTCTTTTAGAAGCCATTGCAGTGACCACTATTGGAAAATCTAAGATTCTGTGCTGGTAAAGTGGCCACCCCCCTAAATCCTCGTAAAGTCAAAATTTTCAAATAAATTTTCTTCAATATGATTGTATGCACTCTACTTTATCTTAAAATGAATTTAAAAGTCAATTAAACCGTAATAACTACAAAAAAATCAGTTTCAACTTAACCATTTCCTAACGCGATTCAATAAGCAACTTCAAATTTCAGTCACTCGGCCGATGGTGTTATTTTCAAAGACTTAAATATCCTTCCCATACTGATCTGTGGTATCGGTGGTTATTTAACTGATTACCTGATAGCATAATCTACTATGCCTATGAATTTTAACGTTATATGATGCCTCTAACTCGTATTATTTAAAATTAATCAACTAGGTGGCCACTATTGGGACAGTGTCCACTATACCCACATTTACCTTAATTCAAAGAAATTCATCAAAAAATTTCAGTTGTATGGTCTCATTTGAGCTAGGGCACTTTTTGAGGATCAGCTCTACCTTTGGACGCAAAAATATTCACAAAATTCTCGCAAAAAATATTCGCAAATTTTTCTATCTAGATCCCCCTACGAAACTTCTCCCCCACAAAATTGTAGGGATTTTGACTCCAAGAAGGGAAAAGGAAGAGAAAAAAGGGCAAAAAGAAGAAAAAGTATATCTCTTAAATTAAATGACTGAAAAATGTAGATCTTTCATAATCTAGGTACTTTCTTCTTTCTCCTTTTTACGCCTTTTCTCTCTTTTTTCCCTTCTTTCTCTTTCTTTTTCAGCCCAAGGAGGGAGCACTTTCCGTAAGGGGACATCCATAAATTACGTGAGGTCAAAAAGGGGGGAGGGGTTTGGAAAAATCTCACTAAGGGGGGAGGGGGGGGGTTGATTAAAATCTCACGTCAACTTTTTAAGTTAGAAATTATACGATTTTCTTTGTTTTTTAAGTATGAGAAAGGAAAATCATTTTTAAAAAGTTGTAGGTAAATCTCACGTGGGGGGGAGAGGGGGTCCAGCAAAATCTCACCAAGGGGGGGTCCAGATTTTGGAAAAAACACCTCGCGTAATTTATGGATATCCCCCTAAGGCCCCCCCTTGAATCCGTGCCTGATTTGAGGAGGTTGTACACTTCATTTAGATTAGAACTAGTTTCAGAAGGTGGACCGCCTCCCTCTTATAGTCCCAAAATTTGAACGGAAAACCCCAACAAAAAAATAATCATTAACATTTCAAAGGGAGGTGTACCCTATAAACCCTCCTCAAATACAGCCTTGTAACACTCAGAAAAATTACACTTTTACTAGTCCAATGCTTTCAATTTTTGAGGTACCAGAAATACTCAGTTTCAAGAAATTTGATAGTCACCACTCAAATGATATTTATTTTTATTTTATATTTGATGAACTCGTCTCATTCTGATCGCACTGATACACCATGATGATTGTCAGGAAATTACAGACCAAATGCTGAGTCTGAAAAATAACTTTTCTCACTTCTTCAGAAATGAGTGCGTAACATGATGCATCGATTTTGAGTGCCTGCATGTTATCAAAAATGAGTTGATGCATGTTTCAAGCTTGAGTTAATTTGAGTCAGATTCAGTTTGTGACACACTCAAATTTTAGTATTTTTTACTCAGTTTTGAAATAAGTCCTTTTTTGAGTGTACACTGTACAGTTACTAATGCATATGAATCTTAGGGTACGTCGTAAAGTTTGGGTGGTCTTGTTGAAATTGAAACAACCTGTGTGTTCAAATTAAAATTATACTATCAATTTTAACAGGGAGGTTTACTAAGCAGAGCCTGATTTCTGGGAGGGCATTCGGGGCACTTGTCCAAAGCCCCCAAACTTGTAATTATGTTACTAAGGCATCTTTAAAATATCTAGTATAATCAGAATTTTCAAATTCTTTCTTTTATGACCATAAAAAGGCAACAAATAAAGTCATAAATGGTCCTGAACTCATATTATTCTCATGTATTATTTCCTGCTGCGGCATATCTCATTAGACTCAGGCATAAAACACCTTACCAAAAAAATTACAACATGACACTGAATGTTCCAATTTACCCCCAAATGGCAAAGGTAGTTAATTTCTTCGTGTTTATCACCTCCCCCAATGCCTCTAATGGGGAGTTTAAGTTGACAGGGGGCGGATTGACATTTCAATTCGTGTAACCGATGACAAATCGTATGAGAGCTATCCATCATTCGCCGGCATTTTTCCGTAATTAGAAGAGCCGACACCCGATGTGTAATAGACGGGGATTCGTTAACAACAGCGATGGTTGAAGGAACAACTAGAAAACAATTATCAGATAGACTTTATTGGGAAGTTTTTGTTGTTTTCTATGGCCAAAAGAATGAAGAATCTGTTAATACATAACAGATAACATAACAGTTATCAACATCTTTTCCCTAGCCTGTGAAATATTCTGTTATTTCATAAAATCTGATGAGAGCATTCTTATCAGTGATCGGATTAAAAGAATTTTTGGAAGCAATTTATAGTCACCAGTTTCAAAATTATTAAAAAGATTTTAAGTTCAGCATCCTATCTTCTCATCCTTACGGCATATAGAGCCTATCAACCATGCTGCTGCTTTTATATAGTAGTTATTATTTTTCGAATGATTTTTGTTACTTGTGGGAAAAATTATTCGTACTAAATGGATACTTTTCAAAGAATTTGACAAGCACAACTCTGTAAGACTTGTGAAAAAGGTATTAAGTTACCTGCGCAGGCAGGGTGTATTCTGCGAATGAGACGGTCAAGTCAGGCTGGTTGACTGAAGTAAATGATGAGATTATTACATAGGTATTTGGGTGAGTTTGTTAGATCAAATTATTTATTTTGAGGAATTTCACAGTCACCACTCAAAGAACTAAAGAAAAGATTTTAAATCTTTCATCTATCCATTTCTTTCATTAGCATATCGACAGCCACGTTGCAAAAGCCTGTAAGAACATTTTGTGGAGAAAATAAGGTTTTGAGTTGTACTTGTTACAGATGGCCTTGCGCACATCTCAGTGCCACCAAAATCAGCCAAAGACGCTTCAAAACTTCTCCATGACGATTTGTAATAACCTGTAAGTTGGGAACCTCCCTATCACCAAGCAAAACTCTGTAAGTTGCAGTGACGCTGAGGGGAAGCCGTGTCGTCCTCAGAAAAACGTGAGTATATAGCGTTATTTTAAAATGCTTATCATCAAACCATCGCCATGCTTGCCAAAAACCCACGTTACTGTCGCGGGTTGGGCAAGGCAAACTCAGCCTTTCATTCCTGTGGTCGAAAAGAATGAGGACTAAGTGCGCTTGGGGAAACAAGGAGCTTTTACTCAGCTGAAGATGAATTTCATCCACACGATCTGTAACAGCTCTACTCATGGCCTCACCCTGTGAGGTTGGCTATACTGAAGTTTGAAGGTTGAACGACTTCAAACTCCTTCTAGGATGTCCCTATAGTCACCACTCAACAAATTATGAAAAATATCACAAGTTAAATGGAAGCCTTAGAGCTGGTGGACTACTGTTGGAGTTTGATCTTTAAGTATTTTATTCACTGGCTATAATCGCATACGTTAGTATGTTATTTGTACAAATTGTTTAAGTGGAAAGTTTTCGAAATCTAGGAATAAAAAAGGTTTTAAATTCGGCCTCTTTCCTTCTGCTGTAACAGTATTTAGGTCAGTCAATATTTAAGCAATTTGTAGTCACCACTTATAAAACAAAGAAAAATATTTTAAGTCTAGCATACTTACATATCATCAAACGGTACATTTAATTCAGTCACCAATAAAAAAATTAAAAAAAATATTTTAAGACAAATTAAATTTGCAGGGTAGGTGGTTGGGGTTTGAGGATGGCCGAACGTTCCTTTACAATCATTAGATTCTATAAGTCACTCAATTTCCGTCGAAGGCAAAAGGGACAATGGCTTGAGTTATACCAAATAAATAAAAAAAGTCTTAAAAAATAGTAGAAATTTGACTGATTCGGTTACAGTTAACTTTAAAAAAATAAACGTTGAGTCCCCCCTTGAATAAGCAGGAACTAAATTTATAAATGCCCAACTGCATTTATTTCCGAGTGCTATACCCGCTGAGAAGGCTCAGATTCGATCCGAGGGCCTTTGGGATGGGATACTGGCGGGCGAACCCACCAAGCCATCCGTTCCTACAACTAGTCAGTTCTTTTAATTAATTTAAAGTTGATACCTCACCATGTAAAAAAAAAATCCAGATGATCGGAACCTAGGATTCGATCTGAGGGCCTTTGGGTTGGGAAACGGGTGCGTAATCTCACCAAGCTATCCGTTCCTGCACCTAGACAGTTCTTCTTATTAATTTAAAGTTGATGCTTCACAATGTAAAAAAAACCCCAATAAATGCGCATCACTTTTGATACTTCAGAACGGGACACCAGTGCATTAACCAACCTAGCTAACCATTTTCGAAGCCACTGCTTTTTCTCTTTATTTTAAAGTTAATACTTGTCACTTATGTATAAATTTAGAAATGGCAAATATACCACACGGTAGTAGGCAGGGTTTGATCCTCCTAGGACCCTTTCTAACTCGATACAATATTAATAGTAACACGCTCCTGAACACTAGGCCATTCGGTCATACGCTGCTGTGAATTTAAGTACATACTTGGGTTTTGACATGTCAATTGATTATTAAGAAAATGGTAGCCCTGACATTATGAAAATTAGCTCTATTCTTTGAAAAATTAATGTCTCGGACTTTTTGCAATATTTTTAGCAATTTCTAGCCCCCACTTTCAAAATCATGAAAATGTCATAAACCCCCAAATAACCAACCAAAATCAGCACGAAAAGATTTTAAGCTCAGCATCATTTCCTCCCATACAATGTAAGTTATTTTTAGAGTTGTTAATGGTAGCACAACAATAATATAACAGTTCAGTACCTTTTCCGTGAAATATTATAAGTTTAAAATATTTATTTTTATAACATCTGTCTGAGATGGTACAGCAGGGGTAATTGTGACAAAGGGGGGGACCCATAAAATTGCCCCAAAAATCCTGAATCCTTCCAAAAATCCTAAAAAAAAATTTTCTTTTTAAGATAGATAAAATACTACTTATTCTTTGGGATCTCGTTTTTCTTCCTTGAAAGAAAGTTACGCTTTTCCTCGGTTCCTCCTTAGCTCAAATGCTTAGAGAAGATGCAAAAGATTAGGAGAAGCCCTTGGGTCCTTAAAGAGGATAAAGATGAGCAAGAATAACTCGAATGTTTAGAAAAGATGAAAAAGAGTAAGAGAAGCCCCTGGATTTTTAGAGAGGATGCAGAGAAACAAAAGTCCTTGTGTGTGGATTCTTAGAGAGGATGCAGAAAAGCAAGAGAAGCCCCCAGATACTTAGAGGATGGAAAGAGCAATATTAGCTCGAATTCTGAAAGACACAGAAGAGCAAAAGAGAATTCTAAGAGGGGTGAAGGTAAGCAAGAGTAGCCAGAGTTCTGAAAGAGAAAGACAGGCTGTCATACCTTTAGAAGGGATGTGAAAGAGCATTAGAATCCTCAGAAAGAATGAAGAAGAGCAAGAGTAGCTTGGATTCTTAGAAAAGATGTAGAAGAGCAAGAGAAGCTATCGAATCCATAAAATGGATACAGAAAAGCCTGGAAACTTTCCCTGCCAACAGCTTTGCTAAACTAAATAGAGATGTTGCCCGAGTAACTTTACGAAGCCTTATTTTATATTTATCACTTATAAATTCACTCAAGTGCTATAAAAAAGCCTCATTACCTTACCTATTTAAAAAGTGCATTTCTTAAAAAAACAAATACTTTTCAAGAGACATGGCAAATTAGATCTAGAGTACAATATTTCTATTTCAAAATGCTTCAAATGTTTAAACTTCAACTTAGCATTAAAATTTTTCCTTCTTCATTACAAGTTTTTTCTCAAGGCCCGTAGAGTGGGTGATGTCTGGCTAAGACTTAGCCCCTTATGAACATTCAACCTTAAATCCTAGCTACTTTTGAGCATAGTTAGATTAAAAAGACTTTCTCCCACCATATTTCAATCGTATTATAAATATCTTCAGTTCCATCAAGGATAGCATGAGTGTTAAATTACCTATTTTGTCCTGTGTTCCTCAAAGTTCTCCTATGTTCACTAGTGCATTAGTTTATTAAGTTTCAGCTGTATTTCTATACTGCAATGTAGAAAACTATTTACATTTTATATGCATTGTGGTGCCGAGAAGAAGAAAACCACAGAGAGCTCGAGAAGAAGATGACTGCCAGAAGTGTCGACGGCATATAAGACCTTCTCCTCTACTCGTGCGCTTCTCTTTTTGTATATGATCACTTGTGTAAACCTTCTGATTTATGGAGTTTAATAAATTATGAGTTTAAAATCACCTCAGCATCATGCTGGAAAGTAACCTTCAGAACTTCAGAATGTCTAAATAAGTTATTTATGATTTTTAAGGTTTTTTAAAAGCATGGTGCTACTATCTTCAAAAGGTAGAAAGGTCTTCAAATATCAATCTATTTCACTAAAAATATTTTTAAGACAATAAAAGAGTAACATCAAATATTCTTAAAGAAGTATATGTAAAATTAAGATATTTTAAAATGGAAGAATATTGAATTTTACAAGATAAAGCGAACTAAAAACTGTTCAGGGTATTTTGTTTTGCTGCTTAAGTAAGAGCCAAATATTATGACATTTGAAATGAATAAAAACTGAGCAAACTAAGAAAAGTAAGGGTTCATGTTTTGCAACTAACATCATTAAAAACAATCTAATTAACACATAAAAGTCCATTTAATGGGTCATCACAGAAAAAACATTATGTATACAAAATTTGAGAAGCTACATCTACATCATGCACCATTGGATGATGGGAACTGGTGTAGAGCTGTTTTTACACTGTAAAAGAAAGATCAATTTACAAAATGAACTTGCATAAGTTATATTTATATTATATACAGGGTGTTTTAACAAGTCTGCCCAAACTCTGTACAAAAAGATTCCTTCCATGGAGTAGATAAAGTTTGCCCAAAGACTGACTAACTTACTGACAAAGAGAAACTTACTAACACTACCCTTCCCTGTAGTGTCAGATTTTGGCAAAAACAGAACATTTATATTATGCAATAAATGAAATTTAGTAGCTTGTATTTATAAGCTATCCATAAGCAAAAGGAAACTAAAGGCAGATCTAAATTAATCGAGTAATAATCCTTCAGTTGTGATTCTAAGATTCAAATTTATATAATACGTAGTGGGGTCTCACCCGTTGAATTAGCATTATTTGATTCCACAGAGTTTTCATGCATGCACAGTGGATGTTAAACATCTAAGTATATAAAGAAATATTCAAATAAACATGTTTACACTTTCCATAAACACTTTTTAGAGTAAACCGGATGAGACAACATAGCTTCCGATTACAATTTTCTTGAAAACTATGTATTTTAGAGATATAGTTCTCTGTGAGTTTTTATTTACTCCATGCTCTGGCCTGCAGGTTTGGGCAGACTTGTTGAAACACCTTATTTATATAAAACTAGTATTTATTGCTTCAGTTTACTCATTCTTACTAGAGAGTGTGTTTAAAAATTCTCGTTATTCTCTGAAATTGTGGCATTTCCTTTCAATAATATTTAAGATAAGTTTTCCGATAATTTTTAAGTTTTGACTCATTTTATCAATAGATTTCAGCTGAGTTTAACATTGAACGAAAAATTTATACAAAGATGGTTAAGAATGATGGTTGATTTTTAAAAACAAATATATTAACAATAAACATTTTTGAGAAAATTTAACCATATTTGAAGTTTGGTCATTTTTATCTGCTTTTAATTTAATGGTATATCACCAAGTTAACAATGGAAAAATCATTTCATAAGGCATTCCAACATTTGAAAAACATGTAAGTTTTCACTTTTCAAAAGTTATTTTACAAGAGGGACATAGTAGATTCTCAATTATATTATACGATTTAATTTGGACCAAGGACAATTCATATATTTTTATACTACTGTGATTAAAGAGATATCCTTTCTTTTTACCAGTTTTCCTGTGCTTAATTTCTAGTTTTATATAGTGTTCAAATACTAACCGGTCAAATAATGTTGTGTCACTCGTGGATAATAGCTGCTGTAACAGCTGTTGCACCCCAAGTTCTTTTAGCCTCATTTGACGTTCTATCGATCCTAAAAAATTAAGACCGGATGAGGAAAACTAAATAAAGTGTGTTATTTGCATGCACTAGTTCATCTAAGTACAATATTTACATGCAATAGTTAATTTAAAGATAGCAAAAATAATTACTAAAATCTTTTCTATAACTTTATAGTATAAGAGCATTTTAACCACAATAACATTCTGCACAAAAAAAGCAAGTCAAATGCTTTAGAAATACTTAAAAAAATTAAATAATTGATACAACATATCAAGCTTATGGAATCAAAAGCTAAGCTAAATGAATTTATAGGTATCTTTCCACACAGAAAAATCAGGATATAAAAGATGAAAGTAGTATTATAGCCCAGTCAATTGGGGTTCAAAAGTGACGTTTTCAAAACTTTCATATAGAAGTTTTTTTTTTCGACGGTTTTATATGTTTTCGAGGGCGCTGATTACGAATATGAAGTTTGCTGCCACGTGGGAGGTCGGCTTCATATCGAAAATCGCAAAAAATCGCAAAATTTTTGCTCTTTTTTCGATCTTTTGCTTATACATCAAAAACTATAAGTTTCTCGAAGATAATCTCAATTATAAAGTTGAAGTAAACAAAATTTCCTACAAAATGCACTACTCAGCATTGATTTTCTGAAGAGTGGTTCTGCCGCTAGAGCGCGCTGAAAAACAGCGATTTTTTGGCCTTTCCGCAAAAAAATGAAAAGCGCGCGCTTCTACCCTCTACAAAAGGAAAACTATTCACGTTACCAACAAAACTTTTACACCACGTGAAAGAGAATTTAATTGCCTAAAAATAACCTACCTTACATTATTATTTTTTGAGAATGGGGGAGGGAGCGAAGCAAAGATCGGAAATAAAACTTTCGCGCCTTACAGCTAAAACGAACTCTCGCAGTTGTTAATTTCCAATCTGCGCTTTAATTCCGGTATATTACCAATAAAATTGGTTGTTTTGGGTGAATTGATGACTAAGCATGTTTAAAAAAATAATTTTTTAAATTTATTTATGAAATATTAGGTATTTTTGGCGAAAATTCAATATTTTTAAAAAAATCATAAATTAAATTATGGGAATTTTTTAATGAACGAATTTATAGGTTTTTTGCATTGCTGAATCTGAATTTCAAGTTCATTTACATTTCAAAAGTCATCTTCACATCAAAAAATGCAAAAAATCTCAAATTTTCGCTCTTTAGTTCGGTTTTTCATCGATTTTCTCAAAATATTATTCGTTTTTCGAAAAATAACAGTACACCAAATTAAAGTACATAAAATTTGCTATAAGATACACTGGTTCGTTTTTATTTTACAAAGAGCGGTGCACGCTTTAGAGGGTTTTAAAGAGCAGCGATTTTTTTTCTTTTCTACAAAAAAAGTGAAGAGCGCTTGCTTTCCCCCACTATAGCTCTAAATATATACACGTAACAGACACATATTTTATACCATAGGAAAGTACATTTAATTTCCTACAAAATGCACTACTCAACTTTCATTTAATAATGAGAGGTATTGACGCTAGAGCGCGCTGAATTACAGCTGTTTCTTGACTTTACACAGAAAAAAGAAAATCATTTTTCTTCAGAACTCTCTAAAGCGTACACCGCTTCTTGCGAAATAAAAACAAACCAGTGAATCTTATAGCAAATTTTACGTACTTTAATTTGGTGTACTGTAATATTTCGAAAAACTAATAATTTTTTGAGAAAATCGGTGAAAAACCGAACCAAAGAGCAAAAATTTGAGATTTTTTGCATTTTTTGATGTGAAGGTGACTTTTGAAATGAAAATGAACTTGAAATTCGGATTCAGCAATGCAAAAAACCTATCAATTCGTTCATTAAAAAATTCCCATAATTTAATTTATGATTTTTTTAAAAATATTGAATTTTCGCCTAAAATGCCTAATATTTCATAAATAAATTTAAAAAATTATTTTTTTAAACATGCTTAGTCATCAATTCACCCAAAACAACCAATTTTATTGGTAATATACCGGAATTAAAGCGCAGATTGGAAATTAACAACTGCGAGAGTTCGTTTTAGCTGTAAGGCGCGAAAGTTTTATTTCCGATCTTTGCTTCGCTCCCTCCCCCATTCTCAAAAAATAATAATGTAAGGTAGGTTATTTTTAGGCAATTAAATTCTCTTTCACGTGGTATAAAAGTTTTGTTGGTAACGTGAATAGTTTTCCTTTTGTAGAGGGTAGAAGCGCGCGCTTTTCATTTTTTTGCGGAAAGGCCAAAAAATCGCTGTTTTTCAGCGCGCTCTAGCGGCAGAACCACTCTTCAGAAAATCAATGTTGAGTAGTGCATTTTGTAGGAAATTTTGTTTACTTCAACTTTATAATTGAGATTATCTTCGAGAAACTTATAGTTTTTGATGTATAAGCAAAAGATCGAAAAAAGAGCAAAAATTTTGCGATTTTCGATATGAAGCCGACCTCCCACGTGGCAGCAAACTTCATATTCGTAATCAGCGCCCTCGAAAACATATAAAACCGTCGAAAAAAAAACTTCTATATGAAAGTTTTGAAAAAAACCTCATTTGACTGGGCTCTTAGTATAAAAGAAGTTAAAAAGCCAAAGTCAAACACAAGAAAGCTAAAAACAGGTCATGCAATAAGGGTATGAAAATTGCAAGGTTAGTATAAAAGATGCTGCAAGTCTTAAAATGAAAGCAGAAAACTCATTTTATTGGAAAATTCCAAATTCAGAGTTAATTTTGATCTTTAACTTTTTAAAAATTCAACTAACCTGAGAGCACTCAGACTGGAGGTTAATCTACCCTAAGTAATAAGGTAGTATTATCCATCACCCTGGTGCTTACAGGTTAAACCAATACTTTACGGTTTAATTAGCTTAGTGGTCAAAGAGGAAAGTTTTCCAACTAAACCATAAGGAATATAAGACTATTTCCGAAAGGGTAGCCGGGGGAAGTACTTTTGCCTAACAAACTACAATATTGTATAAAAATTCCAATACCTTCTTCTTCTTTCCATAATAAATTGGAGACACAGAATGTTGCAGCAATTTGAAGCTTTACATTTGAATGCATCTAAGAGAGAAGAAAATTTAGAGGGAAAATCAAAATAAAGGAACAAAAACAAAAATCGTTTTTAGATGCAACCAGTTACCACTAAAAAAGAAAATTATAACAATTATAAAAAGAACAGTTAAGTTCAGAAGGATTAACTGCATTCCAGAAGAAAGGGGAATTTGATCATGTACAGATTTTCTGTGTTCATACAAAGATAAATTCAAATTACTTTCTAATGCTAGAGAAATACTTAGCTAATGATAATATTGTACTCTATATATTTTAAAGTGGACTACAAAAACGATTCAGGTGCAAGTGTCATATAAATGCTGTAAATCAAAAATAATGAAACAATGCACAGCATAATTCATTTTTTTTAACACTTTCAAGGACATTGAATCTTGTTTATGGGCGTAGCCAGGGGGGTGCAGGGAGGGGCAGCTGCCCCCCCCCCCCCCTAAATTCTCAGTTTGTTAAATTTTTTTGAAAAACTTTATTAAAGCAATAGTACATAATTATCCTTGAAAACTGTGTGGCTTACAAGAAGCGGTTCTGTTCGGCCAAAGAGTCAAAATGAGCTAAAACACTACTTAGAGGGGCAAATTTTAAAAAAAATTCTGGGGGAGGACCCCCAGACCCCCCATTTTTAAGCTCACATTCATTACCCATATTTTTACGCTAGGTGGGCAAAAGTTCAAATCAAAAATTCAAAAAGTTAAAAGTTAAAGTATAAGTACCAGGGTTGGCCGATATATATCACTCGATATATATCATGATAGATATTTATCCAATAACAATATTAACAGTTTTCAAGCTATAACCTCCCAAAATTCATTTGGGAGAACTTTGTAAACATGTTAATTAAGTTATAAAAATTTTAACCTTGAAATTTCAATTTAATACCTATAAAATTCTGAAATCATCAAGTTAAAATTTCATATTTTATGAAACCTGATCAGATCTTAGCAACATACACAAGTTAGCATAAAGTAATGTATTTTAAAAGCAGAGGTGTTTAGTTTTTTCTTCGGCACATTGCATTAAGCAATGCTTACATGTTTTTATTTTCAAATCTTTTTGTTTTTATCCAATTATATTAAAATTAAATTGCCGCAATTTTTTTTATCTGTTTTGTAATAATTACTACAACTATTTAAATACAATATTAAAGATAATTAAATTAAATATCGATAGCTTTCAAATCATGAATAAATAAATTGTTCTTTAATTCATTAATTACAGTGTTGCTAAACTTATTAAATATATAAGTAAATATTTTTTTTTGAAGCAGAAATTAAATTATAATATAGTACATGCTTAAAGTTATTGGTACATTGATATTGTCTTGTAATTATTAGCAAATATGCTGTGAGTAATTAAGATTTAATTAAAAATGCTCTTTAGTAGCAATATTTTGGTTTAGACTACCATTCACTTCTAATGAACAGTATTTTTCTACTTAAATCTGAAAATATCGGATATATATCAAAATCTTGATATATATCCGATATATATCAAAAATATCCGATATTTTGATATTTATATAAATATCATGATATTTGCCAACCCTGATAAGTACCCTAAAATGTAGGGTGTAAAAGTACTCGCCATGGGGTATGGGGGGGGCCTTGGAAATATTGAGCCAACCCCTAGTCACTAGTATTCGCAATAGCAACATCAAGAGCACAGGTAAGAATCCTTGCCCCCCCCTAACATGAAACCTGGCTACGCCCATGATCTTGTTCCATTTATCATTAAACATTACATTGTAATGCAATGATGATTTTAAACAAATTTAAAAAGGCTACAAGGATGAGATTTTGGAGAAATTCTATCATTTGATTGTGAATTAGGATATCCCAAGATTCTGTATTACTGTTTCTCAGTCTCAACTTACTTTTCAATGGTTTTAATCTTAACTTTATAAAAATTTGATATATTTTTGACAATTCATTGAATTTTTTTCAAAAATGCAAGGTTTAAAAAAAATTGTGCATTAAGCTTATTAGGAAAAATTAATTTTTTTAGCATCCTTCTTTAAACAGCTAACTTAAAAAAATAATGTCCTTAAATTTGTTTTCATCAATTTAGTAGTGTTCGGCAACTAGTGGTCAAAAAATAGTTAACTACTAACTAGTCTGGGAAAATCTAGTTGCAACTAGTAGTTAACTGTTTTTTTCCTGGGACTAGTTACAACTAGTAGTTAACTGTTTCCCAAAGTAGTTAACTACTAGTTAACTAGTCTATTTAATTTCATAACCTATTTTTTGTCCAAATTCTAATACATCTTTCTAATCTATATCACAAAAAACGCGCAAAAAGGGCCTTTAATTCTGGTTATGGTATTTTGAGTACTCTTCCATCTTAATTAAATTTGTTACAGCACAATTTTTTCTACATATTGATAAAAATTTTAAAAAGAATTTTTTTGAAAGTAGTTGAAATTTTGAAAGTAGTTTCAACTAGTAGTTATTAAAAAAAGTAGTTCAACTAATAGTTGAACTAGTTTAAACCAAAAGTAGTTAAACTACTAGTTAACTACTAGTTGATCAGTAGTTAACTACTAGTTGCAACTAGTTCTAGTTAACTAATGCCGAACATTACAATTTAGTACCCAGTTGGCTTAGTTAAGAAATTAAATGGGGGCTATACTTACCAAGTAAGTTGTGAGCTTCTTAAGTATATCTTCGTTAGACATAATGAAGTTTTTGGCGAAATCTCCATCTGCAATGTTGGATAAAATGCACAGGGCCTGTTCTTTCACCTCTGCACTGTACTCCCCTTCAAGAATAAGAACTATACACTGCATTACTTGTTTACCATGGAGGCCCATAATGTGGTCAATATGCTTAAAAGAAAATAAACAAGTTGATTAATTTTATAACAGAATAACTAATTTTTGTAGTTACTAATCCAATAAGATGATTGTGTCTCGTAGTTTCATAAAATAAGATAGGTTTTAAGGCATTTTATAGAATTGCATTGCAATTTCTTAACTTAAAGGTCTATTAGAATAGAAACTTTATAAATCTCAAAAACTAATAGGCAACAAGACAACAATTTACTACATTTAAAATTTACAACTTACTTCTCAACACAACTTTAAAAAATAATAAAAATGGCCACAATACTAAATGAGCTGGGGTTTTAATCTGAGCAGGTTGCACATTTTAAAGGAGGGTATTTCAGATTAAGTTATGTTTCAGGAAATCATGAAAAGTTTTTCATTAGTTGTAATCAGTATGGAATAAAATTTTAATTATCTTAATCTAGCCTACATCAATTTAAAAACTTCTACAATGAGATAACTTTCATTAAATAAAAAACTTGGCGAAAAAGCTAAACAAAGTTGGTAATATAATTTTGAATGTAAAATCTAAAAAATGTTTCTTCTACCTCAAACCTCAGTAAGGATTCTGACTTTAACAGCTAACACAAATCAATAAAGCAAATCACTGCACAAGAATACATCAGTCCAGCTTTCTCATAACAAACTGGCATTAATAAAACACAAAATCCTATCAGATAAAAGATTGTGGATAACCATGAAAAAAATCTAATTAAAAAATAACAAAAGCCTCAGTTTCAGGGGTGGAAAACCAAAAATTCATTTTTGGAGCAGCTTTAGAGCAGTTTTGGAGCAAGGCTAATCAATTTTTGGAGCAAGGCTAATCAATTTTAGAGCACCTATTAGTGTTTTCGTATCAGGGTATGATTTGCATTTTTGCAGCACCTTTTGGTGATTTCGTATCAAGCATTTTTGTAGCATTACACTTTCATGTTAATTCCCAGAGCAAAACGAAACTTTCGCGAAAGTCACGATTTTCCCACAATAACTCGTGATTTTTCTTGGAAATAGTCTGGAAGGTAAAAAATAGTAGGGATTATCTGGAAAAATCGCAGGTTGTGCATCCCTATTTTAGATGGAGGCTCATATTTTGAAGAGAAAAAGCGGAAAATCGCGATTCCGTGGATGGTAATCATGATGGCTGAAGGTTGGCTCTTTCCCTGTTGGTAGGATTTTCAAAATTTGAATCAAATTGAACGGAAAATCATGTTTTTGGAGCAGTTTGGCGCAAAAATGTGAATTTTGCTTGTTTTGGAGCAGATTGGAGCAAGGCATCCATTTTGGAGCAGTTTGGCACAGTTGGAGCAGATTTTCCACCCCTGCAGTTTACAAAGCTGGTTGATTTCTAACACAAGAAACTTTCATGGCAGTATGTGATCTACCAGTTTAGATAGAAGAAGCTATGCTATAGCGACACCGCAACTGATGTTATTGAATCCACGTGTTTTTGGCCTTTACAGTTAAAAATGTTTTATTCAGTTGTGGTGTCGCCATTTGCTTTGAATCCTGGTAGATCGCATGCTGCAACAGGGTGGCTACAGAATCTGTGGAAAAAATTTCCCTGACTATAATTTTAAAATTTCCCTGATATACCTACATCAAAATTTTTTTAACGATAAATATTAATAAACTGTAATTTGTAAACTAGAAGTTATATAAACTAAGAAATACTTGAACGTAATAAGCATATTAAAATATTAATTACAATGATATAATATAATATTTTTTATGTAGAAATAATACATAGAATATTTTAAAATTTTAATCAAAAGACATATTGATTAAATATGAATATTCTTTTTATTCAAATCTTCAGCTACATACAAGTAGGAAACATAATGTATTATTTTCAATTATTCTATGTATTTAATGCTTATAATATCAGGGTTCATACAATTTTTAAGGAAAAAAAACTCAACAAGGATTTTCAAGGACTTTTCCAGGCTACCACAGGGTTCATACTCTAAGATAGTAAAATTCAGGAGTCTTTAAGGAGTTTTTCAGGAGTAAATTACACAAAAATTAGGAGGTAACATGAACAATTATTAACCTGACTTCTTTAAATATCACGAGCAGAATGAGTTCAGAATGAATCATTGAAAAAAGAAGTGCAAAAAAGTTTAGAATTTTATCTTTCAACAGTATTTTACTGATTTAAAAAACAATAACTTTCACTGATTTAAAAAAAAACAATAACTTCCACCATATTATACTGTTATTTAAACGTCCTTTTGCTCTTGGATAGATAAATTTCAGGAGTTTAAGGGAAAATTCAGGAGGAAAAACTTAATTTCCAGGAGTTTTAAGGGCCCTTAGAAAATTAATGCAAATTTTTGGAGTTTTTCAGGAGGCGTACGAACCCTGCTACCAGATGAAAATTTCAAGGCTGACCGATATTGTTTGCAATAATTTTTTTTAAGGAACATGTGTGTTTCATTTCGTACAACTATATCTATTAAATAGTTTAATAAAAGAAAATTTTCATATAAGTTCCTAGCTACACAAAAGGGTTTGATTAAAAATGTAATTACGCTATAGTATATAAACAAAATATTTTTATGTAATTTTGAAATAAATGAACCTATTTAGACAGCAGTGGCATATACAGGAATTTATTTCGGGAGGGGCCCAAAAATACTCCTCAGCTCCTCCCAAACATACTTAATAGGTCTAATGTAGCTTTTTAATACATTTTAGGTGATTATTTAGGCCCTAAAAAACTTAATATAAGAAAAGTTGTGCGGAGCATAATTATACAAGTACCAAAGGGGGTGTCTGGGGGTCCTCCCCCAGAAAATTTTTGGAAATTTGACTCAAAAAACAGGTTTTTAAATAGTTTTGGTACATCTCTTAGCCCAAATTTTACATTTTTATATAGGATTTGAATTTTGATGAACTTAATATTAAAAAAGTTATGAGTAACAGAGTTTCAAGTACTAAAGGAGATCTGGGGGCCCTCCCCAGAAAAATTTAGTTCGAATTTTGGACACACATTTTTAGGTAGGATTTGGATGAACTTATTATAATAAAGTCGTTAATAATACGTTACAAGTACAAAAGGGGGGGGTTGGGGGTCCTCCCCCAGAAAATTTTTGTAATTTGACCCTAAAAGCAGGATTTTAACTTGTTTGGTACACCTAGTTTTCTCCAAAAACAAGCATTTAAAGCCAAGGATATTGACGCGAAGTTTGAAAAACACGATCGCGAACCTACCGTGAAGTTGTTTTTTCCGCCCGCGTTCACGCCGTAAAAATGCCAACTTTACAGGCAAACGTCCGGAAGCATCCGAATTTCCGGCAGAAATCCGGAAATTTTCATTGAAATTCCAGATTTTTATAGGAATTCCAGACTTTCCCAGCCACTGAAATGAGTGAAGGATGCGATCGCGCGTATTTGCGGCGTGAATTACTAAAATCTTCCCTGATTTTTTAACTTTTTTCTGAATTTCCCTGACTTTTCCCGATGAATGAAATTCCCTGACTTTTCCCTGATCTCCCTGATTTCCCTGATCTGTCGCCACCCTGTGCAAGAATACCACAAGAAATACTCACAGGCTTGGTCGAGAGCAAATTCCTGAGCAGCCCCAGAGTCTTCATGAGCACGTCGACATCGGGGTCCGAGAGCAGGCTGAAGACATGCTCGCTCCCCAGTGAAGACAGGATCTGAGCCTTGACCTTGTGGTCTGCCTGGAAGGCCATGTTCATCAGAGCCCACACTCCATTCAGTCTCAAGAGGGGACTGTCTTCTCGCCGCGTCAGCATACAGAGCAAATCCACCGCCCCACACTCCATGATGGGCTGCAACACAAAAGTCAAACAACAGGCATGCCTTATGGTGAGCAGATAGGGAAACAATTGTTTCAAAACAAGTTATAAAAAAATGAGGTTCATTTTGCAACCTTAAAAGCTGACCTATGTCTAATGCTGTTGTTTATTATCCAGATTATTACTTCTTATTACTAGTGTTCGGCAACTAGTGGTCAAAAATTAGGTAACTACCAACTACTAACTAGTCTGGGAAATTGTAGTTGTAACTAGTAGTTAGCTATTTTTTCCTGGGACTAGTTGCAACTAGTAGTTAACTATTTCCCAAAGTAGTTAACTACTAGTTAACTAGTCTATTTAATTTCATAACCTACTTTTTGGCAAAATTCTAATACATCTTTCTTATCTATGTCACAAAAAACGTTTATACTTCGCGCAAAAATGGTCTTTATTTCTAGTTATGGTATTTGAGTACTCAACCTTTGCTAAAAATTTTAAATATATTTTTAAATTTTAAATTATCGAATGTTCAAAGAACAGGATGTCGTTCATTATATAAAAATAAGCCGCCTCAATTGGGCAGGGCACGTCATTCGCATGAACAACAGTAGTGTTTTGAAGGAAATTTTTACAGCCAGGCCAGTAACCACGCGAAAAAGAGGAAGACCTAAGCTCCGTTGGGTGGATGCTGTTGAGGGGGACTGTTTGACCCTCAAGACTAAAAATTGGAGAAGTTTGGCTGCTAGCAGGGGCAGCTGGAGTCGTCTAGTTCAGAAGGCCTTGGCCCACCCTGGGCTGTCGCGCCAAGAATGATGATGATTAAATTTTAAATAAAAAATTCTTTTGAAGTAGTTGAAAATTTGAAAGTAGTTTTAACTAGTAGTTAATTAAAAAAGTAGTTAAACTAATAGTTGAACTATTTTAAACTAAAAGTAGTTAAACTACTAGTTGATGGGTAGCTAACTACTAGTTGCAACTAGTTCTAGTTAACTAGTGCCGAACACTACTTATTACCTTCGTAATAAATGTTTTTTTTGGCACTTCCGGTTCTTACGTATTATCCTGTCAACTGTTCAGTCTCCGTTAGATTCAGTGGCAGTCCATGAGATTTGGTGAAGCTCTTCGGTCGACGGGATAATACGTAGGTGCCGCGTTTTCCAACAAAAACAGTTTTATTGTTTAAATTTATTGAATACAACATAAATAGTATAAATAATCATGTTGGATTTTGTTGCTTGAGAGAAGTCTGAATTATTCAAAATCAGGGCTCACACTCACTTAGAAATATTTGTAGCAGATAAAAATGAATTTTGTAGCACAAAAAATGTTTTTTGTAGCAGGTAAAAACAAGTTTTGTAGCAGTCAAAAAGTAAGTTCTGAGTGAATTCATCACATTTAGACCAAGAATGTCGATGAAATCAGAAAACCGCAATCGCGAATTTCCCGTCAAGTTGTTTTCTCTGCCCGCATCCTCGTCGTCAAATACCAACTTCACAGGAAAACTGGAAGCATGAATGAAAATTTGGGATTTTTCATTGAAATTCCGGCTTGTAATACAGTTTTTTTCAGGACTTCAAGAAGCCTTTTTTAAAACCTCTTAAAAATTAAAATTCAGGGAAAAATCTAAGAAAATTATCAAAATTGGCGCAGTTTTGGAGCAGAGACTGCTAAAATAAGCAATTTGTAGCAGTATATAGCAGAATTTTTGTTTTGGAGCAATTGTAGCAGGTGTGTGAGCCCTGAAAATGCAGGAATAAATTTAGATTGCTGAAATTTCCAGGGTTGTTACGTTTAAAACACTTTGTTTAAAATACTTGTTTTAAACACGTTTAAAACAAAGCAAAAAAAAACATTGTTTAAAACACATGTACTTTTTTAGCAATTTTTTTTTTCTATGAACAGATGGCATTAGTATATAAAACTTAATATTTAATTCCAACTGTTTTATTTGATTTTTTTCTAAAAGGTTATTTAATAAAAAATACAAATAAACTTGTTTAAGAAATCATATTTTTTATAATTGACCTGTTCTTTGTTTGATTTTAATATTTTAAACGATCAATGCTGCTAATGTCGTCACAATATGCAATGAACTGAAAAGGACTGAAATGAATATGCATATAATAACTTATAAATGTTCAGCTCGTATCTTAAACCTTTTAGCAAAATATATCAAAATTCTAATCTTAAAGCTGAAGTTGTTGACATAGTAACATATTTCGAAAACAATCATTTTGCTTCAGCCAAGCTTCAAGAAAAAGGTGCTAAAAAGCTCAAGATGCCGTCAATGCCGTCAGGATGCTTTGTTAATCCATTTTCAATTTTAAAAACTTAATTTAATTTTTTTTTAAATCATTGGGTTTTGTTAGAATTTCTGTGTCAAGGATAAAAAAAACAAATAAAACGTTTTAAACAAAAAAAAATGTTTAAAACAAAAAAAACACGTTTTTTGTTTTTTTTCAGAAAAAAACGTGTTTTTTTCCAACCCTGGAAATTTCAGACAGCAAGATAATTTTTTAACAAGAAACTTTAAACCCATTTCTAATATAGTTGCTAAGTCTCTACTACAGGACTTTTAACATTAAACAGAGAAGGAAAGATCAGTCCCTGGAATAATTTATTGCAAACAAAACTGGTTTCTCTTATTAAAGTTTTATTATAACTTAATCTCTGTCCCTCTGGAATGTGTGTTAAAAATAGTGTTCGGCAACTAGAGGTCAAAAAATAGTTAACTACCAACTACTAACTAGTCTGGGAAATTGTAGTTGTAACTAGTAGTTAACTATTTTTTCCTGGGACTAGTTGCAACTAGTAGTTAACTATTTCCCAAAGTAGTTAACTAGTCTATTTAATTTCATAACCTACTTTTTGGCAAAATTCTAATACATCTTTCTTATCTTTAAGTCACAAAAAAACGTTCATACTTCGCGCAGAAATGGTCTTCATTTCTGGTTATGATATTTGAAGTACTCTCTCTACCTTTGATAAAAATTTTAAATATCTTTTTAAATTTTAAATAAAAAAAATGTTTAAGTAGTTAAAAATTTGAAAGTAGTTTTAACTAGTAGTTAGTTAAAAAAGTAGTTAAACTAATAGTTGAACTACTTTAAACTAAAAGTAGTTAAACTACTAGTTAATCGGTAGTTAACTACTAGTTGATCGGTAGTTAACTACTAGTTGCAACTAGTTCTAGTTAACTAGTGCCGAACACTAGTTAAAAACACAAAAGTTTCCAACTCATGATTATTATATTATTCAAAATTTCAATCACATACCAAAACATCTAAGCCTAAATTGATTAGGAATGAAAATGCATTTGATTAAAAGATAATACAGAACTGCATAACACAAACAGTAAAAAAATCGAGAAGAAAATAACACCAAAAAAACAGACCACTCACATTTCTAGCACAAACTTAGCAAGTGAAAGCTGCCACTCACTTCTTTGCTGGGTGAAAACTCCAGCAGAAGGTTGCACAGCGTGCTCGAAGCGAGAGTGAGGATGTCGTCATTGGGGTTGCGCAAAAGCCTCATCAGGGGACTCCAGACCGCGTGGTCTTGGAAAGTGGTACGCAGCTGCTGCACAGATCGAGACAGGCTGTGCAGGCACCGCACAGCGGCCAAGCGGACCTTGTGGTTGGGGTCGCTGAATGCACTCACTATGTTTTCCATCAGAGATTCTGTGTCGATGATCTGAGGGGGGATTGAGTTGTTAGAGAAATAAGATTAAAAAAAAACATAGTAGGTACACCACTTATGAAATTGGTCCTGGTTATACCCATAGTATAAAAATAAATGCATCAAAAATTAAATCCCCTTGGAGGCATTTAAAAACACAATATAGCATAAATATTCAATTTAATTACAGACATAGACATAGAAAAGGTATTTTGCATTGGGCGGTTGCTTTTTACAAAGATTCCCCAACACAAACTAAAGAAATACTACAAACAAAGAAATAAAAACCAACAATTAAATTCAAGTCTTTTAGCTTGGTTTAGGACCTAAAATTTAACAGCAGTGCTGAAGATTAATTAATACAAAACAAAACAATACAAAATGAATCTGCCGAAACAAAATATAAACTAAAGAAACTAACTCGAATCTTCCTCAATGTCCCGGCGGAGCTTAAAAACGGAAGTCTCAAAACATAGAATGTTGAAATATATTGAATTTAGTTTACTTTAATGAATTAAAATATGTACTTACATCATATATAGTTTATTCAACAAAAAGCTTTTTTAATTTAATTTTCTGTATTTTAGATGTGTATTATATTTAAAATAATAAACTGATATTTTTCAACAGATAAAATTAATATAACTAATTTAAAAATCTATTGAAAAGAAACTATTTAGAGTGAAACAAATTTACATTTTTTGATGATGAAAAATATCTGAAAATATCAAATTAATCTTTTATCTTACTTTTCTTCGTATATCTTCATCATTGGCAGCAAGTGAAGAAAATGCTTTAAATGCAGCTTGTTTCATTTCTTGAGCCATTTTTACTTCCTGAACAACCTAACAACAAAAGGCTATGGTAATAACTTTAAGATAAAAGTTGGGAAAAAAACACCTTTTTTTTTAAACACATAGACTTAAAACAACATTAAGATTTAGAATTAATATTTAAAAAGAATTTACAAAAGCATTGATTGAATCAATAAACTTTACCCTGTATACAGTGTCACTTTTTGATTCTTCGCAACCAGAATTGCTGTCGTCAGAAGTATCTTGAGTCGATGACTTGTACTTTAAAAGTTTTGATAAAGTAGGTATTAAATGGTCACTGATACTAGCTATTCTTTGCAGTTCAGTATCAACCTCTGTAAGGTAGGCTAGAGTTTCTGCACCATCAACTCTTTCTTCTGGAACAACATCTTTCTGACACATGCGAACTAGAGTAGGGAGAGCCTAAAAGCGGTATACCAAACATAAAATAGCAATTCAAAAGATACACATCAAAAGTATAAATATTTGGATTTGTAATCTTTTTCCATTTTTGACACCATCTATTGGGTCATTCAATAGTCTAGTGAAAAATATATTTTGTTTTCCCAATTTTTTACATATATTTGATGAATTCTTTAAAAAATTTGTTCGTATTTTTTAAATACAAATTCTGATATATTAAGTCATTGCTTTTCATTAAATTCAATTGGAAAACAAAGGTTATGACTTCTGCAGCAATGTTGATTTCTGAATGTGGCTGGTATTATATCAGCTATCATATAACCTTATCTTAATGATCAACCTTTAATTTTAAAAAGCTCTTAAAAATCACTGTTTATTTGAATCGCTATTTAAACTTGGTAGGTAAGAGTTAGCTCATTTAATTAAATATGATTAATTAAACCAAAGATGAAAACAAACAATATAATAAAGAAAAATTATAATAAAACTTATTTTAAAGTTCATGATTTTGAAGAAAACTTTACTCACTTTATATACAACTCTAGGATCATCAGCAGAAAGGGCTCCAGCTCGAAACATATATGTTAAGCTAAAACAAAGCAAAAGTTGTAATTCACAATATTTCCTATTTTCACAAGAAATGTATTAAAAAAGGCAAAAAAAAAATATTTTGAAATTTCAAAACCAACCATTTTGCTGAAGCTAGCTGCATTTCTGTGGGGTTATCTCTGCTCATAAGGACAACTAAAATATCAGGAACTGACTTTCCATTGAAGCTTGCTAGTAAAAAAAGAAAGGTAGTTTGTTATGCTGAGATTTTTATCGAACCGTACAGAAAAGAGCTAAGTGATACTTACAAATTGTAGCTAGTTCTGACACTTTTTCATTTTGATAACACATCTGTGCTAAACACTTAAGAGTTGGTATTTGAACCTGGAAAATATTGAAAGTTTTTACATTATCCAAGAATTTTATGGGGTTTAATATTAAATTCAACTTTACTGGGAAAAATCTATACTTACCCTATATGCAGCACAACAAAGTAAAGGAGTTAACAGTCTTAGAACACCATTTTCACAAAGAATATCTTGATGCTCTGCAGTCTGGAAAACAAGTTACAATAATAGTTTAGACAAGCTGCAGAACATTATTTCAAACTACTTCAATCTTTTCAGAAACTCATTTAACAAATTAAAATTAAACACAAATTTGAATTTGGCTACAAAATCAATCACGGAATGGTTAATGCTTTAGCATTAACACTAATTTTAAATTTATCAATACTGTATGTAATGTTCCTTCACTAAAATTCTATAAAGTAGTAAATTGAAATGCTTCGTAAAAAACTTAAATCATAACAATTTCATATTAAAGTTCATAAGTTTTTAAACTAATAAATATAACTCAGTCATTAAGACAATCTTTATGAATTTTGAAGTGCTGATGATGTTTGACACAGCTTCGGACAAAACGTTTATAATTTTTACAACGAGACCACTGTATTCTTGCCTTCACTAATAATATTCAAAATTTCATCCAGTTAATATATTTATTACCTGACAAGCTGAATGAAACATAGTCATAACACATTCTTGAACACTGCTTGAATATTGCTCAGCCATTCTAACAAGATGAGGAATGAGTGATGGATCGTCGTAGAGAATTTCAATGGGAGAATCTTTTCGAGACAAAACTGTCCGCAAACACCGTAGACAAGCTTCCATCAACTTTGGATGGGGACTTGCCAAGCCTGTGACATGAATAAATTGTTAAAAAAATTCAATTAGAAAGAGCTGATGCAAGAAGGAAGGAGTAGATGAGTTTCAATTGATTAAATCAGTGGATTTTATGTGCCTCAGACATTAAGAGAACTTTTTCCAACCTTAAAACTTAAAATTATATTTGAACTCCAGTGTGTGTGTGTTTATTTTTTCAGTAAGTATTCCATCAAAAATCTTGCAGGGATTTTTTAAACTTATACAAATAAATACATTAAATGAACCATTAAAAGGGTCACACATGTGTTGATTCTGTAGGATATGTATCCAACATACTGATATTTGAAATCTTGGAAAGGAAAATTTGATTTTTCAAGTAACTGACAGATTTGAGTCTTGATTGGTTAGGTAAGTAAGATTATTTTAAACATACTTCAGAAGGTAAAAATATATCATTCCTAAAACACTCAAATCTTTAGAAATGTTGACTTCAAGAAGATTAATGACATAGTTAACATTGAAGTTAATCTCAGTTCACAAACCTCTTAGAACAACATTGATTAGTCCAGCTCCAAGTAACTCTTCAACATGTTTGTCAGTCCCTCTAGCCAAACTGCCAAGGGTGACAGCAGTTTCAACCATTAATTCTATACTACTGTTCTTATCCAAAAGAAACTGGAAAAGCCTGAGGTAAAAACAAATAATTTAGGAATTGAAAGTACTTCATATATTCTTTAAAAAACAGTTCGCTTAACTCGAAGTACTATAATTTTATTTAAAAGGATTTAACAGAAGTGGCAATACATACCTAGGCAAAACTCCCATTTGAATCACCATTCCTTTTTGCTTGTTACTACCTATGACTGAGTTTTTCAAGTGTCTAAACAGGAAAGAGTTTGACATTAAAATATGCCCTTAATGATTTTTAAGTTAAATTTTAGAAGCAATATAACTGAGATGAATACACCCATAATTCATTACATACTGTATTTAAATAAATTTCAGTACATTTTCAACTGTAATCATATAAGTTAAGTCTGTATGAGTTAAAGAATTATAGTATGTAAGCAAACTTATTAATGAGGGGTTTTTTTTCAAAGAAGGTTAGCTATTAACTCACTTTACTGCATCCAAACAAGTGTGAGGATCAGGACAGAACAGCCTGTCAATATATTCTTGCTGACTGTTCTCTACATCCTACAAAATAAAATGTCAATATTACTACTTGAATGTAAACTAAAAAACTAGACAATTATGATTGCTTGCTGACATTTTCAGGCACCCTAAGGCGCGAGCCACACCAAGGAAGCCACGCGAGAGCAATAAAATCAATCAATCTTGACAGACGGAATCGAGGTTCCCCTCTCAGCCTTCGCAATACAAGATAACGTTAATTAACCTCCTGGACAGTCGAGTAAACAAGACATTCTCAACCCCCCTCTCTTCTATAGGGAAGGCTGCATGGGGAACCTGAGTGCTCCTGTCAAGATAACGCTTTTTTATTGCACTCGCGTGGCTTCCTTGGTGTGGCTCACGCCTAAAAAGCTCAATTTTTTTTAAGATTATGTACTATTAGATTTGAATGTTCTAACTGGATGATCACAATACAGATGGAATATAGGTAGTAACCTGTTTAAAATCAGAAAAATGTCACACCTTACATTTTAGAAAAGTCAAAAGATGCAACTCAAGTTTCTTTTAAGCTTTTTAATTCTTAATTTATGGAAAAACCTTCATAGAGATTAATGTTCTTTTAATGTTAATAACTACTAAAAAAGGTTGTTGACGATATTATTCTCCATTGTATAAGTATAAACAGATGTTTCTAAAGCTTCAAGATTAGTAGCATGCTATGAAACTCGTTGTAATAGTTCCTACTCACTCAAGTAAAAACGAAAATCTGTGGTCAAAGTCCATTTTAGTTGAAACAGACAGTTGACGGAATAACACGCATGAACCAGAAAATTTATAAAATTTGGAATGGTAAAATAGTTTATATAAACATTCAATATTTATGTGAAGATTTAAAAATCCTGGAGCCCCCGTCTGATAAAATGCTGGAGAGGATCATTCCATGAAAACAGGGACACAGAAGCAAAAAATTTTTTTCTTATTCAGTTTTTTCTCCAAATAAGTAGAAAAGAAAAGAATCTATTTTCATAAAATTGTAATCAAATGTTGGGAACCATTCTTTTTTTCAAATTTAATGTCAGTACTAAGTTTAATCATTAATTAAAAATTAAATTTATGTCAATGTAACATCAGTCACAAGGATTCTATAACTTCTACAATTTCAATTATAGTTTTTTTAATGAAACAAAGCCTTTACATAAAGTTTAAAGTATTTTCTTTACTAGAAAAAATAATTTTAGGCTGTTAAGTATTAAACTTAAAGAGAATTTTGAAATAATAAAAACAGACTTTTCTCTGATGTCACTTTTGTGTAACATCAGTCACTTTTTCTATTAACCTTTTTATAGCAAAAAAAAAAAACTTATTATATTTATAAAAGCAGGTATGGATAGCATAAATGTATTCGATTAAAAAACTTAGCATCAATTTCAAAAATATAATATTTAAATTTTTAGACAGAGCTGAATTTATAAAGTCAAAACAGAGTCTAAATGTAACGTGGAATGACCCGAGATCTCTTTACCTAGTTTTTCAGTTATAATGTAAGCTTCACTAATAATAACACTGGGCATCAGTGAAAATGTAAAATTGATGAAAATGTCAAAATATATGTATTTTCAGCCTGCTAAACAGATATGAATAATACTGAACAATTTCTTAAAAATTCCAATATTTCTGATTGACCCCTTTACATTTCGGAAACAAGAGCCAACCCATAATTTTCACTGTGATATTCGTGTTTAACTGTTTAGCACATCAAAATCAATAGGAAATGTCTACTTTTATTAATTTTACATAAACTTTGCCAAAAACTGTTGCCCAGTGTAATGCCAGAGTGTGTTGCCCAGAGGTAAGTGTTCACATTCACAATAAGGAAGTTAAGAATTTTAAAAGCCTTGATACATCAAATAGACACAATCTATGGCACTTAATTAAAATTAAATTTTAAATTATATGCCATTTTGAAAATAGGCATTACAGTTGCTTGCGAATAATATTTTAAAGGAAAAATTTTAAACACTAGGACTTTTATTAAGTTTCACTCATAATTACCCACTGAATAAGCTCTTAAGTTTTAAGATGCAGTTTTCTTTAAATACGAATGAATTGCAACAATATATGTTCACTGAAAAAAATAAAAAGGGATTTTTTACTGTCAAAATACTTAGGAGTCAAATACTTGCCATAAATGGGTCCACATTAACCATTTTCAAGCGTTATATTCAGGGTCACTAAATAGGAAAGAGGTTGCGCAACTCTTAATGAAACTTCCTAGTGTACATCCCTTTAAAGTAAACTAGCACATATGGCAATTATACTAATAAAATCTGATCAACAATAGTAAAAATAGAATTAATTTATTACATAAACAATAAACAGAACATGATAATTTTTACTTTTACTACCATTTGTTTTGTTTTTTTCACTTTGCAGTTACAGTTATCACTAAAATGAACACAACAATTTTAATTTAAAACAGAAACCACACAAAAATCCAATTTTCAAATAAAATTTGAATTAAAAGGTCACTTATTGGTGTAAAATATTCTTTCTTTTAAGACTATGTTCAATTCGTTAATTATTTTGAAGTTTTAATACGTATATTCATTAGTTTGGTAAATTCTGGGAAGCTTTGTCTGTGACTATAATTGTAGCGCATTTATCGGCAGATAAAAAAAGTGAACTCCCTCTGAACTTGAGGGCCGAAGGAGGAGCACCTGCAATACTGCCTTCTACAATTTTGTATATTTTATTTCAAATTTCATAAAATATTATATATTTAAATTTGAATATTAGAACATGCTTAAATATTACGCAAGCAGCTAAGAGTGAGAGATGGAATTCGAGTTTTTTGGTGGGAAGACCCCCCCATCCCCCCTCTAGATTTTGACGTCTTTAAAATAATTTTTTCCTTGAAAATTCTGTGGTTTACCAGGAGCTGTTCTCTTTCTATGTAACCCAAATGGTGTCAAAAGGGAGAGATAAAACACTACTTTTAGAAGCGAATTTTCAAAATTTTTCATGCAACCCAAAGTGCCTCAAAAGGATTTATAAAAATAAAACTAATTCTTAAGGGTCAATTTTAAAATCATTTTCAAGGGATGTGTCCCCCAATCCTCTACCGAAATATTTACATAATCATAATCTATTCCAGCGTTTCCCAACCGGGGTTCCGCGAGGCCTCCTCAAGGGTTCCGCGAGAAATTCGAAACAATTTTTTTTGTTATTGTTCTAGTTCTAGAATCTAGAACAAAAAATTTTTTCCTTCGAATTTCTCGCGGAACCTCGAAAACCTCTGTTTCCGATTCCCGAAAACGGACTTTTCTCACAAAATTCCAAGCCCATATGGTATCTCTCCCCCAATAGGGGGGTCGTTTGTAGTTTTGGAGGATCGCCGGATATCAAAAAGATAGAAGCGCGGCACTCTTGCTTGGTAAACCAGATATGCCCACTGTGTACGTTGGAATGTTGTTTTAAGATACAGTGGGGGTCAGGGGTTTCTTTCAGTGGCGTATATAAGGGGGGTCGATGGGGCCCTGGCCCCCCTACCCGAAATTCGGACTAGGTGTACCAAAACAAGTTAAAACCCTGTATTTTAAGGTCAAATTTTTAAAAAAATTCTGGGGGAGGACCCCCAAACTCCCTCTTGTACTTGGAATTTTATTATTAACAACTTTATTATAATAAGTTCATCCAAATCCTACCAAAAAATATATGCCCAAAATTCGGACTAAGTGTACCAAAAACAAGAGAACCCTGTTTTTAGGGGTAAAGTTCCAAAAATTTTCTGGGGTAGGACCCCAGATCCCCTTTTGTACTTGGAACTCTATTTTAATAACTTTTTAAATATTAAGTTCATATAAATGTACTACATCCAAAATTCGGACTTAGTGTACCAAAACTAGTTAAAAACCTGGTGTTTTTAGTCAAACTTCAAAAAATTCTCAGACCCCCCTTTGGTACTTGCATTTTTATTACTAACAACTTTTCCTATATTAAGTTTTTAGGACCTAACTTATCACCTGAAAAGCTACATCGGGCATATTAAATATGTGGGGGAGGGGCTGGGGAGTAATTTTGGGCACCTCCCGAAATAAATTCCTATATACGACACTGATTTCTTTGTTACTTAATTTCCTTTTTATTTAATAATTTAAATCATAGTAATAGAAATATGGTTACATGAACGCTAGGGTTCCACGGAACTTGGCCATTGTCAAAAGGGTTCCGTGGGAGTAAAAAGGTTGGGAAACGCTGATCTATTCTATAACTTGTTTAATTTTCCTTGAAAAATTCTGCGGTGGGCCCGGTCCGAAATTTCTTCCCAGTCCGGCCCTGAATACCGCGGATCACTGCATGATAAAGGGGTTTTGAAGCCCCGTATTAACCAGAATTATTTTTTATTTTGTGACTTAGTTAGTTGTTTGAATATTTTGTAACTTGATGAATCCCTTGTTCATCTTTAATGATTAAATTGTCTTTCTTTTCCGCTTGTATTATCTACGTCCTTTGAAATGAGTAATTATAGATTTTTCATTAATTTGAACTTTGAATTTGGCAACCACCAAAAATTTTCTCGAGACCCTCGGTTTGCACAAGAAAACATAAACTGTGCCACTGGTCCAGTCTATTACGTGGCCAGAATGGGCCTGCTGAGAGCCACTGCCCCAGAACCATTCACTAAAGAACTGTTTTTGGACTATTAAACAAGCTACTACTACAAAAAACAAAGAGCCCTTGAAAATTTTCTGATTACGGTCAATTCAATTAAAACATAAAAAAAAAAGAATGAAAAATAGAAATATCTCAAAGAAGAATAAAAGTGTCGAAGCCGGGTTTCTGCTTGTAACAAAGGACACATGTCGACTCAACTCAACTATACATAACTATTTTTCTCCTACATAACTATATTGAGGGAAGGTTAAACTTAAATTTTAAATAATATTTTTAGATACGAATAATCTATAAAATGCAATAAAATGCAATCTAAGGTGGGTAGGGATTCACTCCTTTTCTAAAGAAATTTTGGTCACAATTATTTACGTATATATGTTATGGGCAAAGTGATTAATCGGGCATTATTAATAATGCCCGAAGTGGAGGTGGGCAAAGTGATAAATTTCATTCATAAATTCTACTGAATTTATCACATTGCCCGGGCATTATTAATATAATGCCCGGATTTATCACATTGACCGTAACATATATACTACTTTTCTCCTTGAAAATTCTGCGGCGTATATTTTTAAAGAGTCCTAAATTATTTCTTAAAAAAGATCCAAAAATTATTTTTAAGAGTTCCTAAATTATTTTATAAGAGTTTTTACTACTTGATAATTTTTTTAAAGGAAGATGAGGAGGATCCCTTGACCCCTCTAGTTTAAAACTTGATGTTTGTTTTGAACAATTTGGTTATACGTAATCCTTTTCCCCTGTAATTTTGGCCCGCCATGCAATTGAAGCTGTGCATGCCTGACGTATGTTCTTGAAGAGACTTCATAGAAATAGTAACTGAGAGTCATGATTAAACGTTAAAAAAATTTCCAGGACGAAATAGGATTTAACCTTTTAGTTTTAATTGAAACCAATACCCTAAATTAGCGGTTTTTAAACTGTGGTCCAATGACCCCCGGAGGTCCCCAGCGCCTAGGGTTCGCCAGTTAACTTGGGGAACACTCGAGTTACTTTTGAGTGTTCCCCAAATAGTTTTAAAATGAGATAAAATACTACTTTAAAGGATCAAATTTCAATAAGTTTTCTGGGGAAGGACCCCCAGCTTCCCTTGAAATTTTGACTTCTATTTATAATTTTTTATCCAAACCAAAATGGAGGGTGTGACCAAAAATGTCTCAAAATGAGCTGAAGCAAATTTTCAAAATTTTTCTGGGGATGACCCATAAACCCCCTTTTACTTGGAGTAATTGTAAAATTTTACCATAGCGTGGAACATAATTTAAATACACGTACTTTTAAGTAATCTAAAAGTTGAAGTATAAATGTACAAGTACAAATTAAGGGGTCTTAGAAATAACTTTGAGTCAACCTCCCGGAAACAAAACAAATCTTAGGGAGCCGGGGGGGGGCAACTTGTCAATTGCCCCGCCCCGTGGACCCGGACTAGGTGTACCAAAACGAGTTAAAACCCTGGGGGTTTTTTGGTCAAATTTCCAAAATTTTCTGGGGGAGGACCCCCAGACCCCCTTCCTTCCCTGGGACGTCAACTAAGCATCGTCAAAAAAACATTGATATTTTTGCACAAAGGTTCACATTTGATCTATAAAATAACTCGGGTGGAGAGACCTTAGGAAAAAATTGGGCGAAAAACAAAATTCTGGTTGTACGGCCATTTAGAAGACCTAAAATGGGTTTTTAGGGTAAAATTTTCAAAATCCTTCTGAGGGAGAACCCCCAACCTTCTTAAAATCTGGTTGCCTCCCCCCATATAATCCAGGCTGGAGCCGCCGCTGGGAGCCGCGATGTCTGGCTGTTACTTAAAGGGGAGCCGCAACGATCGAACCGCTGCCCTAAAGTACTCGATCCCCAAATCCAAATAATCGATCCCCCAAGAAAATCGATCTTTTCCCTCACCAGTCCGATCCGCGTACGCCCGGGAGAAAGAAGAGAGGTAGGGGGGGGGCAGGGGCGTACGGGCGGCGGCGGATCAATGCGTACGCAGGGCGGCCGGGGCGCAGGCGTACTAGGGCGTATGGAGCCGCTGCGGACCGTAAAGCGGGAGCCGGTCGAGGGGCCCCCCAAGCAGGCCCCGAGCCCTGCGCAGGAGGCCACCCGGGCGCACATCGTGGGGCTGGAGGCGCAGATAAGGCGCCTGAGGGGGCGAGGACGCCTGGACTCCAAGGAGACCTTCCAGGTGACCTGCCTCGAGGAGGAGCTCAGGAAGGTAGGTACGGGCGCGGTCTCTCTGATGCGGGCGGCCCGTACTGGGGATGCGCCCCAAGGAGTTGGATGTTTCGTTCGGTTCTCAAACTGTGGGGCGCCCCTGGGATTACTCCAGAAGGGGGGCGAGAGTCAAGTCCCTAAACGAGTAAAAAACCGTGTTTTTAAGGGTCAAGTTTCCGATTATTTTTTTTTGGGGGGGGGCAGACCTCCCTGTTGTACTTTTACTTACGATCACACTTTTTTATGTTAATAAGTTTATCGAGATGCAAATCCTACCTTACAATTCCTAAAAAAACTACATTTTTGAAGCCTTTGGAATAGTTTCATCCTTTCCGGAACAAAAAACTAGGTATGGGTCTTGCGATATAAATTATTAAATCCATACTGGGTCCATCCCGATAAAATTCCTTATACTTCAATGGTGTGAGTATATCGAAAAAGTTACAATATCCATGTTCAAATCTGGACCAATGGTGGATGCAGAGGTGCCGCGTATCCCCGAGAATCCCCAAGAAATAGCTTTTCTCACATTACAATTTTAAAACTTTGGCGAAGGAGGACCCCCAGACCCCCTCTCCCATTCTCCTTCCTCAAGTATTGTAGCTTTAGCGTCAAAAATTATTATTATTGCTTTGCATACATTGTTACTGTATGAAAGGGAGCCGCGATGGGAAAAGTGCGATTTAAAATAGGGTCGCCAATGTTGAAAGTTTGAGAAGCATTGCGTTAACTGAATGAAGTTTCTTATGTTAAAATGCTGATAGTTTTAGTTGTTGGATGTATTTTCTGAAGTACTCATGGTCATGGGTGAATTAATGAGGATACTAGACTTATTTTGGGTGGCTCAAAATTATTTTTAAGGAGCCTCCGTCGCAAGTTAAATGTAGCTCATTAGAATATTTGGTGTATTCTGCTAAGATTTTGCGTATAACATTGAGTAGTGCTTTTAAAGACATTTTTAGATATACGTGACCCCCTCATGTACGTCGCAGAATTTCCTAGGAAATATCAGTAGATAAATCGGTCTCCAAAATTTCTGGGAGGGGGTTGAACCCCAACCCTCCTGGATACGTCGAGATCCCTGTATTTAGGGAGCATTGTCCCTCAAAGTCATAACTCCTTACTTTAATTGTATAGGTAATGTTTCCGGAGTAACCAGGGACAGTATATCCATATCTCAAGCTCCCCTTCGGAAAGGTTGGGAATTTTTAAAAGCATTTAGGGGGCATGCCATGAAATAGGTTCAGAAACACTGGTGTAGACTGACTAGGCACTTTATTTTAAAACTTAATATTTTTAAATTCTAGATCCAAGGATAAGGGGCCGTTCAAATATTACGTAAGCACCTAAGGGAGGGAGGGTATTTGCTATTTGCTTATTTTTCCTAACAAAGTGGAAGGGTGAGTTTGAATGCTGCTCACGTAAAATGTTACAAACACTGCATTTTCGAAAATATCTTGTTTCTTGTATAAAATATTTCAAAATTCAACCAAAAATAAATTTCACAAAAAAACAACAACTAGGGAAAAAAAATGTTAAGCATTTTTAACAAGGAAAGTTTTAGCTATAGGTATAAGTGCTCATGGAGATTTCAGAAATCTAAGCTTACTAAAGATTTTAAGAAGATAGAAGCAGTTTTCTTACGTATGAGGGGGGTTTGCGGTTTGCTTATTTTTGCTAACAAGGGGGAGGGGGGTCAAAAATGACCAAAAAACTTGCTTACGTAATATTTGAACGGCCCCATACTGAAGATGAAGGATTTTCGGATAATGTCGTATTCTACTCCTCTAGGCCCATTCGAAGCTGAAGCGGCTGCTGAACGAGGCAGAGAGGCAGCGGAGGCGACGCGAGCGGCTGCGGAGCAGGTCGCGGTCAGTGGGGGGCGAAGAGGACGACAGCGGTGTGATGTCGGTGCTCAAGTCCTGCTCCAGGTTCCAGGACTTTGTGAGGGAGCTCAACGGCTTGGGGTTCACGCTGACGCGCAACGCTGACAGCGGCGACAACGGTGAGTGAGAACAACCCTTTTGTGCACAATACTAGAGAGCCTATACACAATACTACATGTAGAATTGTTCTGGTTGCATCGAATACTCACCCAGGGGTGGTGACACCTAGTTCACTGGTGTGTCACCACCCCCAGCAGAGATTAGTAACTCCTCTGAGAGAGTATTTCACTCCTTGAAAATCAGTATTACTCTTTAAAAAACTAGACAGGACAGGAGTATTTTCACTCTTTGAATTTTTCACAAAGGTTTAGCTTAAACCTTCTGCCACGGCATCCTAATTATCATACTTTTTAATTGTGTTTTTATACAGCCATAGTAATTTTTTTCATGTATTGTTCTGATACTTAGGGAGTTTGATTGATTGAAACCCATAATAGCATCCTCAATTGTTTTTTTTTTCAATAATTTCATTTTGTTCATTAAAAAGTAAGCGTTTTTAATAGAAATTTTGTCTATTTATATGTAGATTATGCTATTTCCGTATTTCACTCCTCCTAAAAAAAGTCAAGGAGTATTTTTACTCCTTCAAAAAAATCCTAGGAATAACACTGACCCCCAGAGTATTTCAAGATTTTTTCTATAGAAATAAAAGACATTTCTATAGCAAAATCATCAGTGATAACCATGGGCATTGGCGGATTTAAGAAGGAAAACCCTTTGGGACATGCTATCTCTAATTGCACTGAAAACATTTTGTAATAAAATATAAAAACATCCCTAAAATTGTTTCCCATGACCCCGTTAGTCACCCCGGATTTAAGGATGGTCGTGGGTCATTGCATCCCAAATTTGTAAAGATTTTTAATTTTTTCGACTGTAAATGATGAGTTTAGAATCTTTAAGAACATCATGTCCCCTTTTATAAGGTCTTAAGTGTGTCCCCTACGCCTCAAACCTAAATCAATTGATGGGGACAGTGTGCTTCCTATAGAGTTTCCAACATGACACCCTCAAAGTTCTACCTTCTAAATCTACCCCCATAAGTATATTCGATGCATAAGGTTTTTTGAAAATGCCATGGACGGTTCAAGAAGGGGCAATGTTGTCCTTTATTCTATTCTACACGTCCTTAAATTGAAATGTCCTTACCATTGAAAAATGGAATACCCTGAAAAGATTAAGGGACATAGCTTCCTCCTGACCCTCCATAAATCCGCCCATATTCCAGGCCTGTAACTACAGACTATAATCTATATAGTCTCGTGGGGTTTTTTCTTAAGCCCCCCCCCCGAGAAATGAGGGACAGATGTTTTCAGATGGGTCAGGCCAAACTAATCATTAACCCAGTTGAGTTAGTTTTAGTTTCCCTTCAAAACTACTCGAATGATTGTTCTGTTTCGCAGTTTACGCAGAGGAGGAAACCATGCCTGAGGTGGATGGTGTGAAGGTGCAAGTGGAAATGATCGAAGGAGACGAGGAACTAGCTCCCGACTACATTCTGAATGATGAGAATTCTTCAACGTCGGAAGACCCATCGCCATCTAGAAGTGAGTTAACCCCAATAAAGCAAAGTATTTTACTAAAAAAATAAGAGAACTGATAAAGTTTATCTCATCGGCATAAAACGTATCTGTATTAAAACTTCATTGTATAACTGTCACCTTCTTCTATCATCTTGTATTGCTAATAGACATTGTGTAACCCCAAAATTTTTACTGGAAATTCAGAACCCTATTTAGAATACAGAACAATCATGAAAAAATATAAGTATAGTAGAACTCCAATTAACCGAATCAATTGCGACCGGACCCCATTCGGATAATTGGATTTTTTTCCGAAAGAAGTGTTTATTTTAATTAATTATTGTATATGTTTGTTGAAAATGGGAGAAAAAAAAACTATATTCCAAGAGATTTTTGGTTCTTTTTCACATCAGGGATAACATTCGCTGTGCCACTAGTAAACAATGCTGCAGTCATCCAAACCTTGGATTGGTTTTTATAAAAGAGGGGTAGCTTTTTCACATTTTAAATGCTCTTAGGTTTTTTGACTTCCCATGACAGTATATTTCCATCTGAATTTTTTTTTCCCCCTGAAATTCTGAAACCAATTCGGTTAATCAGCGATTCGGATAGTTGGAGTTCTATATTACATATTCAAAAAAATATTTTAGTTGAGAAAAGTCTTTAAAACCACTTAAATTGACAATGAAGTTATATTTTGGCTTAGTTTACAGCACAAAGAGTAAGAAAAGACAAACAAATTAGCTTAAATTTCAAATTAAATGCAAAAAAAATGAATGGACATCGATTTTGCCAAAAATTAAACGGGCTATATCTGGCTATAGAAGGTAGTTGTTTTTTCCTTCTTCCCACTCATGAGTAGAGCTAATCTTGGAGACTTTTTTTTAGCACAAAAAGTCAACTTGCCATTTTTGAGACTTTAATTTCTAACTCTTTGACTTCTCGTTGCAGGCTCTTCCCCGAGGGAACGCTGGCCCTCCGATTCCTACCGCCGCTGGTACGAACGGCAAAGGGAGTTGCAGCGGCAGTGGGAGGAGGGGTTTGCCCGGGACCAGATGGAACTGGCCCGGGGACTGCTGGACTCGGTCACCGCCACCTTCCTGCAAGGGGTCCAGCAGGTGATGCTCACCCTGGCCGCTGCTGGGCACCGCCGCTACCCCCCGCCCTTTTACCCGGAGCCCCCGCCACCCCTGTGAGGGTTTTTACTCTGCCAAGTGAAGACCGATTCGTATGCCAGTGGTTAGGAAAAATCTGTCCCTTTAAAAATCGTCAAGCTAATTTGGATCGCCAAAAATGGGAAAACTGTAGTGTTCGGCACTAGTTAACTAGAACTAGTTGCAACTAGTAGTTAACTACCGATCAACTAGTAGTTAACTAGTAGTTTAACTACTTTTGGTTTAAACTAGTTTAACTAGTAGTTGAACTACTTTTTTTAATAACTACTAGTTGAAACTACTTTCAAATTTTCAACTACTTTAAAAAAAATTTTTGTTTAAAATTTCAAAAATATTTAAAATTTTTATCAAAATGTACAAAAATTACACTGCTATTTATAACAACAATGTCATGGTAGAGTACTCAAATACCATAACCAGAAATAAAGTACCGTTTTGAGCGAAGCATAAAGTTTTTTGTGATATAGATAAGAAAGATGTATTAGAATTTGGGAAAAAAATAGGTTATGAAATTAAATAGACTAGTTAACTAGTAGTTAACTACTTTGGGAAATAGTTAACTACTAGTTGCAACTAGTCCCAGGAAAAAATAGTTAACTACTAGTTGCAACTAGATTTTCCCAGACTAGTTAGTAGTTGGTAGTTAACTACTTTTTGACCACTAGTTGCCGAACACTAGAAAACTGTGTATTGAAATATACAGGGTGATTCAAAACTCATAGGCAGAGATGCTGGAGGTTGAAGAGACGATTCAGAATCACCCTGGTTTCGTCGGTGGGCGGCGAAGCAATCCTGAGGAGCTAGAGCCCGGACAAAAGTGCGACAGTAAAAAAGGCGACACATTACGAAACTTTATTGTCACATTTTAGAGACGACCCCCTTAAGGGAAGATACTTTATACAGTTTTTACAATTAAGTTATTAAAAATTTTAAAGAAGAAAGCTAAAATTCCACTCGTGCAAGGCCGGGCGTATCCAGTTAGTTGATTATTAAATGCTTAATTTAACACTTGAAAGCTTACAACTTACAACCCCTTTAAGCTGAAAACTAGCTCACTTAAATTCTTAACATGGTAAAAGGCATTGAAATTTTATTCCTAGCCTAACAGTTTGCCCACAATTACCCATTTTTCTTTGCTTTTGGCAACATTCGTCCGGGTTCTAGCTCCTCAGGATTGCTTCTCCGGCAGCACACCCACAAACCAGGGTGATTCTGAAATTGTCTTAGGACCAATCTCTCGCATTTCCGCCCATGAGTTTTGAATCACCGTGTATTGTTATAATGACGGGCAAAATAAAAATTTGGTGATATCTAAATATTTGGCAGCCAAAACAGCTTGGTAGTTTTTAATGAGACAATAAATTACGGAATTGTACCGAAACATACAAGAGGGGCTGTAAATAAGAGGGTGGGCTGTGGACAATAGGATTCAAATCCAAACCAGAAATTTTGAACATTTATGTGCTGTCTTTTCTTTGAAAATTCTAAAGCGAAGCAAGGAGGCAGTCCACTCAAGCATCCCATGCCCAGATGTCCAAAAATGAGTTGAACCCCAATTTTAAGAGTGGAATTTCAAAAATAAAAGGGAGGGCCCCTATACTACTGACATATTTGAATGCTTATAAGCATGGCTTATTACAAAATATTGATGTTTTCTGTTTGTGCAAATGAGGAGTTATCAAAATAAAGTATATTTTATAACTGTTTGTATTCTTTTGGCCTTGGTGATAATGGATACTTTATAAAATTTTCTGGCTGTAGTATAGAACTGTGAACTTACAGTCATAGGTGGGTTTTAGAAGGAAAGTCAACAAGACTTGTTCCCTGCTCTCCTCTTAAATCTGTCCATACTGCATGTTCAAAGTGGAAACTGTTGCATTTGCAGATGAGGTGAACCAAATTTAAGTAGCTGTTAGCAGTAAAACAAGAATTACACATAAAGTTAACCATTGTTTTTTGAAAGTGTATTGAAAAGCCCTCAGGCACTGCTTGACCCCTACGGTTATTCCTCCTAAACTTGCCCATGTCCTCTGTGGTAAAATTTTTTAAATATGAGATCAACCCGTGGGAACCATCTTATTTTAAAGAAACTACCCTTTTTACAAATAGAATTAAACTAAGCATGCTTAAATATTTACCGTAATCTGATTGTATTTTTGCGGATTCCGATCTCCCAGAGTACAGAGTCCATGCCTTTACGCGATAATAGAAATCGAAAAAACATTGGGTATACCTTATGATAGGGGCCCTGTTGGCGCTGGAATCACATCCACTACTCTTCATGAAACTCACACCTTCCTTGTCATGTCACGAGAGGCAGAGAAAAAGAAGCTCAATCCTCGAATCCTCTATTACCTCTCCGAAAATGACAGATTGAATGAACACGTCACAACCAATCACAGCTGTGACCACCAAATTGTACTGCCTACCACTCTGTTAATCACAGACATTTGCCATGCTGCCCTCTACCATGAGATAGCATTTGAAAATAGCTTTTTGGACCCTCTGTTTGGCTTTTTCTCTGTGCCCGATCTCAGCTGTTTCCTGTTTGAGAAATGTAACGGAAATAGCGTGCGTGGGTAAGAAGAATACAATCCTTTCTAAAATCTCTAGTGACGTAGTTCATTGATTAGCTCACACATCAATGTTTAGCATTGAATTATTAATCAGTGAAATCCATATCGAGTTCTCTGTCAGCTGTATCTGTTATCTTCCCATAACAAAATCCTATCTCAGACGAATGGGATTTATAAATTGAAACTTAAAGACTCAATTGTTTCTTGAAATGGAGGGAGAAACGACCAGTGAAAATTTTGAAGTAATCGAATGGCACATTGAAAACTTCAGTTTCTGGAACAATGAAATTCACGATCGGATGATCAAGAGTCCCATACTGGATTACACCCTGCTTTACTGTCATCTGGAGCTATATCCCAGAGATCTCAGCGGTGTGGGCGAACATCTAGCGGTGCGTATTTGTGACATTAGCGATTCGTGCAATGGGGATTTGTCTTTTTGCGCTTCAGATGGATCTCTGATCAGCACGCTCATGGAAATAAAACCAAAAAAGGGCGAATCGGTTCTACAACTTCCTCTTGGACCCAAATTTAAAGATGTTATTCAAATTGGGAAGGAGGGGAAATCGCCAAAAGACGACGTCCTTGTTCTGCGATGCCGACTGTCGAGTGGGAGTGATCGCATATACCACGTACGTACGATAATAGATGTTTTTGATACGTCCTTGAAAATATCATCTAAAATGTTCCATAATATTCCATCCATTAAAAAGGGACATATTTTAACAATCCAGTATCCTTTCGACGTTAGTAGGGAAGGGAAAATAAACTTTTTTGCTTCGTCTAATGTCGCTGCGCTTGAATATACCAAACTGAAACTAATATTGGAGCCATATTCCAACACGAGAAATATTTTGGTACTCACCAGCATATCTGTGTTAAATAGTGATAACGCCTTAGTGATATCTGAGGAGAATTCGCATATTTTCCGCGGGGATCAACCATGGATATTCTCGAATTCACTGCTAAAGAAAATGCTAATGAGTGAAGAATTCACTCTACTCGTGCAAATTAAAATAGTTTCCGATAACAAGCACAAAAATATCATCCACTATTTAATTCAACCAAGAGAAATATCCGTAAATATGGAAGCTAATGATGGTTATGTGAACTGTCCGAAGAGAATTGCTCCCAACCCCAACCAATCGGAAAATTCCGTCAGAATTCTTTCAGAAGAGCTTCTGAGCCTGTACCAGGACCAGGACTTCTCCGATTTCCACCTCTGCTGTGGAGAGACCTCTTTGGCTGCTCACAAAGGTATCCTCAGTGCCCGATCGCCTGTCTTCAAATCAATGCTTTCCAGTGACATGAGCGAAGCAGAGACATGCTCCATGGATATTTCGGACATGGACGTCCACACACTTTCTCGGTTCCTGTCCTTTCTCTATTCAGGGACTGTAGACGATCTGCAATGGGAAGCAGCGCTCAAGTTGTACTACGCTGCAGACAAGTATCAGGTATCTTCCCTCAAGGAGAAATGTTCTTTTGTCTTGTGTGCCGACATTTCCTTTTCCAACGTATGCGATATTTTATCTTTGGCGGACAAACACCAGGACGACGAACTAGCGTCGGTAGCCCACGATTTCATGGTCGATAACTTTAACGATGTTTTGAAATCGGAAGAATGGGAGATTTTCATGAACAGGGAACCGCTTTTGGCCAGTAAAACTATTACTCATTTTGCTAGGAAAAATTATGTAAGGAAAAATGATGCTCCATAAAAGCATTTGGTTTAAACTTTTTATGATCTGTGAATACATGGTTCCCACTCTTTGAAAACATTGAAAATCAGACTTTTAAGGACCTTTTTTCGTAGACAATTAAAAATTATAATCTTTCCAGAGAAATTGGAGTTGATTTTAATATGCCTACTGACTCCAACTTAATTTTATACCTAGTTTGTTCACTTGCGGAACTGATGTAGAGGGCGTTACTATCATAATTTTATGGTTTCAAACATTGCCATTAAATGCGAAAAGGAAATTTAGATAAATCAGCAAAAGGCGGCTGGAGTGGATTCAAAATTCAAGGACCTAGGACATTTTTCAAGGACCTAATTATAGCAGAAAAAAATTCAAGGACTTTCAAGGACCGTGGGAACCCTGGAATATAAAACTGTTTGCCTTAAAATATCTATATTTAATAAATTAAAACTTGAAGAGCTTATTTTTAAAATTTTCTCTATTGTATATTGACCTTGATAATAAAAGAAGGCTAAGTAAATTTGTGCTTTTTAAAGAATTCCTCTAGCCTATAATTTTTCAATGACTTTATCCTGCCCTGTAGTAAATATTTTAAGACTTGGTCGTTAAGAGAATTAATATCCTAGTACGATTTTCAAGCATTAATTTGTTGCATACTATAAAAAAGCTACAAAAATGTGTATCCTTCATATAAAATGGCAAATAATTTATTGTACAATTATATTTACAAATGAAGGCACAAGTATTATGAAGCAATCACTAAGTCCGTTAGCTTCTTTTTCTTTACGACTTTCTTATTTCCTTTCATTTTTATAATCCTCCTCTTCTTTGACTCCTTCTTGCTCAGTTGTTTCTTTATTCTTTTCTCGGCATATTTTTGAGGATTGGTCACAGCCTAAACAACAAATTGGATTTTAAAGTCATTCCAAAGAAAAAAGCATAAAACTTATGCCAAAATAGATTTAATATTGAATATACCTCTGAGGCCTTTTCCTGCTTCCTTTTAACTTTCTTTTTGAGGAGAGACATTTGAACACTAGAATAAATAGCTGTGAAGTCTTCAACACCAACAGTATTTTGAATGCTATTTAAAGCTTCTTGGGCACATTTCCTAAGGTCTTCATCTATATATGAAAAATAAACAAGTTATATTGAGTAAGTTCCATCAGCAAAAAGTGTTCAAAAATAGGAAAAGCAAGTAGACTTATTCTCCCAATAAGTATAATATATTAAATACAATATTGGTAGCAGCCATATCTACAAGTCATACCCTTAGCCCTGAAAAATCAATTCAGTCATTCGAAGCATGTGCCTCTTTTCTGAACTGCCAGTGGCATGAAAGTTTTCAACAACTAACATTGAACAATTTCCAATGGAACTTGTTGGGCCAAACTTGGTTTTCTTATTACACTGGTAAACTTGTTTACAGAGAATACAGACACAAGTTTTACTCTTATTATTTCTGCATTCTTAACATTTAAGTAATGGTGGGATGGCTGCTGTCTCACCCTAAGAAGACGCTGTGAATAACTATTTTTCTGTCTCAAATTTGTGTTCTTTGTATGTTCAGTAATGAGTTAGTCCTCACGAACAAAGAGTGTGTTGGAACAAAATGGCAGTGTTCCTTCCCGATGCCTGTATATAGCTTAATATTGTCTTAAACAATCCTTTAAATATTTTAACTTAATAACGAGATACATATTACTGATGTTCCCCAAGAAAAACTAATAAATACAAAGTGCTAATACTACCATACTAAATTTTCAAATTCCCTGAATTTTCCAGAAATCTTTATGATTTCCTAGGGTTAAAACTAGTTTAACTTAATATAAAAACAAACATTTCATTTAAAATGCTATCAAGAATTTTCCGATTTTTCCTCTGATGTCCCTGAAATTTTTCACTATTCTTAAATTCTATGTTGTCAGATTTCCACATTAATGGTTGGCAAAATGGTATTACATTAAAATAAAGATACTCGTAATAAGTAATTTGAATTCAACTTACTGGGATACTTGGAATTATCTGAGATTTCTCTGGACAGAGGCACCAGTATAGTGTTCAGAAGGGGCATCACTCTATCCTTTCCATTCACTTTTTCCATTTCATTTACAAAAGTACCCATGAATTGGAACACACTTCTCCTCTGAAAAAAAAAACGTCACACATGAAATTAATTTATTTAAATATAAAGAACACACTAATAACAGCTTTTAAAACAATGATTTGTATACTGAGTAACAGCTTGAAAGGAGGAGCTCCTACTTAATTTTATGTAATTAATATTTTCCAACTTTTCCACTAAAGTTTCATTTCAAACTCCAAATATTTATGGCAAATAATAATTTTTGCTTCAATTTAGTCTGTGAATTCAAAGACTCTTCCCTTTCACATATTGAATAATTTTGCTTAGAACCAAGAAAATGTTCATAAAAGGTACCAGAAATCACCCTGATTATCTGAATTTACAATTAAAGTAACACTAATCCAGAATATAACATGGTAAATGCAGCACAGGAGTTTACACACTAAATGCATTCCCAATTACATTTCTATTATTGAAAATAAGAATATTTTCGAGAAAACTCCAAAACAGGTCCATTAAAAACCTGGAAATATATCCCTCCTGTAAAAAAGAACTTGATAAATACCCTCTGGATAACTTCTGGTTGCTCAGCAACTTCCATCTTAGCTTCTCGACATAATTTCCGGAAAATCCATTCTACTGTCACATCTGCAGAGTCAGCTTCATTTTCATCGGGTTCTGGGAGCTTAGTGATGATTCGGGCCAAATAAACCAAGTTTCGACTGATCTAAAAAAATTATTGGGCAAAAAATTGATAACGATTCAATTATGAGCGATTGAATTTAAAAATATGTACTTGTGTTGATAAAGGTACTGAAAAACTCTAATGATTATAAAGTTACCAATAATCTGCATAATCAATAGACCAATTTTAACTTGAATTATGAAATAAAAACGAAGAAAAATAATTATCTACCTGGTCTCCCAGCTTTTCATTCAGATATGGACTCTGAAGTTGAGTTGCAAAGTCAGCAGACAAATCTCTAAGCTATAATGAAAGAAAATTTAGTAAGAGAAGCACTTTCTTATAATAGAGATTGCCTTACTCTTTATATTAAGGTACTTCATTCACTATTTTCACTAAAGAGCCAGGGATTACATTAAGAAAATATAGTTCCTTAACAAGACAGATAAAATGAACATTAATCTGTATCAACAAATTCATTATTATATCATTTTAATAGAAACATACAATAGCGATTAGTAAAAATCATAGGATCAAACACAGGTTGATGAAATAAAATCACATCATCACTTAGTGTGTTTCTCTCCCCATATCTTTTATTTTCATGAAATTATTCTTTAACCAAGGGGCAGGTATACTGAATTTGTCATCCTTGACGTGTGAATTCCCCTACTCAGGATTACACAGACGGGCAACTGAGAACTAGAGCCACGGCGGTGAGGAACTGCTACTCAAGCCACAAACACATTTGCTCGCACAACCTCTTTTTACAGGGGGGCACATTCATTCATCACATAAGGACAGAAACTAACATCTATGCCAAACGGGGATCTGAACCCCAGACGTACTACATACATGAAATAGAAACTAAATAGAAGGCCGACCTAATATTGACTATTGTTTCTAGCAGGGTTGTTACGTTTAAAACACTTTGTTTAAAACACTTGTTTTAAACACGTTTAAAACAAAGCAAAAAAAACATTGTTTAAAACACATGTACTTTTTTAGTAATTCTTTTTTCTATGAACAGATGGCATTAGTATATAAAACTTAGTATTTACTTTCAACTGCTTTATTTGATTTTTGTCTCGAAAGTTATTTAATAAAAAATACAAATAAAATTGTTTAAAAATCATATTTTTTTATAATTGACCTGTTCTTTATGTTTAATTTTAATATTTTAAACGATCAATGCTGCTAATGTCGTCAAAATACCCAATGAACTGAAAAGCACTGAAATGAATATGAATATAAAAACTTATAAATGTTTAGCTTGTATCTTAAACCTTTTAGCAAAATATATTTACATTTCTAATGTTAAAGCTGAAGTTGTTGACATAGTATCATATTTCCAAAACAATCATTTTACTCCACCAAGCTCAAAGAAACAGGTGCTAAAGAGCTCAAGATGCCATTTGATGTCAGGGATAGCTTTGTTAATCCATTTTCAATTTTAAAAACTTAATTTAATTTTTTAAAATCATGGAGTTTTTTTTAGAATTTCTGTGTCGTGGGTAAAAAAACAAATAAAACGTTTTAAACAAAAAAAAAACACGTTTAAAACAAATAAAACACGTTTTTTGTATTTTTTAGAAAAAAACATGGTTTTTTCCAACCCTGGTTTCTAGACAGACTTTTACTGCTACGTACTTTTTGTCTTGAGTTCAGGTACACATAATCGTTAGTTTCTTCACCAGCTATTGCTTTCACCACTTCTTCATCAGAATAAGCCGATAACAAGAGACCAAACAGTTCTCCTGTGGCTAACCTGACCCAGAGGTGAGGATAAAGAACCAGGCCTTGAAGTTCACCTAACATATTAATACAAAACTGATTAGTACAAGTTTTTCTATGAATCAGGAATGAGATTGGCAAAAAAGCAAAAAGCCTGAAAACTGGAAACATTTAATCAACAATTAGCTTTTTAAGCTTTAAATCTAAATTAAGAATATATCTGAAAAGCTAATATGAGGTAAACATTAATTTCAACAATAAATTCTTATGCTCTAAAATTAAACATTTTACAGTATAGTATTGATTTGAAAGAAATAAAAACTACCCATTAGAAACCCTAATTTAAATGGAGAAAAAAAATCGACTTCGACGAAAAATCGAATTTTAAGCTTTAAATCTAAATTAAGAATATATCTGAAAAACTAATATGAGGTAAACATAAATTTCAACAATAAATTCTTATACTCTAAAATTAAACCTTTTACAGTATAGTATTGATTTGAAAGAAATAAAAACTACCCATTAGAAACCCTAATTTAAATGGAGAAAAAAAATGACTCATTGAATGAATTGAACTTACAAAAGTTAAGACAAATTATATTAAATTACATTTGAAAATTCTATTGAAATCCCTGCAAAAATGTAGGGGGGATGCAGTTAGAAGCCCGGTGACGCAGTGGTAGCGCATAGCTCTTCCGTGTTACAGGTCCGGGGTTCGATTCCGGGGCTGGGCAAGGTTGGACTCAACCTTTCATCCCTTGAGTGGGTCGATAAATTGAGGACCAAGCGTGCTTGGAAACTAAACACTGGGCACTGGGGGTCCTGCGTTAGGCTGACCACCTAACCGGGACATATGTCTTGCACCCCAGGGCCCACGGTCAGGAGAACGAAGATGGGCATCGTAGGCCTTGGCCCACTAGGGCTGTTGCGCCGAGGAGTTTTTTTAGTCTTATGCAGTTAAGATTTTTCACATAAATAAAAGGGAGAACAACTATGAAAGTATTTTTAGAGTTTGATGAAATTCTGAAACTGCAGGCTGCAAACCAAATTAGAAATTTAAGCTGATATTAAATTGTCTCAAATATGAAAATTTACAATATAAAAGAGCCTCATAAGTCAAGAACATCAGCTTGAATTAAAAATGAAATTCTCACTCAAAAATATTTTTTAATTCATTAGCTAATTTTTCAAAAATAAAAAAAGTAAAATTTTCATGAAAAGTTCAAAAAAGTAGGAAAATCCCCTAAAAGTCTGAAATATCTCATCCCTGAATGAATAACATGCAAGATTTTCAAAAATCTAGTAGGAAGATTAGTGGGAAAACAGTGTGATATGCTTACTCCAAAGTGAGTCAAAAATTGCTGAAAATTCCTTCTTTTTCACAACAGGGGAAAATTTCTTCTTTTTCACATCAGATGAATCTTCCTTCTTCTTCACATCAGGGCCATCTTCCTTCTCTCTCTCAACAGTGCCGGTAAGAATCTTTGTTAATGCATTCAGGATGTGGTAGAGGAAGTGATCAGCACATCTTTCATCAGTTGAGCTTTTGATCTAGTCAAAAGAAAAATTAAACAATGACTCACAAAAGCAATAAAATAGACACCTTCAATGAACAATTAAGATTTAAATTTGTTTTAAAGTTTATGAACTTCAACTCATTATCTGTAGTTACAAGTCTAAGATTTGAATACATGTAAAAAAGAAACTAAAAAAAGAACCAAACAAAATAATTGAAAAAGCAGTAAGGTAGAATTTCAATCGTGAAACTCACTTCAACTTTTTTGACAGCAACAATCAGTTCTATAATATAGGACAGTATTTCCTGCAAGTGTTGTTCAAGTTCTTCTCCAGCTACTTCCGCAAACAGACCCAAAAGTTGAAGCCCTACTCGCTTGTGAGAGTTCTAGAAAATAATTACAGTTAAGTGATTAAATTAAGTGTTAAATTTATGTTTAATAGATAAATGAAATTTTAAAAATGGTAGCATATCTTAGGGTGATTAAATTTCCAGTCAAATTTCATTCTAAGGACTAGATAAATTTAAAGCACTAAAAATACCTTGCTGACTAACTTAGTAACGTTAGTAAGGGTATAGCCAAGCAAAGGTAGTTAACATTAAAAGTAAAATTAACTTTATAATTTACAATAGAGTCAAATTTACAACAGAAAGGTTAAAAATAAGGAAATATAAAACTCCTAAAGAAAACTATAGACTAAATCTAAGCTTTAACCCTTTTCTTTTCTGAATGCTCAAGATTTCCTATATATTATTTAATGGAAATCTTGAGCAGCCCAGGTTTCTTAGGGTTAGAGTTGATCTCAAAGTACCCCACCTCAAATAAAGAAATCATGATACTGTCATAGTCATTTATTTAAAGTTCAATAAACTAAACCTCTAATTGACTACTGCAAATTTTAAAACACTAAATATTCAATTTAAATACTAGTTGAATAGAAATTGTACAGAATGATTTTTTTAAACATACTTGCGCAGCTTTTAACCAATTCATCGGGATGGAAAAGAGTGCCTGCCTTCCATCATGTCCAACCTAAAAAAAACCATACAAACAGAAAAGTAAAAATTTGAACTCAGTGGCAATGAAACATGATCGTATTGTGAAGTTCCACTTCACACATTGAAAGGTTAATTCAAAAGAAGTTCAGTTACTTTTGTGAGCAATTCTGTAATGCGCATTGCACTCATTATTCTGCAGTCGGAGGACTCGTCGTTCACCAAGCGGGCAGCAAGAGGGACCAGGAACATGGAAGAGTATTTCTTTACGACATTCTATAAGGAAAGGAGCCAAGATTTATAAGTAGAATATAAAGAGTAGTGTTCGGCAACTAGTGGTCAAAAAGTAGTTAACTACCAACTACTAACTAGTCTGGGAAAATCTAGTTGCAACTAGTAGTTAACTATTTTTTCCTGGGACTAGTTGCAACTAGTAGTTAACTATTTCCCAAAGTAGTTAACTAGTCTATTTAATTTCATAACCTATTTTTTGCCCAAATTCTAATACATCTTTCTTATCTATATCACAAAAAACTTTATGCTTCGCTCAAAACGGTGCTTTATTTCTGGTTATGGTACTTGAGTACTCTACCATGACATTGTAGTTATAAATAGCAGTGTAATTTTTGTATATTTTGATAAAAATTTTAAATATTTTTGAAATTTTAAACAAAAATTTTTTTTAAAGTAGTTGAAAATTTGAAAGTAGTTTCAACTAGTAGTTATTAAAAAAAGTAGTTCAACTACTAGTTCAACTAGTTTAAACCAAAAGTAGTTAAACTACTAGTTAACTACTAGTTGATCGGTAGTTAACTACTAGTTGCAACTAGTTCTAGTTAACTAGTGCCGAACACTAATAAAGAGACATGCAATATGGGATTGTTTCTTTACAATAACACTGTTGAATGTCTCGTAAATATTATACTAATAATAAGCAAACTTATTGATTGAAATTTTCTTAAGAGTAGGTTCAATTCAAAAGAAATTATCCCTTCAATTTCAAGATATTGAAATTTTACTGTAATTTTCTTTGCTCATGGTCAGACCTTTTCAAAACAAGATAGCAAAAGGGGGAATTTTCAGATTCCAGTCACCGTGACTATCTTTTCCTAGATTTCTTGGCACACTTGCCAGCCCATTGACATCATTTCTTTGTAGGCATGACTAGATAGCAATTTAAGACATAAACAAAAGTGTTTTAAGTGTATATTTTATTTCAAACTGATGGCTTCAACTCAAAATCCAGGAAAACTATTAGAGAACAAACATTTTATCCGGAATCCAAAATGGAATGCTCAAAAATCCGGAAAGTTTATAGATGTAATCTTGCTTAGAGCCAATGGTGGGACCAGATTCTTCAGAAAAGAAGTTGTCAATGTTGCATCTCTGCACTATTTATTTAATTGGACCAAATTTTGAACTTTCTTTTTGAGCTTGAGATTTTAAAAAATATAAAACCCGGAATTCCAGGATTCATACTGTTGAAAACACAGATTTCCGAGGCTACCCCGGAAAAGTAGCACCCCTGGGTAAACTAACTGGAACCCAAAATAATTCAACTTTACTTCAGATGAGAATATAGGTAAGAATCTAAAAAAATTTAATTACAAACAAAATATCAAGCAATTTTTGCATGCTTGTATTCTTAACAGAAAAATTAGATGTACTGTAAAAAGAGAACTCACAATTGGAAAATCTTTCAGCATGGATTCAATGATCTCCAGAGCTGATTTTCTTCCATGCTCATGTGGGTATTCAAGCTGGACAGCAAAAAAAGAAATAGTCTTTGCCAGTTTTTTTCCCAGTGGGTATTCCAACATATATTGCATGCAAGCCTGTAAAACACAAAAACAAAGTAAATCCATGTTTTTTTTAGAATCTGGTAAATAAAACATGAATAGCAAATGAAATATGTGTTAAGATTTAAGTAAATGAAATGGTTAGTATGAAAAAAATAATAACCTGTCTGGATTGATCACGAATATTCTTTTGTTCAGAATTAATGGCCATTTCAGCAATCTTACTCATAATAGTTCTCAACTCAGGAGCTTGTAGTTTCTTGGACAATATTGCCTGAAAATTAAAAGAAAATCAACTGATATTAAGAAAAAGAGTACAAATATGAAAAACGTCATAAAATACAATAGAAACATACTACCATCTATCTGGACAATACTGCAGGGTAATCAATCTATATTTGATAACCCAAAGGTACGTAAAAAAAACTTATAGCTTATTAAATTGTAAACAATGAAGTTTGTTTTATTTAGTAAAACTTACATTGTTAAGCATACTTAGTCAGTAAAACTTTTAAATTGAAAATCAACTTTAAATATTAAGTTCATATATGCTACCAAAGAAAAAGATCACAATAAAAAAAATGCAATATTTTGCTTTTGTCAAAATAAATTAAAAGATTAATAAATTAAAAATAAATAGAGATAAATTGAAAGACATTTTCATGTGGAAGAGTGTCACAAGTGAAATTCACTTATATAAACCACTAGAGCACATTCATGTCAGGTAAAAAAAAACTAATATAGAATTCAATCTTTAAATTGAATTTTCTTTTCAAAGGTAGCAATAAAAAGTAACAGACTTACCCTCAATAAAGTGAAAGCTGTAGCCTGTCTGGTATAATCATACATATCCTGAGCAATGTAACTCAGAAGCGATTGAAGTTGTTCCTCAGTCCATGTGTGATACGAGGTGTCTCTCACAAGAACAGTAAAGAGTTTAAAGCAATTCACAATCATTTCAAAGTTCTCCCCTTGCCCCATTCCAACAGCTGCATATTTGTTGACCAGTAGAAACAGAAAACCAACAACTTTCTTGGTGGCTGTTTTGAATGCCGGTAGACTGAACTTGTAAAGCAGCAAAAGACAATGGAGAGCTTCTATTATAATCTGTTGGAAACACAAGATAAATACAGTTAGCCCATAAAGTATTCGAACACCAAACAAATTTGTACAAATAAACTTAGTAGCATGGCAAAATTCTACAGGCAAGATCCAAACAAAAATTAAATCCCAATATTATAGGGTTCTTAATGTATTATCTCGTCGACAGTCAGTTTCAGCGGCACAGTTAATGGGCTTTGGCTATGATTTCAGTTTTGAGCAGCATGGTCGACAGGATAATATGGAAGTACCCAATATAGTATGGCATTCATTTTTAATTTCCACCAAAAAATATCAAAGCTAGATTCTGATTTTGAGATCTGGAAATTTTTATTTTCTGTTTTCGTTTGTAATTGCTAACTTCCAAAGTTCTCCACTGGTACTATACTATACAAGTACTATAAGATTGAATAATTAGGACATCTTGTAAAAATACCCAAGGAAGAAAGATTCAAAAAAATAAGAATGTAATCAAACCTTTATGTTGTTTGACTGTAGAGAATCAGAGAGAAAAGATACAAAAGGATCCAGCATCTCCAAGATTTCCTTTCTGCCTTTGTCAAATTGATCTCTTTTCAAAGACAAGTAGAGTATCTGCAAAATATTGAAACCAAATCTTTTAAAGAACTAAAGACAGTTATGGAAGTAAAAATGTATTTTCTAATATTCCAAAAAAGCGGTGTTTCCAAGCAGTTCTTTCAAAGAAATGGAATTTCCATTACACAAGTAAAGTGGGAAAAACTAAATTCTGTGATGAATATAAAATTAAAAATGTTTCAAAACAAAGAAAATCATAAAATGTTTTAACAAAAATATTTAAACTTAAAAAAAATCGAATGTTTACTTTTTTTAGGAATAGAATGTAAAACAAGAAAGTAATCCTTCTTTCTATTTTCTAAGGAATCTAAGGCATAGAAATTGAAACGAAACATACCTGCAGTCCAAACTCAACAAATACATGATCTGTAGTTCGAACATTTATTTTAGCTGGCGGTCCACTTCTTCCTGGCTCTTTTGGGATAAGGTAACAATCTGGACGTTCAATTTTATTTGTCTTTACTTGTTCAACTTGCCTGTAAATGTTTGTAAATAAAAAAATTAAAATTATTCAAGGTAATTTCATGGAAGAATCCATATTTTTCATCGTTTTTTTTGGATAAAATTAATAAAAATGCTTATGAAATTTATTATTCTTAAGGCCTTTAAAATTTTTTTTACATATTTTGAATGAAATTTTCAACAATAAAAAAGGTCAAAAGCTTCATGAAAATTAACTACTTCAGAAGTCTACAATCTAAAGCAGTACAACAAAAAAATTGCATAGTATTTTCTAATCTAATTGTTCCACAATGAAATAGGAAACTTATGAACTTCTGTATTTAATGATTTTACAGTTTGATGTGAAATAAATCTTACAGTGAGAGTAGAGCAAGGTTTTTGAACATACTGAATTCCATTAACAAATAATTAGGCCAACAGGCATGGACTACTATAGAAGGTTTCATACAGCCCTCTTAATATATAGAACAAGACAAAAAGATTACTTTTAAGCTTGTAATCAAAGTACAGGAGAATATTTTTCTACCGCCATTGAAACAGAAGATCACTTACGTTTTTTTGTTGATCCCAGGCATACTTTCATTGATTATACCATGTATGAACATAAGCTTTTTTTCATTGCTCAAATCTTCGTTTTCACTCAACCCAAGAGCAATGTGCCTCAAGGCTTCAGATACTTTTTTCATTGTTTTGTGACTATGCTTTCCTCCAAGAGCCTAAGAAGCATTTAATATTTAAAAACAAAATAAAAAACATCTACAATAAGGAATTAATAAGTCTTCATCTCAAATAAAACAGAACATTTTCCCAAAGAGAATTTGAAGGAATGTATTTACAATGAGTAAGAGAATAGATTGTATTAAACTTAAATTTAATCAAACTACTTCTGGAAGTTAAAACATACTATAACCTTTCTCAATTAAAAGCAGATTTTTAAGCACTTCATTTTCATTATTTTAAAAACAAGACAATCATCACCACTTACAAAATTACAATTCACATAGCAAAACTTAATTTAAAAAAGAGGCTTACTTCTTTCAGGGGTTTGATCATTTCTAAAAGATAGCTTCCAGTTATAAATCTACTGAGCTGTTGAAAAATTGAATAGCTTTTCACACTTTTGGCTTCTTTCACTTTAGCTGTAATTTTTTCAACCTCTTTCTCTTCAGCCACATCCGTAAACAATTCATTGGTACAGATCTAAGTATAAAGATAGATGGAAGGTAAAGTATTTGGTTACACCACCTTAAGGATTCCAACATTTCTAGATACTAAAAACAGTTTAACACATTACCTCAATTAAGTTTTTGGCACACTGATCCAAATCACCAGGCTTCATCTGTTTAGATACCTTTACTAGCACAGCATTGACAGTGTATGTCATAACATGAACCTAAAAATGTCAAAAAAAAAAAAAAAGCTTTTAAAACCAAATCTGGTCCACCTTAAGTCTAAATAATTGTTTAAAATAATTAAATAAACGTACCTGGTAACCTTTCCTCATGACCCCCTTCATTTCGTTAACAAGACAGGGGAAGTATTTGGGCCCTAAGCTCTCCAGCATTTTGACAAGAGTTTCTCTTGCAGTTTGACGGATGCTCTCAGTTTTCGTTTTCAGCAGATCACACATGCGGAGAAATAGGCTGGAATAGGAAAGGAAATTGAGGGACATAGTTTTTTTTAATAAAGAAAGAAAAACAGAGGGACAAATAACTTAAATTTAGATGTATAAGAACTAGAAGCCCGGTGGCGCATAGCTCTTCCGTGCCACAGGTCTGGGGTTCGATTCCCGGGCTGGGCAAGGTCCACTCAACCGTTCATCCCTTGAGTGGGTCGATAAATTGAGGACCAAGCGTGCTTGGGAACTAAACACTGGGGGGTCTTGCGTTAGACTGACCACCTAACCGGGACATATGCCTTGCACCCCAGGGTCCCACAGTCAAGAAAACGAAGATGGGCATCGTAGGACTTGGCCCACTATAGGGCTGTTGCGCCGAGGAGTTTTTAGTTTTAGTATAAGAACTAAGACACCCATAAGTTATTTTAAATTTTCTATCAATATCCAACAAATACTGCTAAAAAGTAGCTAAATTTCAGGTAACTGCGAAATATCATACTTTTTCCAAACAAATTTCAAGTGTCTCATAGGCTGTATGAGAAGCACTACTTACCCAGGCAGAGTCTTCTCCAATATTTCTATTGGGAGATTTTGAAGTAGTTTGACCATCGCCAATGCAATGGGAACTCTCAACACGTCTTCATCTTCAGGATAATATTTTCCAGACAGTTTATGCTCATCATCACTTTTAGTCTAAGAGAGAAAATTATGAACATATCATTCAGTCTATTATGAGGTATATTAAATGCATTTTCATATTATCCATTGCTCATAGCACTTTGTGTGCAATCAAGCAGCTACCCTAATCTTGTAATTAAGGAACAAGAACTCTACGTAAAGTTCTTTATAGAATAAGATGTTCTAAACTTGACTGATGGTGGTACTCATTAGAAGCCAAAAATAATCAATATTAAATATTCCACACTTAGGATAAAATATCATAGTCAATTTTTGACTTTTACCTTGCTAATGAATTAAGGCATTTACAGTTTTAATCCCTCTTTCTGGTTACAGAATTAATAATTCTTACAAAAGTATAGTCATCTTATACAGGGTGTCCCACGAAAAGTGGCCCAACCCCTATAACTTTTGAACCTCTACAGATATAGTCATGAAAGTGGGGTCTAGGTATAGTAAAGTGACCATGCCCTATCCGATGAGACAACTTTCGACGCCCTCTAGCGGAAACTGTAGGAGTTATAATTTTTATTTTAAAAACTATGTGAGGTATGTGGAAAAAGTCAATGACTAAGTTGTAGAGCAGCATTGATTCATTATAAATCGACACCTCCACCACAAAAATGCCTACAATAAAACTCATTAAACGCCCGTTTATTTAATTGTGATTTGGAACACCCAACCTCACGAAGCGCTTAAAACGCTATCTTGTTTATTTGAGGTCTCGAACACTTAACCTCATGAAACACCTCATGAAAATAAACTTTTAACATTTACTGCTGATGCTGTATGTGCTTCCCGTCCGCGACAATGCACATTTGGACTCTAAGATTGAATATCGAGTTGCACATTTTACACCTCACACACAGTTACGCATAATTAAACAATACAAACCAAAATTCAATAGCCTCTTAATTAGTATATCCAACAAGACAGAGCGTTTCAAGCACCAAGTTACTACATGCAAAAGCGTTTCGTGAGGTTAAGTGTTCGAGACCTCAAATAAACAAGCAAACGTTTTAAGCGTTTCGTGAGGTTGAGTGTTCCAAATCACAATTAAATAAACGGGCGTTTAATGAGTTTTATTGTAGGCATTTTTGTGGTGGAGGTGTCGATTTATAATGAATCAATGCTGCTCTACAACTTAGTCATTGACTTTTTCCACATACCTCACATAGTTTTTAAAATAAAAATTATAACTCCTAAAGTTTCCGCTAGAGGGCGTCGAAAGTTGTCTCATCGGATAGGGCATGGTCACTTTACTATACCTAGACCCCACTTTCATGACTATATCTGTAGGGGTTCAAAAGTTATAGGGGTTGGGCCACTTTTCGTGGGACACCCTGTATAAAACAATACAATACCTAATTTTTTTTTTATCATTTTTATTAGTACAAAATTTAATAATGTGCTTAATTAGCTTCAATTACTTTTAGGTATAAAGTTGCAAAACTTCAAACAAAAAAAAAGGAGGCAATGCTTCAGAAAAATGATCTTACCTTTTTCATAAGTGAGCGGTGCAAGAGGGGTAGAATATTTTTCCTAATTGCATTATATATTCTGTTACTCTCTGCTATGGCGATGTTTTTACTTTGAGCTTCATCCTCAACAATAGAAATGTTTGAGATCTTATTTTCTGACTCATCTGAAACAAGCATATAAAAAACATTACTCACTTTTAAAACAAAAATAAACTTTCTTCTTTAATTGAAAGTTTAAATTTTACTGGGAAAGTGTAGTTAAAGTATTGATGGTTTTCAATGCAAAAGTGATATGGCTTGACTTCAAAGAAATATGGGAGACATTTTTAAAAAAATAAAACTGATGGGAAATGTAAGAGGAGTAATTATCTTTTCAATCATAATAAAAAAGTAAATATTTAGAAATTATACCATCAATTTCCATTTTATCTTTTTCTTCATCTTCAACAACTTCTTCAGTTTTATCACTAACTGCCTTAGCATTGTCTTGCTTAGAGTAGACATTAAAGTGGAAGGCATTGAGGATAGATACTATAACTCTGGAAGAAAAAACATTAATCACATATTTATTTATTTGAAATACAGCGGCCCATATAAGGGTGTTATGCAGTGACTTACAGTCAATAATGAAACAAAAATAAACACATAAACAAACAAAGATAAACAAGTAGCAAAAGAACTATAAATGCAACTTTAGTTTATTGACAAATTACACACCGACCCAGCTGAGACAATATCTTTAGGCAATGCTTTCCACTCATCAATCGTATGTGGAAAAAAGTTTAAAGATATTAGTCCTGTAAAAATGTGCAACTATCTGGAAGTTATTAAGTAATTTTAAATTTGATGGATCTCTTAACTGCAAAAACTAGAAGAAATTTGATGATGATAACCTTTAATAATTTTGAAAAGGAATTTTAATCAAATGCTAAGGGGTTTTCAATTCTCCTGAAGCATATCAGATAGAGAAGCCGGCCAATGCCAGTTGTTATTAATGAATCCAATAGCTTTATGCTGAATGTTTGGTAATTAATCAATCTACAGAGCAGTGTGAGGATCCCAAATAGGGACAGAATATTTAAGTGAGGAACACATTTAAAATCCCCATACAATAAGAAGGCCCTGTGAAACTGTTTCTGCCTTCGGCTTTTCTATAGATAAAATAGGCCAGTAATTTTTTTTACCAATTACAAACAAATAAGTATAATCAATAGTTATTTACAATATTTTTTAAAAAATACACTAAAAGAAGTTACATTCACTAAATTGGCATAGAAAAGGTTTCATGAAACCTCCATGCATAAGAGGCTAACTAATTTTTTACTTTAATAATGGAAGAATGGAATAAGAATTATGAAAAAATCCTTTGTCATTTCAAAAAAGTTAACTAAAAATCTAGGGTTAGAGGGGAAAATAGATAAGTAAATCAATTTAATTTTGATAAATTAAAGCAATATTTCTGAAATTTTACTTATATCAGCACATTCTAGCTATTTCACCTCATATTTCTCTGGCTTTAAAAAGAAAGGTATATCCCTTAAAAAGTAAATCCTTACTTTATAACAGTTTTGTGATGTTCACTGTCCGAGGTCAGCATACGCAGATATTGCTTTAGCAGAGGTTCATAGTGATGCCAAGGTAGATTCTCAGCTATTACACCAAGAGTTTCTATAGCTGCATCAATAACATGAACATGTTTTTTGTAAGCAGCATCAAACAGGAAAGATGTCACAATTGGCAAAATGTATGACAGGAGATAATGCACTGAAATCTTTTCTTCAGATTCCTCCTGGGATTTCAACAGTTCAGAAAACCGGAGAAGAGCTCTAGCACGTCTATGAACCTAGAAATTTAAAAAAAAAATCATCAATAAAACAATGTTTTCCCAAAGATAATGTTAAAAAAGTCTTAACCTTCAAACATGAGTGTTCTAAAATCTAAATACTACCTTAAATTATATTTTCACTATAAAACAAAGAGTTTGAAGCTTTGAGAAAAGTTCCTCAAATATGTAGGAAGGGTTATAAATCAGAGTACTCTAGAATCTCAATATTTGATAATAAGGGAATCTTGAAAAGTTGAAAAAATATTTTCAACTCTTCACATTTTCTTCATAAACTAACTTAAAATTTCAAGAACTAGAGTTTTCACTCAAAGCTGGTCAGTGTTAACTTTTTCCATGCTAAAAATTTAACTTAGAAGTCATGTCAGTCAGTGTTGACGCAAACTTTAAAGAATATTTTTAGAAGTTGCAGTTCATGATTGTAAGTAAAACTTTCAAAATGATTGCAATTAACTTTTTCTTTTGAATATTTATTTTGTGTCTGTTTTGGTTATCATTTCAATCACCTGGAAAAATTTAACAGGAATTTCTCTTTAAAGCTCTTGGTATATTGAAGCATAGATACAGCAGATACAAAATAAAGCTAAGTTAACAAAGGTTTGGGATGATTGCGCTTGAGCTTTTCATCTAACATTTCTGCCATGAGTAGCTTTTTATTGCGATTGTACAAAGAAAGACATTTTTCATAGTGGAATTATAAGGTTTAGATATAAAAATAATAGCATTTAACACATACCTGTAAATGTCTAATATTTTCCCAAAAATCAAGTTCTTTGTCTTCATTACACAAAACAACTAGATTCTTGAAGGTGGGCAGTTCCTTCCAAGAATTCAAAACTGCAGATAAGATCTGGATAAATTCATGTCTTACAGCCTAAAAAGCACAGTTAGTGTTAACTACTGAAAAAGTACCAAAATAAAAAAAATATTTGACAACATGAGTGAAATCAGAGATATTAAATGTTTACCTCAGAAGTAGATTTCAAACCTTTCTGAATTTCCGGCAGCAAAGTGTCATACAAGAGAGTTTGAGTCAAGTTAGAATTTAAATTTATCATGTCATGCATAACTTTGGTCAGCTCCTGAAGCAAGTAAGAGGAATTGCTTCGTAGGGCCATGTCATTAACCTGTGAAAAATACCACAATGAAGACAAATGAGAAATTTTTCAAAGCTGTGATCAGACATTTTTAGGTAGACAAATAAGTTTTTAATCATTTTAATAAAACAAGTTTTAGTCAAAATGGGTTGGTTGGTTAAGTTTTTAGAAGCAAGCCAAGTAAGACAAAACAGAATAATTAGTACTGTAATGAGAATTAAGCTTCTTAAGATGGGATCAGATCATGGAATCAATTTTCACTAGCTTGAATTAATGTTATGAAACTTCCTGTCGATACAAATTCTAAAATCATGCTAAGAAAAACTCAGGGAATAAAATACAGTATTAATTCTAGATTTGTTCTGTCCAACACAACCCAACCATTACAAACTGATTTTAAGAGCAATAATAATTTTTTACACATTTCTTAAAAATCTAATGTAATGCGTATAAATGTTGAATTTTTGTAATTTTTTTCGTTTTAAAGCTTGCAAATGTAGAACTATAAGAATTAGAATTTTATTGGATCAGAAATGAGTGATTTATTCATAGCTAATTCACAGTTTAAAAGTTTAAATTCTTCAAGTTATGCAATAATCTATTTCACTACTAAGGAATAAAACACTTACCGTTCTTATCATAAATGAAGAGTTGAAAATTATTATTCTGATAAACTCAATATTCAATGAATTTACATCCATCGCTTTGATGATTTCTAAGGCTTCCTTATGACCATCGAGCCTTAACTGATAATCCGGTTCTTCAATCAAACTTGAGTCAAATGCATTGACCTAAATAATAATCAGAATTATAGAAGCAATCCAAACAAACCAATAAGAATCATAGACAAAAACTACTTCATAAACTCATATAAATACAGTAGAACCTCAATAAAGCGACCCTTTCTGGAACCAAGAAACAGACCTGTTTTATTATTTAGAACAAAATAATTAGGACTCTTTTCTTTGCTCTTTTCAATTTTTTGACCAAGAACTCAATACATTGGAGGGATGGCTAAAATATTTCGGGGGACTCCGTTCCCCCAACCCTCAGTATCAGCACTGTCAACAATACAGTCGTTTTAACAAAGAAACATTATAACCAATGCAATTACTACTGTGCACAAACAATCGAAACTTTAATAACCAGTTATTGTAGAATCACTATATCGGGGGTTGTTGTAAAGAGATTAAACTGTATTACAAAAATTATGACCAACAATGAAGAGTACAAATACAGTTTTGCATTGAAATGTTTTTTAATGACAAAAGGAAGGATAAGTCCGTTCATTTCCTTACTTTTGAGACAATATCAGCCAGCTTTTGCAATTCAGGCTTAACATCAGCTATAGATGCGAAAACTCCAACTAGAGCTGTCCTTGTATTTTGATTCGTGAGCTTTCCAAATAGAGGAGCAAATTGTCTGAAAAATATAAAAAGGATTTTATTATTTTAGTTTAAAACAATTAGAACCAGAACAAAAATTTTAAAGTACGTTCACTCACAGACTATATTGTTTAAGTTTTGTAAGTCTTACCTTATGAAATGATTAGGGTCAGAGCAATTCCTAATAAGATTTGATATTGTTTTCAGTATGAGAACCTCAGATTCCTATAAAAATAAAATGAGTTATGCATAGAATAAGCAACAAGTTAAGTGAATCTAAAAGTGTTTCCGTTTTAATAACTTTTTGTGTTTTACTATTAAACACAATGCATGACAATGTTGTAGTATGAATAAAAACTTACATGGTCTATTTTTGGTTTGGACAGAAAAGGAGGGAGTAGTTCAATCAATTTGGAGCATTGCTCTGCTTTTTGAACAAATCGACTGATTCTGAAAAAAAAGAAAAAATACTGGTGAGAGGACAATCAAAATCCTGGTTGTAACTTTACATCAAGGGTTGACAACTGGCGGGCAACATCTGGACCACCAAAATATTTGAACATTTACGCATTTCAAACATACTTTAACCCCAAAAAATTATTTTGACCTTTTTAAAGGTAAAATTTCTAAAAAATTTCCTGGGACCCCCTTTCCAATATAAAGCTATTAATAGTTTACAAGTTTTTAAGACAATAGTTAATTCAATGGTTTCAAATTGTATAATTATGGAGGAGTGCTGAATGTAAGAAGTTTATTTCTCTGTAGTTAATAAATCAAGGTTTTGCAAGTCCTTCCTGGGAGGAATCATCTTTAACATTCTCTTGCTGACGACACCCATTTGTTTAAGCATAGCGTTATCAAAGCTTTTTTTTTATATTTTATAAGTACATTTTATTTTTTAAATAGTGTTGTTGTGATTATGAAACCATTAAAATTGTAATTCAACAACAGTTTTGTTTAAATTAACAATTTTATTAAGATAGCGTACACTACTCAAATTACATTAACGTTAAAATATGTGTACCTGAACAGTGGCGTAGCCAGAAAAAAATTCCGAGGGGGATATTGATATTGGGGGGGATATGGGGTATTTTAAGTGGTTTTCTATGGTCAAAAAAAAGAAAATTTCCAAGTTTCGGGGGGGGGGGATATATCCCCAAATCCCCCCTGCGCCTGCACCTGAAGATAAGAATTTAAAAGTAATTAAGTTCCTTTTTTTTTCTCTAGACCCAGATAAAAATTTTCAAAATTATTTGGACCCCACGTAAAATTACTTGCCAACCCCTGCTTTAGAAATTCAAATTAAAAACAACATAGCTTTACCTTAACATAATGGTTAGGTCCCTTGTTGATAGGTTCTTCTTTATTTTCTTTGCAGCTAAAAGAGTGCCAATTCTCGATAAAACATGTTCCACATAGGGCAGAAGAAGTTTGTTTCCAAAACTTGAATCAACTGAAAAAAAAATAATTTAAGGTCAAACACCGATTTTAAATAATTTAATGGAATATTAGTGAATTCTCAATTTGCTCTCAAGAGTAGTTCCAGTAAAGTAATCCAATGAAAGTACTTAAGAGAAGCATTTTATACAATAATGGAACAATATGATCTGTTCTATAATACATAAATCACATACAGTAAGAAAGAAAAAAAAGCATTAAAACAATTTTAGGAGATAAGAAATCTTGCTAAATACCTCCATCAATTGTTACTTCTGGTAAAGATATGCAGCAGTTTATTTCAATTGGCAGTATTTTCTTTTCATCATCATCTCCTTGATCATGGACTACTTTCTTGTCTGCAGTTAGGAACAGATAAAGCATTTTGGACACAACGCCTACAACACGAGCTTTGGCTTTAGGTGAACAATACAAGTCCATAGTGTGTCTTAAAGGAGTATGTGCCTCTGATTTTTCATGATGCTTGGCAAACAGGATAAAATACCTAGAAAATATTTATGGTATGAAGAAAAATCACTGTAGACAATGACAGTGACATATGTATGTTACTATAAACAACTACTAAGTTTTTTTTTTTTTAAAAAATTGAATGTTGTGCTTATAAAATATTTTAAGGTTATCTAGAAATTACTAAATGTTATATATGCCATATCCCGAAATAATTCTTAAAATTAATATGAGTTTAATTACCTCTAAAGATCCCTAAAGGACAGAGCAGTAAAATAGGCATTAATCAAGACTTACACATTAATAGATTTGAATTTAATGCACAAAGAAATAAAATGAAGATAGGGAAGTCTTGCACCAGACCAGGAGGTTAAGTTAATTTGAAAGTATATAAATTATCACAACATATTTAACTAACCATAAATTTCTATTAGCTCAAAGATTACATAGTAAGTGCAAAATTGTTCAAAGGGAATTTCATAGTATTTGTGACATTTTGTAGATTTTGTTACACGTAATTTTTGTCTCTTAATGTTATACATATTTTAAATTTAAATTTGTTTTCCATGTTAACAGTTTATTTTAGCATCAACAAAGAAAATTTTGAAAAAATCTCAAGTTTATAAGAAATTAAGAAGCAAAAGTTAAAAGTTACAGACTTCTAATACCAAGAAATCCTCTCAAACTAAGTTACAGGATCTTTAGTATAACTGAAGAAAATTATATGATTTTTAACTTAATTGGCTTTTAAGTGCTAGGAATACAGTGGCATAAAAAATTTACTACCTGGAATTTTCACTCCATGTCGCAAATAGCCGTAGCAAAGGAGATGGTTGATTCACAGATTCTATTTCAAGTCGAGGAAGCTGAAATAAAATAAGAAAATTAGAACACACAAATATATTGTTTTGTGAATGCATACAGCAGGTTCAATGACAATTAATCCATAAAAACAGTTTTTACTGAAGTGTGAAATGTTTTAAATACGATGATGATTTTTTGATGTACAGAAAACTAGAAATCAGCTTAAAACTTCAAGGTAGTATTATGATCTTCAGTATCCTTAGTCTAATTTCATGAAAATACATTTTAAGGACTATAGTAACAATGCATGGAAATAAGAGAACTTACCATAGGCCAAACAATACTTTCAAATACAGCATCAATCTCTTCAGATGAAAACGGATAGTCAGTAAATGTCTTGAAAAACTGAAAATCAAATACAAGAAATTAATGCAACAATATTAATACATTTATTTGTATGCATACATTAAGAAAAATTTACATTAGTCAATTGAGGCTTTTGTATGAGCTATGAAGAAATACTCCCTTTCTGAACTATATTTAGAACTTAAAATTTTTTAATAACTGCACTCATGATCATAAAAAATGCAACATCATGAAGGACTTGTTCGATTTTGATGAAATTTGCACAATTGGTCACCTTTGTAGATGCAAATAAATGATTAAATTTTCAGAACAAAGGAACAAAATTAAATATCGAAAATCAGTGTTTTATGTAGTCCATACGCGCAGCAGTGAGAGCCTCTATACGACACGTCATTGAATCAAACAGATTGCTTTTTTGCCTGAGGATAAGATTTCCATCAAAGATTCTTTGCAAACCCAAAGTTTACCAAATCTGGCAACAGAACAAGCATTTTGTTTTGAGCATGATGACTAATGAGCGAATTTCAGTCAAGCTCCATAGGTGAAATATTGGGTGAAGAAATTTGCTGAAAGAGAAACTGCTTTTGATGGGTATAATGGAAGTTTGGAACATTCCAAGAAACATGTGTCTGGTGTTTGTCCTGATTAAATACAGCTTCAGGAATGCTTCAAAGTTAGGGTATAATTTTGGCTCCAAAAAATTTTTAATGCATTTGTGGCTGTTATGATCACCTTCATTTCTTATCTCATAAGGTTACCCATGATACTCAATAGTGCTCCAGCTCATAACGCTGGGCGTTCGTGCGGTATGGCGCAAGATAAAACACTCCAAAAGATGGCGTTTTACAGTATAGCGTCCAAAGCCGATGTGGGTGTCATGTTGATGAAAACTAAAATTGGATTCGTTTAAAAGGGCCATTTGTTGCTATTAATCATGCGAAAAAAAAAAATTTGGGGACTATATGGTAGCTTTATGCACCGATGGAATTCCATCAATGGAGCTCTTTAAAAAAGAACGATAATTCGCGGAATTTGGTGGAGCAACCACCGATTAACTGTTGGAGCATACAATTATAGACCTGTAGCAGTGTTTTGACAGTTTGAAAGATGTCGAAAAGTCGCTGAGTAATCCGGCACTGTCATGCGAATGAAATCTCTTTGATCATGTGCTGACAGGACTATGAGGCGTTCAGTCCCCGATTTTCAACTCACACCCATATCACTATTGTCCTATTGGCTTTCATCTGAGCATCGGTAACACAGTGCAGTGATAGCAGCAAGCTCAAGAAAAAATATAGGATTTCCCACAAAAAAATATAGGACATCAAAATTAAATCAATCCTACCTTTTATTGGAACGACAAAAATTTAATATGCATTAATACACAAGCCTTTTACTATTAAAAACAAATTAATGAGAAGTTTTGATAAAAGCACTATTTAAAATAACTTAAGAGAGTATTTATGAAAAATTCAATATTTTAAATATTTGGCCAAAAGGTAATACTTTTAAAAATGCTCAAAATCTTTTCACAAATTTGACAAATGGTAAATAAATTCTAGCAGACTCAAAAATTTAGATTATAAAACTATTAAAACCATGCAATGGTAACAAAACAATGCACTATGCAATGGTCTGTCCCCACAGGAAACCAAGATTCATGCAGGAGCTTTTATTATTGGAAAAAATGGGGGGGGGACCTTTTTAGTAAGTAAAAAAATAAAGGTTATGCAATTGCTTAAACGAGAACAAATAAATGCGACTTTGAAAAATGTGAATAGTTTAGGGATGCACAACCTTTTTGGGAGGAGGGCCACTCTCATTGTTGATTGAGACATGGAGGGCCACAAAAGAAGTTACAGTAAAAATTATAGTACAGCTAATAGCAGATTACGTATCGCTGATAAAAAAAAACTAAGTAGTTTCAGAAAAATAACTAATCAAAACATATAAATAAAAGTTTCTTAATGGTTAAGTTTCTAAGGATGAATAATATTGTGAATAGTTTAAAAAAATAAACAATTTTTAAAAGTAATGATCAAACCTTTAAAAATACTAAAGAATGTTTGTCACTAGAATATTTGTGTAAGAAACAAATTATTGTTATAGAAGAATTATTATTGAAGAAACAGAAATTTTAATATTTTTAAAATACAAACTACATCCCACCAATATATTCAGTGTTAAAATATGTTCTACCAAAGGGGGGGTCTAGGGGTCTTCCCCAGAAAAGTTTTGGAAATTTAACTCTAAACTAGTTTTGATACACCTATCCAAATTTTGGACATACATTTTTAGGTAAGTTTTTCCTTTTGATGCAACTTTATAAAGAACAATTGTGAATAATAGAGTTCCAAATACAAAAGGGGGTCTTCCCTCAGAAAAAGTTTGTAAATTTGACCCTAAAAACAGGGTTTTAACTTGTTTTGAGCACCTGGTCAGATTTTTTTAAGGGGGGCAGGGCCTTTGTTAAATAAGAAGTCAACTTCAACTAGGCGCGGAAAAAACGGAACTTTCGCGAAAAATTGCTATTTTTCGACTTTTCCGGAGAATGTGATCCTGAACACCGGACTTGTTGGCTTCTGACCACTGTAAAGTTGGTTTTTCTACATCGCAATAGCAACGCAAGAAGAAGCCGACTTCAACTTAGCGACTGCGGCCGATCGAGAAAGAAGCCGCGGGAGGAACGGAACTCCGCACGCAAAACGAAACTTACACCAAAAATAGCGATTTTTCCGACTTTTTCTACGATAATTAGTCTTTTTTCTTGAAAATAAAAACTATTTCTCGATTTTTAAGAATGAAGTTTAGGCAGTTTAAGTTTTTGGTTTTGTGAAATGGAAAAAATATAGGACAAATGGCCGTTTTTGAAAATATAGGACAAATATAGGACATTTTTTCGGATTTTCACAAAAATATAGGAAATATAGGAATTATAGGACAACTGCGATCACTGCACAGTGTGAAAAATACCCTTCAGGTAGGCCTATCATTGATCCTCGTTCAAACACTGTTAAATGCTCATATGGATCATTTAAGGTATAAGGGGTATAATGACTTCTAATGACAAGATAATCAGTGGCAGACAACCTTCTTAAAACTTTTTAACCACCCGTTATAGCCCCCTACATATACAATTAAATTAGTGATTGAAAAGGCACTGCTCATCTCACGCATGCGCTATAACTCTGAATTTGTAATCATTTGAATAACAAACCATAACGAATATACCCTGAAAATTTCAAGTTGATCGGACAATTCCTTCTTGGTGTTGCATTTTTCATGATCATGAGTGTATAATAAACATTGGGTAGTTCAACTTATTTGATATTTGATTTGATGACAACATATTATTCATAACATTATAAACAATTTCTATTGGTATTGGTACCACTAGAAATTTCACCAAATGATACAAATGCATTTGGGGTCTAATTTAAATCAGTATTCATTAATAAATTCGGTACTTACGTATTATCCCGTCGACCGTGACGCTTAATCCGAAAACATTATTAAATCCCATTGACTTTACTATTACTGTGCCGCTGAATTAGCCGGCCGCTGAACGGTCGACGGGATAATACGTAAGTACCATAAATTCTACCAAATTTGTAAAAATTATAACAGTACTATCGTTTTGCAAGGCAATTTAGAGTCAGCCTTTATGTGAAATTTAAATATATCTAGGTAAACAAAAAAAAATATTTTGTACTGTATGATTTGTAGTACTGCATTTGTTTACCTGTATGAGTCTCATGACTGCAAGAGTTCGGCATGATTTCAGCATGTTCAAACACTGTGGAAGTACTTCACTTCTTTTCTCAAGAAGAGATGTACTAGTGGCTGTAATGATGAGAAGTACTTTGAGAAGGAAGGGCAGTAGTTCGGGAACCAAGTTACCCAAATGTTTGAGGATAAGACCAAGAGTGTTTAGAGCACTGCAAAGATAACACAAATTAGATTAAATAATGAACACTAAATTTTTTAAGAATATTGATAAAGTTTGATCATAATATTAAAATTCTATTTTCCAAAAGCTTTAAAAATAGTAAAAATTAAGCTAGCTAAGTAATGAACAAGAAAAGTGAAAGCTATTTTATTCAAAAAATTTTTTTAATTTCTAATTTTAATTCTATTTTTTTAAAAAATTGCAAAGATAATGAATTGTATTAGTTAAAGTATTTGCCTAAGGTACACGAAATAAGATGCAAATTTTGCTAAGTACTGATTAAAAGAAGTTAAAACTAAATTTTTTTGGAAGTCAGAAAAATGTTTAAGGATAAAAAAACCTAAGATAATTAAAGGTAAAGTAATCAAATCTAAGGAACTATAAATTAGACAAAGCAATAAATGAAAAAAGAAATAAACTGTTTTATCCCAAATACCTATGTTGTCTTCTGATTGGGACAATACTTGAAAGGTCTAAATTATCTCTTATTTTTTTGACAGCTGATAATGTATCATCTAAATAAAAAAAGAATTATTTCTCATATGATTAGAAAAATTTGAAATTCCAAAAGCATTTAAGGGAGCAATATGAAATACTGACCTTTTACCAACTCCTTGAAGGGGAGAAAAACCAAATCAAAAAATATTTTTAATTCTTCAGCTTGGCAACCAGCTAGAAAACGTAACACTAAAGACCTTCTAGCATTGGCCAAAGATTTTCCTGATGTATTAGAACCAGTTTTGTGTAACATTTTCCCATATAAAATTCTAGAAGAAAAATACAACTTTAAAATGTAAAAAATATTCATTACTTTATGGATTTGTAAGAATGTTTTTTAACTTTAAATCTAGTTAATATCTATGACTTGAGTTATTTTTTATTGTTGACAATATGGAGGAATTTCAAGAAATGGATATCAAAAGGTACAACTTATTTTAAACAATAATCATAGATAAAATCTGTAATGAAAACAAACTTATTTGGCTAAACATTACTTTTTATTTCATAGAATAAAACTAAATATAACATATTGAAAGTGACCATGATATTATGTGATTTCTGGTTATAAACATTGCAAACAGCTTTTTAAAGACAAAAGTCAACAGTTTTAAGTTATTTATTGATACTACATTTTATTGGGTAATCATTCTATTACTATAGTCTGTGTAAATAAAATCGGCGGTTTCATGTCATGCTTTACCATGGCAACGTAGAAGAAATACATTGAGAAAAAACTCAAGGTCAACCGCCGATTTTATTTACACAGACTATAATCCAAAAGCTTTTATGTTACCTCATCAGTACAGCTAAAGCATCTAGCCTGTGTTCTTCTTGTATGACTTTATTTTCTTTATCCAAATTAAATAAAACAACTTCAGTTTTGAATGTTTTATTCTCAAGTATCCGATAAAAGTTATCCCTAAAGAAACAAAAAAAATTAACAATCATTCACTAATAAAAAATAGGTTTACTTAAAAAAATTGAAGGTTTGAATAGATTAATACTTACTTATAAGGCTTTAAGTACTTAAAATTACAAGTCAATAGACAATCAAATGCCAGCTTTTGAATAGTGGGATCTGGGTATGTAAGAAGCTGTAATAGAGTGATTTATTAAAATGTTGGCCAAACATGTAAACATAAAAGAATTTTTTACCAAACATTTCAGAAAAAAATAATGAAACAAGCTTTAGCATTTCAAAACAGAGAATTACTTAACATTTTTTCATGAATAATGAAAATAATGAACTTTACCTCATTATAGAGTTGTTGCAGTTCATCATATTTATGACAACCTTTTGGATTGTGGAACTTAGCAAAAACAGACAAGTAGGCAGCTAACGTTCTGTAAGTAAATCAAGATAAATATAAGTAAATTGTTAAAGGAGATTCAGGACATAGAAAATAAATACTTTTTGCAATATTTATGATTTGGCGAAAGAAATATAAAACAAGGTTTTACAGCAACTTGGTTTTTTACTTACTTGGTTAGATGAAATCTTCTCTTATTGGAAATTTTCTTCTTGGGAAGAGTAATTTTTGAGTCATCTAGATCATCATCCTCTTCCTCATCAGAATTCTCTTCATTAGGTTCTTCAGCTTCACTTTCATCTTCATCAACTTCAGCTTCATCAAGTAAACTCTGTTCAGCCTCGTCCAAATTCTTAGTACTTGTTTCTTCCATTGATTCATTCATCTTACTACAAATCACAGGAAAATAAAAAATCAGGGACTTGTCATCCACGGTTCAGTTTATAAATTATTTGTAGATCATATCAGTGTTCTCAATATTTTAAATATCACTACTTTTTCTAGTCAGGATCTACACTTCTATATAATTGGCATGATTAAAAAAATTTTATGCACAAGAGTAGAACCATGTTCATATCTTTAAATAAATACTAACATAATACAATAATTACAACACAGTTCAATAACACTAACTTTTAAATATTAATAAAAAATAGGGTGATTGATCATCAGCTATGTTTAGCTAAGTATGTAAGTATACTTACAGTTTCTTTGATGTCAATTGAATGCTTTCTGACTTTCTTTTCATGCCTTTGGGAGTGAGATCTTCAGATGAGTTTTCAAGCATAGAATCAGAACCCAATATTTCTGTAGAATCTTTTTTATTCACAGCCTCAGTTGAAGCCAATGATGTATCAACCTTCACAACTTCATTTCTGGAATTTAGTTTAAAAAATGTTAATTACACAAATGTTGTAATTTCCTAACACATTCTCCACCTGTTTGTGGGAAGTAGTAAGACCCAGACTATAAACTAGATGGGATCTGGATGCTGGTGTTCCATAACTAAGGAGCCGTTCAAATATTACATAAGCATGTTTTTGGTCATTTTTGACCCCCCCCCTGTCAGCAAAGATAAGCATACCGCAAACCCCTTATAATTACGTAAGTAAGAAACTGCCCCCCTGGAAAAGTCAAAATACTTGAAATTTTTTTTCAAGTTCAAATTTATTTTTGGTTGAATTTTGAAATTATTCATGCAAGAAACAAGGAATTTTCGAAAATGAGGTGTTTGTAACACCTTACATAAGCCTTACTCAAACCCCCCTTGTCAGGAAAAATAAGCAAAGAGCAAACCCCCTCCCCCTTAGGTGCTTACATAATACTTGAACGGCCCAAAGTCTTACTGATTTATAGCATTTTTAAAACTTTTAAGTTTAATAAACTTCAAAATTTCTGTGGATGTTTTTAAATCAGAAAGGATATTCTACCAAAGAAATATAAGTGCTGAGATAACTTTGAATTTTTATCCAGCAAATGCTTACGTCATCAATTGGAACATCAAAGGTACAACAAATCTATTTCTTGCTTCAGCCACATCAGGGAAAAGCTCCATCGACTTCCATAGTAATAAGCGGTGGTTCATAATATCAGGATCCTCAACAGGTTCACAACAAGATTTTATTGACCTTAAATAAGCTGAATTTTCCTCATTCTCGGCTTCCCACTTTGAAATAGCAAAGCAAATTCCAGTAGACGAGTATTCAACTAAAAACACAAGGAACAAAAAAAAATTACATTGCAGTTGGGTTTTTGCATTTAAATTTCATTGATATCATATTTTAGGTTCTTACGTATTATCCCGTCGACCGTGTCGCTTAATCCGAAAACGTTATTAAATACCATTGTCTTTACTATAACTGTGCCGCTGAATTAGACGGCCGCTAAACGGTCCACGGAATAATACGTAAGTACCATATTTTATTACTAGTACTATATAATTTCAGCTTTTTTTATAAACATATAGCCTAATTTAACTAGACAAAGAAATCGAAACTCCAAGTTCTAAAATGTTTTTGTGAATGGAGCAATATGAAAATAAATATGTTAAAGATTTCATTACACCCTTAACTTTACCTTTACCTACCTTTTACACCTGTAAGTAACTTATACTAGATTACAACCTTTCTTGACAACGACGTCATGACGAGCGGAAGAAAAACTGAATAAACAGATCATCTGTGAGCTCCCATTGGCTGGTATGTTCAATTCTAAATGAATGCACTACGTCGCAAAATCAAAAATATTTAACATCTATATATATAATTCTCTTACGTACGTACGTGGCTCACGAATTTGGCGGTATTTGTTTTCTCCCGTTGGCAACGGTTGGTTTGTTGTGGTTTTGTTTACGTTTTGGCGAGTGTATGTACAATGTTCGAAATCACGAAACGCTCAATAACCTGGGTTCAAATCCAGGTAGTACACAATCTCAGCTAGGCTGTACCAGCGTATGGCGAGCGAGCGTAGCGAGCACAGGATTGGGAAGCAATCCTAGGGGAACTGCGTCAACAGTTCCCAGGGGTTGGTGAGCGATAGCGAGCAGGGGGCGATAGTCCCCTAGTTTTACAAAAATTATGACCCAAAAAAACAATATATGTAATGCATTCAACAAATTAATCATGTCTAAAGTAAATTGTCTTATCTCACTTGGTATTCAGACATTGTGCTGGAAACTACTTCTTTGGTTTCCTCTCAGCTTATTTCCCCATTGTCAAGAAACGCTATAGTCTAGTATAGTTAAGGATGTTTTATTTATAGAACCTTAACAAAACAGTGCGTTTACAGACATGCGTTGGATATAGGTACTATGATAGATATACTTACCACATAATTCTACAGTATTAGTCAGGTGAGGTCCAAATATTTCCCAGAATAACTTAGGTGTTCCATGAGCAAAAGTTTCCATAAATCCAAGGGTGGGGTCCCACAAAAGTTTGAAATTAACATGCAACATACCAAGGAAGTAATGTATACAAGCCTAAAGGTAAAAAATATATATTAAACCTATATTTTCAAAAATGGGCGTTTGATTTAAAATTTTAACAATTAATGTTGTGCTAACAAAATATACAAAAAAATATCTATTCAAGCATTGTGGATCATAAAAAATGTTTGCACAAAAGTAGATTTAACCAATTTTAGAGCTATATTGCTATTTAGTGATGATAAACTTGAACTTTTCTCACATCTCTTGCATCACCTTGTTTATTTATAAGACTTGATCTTATTTCTTACTACCATTTAAAGACAATGAGTAAATATTTTATTAGAAAAGTTGTTTTTAACTTTTAATAAAACACTAAATATAGAAATATCCAGCATAATTGAAAATACAAAAAAGTAATGAGAAAAGAAATTCAAGTACAAAAAAAAATTACTTTAAGTAAAAGAGCTTCATATGTTGCTGGTAAATCTTTGTGAATGAATTCATATTCTAATTTTCTAAGAAATTTGAGCTTTTCTCTATAATTTTGAACATTGACTGGAACTTTTTCAGCTTCCAAACAAATTGAAAAGACAGAAGAAACCTGCAAATTAAAATTATCATAAAACTGAAAATAAAGGAACATACTCTGAAGAATAGTTTGTTTAATTATTTGAAGAAACACATTTTATATGAATTTCATAGAAATATGAAATAGTAGCTACTTTAAAGTCAAAGTGTTTTAACATTAGTTTGATATACAAAAACATTTGTAAGTAAAGGTGGAAAAAATTACATATAGATTTGTGGATTTTAAAGAGAAATTCCACCTTTCTATTACAGAGATTCTAACTCAAAGACTTTTAAAAGTATATAAGTTTTAAAGGCTCATACTATGGTTTATTAAGTAAAATTATGCTAAACAAGCTGTTTGAAAATATTTATGAGGGAAAAATTAGAGTACTTACTTCATTTTTAGGTATTTTCAACTGGGAGTCAAATGTTTTTAATACTTTTAATGTGAAAAGGCGAATCTAAAATAATGAAAGATAACTGTTAGAAAATTTTTAAAAAAGGTAACTAAGAAAAAATGGCTACATCTTCAGAATATATTCATAAATCATGAGTGATTATTCAGACAATTCAGTGACTGATTAGCAAGAATAATTATTTTTCTCGTGCATAATAAATTCTTAGTTAAGTACCTTATGAATGATAAATAAAATAACTTGCATTCAATTGATGCAATAAACACTTTAACTTAAAAAGTAAACTTACCAAATGAAAAGGTGATGACAAATTAGGTATGAGTAGAGATATTAAATCATGCAGTTCATCTATTACTGGCATGGTTGAAAAACTATTCAAATGACAGTATACCATTCGAAGAATGCTTATACAGGAAGGTAGCTTTCTATAATAAAAAAAAATTGAATTATAATTTTCTTTAAAAATTGAAAATAATTTAAAAATAAAAAAATTTTAAGTTATTCTAAAAATTATCTTGTGAAAAATAGGGTTTCTGATTTCCCGGTGATTTTGTCTTCCCGGGAAATTCCGGGAATAACAAGATCATTCCCGGGATTCCCGGGAATTGATTAAAATTTTAAACTTCTTCATTAAAATTATTTTTAATCATCAAAATTATTTTAAGGTTCTTAGGGGGTGCATAAATATTTCTTTAAAAAGGGATTCACTTTGAGTAATATTGCTATATTAATTAAATTAGTTTTAGACAAAAAATATTGTTTCATAATTCCAAGAAGGATTAAAATCTAATATAACTGAATACAAGTTTTTCACAAGCACTGAAAAATTTGCCAGGCCTGGCAATAATTTCTCTGGAAAATATTCCCTGGAAAAACTTTCCCGGGAATAGTTTAAATTAAATTGAGAATTTAATGATATTATTTTTTTCCGGGAATGCATTTATAATATTTATAGTATTATGAATTAATATCATTATCAATCATTTTATCAAGTCAAAGAATGTATACTTTCGCTAGTGTATACTTTGAATAGGTAACTTTTGAACAAAACATTACTATTAGTTAATAAAATTTGAAATATTAATATTTCTCAGTAAACTTAAATATAAATTTAAAGTCCAATGATTAATAATCCAAAGTAAAAAGATTAAAAGGGAGTAAAAAGAAAAAAAAATTATTTCCTTGTAATATTACTATAAAAAATGAATTTTCCTATTGATTTTTACTGTTTATCATTTCCCGGGAAATAATCTTATTTCCTGGGATTACAAAATGTAGGAAAATTTAGCTATTTCCCGGGATCCCGGGAAAGAAACCCTAGTGAAAAACCTATTTCAACTTGAAAGATTGCTGGTTTAATTTCTTATTACTCCCAACAAAACCTGAACCTTTTCTGTCTAACACTTAAAATTTCCACAATTAATATTTTTTTTTATTCTAAGACACAAAAATTATGGCAGCAAGACTAATGGTTCCTACCAGCATAAAATGTAGGAATAAATTCCATCTTAGCTTAAATTTAAATATACTTTCTTAATGAGATGGGAAAAGTTACTTACTTCAATAAATCAATGAAAAATGAAGTCTTAAACATTCCTTTGTTTTTATTGTTTGAAATAATGAGGAATGTAAAGTAAGCTTGGTATAGCACAAATCCAAATTCTTCCCTTTCTTGAACAGTTAAGCATTCTGAAGTTAGAAGTATTTCAGATATTAGTTTACTAAGTCTTTCAAGAGCAGTAGATGTCCTTTCAATGTTCAAAGACCTTTGAAAGAAAAGTAAAAAAAAAATGAATTATGGTAAAAATATTTTATGCTTCTATGAATGACACTATTCACTGCCACTTGACCAGTGGTTAGCCAGCAGCTAAAGAAAGAAAATGCAATGGGCTTTTTGCTGACTCTGATTGGTGGAACCCTTTTTTAACCGATGGTCAGGTAGCAGTCAATAAGGCTATCATGAGAGTGTACTGTAGCTAAGACTTAAATTTATGAAAAATAATATAAAATGTAAAATGATAACAATGGACTCTAACCGTCTGACGTCACACGGAACCAACACGTGACCTACTGAGCTTGCAATTGGTTACCACAGATACTACACTAGTAGATCTACTAGTGTAGTATCTGTGGTAACCAATTGCAAGCTCAGTTGTAGGTCACGTGTTGGTTCCGTGAAGTCTCGAACCAGATAGGCGGTTAGAGTCCATTGAACATCAAATTACTAGTTCCAAAAGACAACTTGTAGTAAGAAATTTAAAAATATTTTCTCTGAAATTTTGAGTTTTTACTTAAGAAGGAAAAGTTACTTATTATTTGTTGGTAATATGCTATGTAATTTGGATTTTAAGAAAAAAAAAAAGAATTTATTCAATCCTGGTTTATAAGCAGAAATTGGATACCAAATATAAAAACAAAATATACATATTTAAGACCTAGAGTTTGCTATTAATTAAAATAAATTCAATTCTGATAGTTTTAACATTTCAGACCTAAATCATTTTATACAATATTTTTATGCATACTAGTTAACCAGTTAACATTTCATACAAGTTAGTCAATACTTAATAACAAGATAGTTTGAAATAATACCTAAGGTGAGGTAGGCAGACCAAAGTAGCCCAAATATCTGGAAGTCCTGATTGTTTTACTTCAGAAGAACTTAAAATCTCCATGAAAAATTCTTCCAATACACTGTATGGTACAACAGGTTTTTCATTGCTGGACCTAAAACACATAAGTTTTACAATACAATAAAATACAATGCATTTCAACAAGGCCAATTTTACAAAAGTGCAATGAAAAATTTAGGGGAGAAAATGAAATTCCCCAAGTCTAAACCTTATTGTCCCCAGGGGTGGAAAACCAAAAATTCATTTTTGGAGCAGCTTTAGAGCAGTTTTGGAGCAAGGCTGATCAATTTTGGGAGCAGTTTTGGAGCAAGGTTAATCAATTTGGGAGCAGTTTTGGAGCACCTATTAGTGTTTTCGTATCAGGGTATGATTTGCATTTTTGCAGTACCTTTTGGTGATTTCGTATTAAGCATTTTTGTAGCATTACACTTTCATGTTAATTCCCAGAGCAAAACGAAACTTTCGCGAAAGTCACGATTTTCCCACAATAACTCGTAATTTTTCTTGGAAATAGTCTGGAAGGTAAAAAATAGTAGGGATTATCTGGAAAAATCGCATGTTGTGCATCCCTATTTTAGATGGAGGCTCATATTTTGTAGAGAAAAAGCGGAAAATCGCGATTCCGCGGATGGTAATCATGATGGCTGAAGATTAGCTCTTTCCCTGTTGGTAGGATTTTAAAATTTGAATCAAATTGAATGGAAAATCATGTTTTTGGAGAAGTTTGGCGCAAAAATGTGAATTTTGCTGGTTTTGGAGCAGATTGGAGCAAGGCATCTATTTTGGAGCAGTTTGGCACAGTTGGAGCAGATTTTCCACCCCTGTGTCCCCCATGTTAAAATAAAGTAAAATTCTCAATTCAAGTTAAGTGTGTAGATTCAATTAAGTGTGTAGATTAATTTTGAATTTTGAATGTAATTCAACGGGGGGAGAATGTTTGCGCTGATTTGCGAACCTTGTATATCTGTGTGGATCTTCTCTTGTATTCAGCATCTGAAGTAAAGTGAATTGATTGTAGTTATTTTGTATAAAAGTGTTGGACGGATGTTAGGATACGGAGTTATGCTGGGGATTGTATTTGTTGTCAGTGTGGATGAGTGATGTGCTGTGTGTTAAATAAAGATATTAGTTTTAAAGCTAATTGGTCCGTCGATTACTGGTAGAGTCAAAAGGTAGTGTTAACCCCACTAATACTTATAATTAGCAAATCTAAAATTTTTATTAGGGTTCAGGGTGACTAAAAAAGTAGTGTGCAATGAAAGCTTACACTTTAGCAGAAGATGGATAGAGGTAAAGCTTGGTAAAGGATTTGATATCATCTTCATTGGAAATAACTGGTCGTAAAGTAGTAACAGTATCAGAAAGAATTTGCAAGACTCCTTTTTTCCTTGACACATCCTCTGTTTGCAATATTTTAAGACTCACAGTCACAAGAACTGGTAAAACATCCTAAAAAAGTAAAAGGAATAATTACGAAACATAAATATGTTGCCATCTCTCTCTCAGAATTAAAACTTAGAAGAATCTATTTTATAAAGTAAAAACGGTACTTACGTATTATCCCGTCGACCGTTCAGCGGCCGGCTAATTCAGCGGCACAGTAATAGTAAAGTCAATGGGATTTAATAACGTTTTCGGATTAAGCGTCACGGTCGACGGGATAATACGTAAGTACCGTAAAAACACATCTAAGAAACCTTACAGTGTGCACCAGTTGAATCATAAGATAGTATGCCTATGTCAGAAATCATGGATTGACATCAAAGACCCAACTGCACATAATTTTTTACTGTCAAATTTTTATTACAATAAAAAATTAAATAAAAATGTCTAAGTAAGTAGGACATAGAATACTTTTTTTTGCAGGGGGGGGGGAATTAATGTTTTAGTAGTCTAAAATATAGGAATAATGTAAGAGCAACACAAATTTCAAAAAAGGAATAGTAGAAGAGGTCATAAATATCACATAATTACTTACTTTTTCAAACATGCCATATTTAAGCATATTTTGAGTAAAGAAAAATATGATCTCTTCAGAACAGGAATAAATCTGTAAAATAAAAAAAAAGCTTCAACTATTTGAGGCATATGCTTTTAATTTTAAATGATAGCACACTTTTTTTACATTTACAAACAAAACATTATTCATGTAATGGAAAAGGTTTAAATGGCACATAAATCTACTCCTTCTAAGTATTTAATTTAAGCAATGCATTAATTTGGTTCATTTTTAATTTGAATTTTTAAATAAATAATTATTTTCAAACAGATATCATTCTGCATGTAAGAAAATTTTGCTTTTACATGAAAATGCCTGGTTTTTAATAAATAATAAACTGTTTTAATTATCACAAACATTTTAAATACTTCAATGTTTTTACTTCTAATCATAAAATATAATCTTAACAGAAATAAAATTTACCTCAGCAATCATTAAATTCACTTTATCTATTGACAATTCTAGGCAACCTGATATCAACACTGCAGAAGTTATTTCAGCAACAGATTTCAAAACGTAGTCTGGGAACCCTTTCAAGCTAGTCAAATGACAAATAACCTAAAAAAACTCAAAATATAAGTTAAATTGACTTTTTAAATGAAAATTCTTTCCAAAAGCAAAACAATATTACCTCTTGCAATTTGGTTGGGTTTGAATGGTCCTTTTTTAAGTCGTTCGCAGAAGATATAAGTTTTCCATTCTTACACTTTATCCAGAATAGCAGCAAGTGGAGAACGTGATCTAAATGTTTCACTTTGGAATTCTCGAGAGATCCGATGTTTTTCAATTCTTTAATTAACTCTTCAACAACATCCTATACGAAACAAGATTGATAATAGAATGTGCAACATATACACATAAAATACTTGTGTGTTTATTGAGAACAATATTCCCTCTCTAGGAGAAGATAATGATAGTCAATAACTTTTCACAAGGAATACATGAATACACTGCGACACAATTAAATTATAGGTCCACCTAAATTTGTCTTAAAAATCAAACATAAACGGAATTTCTAAATACTCTGAAGGCTGTAATTGATTTTTAACAACCTTTAAAGAAAAAGCACGGTGAAATTTAAAACAATTTAGCTGAATTTAGAGTTACCTTGAAAATTACCTTAAAATACGCTGTCTCATAATTATAGGTCCATTAACAATAAATACTTATTGAATGGCTATTTTTGCAGATAACATCAAAAATTATCTCCCGCGTGATTTTAGAAAGGGTTTTCAGTGTTTATAATTTAAAAATTTTCAATTTTGATAAAATCAATTTTTTTTTAATCCAGTACAGTAAGTTAAGTTCTTTTTCCATATATTTGTCCAATTAAGGGTCCCCAAATTTTTTTATTCGGGTTTAGGTCTGGGGAGTAGGTTGGTCAGTCCAGTACATCAATTTAATAAGCAGTTAACTATTTTTTGGTGCTATTTATTGCTATGAACAGCGTTATGTATATGTATTGCGTTATTGATTACAACGTTCAAAGCGACAAAATCTTCTCCTATATCGCAAAAAATCCTTTTAGGACTCTCTGGTGTGCCATACTATATATTCTACCCAACATGGATGCTAGAATATTAGTTTCATTGGTACAAAATGCCCCAAACACTTTTCAAGTACCTCCTTTAAGTTTTCTTAAAGGGGAAAAAATCATCTTTTTTCAATTCATAGCAGAATGAATTAAATCCTTCAAAACCATCCAGTTTAAGTTTTTTTCACAACTTTAGACAATTTAGACAAACCAAAAAATCCTTATAGTTTGAAAAAAGTTCAAGAATAAGTATAAAAAAATTATGATGAAAAAATACCATTTTTGCATCATTTTGTTTGTAAGTTTTTTCGTGCATATTCGATTCTACACTCATATGAACTTACATGAACTGAAATGAAATATAGGGCTACCTTTAATCTATCTCTAACAATGTGATATCTTGACTTTATAACATATCTGACAGTGTTTTGTACACTTTCAGCTCATTTTACTTCCCAATCTAGTTCAGATTTAGAGAAATATTCGATGTTTCGTGAATAATTCAGCACTTATTTTGTAAAGATAGTTTATAAAAATGTCTAGGGTGTTTATTTGTTCCTGATTTTACCTTAATTTGAAAAAAAAAAATTGAATAATTTTATGAAATTGCCCTATTTTAGGATCTTTTTACATACTTGACTTTTTCGCTGTTACTGTAAAATTCAATAAAACCTTTTTCACATTCTGATAGTTATAAACCACGTGGCATAGCTCCTACTAACCAGTAAAATTGACCAACACTGTTTCCCAGCCATTCTGACAAGAAAATTTGAAGTGGACCTATAATTATGTGTTGCTTAATAAGCTGTTAATACACCCTCCCTTCATGTTTGCCACTGCGCATGCGTGTCATTGGGTTATTTTGCACATTTTTATATCTGAAGAGACAAGTCCTTTCATATGGTGCAAACAACCATCATCAAACTGAACTTCAACTTCAAAATTTAAAAAAAAATTAGGGTGGACCTATAATTCTGTGACGGAGTGTACATCTTCGCTTTAAGATATGAAAAAAATATTGAAAATTATGAGAAGGGTACTAAGTAGGTATGTTTCATGTTCCAGTATGTATGTTTCACTTATGAAAACATACATACTGGGAACAATTAGCTGTTACATGATAAAGAGAAACAGAGATTAAGCAACTGCTCAAGGTTTCCAGGTTCTTAAAAAACTGTTAAGAACCTGATTGGTTTCACAAGGACTTCCTCATTTTATTAAACAACATATCTAGGCTTTTAAAAGACTGAGGAATGTTAAGAAAAATGGATAATTGAAAATGATTTTTCCCGCTACAAATTAGCAAAATTAAAATCCTGTATCCACAAACAAAAATTTAGCATAAAAAATTTAATGCAAGCCCAGATCATCCTCACACATTCAAATTTGTTTAAAATTTTAAACAGCCATAAATCTGAAATTACTTGACTGAATTGAAAATTTTGGATTTAGTTTGATGATAGATGGTTAAATGATTTATTATGGATTGCTTCATTTTTATTACCTATTCATAAAATATTTTACTTTGAACCCATAGAGCATTTTCAATCACATGACTCGGACCTAACAACGGCGTTAGCAACAGAAAATGTTACAGTTTATTGCCCTACAGAGGTTAACAGTTACAGATAATGACTGGCCGTGGATATCTTCTATTGGAGCATTTGCAATCACATGACCCCATACCTAAAAACCGCCTTAGCAACAGATAAACAACGGCCTTAGCAACAGTTAAAAGCCCTACAGAAGGTACACAGTTAAAAGAAAATAACCGGTTGTGACATCACCTGAAAACACTCTATTGAATATATAACAATTTTAAAAGAAACCAATATTGTTTTAAGTTGTAGAAATTACTAGTGTATTGAAGCAAATGCAACTCACACATAATATCTCTTGTACAACTACACAATGTTCTTTAACAGAATGTGTTGCCATAGAACTGAAAGTTTGAAGAAGGGCTTCTTCAATTAAGTCAGGAGATAAATTTTCATTTCCCAGTAATTTCAGCAATGCTTTTAATACCTAGAAGATTCAAATAAATCAGTCATTAATAAAAAATGCCAATTTTGGCATTGTCATATGTCACAAAATTCTTGGAATAATATAAGTTCAAGTCAAAACCTGATACATACTGGGTTAATGTAACTGTTAAACTGTTCTTTCACACCTTTGACTACTTCAAAAAATAACTGACCAACTCCAGAAGTGAGCTACAAAATAAAATATTTAAAAGAAATTTCAGAGAGCATATATAAATTATAACAGGGTTGGAAATACATGTTTTTTTCATAAAAAAAATAAAAACATGTTTTTGTTTACATGTTCTTTTTTACCCTCAAAACAAAAACACTAAAACACCCCATGATTTTTTAAAAAATTAAATTTGATTTTTAAACTGAAATTAGATTAACAAAGCTATACTTTCTAAATACAGTCTATCCTTCCTTTCAAATTCATTCTTTCACCACAGACTCATGCTCTTTATCAAGCAATGTACCACCTATGTCATGGCAATTTGATAGTTTGTACTTAGATATATACTTAGTTATACTTGACACCAATTTTTTAAACACTTGGTGATCCACCCACGAAAATGGGGAGTTCGTTGCATAAATAAAGCTAGAAACTTGCTTAAAAAATACATGTTTTAAACATTTTTTTTGCTTTCTTTTAAACATGGCATATAACAACCCTGTAAAATTATATTAAATTTTTAATAATATTGCAATCGAAATAATTACAACAAAATGGTCTCACCTCAGGTCTTTTTTGCAGTCCTTTTAATACATAAGTGAAAAATTCTTCTCTTGATGTCACCTAATTAATTTTCAAACATTAAATATGTATAAATCAGAAATGCATAATAAAATAAAATATCTTTCATGAAGGGGCTATACATACTTTCTTGATTACGGACCCAAAGCTTTCACATGCAAATACTTTGATGTGTTCTCGATTAGAATCATCCAACAGCGTAATAAACAATCTAAAAATAAAACATTTTTTAAACAATTCTACAAAACTTTAATTATGAAAACGATCAGTGCACAATTCCAATGGAAAATTTTTAACAAGCAGGTTAAACATATCACAAGGCGTAGCTTAATTACAAAAAGCCTAAATTAATGTCAAAACAAAGGAAATGGCATGTGAAGAAAAAATAAAAAAATTCATTACTTATAAACATTCTTGATATCTTTGATCATGTATCTCCTTAAATATTTGAACAAATGTGCTAAGCCATTGAATAGCTTTTCTAGTAAATCTGTATCTTGAGTATGGAAATGGGAAATGATGGCAGAAAAAATTTGAGGAAAGTAGGGATATACTTCATCTTGTAGGTCTCGAGCCAAAGCAACAGTTAATCTATTGAAACAAAAGGATAGATCAGAGAACATTTCAGATAGACAAAATAATAAAAAAGAACGAAAAAATTCAAATTTAACACAAATAAAACCTCATTTAATTTTCTTAGTTTTCATTAATTTACAGTCAAGAATAATCTAAAATTTAGAAATACTTACTCCATAACTGAAGGAATGGCTAAACTTTCTTGTTTACTCAAATATTTTAATAATACTTGTACAATTTCATCCTAGAACAAAAAGTTGGCAAAATTAAAACATAACTAAAGATAATATACTACCAATATGCATAAAAAATAACAGACATTCAGAATTTTCACCAGCTTTTTCAAATTCTTAGTTTTTAATAAATTTAAGCTGTCTTTTCTGAATTTTTTGTTCAAATTAAAACTTTCCGTACAGATTTCCTCTGTCAGTAAAAGTACAATTTAGTAGTGAGTCAGCGTTAATGCAATGTGCATAAGAAGAGTTGTAAAGCAAGGATTCCAAACATGATAGGATACCAGAGAGGAGAAACTATAGGTAATAGTAAATAAAATGATTTTAAAAGTTTCAATTGTTTTTAATTATGAGGTAAATATACTTACCTTTCTGAAAAGTATCTGCTGCAGGGTTTCAATTTCATCCCCAAGATCCTTACGGAAGTTCTCTGAAAGTGTGGTCAAATATCAGTCAGGTCAGTGAGCATAAATTTCTACTTTTCATTTAAAAAACAATAAAGTTATAGAAGGCACAGCATGACAGAGCCATAACCAGACTTTTGTTTCTGATCTGGGGGTCATTGCCCAGACATTATTTGGTAAAAAACCCTAAAAAACAGGGTTTCAATCTGGTTTTGGTACGCCTACAAATGGCTCTTCAACCCCAATTCTTCATTCTGATTTTAACAAAACTTTATTTTATCTCCTTACGGCTTTCCCTTCCCCCTTTCCCAAACTTTTCTCCCAAAATATGTGAAATTTTGGCGCAAGTTTATACTTGCGTATGCGCCAAGTTTTTAGCGTTAAAGATCACTATTATGGTAACCCTAACTCATGTTAAATGAATGATTTGGCTTCTAAATGTGCCGCTAAACAGCCAAAACTCGCCAAGCATACGCAACTCTAAACTTGCGGCGAAATTTTTTACCAAAACTAGTTAAAACTTGGTAGAAGATAGTATAACATTGAATATACAGCGAGGCTGTAGTTTTATTTTTACAGATATTAAAGTTTCTGATACTTCTAGAAGTTTGATTGATGTTTTTAAAATTTATAACCTTAATAATTTGTTTTTACATATCGTTACATTACCAACATGCCAAAAACACAAATCTGCTATTCTTATACATAGCAGATTCATGTTTTTGACGTGGTGGTAACAATATAAGGTTTAATTCCGTTAGAGTTCCCGCTAAATATCCCCTTCTACAGTAGTATAAAAAGTAGAAATATTCATAAATAATTTCAAACTCGTTTCAAATAGGTTGTGCAACCCTATTCTTGGAAACTAAGTTAAAATTAGAAGGACGACCTCATGGATTACGCCACATTTTCCGAAATTTTTCAATACCTTCGCGCGCTACTGATTTAACCAAGTTGTGCCACTTTTTGGCATGCATGCTGCGGGTTGGCCAATCCCTGCTTTAATCAGCATATTTGCTATATTCAGCAGTACTTCTAATCTTATAACTTTAAAATACTATGGTTAGTAAGAAGTACTGAATCTGAGTCATTTATTATAGCCCCATTTAAACTTTTAACCATCCAATTTTAAATTAAATTATTTGAGCATCATTTTTACTTTAACCTTAATACCAACACTAAATACGTCTAATTAAGGTAGTACAATAAATAATAATTACCATAGTCAATGGAGTAATTTAATTCCCTCCACTTCTCAAACGCTTCCCAAAAATAGGTGTTTCTGCCTTCTGGGGCATGTGCTGTATCTTTCCACTTAACTGAGGCATCACAATTTTTCAGTCTTTCCGAAAATGACAAATACTGGAACAGTAATAATTACAAAGTATTAGAAACAGAGTTTATAATCTGTAGAAGTAATCACAATAAATAGAAAAATAAAACAAACGATACGTGAATTAAAAGAATACCGATAGAACTCACATGGAATGTGTTAAAATTTTTGTGCGAAAGTGGTGTATAACTCATGATTGTCAACCAAATTTAAATCTTGGCACGCAAAATTATCATTCCAGAGGAAAAAATCGATAATTTGGAAACGAACAACGATTGTGTAGCACAGTTGGTAAGCCAACGATAAACACATGTGTTCAAAAATTTTCACAACACAATCCAACAAAATCAAACAAACTTAACGGTTGTAGTTTGGTTTGCAGTTAAGTTGAAAATTACTGTGGCGGAATCCTAGATCATCAAAAAACTGAGCATCAAAGAGACAATACGCCGACAAAATGGCTTCAATCAACAGCAAAATCTTTTGAAATTATAAAATACCACTATCTATTATCAAATAAGTTGTGTGTAGTTGTAGTTTTGATAAAACTCTTTAATGGAGTAACTCCTTAAGAATTCATGTAATTTTATTTAAAAGTGCATAAAGCTTTGCGATATTTTCTTTTGGATAACCGCATTTGATTTAAAGGAAACTAATGCTAAAGCAATTCTTCTTTTAAAAAGGCTACATTAAACTTCGGCGCAAGTTTAGACTTGCGTATGCGCCAAGTTTTTAGTAACCTGGGTTAACCTTTCTTTTAAACTTTCATTCATAGATGGCGCTAGTTACCCATAAATGATAACGTCTGTATGATGTCTTGTAGTTGTAGTATTTCATTTCATTCAAATGAACTTTCCCAGACAGCACAAGTTCGTCCTGCTTACATCCATGGGCCGTCAATCGGCTCATCCATAGGACGTCCGCCAGGTCCCAATTTACGTCTCCCGCGCACGTTGCCTATTCATCCAAATGTCACACTGTATCACGTTGCCGCAGCGTTGCGCGGACGTATACTTTGATGGGAAATGGCCGTACCTGGGACGAACTTGGGATCATCCCGTTTACATCCGATTACGTCGAATTTCGTCCGTTTGGATGGGCTACTTTTAATATTTACTATTTTATTTTGTACAAGATGTCCACTCTTAACATGATCTGATAGTTTAATGTTGAACTTTGTTTTAAATGCACACTTCTAATCACAAAAATGAAGTAATGAATTAAGTTCAAGTGCTTTTATTATTTTTTCTATTTAAATATAATTTTTGCGATTCGAAGTGTGCATATCTAAAACAAAGTTCAACATTAAGCTATCAGATACATTAAAATTGAACACCTTGTTTATATAATTTCTCTTTAATTTTGATTTTTAATTTTTTCATTGAACATTCATCAACCCAATTATAATTATGCAAAATTCCAGTTCATGATAAAAACAACTAGTATTTGTTGAGATTAGATAATATCAAATTAATTAAAAATATTTTGCATCATAGGAATTATAAAGTATTATTTCTCTATGTGTAAAAACTTTAATAAGTAAAATGGAAGTTTAATAGTTAACTGAAATACTTTATGAAGTATTTTAAACTGATAAATATTAATGTATTTTTACAGAATATATATTACAATCAATTCATCTTTATTAAACACATTCCAACATTTAAATGACTTAAATAGTAAGTAAAAATTTAAACTATATAAGCTTAGTTTATAAACTCTTCAAATTTTCAAAATAAAAATTCTGGTCATAACTTTCTTCCACATAGAAAGAAACTTATGCTACAAATAAAAAAATAAGGTATCATCAGTCAAGTGTGATTGGAATCACAAAAGTAAACAGATTGAGTGAAAAATAAATACCTTTATTGAATCAAATATTAACAACATATAGATAAAATGCACACAACAAAACTACAAGGTTGCTCTCACAGAAAAACAATAGGTAGACAAAATTTTAAAAATGTATCAAACGTTAAATCCTTTTTTAAACGCTTTTATTAACATTTTACAAATATATTTACTTCTATAAAATAAAGAATCAATAGATACAAACTTAATAGAATAATATATTCAATAACTAAAAAAAAATTTTTTTCTTTAAAGCAATTTATTTGTATTTAAAAATAAATCATAAATATTTTACTAAGGATGAATAGAAAATAAAAAGCACTTCATGATGTATGAAAAAAATAACATTTTATGAAATGCACATTTCTATAATTTAAACAGAATAAAAAATGCACACGACAAAACTATAAGGGCTCCCACAGAAAAACAATGGGTAGAAAAAATTTAAAAATGTATCAAACATATTCAATAACTAAAAATCTTTTTTTTTTCTTTTTTTGAAAAACAGTTTATTTACATTTAAAAATAAATCATAAATATTTTTGCTAGAGTTAGCATACAACATTTCCTTTCTGAATGGCTCAAGGATGAATAGTAAATAAAAAAACCCACTTTATCATGCATAAAAATACATTTTACAAAATAAGAATAAAAGAATAAATAATGTACTTTTTAGTTAAAAAAAAAAGAAAAGAAAAACGTATCGCTTCTACACAGTTATTTGACTAATATTTAACAATCTAAACCATTGATACCATACTTAAGACTAACGCACATGCAGTATTATTACAAGTTGGAAAATTGCAACTTAATCTAAAGATTACTTGTTATTAGGAAATGTAATCGAGAAATACACTTACCTGTTTCAGATTGAAATAATTTAAGAAGTTTATAATAAAGTAAGTTATATTTTTTAAGCTCTTAAAAAAGAGCATCTACACGCGTTTCCTTTCGCCAGACTGATTTGATCACGTGACCTTAGCGTGGTTCAGGTTCATCCCTCTTTCATCCCACAACATACGTCCCTGGGCCGTCTACTTTTGGTACACCTTGGGATGATCCCCGCTCATCCCAAAGCACACGTCCCTGGGCCGTCCACTTTTGGTACACCATGGGATCATCCCCGTTGGGATCAAATGTGGATGAAAAGTAGACAATCTTTCGTCCACTTTGGCTATGTGGGTTATTAATTTTAATTCCTTAATGTTTATTCAACTTCATCAGCCATTTAAATTAATTATATTTACCTCTGTGGTGATATGATTGCTAATCTTATCTTTTATTCCCACCTCTTAATTTTAGCAGAATTTATTAAATTAGCTCTTAATTCTTCTATGATATTTCTTTAGTAGGGGAGCCCAGAGTGTTTTTGGGTAGTAACTCGAGCGCGTCAGATAATCATAGGGGGGATACCTTGCATGCTTTTGAGTAACTCCACCAAATATAAGCTCTCTATGTTGGTGGGTAAGTTTAGAACAGCCCGTCAGGTTTGTAAAAAAAATTAGTTAAATGGACATACTCGAGCGCGTCAGATAATGATAAGGTAGGTTAGTTACCAGCTAAAAAGTGTACATTTTCTAAAATCTGCCGATTTGAGCGGGAGGGTTACAAAGTAAAGCCAAGACCGGTAAGACGCTATCGCTCTTTTTGAGAAAAATGTACGAAACAAAATGTTTATAGACTAGTAGCCAGGATACTAGGCTCAACTAGTTGTAAACTGTCTTGGTAGCCAATCTGACGCGCTCGAGTATGTCGATGTAACTAGTTTTCTTTCAAATTTTGACGGGCTGTTCTAAACAAACCCACCAACATAGAGAGCTTATATTTGGTGGAGTTACTCAAAAGCATGCAAGGTATCTCCCCTGTGATTATCTGACGCGCTCGAGTAAATCCACATTTAGCATCATGGGCTCCCCTACTATAACATTTAATCTACAATACATTAACCTCACAATGTACATTGATGTACCCCAAAGATAACCCTACACATTAAACCAAATACACATATTTTTTTTTTAATATGTGAAATCTTTTAACAATTTAAATATGTAGTTGTCCTGTCCTGTATATGACAGCCAAGAACTGTCCTGCAGTTGACTCATTTATTTTTTCAAAAATGACCACAATATCGAACTTTTTTGTTAACTGAACTTTATGAAATTGAGGTAGTTAAATATTTGAAATTGTTTATCAAGATGCTCCATACGAGAACACATAATTAAGTTTTGAAATAAGTTTCTATTAATAGGGGGAAATATTCAGATTTCCTTCTAATCCTGGTAAGAAGGAAAAAAAATTATGAATTAAATTAAGAAAAAAAAGGATAGTTTTTGCATGTATTAATAAAAAATGTGTAACTTAAATAAAAAGTTTTACTGTTTTTTTTCATCCCTCAAAAAGCACCAAATTTTCTATTTACAAGTACTTCTGTTTGTGTCCCTAGATCTCTTAACTTACAAATGATACAATATAGTATTGTCAACTTCAAAATAAAGGGCCAAAGATAATTTCTATTTAATCTCTTAGGTATTTCTTCTGAGACGTATAAATTATATAACATCTTTTCACATTTTTATGTCATGTTAACATCAGCTTGCAAGCCGTTTTGCGATTTTTAATCTATAAAATATACATATAAATGCTTTCTTACATTTTGAAAGAGTATTAGGAGGAAGTCCATGATTTTTTTCTTCCAAAGCAAGGGTATGAAAGTAATAATTATAATTGATTATTACTAAGTTTAATTGGTACCTAAAAACTTGAGAAGATTTAGGAGTATAACCTCTTGCACACACAATCCTATAGCAGTATTCAATAAAAATATCTTTTAGTTTCTCAGAATGTCAAATTTAATATAGTACTTATGTATTCATGCCTCATTTTAAATAGGTAACTCTTTCTATACTATTCCATATGAAACATAAATTTAATTTTTTACAATGGTGAAGAAGAAAAATTAAATAATAACTGGTCTCTTTTTGTGCATTAAACAACTGATAAAAATTAATATATGTGGGAGGTCTTTATTCGGAAATTTCAGAAATCAGATTTATGGCATGAATTTTTTTTAAACTGTAATTTACACCAGTGAAAAAAAATTCAAGTTTGATTGTTTTCAAAGTTAAAACAGCTGTATAAAATGAAAAGAACAAGGAAGCCAAAAAATGAAACATGATAATTTTAAACTATTTTATTCGCACTTTTAAAGTCTTGTAAACTTCAGCTAACAGGCATCAGTTTTTACTGATTATCCACAAGCATACCATTATATAACTAATACACAACATCATAAAACAACAACAATATTGCTTATATTCATATCAAATACTGAATATGCATTAAATGTAATTCCTTATGAAGTATTGAAACATCCCTGTGGAGGTTCTGAAAGTATACATAGAATGCATTCACATAGGTACTGACAAAAGTAGTACAACATTTATATCTCTTGAAAAGAGAGATTGCAAGTCGGGAAAAAATTCTGGGTTCCATTTATGTATCAAAAATAACCCTCCCATGAGGGTGAAATAGATGTTTTCTAAACACATCTGATATGTAAATATTTTGAGTTTGCATTTTTACTTTTGAGGTAGAGTACTTCTCAGTTGGAACTGAAATCACAAGGATGGTATAAGCAGATTCTAATACAACAAAGTAGTTTAACCAGAACATTTTCAATATATATTTTAAACAACTCTTACCATTAGAATTTTGATAATGAGAATAAAACTAAATACTTTTGCTAATTTTTAACATTTAACTAAACATCATGTTTAGCAAAAATTTAAAAAAAAATAATAAAGGAAAAAGCTTTAATGTTGTGAATAAGTAAAGAGTGAGTTTGATAAAGCCCTTGATGGGGAAAACAAGTGCTTTGACTCAACAGTGTGTAAAAGAATAAAAAAAACTTGTAAGATAAACAAAAAAAGTTTTAAATGGAATTAATTGCAATTACTTTTATAAGAAATGTTGGTCCAATATTAAAAGTCCAGCTTAATATTAGGAAACTGATCGATTTATAAATAAGTTAATTCTTTAGACACAAATTAAGATGATAAATAATAGCACATATTACCATAATATTAGGTAGGAACTGTGAAATCCCTGATTTTCATTTATACAACCTCTATTTTACACATAAATATATAAAGATGGCCAGAGGAGCATTGAACTTTATTATGTGTTAAAGGCACTTAAAGATTATCTAATACCTTTTAGAATTCAGACTTTCTGTGCCATGCCCTTATAGCTTGATAACAAATGCAATTAAAACATATCTAATGCTACTGGTTGTTATGACTGATCTTTAAATTAGAAGAGAACATAAGTCTGTATGCTAGTTCACATAGCATTTAACACTGAGATTATAGACTAGAAATAAATAGCAGAATGTGTAAGTTCTTTACATACATTTTTTTAAAGAAAATCAGTCTTGTACTTTGAAACTATTTCATAAAAAACTGAGTAGCATGAAGAATTTAACAACCACAAATCCCTTAATCTTATGTTTTAAAAAATTGAGCACTTAAAAGAAACATCTGAAAGGAATTTAAAAAAAAAAAAAAATCAGTCTTGAGTTAAGGTGAAAGTTTTCAATTTTTAGTTTTGGTACGAGATGTTTGAAAAAAACAGAATACAAGCTGAGCTGTAAAATGGAGTATTGAGAAAATGCTTCCATTATAAACAATCTTGAAAATACAAGAGTATTTGAACACTAAGAAAATGCAGGTAATCTTTTTTATAAACATGATATATGATGATGCTAAAACACTGGTACAAGGGTAATTTATTAAAATAGAACAACTTTTAAATGCAAACTGGTAATTAACCAGTATTCATAAAGTACTGCGAGTATATAAAAACCTTCGGTAACAACTGATGAGGGTGAAAACAGATAACCTTCACATGTAACTATATAAAAAAAAAGTCAGGTAGAAAACTGCATTGTTAACAAATGCCGGTGTGCTTTCTATGTACAAAACATAACTTGCTATTAGAATAATTGCGCTCGATTCTTTTCTGATTATGCGTCCCACTAATTTTCTTGACACACACATCCCTGTTTGGTCCACTAAGAATGGAATACTTATCATTCCAATTAGAAATGGAATGGAAACTCTTTAACACTTATTTACACACATCACTCACCACTGACTTTTACTAGTTGACTCCGAGAACAACTCAAAACACAAAGGAGACTTAAGCACCGAACACATCAATTTTTACAGAGAACCATTAAGCCAAATCGAAATGCACTAGCGAGGTCGGTAAGAATGAAGCTGTCATTAGAAACTGTCCAAAATTTATCAAATACATAATTTCAAAGAATAGATTTCTTAATCAAAAATTTGTCCCTACGATCTCATTTTTAAAAATAAATAAATTAAATAAATAAATATTTGTGTAATTACTGAAATTAAAGGTCGCTGTGACCTTTCCTTATCAGACAATAAATACTCCACCAGTCTGGCCAACTGACATAGAAGATATTAATAGTATTAATTAATCAATCGACGCCCACAACACTAGCCATTTTTCCTGAGAGAGGTCCGTTAGAAAATATACGTATACAATCACGTCAGATCAAACTAGTAATAAAAATCAGTGGCATTTACTCAATAGTAAACATAACAACCATGGAAGAAATATCCGCCCAAAGGCGACACTCAAATACAGACAATTCATTGACTCGAAAACCTTTTTCCATCAGTCAGTTCCATATGACTAGCAAAGAGTGGCAAGTCCTTGTATCTCACTTTTCGTTATCGCACTCTTCTTCTTCTTCTGTTGCTTCTTATTTATTTATTAAAGTGTATAAAAAAATACTGGCGGCCACTAGTAGGTTAGTTTAGTAGGGTAGGTTGCGGACATCACAGGGCGATTCTGACTGCACCATGTCCTGAGGTTCCCTCTGTTGTTCGGCGAGCTTGTGACTGGTTTGCAGGCCCAAGGGGAGGGAGTTGGCGACTGGAAGCGCAGCGGCTGCGATGCGGTTGACTATGAGTGCCTCGATCTGCTCCCAGCAAGAACGCAAGAATTCCTGCAAGGGAAGGACACTGGTTAGCTTCTGTTCCAAGATATATTAAGGAGTATCTATTTTTTTCAGACTTTAAAAGGGTTATTATTAGTAATTATTATGTTCAAAAACTTACTTCACATTTACAGAATGGTAAAAAGTAGTAAATGATGAAAAAGATAATTTATTTCCAAATTACCTCAAACTAAACCAGACTATATGCAGGGTGTCCCATAAATGTTGGGTCACACTTCTAGGGGGATAGCAGACACCTAGACGAGTCAGAATCACATAGGATTTGGGGGTCCGAAACCAAATCCCAGGGAGTTAAAAATGGAGCGACACCCCAAAGAAATTACTGAAAAATTAAATTTTTTAACTACCTGGGATTTGGTCTAGGACCCCAAAATCCTATGTGATTCTGACTCGTCTAGGTGTCTACTATCCACCCTAGAAGTGTGATCCAACATTTATAGGACACCCTGTATAAAGCATTTTATGAAGACTAAATTCTATTTAATTATCTGAATTGAAAAGCTCTAGACAAAATCTTAAGTTTTAACTAACACCAAATTAATTGGACAAGTTAATCTTAAGAGTGGCGCTAAATGATAAACTTAATATTTTATTGAATTAAGTCCAGAAAACATTAACTTACTGTATCAATGCCAGTAATTTCATGCAACCTTAGGAGCAAATCGTTCCTAGAAGACCACTGCTTTTCGAAGCGGGAAGACAGACCGGTAATAGCAGCTCCGATACTAGCAGCAGCTATCATGGAAGGAGGATACATAGAGAACTTCATTTCTGCAAGAAACAAGAAATGCACATCAGACTTGATGGTAATTTCAACACATAAGGGCATAAAAACATTAATTCATAAATGCTAACAAGAAACGATTAAAAAAGAAACAGCATGTAGACCAGAATAGTCTTAAAAAAGAATATCTAATTTATAAATTTGGTTTTAAAACAACATAAGCAATGAAAAATATTTTTCTATGGAAAAAGTATTGTCTTGAGACAAAAAACAGGACACGACTTTTGAATCCAGAAATGAAACAGTAGGATAGTAAGGAGGTGAGTTGAACTTTAAGAGAAGAACTTATAAGGCAAGAGAAGGAAATTCTATCACAGGAGCTTCTGTCTGACCATTAGATATGTTTAAGAACGGCAATTTTTTCACAACGAAATAAGAGCAGGTCTTTTCCATGTTCCCACAGTTAGCTTCGCCTCGAGTCATTACAATCGAAAGAGGCAGCGACAAACAACGACACACATCCCCACAAAAGCATTCCAAAAGAGCACCCGATAATTCTTTGTCCCGTTAATCGCACGACAATCGAATTAACCCAAGCATGGAAAGCTCCGTGCGTGACGTAAAAAAAAAAAAAACATCGCGACAATAATTATAAACGAAAAAAGGACGGGAAAACGCGCAAACGATGCTCGAAATTTGCGAACTCGCGCTGGCAACAAGAAAGAGAGTCGTTTGTGTACAAAAGAGCACTTCGATTTCACGGATGCTTGGCTCTCCGGCGATGACAACCGATAAGGTGGGAGTGCAAGTGGTGGTTAGGTGCCCCCGGCCGCTTGACCTCGACTTCGGCCATCATGGCGATGTTTTATTTAAACCCTTTGAAACAATGAGCGAAGACAATGATTCTTCTGCTATCTCCGAGTTCGTGCGATGGAGCTATCAATCGCATTGTTGGAACGTGTTCGGACACTCGTAATACGAACACGTATTTGAGTTGTCCATCAACGGAAAAAGAGAAATGACTAAAAGGGGTCAAGAGGGATAAGGAGGATATAGGCCTGTAATAATCTCAAGAGTATACGTTGTTTCTAAAGAGTTGTTACACAGCATAATTAGGTGTCTGTGATGCGGGGGGGGGCTTGAACAATATGGCATGGTTAGTAATAATTTCTTGTTCCCCATAAGAAATAATCCAACTAAGTTCATCTAAAAGAGCAATTTCCCAGTTGGAATAAAGTTCCAGTCTTAAGACCAGACGCGTCTTTTCGTCTTTAGGCCCAATTTACACGATGCCAATTTCAGTAGAGCTTTCCAGTACCAGAAAGTCAACAAATGGAAACGTGTAAATGCTAAATAGTGCGAGAAATCATGATTTATAATATAAGCATACATTAATTTTAGAGCTCTTATTGGACACATAGACAGGCACACCAACTAGTATCGTGTAAATTGGGGTCTATTTCTAGAAAATGCTTCTGAAAAAGGCCCAGAGCCGAAAAATTAGCTCACCGAATATTCCCTTCTCAATGATTGTAACCATGTAACTTGTGCTGATATTAGGGGTGGACGCCACCTCTCTAAAACATTTCTACCGTCCTTCGAAATATTTTATCCTTTCCCCCGAAATATGAAAGTTTAAGGTCAAAACAAAGCAAAGAAGTGAAAATAGAAGTGGAGAGCCCCGAAATATTTTGTTCCAACTACAGCACTGTTTGTAACCATTGGTGGTCATGGATTTGAAGACCTTCGACACATTGAGGGACCTCTTAACGTTCACTTCAACAGGTATCATTACACCTACAACTTATTTCGAAGGGGGAGGGCGCGTCCACTTACATAACTAACTGAGAGGTCTCTCAACCTCCGCCCTTGACCCCAGAACTATCAAAACTATTTCCCTACTCGTCCCGTCAATTGACCGTCGCACATCCTCCTTAAAAACAAAGCAAGACGAGCGCCGGCCCGCACACACATTCGGCCCAATCTGCATTCCCGCCGGCCGTCGTCAGCTAACAATGAAACGCGAGCCGGAGCTGGCGTCCTGCCCAAAACGAAAGAGAAGGGGCCAAGGCCGCCGCATTCCCAGGCCCCCAGCGCGGCCACACACCTTCCCGGCAGGTAGGGCGGGGGAGGGGCTTCTCACTCGGAGATGGAAGGGTGGAGAGTGAGCCTCCATTGGATGGAGGAGATGCGAGGCGGGAGTTTTTTTTCTCCGGATTACAGGTGAAGGAGATGATGGTGTTTTACAGTTGGGATAGTGATACACAGTTATATTGCAGAACGATTTAACTGATAGGGAAAAGTCACGTTGGAGGAGATTGTAGGTGAAGATATCACGGTGTAGTAAAGATCGATTCTGATGGAATAATAAGAGACAGATGAAATCAGCATGAAGGATATTCTGATGGAATGAGACAAAATAGTACGTAGCCACGACGACCAAAAGGTTTTGCCAATAATATCCACCCTCCAGGCACAAAGCGGGTTTCAATTATCACATAACCGTACTCCGTACCTCAAAAAGTGACCCTGAAAGCACTCAAATGCCACACAATAAACTGCTTTGAGGATGCCCTCCCGACCGACTGAGAGAAAGGAAACGAAGAGAAAAATCGATACTTTCAGGAATCGAATATTAAAAATCTAATGAGTAACTTCTTCTAACTAACTAACACTCGCAATTTAGAGGATCAAATAGAGATTTCCAACACCTCTAAAAAATATTTAATTCACTAATACCGAAGAAAACAACAAAGATTCCAATTCCTCTCGAAGAACTCGATTCTCGAGCATCGATTCTGTAGTGGATGATCTCGCGTAGGCGCGCAAGATCGCGCTGGAATGCGGCCGCTGATTGGTCGCGCGGGGATGCGGTTGCCATGGAGACGAGATGGGATGAGGGATGGAGGAGAGTTCCGAGAAACGGCGCGTGAGAGAGAAGCACGGTCGTTCCGGAAGTGTGCCGTGACTCAGGAGGGACTTTTCTCTCTCTAGTGAATGGGAAAAGTGAATGATGGTGGTAGGACACTTGTGGAATTGGGAGGGAAAACGATCTCTGTGTTTGTGTGCTAATTTAGAGAGAATCCTGGGATTAGTTTGGATGGAGGGAAATTGAATTTTCGTTCCCTTCACCATCACTGTCGAAATGTCTCCCATGTTGTGTTTCGTGGGACTCGTGAAATAATATTGGGTCTTTCTTGAACAAGAAATCAACAAAGTGTTAGTCCAATTATCAATCAATTATCTCTCTATATTAGTGAGTGAGAACAATTATCTATTCCAGAGCCAGAGAAAAAATTGTCTGCTAGTACGTATCTGCAATTTTCTATTATAAATAGTGCGACAACCAACAGTCATGGACTACCTAGTTATGAATGGAAAAAGAGGCGAAAAGGATAGCTAGAAAAAGGGGACCTGAATAGCTAAGGCAAAATAAGGTGTAGTTAAGAAATAAAGGATGACCTGAAGTCCTAAGTTTATATGTAATATTTATTTTACATATGTGAATGACTCTAAAAATTAGGCTTAAAAAAATGAAAGGCTTGGTCAGCAGACTATATGCACCATGACATCCACCCTGACATAAATCCAACGATAAAGGAAACAGCAAAACCATTCTAGTATAGTGTAGTGCAATAGTAAGTTCAATCTACACTTAACAACCCGAATACGCACCTTTCGAGAGAGGTGACAAAAACTCGTCGATTTCGACGAAAACCGTGGGCGTGGGCGAGGCCGTTGACAGTCAGACGACCGGACCGGAAACGAGCGCATTCCGAAAAAGAAAGCGAGGAGCTGGGCGCACAGGTGGTCGTAATGATTCGGTCGGTCTAGACGCCGCCGGTAAATAGTCGAGGCATCGAGCAGAGAGCAAACAGGTATGGAGACGGCGGTTGGTTGTGACAACTCAATGCGGCCTGCTGTACTCCTACGTGAGGTTTGTAACGCATTGTGTCAATACACAACGGAAGGATGTTACTTTTATTATTTATTAGCTTTCTGAGTGAATTGAAGACATCGAGAATGGTGGGAGGTAATCTCCAGGCACAGTTTCGGATGTATCCATCCAAAACTTAGACCAATCCCTTTTGGCCATAGAAGGCAATTAAAATTACCCCACATTCCCGTAAAAATGAGTTTCTTGCGAAACTAAACGTACTCTTTAAAAACAGTAAATCTTGTTGGCTTGATATGACCTTAAATTATAAGCAACCAACCAACCATCAACGATATAAGTTAAGATTACAGCTCCATTCAATGCATCTCAACTCTAACACGTTCGAAATTAAAACTTCCCTTTATTTATTTTCCAAGCATCATTTTGCTTTATATCCCTGACCAGATAACTCCTATTGTGATTCATGAAATTGCAATTAAAACACGACGAAACGATGCGTAACATTATTCCAACCTCTTCACGATGCGAAAAGCCACACACAGGAACAATACCATACTTTCTCCCAACAAAAGCATCCCTCAACATAACTCCACAAAGATGGCGGGAAAAGATAACAACCCAGAATCCCACACACCAATTAAACAACACCCCAATAATCCAATCCACCCCCATTTTTTCGATTCCACCGGATACACGGTCCACGGAGACCCCCACACTAAAAAAAAACACCTCAACTCCACTCGCCACGAGGAATCCCTCAACTTCCGGAGACCAACCAACTCGAGAAAGTGGGATAAAACCATTGTCGGACCACTCTTGTGTGATTACGTTAGCGTTTTTAATTGAAGCCATAAGAGCTTCCGCAGCTGCTTTATTTCTCTTTTCATGATGCGGACTCTCATCATCAAAAAGTCGTCAGGGTTCGCTGGGTCCGTTCGTTCTCTTTTCTTGTGTCGAGATTCCCACCTCTGCAGCAGCAGGTTAGTTAGTTAGCCCCAAGCAGGTGTGTTTGGTTGGTTGGGTCGAGTTGAAGCTTGTGTTTGAACGCTGTGGATTGAGGGAAAATCATCATCGCAGGTCAATGTGCTGCTGTTGATTTTGGTCGATTCTGGGGAGCCGAACGAAGGCCAAGTTGGACAAAGGATGTATTCCTTTACTCTAATGCCAAGAACCAGGTTACAAAAATCTTTAAAAGAGAATCGATTGTGGGTCCGCAAGAGAGATTACAACGGATTTACCTACTGCTCTATCCAAATCCCAATCCTGTGCGACTTAAGGGGATTAAAACTAAAACCCCAGAGAGTAGGGGAATCCCCTTAGCTTTTCTAAGACCACCATCTTACAACACACAAACTAGAGGGAGGTACTCCATGTGTGTGGCATTTGAGAAATTTCGATTCTAATTAATACTACCGGTCACTCAATTTTTGATTCAACACAAAGATGAACAGTACCAGGAACCCGCTTTAAGTTGGCAATAAATGGATTAACAATAAATTAAATAAGTTCTTTGCTAATTAATGAGAGTACCGGTTCTGGGTACGCATTACACGCTTTCTTTCTTACACAGCAACTCCAACACTACACGCTTTGTTGGTGGCAACTCCGCCGATTTTCCCAAGGTTCCATCTGAAAGACCCCAGAAACAACGCAAGACATACTATTCCAATCCCTAATATCGAACACATTCCTCGCTCGCCTCCCCCCCTCTTCCCCAGAAGGAACAACTACTACTAAAAAAAACCGCTCCCACAGTCGGCTCCGTCTCCGTCCTTGAGAGCAGAGCACTTGGAAAATGCCTATCCACCTGAAGGCCATCACAGAGGCAGGAAAGGGGTAATTGCCGAGAGACTCTCGTCTTCATATAGGATGCGACGGACGACTGTGTGTGTCATTCATTCTCTCTTCTGCAGCAGATCGTTATGAATGACGATCTATTCCCTTGTCTTCAAGTGGCCGATCATTAGAGGGTGGGAAGTGGCCGAGTTAGATATGCATCGGTAATAGCGGCGATTTCCCTTTTAGCACTGCGTGTGGAACGAATGGGGCTTTTACGAAATAAAGATGGTTTGTAATGACAGAGGGGAGTTTCTGATGGGGTTAATTGGGGACAGAGTTGAGATGTTGTAGAGGGTGGTGCGTTAACGGATTTTTGATTCATGTAGGCGAATTGGAGGGAATTCCACCAAAAGAGGAAGTTTCGGATGGGGGATATAGGAGAGGACAGTATGTAGTATTAAGATGTATTGTGCGGCCTATCATTATTTACCACTTGGATTTTGGATGATGATGGCAATAAAATGAATCAACGATATTGCGCTATATCAAGCAATCAACCAACTGTGGTAAGGCGGACACTGCATCAATATCAAAAGGGCATAAAGCACACGCTGGGGATCTGGTGTCGTCCAGAAGAACCCAACTGGACCAAACATTGGATTAGAATACAACAATACATGACACAGGGCTAGAAAATCCACCAACAGTATTCTACACAGTTCAATGAACACTCATAAAATCCCGTCGATTCCGTTTGTAGAGTATATTCCCTATAAAGCGGTATAAAGCATTCCATGGGCCTGGTTCGAAATCCCGACAGGTACGTTTGCCCGACATCATCATCACCATCGCCAATGAGATACGAAGGGAACGAAGAAAGTCAAATTGTCGGGCAAATGAACGGATCCCCATACCTTTCAGCCAAGATGCCTTCAATAGAACGCTCAAACACGTAAGAAATCTTCGATAAATAAGTATACATCGGGGCCTCTCTCTCACACCTGGCAACATTTCATAATCATATCAATAATATCACAGACTGGCTCCACGACCATCGTCCTTCACGGGAAGAAATTCCAAACCGAACGCACAAGAAGCAGATGTTAATCAAGAGCCCCTGCTGATATCGGATCTTGTTCGATTTTGGATGACGTCTCTCTCCCCGCGTCCTGTTCAAACTCGATAAAAACCAGGCTAATAATTCCGGGGAAAATAATCATCACAATAATAACAACGCACCACACCACTGTTCTCACCGGAGAATCTCTTTCTTCGGGATCTATCGAGAATTAATTAGGTATAAGCCCTTATCGGATAAGAGGGCGGCTTCGATCCAAATGGGCCACACGCGTCGGAATAGCGAAGTTGAATACGACGGCTTTGCGTGAGAAGAGAGAGAGCGCTGCCGATGGAGCAAATTCCACAGGAAGTAGTAAATCTCGCCGGCCAACAGAATGAACACACGAAAATGCTGGGGAATACGACGGTTCTCTAGTGAGTGGAGCACAATTAGTGCGTTCATTCATAAGTAGTGCCCCATTCATGGAATCGTTTAGTTTACTGTCGTTTTTACGGTGATCCTCTTTGTTGTTGGATGAGAAATCCCTTATGAGTTTTTTTTAAGGGAATATGACTTAATTTTCTACAGGAGGATGTGAATTTTTGCCCTGAGCAGGTTAATATTATATAAGCACCTTTTTTCTTCTTAGTGTTAATATCTGGATCTAAGTGGATGTGGATGGGATTTCACAAATGACAGTTCATGTTCTCTGTTAGAGAATTTAAGAGGTCTATCTTCACAAGCATGCTTGAAAAATTGGGGGTTTTCCGTTCAGTTGACCACCTGCACCCCCAGGGGCACGAAAATGAATATGGGCATCGTAGACCTTGGTATGCTGTTGAGCCAATGATTTTACACTTTATACGGGTTATAGTTCTAAAGCAAAAACCAGACTATTTTTAAGGGGCAAAATCTACTCGATGTATGACTACTTTGTAATGAAGAAGTTTTGTTCGCAGAATATTTATTTAATATTTCCAAAACACCATAGCTCAAATATTCTACGATACTCACATTAAGTATACCTGACACGTGTAGTATTTGGCTCCTTAAAGTTCTCAACGTTCAGTTATCAATTTCGCCCAATACTCAAGCTTCCCCTCCAGTAAACCCACAATATCGATATTTTTTTATCACAAATTTCTGTTAAACGATCACCTTTGGGGTTTATTTATGCAGATTACATCCTACTCGAACTTCCGACAGAGCCACAAGTCGTCTCTCACCCCCTCACCCCACAAACACGGAACCGATTTAAACCATACACAGGTGTGCTGGTTAAATAACCGAATCGGATATTACATCCCACGAGGAACCATGCATATATTGCATAAATATTCAACGAGACGAGGCAAACACGACGCCAAGAGAAGAGGTATCAACACACACAACAACGTCACATCCGATGATAAGGAAAACAATGTTGCCCAGAGAGAAAGAAAGAGAATCCAAACACAAGTGAGAGAGAAGGCGTTGAACTTCTGCGTAAAAATGCAAAAGGCAGATGAGGATTCGTGCGCTCCGCAGTCGCTGTTTGCCAAGCTGCCCAGACGCTTTCTCTGCTGAGAGGTATTTTTATTGGGTCAAAGGAACTGATCAATGAGATGGAAGTCGTGAGCTATCATCTATCGGAGAACAAAGAAAGAGAGGATTCGAGCTTCGCTTGCGTTGCCACAGAGGCGGTGGTAATCCTGTAAAAGCTGGTATTTCGCATAAAATGATATTTTTGGCAACGACAAATCGGTATTGGAGAAGAGTATTAATATTTCTCTAAACACATCAATGTGGAAGAATAAAAAGTCCATCAGTAAAAAAAGAAGTAAATAAACATCCTCATTTGAACACCTCATTTTCCTTTCTAAGGGGAAAAATTAAGATAGATTGAACTACTTTGTTCAGAACATCATTAGTTACCAACGTAGCACTTCAATGAAGTTTTGGCTTTTAATATTTATTTCATTCTTGGAACTAAGGAAATTAGAGGGATGAGAATATTTTCTAGTATATAACTACAGAAAAGCAGGTAAAAGGTAAACATTCAATGAAAATGGTTGATTTTTTTTTTATAAAGATACTAATGGAGTTCAGAATTTTCCCATGTTCAGGACTTCATTAAAACTAAAGTTTATAAATAGATTTTTTACAATAGCATATTTTTAACAATGAATGCTTCCTCAAACCTCCACATATGATTTCCTATAATGAACCTAAAAAACCTCAATTTATTCCTAGAAAATCCCCAAAACCAAGTCCACATTCTTCTCTAATTAGAAAACTGTTTTAAAAGAGGCGTATTTTATTTTGGAACTTAAAAAAGCGGCGGTTATCATCTTGAAGCTGAGTTATGAAGGGCCGACCGGCGATAAGGATATCAATGGCGTTTTCCAGAAAAAGAGGCTCATTCAATAATTGCCACTTGCAAAAAGATGAGATCCTTTAACTACAACTCGAAATTGAAATAATTGGCGCCGATCTTGGAATAATGATTCGCTTAACTGCAACAACTTATCTGCTTATTAAATTCGAGCATTAAGCCTTATCGATGGTTCAAAATGCAACATTATTTACATTGTTACTCTGTATAAGATTACCGCGGCTTTGAAAAAATATTTACGATTAAGATTAACTTCCGACAGGAAACAAAAATCTTTACTTTGAGAAAGGAGATATCCCTTTGACTATGCAAATTCTCTTTTAAAAAAAGTTAATAAAAATAAGCGTTGTCTGAGCTATACTAGACTGCAACGTTTCTTGACCTATGACGTCACTACGCGGAAGGAAAAACTGAGTAAACAGAAAGCCGAACAGTTGGGTTGCTAGGAGGAGTTTCGGTACGTAAATCGTAATAAAAAGTAGCTATATAGGTTTAACATTAACAAACTAATCATATTTCTAAATTGAAGGACTTCATTTCAAGTACTTTCTTTGTTTTATTTCTCCAGGATCAAGTAACGTTGCAGTCTAGTACATTTAATAAAATGTATGTCCCTTTTCCACAGCAGTTTCTATGAGATCCAACATTTCGTTTTTTTTTAAATATATCCTGTTAAAATGAGTTGAATGACACCAATTATGTCTGCTGAAAATCTCCCGACAAAGAAACTAACAAAATTTCAAACTAGTAATACAAATAAAGTAGGTACACATCCTGACCTAGAACGTCAAATATCATTCGATACATTTCAATACTGATTGCTCAAGAGATAAACGATAACTCAGGAAACTTTCGCCCACCATAAGCCCAAAAAAAGAAGAGTATACGTTGATATATTATTAGTTACACACCTACTTCCATTAGCATTAGACGTCTCTTAGTTAATGGATCTAACATAATCAACCTTAACCGTCACTGCAGATCCTCGAATTTCGCAAGGGTTCAATACCTCAAAATGCAGGTTATTAATCACGACTGGCGAAATCCGATTACGGCAGCTAAACTCGTCTCTTTCAATATATTGAAAAACGAACGAAACAAAAAAAATATTAACGAATTTTCCGATCTCACAAGACAGAGAGATAAATTGCAAAAGGATGCAGAAATAAAAGATGCACAATTTCTCGCCTACGCCGAGAGATAGCCCTTTCCTGGGCGTATCCCCCTTTCCTTTTCCTTAAAGGTTACGCCCCTTCATTATACATTCGAAGATTGTAGCCTGGCTGATGCGACGGTGGAGGTCTTGCTGCCATCCTAATTGGAGAATTTTTCATTCACGAGATTCCAAAAGGTGAGAAGGGAAAGAATGAATGAAGAATCACGTGATGTGTTCCGTATGTTGATTTAATGAGGGTGATTACGAAAGCGAGACTCTTTCCATCTCAGTCAAGCCTTAAGTAATTAGAATATTATTAATTCATTCAAGTAAGTAAATTATTAGTTCATTTTAAGTAAGAGTGAATTCAAACTGAAACACGTATAATAATTTTATGCTTTACATACTTTGTGCGGTAGGTATATATACAAAAATCAATGAAAATCGTAGGGAGAAGTACAGTGTTGCGACATTGTAGGGTTTATTCGAGTTCAACAGAACAATAAAAGGATAACTAAGGAAGCTGGATCAATAGTTAGAGGTTGAGGCGTTGCTTAATGAATCTTTTCATTCTGCTACTAGTTGAAATTTGAGTTTAACGATTTTATATAGTACTGTGTATTTTTAAAACCCCTGTTAGTTATCTTTTTACAGCTGGATAAATATGAAATAAGTTGATGCGTGTCACATCAGCGTTTAAATTTCTCAATTTTGTTACTAGTTTGATATCAACGTCTTCCTCAATATTTACGCAGTGGTGCATAAGATAACAGGCATGTGAATACAATGTTGTACAACATTAAAGAGTTAGACAAGATTTGTACAGAACCCTCATAGAATATTTATAAGCCACTAAACAAATTAAATTAAACAAGAGGCGCTTTCCAAAAGTAGGTCACCAATTGAGGCAAGTTTTATTTCCTCGTTATGATCTGCATCTAAAGATTCATTCTATAAAACAATTTGAATAAGCTCTACCGTTTCAATTCGTTTGTTGAAAGGTAAGGTGTGTCAAATATTAGTTTTCTTTGGAAAAGTTGACATCTATCTAAATACTGATATTTAATCGATTAAGAAGCCTACCGACTTACTTATCAACCTCTGCTTCTTACTTAGAAACAAAAAGCCAAGTGATAAAATTGTTTTTTCACTCAGATAACACATTGATTTTTAAAACAACGAGGTTAAACTCAAGTTTTTCCTTGAGTCTCAAAGATGGAAAAGGTAATATTCCTCCAAGAGGTCAATGCTTGAAATAGGTAGGGAACAAGACTTATCATCCAAACTACCTCCATAGTACGTTGAAAATAAGTCCTTGCTCAATAAAGCACATATGGAGCTCAAGTACCCATGAAGGAACGAGATACTTCTCTGTCGGCGTACTTCAAAACGCCATATACCTGGAACGAGAAGCGGCATTTTTTTTTATTTTTTGTCCACGCGGCACCCCCACCCACATGTTCCATTGTGTTAGTACCTCCTCTTCCCACCAGTCTCGCACGCACACCACGAGTTTATGAATGAAGAGGAGTTGAGAGAGTTTTTGTGAATGAACGAGTGTTTCCTTCCCCCTCCCTCCCACAGCAGGTGGCAGGGGTGCTGTGACCCTGAAAAAAGGGGCGAAGAAGACGACACCGTGAGAGAGAGGGAGGGGCGCCCTCTGACGGTGGAATGCAGAACTCGTCGAGAAGTGGGTCCTTTTTTGGATTTTTCTGTTAAAATTTCAAACGAGCAATTTCATTGGAGAAAATAATAATGAGCAAAATCGTTTGCGTTGGAATGATTGGAGGAGAGAAACGAGGGACGTGTAGTATCGTTTGAAAAATTTTGGATTGGGAGAGGAATGTTGCCAGAGTCGTTAAAGGGAAATTAAATCCGCAGTTTTTTTTTAAGTGGAACAGTTTTGGAGAAAAGGAGGTTTTGGGTTAGTTACTTTATAGTGTGGAAAAATAATACAAGAGATTCAAAGCTGAGATGGGGTAATAAATTGGACCTCTTTCGTTAGAATGTTAGATTATAGTTGTAAAAGGGTAGAAAATTTGATTGTTTTCCACGAAATTGCAATAGAACGTGGGCTTTCCATCATAAAGAAAAACATGACAAGTGTGAATTTTAACAAGCAATTATCTTTTAAGAATTTAAGGAAAGACAAAACCCATTTTAACCAATACGAAGTGCATTAAAAAGCACATTAATCAAGATTAGCCATTGGATTGTTTCCTACCATCCCTAGTTATTGCATTTTTTTGCATAATTATCTACTAACTTCCATCATTAGCCATTTAATTTGCGTTTCATTGTGAACCGGATGATACACAGATCCAAACCCCGAAATATCTCTAAAGGAGGACCTAATTGAGCTGCTCGTCACATAATTGTCACACAAACCCAACCCCTTTCCTCGAGTCCTCTCCGTCACTCTCTCACCGGAGAACAAAGGAATCGTCAGTTTTTCCGACGAGAGCGAAAAAAAAAAGCATGCCAAGGTCAAAACGTGAGAGCTAGAAATTAGCAGCGGGAATCGCTCACTGGAGGGGAAAGATAACTATCGAAAGACAATTACTCCTCCTCTCATGCTTGTGATAAATACCGCCAGGACGCGCTGTTGTTTACCCCGAAAGAAAGCGAAATTTCGATTAAAGCCCGTCGTGGGATTGAGGGCGATCTTTATTGTTTGGGGTGTCGTTGAATGAAGATGAATACCGAGATTTGACGAGTTTGTATTCGGTGACCTGCGACAAAACGGAGTTTAGTTGTTTCGGTTCCTTAATAATAGGTGGGACGTGAGATGAAAGTGGGAAGGTGCTGGTGGTTTATTGTTCTTTTTCGCTGATGTGTAATCGCTGTTGGTAGTGGTCATTGCTACGTAGTGTGTAAATGTAGGTATGACAATTGAAAGGTTTTTTTTACCAACAGCTTGGAAGGGATAATTAGTTTCTCAAGGTTCACTTCTTAACTTGTGCCACTAACATACAAGCGAAGAATCCGCAAAAGGGTTTATCCATCTTGCATCGGATACAATGTAGCATTACGCTACTGGCATGCACTCAGTAGTAATTCGTAATTCGAACTAGTATATGGGAGAATCTGAACTTGTAACTTCAGTTTGACTAGGTTTAGATCTATCTGTTGACTATCAGAGAAGAATAGGCCTTCAAGATTATGTGCGAGTTACAGAAGAATATAATAATAAGGCATTTCTAGTAAGGATTGGTGGCAGCATGGAGATACCCACCGAAAACAAATAGATTAACCAAGGAGCGAAGAGGTTCTGAATCTTTGATCAATATTTACATCCACTCTGTCAAGAAGTTACAAATGTAAGCTCTCTGGAAACAACCATCTTTATCATCCATCCCTCACAAAGAAAAGAATGCAGTCTTTCACCACCCTCCCTAATAGTACCAGATATCAAGACCTTAACAACGCCAACAAAAACTGTTGTTGTGGTCATGGGAATTCAAGAAGTCATCCTGAAACCGACTGTCATCGGCAAGCGCATGCCGCGAAGTAAACAGTTTGGCACGCGCGTGGCCATCACCCCGTATCCTCAACAACCTCTGGTGTGTTCTGGGAATCTCCCTGCTGCCACATGGCCCACCGAGAAATAATATCGCCATCGGGCCGTCAAATAAAAACCCGTACGCCGCAGAGCAAACACCACCGCGATACCGAGAACTAGGAAGAGTTGGGACTTTGCTCAGTTGCCGAACATTCGGTCACGAATGAAGACCGTGGGCGGGATCGATGCTTATACTAGTATAGTAGTACTCGATATCTAGGGTAAATCAAAAGTTAATTACTATAAAATCGATTTATATACATAAAAGTATCAATTCCGTATTAGTATCACTAGTCACGATGTTTTGTCGCTTTTGGATGATTGGTGTTTGATATGGATCTCCGAGGGGCCCCCGGAAGTCGGGCCGGATCTAATATCTGTGGAATTCTTGCCAGGATCACGCACAATCCGGGCGTGATGACCTCGTGACGGGGTTCCGTGAACTGGAGAAAAAGGTATGGAGCAGTAAACCGTCGTTGGTGGAGTACTGGGGATGAGAGATGGGAGTTGTGATGGTACAGATTTGACCGCAAAGATTCATTTGAAAGGGTATTAAACTGAGAAAAAAGACTTACACAGTGAATCAGAAGTCTGTTCTTCTGAGGAAGATCTATACTCCGAGATGGTGCATAGCAAAAATTATTTAAAAGCACCACGATATTTTGGGTTCATGTGAAAGTGAGTTTACACGAAGTTAAGCAAATTTCTTTTGTGAAAGGAGTGTTTCTGGTGGATAACTTCCCAAACTCTTTCTTAATCCAAAACACAAGGTCCTCCTATTCCAATAAAGACCTCGACTTGCACCGGATAAGACCTCACTCTGATCATCTTTCATCCTCTCTCTAGGAAAAATTTCCGGATCTCGTAAAACACGCTCCCAAAAACCGAAACACTAATACCGCAATAATTTCCTCCAGTTTCGCGTTACCATCAAAGCTAGCCTCCACTTCCTGCGTCCACAAATCAATCGAAAACATTCTTTCTTTCATCCAACCACTCTTCCCATCCATCCGCCATCTGCGACGAATATCCATTCCATCCTAAACCATTCGATATGCACGTCCCCTCGACCCTCTGACCAGTCGGAACGTCTCAAAAGAACCAACCTCGGCGACATCAAACGACAAGTTGTTGATCCAAGTGTTTATCTAGGACATTCATTGATTCATTCATTCATTAAACGCTCATTAAATGAAAAACGCTCTTAAAAGCTTGATATCGGGTATCTCTTTACCAAATGGAAGGGTGGTCGGTGAATGGCAAACACCTGACCGCGACGGACATCAGCCACCTGATAAACACAACACAGTCTAGAGAACTTAACCTTGTCCTCAATTGACAGCCACACACTTAGCAAAGTCGTTCGGAGCGATACCAGGGATGAATTAGCACCGATCGTGCCGCTCGTCTGGCATCCAAATGGGGGTGATGTCACCCGGGAGTGTTTTGTGTCGTGAAATTAATTAAAATCATCGCGGGAGGGCGCGTCATGTGACGACGCGTGCCTTGACTCGTGGTGACGCGGCGTGAGGTGAAATCGGACGCTTGAAAAGTGTCGTGCGAAATGTCATTCCACAGCTTTTGAAGATTAAATTACCACTACCCGTGAGGTTTTTTTTTCAAAATTGCATGCAACGAGACAAAGCACTTTGAAGAAGGGCTTCAAAAGGAAACGATAGACCGAAATTAAAACGTGTACGAATTAAACATGGGTTTGTACAATGGACATCTATCAGTAAGGCATCTATGATTCCATTTAGGGCGCACTTTTTGGGGGAAAAAATTAAAACATCGAGAATTTTGCATTTCATTTTCCTACATAACTAAGCAAAATAATGAAAAAATTTCAAGAAGGGGGATTACCTTTACCAACAAGTGTTGGAGAAAATCGACGATTTCAAGTACCGCTGAACAGTATATCATTGCATTTTCTTAAAAGTCAAAGTTCAAATACTGTAGTAACATACCTAAATGTAATCCATCCAGTACTATTAAATATAATTATTTAATAGTGCCAAAAATTACGTACTATACATCGATACCACTAAAAGTACCGATTTCCCCCATCACTAATCAGAGTTGTACCGTACCAAGGTCTCTAGTACTGTATACTAGTACTGTCCGAAAGCGCCTCCGATGTGCTGCTGTGTCGGGAAGTGCTTTGCGTGGGCGTTCGCGTGGGCGAGCGAGCCAGACAGACGCCGACCGGAGCAATGAACCGCCACAGCCGCGGACGGACGCAGAAAAGGGGTTTCCCGGCACTGTTTGTAAACACTGGCCGATCGCCGATGCTCCTCCTGCTACATTGTATCCACGGGAAGTGTTGGAAATTGGGTTTAATGGTTTTCTTCCCTGAGTAAACGGTCGTTTCAAGGCGAGAAGAAGAGGTTTGACGGTTTTCTGTCTCCTACAAGCCCCAAAACTCCGGTGGATGCATTTACGAGATGTTTCTGCTTATAATTATACTAATTTTTGCGATGATTTTTTAATTTTAGTGCCCTTACTTAATAATAAATATAACTATACAGTATGGGGTGAACTGTACTAAAAAATGTTGATAAATTACCATGTTCTAATCTTCAATTCAGCATTATTTCGACAATTTAAACTATATTTACCCGAAATCATAAACTACAAGAAACCCATGGAAATTACTCAAGTAAGGACTGATAATAATGACGGGATAGATACCCACGAGCAAACGGAACGAGCTGAGCCAAAGCAAACATCGCTCTCAACATCTGCCCAGAGATAAGAAGAAAATGATACTAAGTATCATTTACGCTTTAATTTACATAACCTCTTTCTCGTGACGATGAAAATAAGCTCTGAACAATTGTTAGCGGTGCTTGAATTATTATATTGCCCCTGTCACACAATTTGTTCCGTTCAAGCTTTGTTTTCGAAATCAAGGATAACATTGAATTAGTGTTGAAGGGGTTTTAATGGAAGAGGAGTTAGTTTATTTAGAATCCCCTTGCTTCATAGCGTTAGAAATGGATATGGCTCGTTGGCATAAATTATTTAAGTGTATCCGTGTAGATTTTTTTTGTTATAGGCCACAGTCAACATTTTTTATCTAAGAGTCCATTTCAAACGTTACTTATTTTTACACGATAGACAGTTTAAAAAACCATTATTTTCAGCAGTGGCGTATATAAGGGGGGGCGCAGATACAAAAAAGTGGTCTGGGGTTTCTCCCCTCCCCAAGATAATTTTTTGGAATTTTAATTCATTGATGTACGCCCATATGTTTAGTACCCGTTATATATTCCCTTTACATACACCCCTGATTTTCAATAAATTCATTGATTTCAGTATACTCCAAAATAGATACCATTATGCCTAAGGAGACTCAATCATTTTCCCATTACATTCAGTTCTCAAATATAAGTTTTACAGAACTTTTAAAGACGACAGTCAAAAACTTTCACAACAAAACCACCACATCAATTTCACATCTCTCAAGGTGGAAGGGGCGCTGCAGACCCCTCAAACCCTCCCTAGAAAAAAAAACACCCAAACGACCACCCCACCACATTCCCGAAACATCCAACTCCATCGACATCAACCCCCCAACAACAACGAACCTCATTCATTCAGCAAGACGAACCACTCGTTCGTAAAACGACGGACGACGTGAACCGAAAAGCAAGAACATCACAGATGAATCGACGCCGAAACCACCTTTGGCAGAAGAGAATCCGTATCTCGGAATGATAAAGCAATACATTGAGAACCGTGGTGCTGGATACCACATTGTTTTCGCCGGGGAAGCTCGATGCCTATCTATCTGGATGAGTTTTTTTATGTTCGGTGGCCCTCCCACCAACACTTGGAAGGGACCACCTTCGAGGGGCGCTCTCTGGAATGTCAACGACTCTTGTAGAGTATTCCGGGAAGCAGAGGTGTTGTTCTGGGTTAATGAAGTCGCTGGTCTAGTCTGATGGATCGCCTATTTTTGCGGCAAGCGAGACAAATACTAAAGAGATTCAACTAGGTTTGGTAGTTCTAACGACGTAATTAGTGGTTTAGCCAGGGGGTGTCTCGTCTCGTAGCTGGGGAAGAGATGAGACAGTTGTTGCAAATAATAGTCACATCAGACTTGTTTTTAGTGAGTCTACTGAACTTTTAACCGAAACTAGTACCTGAATGACAATTTCGTTCATTGTTGTTAAGGGTATAGGATTCATGTTGTGTTGATTTCGTTTTGAACAGGTTTCTCACTCTATCAGGAATGATTGTTTGATGAAGATTCCGTATCTTTCTTAGTGGTAACTAGATCCATATTTAGATAATTGTCTCAAAATATCATTTCACTATCATTATGAAATCGTCTTATCGGCAGTTTAGCTCACCGAATAATTTCATAACTGCACCGAACGCACAACATGGAATTTCCTTTTAAGCACATGGAATTTAGTACGTAGACGCGTTTTAGGAGTTATATTTGTTCTGACGCGGCAACTGCAAACAATCATTTCAATCTAGTCAAGTATGCATAGTACTACTATTGGTCTTCCAAGATAACCTTCGAAAAGAGACTGTGGAATTATGAAATAATTATACTATCAGGATATTAACTAAGAAAAGCTTCTGGCCTAATCCATCGAAAATGTATTATAATCCATCTAACCATTTAATACCCGTAAGTGTACTCGATTTATCACATTAATCGACCAAGAATCGATTTGTTTATGATTTTGTTTATTTATTGCGTCGCTAAGGTTCAACACATGATTAAAACCGGAGTAGAGCGATATAATCTAACTAACGCAACGAAATAATCTAGGTATTAAAAGGGGGAAATAAAATAGTTCAGCAAAGGCAGGACGGAGACAGATAAAGCGTCCTTCGGTTCCCACGAACGAATACAGTCGGCTCAGCGGAACCCAAGGCGCTATCTGCGGCAATTAACATGCAAGATTTAGATGCTGGCTATTAGTGCTGATTTGCATGAGATGAGGTTGTTAGACGTTTAAAAACGTCGCTAAGAATTTTAATTTACTGATACGGTACGGGTGCTTAAAGAGCTGCTAAGTCTTAAGCAATAATACTTAATCCATGTTTCCCAATTCTTAATGTTTAAATGACTAAAGAAATGACATAAATACGGAGGGAATTATATTGACTAAGAAAGATTTCATAAATTAAAAGTCCTTGACTAGACTATCATTTCTACCAAACCGAATCTCAATGCTTTCCACTGAATAAAAGACCACGTCTATCACGTCCTAAACATACCAATTTGTTTAGTACGTTAAATTAAATAAAGTACAATGGCAGAAACCAGCAGTACGAGGAGAATTAACAAGCTATGTTAAACTTTCTTACATTCCATTGTACACGGTTTTTTATTAAACGTGGCTAACTGAGATGTCAAGGAGTTTGTGGGTACGATATCCACCGACTAAGTTTTCCCTTCTACACATGAAATAAACATAACAAAAGAGTAGTATGGTAATCCAAAGCATCCTGATCATAAAGCTTCCGTACCATTATTATCATCCATCCACAAGTACGCTGAGCGAAAAGCAAGTCAGAAGAAAGGATAGCGGGCGCTCAAAAGCAAACACTTGACCATTTTCCACTCCCCGGGCAGTCCGGACCATAAAAGAGAATTACCCAATACTTTTCTCCTAACCTCGCCCTTCACCTCAAGAAACCTGAATGAGAAGCAACAAGACAGGTAAGAGCCAGGCAGGGGGGAGGCATCAATATTCGTCTCAACAGGATATAACAAGGCGCTAAATTCCGACCTCGCCAAAAGGGACCGCCGCCAAAACAAGGCACAGAGTAATAATCCGCATTAGCATTTTTTTTTTATCCGGGAGACCACACCCTCCGGACAACAAGCCGGACCAATCGGGATCTGGCGGGTGGAGCCCCCCAGGGCCACGCCCTCAGGAATGTGATCCTCGAAGAGATCGTGAGAACTCGCCAGGGGAGGTAGTAAGGCATATAAAAACCGCCAGAGAGAAATAATCGTGATAAATAAATAAATGAGCGAGCTAGACACCACTGAAGAGAGAGAGAGAGGAAGGAAAAATAGAGAGATAGAGAGGAAAGAGAAAAAATAAAGAAAGAGAGAGAGAGAGAGAGGTCTTTCCTCATCCCATAGCCGGATGTGTGGAGCGCTCAGTAATTTGGAAGAGCCCGACCAGACTCGGTGGTTATGTGCGTCTAGTTATTCTCGCGAGGTCCCTATCAATGGATGCCGACGCGACCTCTAGAACGACTGGCAGTTGCGGTCATGTTGTTAGACAACAGCGGGTGATCAGAGAGCATCATGGGAGTAACTGTCAATCAAATGGGAATTACAGCAGAGATCTGCTACACTTCATTGGAAGTTAAGTATACATGTATCCACTAGTAAAGAGTTTAACCCTTTCATTCCTAAGGCGCCCGAGATTACCATTGGAATACCTGGGGAAAGAGTGGCAGGACCGCAATCGCCCGTTGACCGCAACAGTCGCGGCACCGCCCTAACGACGCAGAGAGGGGCTTATTTCTCCCAATTTTCCACAAAACGCGCGGGGTTGTTTTGGAATGCGACTAACGAGGCCCGTGTTCCGAGAACGGAGCGGGTGTTCCACTCGGGGACCTTTCTTTGTTCTTTCTTTTTTTATATTATTATTATGATGATCGTTCGATGGATGGAGATGAGGTGGGATGGTGGATCCGTTTGTTTACATTCGAGAGGGGGTGACAGACCTAGAGGAGGATGTTCCATGTTTTTTTTATCATTTAATCGGTGTTGTGTCGGGAAGGAATGGGGTTGAATGTTTGTTTGGGCATGGTATGGAATGTTTTTCTGGATATAAGAATGAGTTTTTAGTACTGTTTTTCCCCTTTTTTTAAACATACAATTGAACACTGCTATTAGTGAACTATCCAGTTATAAGAGAGATTTTAAGTAGCCCTATTAAACAACCCACATTTTTAACTACATCGCTTATAGTGAATCTCTAATAAAGAGTGAATTATTTACGTTTTATGGCGGTTCACAGTTACGAAGCATAACATATTTTTACGGTGATTTAAATGAAAAGAAATGAGGCGTTTTTAGTCAGAAAGGAGCTATTACTGCGTGTTACATCAATCATCATACAATATCAATATTATTTGCATGAGTTAAATTTTACTTCAGTTGTTACTACTCAATCACAGATATAAAATTCAAGGACCTAAACTCTTAAAATAGGTACCCAAATAGGCATAAATATTGTGACAAACAAAAGAAAACGGCTAATATAAATCAAGAAACATCTCTTAATCGGCTGAAAAATAACTTGTCTCTCAGCAAGCACAAAACGATTAAAAATTTCTACTCGGCCTTTCAAAAACCCTCCCGGACGGGTCAACCCCCCCCCTCACAAAAAATAAGGAAACGAGTTTCGAAAATTCCCATCTCTTCAAGTAAAAGCACACCTCTCGAAAATTCTATAAAGACAGCTCCTCAAAAACGTCACTCCTCGAGATATCTTAATAACACCTCAAACGCACCGCACTCAAACCTTTTCCTCAAAACCCGAGAAAGAAAAAAAAAAGAACTTCACGCACACCTTCATTCCAGTTATTTTCACTTTCACGTTATGATGCGGCGCACTCTTTCTTCTTCGGGACCCGCAATTAAGAGAAAAGGGGCAACAGCAGCACTTACATTAGAGCCGCGAAATTAGCTTGTTTGTTCTCTTTCTCCTCAAAAGCATTCCTGTGAAATCCAATCTAACGCGTCCGGACATCGTATTTTTTTGGATAGTCGCATTCCTCGTGGTCACGAGACGGTTTTAATCCCCCACCTAGACCTTGGATTATTATTATTATTCGCTTTTTTCTTTTTAAACGAACGAGTTCTGGGTCATTGCCGCGTAATTTAAGGATTGAAGTGGGGGAGATTACATTACGGCCTCTGAGCGAATCTAGTGCCGACAGAGGACTAATGCCTAGGGCAGTGGTTCTCAACCGAGGGTACGCGTACCCCTAGGGGTACGCCGAGAGCTTTTAAGGGGTACGCCACAAATTATTTATTTTTCAACTTTCAATGATTTTAAAGTTTTTCAACTTTATATTTAACTTTTGAGGAAGAATGTGTTTCTTCAACGTTTAATGATAAAGGATAGTGCCAATTTACCAATGGCAGCTAACATTAGAGGCGTAAATAAGAGGGTGACGGATGTATAGTAATTCGATTTAGAACACGATTTCATTTAGAATAGGTTGAGGCCAGTGCTGAGAGGGATGGGAGGACATCATACCAAAAAAAATATTTTGTTTCTTTGCAAAAAAAAAAAGGCAGAGGATCCCTCAAAAAAAAAAAACAGCTACAGCACTGGTTGAAGTATAGAAAATTTTTTGATTTTGGAATTGTTTAATATAACACTGAAAATGAGTTTGACCTTGTTTAAAAGGTCAAATTTCAAAAATTTTCTGGGGAAGGACCCCCAGACCCCCCATTTAAGAGAAAAGTTACAAACAATTCACAAAAACTTGGGACAAAGGTTAATCAATTGATTTAAAACCACCTTAAAATTATTGAACGGGTGCTTTTGCGAAAAATATTATTTTTGGAGGAGTTAATCATGATTTTGTAAAATCCTTCTGACGAAAATCCCAAATCCTTAGCTCGTCCCCCCCCAAAAAAAAAATTTCAGGAGCCGACGACACCAACTGCATGCTAGGGGTACGCAGGAAAATATATTTTCCCTTTGGGGGTACAATCGTGAAAAAGGTTGAGAACCACTGGCCTAGGGGACATCGTAAAAGACGTGAGGAACTATCGCCCTCGATGCAATTCGTAAAAACGATTGACTGCAGTTCAACAAAGCAACGAATTTGTACTAGTGGAGGGGAAGGCACTAGGTAATAATAGGCAAACCCGATACTTCTAGGTAGGACATGATGGATACTTTGTCACCGATGAAAGGTTTTTATCCCAGGGGCACTTGGGGGCTCCACAATATTTGAGATCGATGAATATAAAAACGCTTTCACAAATGGACCAATTTTAACCTTAAGTGAGGGACTTCCAAAACATGGTGATTTCATTCACCTTCTCAATCTTTTGATGGTAATTCTTGACATAAAGAACATTCAAATATCTTAACCACTTTGAGCGTCGCCCAGTGTGTTACAGCCCTAAAAGTATTTTAAAGCTCATATATCATCGGTATTTTAATACTACCTAAAAGCATAGGTTTTGCCTACAACTACAAGCCTCCAATTATTAATGACTTCATACATCATCAAACAAGACAAAGAAAGATTGAAAGAGGACACAACAAGAAGAAGAAAGGAAATCAAAAAATTCATATGAATGAACGGTCACTACCCATGCCATGGGGCGTGGGGGTGGTCCGTTGCTACACTTACGTCATGGCTTCAATGGGGGATGAGTACTACTTATAACGAGTACTCACCAGTTGTGCAAAGTCCTATGAACGTGTGCGCGTGCTTCTTGACCAGCCTTTCGTCGCGGGAGAGCGCCAGTCTCTTCAGGATGTGGCCCACGAAATCGAAAGGCGTAATGGCGCATAAGTCCCATTTCAGAGCATTGAGCACCAACAGTTCCCAACTCTGGAAGAAAGAAAAAAGGTTACACAGTATTCAAATATAGCATTATTAAAGAACATTTCACGCCATGCTGCCGTAATAAATTGAAGACCCTTTCCTGCTCATCCGACAATCGGTCCTGAGTAGCACCAATACAAAAGGTTATAAAATTGCTGCTTCAAATTAAAAACGGCGTCTTTAGTCCTTTTTGGTGATTGGAAACAAATGCAGTAGATTAACTGTCAAAATTCACCAACTTAACCTATACCCAGGATTTTATTTGATGGTATGAGTATGACGCACATAGATAACCCTTTTCAATACCGAATTTACAATTAGTTCCAGAACCCCATATTCTAATTAGTTTAGAAACCATGCGCAAAACCAAAAAATATCCATCCAATTTAAAATTGAGGACACCCATTTGGAGAATATTTTAATGAACAAAATATCAAAAGATAGAATACCGTTCGTTATTACTCGTAGTAGATTTCATTTCTAAATTTAAAGTTCGCAGTTGTTGACCTTGGGAAACTTCTTAGAAACTCCACAAAAAAGGTGTCTGGAAATATTAAAAAAGACGATTACTTTCTTTGGAGGGCGTCGAAGTATGTCTGAATAACTACCCTCATTTGCATGAGATTAACACGTTTCGGAAAAAAACTTTTAAAATCCTGACTAGAAAATTTTACGCTTTAACCATAAATTCAAGCAGGTTTTAACATTTCAAATCGAAAAGAAATAAGCAATAGACATCCACCACAAAATGGTGAAATCCATCAAAAACCCGTTAGATTGCAGTATTATTATTTCACACTAAGGATTACAAATACACTCTTTTATAGCCTTTTATAACAGAAATTTCAAAACACTTCGACAATTAATCCCCATCATATAATTATCGCGAAGACCTTGTCAAGTCTTCAAATAGTATACAAGAGGAAGCTTACAGCAATTTACGAAAGTTATTTTAACATTTCACATTCATTCTGAGAAGGAGGAATACACTTAAGTAACTGAGCTATGCAAGGACTGCGGAAACTCTTGAAATATTGTCAGTGGGAAAGATAACTGCAAAACCGCAACAACGGTTGACCGAACAATAACTTAGAAACCAATAAAACCTTCAACATAGCGCCCACTCGTTAGCATTGAAATTCGTAATCCTTTTCCATGTATTCCAATGTCATTTGTCACTCCTTATCCCATATTCTCGATAGTTTGCTTGACGAGGTAACCTATGGCGGCGTAACAGGGGGTTCACTCCCATTAATTAAAAATTACAGATATAAAATTAACATTGGATCTTAATGAAAAGGAATGTTGTATTACTGAATAAATCAATCATCTTTCAAAAGAACTTTTTCTCTTCCAGATGAATAATTTTATATTGGTACCCAAATTTTTCACTGCATGCACTTAAATATTTATTAAAATATGTACTTAATAGAAATTAACAAGCTCTTATCAAGCTAAACACTGATAAAAACTAAGAAGAATTTTTTCCCCCTAAAATGTAGAAAAATAAAGTATTCGTAACAGTCTTACCACGACAATTTTAAGAGCCAATTTAAAATTTTCCACACTCATAAGTGGTAATGGTAGTTTTTAAAAAGTACTGAGTCTTAAAATCCAACCATCCGGAAAAATGAGAAGGCTAATATAATAAGGATGGCTGTTTAATGTATAAAGTGCCACAAGAAAGCAAGTTGCGTTACAAAATTTGTGCGATCATAAGTCACAAGTTCTAAGTAAGCACGAGGCAAGGCCTACATCCAAATCTTCTCCCGCCAAGCAATCCGAGTTTCTTAGAATTTTAATAATTTTTTTCGGTCGCATGCATAGAGGTCGCACGTGGGAATAAGGAAAGGGAAAAAATCTTTTATTGGACCATAAAACTCTATGATTAAAACTTTCCCATATTTCCGGAACTAAATATTTCTTACTGACAGGAGGAAGGGGGTAGAAAGATGATTCTGAGTAATGAAAAAGAAATCGGGAATGTGATATAATATTATATTTTATTGGATATTTATTTAGTCCACGTGCTCCCATGGACGAGCCGCCACTCACTGCTAACTAAGAAGTGCTTCTATTTTGCTGACTAATTAAATATTGAGTTCACAATGATGCTAAAAATTTAACTTTTAGGTAACGGTAACTTAATGGGAAGGCACTTTACATATAATACAGCTAGATGTATATAATAAGGTTATCCATTGTACCTCTCCTATCTAAAAAAAGGTAAAATTTCTAACAAATTTGAGTTCAAACCCTTGAGTAAAGAGAAATCATTGGGGAGGACTCTCTTTTTGTTTTTGTAGCTATTTTTCAATTAAAAAAAACTCTGGATCCCCTTGCCATTGTTCATCCCCTAATTACATTATTTTTAATATATAAATTATCCATAATCAGTTTTACCTACTAAAATAGCAAATGTGCCAAATATCTTAATTGACAGCTATTACAGCCCCAAAACTAACACGAAATGAAATTGGACATTTCAATCTAATAACTGTACAATGCAATGCAGGCTTGAGTAAACGCGTAGAGGGTGTTTTTTATATTCATCCTCCTCCCCCTATTACGACACAAAACCCCTAGTGAAACTCCATATTTACATCATCCCCACAAAAGTAATGCCCGCTTTCACTGCAAACACCTATTCTAAACCAAGAAAAAAACATCCCAAGCAGCAAGCACGTCAGACAAAACGAACACAACACAGAATTCCGTTTAACATTCCCCAACCTGAAAAGAAGAACCACGCCTGGAATTCCATCATCAGCAAAAGCAAAACGAATGGACCAACCCGCTCGAACCACCTCAAGACTAGTTAGTAGTAATAGCTCTTCCAAACCTAAGCCGCCCGACATATCCATTAAATCCTACAGAAAAAGCGGGGCGATCAGGACTGAAACGGATGGAGAAATCCGACCACCGCGTATAGGGAAATACATAATGCCAGAAATAGAGGGAGGGGTGTATGGAAAAAAGGGCATACGCAGGGGGTTGACTTGTCGGCAAGGGACCCAAAGGGGCTTGAGGGATGAGGGCGAATTGTTGTGCCCGGGAGATGGAGATGGGAGATTGGGGGAGTATTTATTCCATCGGGACTGAGGGATCGGTTTTCGGTGGGGATAATTTATGAAGGGAATATATCTTGTAATCTCCGATTCCCCTGAATCGAATCTTTCAGGAATAACACCTGAGTGATTTCTCCATTTGAAACTGGGGATGGAAGAGCTAGCTGACATAGCTTTTGTCAAACCACCTGAAGGAGAGGTGGGGTCCATCTAAAATAGGGGTGAGGTAGATAAAAAGATGCGAAAAGCTTCAGCTCTCATCATACGACCGTTTTTAATTTCTTATGAGGCTCTATTCTAGAATAAAACCATTAAATCGAGATGCAGAAATGTGTCTCGGGAAATCGACATTCGTTTTGTGTATATCTGGACTAGACATTAAAAGTAAGACGAAGAAACTACCGAGTGATTCTTCCCAGCACATTCAATTCAGTACATGAAGTGGTGACCAGATCAATACTAAATATCAATGGTATCAATACACTTACACATTCCAGGCGAATCACTACAATTTTAACCCTATGTAAAAGTAAATGCTGCGTTATATTATGAATTATGAGATCCCTTTACTTCCAAAAAAAATACCCCCTAAAGAAAGTCCATATTAGGGTTCCAACTAGAGAAGGGATAAAGAACATGGGCTGATCGACACACACTGAACAAACACAATAAGTCCATCACACAAAGCTAAAACGTCACACATGACAGTCGACAGTCCTCGCCCTGTCAAGTGTCCACCGATGATAGGGGGCGTGACGGTCTCGCTTTCCCACCACCACCCCGAAACCCAAACAGATGCACCAATGAATGTCCCGTTAGCAAAAACACAGCCCACAGACGACGAAACCCAGAGAGAAAGAAAAAAACGCCCGCTACCACCGCACAAAAAGGGAGAGAGAGAGAGCAGAAAAACGATCCGGCGGACCCCCAGAGCACTCTTCCCGGTATTCAGCAACAGGTTTCCCAGGGTAGGAAAAAACCCTGGGCGCATTTTTGCCCAATTTGGGGAGCTTCCGATGGGAACGGGCGCCCCTCGGGGGATCAGGGTTTTTTCTCTCTCTCTCTCACTCTTTCTTATGACCCCGTTTATTTTGGTGGCCGTCTGGTCGGTGGAATACATAAATTCCGCCTTTGTGGGCTCCTTCCCGCATCAAGCACCTGCCCGAGAGGAATTCGTCAAGGCCCTTTTATATGAACCCGTTTTCGCGGATGACGGCCCGCGTTTGCTTGATCCGCCATCAGAAAAATCCCTTTGGTTGGCAAAAAGTGGTGGCGCTGCGGTCGCCTTTGAACAACCAAACGCGGCCCGTGAAAACGGGAGCAAAAAAAGTTTTGCTCTCCGTATCGGCAGCCGCGAAGATTAGAGAACATCAACAATAAACTACAAACATGGCGTAAGTTCAATTTTCGTTTCTCTTGGTTTAAAGTGTATTTCAATTGAAAATGATTGTAAAGTGATTTCTTATTTAAAACAAACAAAGTACTTGTTCTCGCGATTGATTTCAATCGTAATACTGGCCAGGGTTCGTACGCCTCCTGAATTTCCTGAAAAACTCCTGAAATTTGTTTTATTTTTCTAAGGGCCCTTATAACTCCTGAAAATTAAGTTTTTCTCCTGAATTTTCACTCTTGACTCCTGAAAAACACTTGTTAAGAGCTAAATCCATAAGTTTCATTATGGATTTAGTGGAAGTTATTGTTTTTTTTAATCGATGAATTTTGTTGAAATGTGAAATTCTAATCCATCACAATTTCTTCCTTCTAAACTCATTCTAATCGTAACATGTAAAGTTGTGTAAGGTTAATAATTATGCACCTAACCTCCTGATTTTTCAATAATTTTCTCCTGAAAAACTCCTTAAAGACTCCTGAATTTAACTGTGTTAAATAGAGTATGAACCCTGCTGGCGTTGTTTTCTGTATGTAATTTGCATTACAAGCAGTGCTGAAATTGGAGAAAAATATTTGGGGGGACTCACCCTCACCTTTTTACAGAGTAGATGATTGATGGAGGGTAAAATATGACTAATTTTTAGTAGTACCTACTTGAATTGATAATCAAATTATAGATTACATTTAATTGCATAGTTAGGGGAAAGTGGGGGCTAATGGGAAATTTTTTAAATGCTAGAATAAAAGCATAAATGCAGTTATTATAATTTTTATAACCTTAAAACTATGTAACATTTAAGTATTCATTACAAATATTGATGGAAAGAAAAAAAACATTATTCATCTTTATGTTAGTAGTGGCAGATCCAGGATATGTTTTTGGGGTATAAAAATGTGGGGGTTTTTTTTAATTTTTTTTCGAAATTACTCTAAAAACAGGGTTTTTACTCATTTTTTGCACAGCAAATCGTGAGTAATAGAGATTAAAATACTTGAAGGGGGTCTTGGGGGTCCTCCCCAGAACGTTTTTGGAAATTTGACCCTAAAAATCCGAATACGAATATATTTGCGAATCGGAATACGGGGAAACTGCTGGCACGCTGATAGGCGAATCCGAACACTCATTCAAATGGGAATTTAGGTCAGAAAAAATAAATTTTCTTTCGTATTTAAATCTACCCTTAAATTTATAATTTTTTTTCGTGGAAACAAATATTTTAGGGAACGGGGACGGTAAAAATACTTCGGGGGACGGCGTCCCCCTCCAATTTCAGCACTGATTACAAGTCAATGTACAGCTTAATGTTCATGCTAAAAAAGAAATTGCATCATTTTATGAAACAGATTCTGTTTCCTGTAGAAGAGACACTGCTATAAAATAACAGATAATAAAGCTTGATATCGCGTGTGATCACATTTATCTTGTTTTGTATTATATCGTTGGAAACAGCTTTAGAAATAGTCCTCCAGTCACCACATCTGTAATGTGTAACCACATCTCCCACAGCAACACGATTGAGTGTTGTCTATCTCTAACCAGGGCCTGATTTACCATTAGGGCCGGGCCTAGGGGCCCCACAATTTGGGGGCCCCCTAATTTTAAAAAGTTAACAAAAAATTATAGTAGAAATAACTTTTTATACTTCCTTGAATGTTTTTTCATTACATTTTTTAACTCGAAAATAAAAATCCAAAACTTTTTAGCAATGTAAAAAACGTAAAAGATAACCGAGAACGTGTCTGACCCTGACGATAGTGAATTTTCATACTAATCAAACAATAATTTTAACGCATCTACATTTATATAGCACCAAATATGGCAACGGGGGGCCCCTTCCTGCATGTTGGGCCTAGTGTTCTAAATTTTCTAAATCGGGCCCTGTCTCTAACAATAATAGCAATTACTACTATTTTAGGATCTAGTAATAATACTTAAAATTGGACCTAAATGGTTGTTATAATTGAGGCTGTGGGTAAAAAAGGCGGCTGAAGTCTCTAAAGCTGTACCGAAAAATAATTATTTATTTATTTGATTTGAAATTGAATTTACTCGGTGTATATAGCAGTTTAAGATGATGGCTAAAATATTTCGGGGACTGTCTAAAAAATATTTTGTGACGACGCCTCCCTATGTCCCCTCAGAATCAGAACTGGTTGTATAGACAATGTTTTTAATTATATTAGGTATGAGATTGATCTAATGGTTGATATCCCGATTCAGGCAGTTGTTGAAACTTTTTGTCCAGGCGGTATGATGGTTTATAACAGTTTGTTACTCCTGTTAGAGACAGTGATTTCATACCAGGATATACCTGACCAAGCTTGGCGCTAAAAAGAAATAGGTTGCCTTTTAGTCGCTTTTACCCAATACTCTCGCATATTTTAGAAGGGGCGTTGCTCTACCACTTAACTAGAATAATTACCGTTACATGTTTTACATTCTTTTAGGAATCGCTTCTTGCCCATCCAGAATATGCATGTTTAAAGTATAGAAAAAAGCATTTTTACCTTACTTAAAAAATCCTATTATAGCCCCTGTAGATCTCTAGAAGTTGTTGCTTAAATGACTAAGTTATTTAAAGTTTAACATTTACTTTTAGGTGCTATTAGCGAAATACAAATATATATTCATAATAATTAAAATTGAACCTGCTAGGTATGTAAAGACATTGTTATTTAATTGTATTGTATTTCGCTATTGAATGTCTGTTACTAATATTCTTCTTAGTTTGTGATTCAATTAATATGATTTCTGTACAATTGTTTAGCATTTCAATTATTTTTCTCTTCCACAGAAGTTTAGAATATTATCTTATGTAGTCTGAAACTGAAGAAGATATTTATCCTGAATGAGATGACTGGCTAAGTGCAGTAAATTTCTATTCTTATAGCAATGCATCCAAGCTTTTTTCACCTTTTTAATTGCAAATCTTAAATTTTATTTATATGGGGATATTATTTGCCACTCACAGTGGCAGGTCATTCGAAGTATGTGAACCCCTAGCAATACATGAAAAAGAAATAAAAACATTTTCAACTTTATCCGGGATAAGATTCCGCTCCATACCTTTCGAAAACGAAAGGTCAATATTTGTTACCAAAGTTTTCTGTACATTACAGTTTTTTTTGCTCGGTATTATTTTGTGAGACTGTTTCTTACAGCACAACTTATAGTGCGTGTGCTTGCTTTGCACAATACTTTAGAATTAGATGCTAATTTATGTTTACCAAAGTCAAGCAAAAACACCAAATTTCCCGGTATGGTTGTGGTAACACATTATTTACTGGTGGTGTAGCCAGTGGGTGTTGGGGTTGTAGTACTCATTCCCAAAACTAAAAATTTATTATGAATTATACTAGGTTATGTTTCTTGTCAGTGACGGGTCACGGGTTGATGTAAGAAGACTCCACACTTTCTAGCTACCTAATTGACAAGTCAGAGATGACTCTTGCTTGCTCTGTCTTTTTCACCTATTAGATAGCCAGAAAGTCTGTCGTCACCTCACATCAACCTGTGACCTATTGTAACATAGTGCAGTTGAAATAAGTAAAATTCTCCCCATACATAAAAATTGCCAATATCGCCATCTGATTTTTTTAGTAACAACACTGGTACTGTTGCTTAATTCCTTTTATATTTCTGTTTATTCTATTCAACAGGTTCTTACTAACGGTGTCGAGTCAAGATATTGGAAAAAAGAATTTCGAGAATGATTTCTACATTTCTTCCCAATTTTTTTTAAAAGATAAAAAGCTTTTTATGCATGTAAGTATAGCAGTATGTAGAGAATGAGTATAGGGTTCAACAACCCTTTGAAATTTTTATAACTATTTATTCACAGGTTCTTTTACTTTGAAAATGTTAGGGCGTATCCTCCTGGAAACTCAGAAAAATTTTTGATCATAGAAAACCACTAAACTACTCCTATCCCCCTCCATTAAATTTTTTACTTTGCTTCGCCACTGCTTCTATGTGTGTCACCAGGCCTGACGAGAGAGGGTGGCGAGGGGGTATGATACCCCGGGGCCCGGTACCCAAAGCTTTTCATATTGAGTACTAAGACAGATATCATTTTGAATATTTTAGAAATTAATTTGTTCACATAAAGGTCCAAAAATGAGTAAATTCCCAGTTTTCTAGGGGCATATTTTCAAAAATTTTCTGGGGGAAAACCCCGAGACCCCCTTTATTACTTGTTACTCATCATATTATCAAGAAAACGATATTTTTAAGTTGAGTGTAATTCAGATCTTGCCTAGAAATATTCTAAAAATTACATTAAGCGTATGAATGCATGGGTGGAGGTACATCAGAAAATTTCACCCCCTACTTCGAAATGAGAATATGTCATTGGGGGCCCGCTTCTCAACCTTTTACCCGGGGCCCGACTTGGCTCTCGGTGGCCCTGTGTGTCACCAAATGACTGGTGGCTTTTGGGTAGTTCAAGTGGGGGTTCACTTTTTCAAAAATGCAATCGAGTAAAAATTAATTATTTATATTAATGGTTATAAAACTAAATTTCTCGGGTATCCAATGGAAAGTACCATTTCAAACTTCTCTTGGGAAACTTTATGAGGGTGGTGTGAAACCTCTCGGGGTTTGGGTATAACTTCAAAAGGGTGGTGTGTAATACCTTGGGATTTTTATAAAGCATTTTACCGCAAGTCCTGAGGTGGTACACCCCCCAATGAGGTATTACATGCAGTTCCCCAGGTGGTACAAACCACTCTCAGTTGCAAGCCATCCTGAAGGTCGTACACCCTCTTCCCCGAACTACTACATAACACCCTTGAGATGTTTCACACCATTCCCAAGTAGGTGGTACGCAGAATTTTTGAGGTTACACTTGCCAACCTCACGGTAGTACTCGGTATTTGATGTCCAAGGTGCTACACACCACCTCTGAAATGGTATGCACCATATCTGAGGGTTACATTACAAACTGTCCAAATTTTTAAATAATTCAGTTGGGATAGTTTTTTATTTTTTAGGTTTTATTGTAATTTGTAATGAGTTATTGATATTACTTTCAATTTTATCATTGTCGGTATATCTTGTGTTACAAAAATTGCATGTAATTGAAATTAGTTTATAATGAACAAAGTATGATTAAGTTTTAGTTTATTAATTATCTAACAATCAATTAAGATTATAAAATAACAAGAACTTCAGCGCTGAAAATTGCATACTAATTTCATTTTCCAGGATTGATAGTCATGTCGATTGGAATTTTTCTCCTAATGTTTCCCTTTGTGTTTCCGCTGAGGATTCCTTCCGAAGAAGAGGGCGAAACATTTGGAGAAAATTTCAAATCGACACGACCATTAATTCCAGAAAATGGAGTTAATATGTAATTAAGATATTGTTAAACTCTTACAGCCATATTCTCAACCATCAGCGTCGGTGTTAATTCCTTGGTCAAAGAAGGATTCCACCAATCAGATTCCGCGAAAAGCTAATTTTTCTTTCTTTAGCAACTAGTTAACACCGACGCTGATGGCTATGAATATGGCTGTTAATCTCTGATCTCTAGAACTGAACTGTATGAAGCATAGTGAGTTTGATTACTAATGTACTTAATATATTCCAATATTTTTTGTGTTTTTCCTCTAATTGAATTTACATGTAATTTAAAGTGTGTATTTAATATTTTTCCTTAGGTTTTTGAGTAAAGACCAGTTTTATCATTGGAATATAAATAATTGAAGATGGAACCCTTTTAAAATTTATTGTTTAATATATATTTTTGTGTTTGCATTACATTTAGTAATTTGTTTATTACATTCTGCCTTCAAATTGGTATACCTAATTAATAGACTATAAAAGAATGAAAAACTGTAATTTTGTTTAGTTTATGTAATATACAGCCTCTAAATTATTTTTGGTAACAATTAAAGGATTATTTTTTATATATGGACTTGTGTCGAATGATTTTTTTATTTCAAGTTTTCTTTAACTTTTTCTGAACAAATAAAATATTGTTTTCTTAGTAAAAATTTTTTAGTTTGTTTCATTTGTGCACACAGTGCAACTTTGATAGATCAAGGAAAGGATCTTCATTTAAAAGTTGAGGATAGTTCAAAGATTTCTCTTTTTTCTTAACTAACTTTTCGATCCCAAATACAAAATTGATTCATTACTATTTCTTAACACATGCTTTTAAATGCCTTCATTTTTCTATTAATTTTTAATTCATTGGAACAATTTTGATGGCTCCTTCAGTTTGAATTATCCTTGTTGTACTGCAGCACTGATGACTGTGAATATGGCTGTAAAATATTTTTGGGTATTAAAAAATTAGTAGCTGTCACTAATTTTAAATAATAAAAATTAGAAATTTTTTAAAATTTTGATTTACTTGTAAATGCATATATGCTTAAATTAATATTTATCTCTATTGACAGTAAAAAATTATTCTTTTTAAATTTTGGAAAATAAATATTTTTGCTGCTTCAAATGTATGGGAAGCTCTAACATTCAATTTTACTACAGAATGAAAAGTATGGATTTTTTTTATTTTGTCCTAACAATTGATAGTGCTTTAAATTAAAATAAAACATTCCAGGTTACTCTCTTGGAACATGAAAATCATCTTTAACTTTAAAAATAAAAATACACTAGAATAATATTTTCTACAAAACAAGGGGGAGGTTAATTTATGTGTAGCTTTTTCTGTATTTTCTAGGATTTCTTGTACAGAAATTTACAATAGTTTTCGAGCTAATATTTTAGTCCTAAGAAAAAATTGATTGATGAATTACCCTTGAAAAATGCTTTTTAAAAATATATGGTAAAAAGATTCCTGTCAGTAAACTAATCTTTGATAAATTCTTGTGTTGAAGATAATTTGTCTTTAATAATATCTAATGAGTAAAATGTAAAGCTGAATATTGTAATGATCATACAATAAACTAGTTAAATTTTCAGCATACCGCTGAACCTGCTTATAACAAATTAAGGCATAATGAGAACCTTGTTTCTTGACTTGATAAAAATAACTCATTGGTACTATGTTAAAATGCACCGACCTAAACCCAAATATAAAGAAAGCAGAGTTTAATTGCACAATTCCCATAATTTGTTCTAAAAATTTATTTTACTAACCACCCTTTACAATTGTACTCCACTAGGCAAAATAATTTTTTTAATAATAGAGGGAAGTAGTACATGTATAAGTATTTAAATTTCAGCAGGTTTTGATGTTGTTAACTTTAATAATTAAATCTTCATCAAAAACAATACTCGTTCATTCGATAAGCAAATTTGACTCCCAGGCATCACTTCCTGTGGGGCAAGATATTTTTTATGACCAAAATAAAATTTTCATATTGACATTGAGTTGAAGAAAACATATGTAAAGCAAGTTAATTTCTTTTATATTACAAGATTAATCTTCCAGGCTATAGGGCCATGGTCTTGGCGTTAATGAACTACGCGTAGTACAAACTCAAGCTGGGTAAGCCTTGATTGGTCTTTTATTATTGTTCGTTCTCCTTTGATTTACCATTAGGCCTACGAGACCTGGCCTTCCTAAATCTTAAAAGTATCTTAAAATTAATAATTAAATCTGTATCCAAAACAATACTCATAATCACAAAAAAGCAAATTCTTTCACATACATCTGCGGGTATTTTGTGAGAATACATAAATATTTCTAGTACTACTGACCAATTTTTATTTTCTGAGGTTTATGTTATGAGCAAAATAGTTTTCAATTAATTGAGGAAGAAAACATGTAAAATCAATCTAATTTTTTTTATTATAGTTTCATGTCTATGTGGTATAACTATCAGGTTATAAAATTAATAACATACAAATACTTGAATCTATTCAAAACATAACCCTAAATCTCAAAAGTATCTTAACGCATAAAACAAAACTTACTTCTTATTTATTGAAGAAATTGAAATTGGAAAATAAAAGTCTAAAATAAATGGTTTTACAACAGTACATAAGTACCAATTATTGCGTGTTGTGAAATTTGTTTTTATAAAAAAACATCAAGGGGACTCCTTGCAACGCAGTGTGCCTACTATGTGGAAAATTTTCTAAATCAGGTCTTGATATTAGGATGAAATTAATAATTAAATCTGTATCCAAAACAATAGTCATAATCATAAAAAAAGCAAATTCTTTCACTTACATCACACTTGCGAGAATGTGACATTATTGCAGGGTATTTTGTGAAAATACGTAAATATGCCTAGTACTACTGACCAATTTTTATTTTCTGAGATTTATGTTATGAGCAACATAATTTTCAATTAATCGAGGAAAAAATATGTAAAATCAATTTAATTTCTTTTATTATTGTCTCATATCTACGTGGTATAACTATCAGGTTCTGAAATTAATAACATACAAATACTTGAATCTATTCAAAACATAACCCTAAATCTCAAAAGTATCTTAACTCATAAAACAAAACTTACTTCATATTTCTTGAAGAAATTGAAATTGGAAAATAAAAGCCTAAAATAAATGGTTTTACAACAGTACATAAGTAGTATACCTACCAATTATTGTGTGTTGTGAAATTTGTTTTTATAAAAAAACATCAAGGGGACTCCTTGCAACGCAGTGTGCCTACTATGTGGAAAATTTTCTAAATCTGGCCCAGATAATCAGGTCTTGATATTAGGGTAAAATTAATAATTAAATCTGTATCCAAAACAAGTCATAATCATAAAAAAGCAAATTCTTTCACATGCATCACACTTGCGAGAATGTGACATTATTGCAGGGTATTTTGTGAGAATACGTAAATATGCCTAGTACTACTGACCAATTTTTATTTTCTGAGATTTATGTTATGAGCAACATAATTTTCAATTAATCGAGGAAGAAAACATGTAAAATCAATTTAATTTCTTTTATTATTGTCTCATGTCTATGTGGTATAACTATCAGGTTCTGAAATTAATAACATACAACAAATACTTCAATCTATTTAAAACATAACACTGCCTAACATCCCAGCACATAAAAAATGTGTGGAGTAAATAATTATAGTATATAGGCTTTTCTATCGAACTTGGAAGTACAAGATATAGTTTTTAGGGAAAGTGTTTAAAGTAAGTTTTGATATATAAACTTGAAGTAGGGTATTTAAATGGTACTTTAGTTTGCTTTAAAAGTAAATTATCCTTTAAATTTTACTTCTATGACCATAAAACTAAAAGCAAAAACATACAATACTACGGAAAACATATAGATTCTCAGTACTATTTTTTTCAAATTCTACAAAACCTTTTATATTTTAATGGTGACAGAACGTGTTCAACTTGTTTTTCATTGATTATTTTTAGTAAAAATCAACAGATGAAGCTTTTTTCGTAAAATTAAGCTTAGTTTACTTTTGTAAACAAAACACCATTGCATACGATACGAATACGATATTCTCTTCGGTGTTTCGGAGATTGGTGAATTTCTATCACGTGACCCCCTCCGTTTTTGACGGCCCGAGAAAAAGTGCGAGCTGCCTGCACTTTTTCTCGGCCCGCGATGTCGGGCGTATCACGCCTAGCCATTGGTCCGCGCGCTCACGTGACCACCTGGTTTGGTTGATCCGTTTTCTGCCTCAAAAATAGGGATTTTTCTTGTCGCCAACCATCGCGCCAAGACGGATCGCGGCCCGTCATCCGGCAAAAAAGGCTCCATGTAGAACCAGCTTCATTGTGGCGCGAGGATACGCGATACGCCACCTTGCGACCGGCGGGACACAAAGGATGCCACTTGTGCCGCGTGACAGGTTGTTCCGACTGTCACTACCACTCCGAAAGATATACGAGACTCGTCCCAAGTCAATGAATAACATCTTTTAATTATTGTAGGTTGAGACAAGGAATACTTAACAAGCATTCAGGTTAAGACCAGATATTCAAGTCAATGAATAGCATCTTTTAATTGTAGGTTGAGACAAGGGATACTTGACAAGCATTCAGGTTAAGACCAGATATTCAAGCAATTCGATTAAAGGCAAGGGATAATATTGACTCCATCAGTCAAGACAACAGAAACTTGACAAACACCGAGAAGGGTTACTTGGCTAGATTTGAGACTAGAAAGCAATTGTCTTGGGTCAAGACCAGAAGAGATACTTGGAACTACTAGACCAGAGACGCTTTCCAAGTAAAGATATACTTGGAAAGCACTAAGGTTAAGACTAGAAAAACGTAGATGGTGAAAACTAGATACTGGTTCAGCACTCAGGCAATACAAACTATATTTGGTAAGAACTCGGCTGGTAACGGAAACTTAGCAGGCATTTAGCAGATTAAGAGAAGGAATACTTGCCAAGCATTGACTACCAAGCAATCGTCTAGTCTAGTGTCAAGACTAGAGATACTAGGCAAATACTAGCGTTACGACTAGAAATACTTGACCAGACATCGATTACTTGACGAATACCAGTCGGATCCTAGACCAGTAAGGAAGGAGCATAAGGTGTCTTATGATTGATGGTTAAAAAAACATGCATCAAGAGACCCCCCCAGAGATCTAGATCTTGGAGACTTGTTTTCGATAATTACCAACACGAAGAAGGGGAACAAAAAAAGGGGTGAACCCAAGGGGGGTTGCTCCAGATAATCACCATTCATCTCAGAACCCCCAAAACAATCCATCTTCAAAAATATGCTCCCGATCCGATCGACAAAGCAAAAATTACGTCCGTCCAGTATCGGACCTTGACCTCCAATTCCCCTTCAGAGGTCAGCCTCATCTTTAACAGGTTTATCCAGCTTCAAACAGTTACTATCAGTTTCCGAAAAGAGAGAGCGGCACTTGAAAAAGCAGCATCTCTCGGCTGGACAAAAACACTTTTTTTCTCTTCTCCCCTCCCTTCCCACAAGGCGCTGAGAAGTTATAATTTTTTTTTATTACGGCTCCCTCCCCAAGAGGAAAGGGTAACGCGCCCGCTCAGGGTCATCTGGTGTCCGGCCCGGTCGATATTTTCAGCCCTGTGTGTCGCATAGACGTCTCTCTTTCTCGAGATACGATCTGCATATGAAATGCCACCGCTACAGTGTAGCGAATGGGGTGTCTACGGAAAAAATGGATCTTATATTCGGCGTCTTTTGTAGGCTGCGAACGATCGATCATTTTTAATGAATTGCCGGGTAATGAATACACGGGGCAGAAGGGATTGAGATGTGGGAATTTAATGCAGGCATTTATAAGCAATATAAAGGCATGAGATGAATAGTAGATATGCACAACGTCAAGAATAGATTGCGTCAAATATCATTTAAAGATACCTTGATTAAAGGTGAGTGTACCGTATCAGTTGAGGTGCAATTCTAATATTATGTCACATTTATCAATTGTGAGATGATAGATAACAGCCATAGCAACTAACATGTTCCAATGGCACCTCCACTAGGCCGATAATGGGTCATTCATTCATTACAAATGTAGGAAATGAAATCCTGATAACCTTTTCGAGGTAAAGATTTGTATAAAGAACACATGAAATGGTATCTACTTTTAGAAGCAAAATTATTTTCGCTTTGTCCTTCAAAGGTTTCAATGATCTGTTAAAAGGGAACGAATTGTTTAATTATCACAAGGAATTGTACGAATCATTCTGAACAGGACTAAGTTCAATGCTTATTATGCTCAAGACTACAAATGACCCTCATATAATGAATAATTAAAGGGCCTCCATTAGGCTTTGAACATATGCTCTTTTCCACGTCCTTTGCCTTTGCATTTGTACAAGCGTAAACTACTATATACAAGCACTAGAAATCGTTCACCATAAGAGCCATTTTGAGTAGTATAACATTATTAGTAATCCATACGGACAACCATTTGAAGGTAAAAGCGTACCGAAAGGATACCGTATTGAGAATTTCGATGATGTGACACCAAATTTAGATTATTTTCACAGGTCATTGAGGAACTATCAAAATGCAGTCCAGTCATTTCGTATTATTCCCACGGGGTTAGCGAGGAGCCGATGACCAGCCAAAAGAGAAAAAAAATCGCCATCTTGCATCACGGGCGCTATTCAAAAAACGGTCAGCCCAGCAGCAGGCTGACGATAAGATAGAGGCGAAATTCGGCGAGTTTAGGGTTTCCACCACTGAGAAGGAAGGGCGATTCCCGTTCGATAGAGAAAGTTGACGGAAATATTAATTTGTTTTGCCGACTGTTATCATGGTGAGAACGCCGCGGATCGCCGATTCTCTGGGCTCCGTCGATTCAGACTGCCAGGAGAAATAATAAAAAAGAGTTGATGATTGTCGCCAAATCGATTGCATCTATCTCGGAGATATAATTTATTTGTGGTTATGGCGAGAATATTGAATGAAATTTCCATTGGTGATTACTATCTTTAGAAAATGAAATGATCCCCTTGGCATTCGTTTGATTGAGAAAAAAAAACATCAATGGGCGGGAGCCACAGTGATTGAAAATTGCCAGGGAATATCGAAGTTGCTGTGAAATGTACTACAATGTATAATTAAAGAGGAGAACAAAAGGAGTTAATAAAGGAATTTTAAAATTTCAGTCAGTTAAAAGTGATCTTCCTATCACTTACGTAGTTAAGGAAAATGACAAAGACCGGATATTAAATTGTAATACCATCAGGGTTGGAAAAAAACATGTTTTTTTCTAAAAAATACAAAAAACGTGTTTTATTTGTTTTAAACGTGTTTTTTTTGTTTAAAACGTTTTATTTGTTTTTTTTTTTACCCACAACACAGAAATTCTAAAAAAACTTCCAGGATTTTAAAAAATTAAATTAAGTTTTTAAAATTGAAAATGGATTAACAAAGCTATCCCTGGCATCAAATGGCATCTTGAGCTTTTTAGCACCTGTTTCTTTGAGCTTGGCTGAAGTAAAATGATTGTTTTGGAAATATGATACTATGTCAACAACTTCAGCTTTAACATTAGAAATGTAAATATATTTTGCTAAAAGATTTAAGATGAGCTAAACATTTATAAGTTATTATATTCATATTCATTTCAGTGCTTTTCAGTTCATTGGGTATTTTGACGACATTAGCAGCATTGATCGTTTAAAATATTAAAATAAAACATAAAGAACAGGTCAATTATAAAAAAATATGATTTTTAAACAATTTTATTTGTATTTTTTATTAAATAACTTTCTAGATAAAAATCAAATAAAACAGTTGAAAGTAAATACTAAGTTTTATATACTAATTATTAAAAAAGTACATGTGTTTTAAACAATGTTTTTTTTGCTTTGTTTTAAACGTGTTTAAAACAAGTGTTTTAAACAAGGTGTTTTAAACGTAACAACCCTGAATACCATTCTGAAGAAATCGCCCTGTTCTGACAAATGTCCCTAAATTTGTCGATTAGTCAGTTCTAGTTCATGTGTGATTGGCATGAAAGTCTCACTAGAACAGAATTAAAATGGATATAAGGGGAAAAAAGGGACGAACATTCTTTAAGTTGTTGAAATACCGTCAGATTGGAGGACATGACCATGGAACTGGAAAAATCAGGGGTCCTTTAGTTACAGATGATAAAGGATTTCTAATCAAAGGATCTCAGACACTGAGGATGACGAGTTCCATATGGTCTCAATCGATACCAGTGGTTTCAGTTAGTTACAATGAAGCCATTCTGAATGGGAATTTTTATCTTTACACAAAGGCCATCGAGAACACGAAAAAACAGATGCAATTCAAGCGACCACGCAGTCGATATCCATCCACAGAAACCTAATAAACAATCAGACAGAACAAACATATGTTCAAACAAAAGAACCGATAAGCAACTGGAGAGGCTTCTAATCTACGCAAGAAAGAGAGAGGACATCGAAAGGAAACAGTCGTCGAATTATCGACCAAGAAAAGGTTCCTCCTTCTTCTTGAGAATACCACCACCAAAAAAAAGCATACCCCGACGACACCTATCAGTGGAAACAACAGCCACCTGTAGTATTTATGCCGGAGATTAAAGAGAGAAGGCGATAAATAGGCATTCTTTCTCGAGTGTTAAAAAGTAACTTTTTTTTCGAGAGAGCGTCGACTTGCGATAGCGGAGGAATGGATCCACGCAGCGTCGACCCTCAGTGGAGATAGGGAGTATATAAATAAATATAAATAACGTTGGATGTGCGCGCGGCTCTTCTTTGTTTGGGAGAAGTTGGTTTTTCTCGCGCGCCCTTGACGGGAGGAGCAGAGGGGAGGAGGGGGTGGTGTTATTTGTAGGTCGGAATCCTGAGGCTCGGGACTTCTTTGTTCAATGGAGCAATCAATGCTCGTGGATGGATAGAATGAATAGAGAATTCTTTAAATCTTGTGAAAATAAGTTTGATCAAGACCAAGAGAGTAGGACCTGTTTAATTTGGGTTCGATGGTGAAAAGGAGGGACAGTTGATAGGTCGCAGAGGCACAAGGGAAACCCCGAATCAAACAAAGCTGCAATTTTTACTAGTTCCCCAAATGGCAAATTTGGACGGGATACCCACGACGTAAAAAGAGACGGACCACCGTGGCAGCGGACCTTGCAGGAAGTCTGTCATCAGAACGTTTTAATCCCGTCCATGGGTCTCGCACCTCATCCAATCAAATCCTTTTATTCCGTTCTCTTTTTGTCAGTAAATGGGGAAGACTGATTATCAGTTCCACACCCAAAATCAACCCTAGGAGGGGACTAAAAGAATTCCTAAGTGTAGCCACTTAAAAAACACCACAGGTTACAATGTAACCACAATGGCTGACAAAGAACTAACATTCTCAATACGGCTTTCAGAATCCGTCAAGAAACTGAAGGGTTAGGTAATTTTTTTTTTTTTGGAATGGAGGACCATTACGAAATTAGCTACACTTCTCACCTTGCGCAACACCTGTTTCAAAGGGGATGTTTTCTCCGGGTGTCTTAATGCACATCGAACGAAATCATCAATTAGCCAAAGATTTTTCGGAGGCTCTTTGTTCTCGCATGCGCCATTTTATTTTTTTTAAGCATTCCGCGGATGGAAGAGGAACTGGATTATGACGTAGTCCGGGAGAAAGCCTGCGACGCAAAAAGGAATAAAAAGGGCGAAGACTTCGGTGGTTTTTTCCCCAGCTTTTCTTGTTTCGTGAAAACTTTCGCTCGATTAGCATAAGTCGGGTGAAGCTAACTTGGAACAAGTACCAAGGCCGCTTCTTTAAACGAGGGATTTAAATCTTCTAATAGCGTTACATAACGTGTAGTTAAGGTTTACTGCTGTCGGGTAACAATGCAGAACTAAGTGAAGATGAGCGATGGGGTGTGGAGCTTTGATGTTCTTTCGTTCTTATTTATAACAGTTAGCCAACAAAAGGCTAACAAAAAATATCCTACATTGTAAGAAACAGTAGGTAAACCACTTTTCTTACCCTTGAACCTTTTAAAAGATACCAGAAACACTTTCCAAATAAAACAGGCTATCAGATGCATAAGAAGCATAAGGATAAGAACCTATTTTAACTATCCTGTTGGTTTTGGACATGGATAATAAAGAGGCGTCGTTAAGTTATGGATATTATCAGTTGTCACATACTCAACAAAGAAAATTTTCCTAAATTAATAAGGAAATAAAATTTCTCATAGCGTATTCCTCGGATGAACGTTGCGAGAGCAGCATAATGAAAAATCCAACAAACCGAATCTCGTGAAAATATGTACATATCACATTCTGAAAACACAGATCAATCACTATACACATGAAATATCAATACTCATTGACCAATGATGGACTACATCAGTAACAGTATATAAACGACATAATCTTCTCCAAAGTATCCAAATGTGTTTCCTTTTGAGCAAATCACAATCCACAAGTATCTGGAGTCATCAACGTATCCACAGTATGAAGGTTTTTCGCGTAATCCAATCAAAAAGGAGCAGTAGTCCATCATCAGCCAATGAGGTAGTAGAATAGTAGGAGAGAGATACATACAAGTAATTGCGATTCCGTTATGGAGTGATCTGAGTATAGGCACAGTCTTTCTGCCGTCAGGGGCCTGCTCTGACGCAATTTGGAAGCTATGAATAGACACACGGCTCCTAGGAGCTGTAGCTGGGCTTTGCCCACTCTGACTAATAAAAGGAACCTGTCCAGGCAATTTACAGCTAAGGGAAAGACTTCGTCTTGGCAGTGTTCTTCTTCGCACACCTGTATGGGAGGAAAACAAGTGATTAGATAACAGTTGTCGAAAAACTAAGACATTAAACATAAAAAACGAGTTTTGGATCCTTAAACTACTAAATGCGAACTTCTACAACAAATTAACTATCTTCACAGAAGTCATTTTATTCGGGGAATAGTCATTTCCTTGTTTTACACTCACTCAATCAATTAAAAATGATGCCCCACTCCCTCCTTTTCTTATCTGAAAACGTAACCACAAAACTATTTGTCCTTATAATTCCAAAAGGTAATCCTAGTTGATTCATTATTTGTCATTACCTCTTCTCTTGAAAACAACATAACTTCTTAAACAGAACGGATTAATTGCACAGATACAAGTTGGCCCGGTAGGTGGCGCTTTATCATACGAATAAAAGTAATATTAACCATGAAATTGGTGAAAATATAACTGAATGAAATAACTGAAACTCAAACAATATTTTCTCTATTCTAATCATATTGGCCTATCCAAAGGTTGTAAGCAATCGATAAACACTTAAAATGGGTGTAAATATACTTAAATTAGTAGGTGTGCCGCAAATAACCAATGGTACGAACTGAAAATTTTCTCACACTGAGAAAAATTTGTAATCCAAGGAACACGAAGCTAGAAGCAATAATAGACAGCTAGCTAGCCAAAACATCCTATTTCGCTTACTAGTTCCAATAACTAATTCTAATACACGGAGTCAAATGGATAGCCCGATGCGAGTTTTCCGAAAAACAACAGTACATAATTGAACTAATGATTCTCTGACGCATTCCACCAGGGTCAGGATCCTCTTACTCAAAGGAGGAAAATTTACACCTAGCCAAAAAAATTAGCACAAAATGTCGATTAAGCTTCTTTAATAACAGTAAGCGTGCAAGTCGGGGTTCAGCCCTGTGGTAGAAAAAAAACGGGGCATAGCGGAACCCACCATCATGGCTATATTTCGATAATTAAGTAAATGAAATTCTGAGACCCTCCCTGAATTCACCCTCCTAATAATGTTAGTCTACAGCAGTGTTTGGACACACACTTCGCCATTCATAATTAAGTGAACAACTCTATTAATAAACGTACCGGAGCCTCATGCAAAAAAACGCAGGTTTAACAAAGTCATGAAGTCTTCCACAGGGTTTTGAAAGAACAATTTTTTTTCTTTTATTTTCTCTTACCGGTTATTAAATTGTCAAACAATTTAGCAAGTGTATTGATTAGGATTAAAGACTTAACTGTAGAAAACTAAAAGTAGCCGTATCCCCTTAATGAAATTCCAGTATCCCCTTTTCAAAATTTATTTTCTGGTTACGCAACAGATGAAAACGGAACTTTTTTGACAAGACATTAACGAACTATTTTTCTTTGGTTGAATTCGAGTTGCATCGTGTCTCTAAATGCACATACTAAAAGAAACTTTAACAATTATTAAAAAGTTAATTATGTGCTAATCCAGGCTAATCACCCAAACTTTGTCAGTCGAAAATTTTCAGAAACAGCCTGGTTCGTAAGAACTACAGAAGTTTCCCATTTATTTCACAGGGTATAATAAAAATTTTAAAGGAACACTTCATTAAAGCTGCCAATACTCCACTATCGAAATTGAAAGTTTACTAGTATTTTTATGTTTTTAGCAAGTTGATAATTACTTCTATTTAAGGATCAACAGCGAACTCGCAACTTTATCTTAACACTCAGCAATTGATCAATCACAACCTCTATTCTATGATGAGTTATGATGACACTTCATTTCTCACAAGTGCCCAATGAATAACAAACCGAATGACACATGGAAGAGGTGCCAGCTCTAGTAAATACATATCTACAACACGCGGAATTCAGTAGATACTTAACAGTTGAAGTGAAGAAGAAATAAATCACCTTCCCCTCAGACGCACTTATTTTGTCAAAAGAATAATTTCGAGTGTTTGGAAAAAAAAGAAGGAACACTTGAGTTAAACGTTAGTTAGAGCGTCATGTTGCAAGTTAGTCCTAGGATAGCTGTTTATAGGTTCAATAAACTGCAATAACATTCCTTGAGTAGCTTAGAATAATGCAATCCATCAAACACTTGTTGTATGAATTTATTGCATTTTGAGCAGCGAGAGAAGTTAGGGGGATCAGTTTCCTAGGTCCGATCGTGTATAAATTACGGGTAAGTTTTGAAACTGAATGAAATGTCAACCATTTGAAATTGGCCATTATTTTTGAATAGATTAATTAGCAAAAATCTAACATCGCCGTGTTTGAGCTGGAGCGGATCTAGGGGAGGGGCATTGGGGGAAGTGACCCCCCTTCAAAAATTAGTTATTCAGGATCAGATTTCAACAAAATTTATGTGAGAGGGCCCCCAGAATGCCCCTACATTTTGTCACACATTGACCGACCGAAAAAAATTAATCACCTTTTCGTTTTAAATAACTCCCGAGGTTCTGTAACCTTGGCTATACCTAGTTTTAGAAACATGCCTTGCACTGAATTATTTCCTTTATGAAACGGGGGTCAAAGTGAAATAACTTGAGGAGAGGAAATCTCAAGATGGTGTATAGAAAAAAAAGCAAAACTTTGCCCATTTGCGTGTAAAAGTAGAGGCTACCCGCAAAAGTGCCCCCCTTATGTTATTTCATCTTTGCTCAACTCTCCTCTCCTTTTCTTTTGCCATAAAAAAAACCCACCAACTAACCAACCTTTGGACTCCTGACTTGTAGTTTATTAAACTAATTAGAACAAAATTAGTAGACAAACGTCATTTCACAAAAAGCTGCAGAATTACCACAAACGTAGGTTTTAAATAAACTTCCGAAAACCGACCAAAGCCCCTTTCAGCCAAATTTAGGCCACTATACCGCCACGACCAAAAACCACATTATAATTAAAACAGTTAAACCGAAACACTAGCTCGGCGGAGAGTTTCCCAGAGGAAGTTGGCGGCAGCGATGCGTAGAGGCGACGAAACAACGGAGAGTTGGTGCACACAGAATTACAAGAAACCGCTTCAGTATATCATTTCCCTGCTTGACGAAGGGAAGAAGATAATAAGCAATTTCCTGAGAGAGCCGCTCGCCGGCTACCCCGTCCTCTGTCCCCGGGGCTATTTTAGGCAAATCTCCGCAGAAAAAGTTATCAATGCATGTGTGTGGCTACTTCCTAGGCGCTTCCACCGTGGATGTAGAGAGCACTTTCACGCCGCAGATGCTAATTAGTTACAATAGGAATGTATATGAGGGAGTGGGACCAACTTTTTGGAAAAGCTTGTTATCAATTTCCCAAAACTTGAAAAATTCTATAATTTTTTCCACAGGAATAACTGGTATTTATGCTTATTAGATTTATTAATTAAAAAGCATATATTTCTCTTAAGGACATATAAAAGCCCTAAATTATCTTTATGATCAGTTCATTGATTTTAAAAGGAGTTCTCTAGCCGACCTTACTATGTTTGGGACCATTTTTTAAAGACAAAGGATGATTGGAATATAAAACCATGGGAATGAATAATGCCTAATCAATCTAGAAACCTAAATGAAATAGAATTGCTTACATCAGCCATTACTTAAACACATAATTTTATTTAGTTGAGATTTTAATAATAGTCATAGAAGTTAAAATTTCTACTAAGAAAAAGACTAGTGAATTTTCTATCAATTGCGGATAAGGCATTCTTAAAGAAAGACCTATGTGAATAACCAGGAAAATATATCCTTTAAAAGCTTAAAAGGGGCTTCAGAAGATATTACAGGCTGAAATTTAATAGCACATCGTTTTACCGAATATCGAATGGAAAAGGTACCGATAAGATAGAACGGAAAGAGCTAACTACGCAGCGGAATATTCCGAATAAACTTAACGAATAAAACCTGAACAAGAAAAGGCATTAGAAACCGGTGTAGTTTGAAAAGAAATAAAAGGTACAGGGCGCTTTAAAAAGTGAATGGAAAGTCGAAAAATATTCGAATTCTAAATCGTCTGCAATTCCACCGAACTCTGTTATCTGCGACACAAAAGACGGAAGTCTCGGTTCTCGGGAATATTTACAAGGCATCCGTGAGAAAGGCAGAGCCGAAGACAAAACGACGAAATTGTGAGAAAAATGTCCGAAATTGCCCTTTTCCTCCGAGGGGAATTCACCTCCATGAAGAGATGGCAGATGATAGCGGGCGCGGTTACGGTTAGGTTGGCTAGCACACTGCCCGTGTTCCGTAACCGTGTTATTTATTCAGTTATAGAATATTATGGAAGATGAACGACCAGTTTCGGACAGGTTAACTCCGTGCGTGTGAAAGAGCCCGTAAATTCAAGAATCGGATTTTTATACTAAGTAGTTATTATAAAGGCTCGAAAAAGTACAATAGGCGGATGAAGGGTAATAAATATCGTACGAATGGTTTTTCTGTTGTAGTGGAATTTTTTAAAGAGGACGTTCAAATCGCCCCCACGCACATTTCCATCGGAATTGGGGTTATATTCAAATCAAATACAAAATGAATAGAACATTTCACTCATCTTCATATTTCTAATAACCCTTTTACCAAAATACAAACATATGCAGAAAGCTTATAAATATCTGACTACAAGATTACTTGAATGTTAAATTGATATACTAATCGCGAGAGAACAATAAAATATAACGTAAAACTACCCCTGGAATGGAAACCCATTTAAAAAGGAATTTTTTATCTCACAATATTTTCAGAACAGAAACTAATTATGATCATAATTATTAAATTTGAACATCATCAGATGATTTTGTTACGCAATTTAGTTCTTTAACATTCCATCTATCTAACTGTCAATTAAAATTTCTAATAATTAAACACCCACAAACGTTTAAACGTTAAACACTATAATTTTCCAGAGAATAAAATTTTCTAAATAGCATAACTTAAAATCAAATAATTATCTTACTTAATATTTTTAATTAACATAGTTAGAAAAAATTAACTACCATCATTAATGCATGGTGATGCAGCAAAAAATCATTTGGTTAATATTAAAATCATTAAAATGGAACAAAAATAAAATAAAATCTTTATGATGTCTTCTCTCAGGAAAGTTGGTACAGAAACTGCTTATACAATCAACGAATTAAACAGAAAGTCGTTTGCTATGATTTTCTATAGTACTAAAAGTACGAATACGTTTTATTTCTTTTGCAGACTAACAGAATATGCATTATTGAAATATACATTATAATGAGTTTTGGGAAACTTATTAAACCCATTTATTCACTTTTGATGTAAATTAAATTTATTTAACTAACCCAAAGAACGTTCGCATTAAATAAACAAAAAACAGCTGATTCTCGAAATTACAAATTATTAAGCTATATATATAATTCTAATTAATTTAAATAGAAGAAATTTACCTCTTGCATCCATTCTGCTACAACAGTTCTCATGTAAGGCTTCAGATCGTTTTGCATGCACTTAAAATAATTGGAAGCTATTACGTATCTGTCCTCTATCACAAGTAAATTTTCAAACACTCTTGAGTCCTCAATAAGCACAGGGTCTTCATAAGCTCTAGTGACATTTTCACTTTCAAAACAAAAAAGATCCATAACTTTTCTTAACACTTTGGCAACACTTTTTTCCAACTTCAGCAGCGCATTTTTGTTAACAATGACAGGTGCACTGAGTAGAGAAATTCCGTCAACTTTGATGTATTTCTTCTGGGTACGTTGCAAAAACAGCAATTTATCACAAGGAATGGAATGTAGTTAACATATGGTGAGTAGTTACTGAGCAAAGGAATTTAAAGTTACTTAAGTTAGTTAAAGTTTACAAGTTTCTTTAGAATGCTAGGGGACAAGAGCAGAGCAGTGCACGTGTTCCAACTGCTCATGACCGAAAGAATCACTGTCGACGAGAGACCGACAGCGAGCGAAGAAGGATGACTGTAGGGTTGCAGGATGAAAAGTTTTCGCTTTATCGCCAAGCTCGAACAGAGAGAGAGAGAGAAAGGTTCTCGTTGGCTGGAAAGGAGAGAAAGCCCATAGCAACACCGAGTATTCTTCCAATCTAGTTATTAATGAATTGCGATTGCGAATAGTTAATTCGCTTTGTCAGCTAACTCTAGGTGGTTCTGATTGCAGTGGATGGTTTTCCTGGTCGCCAAGTGGTTGTTACATAAGTCGGAAACTGAACAAGCTAAATGAGATTTATACTAACAATGCATAGTTCCACTTTCAAACGGTAATATTAAAGCATCCCCACTGAATATCACATCCATTACTTTTCAAGTACTCTCTACTTTAATATAAATGAATGAACCAACTGTTTTTTATTGAAAACTAAACCAAATTGGGCTTTTATCTTTATTTTTTTGCGTCTTAAAATTGCTTATCCTTCGTTTTCACTGCTTCAAAATAGTAAAAGTTCGTGTTTCCAATAATCAGTAATCACATCACTATAACTTATGTCTTTTAACTTTCTAAAGCCCATTTAAATAGCTTATTTCAAGTATAAACGCATTTTATAAACAATGAACAAAAAACAATTCCTTTTTTAAAACAGATGCAAGAAACAAACAAAATACTTTCCTCAACCTCAAAAAATAAAATAATAAGCATTTAAATTAATCAAATGTCTCAAATTAACTTAACTTAATATCTTATTCGAATTCTAGCAGGTTTCGTAAAGCTACCGACTAGTTTTGTTATTCCCTGACAAAAATCCTAAATACGCCAAAGAGAGCGAAAAGAGCCAAATGTAGCGAAATCCTCTCTTCAACGCATGCGCCAACCAGTCTGTCAGGGATTCCGTGTTTCATTGGCGAGTGTTCCCCCCCGACCAGCCAGCCCATTCACAAACTTTGAGGTGCGTAAAATGTGCGGCGGTGATATCTGAAGCAAAGGGAGGGGGAGAGGGCTGAGACGTCACGTGATGAATCGCTCTTTCGGAGAGACAATGTGGACAAGGTCATTACTCGCTTGCAATTTTTCCCATTCGATTCTGGATTCTACTGTTGCTCTGGGACGATAATTATGGGACATATCTGTCTCTCGTCAATTTCCCCCTTCCATTCTGTTGTCAGAGTGTTATAAAAACATCACTTGGTTCTATTTCCTAATCAAGAATGTTCAATGAGATTAAATTCTGATATTGTTTTATTTTTTAATGGAATAGATATATGTTTCGAAAGAAATGAATGGGCTTAGGAAAGATAAGTAGGTTCTTTTAAAAATAAAATATATTTTTTTTAAAATTGCCTTTATCGTTTACTAAGCTTTTACTTAATCGTTACATAAGGAAATAAACTCAACAATTTTTGGTTTAAAACTGGCAATGTACCTTGAAAGTTCATTGCTTCCTTTTTCTTTTTTGAAATTATTCATATCTTTAATTCATAATAATAATTAATTAATATTTTATATTAATAATTATTCGAAAAAATGTAGAAATATTGTAATTTAATTCTTAGAATCTTAGAAATTCAAACATAAAAAAAGTTTGCACGAAAATATTTTTACAGTAGCTACAGTTTTTTAAAATCATTTTTACAATTTGTTTTCTGAAGAAATAAAGAAACAAAGCTGTTAATGATTGAAAGAATAAAGTGTTAGTGAGAATGTTTAAGTTTAAACAATCGAAGGAAAATGTTCTAATATCATTAAAATATATTTTTTTTTCTGTAAATTAATGAATTACTGAACATTGAGCTAGAGTTTGGGAACCTATGAGCCAAGATATGCATTTTATATTGACAGTGAAAGCATAAGGAAAAATTTTGTGTACAAAAAAGGTTATGTGAATCACAGTTCACAGCATTATTGGTTTCAGCAGGTGTCTACGAAGAAAACAGGTGTTTTCTGCAAGTAATCTTGTATCACGCAAGTCTTTTATCAGACTATTAACCTTCTGGTGATATCTCTCAATTCATTCTTTCACATTATAATTGAAACAAGGCGAACAAATTAACTCTTTAAGACTCCATATCTCTTCGTTTTTGCTTTCGGTAGCCAAAGAGTGGTCGAACGAAACTTTCTGAATCTAAAGATGGGAAGTTTCATTTCTCGGAAATGACGTCACAGCCGCTTTGATGTGTCAATAAGGTCATATGATCAATATAGGTGCAGAAGGATGGTGCCGGCCGGCGCCTGGCTAGAACAGAACATCTTGTCGGAGGTCTGTCGATTCTCATAATTCATCCCTTCCTCCGATGATATTATGCAGATAATCCCTGTTCTGCTTTGTTCGTAGCTGTCTAATAATCTTGTGTCGTAACTTTGTTGCAATATCTGTATCTAATTATGGGAAGTGGGGCGACTTGAGTTAAAACTTAAACTCCATCCTAATTTAGGATTTGGGGTAATTCCGCATCATTAGAAAAAACTAGAGACGTGACAAGGGTATACAAAGGATATCGGGATTTACCCCTTAAAAATTTATATTTTTTTTACTGTAGAAACTATTAATCTACTTTTACTAATTGTGGCCCTATAATAAACAATTTGATTAAAAAAAAAACAGCGCAACTCCAGTCTGAAATCTTGCACGCTCCCTTCAGACTGGAGTTGTGATGTTGTCCAAAAAAAAGCGATGATGACGCGAAATAGTAGGCAGAACGTCACTCGAGATTTCGAGCTTCTGTGGCCTTATGTGTTTAGATGGCCATGGATATATTGGCGAAATCGATGTCCATTCATTGTATTTTTTTTTATTTAATTTGAAATTTTAATAAATTGTTTTTATTTTATTGATTGTGCTGCAAACTATGCCCAAAACATTTTGTTATTAATTTAAAAGTGTTTTTACCTTATATCCAGTGAGTGTTTGACTCCGTTAATATTCACTTACTCCATTGATACACTGTTCAAAACACTTTTTAATTTTATTTTTCTCTTTTGTGGTGCGAACTAAGCAGAACTTACCAATTTAAGTTATTTATTTTAAGATTTTTTAAATGTTGAAATTTTATAAGTTTGAAAAAGGTAATAAGGCGTACTCAAATGGATTTTAATGATGAGAGAGATGGATGTATTATAATTGACATAAAATATTGGTGAAACAGATTTGTACGTATTTTTCCTCATTAAATCAGCAACATTAGTGCTTTTGGTCATCGAACATTCATAGCTATACAAACAGCCGGTAAATTAAATGTTGGCAAACAAATAAAGGAAACTCCCAATCCCAATCAATTTAGGTGTTTTGAATCACACCTTGTGTCCAGATGTTTACAGCGATCAGGCATTCCTCTGTGTGTTGAGAAACCTGCTGATTGCCAGGCCCCTCTTCCCCCGTAGAGGGGAGGGGAGTTCCAGGAACTTCAGTGAAAACAGCGCGGCAGGTTGTTGTCCCTCCCCCTGGCCGCCTGAATCGAAACTCCCTTTTTGGGTTCAGGGGTACACGTGCATGACCTTGAGGAGCATGGAAAATCAGTGATTTGGTTGCTACGATCAGGTTTAGAAAACTGGTTGGAGAAGAATTCGGAAATGAAAATTGGATATGTTTCATCCAGAAACATGGTGAGCATATGCAGGGGCAAACATTTTCTGTCCTTTTAATGCTAATTAAATGTTTCTGATTACTGTTTCAACAAACACAGCCAAAGACAATTTCCAAAACACTTTCATTTTGAGAAAATTTTCTAGGAGAGGGAGCAAATAAAGCTGTGCTAGGTGGGTCTTAGCTCCCCACTGCCCCTGCCCCAGGCACGGATCCAAGGGGGGCACTCTGGACACCAGTGCCCCCCTTTGGACCCAAAAAAGTTTAAAACCCTACTTTTACAGGGACCCCACACCCCCCAGCGGTACCAAAAGGGGATATTGAGTGATACTTAGAAAATCCCATCATTTTGACATTTTTCTCAAAAGGTAAAAGTGATGATCTGGAAAAGTGCTCCCCGTTGGAGCTTTGCTAGATCTGCGTTTGCCCTGCCCCCATGGCTACGAACCTGTAAAAAATTATACATTTTAGAAACCATACGAGACGGAATTCCAAGGATATCGGGATTATCATTATCAGGGGTCTGTCTTGGATTTTTTAAGAGGTACCTATTTTGTGAAAATTTAGAGCTAATTTGTGAAAATTTAAGTGCAAAATAACATAAAAACCTGTACAAAATTTTTTAAACTTTAAAAATCAAAATAAAATTTAGTCTAGAATGACTGAAAGTTTAACTATTGATAGAATATAGCTTACTAGAGAACTTTCTTTCAAGAATGTATTTTGTGAAGGTACCTTTTTTCCTAAAACTGATTTTGTGGAAGTACCTATACCTATTTATCAAATGATGAATTTGTGAAGGTACCTATAAACGGTAGTAAACTTGTCCTGGACTGGACAGACCACTGATTATTAAGGGAGAAATAAAGTATTCTCTACCGAATATAGCAGGTAAAATTTTATCAAAATAACAGCTCTGCTAGACATATTACTCAATCTTTTTCACCGGTAACGCTCACAGAAACGACGGCAGAAAGCTTCGAAAAACGTATTTCGACACTGAAACTAATCATGTTCAAGTTCATTGCGATTTCTATTCAATTTCTAGACCAGCTTGTCATAATTTTAAACAATTTGAAAAAAAAACCCGGAGGAAAGTGACCTTAGAATATTAATAGAATTGCTGAGAATTATGATCTAAAATTGACAAGTGAATCTCATGTTATAAGATCTGAAACTGGGATTTGATATGCGTGACCTGTTTCTGGTGAATCAAATAGCTTTTACACAAAATGACTAGAAATAGAAGCCATTCGATTTGTATTCAATTCAAAATTTTTGAATTAAAATTCAAAATGTCTGTTATAATGTCCAGACTAGTTAGTGGGGAAAACTATTTTGCAATTATTCAGAGAAATTTAACCTATTAAGGCACCCATATTAAACAAGGCCCAAAAAGGACAATTATTTAAGCCCCAATTCCTAACATTTTCGATTAGAATATATTTATTATTTTTTATTTTAGAAAATTTCGTAAGTTTAAATAAATTTAGAAATACCTACTCCCTGTTTTAGATTTAAGTGAAAATCCAAAGACTATCACACTATTATAAATTTTTAGCTCTATTAATAAATAATTAGAAATTCTATTAGAAAAAAATCCTTAATGTAATGAATCTAAAGATTCCTTTAAAAGTAAATCACCAGAAATTTTTTTTTGTTAGTGTTAGTTGAAAAGGGTATATGAACTTAGGTTGATATACCGTAATGAAATGCATACGTGATTTATGTAACTAACTCTTTCCCTTAACAATGGATATTTAACGAAATTTGACTTCCTACGCTAAAATTACCTTGATTTCTGGAGATACCATGTTTTTGAAGATCCATGTCCCTTTTTCAACAAGCATTAATGTTCAAGTACAATATAAAGACCCAAAAACGTTTTTCTGGTAGCGATGGGCAGACGCAGAACTATAAAAAACATATCAACACTTGGCTATTGCGGTACTTTTGGTAAGTTCTTAGGTATCGGATATTATTATGTATGAAATGCATAAGTATTAAATAATTTTAGTTGTCAAACACAGTATTTTGACTTTGTATCCTTTTCGCCCATCATTACTTCCTGGTCATCCTGGTGACAACTAACCACACACAACTCAGAAAACGCGTCGTCATCACAGACCATCGAACCAACTTCCCGAAAAGAAACCGAAACGTCACCGAATGCGAGATCAATACTCCGATCAACATGCCGCCACAACACCATCAACAGCCCCCGTAAAAACGTCACGAAAAAGATCTTTTTTTTTTTCCGCGTCATCATCACCCTGATGCAGAAGAAAGTTCAACAACACAACACACACTCTCCAGAAGAAGAGTCATTGTCTGATTGGCATTCCTCATCATCAAGCGCTCCGTTGGGAGACAATGATCGCGGACGTTTATGTCATGAAGTGATCTCGTTACTCATTGGATGGGGGAAGTTGTGTTTGGTTACTATGGTGATGATAGCAGAACAAAGAGTAAATGAACTGACGGATAAATCAGCAATTGAATTCAGAGGTCCCCATTCATTAGGGCAATGGCGGATACAAGGGGGACACTCTGGACAGTGCCCCCCTTGAACCCCCCCCCCCAAAAAAAAAATACTCAAAATGAGTTAAAACCCTACTTTTACAGGTCAAATTTTTTTAAAAAATTCTGGGAGAGGACCCCCATACCCCCCAGCGGTACCAGAAGGGGATCTTGAGTAATACTTTTGGAAAAATCCCCAACATTTTGACATTTTTCTCAAAAGGTAAAGGTGATGGTCTGGAAAAATGCCCCCCTTGGAGCCGTGCTTAGGGTGTCGTCCCTAGAATCCGAAAAATGGCATACAGAAAAAAGCATACAGAAAACAGATTTCATTTATAAAACAGGAAGAATAATACACAAAATCCTCGAAAAAACTGATAAAAACACATAAAAATAAACAAAATTATAAAGATAAGACGGTATTTTAGCAAGATGTTATGAGGGAATGGTTGCAAGGATTCCATATTACAAAAAGGACGATTAAAATATTGAACAGTTTGATAAGTATATTAATACTATCATTAAAAATTACAAGTTGTCAACCGTAGTATTCTAAACGTTTTTATCGCATTTATTGAGTTTAAACTTTTTTGTAACATTTTGATTTTAAAGTTCTTCTTTTGGGTAATAATTTTTCATTGATTCTAAATTTATTTTTAGTAAAAACACAAAATGTAGTGAGTTAAGACTTAAGGGCACTGATTGGCTTTTAACTGAACTCAGCTGATGGTGTGACGTCGTTATGAAAACTCGTTCTCATATGAATGGAACCTTATGAAGGAAAAATTTCAGAGTGTGTTCGGTCGGTTACTATGCAATCGCGGTAATAGCTAGTCATTAGAGTAGTGATGGTGTACAGGACGGATTTAGTAGCATGATGTAATCGGGCCGTTGCTATGGTGTCTGATGGAAGAAAGATATATGTGTGATTTTAATTAGTACTATCTAATTTATCGATTGTAACTTGAGGGTTAGTCATTGAGGAAAATACGTCTATTTTTTAATGCTAATTGAATAAGAATCGCTTGAACCAAACATCGAAATGACTGTCGAGTCGAGTCCCTATGCCTATGCATTACCATGCGTTTACCCCCACCCCGATTTCTCATAGTGCAGAAATGGCTAAAAATGTTTGTAAGATAGCAGAGGATTAGATTTAGGAAGCACAGAGTAGTTAGTTGCCCCCCCAAGATTCCTATTTTTATGATTTTTCTGTTAGAAATAAAATAAAAAAGTTTAGAATTAATCCAAAATAAGCTAAAACTCGTTTTTAAGTGTGTTTTGTTGGATAATAACCATACTCCTTACCTTTTCTATTATTTTATATGTAAACAGTCACGATCGGTGCATTAAAAAAAGAGGTTCTAAAACATTTTAGAAGACTTAATTTTTTTACAAGAAGTATCCTCAAAATCCTTCTTTTATAAATTAATAACTCAAAAATAGGTATTGATAAATCAATTCAAGGACTAATTTTAATTAGTTTTTCATTAAATTAATCTTCAATATTAAGCAACTATGATATAACTTTAAATGACTTGTAAATTTTAAATCTCTATACCATACCACCTAAAAAATCTGGTTCCCCAAGCAAAAACTAAAATACCCCCCTGTATGCAAAAAAGAGTCCTTCTAGAAAATTTGATGGAAGACACTTAGGCCTATTTTTCAAAGGTTGAAAGAAAAAAAATTATTATCAACATTAAGGATGGGTTGAATTAATAAAAACTGCTCGAAGTGCTTTAAAATCCCATAAAAAAATTTCGAAAGTCAAATTTTACATTTGATTCCCTGCGTTGTGTTTATATAGTTGCATCTTTTTCTTTGATAGTCATTATTTTTCTGATGGGTCAAAGTACGCATTTAGATAGCTGTTACTAAAGGTTTGTTCTAAAAATAAACCATAACAAATAAAATGCAAACTGTGTTATTTGTATCAGTTGAGAAAGAAAAAAGCATTAAGCCAGACTTTATAGCGGAAATTCGTTTATTCAAATACTATTTTACCCTGTCTATTTGTCAAAAATAATATTTTCACTGGCGCCTGGGCGATGACATCATGTAAGAAAAGTCTGTGAAAGTCTGAAAAAAATATATTTTCCGTTCCCAATCAAAAGCTCAAGAAATCTGATTTTACTCATTAAAAGATGGATTTTCATAAAAATACGGTCCTCCAAAAGAGTACCGTACACGGAAGGATTTTTTTTTATTAAACGAGGAGAATAATTTTTAATAAAGTTTTATTATAAATTACGTATACAAACTATTTTCATTAAAATTATTATATTTATATTTCTCTTTTAGTGCCTATTTTCTTTACCAGATCAATTTCCAACCCTATGCCACTGTACCTTCAGAATTTTCATATATTGAGAAAGAATACCTATTCTTTCAAACATTAATTTCTAGTTACCTTTTTATAAAAATTTAATTAGTACCTTATAAATGGGAGTTTCTCGGATATTTTTTACGTTTGAATTATCCCTTAATGATATACTTTTTTTTTCCAAAATTTTCCATCCTGATGATAACATAACCTGAACATCATAAACATTTATTTTTTGAAATTTTAAATTCCATGTACTACATTTAGAGACAAAAATTACGTGATATTCGGAATCTACAAAATGTCTCCAATACCATAATGTATCTTAAAATAGTTTTTATTTAAATAAAGAAATAAATACTTTCTTTTGCGTCAAAATCACCATTAGGAATCGGATGGACTTAACTTAGTAAAAACGAGGGCTAAGATTGCGTTATATTTTAAGATGCTAATGAATAAATATGGCTTAAAATGCGTAATTGGTTGGTAAATTTTAAAAATTAAAATATGAAATAGAACTATGAAGAACTAATAAAAGGTATCCAATGAAATGCACCTTATTTATAAATTAACTGATTAATTATTGTTTGGAAAGATCTTAGAAAAACTAAGCATTTGGTCTTTTGAAGATAATATGTGTTTTAAAAATAACTAAAGTACCGACATTCCCAAGCTGGTGCCTATATGTATTGGGGATAATAGCAACTGCTAAGAACTTTTAACGTGTAGATTGTAATGTTATTATTGCGGTTTTTTCTTCTTCAAACAGTAAAAAGAACCAACAATATTCTGTGTCTTTGCAAATAATATATTTTGTACCCAGCATCACAAGAATAACTTTTTCAAAGCATTTCGCACCTCACAGATAGATCCTGTTGAAAATGCCTCTGCTCTGGGCCATTACTTTCCTGTAGGCCGTGCGAAACTCGATAGCAGGGTCAGCAGCAACAGTAATTTAGAACCATAAATTTCGGCAAGTCGCCCTGGCTGTTAAAAAGCAATTTGACAGTCGCAATTTACGACCGACCGCTACTTACGATTCATCAGGGACAGGACTCAGTTTTTTTTTTACATTCCAGAAGCGTTCAAAATACGTATGCAGAAAGAATATAGTTTTTTTAAGGGTATAACGTTCATTAGTTTGAGCATAAGTTGTACTATATTAAAAAAATTGAGTTTTTTAAAATTTTAAATTGAATCCATGAAATACTAGTTATTTAAAATTTTGTTCTTCATTTAAAACTATTTAGAAAATATCGATGATCTAGTATTTTTGAATACTTACTAAATGTGTTTTTATATCAGTCAAAAAATTTACCCGGATACCGGATACACGAAAATACTATAAATTTCTATTTTTACTTATAAGTCAAACCTATGTTATTCAAAAGGAAAATTTAACAAATTATGCAGTAATTTATAAAATGGGTGTGGTAGAAATTCCATAGAGCGACCCCTTCTGAGAACAACAATATACGGTGGTTTTAACTAAAGGACGTTTTAACGAATATAATTAGTAAAAAAACAATCGGTACTTTAATTACCGGTTTTTGTAACGCAGATTATCTAGAGGTCGTTGAAAAGAGATTCTATTATCGGAAATCGTAAAAGAACAATGTATTTTTGCATTTTATTAGAACAAATAATACCTAACTTAAGCTTTACTTGTTAGTTTAAAGAATTGACAATAAGAATATTTGTAAAAACATAAAATGTCTATTCGTGATTTTGAAAGAGGTTTACGATTACGTGTTTTCTAAAAATGGTTGATGACAAAGATAAAATTTATGTAAGGGAAGGGAGTTTATACAAGAACAGTTTGGAAAAATTTAAAATGGAAAAATCTGTTGATAATATTGTATTTGTCCATAATAGTTTTATGGACAAATACAATATTATTCAGTATTAAATTCATGAAAATGGATAACTTGTATAATATTAGTTTAATAAAGATACATTCTTTCTTAATATTAGAGGGGCCAAACCCCTGGTTTTTGGTTTAAAATTCAGAGGCTTCATTAAATAATTTTTTAGGATTTATAAATAAATGAAGATTTGGTTATCCTAAGGAAAAAATCCCTGGTTTTTCCCCACAAAAAAAAAAATGGTCGACATGAAAAAGTGCATTATCTTGGTTGAACTCTTGTCATACCTTAAACGGCTTTTAAACTAACAAAATCCCATGAAAAATATTATGAATTTTAATCATTTGAAAAAGACCAATTGATTATACATAAAACATTAACATTGCAGTTTTGTCGTCACGTTGATGTTAATAGAAATAAACCAAGCACCTCTAACGGGCCTCTTGATGTCCTGGGGACGATGTGTGACTCAGCAACTCTGGGGGATGTATCACTGCTGTATCATGTCCGGTCAGTTAGATTTTGTTTCCAAGAATCAACAGGTTATAATGGAAACTCATCATGCATGTTACAGATTTTGGATAAAGCTATCAAGAGGTCATAAAGCGACGGAGACCGTTCGCAAAAGAATAATAAAAAAAGTTCCCTTCATTTTTGCATAAAATTATCATATTTTATGACCAATTGACAGCTTTATTACTGAGGATACGACATTATAAATTGCCCTTATTGAATCTTACCACGTGATTACTTTTGTTAAGAGCATAACTACCTCTGGATTACCCACTACACAAAAGTTTTCAAGATCAAATATTTTTAATGTTTAAAGGTTTTATCTACAGTTTTAAGTAATATCATATTCAAAATTATTACTCGAGATCAAAATATTAAGTCTAAAGAAAGACTTAAAAGTTAGAGTTTAGTTTAATCTATAAAAGTTTTAATTTTACTAAAGGCTAGTAAAAACTAATAATAATTCTAAAAAAGTTAAATGTTAATTCAATTAAAAACTTCTATTTCTTTTACTCCTCGAATAATATTTTCCGAAAATCAAGCTTTTTTAAAAATGAGAAAAAAATAATTGTATAGTACATGAGATAAAAAATGTTTTACAGACTATGGTATAATATATAGAAAGGTTTTAAGGTTATTAAATGCATTTATACTTTCCTGGTAAAATGTTCATTCGAAAATTTACCTCTAGAATGTTTAAAAAATCAGATACGATACGTATACCAAAAAGAAATTTCGTGGTATCATTTAATTTATATTTATTTAGTTTACAAAATACAATAAACATTAAATACAAAAAAAATCAGATACGATACCGAAAAGGAATTTCGAGGTATCATTAAATATATATTTATTTATTGTGCATATTAAATATAACTCAAGAGAAAATATACATTCATAGTCACCAGGGATCGCTTGGTCCATGTTGCTGACCGTTTAGATAAATATGATATTTACGATCATTAAAATAGACGAAAAAAAATGGGAAGAAAAGAGAAATAATTTATAAAAAATAATATAATACCATTTATAAAATATAATATAATACCATTTATAAAATATAATATAATACCATTTATAAAATATAATATAATACCACTTATAAAATATAATATAATACCATTTATAAAATATAATAAAATACCATAATTATAAAAGATACTGAGACTGAATTTTTTGTAGGGAAATTTTTTTTCAATGTTTTCAGTCCAAAATAAGTATTCTCTGAGTTTCTTTTTGAATAACTTATTAGATAGGCATTTTTGAATTTGAATGGGTAATTAATTATAGAATTAGGTGCTAAAAAAGAAAAACTTACTTATACTTATAATATACTTTTTTTTGGCATTGGGACGTTATAAATTTCTTTCCAAACTTGGGTTTGGGTTGTTACGTTTGCTACATAAATTTGAATTACAATATAAAGTAAAGACAAATATCATAAAAGAAAAGATAAGAGAATATTTTAAAACTTAAAATGGTGTAAGTTAACCGTATTCTGATGATTAGACATATGTTTTAAAAATCTTTTTTGGATTTAATTCTTTTTATAACTACTGACAAAATAGTCTCCTCCCCATACCTTTAAGCCATCAAATATATATTAGGAAGTCTTTTTAATCTTAGAGTTTATGAAAACTCCAACTCAAATGAATTAACTCCGCATCCTCTATTATTCCTCTCTATTTCAGTTATTTTCAGTTGCTTCAATGTTACCACCTATTCGTTTCCGCTAAAAAATAAGCTACTATGCAAATTCCGCAAAACATTTTTTTCGCTTCACTGGAACCTTCATTTGCATTTCCCTTTAACATTCATTCATAAAACTGCTCAGATAGAGAGGGAGATATCTGTTAGTTCGAAGTCCAGGAATGTGAAACACGCAGAGAGGAGGAAAGTTTTTAAATTTATAGAATACTGCACCTGAGTGAGTAGAAAAATGGCTGGTGGCGGTAAAATGAACACCTTTTGTCGACTATATGAATTGTTAAAAATATGAATTGTTAATTACCAACTCATATAAATTTTCTTTTAAAAAGAATCTTTACACATATTTATTAAATCTAAAAGACTCTGATTTATAGTATTTACTAAGCCATGGTTTAAGGTTTAAGGTAAATAAAATTGATTGAGAGCCACTAATATTGACTGGTTTTTGTTTTTGTGCTCTGCGTTTTGCCAAATGTTTTTATTTCTTGTTTGTGTTTTTTTGTGAATGTATGTTTCCTTGTTAATTTTTTTTTCGTATGAATGTTTGTGGCTCTAACGTTTTCAAAGTTTTGTATTTTTTTCCTTGTTTCATTTATAAATATTAATTACAATAGTTAATTTTATGCTTCACTTGGAAGGGCTAGGGCCCCTTAGTGAACAATATTTGTATTGTCTTTGTATTTCTTTCTTTTTTTGTTAATAAATTATTATTATATTATTATTATTATTAATAATAATAATTTAATAGGTATTACTGTATCGAAACTCAGTCTTAACTATACTTAACTTCGATGGTATTTCATTAAAAGTGACAAAACCAGCTGTATTTTAAACTAAATTAACGAGATTAGTTTAATTTACGAGACGCGAGATTTCGATAATCAATTTATAGATTCGAGAATGCAAACATGTATTAAAATCCGTAATCTCAGCTATTATACTTTTATGATGTCCCCTTATGATGTTATTATAACGATAATGTACTGAATAAATTAAGTACAAAAAGCAAACAGAATATGTATCTATTATTGGTTATGTAGATGGATCAAATGGATAAGATGGATCAAAATGGGGAGTCCAATTAGAAATATTCAGGTGGCTAACACCATTCATTCTCAATTTTCGATGTGTTTAATTTTAAAGCTAATTTATATACATTTTAAAAACATTTTTCAATTTAAAATATTGAGAAACGTTCTATTACTTTACCATGAATTAATACTAAATATAAACCTTACCAAGCGATAAATCTGTGTATAATCATACTGTCTATGTCTAGAACAATATTTTTCTAGGTCCCTACATCGTTATAGAAAGGTTCCACTGTATCGTGAATTCATAAAGTCTTTGTATAAAATGAGGTCTTATGTATGTCCTATTGCCTCTTCCTACTTTACAATTCCTTGGCTACTGCAGCATATCTTTATGCAAAGTGGTGCTGATGCACCAATTGTGTTACCTGACTTTATATGCCTCCCCTCCTCTTAAATCCCGAATTAAAATTCACAAAATAAAATAAGGAAGCGAAAATTAAATAATTGTAATGAACTTTCATTATGGAATGTTTTCTATATTATTTATAATTGAATCAATTCACTAGAAATCATTCTCAAGATTATGACAAAAATCTCTCTATCTCTTCCTCTCTTGGCGGCCATCCATAAATGATGTCACTCTTGGAGGGGAGGTAGGGGATTTGTCAATTTGTGACACTTTGTGACAAGGAAGAAAAGGGTTCAAATAATTGTGACATCATACACTATACAAATCAACAACAACAAAAAACAAAACAATTCTTTAGGGGAAAATGCAGCTTACACAGAAATATAAATAAATAATATTTCGATAAAAATTTACAAACCAAATTAAAATTTACTTTGAAATTATAAGGTGGGCTCCAATAAAAATGTGGTGTCTCAAGGTTTTTACAACCTTGTGCTAGACATACTAATGTCGATAGGAGAATGTGACGTGTGACAAAGGGGGAGTGAGTAAGTTGAAGAGTTGTGATATAGGAGAGGGTCAAAATGTTGAAAAAATGAGTGACATCATTAATGGATAGCCACTTGCATGAAATGACATATTCGAGTTGAACAGAAGTAGCGAAACTTCACAGCATTCTGAAGTGCGACAAAATGTTCTGTGAAATCAAGAGAGGTGGTGATGCCCTTTCGTTATTCGATAAAGCACGATATGTAATCAATTGTTCTTATTGCGTAATGGTCCCGGCAACAGATGGCCGGCTGATCATCGAAACAGCAGATGCCTGCTTCGACCAGATGGAGGTTAGCCCTAGCTAGAGACTCAGAATGATCTTTGGGAACCTTGAGTAGATTCAATTAGTGCCAATTGTTCTAATTGTGTTTAAAAGGGAAAGGGTGGTAGAGATTTGAGGCCTTCTTCCTGTGATTTTGCATTTGCTGTGTTTGCCAGGTGTTGGTGTTGTGAAGTTTTCAATTGCGTTGTTATAATGATGTGCCAGAAGAACAAGTTAGAGGTTATACAAATAGCAATTCTTAGAATTATGTACCAAACCCATATTCAAATCAAACAGTAGTAGATATTTATTAATATTACTTCATATAAGACGTAGGTACAGTATATGACCGAAATACGATACTTAAATGCAAAAATTAAAAAAACAATGTTGAAAACACATATATACGTATTGCTAATAGAATATTTTATCACATAATTTTTTTCAATATTATGCAGATGTATTCGGCTTACAAGTTAGTAAAACGGCATTAGCCTTAGTGAAATACAAATATATACTGACTGAGCTGGGTACTATCCCAGAAAGACTGGATTTATTTGGGTGGAAAAAAAGGAAATTTTTATTTTTCAGCTTTTAAAACCGAAAACAAAGTTTAAGACTTTTTAAAATAATAAATACAGCTGCATGTGTCATAACATGGTCATAACGAGCAACGAATGTCATTAACACCTTTCTTATTTCTTTTAGTTTTTCATTTGTGAAGCAGATTTTATTAAGCTCAAAGCTAATAAGCTCTTTTATTTAGGGAAATGTAATTTATAGGGAATAAATTAACAGATTAATTTGGAATTCTATTTGCTTCATCTTGGCGAATTTTATGTTTTTATTTTTGTGAGTGAATAGAAATACCAGAAATACTAAAAAAAGTTAGCTTAGTAATCATTCTCGATTTCTTTCGAACTTAAATTTTAAAATCTTCAAAAATAATGTATAAATAAAATTCTAAGTATATTTGAGGTTTTTATTTAGTTATTACAAACAATTTTAAATATCCTTTAACTTTTTGTAAGAAAATAATTATAAATCAAAATACTATAGTTTGCTTATTCACAAAGTCAATTTTGGCAACAATGTAAAAAAATAATTCCGTATTCCATCTCTGCTGTATTTGTAAAATAATCATGGAACATTTTTTCAGTTAATAATAATACTTTATAGTTTTATACTTTAAAGTCACAATCCAGTTTTAAAATTTTAAAAGTTATATTTTAGTTTTAAATTAACCCTGTAAAGTAAAAAATAATATAAGAAGAATCTGATTTCAAACGGTTGCTTATATGAAGATAGCAATTTCGAACTAAACCCTTCATCATTTCATTACGTAAGTAAATTTCATTTTAGGTATCATGTAATTCTTGGTAAGACATTATTTCAGTTGCACAATTTACAGATTTCACAATTCTAGTGATTAATTTCATCTTCTTCATACATTGAATTAATTAAAAGAGTTAAAACTCATTCCAAGTATTTTTGAAAATTGAGAAGTGTCGATGGATAAGTTCGTATGGAAATTATTTTTCCTCGATTGTCAGTCTGAATTTATGATTTGGAAGATAAAGGAATGAATAAATTAAGAGAAACTTTTAAAAACATTTGAAGTTACTTAACCATTTTACACAATGTATTTCAATATTTGTATTTCAACTTATTGTTAAATATTATTATTCCTTACTTGGGTGTTGTTTTTAAAATAATTTAATTATGGTATTCTATTTTTGAAAATATCTGTTTAATATTTTTCATTATACAGTTAAACTGTTGATTAAATTAATGTTTATTTAAATGCAAGTAAAATTTAAAGTTGGATATTCTATAATTTTTTGTAAAAAATAATGTTGATTCAAATTTCAAATATATTAACAAAAAGTCAAATTCCTAAGTACACAAAAACAGAAAGTGTATCTCAAAGGAACAAAAAAAAAAAAGGAAAAGAAAAGAAAAGAAATAAAATTGCTTGCAATTTCCCAAAGGAGCCAGAAGCTCTACCAGCTATTGGTTTATTACTAACCTATTGGATTTATAAAGTTTGGACTGTAATAAAGTTTCAATGCTTGATGGTAAAATCTCGTGTAGGTATTTACCAATGCAATTAAATTTGTTTATACTCTATATATAGTTTGAAATTATCTCAATCAATGACTTAAAATGTGTTTGGTTAGATCTTAAGCTACTGTAAAGTACTATATTTTAATCAGAAATCAAATATAAAGTTTCATAAGAATCCTTTAAAGATGACTTTTTCAATTCAGTAAATGGAAAAACGGCTTTTGTTACTATTATAAGATAAAGGGTCAAATTGGGTTTTGTGAGTTAGTAACTTAACTTACCAAGTTGATATGTTAATTTGCAGGTTAATTTAAAAATAAAAAAAATTTCTTCAGTGGTACAAATGCTCTAAAGAGCCCTTATAAGAGTTAAGTTACAAGTGTTAAACTTTAGAGATTTATTTGCTCAAATTCTTTGGATTCATTTTCAAACAGAAATTATGATTATTTAAGAGAAAGGAGAGCAGCCAAGACTAAGAACCTACCTTGAGAAATGAGCACAATATCAATGCAATTTGATTCGAATAAATAGTTATTTTTAAAAGTTCATCTTAAAAAATTAGGTAAGGTTATAATACTAAAAAAGAAAATTGTGATAAAATAAAACAAGTGTTCTACCCACAATGTTATGTTCGTTATGTTACTAGAGTCAAAATGGTAAATGTCGTACTGTGATTTTTTAAAACTAAGGCGGGGAATTTGAAAATAATTCTATGGTTAAAAAACTTCTCGAAGATGATATATTTCTGTCATCAATTTATTTGCCCATGAATTTGCCTCATAGATGATTTGCCTGCTAAAATAAAACTTTTGGTTATTTCATATAGAAAAGGTTACCTTTAAAATGACAGCTGGTATAAAACCGGCTGCAGATAGATAAACGCTTTGTTCCTTGTGACGAATAAATGTTGCACAAATTAATTTGGTGATCCGTATTTTATTTTAAGCGCATTTGTGTGTAACGGCTTAGCTTACGTGTGTTGTAAATATCTTCGTTTTGAAACTGTGTTCTTCTATATGGGCCTAATTAACTATTCACGAAGAAAATGATATTCACATTTTGTGAGTTCTATTTTGTGTGGGTTGTAAGAAAATTTTAAGGTTTTTTGAATGGATGAAAACAATGTGTTTCAGAATTCCACTGTGGAATACCAGGGGTTTTTTTTAATCCTGGATAATTTTCATTCGGAATTATGATATCATTCATTGCAAAAGGGATGGTCATTGGTCATTTTTACCATGATATAAAGAAGATGTTTTTAAACTTTTGAATGCTTGGTAGCTTGCCTGTAGCTACAATCTTATAGAATTATAGATGTTAATTGAATAAATAATGGCATATTGTTATATAATTGACTCTGATTAACGAATATTCATAATTTCACGCCTCGGACCAAATCAGTCAGTGTCAAATTACCAATTCTATTCGGAGATGACATTAAGTAGTTCTCCTAGGCATCTCTACTCCCGAATAGTTTGGAGTTTGGGGTATAAGGGGAAGAGTGAGGACAGCCTTGAAAGTCCCTGCGGACTCTAGCTTTGAGGTATTGCATCTCAAGAAACAAAAACTATCTCTCTCTGAAAATTGCCTTCTTCCTCTTTATCACTGCTCGCAAGCCAAAGCAAAGAAACGCGCGACACCTTTATTTTCCCTGTGCCATCGAAAGTGACAATTCCCCCGTCTGAGCGTCTCGACACCGCCTGTTGACATTGCGATGCGATAAACGTACAGGGACCGACAAGGGATGATTGCCAGCAGGCCTGCCTACACTCTGCAAAGTAATATTCGATGTCTTAATCTTCGGAGATAGAGCCAAAGGCTTGGGAGGCGCCTTTTGACACGTGTTGGAGACTGAGCAAATAGGGGTGTTTGTGCAAGGATCTGGACACGAACACACCCAGGTGAGGGTGGAGACTACTGAGAGAGAGAGGATGCAACTAGTGCATTGTCACTGAGGTGGTCTGGAGAGCATCCTTTAGGAAATGGCTTGCAATCTTTAGAGCAGATAATAATAATTAGGAAAGAGATCCTATAATATAATTAAAACACAACTCATAAATAATGAACCACTGACCACTAGCACCCACAATAAATAGTAAATCCTGTAGGGATTGTATAAATCAAAATCTTGACAAATCAGTCACTAGACCAGGCTCGGATCCAAGGGGGCACTCTGGAAAGTGCCCCACCCCTGGACCCAAAAAAAGTACTCAAAATGAGTTAAAAACCTACTTTTACTGGTCAATTTTCAATTCTTGAGTGGTAATTTTTAGAAAATCCCCAACATTTTGACATTTTTCTTAAAAGGTAGAGGTGATGGTCTGGAAAAGTGCCCCTCCTTTGGAGCCGTGCTGGATCCAAGCCTGCACGAGACTAGTTCGTAAAGTGGAGTTGAGCTGAGAACACCAGATGAGATGAGAGAGGGTACTAGTAGACTGGTATGGCATCTCAATCTCAAAGACTATCCAACCCTCCAACAGGGTCAAAGGTGTTGCCAAAGAGAATATCGGGGAATATAGTCAAAACAATCAGATGAACCTAATAGAAATCCATGATTTTGGTTGTGGAGAGTCATTAATTGAGGATCATCTATAATTTTTTGCTGGAGTGAATGGTTGACGATATGTGTAATTTATATTATATGATACCATAAATTCTCTCTTGAAAGAAAAATTCAAGGTGAAAACAGGTGCACTGATTAAAATAACACTGGTTCATTTCAAGAGCTTTCCACTGTGCCAACTCTTTATTTCCTACCATTTTCAATCGGGGGTCTTAGCGCTTTTTTTTTTTGTCTTGAGCTATAAAAATATGATCAACCAACCAAAGATTTTCAACATGATACATTGCCATACATGATACATACATTGCACACATGATACATACGCATATTCCATAGACCGTATTAAAAGAGAGAGGTGTTTGTTGGGTCACTAAGATCATAATAGTCTCTATGTAACTAACTTATGGGGGGGATTTTGGAATTTTATTCCATCTTGCCCTCTTGTGCTAAGACATCTTCAGAGGTGCCTAAATGGAATGTCGGTGTGTTCTTAATGGTTTTGTTTTTTTAATTTTTATCTTCTCCTACTATTCAACACTATGCTTCATTACTGAACTGTTAACTATTAACACTTAATTAGGTAATTTGATATGTGTTGTGTTGTTAATAACTTTTCATGTTTAGTTTAAAGCACTCATATATCATGAGAATGAAAAGAAACACACGTTACATATTACACAAAAATTAATATTATTAGGGACATATTTTATCATTGAAATCAAAAGTGATACCTCTCTTCTGTCTTGGCGCAATATAATCTAATATGATTCTTTCTTGAGCCATAAAACCACAAACAAAACAAACCAAAAGTGATAAATATCCTACAGCATCAGGTATGAGTACTTCTCAGTGTGATGAAAATGTAATTTTTAATGTAAAAAAGCGTTTAAAGTTATCTTTGAAGATGGTTCAGAAGAGTAACGGAATTTTAATGAATTCGGTAAAGAACTACTAAAACTCTCAGAAGCACTCTACAAAGAACTTTACACTTTACATGCTGATGTTTTCATTGCATTCGTAACTATTGCACTTTTTGAGTAAAATTGCCCCACTGAAATATTTTAAAGCACTTTCCATATCTTCCCATGATTACTCCCAAACACGTTTTGCATAAGTTTCATGACCTAGAGAGGCTAAGAAGATAAGTCTGGAGTCACTATTATTTTCGTTGATAAAAAAAGTTACGTAAATAAAAGCAATAACTCCCTCTGCTTTCGATTAGATAAAGTAAAATCAACTCTTTCATGATCAGATTTCGCATTCATGTACTGCATGTGCATACCACTAAAATGCAAGTGCATCTAAAATAACTTTGACATCAAGAAGACAATTTTATTCTTGGCTTTACATTTGGAGAGCCTACTACTTAGCTGGACCACCAAGGGAATAAGTTAAAAGCAGTTAACCCAACAAGTGAAAAATAAACCCATTTTCGCCCATTTTTTCCAAAAGCAACTTTTTGTTGTAGAGCTCTCAGAGTGGTAGGAGTTTCCACTTGTAAATGATGAAGATACTTGCCCTCTTGAAAATCACATAAGCTCTGTTTTTATAAGTTAAGTGAATGTCATGGAGAAGGTTATTGAGGAGAAAAAAAATATCAAGTGTGATATTTAAAAAAAAACTGTATTGGTGGCTGATGACTTTTAATTTCTACGTCCATATCCAACCAAATATTAAGGAAGTATGTTACTGAACTCATCCATATCAAGATATTTATAAAAAAGTGTAGTAATCGTAATGATATTAAAAAGATGTCAACAGGCAACATTTAATAAATACCTACAAAAAAGAATAGCATAAAATAAAATATCTCTTTTTGGCAATGATATTTGAAAAACGAAATGTCACATTCATCCAGTTTTTGCTAAAACTTGTTATACATTAACTTCTAAATTTATGATCAGTTTTACTGTTGTCAAGTACTATTAGTTCATAATACAATGAATGCAGTTAGTTACAACGAATACAATTGATTTATAATCAGTTTTACTGTTAAGCACTTTTAGTTAGTAGTACTACAATTTAAATACAATTTACTACGTAATACTGTGGAAAAGAGATAAAAAATCGAACAGAGCAATCAGTTTACAGGCAGAAAAATCTAAGTAATAATACGTAATTAAGTTTTAAATCAAATCAAGAGAAAAAGTTTCCAAAAGTATGAGAATATTTTTGATAGCTGGATAGCTAAGGCAAGAGAGCAAATTCTTTGGAGTTTTGCTGTTTAAGAAGATAAAAATGTCTATAGAGCCAAATAAACGTATTTATATTAGTTTTAATATTCATAAAAATTAAAGAATCTCTTCTATTTGAATGACCTAAATAGCATAATGATAATTTTCTGCTGCAATCTGGTAACCATACCATTCATTCATATCAGCCTCTCGCCCTATCATCCGAAAAAGGTCTGCTTAAAAAGAAGATGCTTATCGGTCAAAGAAGAGAATCGAAACGTCTCTTCCATCAGTACCGACACATCCACGAGACAATCTCATCACCCGATCGTACCTGAGCCAAGGCCGGCAAGGCACCCATTCATGTAATGACACCCAGGAAGTACCCTCTTTACTATGGAGAGAGAGATAACGGCTTCAAAGCCACCGATGCGGTTGGACTTTGAATTAAATAACACAGAACTAGTAACTGTTCCTTCTCTCGGTTCGTCGTCGTGGTCAACACTGTCGTTTCCCCAGTTCGAGGGTGTCAATATTTTCTTATTGTCTGAGTTCATCTGAGAAGAATCACTCTTGGTGTTGTTTGTTGTGGGGGGGGAAGATGGATTATTTATGAGTAACAGATAAAGGATCATCACAAATAATAATTCCATTCAAATTTTCCGTTGAATTCATATAATCTCATCCATCCTTCCTTATGTTTCGAGTTGCCAGTTTTCAATGCTTCCTTCTCTAGAATTGTAACAAAAATTTTGTTTTGGGGGTGATTATTATTTTTTAAACTCTAATTTCACGTGTTATTTTTCTTGTTTAGTGCTTATATGTCTTTATATGGGGTCTAACATTATACAAAATCCAAAACCAAACAAAAAATACATTAAAGAAATTTTAGAATTTTTAAGTTCCTTTTAAAACTTCACAATTTTAGACTTTAAGAAGTATACTGAGTTCTATGCTAAGGAGTGTTTGGGAGTCCTTTCCCAGAAAATTTAGAGTTTGTTAGTCTAAAAATGCGTTTCAACTCTTTTTTGTACATCTGGAGCCTTCAGTGACACCAGATGTACACCACTATCTTACTAACTAAACCATAAACTTTCAAGGAAAAAGCCAGTACCTACAAAATTTCAGACCCTAGAGAGGGAGTAGACCCTATGGTCCTGTCCAGTTTTAATTTCGATTTTGGCTGCGGTCAATAAAAGCCAATATTTTTAATTTGGGTGCTCCATAGTATGAGTTGAGGTTGAGTTTTTGAGTAGGTGTTGAGTGAAGGTGGAAATAAACATTTTGAGGTCAGTAAAAATGTTTATGTCTTTCTCTCAATTTGAGTGGTGTTTGTTGTCTGAGGAGATAGGGTAGTGCTTAAGGTTGTTGTGTTACTTAGTAACAGAGAATAGGGTTCATTCACAAATTATGACACACAAATTTTTTTACGGATCTCTCCCTTTCTCAATGCCACCAGTTATCACATTTTAGTGATCCCATACCATTTTGGTGTCACGAGTTCAATTCAATTTTAAACTTTCAGGCAGAATATTTCATTATGGTTTAAAGAACAATACTCTAATTGGTGTTTAATAATATTCATTACATGAAAAGCATGTAAATAGAGAATTTAGTTTGTGGAAACAAATTTTTCACTTGTATACTTGTATTAAGTTTGAAGGAGTCTCTCTCAGGGTGATACAAGATGTTTAGACCCTATTGCTTTCCTCTGGACCAAAATATTAGATTCCCTAGTGGCATAATGTCTCTTAATTCAAAAGAAGCAGGTCTTGAAATTTCCTCTTTAGTATTGCAACTGTGTATGAAACATAAAACATTCATATATTACACAACAAAAAATGCACACTATATTCTACTGCGGAATATGGTTCCCAAATTCATTGACAAGGATGGATGCATGTTCAGAAGCTAAGAATCTTTAGTGAATATTACACATTAGAATCGTAGTACATTTTCTGTTTTTGATTGAAATATTGATATTTTTTCAATTGGTTTTAAATGCACATAGAGAGAATTTTTCCAAAAATCTCTTTGCGAAAAACAGCACAGAAGTATTAACTGCTTCATACAAATTAAATTGAAGTTAAATTTACCTTTTTTTTAAATGGGATCCAAAACAATATGTTTTTGCCGATGAAAAACTAAGGAATTTTCTGAGAAAACTCCTCGAAATGGACTTTTTATAGAAGGTTAAAGAACTGTCATCGAGATCAGAATTAAGACCTAGAAAGGCCGGATGCTAGAGCTCCTTCGGATTACTATTTAAAGCAGTTTACGGGGAGGTCAGGAAGCTCCATAGAGGTTGGGAAGTCCTCTCTTTCTTTTAATGGTGCTAACTTTTCTTTAATTTAGCTCCATACAGATGCAGTTGATATGATATGCGATCATTGGCATCCGGCAGGAGGCTTTCCTGCCTTCTCATTCCCTTCTTCCAGAAAATTATTACTAACTGCAGTTTCTAAAATTAGTTTGACTCATTTATGATACATTTTAGGAACATAAATGCCGTGGTGATGGTATGATTTTGTATGTTTGGGATAATAATTTATTTAACTGTTAAGCATTTCTAATATAGAACCAAAAAGGAAGACTGATAGAGTTGTTGAAAGAAGTTTTTTTCTGAAAGGGAGCTCATTTAAATTAGAGGTTTCCATATGAACTCTGAGACTAGATTTTGCAGACGGAGGGCTTGTGCTATTGTTAATTCTTATTCTTGGTGAAATTAATTACCTATCTACATTATAATAAATTACATCCCTACTTCATTAAATGAGGCAGAAAATGAAGGAGTTCACAAAGAGATGGGAAAGAGAGAGAAAAGTAACAAAAGGATATTCCAATTCTCCTTCGTTTTTAATTCATATTTAAGGAGATGGAAATAAAGCAGATTTCTCTGAATATTGGATAATCCCAAAAGTATAAACAAAAAAAAAGATCCAAAGAAACCATATCCTTTGAGTTTCCGTTTTCCACTGGTAACTATTCGGAAACCATTTCTCTATCTAACTGTAACTATTTCGTCCAATTTTAGATAAAAAAGGGCATAAGAAATCTGAGCTTTCCTATGGCTTTGAGGCATTCGGTGCCTGACACAGGTTTTTAGTTTCTCATATCATCCTAGGAGCTCTCTTTTCATCAGCGATTTCACAACACTCTTCGATGTGGTCAAAAACGCTAACCCAACTTCCTCTTCCACACGCACGATCAATTAAAAACCGCACATCTCCCACCACGAAAAGAAAGAAAAAAAATTAACCATCAAAAACTCATCAAAACGGATTCCTCCCAAGAAAGGACCTCTCTCCGAAAAAGCAGGAATGCCGGCTTCCGGCTCTTTAAAACAAGAGGAAACGGAGTCGTAAAGTTCTGGACATCTTTTCTTGTGTTTGTGAATGGTGGTGCTCGCTCTGTGTGCTCGCTTTGCTGCTCTATCTAATCATTTCTGTTGTGGTTATCACGGCGCATTATCTTCGAGGATCCTTGAGGGGGCAGGAAGCGAGCACGTTTTCTGGGAAGGAGGAATAATATGAATGAATGGGACCCTCTTATCGCGTGGGATGCCGGGGCCAATAAAATTCTCCAGGCCGTAGTGTTTGTTACCTCGTATATGAAATGGAAAGGTGCTTTGGAGACCACCAGCATAACGACCCCCTTGAAGAAATGAGGCTGATTGTTGTAATGACGTGAATTTTTCTAGTTGTGGGGCAAATATTCACATTGTACACAATGGAATGAGGATTTTTAATATGTTTAAAGGATTCAGAGGAAGAAGAGGTAGAGTTTGAGAGGGATGTGCTCCCTAACATTTAACAATTATCCTTTTTTTGTTTCAACACAACAGGTATACAGACTGCTAATTTTGACTCCAGACATTTAATTCTTAGGAACTTGCACTGTGAGATCAGTTCCCTAGTAGCACTGATCATATAGAGTGTTTTCAGGTGACGTCACGACCAGCTAATTTCTTTTAGCTTTTCCAGCTTTTGTAGGGCTTTTAACTGTTGCTATGGCGGTTGCTAGGTAACGAGGTATATGTTGCTAAGGCGGTTTTTAAGTATAGGGTCACGTGATTGCAAATACTCCAATAGAAGAATTCCACGGCCAGTCATTTTCTGTAACTGTTAACCTCTGTAGGGCAAAGGCCGTCTGTTGCTAAGGCCGTTGTTAGGTCCGAGCCATGTGATTGAAAATGCTCTATACCAAAAGTGCCAAGTATACGTAACTGCAACTAGAAGTAAACGAAATTTGACCATACATGACAAAAATTGGACGAATCTTGAACGCCTGTGCTGCTTGGGTTTAATTTTAGTACAGAATCTACTCAAGTTTTTTTTTACAACTATGGAACACATTTTTAAAAATAAAACAATTAGAGTCGAGAACCTATTGTTTAACATGTATAAAAACATTTGTATGCCTACATTGCATAGATTCGGTAAAAAATATCCTTAAAAATTTATTAATCTACAACTTTAATTTATAGTACAAAAAAGTGTGGTATTTTGAATATTACAATATGTAATAATTTAGTAACGAGATTCCTTACTGATACATTCCTTTTCTTACCATCAATTGTCTCAATAGAAATAGCTTGATATCAGTTTTAAGTTTTTGTGTTATGGGTTTAAGTTTTTTTTCCCTCAAACTGAAAACTCAATGCTCCAAAAAAGTTAAAAAAAAAACTCCAGTGACTTGGGGAAATTTGTGTGTGTTGTTGGGGAAAACTTAGTTGGAAAATTTAATGAAGCTGAACTTTTAAAAAATAAGGAACCGCCCAGTGTTTTTATACTGTGGATGTGGATACAGCACACTGTGCAATTTAAGGTCTCGTCTTAAAGAACTGTAGTGTCGTCCTGAAACCATAGTAAACCACAATTAGATATTTTTTACTTTTAATCTAGTGCTTAGTGCTTGAAATAGCATAATTCACAAGAGGATCGATCAACATGTCAATCAAAGATCAATAATTACAAAATTGTGTGTCTCTCTCTTGCCCTTTTCTCCCACTTGGGAACCAATGGGGATCACCATTCATCCAATCACAAGAGGCCTCTCGAGCTCATTGTTCTCCTGGAGGTTCAGAATCTTACGCTTTGTTACAAGTGGCTCTCCATTGTCGATTTCACCATCCTATCCAAACAAACCCACTTTGTTTTCGCCTGTGTTATTCCAGACCTTGGTTATCGAACAATTTTTCTCTAAAAGAACAAACAGAAAGAGAGGGCAAGAAGGCAGCCAGCAGTCTACTCTGCTGATAAACTATTGTGCTCCTGGTCTTTTATCGTCGATAAATGCTATTGTTCCCAGTGCAGTATTTAACACTCCAGATAATAGTTTTTTTCTCTCTCTCTCTCTCATGATGGCTTGTAATGAAGTTGTTATTTTTGGATGATGGGGATTTTTTTATCGAAAGTGGGTTTGTGTTTGGAAGGTGCTTGATGGATGGAGTGGGGTGTCTGTGCTTTAAAGTTATCAAAAGTGAAAACACTTAGGTTAATCTGCAATTTCGTGGATAAGAGAAATTTATTTAACTTTTTCAGAAATCGTCAACTTCGTTTTGAGTTTTTTTTTCTAGAAGGATATTTTCAATCTATGGACCATCGATACTTTCAACATAGGTAAAGTATTCCCAATAAAATAAAGGGGATAATTGCATGCATCATATTTTCCACCTGTGTTTCATTTATTAGGAATAAAATTACTTTCAAGAAAATTAAATTGGGTATAAATGGGAGAGAGACCAAAGAAGTTACGACACTGATATGTTAATGGTTGAGAAAATATAACGTATGTTGAGGTGATAACTACAAGAGGATTGAATTTATTTTCTTAAATATACGAGGATTTTTATCTAAAATAACGCTTTAGTAGATTAAAACTACTTCCAAATTCAGGGCCGTATTGTTTTGAGTTAGTTATTCAGGTATTCAGTTGGGCCGTATTGTTATTAGTGTTATTGAGCAAACTTACAGAAGAAAAGGTAAGAGAGTTATGTTGAATCAAAAGCTGTATGAAAAGGGATGAATCTTGACCATTCTTGGTAATCTGGAAATATCTTTAACAGTTTTATAACAGGTATCATCAGCATTTTAAATGACAAAGTTATTCTACTCCATATTTTTCAGTCAGACATTGAACTGAAAGTGTTCGATTTCGTAAAGTAAATGTAATAAAATAAGACAATTTTACAGGCAAAACACAAAACTCTATAGAGTTCCAGGTGACGTCACAACCGGTTATTTTCTTTTAACTGTGTATCTTCTGTAGGGCTTTTAACTGTTTCTAATGGGGTCACGGGATTGCAAATGCTCCAATAGAAGAATTCCACGGCCAGTCATTTTCTGTAACTGTTAACCTCTGTAGGGCAAAAAACTGTAACTCTTCTGTTGCTAAGGTCGTTGTTAGATCCGAGTCATGTGATTGCAAATGCTCTATAGAATATCTCCACTAGTATGGGTACATAATGAATTAGTGTAGCTAAATAATATTAATATTTTCAATGATCATCTTAAAAAAATACATAAAAGAAAACCGAACACATGCTAAGGACAAAACCCAGGACCAGAATATTAAAGGAGAAAACATCTCCCATTGAGACCAATGATGCAACATCCTCCTTTCCAAAAACTTAAAAAAATCGTCTCGTTAGGACATACGGGATCCGACCCAGAGAGATTCTAAATCCCTCGAATAAATTTTTCTCAGCAGCAGCGCCCCATCCGAATTCCATGGGGCCTTCCCATGCGCCTGCAGATCGACCTTTGCCCCCGCACCTCGATTACTACGCGCCGCCGCCAGCAGATGGCTGCCCCGTTTTCTCAATGGGTTTCGCTTTACGCTCGATCCGGAAAAAAACGAGAGCCGTTTACTACGCAGTCATTCATGGAAATCGAGGAGGCGCGGGGCATGCTGGGATGCGGCCGCCATGTTTGGTCACTGGATGCGTTGCGCTGTTGGAGGGATTTATGGAATTTCAAAATTTTCCTGTTGGGTTATTTTGAATAGGATGTATGAATAGGACATTAAATAATTTAATTTTATAAAATCAATATAGTTTACATTTTTTTTTCTACCAGGGTTACAGGTTTCTTTGTAGATTTGTTGTCTACATTGAGAAAACTTGATTCAATACTGTATTATATTGCGTTCTTCATTTTTTAACCTCTTTGCATATCAGCTTGGAAAGAGAGAAAAATTTGAAGAATAAAAGGAATGGGAGAGAATATGTGATAAATGAAAGAGAATGTATACAAGAAGGAACAGATGGAGGTAAATAAAAAGAAAGAATAGAAGAAAAACAGAACGAAGTTTGTGGAGAAAAAAAATGGAAGAGATTGATTAGGAGAGAATAAAGCATTCAAAAAAACTATTAAATTATATATCCTAGTCAAGAGCCAAAATAGCTTCAAAGACTCTTGAAACGATACTATTTACCTTGTTAAAATACGTGTCCAAAATGAAAGGTGTGACTACGTTGAAAAGTAAATTTAAGTGCATTGAACTCTAACAGAAATAAAACCATTTGGATTATTTTGATGGTTTATTATGCAATGGCAAAACGATATTTGAAAGAAAAACTCTACTGTCTTAAAATCATCTTTAAAAGTTTGAAAAAAAAAAAATTCTACACCAAAAAAAATTATCGGATAACTTAATTGAAACAAAACTTTAGCACCTACACCTATAATAACGAAATTAGAGAAGGACAATTTTTAAGAGTTCTATGGGAGAAGAATCCAGGATTGGAAACAGCCTTAAAACAGTATAAAATATTTACAAGCAAATTTTTTAGGTCAGATTTTTATTCAATTGCGTATTTTTAAAAAGGCTTCTGATGATATGAGGTCTAATGAACACAATATAATATGAAGGCTAACACACAAATTGTGAACCTACATTTAATATTAAAAAACCAAAATAATTAATCTATGATTCCATTTTTTGAAAGGTGGCTGGGTGATAGATTTAGGTGACCAGAAAATATACAATAGAAAAAGTCAATTTTATATTTTTGATAAGATGATCTTTTGTGGTGATTTAGTAATTTTTATTTGAGACCTTAGAAAACTTGATTGAAACAATCACTTTTTTTATTCCCCCGAATTTAAAAGATTAGTCTCCAAATATTTTCAGTTATACGCAACTGAAAGTATGTCCCACTGATCTTAATTTACTTTTTGATGCAGTCGACAACAATATCTTAGGTAATTTTCATACAGTTGAAGTTTCTTTATTTGCTTTTTTGCCAAAATATTTCCCATTTGTGATTCATAGAATTCCTGGAAGTAGCAAGTGCTAATCGTTCTAACACAAAGATATTGACGATTATTATTGCTTTTAGCGGTTTTCTCTGATCCGAGAGGGAGCAGGACGTGAGAATAGGGCTGTTTACTGCAACCACTTGTTTACCGACAGACTCAGGGAAGGTCAAGAGGTTTGTTGAACTCATGTTTCGATCTTAATGCGCACCTCAACTGGTCTTAATTTTTTATGGCACCTTTAGACATACAGGTAAAAGAGACCGCTTCGGTTAGATTGGCAGGGAAGGAATTCCTAGGGTGGAAAGATTTAAGAAGAGTGATTTTTTCTGTATTCCCCCAGACCGCAAAAAAAGGAAGCTCCTAGGGTTGAAACTGGAGAAATATCTTCAAATGAAAATTTACAAAGCGCATTACTTTAATGGGAAATCAAACTAGTTTCTTTAGTACTGGGAAGAGTTTGATTAGTACTCCTTAGCTTGATTTAATTGTTGTAAATCAGAATCTTTCAGGGCTATTTTTAATAATGGCTATGACCAGTGACTTCGGGAGTTTGAATTTCGGATCCAAAATACTTCAGATAATAATTTTGTGATATTCTGGAGCTTTGATTTTTATTGATTTAATTTGACCGAAAAAATGTCTAATGTTACTCATTAAGCTGTGTTTGTAAGTCACCGCCACAACAACTAAATAAGAGAATCACATCCTGTGACGCTCTCAGTTCTCGGTGCATACCTCATTTCAATGTTTAAAATTTAGCCCTACTAAAGATAATCAAATTGAAAAGCTATCGGTTCTTCCTCTTGTTCATCCAATGTAGTTGAATGAAAACATTAAGTTTTGTAAAGATTACGTTCTTCAACTGACTTTGGGTCTTCTTACTTACATTTTTAATGTAGATTTTCATACAAATTTAAAGAAATTAACCTCTTGAAAAGCCTTAAAATGACACGGACAAGAAAAATGGCCTCCTTATGTGGAAGACATTCCATACGGCTTATCTAATTTTAAGAAAAAACAACTTTCTTTTGCACGTCTAATTGGGTACGAATTGGGTTTTGAGAATCTCCCTCAGCAAAAACCAGTTCAAAATATATGATCTCTTCCTCGCCACTTTTTAAGCAAGAAACTCTTTCCAAGCAAACCATATCATTTCCTATGACTCACATCCCCCAACTCGACTTCCCCATTGAAAAATTCAAATCCCGCATTCCGTTCGAAAAAAGTCCCCATCATCTCCCAAGGGAATCGACACCCGAAGCCCCAAAGGGTGTCCACCGCCCCTCAAGAATCTCCCGCTCCAACAGGTGGATCCACATCCACCTGGGCACCCGCATTCCTCGAGGTGCTGAGGGGACGCCCCGAAAAAAAACTGTTTGCGCCCCTTTGGAATTTCCGGCCGCCTTCCTTTGTGCCCCTGCTCCTTCATTCATGACTTTTTCATGATCAAGGGGAGAAGGAGGGGGTGGGGGTTACTATCGACTACTACTACCACTATCCCTTATGTCACCTGGGTATGATGATGAGTCATGGCAGCAGGTACTTTCCGGGAGTGACCTTCCTCGGGGACCGACTTCTTTGCTGAGGAATGTGGAGTCAACCCCTATTTCCGTTCTATTTTATATAGAAAGCGAATTAATGTGTGATGTAGTGTCTTCGAGGGAAGGGGATTCCCACCCCCTGTGCATATGCCTTTTTTTTGTGGTGCTCAAGAATAAAAGGTATCGACAGGTGGTGTATCACTGCGATGGTTAACAGGTGGGGGTTACCCGCTTTCTGATGGAATTCCAGTGATTTGTTTGGGAAAAAATGTTTTGGGACATATATTCCTATTCAAGTTCTGAGGTATTCTGAAGGATTGGTAGTGTATACCTACCTTTACTGTGTATACGATCTGACTAGTGTGTTTAACTTCCTTGGTTCGCCTTTGAGAGAGGAAGAAAAGGGAATGTGAAAGAGAGGATGGGAGAGAATTGAGTAAGAGGATTATAGAGAAAGAGAATTCCAGAGAGAGTAGGAAAGAAATAGTCAGTTAAGATGATGGGAAAAAAACTTTACTGAGAATTATAGAAAATTAGAGAGGCAATGAGAATTAAAAAAAGCGAGAGAAGTTTACAGAAATCGAGAAAGAGGGAGAGAAAGAAAGAGTAGGTATAATGGCAGAAAAGCAAGTGGTACTTATAAATAGAGAGAAATTTACATATTTTCCGAACAAGGATACAATGTGTTGTGTCTTCATTAAATCACTTCATTATATCAATGGAAACACAGGAAAAGCTAGGATTTGTTATAGAGATACAGTCAAACAGGTGAAATTGAAATCTAGACCCGACCCCTATAATATGTGTCCAAGTAGAATACCAGGATATAAATGGAATGCAAATAATGGATGATAACCTACTTATTTAGGTTTGACTGTAAAAAAGTTTGTATATTGGAATGCAAATTTTATCCTCAAAACTGGAAAAGGCATTCTAGGAAATTACGAAAAGCTGATCTCACGGTGTATAACCAGCGTCTATTTTATGTACAGGGAATGGCAGCAAACTGACTAATATGCATTTGCATACACCCACTCGACCATATTTAAAATTTGTTTAAAATGAAGCTGAAATATACGTCTGATTTTGAATAGAATAATGAGCTTCTTTCTGAAAGCACAGGAGACAGGATTGTAGATAAAACTGAATACATCTACTGTTTAAAAATACACATAGCTTTGAATAGTCTGTGTGTTTAAATTAAAACTTTAAAAAATTCTTTAAAAAAAACAAAGGGGGTTTATTTTTAAAATTGAATGAGAACACTGAAGTAGAACTTTAATAGTATGAATGGAATTTTATAGAAACCAAACCATTTTAAAGAAAACCGAGAAATTTATTTAGGAAAACACTCAGGAAAACCTTTGTATCAGAAATATTAATTTCTAACAAGTAACTCAACGGAGTAAAATTTCGAATTCCAGCCATCATTGAAATAAGAGTCACCCTTCTCTCACACACAAAGAGTATAGTAAGTTTAGTAAGATTAATAGTAAGAGATATAGTAAGTTTGTTTACTCTTTTTTTATTTTTCTTGATGTGGAAAAATCTCTAAGTTTACCTTTCTTTTGTTGTAAACCCTTCTCGATTTGCGAATATATTCTACTTACAAAATGGTTTTAGACGGGTTCTTTGCGTACTTTTTCAGCCTGGATACCATCGTGTCTTGATCTCGAGGCTGTTAGGCAATCGGAAAGTAGTTTCCTGTGAATGAAATCGATAGAGATAGCTTCCTCAATATGAAACGAGCGTCATTTCCCGTGCTAGTTTTTTTTCTTGCATCGGGATTATTCTTGGTTTCCTTTTTCACATCAGGCTGATTTCTTTCTTCGTTACATCATATGATGGAAGATTTTTTTTTTAGTTTGAAAAATTGCCATATTTTTGTGTAAGAATACTTTGTTAAAATAATATTGAAGTGGAATCTACAACTACAATATTACCTACACCGGAGTTTCTGAACTAATCTACTCCTCTAATCTTCATTTTTTTGTTTTTGTTATTTTCCCTATCCAATAAAAGAGATTTTAGTTTGTGGTACCTATATATAAAAAATTAAAGTTCCTTTCTCTACTTTTTTTATTTGGGAGAGCTGGTCAGATTCTGCCCCAAGGCCGTATCCAAGGGGAGTTCAACCCCCCCCCCAGAAGTTTCGACATCAATATTTGAACTGATTTTTCCTTTGAAAATTCTGCAACTTACAACGAGCATTTCTCTTCGGGTGTAATTCAAAGGGTCTCAAAATGTGTTAAAACACTAAAGGTCAAATTTAACCTTTGAAAAAATTTTTTGGGGGAGAACTTCCAATCTCCCTCCAAAATTTTGACGTCTGTTATACAACAGTGTTTTTCCCTTAAAAGTTCTGTGGCTTACAAGAAGCAGTTTTCTTTGGGTGTTCCCCAACTAGTTTCAAAGTGAGATAATACAACACTGGTTAAAAGGGACAAATTTCAAAATTTTTCAGGGAGGAGGACTCCTAGCCCTCCTCGAAATTTTTACTCCTATTTATATATTTTTTCTATGAAAATTCTGCAGTTTACAAGGAGCTGTACTCTTTGGATGTAACCGAAAGGGTTTCATAATGAGGTGAAACACTACTTTTAAAGTCAAATTTTCAAAATTTTTCTGGGGTAGTGTAAATTCGAACCTCAGACTACTCATTTTTACTTGGAGCTGGAATTTGTATTCTTGTTTTCATGTTTAAGTGTTTCTAGAATAAATTAAATTGGCTGAATTAACATTTCTTTACTTCAGCACACAAATTTAATTTTAAAGCAATATTATTTAGATAAAAAATTAATTTCCATTTGTAAATGCTTCTTTTCCATCACCTCAAAATTCTTGCAGTAAAAACAACCCTGTAACAGAGTAACTAAGCGTTTATAATTTATAACACAAGCTATGAAAAATCTGAACACTTATTTTAAAATACAATATAAAGACAATTATTTAGAAGGTGTTTTTTATAAGAATTCTTATAAAAGGTTTCAATAATTTCAAAAACTTGAGTGTAACTTAGTTCATGTAAGAGGACTATTAAATTTGGTTACAATATTTCTTTTCGATTGGATTGATAACAATGAATTGTCCAACAATAGGTGACAGGCGTTTGGAACATAAAGCAGCTGCAATTGGAATGTGCATTTAAATAGAATTTGCACCTTTTGGAATAGAATGAACCCCTAGCAACGACCTTCAAATTGAGAGATATAATTAGACAATAGCAGCTGATAACTTGCTTTTAGATATGAAGGACAGGAGAACATAACATATTTCACATTTGGAGTTCTTTTCCACAAAAATTAACGTTAAATTTACGCATAGCTATTATGTTGAATTTTTTAATGTGTAAATATGCTCTCAATTTTTAAAAATATGTCCAAAAATGGATTTATTACTTCAAAGTGTAAATTTATTAGTTTTAAGAGAAACCAGGTCCATGGATTACAAAATCCAACAAAACTATTGAAGAGTAAAAACCAATTAAACATGAATTTAAAAAACTGCACCAAAACAAAGCTTTATACAAATTCCACAAAATCTTTACCGTATGAATGTTACATGTTTAACAGTTAGGGTTGTTATAGTTTTAGTGGTCATGGATTTGTATTAGGAAGTTCTAGTCTAGTTCTGACATCATTATAAAAAAGTAATTCATCACAGACATTTCACTGGGCAAACTGGTATACGATTTCCTGAAAAAAAAAAGGAATTGTTATCGTTTTTTAGCTAATACTCTTAAAGTTTTAACTGAATTCTTTTCAATGCTTTTACTCATTTTGAGACACAATTGCTGAGATTATGAGTTTTTCCTGCAATAGTATGAATATTGTACGTTTTGTGAAAACAACCCAAAATCATCAAAGCAGATTTCTACCACAAAATTATTTAAACTTTACATCTTAATTTTTTTTTCAAACATATAATATAGTCTCTGAAATCGCATTGACAAGATATTTTCAACCACGAAACAACAATAAATAATTCGATAGGAACTTTCTCATCCCTGCTCCAAAACCACTTAACAACAGTGGATTGTCATGAATGACTTTGGGAAAGATGGAGATGTATGTACTAATAAAATCCTTCCCGGAACAGAGTTAGTGTAGGTGAGGTGTTGTTATTTACGACGACGCCACACGTTCATTGATATGATGAGACGATGCTTTCCGCCATCAACAGGAAACCGCAAAAGGGATGGAGACCGGCGGGCGCTACAGGAAAACTGGAAAAAAATAATTTGGTAAAAATCATCGTGAATTTGGTTTCATTGATGGATGAAATCGTGTTTGTATTGTAATGAGATGGAATTAGTGATTGATTACTACTAAATTAATGGAAGGTTCTTTGTTGTTTCATACCATTTTCTCCGATGTGATGATGAATATAAAAAGCTAAATGAAACAAAATGAGCCGTGATGAGAAATTTTATCTGATTTAAGGTTTCTTTACCTACAATTTTTCCCATATCTATACTTAGAAACTTATATTGATTTATTCTCCAATTAGGTAACTTAAAGCTTTGCATTAATTAGCTTTTAATTAATAGCTTTTATAGGTTATGATTTAAAAAGTGTGGTTAGAACAAAGCAGAAAAAACTGAAAGGAAAATCATTTCAAAACACCCTTTACTTTATTTACCATGCTATCCTACTAAAAATAAATAATAAAACATCAATTTAGGAATAGAGAACTTTTAATGTGAGGTATATAAAAAACGTAATTATGGGTTAAAGGCAGAGATATTTTTAACTCCTCTGAGAGATTATTTCACTCCTTGAAAATCGGAAATACTCTTTAAAAAACTAGCCAGGAGTATTTTCACTCTTTGAATTTTTCACAAAGGTTTAGCTTAAAAAATGCACCGTGTCCCACCGAAATTTTGTTTGCAGTGATTCCAATCAATTAGACTTAGAAAATTGCAAATACCTATGAAATTTAACTTTACATAAATGGTTTGTGGCCATAATGGACTTGAATCAACTTTTGGTCGTTTTAGGAGAGGAATAGAATATATTTTTTCACTTATTGTTCTGATGCTTAGGGAGTTTGATTGCGGTTTTCGTGTCTCTGTATATATGTAGTTTGTGCTATTTCCGTATTTCACTCCTCATAATTGAATTTCACTCCTCCTAAAAAAGTCAAGGAGTATTCTTACTCCTCCAAAAAATCCTAGGAATAACACTGGTTAAAGGCGTGTTTAAGGATTTACTGTTTACCAGACTGAGCAAAATGCTTTCTTCTTTGCTTCCTTCCATACTTTCTTACTAAACCTGCATCTTACTCTTTGGAACGAGGAAAATAACGTTGAACACAAGAGAAAAAAAATAATGAGAAAAAAAGACAAATCTACATAATTATCCCCAGACGCTTTAAAATAATCTAGTTCTAGTACAAGAAAGAGAGAGCCTTCAAATTCGAAGTTTCTGATTTCTTAAATAGCTAGAAAACTTGTTTGAATCAATTGCATTCATTAAACAAACAGAAGACACTCAGTAGACAAGTTTTCCCTCTTAAAAAATTTTATCAAAATTTGGTGAAATCCCCTAAAAACCTCCTTTTCCCGTTTGAAGGCCAATTTTAATACATAAACATGCAAATGCGCCATTTATTTATTAGTAATATAATGTTCCACTCTCATATTTTTCTTTAATAATGTATAATTTGCAAAATACAAACAAGGGAATTGTTTTAAATACTTCAATTAGTTGCATAGTTGTAATTTTAATGTAAAACTCGAGTTACACTGTTTGAAAATTTTTAGTGTCAAATTGCTTATTGTTATCAATCGGATATTGTTATAATTATACTTAATCTTAGACAAACGTGATCAAAGCGGAGTCGACTGTAACTTTCATCACATTTTGAGATTAAATTATTAAACATTATTAAACACATGACTTAACTTTTGAAAACAACTTGATGGCGTGATATCACATTTTTATTCGTAAAACTGGTCCCTCAAGATCATCCTTGGGACAATAGAAATATTTTCATTCTCCAACATTCCTCCAATATACAATATTCATAAGGCTCAGTCAGAGCACAGTCCGGTCATGACCACTCGCCTTTGCTTTCTTTCGAAAAAACAATGGAATTTGTCACAAAGCGCCCCGAAATTTTATGGACACATTGCACTCTTTTCACTCCCCCTACTTTATCCAACCACTGACCCACAAACTCTTTTGGTACTATATCGGTGTACTTATACGATCAGCTATCGGGTAATATTAATAATGATACAGAATTGACTTCAATGGCGGGCACAGTTACTTTGTAGTCAGTCGGTCGCAGTTAACCTTTTAAATTCTTTAGAGGTCGATGATTTCCAGCTAGGAAAAGAAAAGGAAATTCTGGTTTTTCCCCGACGTGAGACAAAAAAGTACAAGAGGTGGAATATTCGGATTCGAGATGGAACAAAGAGCAAAAGAAAATTTTCGTGAATTTATTATTAAAGCGAAGTCGAATCGTCCGATGTTTTAATGGTTAAATTTTGTTTGCGTTGGTTAAGTTTGTGTTAGTGAAGCGGTTTTACCTTTTATCAACACATGGAGAATTTTCATTTCACATGGAGAAACTGAAATTTCAGTAGTACCTATATTACGGATGCTTGTCTTATTCACCAATCTTTATCTGTCATTTTAATTTCTGAAAAATGATACAAGGTCGAGGCTTCTGCAACAAGCTTGTATTGGGAAAATTTGTGTTTCATGCATCCATAGTTTAAAAATTTATATTGTTAGTTAATCGTTCGAATCTATTTCGCTGATATTTCCTAAATTTTAAAAATAAGAAATTATTTAACACCTGTAAAAGAAAGTTATGTATTACAAATTTTTGTTGATGTTCAAAATTGATGATTTCAAACTATTGTATCATATTAAAATCGATGTTGATAATAATCAGAGAAAAATTTAGTTTAAGATGATAAAATATTCTTAATCAACATAAATTCAATGAAAATATTATAATGTTTTTACATTAAATTGTACGTATACGTAATTTACTACATTCAAAACTCAATGCATGGAATTTTTGTTCATTTAATTTTCACGGGCATATGCTGATTCTCTTATCTTCATCAGAAGAAATCTTAAAAACTATTATAACTTTAAAATTTAAATGTTTTTACATTAAATTGTATCTATACGTAAGTTACTTACATACATAACTCAATACATGGAATTTTTGCTCATTTAATTTTCACGGGCATATGCTGATTCTCTTATCTTCATCAGCAGAAATCTTAAAAACTAAGTAACGTATCAAATTTAAACTTTTATAAAATGTATGTGACCAAAATAAAAATTTTACTAAAGTATTAAATTTTATTTATAAAATTCATCATCATCATCAACCAGGTAAAGCCGGTTACACTTCCCCTGTGATTATATCAGCGGACTGGTCTTCCAAGTTTGCGGTTTGGTGTACGGTTAACAACCCTAACCTTAGACCTTGAGATTTATAAAATTATGAATTCATTTATTTTAGCTATAAATCTTACTTTTATACATAAGTGCACTATTTTCAATATCTTTGCCATGGTAACGTTAAAAAATCAAGGGGGATACTTGAGGGAGTACCTAGGTCGTTGGACCTTTTCCTTTAAAATAAAGAAGAAAATGAATGGTATTATATGGAAATTGTGAGTATTCAAAATTAAAAACGATTTTCATTTATATAATTAATTGATTATTATAATTAGTAAATGGAATTTATAGTAATCAATTATTAATTTTTACAAAAAAACCCTTCAAAACTTTTTTTGTGTTTGGATGTTTTTGGTGCTTAAGTATTAACCTTTCTTGTTTTACAAGGTTTACTACATAATATTTTATACCCATTCATTATACAATTCAATAATTGAAACATTAATAGCAACGATAATTACATTAAAGCTGCCACATAAAGAAATGAATGCGAATAATTATTTCTATAGCATAAAAATTTTGACGTTACATTAAGTAGATTTCATTTTTGCTTTGTGAAAGGGAAATAATTCGACAAGAGGAAAAAGAGGTATCACTGCTATCTACCGGGATATTATCGAAACAAATTCTGCGAAATGGGCTTGTTTGTGTATCATTTACTTTAAAAAAAGTTTTTATGAACTCTTACTGCTAAAAACAACTTTCTTGCATAAAGTTTAGTAGTTTTTTTGCAAGCTGAATGCACTTTAAGTTTTTTAGAATCCAAAAGTTATAATTTTATATAATTAATTAATACCTATAGTTATTGAATAACATAATCTTTTAATATTTTTTTTCGACGTATTGAAATTTTCTCTTAACCAGAGGATTCCCTAACTAGTCAATAGGATTTTTTTTAAAGGAGGTCGGTGAAGCTAAGCTAAAAGGATAAAGGAGGCTAGGGTTCATATGATAATATAGCAAGAGATAATTTAAATCCAATAATTGTACTACACATTTTTTCAACTTATTGTATAAAATGTATGTCTAAATAATATGATTCTACCCGAGATATTGTAAACGGATTTTCGAAAAGAGATTTACTCGATCCACAAAATATGTCGATTTGATTGATAATTTGATTGGAAAATTTGAGACCGTTTATTATTATTTTAATAAAAGGTTCATAGTTATAGTGTAGAGTTGAGAGTAATAAAAAATAAATGTATGAAGAAAATATAAAAAGTAAAATTTGTGCAATGGGTTGATTTATCAAGAAATGTTTGGGAAACTGTTTCTTTTTAGTAAGAAAATGAAGTAATTAGTGGCTGGTCCCTTAAGTTAACTAGTTAATTAGTTAACTCAAACGCCATTTGTGGTCTTGAGATGGTCTGGAATGCTGAGTCGACAAGGTAGGGTGTTGCACTATATTCTTTTTTGGGTAGGTAGATAATGTCAATCAGTGTCATAACTTTGAAATTTTGTAATTCGTCAGTAAAAGTTATTTATGAATTATGATTTAACCTATGGTTTTTTGTTTATGTAGTACCCCAATTAGGTAATTTTTAACTCTCTGAGATTATGAAGATTTTATTCACAAGCATTTGGAATTTTTTGATTGGCTAAGATAATGTCAATCTCTGTCTAGAGCTTAAAAATTAAAGTAAAATTGTCAGTGTATGATTTGCTGTTTCATAGCTTTTCACTTTTGAAAGAAGCCATTTAGTAATTTCAATCTAGTTCACGATTTGAAGGGAGCTTTAAACGAAAAAAAAAAGAATGCCCGTAGCTTACACATCAAATCTTAGAAGATGCATTTTTTAAAAATTATGTTTATAGCTTCAACGAGGTATGTATAAAAATAATTATGATGCATTGGTAAATTATTGAAACATCGAAAAAGATTTAAGTGAGAAATTTTGAGAGATGCTTCAAATATATCATTTCTCTCATTGGCCATGGATAAGGAAAACAGGATTTACCACATATTTTTGTACGTTCAAAATTGAGAAGGTATGTAAAAAAGATGATTAAATCTGAATGAGTGATTTCATTCACTGCAATGAAGATTTATCGTATTAATAAACCAAACAAATAAATAGTTATATAAGTATATAAGCGCCAGATTGCTTTTCTCTCAAACCGAGGAACATTAAGTGGCCATCAAGTTCTTGGAGGACCATAATAACATTTACAAATTAGTATGCTCAAGCCATTTGTTGACAAATACATTTTTGAATCGTTTGCCATAGAGTATTTTCAGGTGATGTTACGACCAGTTATTTTCTTTTAAATGCTAACTGCTGTAGGTCAAACCGTATGTTGCTAGGGTGGTTGCTAGATGCGGCGGTGTCTGTTGCTATGGCGGTTGTTAGGTGTGGGGTGGGGTCAAGTGATTGCAAATGCTCCAATAGAATAATTCCACGACCAGTTATTTTCTTTTTACTGTAACATGCTGTAGGTCAAAGCGTCTGTTGCTAAGGCTGTTGCTAGGTCCAAGTCATGTCATGTGATTGAAAAGGCTCTTTTGTAGCGAGCTACTAGTTTTAGTAACGAGTTACTAGAACTGCAACATAGTTTACGAGTTATTAGTTCACAAAACTGAAACACATCCATAAATTCCCCAATTCCAAAAAACACCTCAACGATAAGAAAAGATCCCGAGACATTTTCATCTAGCGAAATGAAAGGCACACGTGATCGGCAAGCGGATTCTCTGGCTATAGAAAAGAAAGTATCACTTTCCACTCTCCTGGAGAAGTAATGCGCCACACGGCACCCATGCATCAAGTGATCCATTAAAACCGGGCCTGGGAAAAGAGAGAGAAAGGAACTCGGCGGACCTTGGATTAAAAGTGTGAACTGTGCGGACGACGTCATCGCTGTCGCTGTTCTCAAGGTGAAGACTCTCTCCGGCCGCAAGGTACTGTCTTCTTGAAAGTGACAGTGGAATGTCTTTGATGGTTGGCAATAGCATCAGCAATTTACTACAAACACACAGTTGCATATTCTACAAATAGTTAACTACGTATTTGTAATGTATACTACATTTTTATAAGTTTGCATTTTACAAATAAGTAGGTAATACAGGTAGCAACATCATCTACATCCTGGCCTGTGATCCATGTAGAAGTATAAGGTGCTGCACTTCAATAGTAAATTAGAAATTTTGTGGATAAACTAAGATAGCCATGCAATAAGGCACCCATTTATGTGTATAAATGAATTGAATCAAATGGTCTCAGAGTCAAAAATGCTTAAGAGCAGAAAAACGCTCAAGAGCAAATATATATTGATGCAAAAGGATGTTCAAAAGGAGGATGAAAGGTAAAAGGATGCTTAAGGGCAAAGGGAGAAGCTTGCGAACAAAAACGGCTAAGGAGCAGAAAGATACTCAACAGGATGCCCAAGAGCAGAGAAATGCTGAAGAGCAAAGGGGTGCTGCAGAACCTTTTTTGGGCCATCTATGGTCAAAGTGCAATCTATAACGTTGTAAATTGAACTGTAAAAGTTTTCGGAGTTGAAAAGTAGTTCATTGAAAAAAATTAAGGTGAAATTATTAATAAGGTGAGAAATAATTTTCTGAACAAAAAAAAGTATCTATTAATCTATCTGTATACCTGTTACAATAAACATATTTTGCATAATCAACTCAATACTGGAGTTAGGTTATTTAGGCCACAAACAATATTCAACACTTTTAAAAGTTCACCACTTTCAATAAAATGGAAAATTAAACAGTTTTAGGGGAGTAATAAACTCTGAACCTCCTGGATGTGGTCCTGCTATCATCTATAAAAACTGTTTAAATGATAAATAATACGGAAAGTGAAATCGTCTACCACTTTATCAACAAAAGAATTTGCGATGTTTTTTTCTCCCAACTCTACTCCCTTTCATACCTTTATCCAAGCAAGAGTATTAGGGCGTAATTTATGGATAAGCCCCGAACCGCTCTTTTCTCCGTCAGTGGGAGTCCGCTTCCAATTTCTGATTCAAAGAAGCGGCGACTTTCCCATGAGACTGAAGATGCCCTCTGTTCTTGTGAGAGAGAGAGAGAAGAAAAAAAAAGAGATGAAAAAGAGAGCTTTGAAGGTAAAAGTGGGGAACGGATCATGTCTGGTGGTCGAGGTTGAAAAACTGGTGGAGAGAGATGGACTGTTATTTTGAGGGGAACAGCTTCGAGGAGCAGAATGGATTTTCATGCGTCCAAGTTTTAAAACATTCGATTGCTTTCTCGACAAAGAGAGGATTAAGTTCAGTTGAATGTACTATCTCCCTTCAATTGAAATGTAATATCTTTTAGGCTAAAGGATTACCACTGTATTTTAGGAATAATTTGTATGCAAAAAAAGTCCATATTTTTTGAATTTAACAACGCGAAAGCGGATGTCTCTTGTGTTATTGATGCTGGTTTTCTTGAACGGGTTTTAGACAGAATTGATGAAAATGCTTAAAAGCTCTCACAGACGATGAAATTGGTTGATAACATGCGATTTTTTCAACCAAGTTACCCGTCTGTAGGGAAGTTGAAAGTTGATGGTTGAAATTTCAGGTTGACGATTTGGTCGTTTATTATAGCCAGCCCTTCCTATATTATCCTTTTTTTAAACTTGCACAAAACACTTGGAAATTCCCACTTGTAGTCTGCACTTGTAGTCTGTCCATTTAGAACTGGCGCCTGAAACAGGATCAAAAACGCTCAATAATGCTTCATAACGGTCATCACACAACTTCAGTGGCCGATTTTTTACAGTATTTTAACTACTTCTGTTTCGGCTGCCTTGTTATTGCAGAAGAAAATGCTTTCGATGATAATTACAATTGTAACTGCTTCTAATACATTTCGTCTCAGGCGCCAGTTCTAAATGAACATACTATAGGAGAAAAATTTCTGCAGTTAGGATATTTGATTGCTTTCCAAAATTTCAATTGTCTGAAATTTACTACCTGTTTGGTAATTTTATTAAAAAAATAATACTTAAAACGGTATAAATATTATTTTTAAAACATAGTTCGTTCCTATATTTGATAAAAAAGGATTAACAGTTGTTTGGACCGTATTTTTTGCTCTAAAAGATGCTTTTAAAATTATTTAAGTAACTTCAATTTTGAGCCTTCATCTTTCCTATAACATAACATAACCCGACCCATTTTCTTGACACATAAAGTAATCGCTGTTTTTTCTTAGTTAGAGTTTCGAGATTTCGCTAGACTCACCTTGAGACAAGAAAGTGGACAAGGTGAAACACACCAATAAGAAAAACAGGAAATTTCAAAAACGTAGTAAACGAAGCATGTGTTTTCTTTACGGGGAGAAATGTCCCCCCACATCCGGTGAAAGTGTTAACGAGCGGAAACCGGGAGCAAAAGTTGATAAGTTTGAGAAGATGAAAAATTCAGAGAAGTCATTTGGGGTAATTAGGACGATATGTCATTTCTACTGTTTCCGGTAGGAAGGGTCAGTGAATGGTCAATCTTCCCCTCCTGACATGTTTGTGTAGGTTGGGTTAATTTGACATCAAACAGCAGCTTTGGGCGATTTCAGTCGTGAATAGTTTTATTTAAACGGAAAAATTCAGTTTGATAGGTAAATATCGTTTAGGTGTTGTTTGTTACACTATTTAATGTTAATGGATTCATGAACTTTCGATATGTTGTAATCAAATAACAACATATTTTTCGTTGTATGTTTTATCTACAAGCTTTCTAAAAGAAAAAACTGCACCACAATAGTTACCAATATCCATTCATCGAGAACTTTGGAAAGGTAGAAAGTAGGGATGCTTAAATTCGAAAATTGGTGGGATTAAGTGTGGCGTAATACTTACCTATAACTAAAAAAGGAATCTAGGTTTAAAGTCCTAGATAATTTAACCCTTTTTAACTCTATGAAAATGCAGTCTGTAGGTGGGGTTTAGAGAATTGTCCCCTTATTAAAGGTATAAGCCTTTTCTTTTGCGACATAAATTAATTTTTGTGAAAAGTGCATAGTCGAAATTTCCACCTGGGCATTAAATTGATCCATGGTCAGGGCAGGGCCGGGTTTTGTTTTGGTCAATTTGACCGATTGTCTTAGGGCTCGTCAGCATTATGTTGTGTACAAGAATTTATAATGGTTGTTTGTTAATTAACTTGAAGGGTTTATTGAAGAAGGAGTTAAGAGGTCTTCTCCAACAGTTAAGCCGGCCCTGTTTTTGAAAACAATGCTTCATCCTTTCACGCCAGTAGCTGATTTTTGATCGAATTGAGCTTTGAACAACAGTTTTTTCACTACCTGTTAAATAACAGAACTCAGTAAGTTAGTAGCAGGTTGCCCGCGGGCTCTCCGCAAGAGGATGTCGGGCGGCATGCCAAGAATGCCGTCCGGGGACAGAGCGATTCATTCAGGTGTTTGTCTAGGTCGGGCAGAAGGTCAAACGGGTGGGTGCTTGCCCGCTCTTCTGTGCGGACCACACAGATCAAACGGGCGAGGCGCCCTCCTATCAACGGCAAAAGTTCCAAAGGAATATGAATGAGAAAGAAGAGAGCATATATGGTGGAGCTATAGCTACTCTTCTTCTCAAGAGAGTAGAAAAACTAAAATTTAAAGGAGCAGTTCATTTGATCAATCAAGGGAAGGTTTTAAATATAAAAACACAGTTAGAATCGGAGTTTACAGACACCTTGTTTGTGTACTTATATTTGCCCAGAAGACCAGAGTCCATAACTGAACATGAACAGTATTTTCGAAGAGAATTTCTACTTTTCAAAAAGTGCCAAATTGCATTTAAAATGTCTTCAGAACCTCCTGGACAAGTCCAGGAACACCCCCCCCCCCATCCGGAGAAATTCTGCTTCGAATTAGATTTTGGATGATAATTTCATTTATTTAGGTTGAATTTAGGATGTAAATAGACATTTCTTGGAAACTGTTGGAAAGTGTCTTTTTATTAAACTTTTCTTTCCCCCCATCATCATTATTATCTCCTCTCTTCTCTCTTCATCATCTTTATGAGGAGATTTTAAAGGAGAGCTAATGGATCATTATGATGATAATTTGCCGCTTCGGTACAAAAAGGGGATATTACAGAAAAACACTTTTGCAGTGAATTTATTTTTAAATGCTGTTTCACTACGTTTGTTCGTTTCTAGTAGAGAAACACTTTTAAAGTGAGGTAGATTGTAAGAATTTGTTTGTTGAAGAGCAGACAAGCACTTTTACAGTGAATTAATTTTAAATGCTGTTTCACCCGGGTTGTTTGTTTGTAGTAGAAAACACTCTTTTACAGTGATATAATTAAGAGAGTGTGTGTATTATAGAAACACACTTTTATCGTGAATAAATTTGAAAATGCTGTTTCACTACGGTTGTTCGTTTGTTGCAAAGAAGCACTTTTTCCAGTGTGAATTAGCTTGTAAATGCTGTTTTACTGCAGTTGTTTAATTGTAGCAAAGGAACACTTTTACAGTGAATGAGTATGTAAAAGCTGTTTCCCTGGAGTTGTTTGATTGTAGCAGCGAAGCCCTTTTTCAGGCAATTTGTAAATGCTGTTTCATTGCGTTTGTTCGTTTGTAGCAGAGAAACACTTTTACAGTGAATTATTTCTAAATGCTGTGTTACTGCGGTTGTTCGTGTGTGGCAGACAAAACACTTTTACAGGTATTTTGTAAGTACTGTTTCACTGCGGTTGTTCATTTATAGCAGAGAAACACTTTTACAGTGAAAAAGTTTGTAAAAGCTGTTTCCCTGCAGTTGTTTAGTTATAGCCGAGAAACACTTTTACAGGTAATTTGTAAATACTGTTTCACTGCGGATGTTCGTTTGTAGCAGAGAAACACTTTACAGGAAATTAGTCTGTTTCACAACGGTCTTTGTAGCACAGAAGTTCAAAGCAGGTCTTGTGATGAAGTTTCACTGTAGAAACATGTTTGTAGCAGACATTCTTTTTACAGAGAATTAGTCTGTAAATATTACAACAACTACAGTTTTATAACCGAGAAATAAAAAGAGTTTTGTGCAATGTATATTTCGGAATTTTAAAACTACAGATATTTATTATATTGTTAATTATTTCAAGAAATCTATATATAAAAAAGGAATGTTCAAAAATGTGTGGTTCACCTCAAGAACCTCACGAAAATTATCTACACTGCACATATGCATAATTTCACATTTAAATTAAACAAAAGAACACCTTCATTCGATAGCTATGATCAAATGACTGAAAAAACAGTGGGATACTTCAGCTGTTAAAGTACTATTAAGATGGAACAAAATTGGACAGTAAGCATTAAATTTGATACCTTAAAATTTAATCAAGAAGAAATTATTGAAAGTGGTAGACTGATAGAGGATACAAGATTGTAAGGTTGAGACAAGATTTCTACTGTTTCATGTTCTTCTAAGATGAAATTATAACGAACTGAACATCAAGGTGTTAAAAAATATAAAATAAATGCTTACGCAGGTTCGGATGATGAAATGCCACAATTTAAGAAGACATTGCGTATTTTAATCATAACAAGAACATCTAAACGTGTTAAAAGATTACAGTTAATAAAAAACATTAAGTCACGCTTCTTTCAATAGATAGTTGTTAGAAATGTGGACAGAAAATGTCACAGGAGACAACTCTCCTTTAAGATGCCGGTCACAACTCAAGAAGTTCATTAAGAGAGGGGATAATAATTGTAACAATCAAATCCCATTCCCAATTGATTGCCTGGCGCGACTTTCCTCAGAAATTACCCACCGCTTTTTGATATCCCCCCAGCTTCTTTCCACCTCGTATCAACACCCAAATTCAAGGTAAACACGACGGCCGCTATATTCAAAGGGAGATCGCCAGCGGAGAAAAAAAAATACATGCCCTCAGTTGATTGATGATAGCGTTCCAATCCAAAGGGAAATAAATAGGAATCTCTTTTCTCTCACATGCGCCATTAGAATGAAAAAGTGATTAGGACCTTCCAAAGGAAGATTCCGCGATGAAAATCGGCTGCATTCCTTTTTAAGTGTGTCTCAATTAACGGCACTGATGAGGAGTCTTTTTTGGAGAAAAGGTGTATTCGTTGCTTGATCGACTTGGATAGACATCAGTAAAACGGTTAGGTATATAGTAGTTAATTATAAATTTTCAAGAATCATTATTAACTGTGTGCGTTTATACAGCTTGTCAACTATTCAGTAGAATTCTGAAGATCTCATGAGAAGTTTCTTATTTATCTCTCATTATTTTTTTATTATTTTTTTTTAGTTTCTTAATTAATTTGCAGTCTTGTATTTGAAATGTTAAACAAGGTTTTGTAGTTACGTTTAGTAAGAGTGGATACAAACATTCTCCTGAAAATAGTAATGTAAATGAAGAGAATATATTAAAAGACTGTTTATAGTCGTATGTATTGTACATTGCACAATGGATAAACTTATTAAGGGTAAACTATTTGAGGTTCAAACAAGCTGGTTATCCCAAGAGACCAAAAACTGTTTTTATCTTTTAATAAAAGTCAAGGAAACTAAAAGGATAGACTAGACACTAGACACAGTCACTTCTGTGATTTATCCTTAAGTGAACAAATGTTTAAATTAAATAACACATATTTGTCAAGATATATTCAAACTCCTAATATTTCATGTAAAAAGTTAAAAGTAATACTTTTTCTCAAATATAAGCTTTGCTAACACTTTACTAAACTGTTGCACAATAAACTGACCCTATCTTTTAATACTTTCTTATATACTTAGCTGTAAATAATAGCAAAAATTTTTTTTTATCGGAATTTAATTTGACTTGATCATAAAAAAGTACCGATTAGCATTTACACACATTATTAAAGAAAAGATGTCCAAAACTTGTTTTCTCGACAGTTTCAAAGCATGACAAAGGTTTGAACATTGAAAACTTATCACTGAATATTCGGAACTTGACTAATTTTCTCAAAGTAATGCACAATGATGGAAGTGTCAACAGGCCGTATGAAAACCTATCAAAGCTTTAAGGGACTAAATGAATCTGTATGAATCGCTATTCTAACACGTCAATACTAGTGTTCGGCAACTAGTGGTCAAAAAATAGTTAACTACCAACTACTAACTAGTCTGGGAAATCGTAGTTGTAACTAGTAGTTAACTATTTTTTCCTCGGACTAGTTGCAACTAGTAGTTAACTATTTACCAAAGTAGTTAACTACTAGTTAACTAGTCTATTTAATTTCATAACCTACTTTTTGGCAAACTTCTAATACATCTTTCTTATCTATGTCACAAAAAACGTTTATACTTCGCGCAAAAATGGTCTTTATATTTCTTGTTAAGGTATTTGAATACTCTACTTTTGATAAAAATTTTAAATATCTTTTTAAATTTTAAATAAAATTTTTTTTCAAGTAGTTGAAAATTCGAAAGTAGTTTTAACTAGTAGTTGATTAGAAAAGTAGTTAAACTAATAGTTGAACTACTTTAAACTAAAAGTAGTTAAACTACTAGTTAACTACTAGTTGATCGGTAGTTAACTACTAGTTGCAACTAGTTCTAGTTAACTAGTGCCGAACACTAGTCAATACACAAAGCACTGTCCTCTATATAAACTAAAACCACTTAAATCAGACGGTTTGCTGAGGATTTCACCCGGATTCTGTGCTACGTGCGGAGAATGAGAGGAAAGTGAGTTTTAAAAAACGCTGCCAATAACTTTTCGAGAAGGATTTTTTTCCATTCAAGGTTAGTGTTCATTGAAAACGTGAAGCATATTATTCATGTTTTTTTTTTTTTTTTGCTCTACCATAATTAGTTCTCGCTCCTTTTTATACTCCTTTCGGATTCCTTTCTGTTGGGATTGCATAAAAAAAAAAAACCGACCGAAAGTATCGCGTACCTGATTTTATCTTAATACTGGTTCTGAAGTCTGGACATCGCTGAATAGCAAATGAACTGGAACATCGTGTCTTGAAGTGTTACGGCATTTTGCTCGATCGCCTGATGCGCGTTACACAATGAATGGGAAAGGCATATATCTCTTTGGTGCTGGTGATGCGAGAGGATTTGGAGATCGCTACATCTTGTCTGCGCTTTTTATCGCACTTTTAACAAAGAGAAGTTGTTTTTTCGTGTAACAGACCGTAATTCTTGAGTTTTCTTTGCTGTATAGCTTTTTCCATTGGCTTCCCTTTTCACCAGCTTGGCCCAGAGCTTTGGGGGAAAACATCCTAATAGGAGTTAATCCTTTAATTTGCTTAAACTGTACGAGGCTTTTGAAACGACAATGTAATGTAATGTTACAATGTAATCTAATGTATCCTCCCTAATATAATACGAAAAAGAATTCGTTAACTAATCATCATTTCATTTAAAAGCTTTTGCAGAGTCTTTTTATCCTTTTATCTTATTATCTTTTGCGTGTAGATCCCCTCTACATTAATTTAACATTTTATTAATATCTAACCATACAAATGTGTATCATCAAGTATATGAATATAGGGTGATACAAACTTGATTTGTCATAAAAGCAATTTAAAGTTACGGTAAAGTTATCTTTTAAATATTTGGTTTGAAACAATTATTATTTTTGAGTCCTCAAACCTAACAGTTTAATTTTACTAATTCTACCCAAAACCTTCCTCTTTGTTATCGCCGTACAATTAAAATTTACCACGTATCAGATGAAACCAAATCCCTAGAGTGTAAGAATAAATATATTATATGTTGTGTCATTTTCAAAATTTGCTTGCATTTGCTGTCCTAAAGATAAATCATGAAAATTAAAGCCTTAATCTTTATTAAATTTATTTTTAAGCTTTGATTTTAATAAAGAATACTTCATAAAATACTATTAGGATTTAATAAAAAAACTATGTATGAAAAATATTTTTAAAAATACTAAACTAAACAAAAACTCATCTCTAACTAGTTTCATGAAATTAAAAGTAGTTTTTTTAATAATTAAACTGTATTTTAATTTTACTTTTTAAAAGTAAAAACGATAAATATTAAAAATATAAACTGTATTAAAATGTGAAAATTGTTAAAACTTATTTCAATAATTTTATATCTTTGCAAATCAATAAAATATTTTGTCCCTCACTTTATGTCAAGTCCCGTTACCGTCACATTATTAAAAAAAATATGATAAAAATTAGTCTTTATAAAAATTGTAACAAGCATTTTAAACAATTGTTTATTTACCTTAAACTTTTGCATTTTTATTCCTCTGCGCAAACAATATATTGCTTTTTTAACAGAATAATGTGTTGTCTAAGTTAGGTATTTTTATTCAAGTCAAGTCCGCTTTAAATTGTTTCGAAATACTCAAGTTTTTTCGTCTAATTACTCTAATTTATCGTGCAAGATAAATCATGAAAATTAAAGCCTTAATCTTTATTAAATTTATTTTTAAGCCTTGATTTTAATAAAGAAGACTTCATAAAATACTATTAGGATTTAATAAAAAAACTATGTAAGAAAATTATCTTTAAAAATACGAAACTAAACAAAAACTCATCTCTAACTAGTTTCATGAAATTAAAAGTAGTTTTTTAATAATTAAACGGAGGCAAAAGGCAATTTAAATAATCAGCCAACTTTTCTGGGAAAATATTGTTCTATTCTATGCAATTTTCAAGATTAAAAGGTTCATTTTAAATTTAAAATAGAAATTATGAGAGTGCTTTTAAGGATTTTTGCTTGTGGGGGATACCTTTCAAAGTGTAATTGTCATGGTAGATAGATTAAAAAGGTAGTATCTATATAGCAGCTTTAGTAAAAATATACGACTACTCAAAAAGTGAAAAAAAGACTCAGTTTTGTAAGGGATAAATAAATACACATTGTAAAAAGAGGCTCACATTATATAACTTCTGTTAATTTGAAATAATCTTTATTCCAATAGAGATTAGTTGATCTCCATAAGCTCCTCTTATGACTTGACCTTCTTATGACTTGAACTATATTTGTAATACACCCATGAGAACCCTTAAGCCCTTTTAATTCAAAACGCATAAAACAAAATGTTTTGCATTTTACCTACAGTATTTGTTAGAGGTTTTTACGTTAAAGGTACGAGAAAGGATTACATTTTCTCCTGTGGCTTTTCTATATTTCATCCAAATCCAAACCTACACTGTAAAATTTCTTTCCTCAAATAACGGAAATTTATCGGCAGCACTGTTGCCCGTGAATTTCTGGACTATGAAGAAATATCCGTTTTTCCTTTTCTCAGTTAAAGAAGTGAAACTTCCCGTTATTTGAAGAATCTTCAGAGTTCTTTTTAGCTCAGTAATACGAGGCAGCTTTTATAACAATCAATATTAAATATAACTTATTTTATAGACTGGAATGACATTGTGACGTCACGGCCATACAACATATTATACCCAAAATATTTTGTAACATAGCAAAAGATTGGCTTCGTACTTAACGATCACGAAACATTTTGACTTGTTCATACTTGTTTTTAAAATTTATTGATTTTATTTTATATCTATGTTCTTTTGTGAAAGAATTCATGGAAAAACACTTTTTCTATGGATATGGGAAAATTTTCGTCAAAATACAACAGGAAACTTAGTGTAAAAAGACGAATTTTTTACAGTGTATGCTACTGCTTCACTGTTCGGGCCTTTTAAGCCCTTTTGATTGGAAACTTTACCTCCAAGATCAAACGTTTGCGTGACCAGCAATCCAATTCGATGTCATCAAAGTACCTTAAATTCCTTCCCAAGGTCATCTCCATGACGTCATGGCTACTTTTCACGACCCATGAGCCCCCAAATGACAAATTCTACGCTACAGCATTACAGACCATTTACTTACCGTTCACGAAGAAAAAATCCATGGGAAAGGAATTCAATATGTCCTCCTCAGCCAGACGATTAAGACCTGTTACATATTCAGTGAGGGAGGAGATTTAATTTACAATGAAAAAAAAATTAATGATGTAGAAAAATCGATTCTTTTTGGTATCGAGTACTTTTAAGTATCAAACAGATGTGATGATGTGAAATAGAGTAAAATCTCGCCAGATCTTTGGATAATGGGGATCAGATTTGTACATTTAAAAAAAAAATTAATGTTAATTTATTAGGTTATAATTTTTAACTATATATGATGGCAAGAACGTAATTGGTATAAGTACGCAAAGCATTCGCTTTTGTTTTGATAAACTGTATAGTTCCTGCATAGATTGTACAGTAAATTTAAATATGTGAAAGTCTAAGAAATATGTGAAAGTTATTTTGCCCCTTTTATATAAATTTCTATAATTTAATTCCATATAATTTTAACAAAACTTGATTTTTCAAAGGAAAAAAAGGTAGGTACGCTTATTTAAGGATTTATTTTGTTTATTACCTGGATTACTTTTAGTTCCAGTTATAGTCCGGATAAACCAGGTTGTACTTTTAGACATACATCCTCCATGCATTCGATTCATAAAAATATGTTAAGTAATAAGTATTTATAATAAACAAACTGCATTCGATGCTTATGTATCGATAGCTAAAAGTATCGATTATTCCATCGAAAAAAATGTCGGGCGGGGATGTTTTCTTAATGAATAGATGCGATCTTTGTTTCTGTTGCTCGCTACCAGAGGACACAGTGAAAATGACCGATAAGTATTAATTATGTCATTAGGGCTTTCGATAGGGACTGGTTCTTTTCGCCCTCTGCGTTAACAAGCGGATTAGGTTTGGAATGATTACCGTCTAATTTGGTGTAATAATATATAGTTTTTTTTCTCCTCTCTCATTGCCGCCCTTTTGTGAGAAGGGAGAGAAGGTTTATTTTAATTTGGTTTTGTTGGAGCGGTAGGGTTTAAGTATATGTGTGAACAAGATTTATGTTGGTTTGTGAAGCGGTTTTTTTTAGAATTTTCTTTCTCCATTCTTACCTTTGATCATTAAGAAAGTAAAGAATAATATTAATTTCAGTTTCTGAAACTCAGGTCTTGTATACGAGAGTACCTTATTTGAAATTCGCAAGTGTGTGAATAATTTTGATCTAAATAATTAATTAGAATATTGTAAATTTGAGTTTTAAGAAATAAATTATTCAAACAAGATATTCACGATATTTATAATATTTTTGTCTAAAATGCTTAGCACTCTTTGATGTATAAGTTAAAATAATTTTTCATTAGTTTTTATTAGACACAAGAAAACTTTTCACTTGACAATCTAACTGGTAAATAACCAAAGAAATTCGATTTCCACAACCACAACCCAGACGATTTTATCATATGCTACTAAAAATTCTCAGGATTTAACTACTTTAAATTAGTTGTCGTAATATTTCACAAGTTCAAACTCTCCTAGAAATGGACTGTGAACTAACGTAAAACTTTTACTTATTAACAAATTTGATTTTGTATGTTTTTAGTTTTTTTTCTTATATGGTTATAAGTTTCTAAAAGGAAAAAAAAATCCTTAAAACCAACCCTATCAAAAGATTGAGGCAATTATTAAATTTTCTTACAAAAACATTTGTATACTTTTTTAACAGTGCCAGTTTTGGAAAGAAAACAATCCAATTTATAGAGAGGCTATTTTATATAACCAGCTGAAATACAAATACTCTGATTGAGTTATCAAACATAGAATACTTTACCCTTTACTTTTTACATGATAAGCAGTAGCTGTAGTAATCCCCATCAACTAATTTATGGATCTCATTTATCCTTCAACTCAAACATTTTCTACACTTTTCAGCACAATCATACAACTGAGAATGAACCTGAACCACCACGATAAATTATTACATTACAAAAATCACCATCATTTTACAATGTTTTTAAAAATCCAACTCCAAATAATAATGTCATCCAATCATCCATTTATGAATGACCATTCAAATGATGAATAACCATTCAGAGGAGAGATCAATCCTCTCTCCTCCCGCTGCTCGGTGTTAATTCTTTCATCATTGCAATACTGAGAAAGCAAGTCATCGCTTGAAGGGCGCAATTAGTGCCCCAGCTCTCCAATGATTCATAGGAATGTAGATCAGTTTAGGGTCCTTTCGCAATTGATTTAGGAAGACACGTGTTAAGGCGTGTCTCAATGTCGCTTTTTATCATTGGAATAGTATTGGATAGTGTCTTGTTGCTAGGTGGACAGAGATATATTACAGTTCAATGTTGCGAGTTTTATGTGATTGAATTGGAAACATTAGCTCATCTACGTTTTATTAATTTGATTGAGAAAGTTTTGAGAATTTATTGATAAAACTGGAAGTTTTTGTGGCACATAAAAATCATCCAATTTTACCTTTGTTATGAAGTTTTAATGTAGTAATTGAATTGTCAATGTGCTTAGACATTAGCACTCTGAAATCTTAAATAGCTTCGGAGAAACAAGTTCTTAACATTGCTTTCTCTGATGTATGGAAATATTAACTGCCATATTCACAGCCATCAGCGTCAGTGTTAAATTCTTGGTCAAAGAAGGATTCCACCAATCAGAGTCAGCGAAAAGCTAATTTTTTTTTTCTTTAGCTCCTGGTTAACACTGACGCTGATGGCTGTGAATATGGCTGTAAGTATTATTGATATGGAAACTAGATTATTGGATACTTTTCTACGTATCTAACTCAAGGAATCAATAAAGTTCAAATACCAGTAGAAGGGTGAAAATATTTGCTTTGCAAGTATACGTAATCACACAATACTTCTGAAAAGTATTTTATATCTAGGAATTCAATACCAAAATATATATTATAGTTTTTTAAACAAACTTTATTGAGGCAAACGGACTTCATTACTTGCTCATGATCATTTTATTTTGCCCCGTACTATTTTTATTACCAATGCATATAGATACTCATCTTCTGTTCTCTTATTCTGATATACACACAAAAATATGTATAAAATGCATAAAAATATAAATGCATGAAAAATATATGCATAAAAATGTAGTATTCCATGATTCAAATACGATTCCATTACCATCTGTATTCTGTAAAAACGTTAACAAAATATGTATCTAAATAACAATTTTTTGTACGAATTTCGTACAAATACCAAGAATAATTGATAAAAAACCCAAACTACGAGTTTTTACCTGCCAGAAATCTGAAACCCATTGATCATGAAGATTTACGAGTCTCCTCTCCTCACCTCTCGTTGGTCTGATGTGTGGTTGACCCCTGAGGCCTACCCCTGGTAAAAAAACATCTAAACTCCTTCTGCGAATGTGGTGGGTGACAAGGACACCCCATTTGCGTTCTTTTCAGGTTGAATTTCCATCCGGTCCGAGGAATTTGTTTGTGCTAAGCCTGTTTACGTTAAGTTGCTTTCGAAGATTCTTCATACGGTTTAGTAAGCAGAAGCTATTTTAACCGTTCTCTGTTGACCATAATGCGTAAGGATAAGTTTTTGAGTCTATTTTGGGAAATATTTTTGAGGCTTATTCTTTTCTGTTTCTTTTTTGGATTCTCAGAGTTTGGGTTAATGATTCATAGCATTTTCATTGCATAAATTAGGTAACTAGAGTTTTTATTACTGTTGTTGACTTCTTTCTTATACACTCCTTCTTCTTTTTTGGAAGAAGAAATAGGTGAGAGTAATGATGAGATTTAAATTGAAGAAGGGAGAAAAAGTTGAAAGAGAGAAGAGGGAGAATTGGAAGAGAGAATGAAAGTTTAAAATTTTTTCTGGAAGGCATTTATTTTATGTTTGTTTAGAAGTTTCTTTAAAAATATTGTAGAAACATTTAATATGTGCAGACTAGAGAACTATAATTTTTCTTTAATAATAGCTACCTTTGCTTGCTTACTTCCTTTCATAACAACTTTCCACCCTTCCTTTCTTCTTCATAAACTCTGAAGATACAATAAGAGAAAAGAAGGTGAGTCGAAAAGAAAGTGAGAAAGAAGAAAGGAGAGAGAGAGAGAGAGAGAGAGAGAAGATATGAAGTGAAGATATGATAGTTGGGAAAGAGAAGGAGAGACTGAAAGAAGGTGAGAATGGAAGAGAAAGTTAAAAAGAATATTCTTATCCGTCTCTCTCATTCGTTCGCTTTCATTATTTTTTCTGAAGATAAAATAGCAGTTGAAGAGAAAGAGAGAATATGTGAAAGAAAGAGAAAAAGACTAGGAGGTAATAAGAGAGAAAAAAACACAAAGAGCACTAGAAAAAGTTTAAGTAAAATAAAGAATGAAGGATATGCGAAAAAAAAAAGGAGAGAAGGGTAAAGAGAAGACAAGATAGAGCATTCTCCACTCTTATTCTTTCTCTTTTCTCTGATGATATAATAGAAGGAAAAATGAAAGAGAGAACATAAGAATATAGAAGAGAAAGGGAGGCACTTAGAGGGAATAAGAAGAGAAGGTAAAGAATATTACAGAAAGAATGATGAGGCATGGCGTGAAGAGAAAAGATGAGGAAGGTATAAGAAGGGAGTAAAAGGTAAAGAATATTTGAGAAGGTAAGATGTGTGAAGAATAAAGAATAAGAGAGAATGAGGCGTGACGTGAAGAGAAAAGATGAGAGTATAAGAAGGGAGTAATAGGTAAAGAATATTTGAGAAGGTAAGATGTGTGAAAAATAAGAGAGAATGAGATAAAGAAGAGGAGAGGGAATAATAGATAAAGAACAATAGTCAACATTTGGAGACCTCTGAATTATTAAACCACCCTAAAGGTGCTCACTTCCCTAACACTACGACTCATCCCATTGATGAGCAGGAATATGCCGACCCCAGAACAAACTAAAAACCGTTCTCAAGCGCTTTTTTCTCTCTATACTGGGCCTTTTTCCACCAGCATCGTCGTTCGTGAAAGGTCCCGCCTCAGAAATTGCTTCATCCTTGTTGACCGCCCCTTTGTGTCTGAAGGCAGCCGCTGGAGATTGCTCCTTCGGTTTCTTCTCCTGATAGGAGGGTTGGGTGAAAGGTGTCGATTTTTATTGGGGTTCTCTCTCCTGATGTGCACGGACGGCTCTCTCGCTCAAGGTGAGAGCTGCTTGTCTCGGGCGTAGTCTGGAATGTCCTCTGCAGGGTGGTTTGGAGAAGACCCGACATTCCAAAGTTAAACCGAGTTCTAACAATCGTTGTTCATTATACTATCAGTACTATCATATTATACTATCAGGTTAATGAAATGCAAATCCTGAGACTGAATAGTTAAGGATGATACAAAATATGCACTTGTCAGTTTGAAGAAGGGATTAATAAGTTCCAAAACCACGTTTTGAGAAAATTGTAAAAAAAAGAAAACCCAGAAAAAGTAATGGAATTTTCGTTGTATAACCACAACTTTTTACTGGAAAGTCAGGATCCTATTTAGAATAAAGAATAATCATAAAAAATGCATTCAAAAATATTGTACAGTTGAAATAAGTTGGTAGACATTCCTTTTTCAAGCTTATGAAATTTCATCTGCAGAAAATTTTTAAAACCACTTTAATTGACCATTAAATTATTTTTCTGCTGAATTTACAGCATAAAAGACATAACATTCCAAATTCCGACCAAATATAATATGTACTTATTCGTAAGTAAAGCAATATATCTTGGCAAAGATATAACGATGTGACGATTATTTGGGTAATAGTGTACCACAAAATATTTAGTAGGTGTCAAAAGGATATCGAACCATCAGTTGATGAGTGGTTTATACATCTGTAAGGTCTATAGAAAATTATTTTGGTAGGAGGCCGAATTCTCTTAAGATTAGAGAGCCAAAATTTTAGAAAATAATGTTAAAGCCACTTTTAACTTAAATAAGGTGGGTATCACATAAAGATTGCTATTTCTTTGCATAAAAAGGGGCTTTTTCCAGCACCAGCATAGAACAGGGGCCTGAGCCACCTCGACACTTCCTATATGTACACTCTTTGGGCATTATGCGTTTAGATACATAACGATTTAAATATAAACAGTAATGAAAATGAGTATTTTAGAGTAATAAAAGTAGCCAATACCCGAAACTTTCCGGCCGAAAGTATATATACACATTCATTACAGCATTTCCCAAAAACTCTACTTGAGTTTTCATTCACAGTCAAGACATTACCCGATGCCCATCAAAAAGCCGGGAAAGAATAAATCTCATTTGAGAGCCTGGCCTTCACCAAACAGGCGCTATTAACACATTAATGAAGGTGCCGCGGCCATTTCGATGGTGGTTGCGAACGCCTCTTCCAAATTGATTCTTTGTCGGACGGCCCGTTTACCTGTAGGCGGGTCCGGATTAAGGTTTTTACGTCTCCCCCCGAAAAGATTATTTTAATTTGGGGTTTTCTGGGAGTAGCTCTTTTGATAGTGTTTTGAGAGCATAAAAGTTAAAATTGGTCTTTTTTGTAAAGTTATATGTTACTGAAGCTTTTTTTATCCATTACCATAATAATAATCTTAAATAATTTTGGTTATTTTGTAGGTGAGGTCTACAAGCGGATATACTCTGTTCGATGGATGACCTATGAAATGTAATGAAATCTCCATTGATAAGGAGGGAGGGAAGAGTTGAAAAACAAATTGTCTTATTGTAGTTTTTACACTGCTAAAGGGGATCTTTCTTCTAATGCTCGTTTTAACTTAAGTATAAGAAGCATCAAGCAGAAACAAAAATTTTGGAGTTGCAATTTTGAGATTATAAAATCTTGTTAAATATTTTAGTTTCAAAAGTGTGACACCAGAATGCGTGAGACAGAGAGGGTATTTGAAGTGTGCCAACTTGTACCATGAGAGAAATGATAATTAGTTTCATTGAATACCCTAAAATTATGGTTAAATAGTTTCTAGATATTTGTACAAATAACATAAACTGGGTAGGTTACAAAGCCCAAGAAGGTATTTTAGTATTGGGTACTTAAAATGGGCTGCTTAGAATGATAGTACTGCAACTCCCCCTGAGTATAATTTTAAGTAATTAAAGGTTTTAAAACCTCTTGTTTTGCTGAAATATAAAATGAAGAAAGCATTTTGGGGGCAACTCTAACTTGTTATTTCAACTCCAAAACAACCAATTCCAATTATGTAATATTTTGAAACGTAATCGACACATGGAATAGTCAAAAACTTTATACTGATTCTGACTATCACTCCAAAGGAAAAGACTTATAAAATCGATTCGATGAAGATTATGAGCGAATTCGAATTGGGAGACGCGTTTCTGAAAATCCGCCTTTGATTTGTTCATTCGTTTGGGGGTAGGGCGCTTGATTGCCGCTTTATGGCGCTTTAATAGGCATACCATTCCCTCGCTTTACGACCGAAATAGTAGTAATTCCGTTCAGAACGAGCTTTGTTCTTTTGTGCGAGGAACGGACCTATCCGTAGCCTTGGAAAGACCTTCATCGCGGTATACTCGGAACGGATTAAAGGCGAAGATTGTAATAGCTCAGGGACGAAAGCTTAGGGGGCGAATGCGCCTAATGGGGGTGATGTAATGGGTGAATTGACGTGGGAAATTATTTGCTTGAAGACAGGTCGCTGCACAGGTAGGTATGGTAATCCAACTGAAGAAACTGATGGGAAATAAGGACCCTCATAGTCCCGTAGAGAACATTTTCGTACTGATACAAGAATATCTAGATAAAATTAGAAACAAAGTTTATTTGCTCATTAAAAACTAAAAGATTAAAAGTACTAAAAAGTCTTTTAGTTTTTAATGTGCAAAAAAAAACGTTGTTTCTTATTTTATCTTGTTATCAACTTGCATAGTGGACTTTTAATCTTACAAGAATATCTATTTCAGATAAGTTTCAGTACAGTTTCCGTTTCAGTATAAGTTGTGCACTGACCATTACAGTATCTGACTATGAAGCTAATAGTCCAGGTTTTGAATCTCCGCTCGGGTATGGATAAATAAATGAATAAACGTGACTCCCTAGTAAAAGGGATGGTGTGTATGATGGCTTCGATTCACAGTTCACAACGTAAAGTAGGTACTGATATCGGTTTGTCATAAATCAAGCACTGACACCAAGAATCCGCCATTAGCAAAAAATAAGTTAAAGTGGGTAGGAACTTATGTTTATAGATCATTCAGTTTGAAGAGAAGGTTTTTAGATACTGCCCCTTCAAATAACCACCATTCTTGAAATCAACGAATGGACCTTTGGTTGGGACCTTTCCACCAGTCCTTAATTTGCGCCCGAACTCAGTTAAGTGAATATCTAAATAATTGTTCGGGATTCACACGAGCAAAAAATTATCTAGGAAAAAAAAATTCAGTTTCAAAACACACAGTTTTTTTTGCCAAATATTTGATCCTACTATTACTGTCTAAATTCGAGTACATTAAAACGCTCAATGAAAAAACATAGGCTCAAAACACATACCATGGAAACTATAATATTCCTTTTCCTCTGTAAATAAATATACCAGCAGAATTACGTATAACACCCATAGAAACAAACACCTTCTAAACCTTCTACAATTCCAAATCCGAGCATTTTTCAGAGATTAACGTCAACTCCCCCTCAGAAAAAAACCTCCAAAACCCCGAAAATCACCCGCCCCCTCTTCACCCTACAGGTGAGACAACCCGAAAATAACATCACACTCAGTAAGCCAGAGAACAGACAGGAATGTCCAACCAAAACTTCATTCAAACCGCTATCAGCCAGATCTCGGCCGTGTAAGCTTACGAACTGTGCTGTAATTAACATTTTTCCAGTTCAGGGGACCCAATTTAATGAATTACCTGGCGGGCCGCAGGTATCGGCTTTCGGGCCCCGCTCAGCACTGTGGGGGACCCAGCGGAAGTGGGTGAAATGCGATCAGAGCGGGCCCCATTCGATTTTTTTTGGACCATTCGTTTGTTGTTGGAATGTTCTCTGCCGCGATTTTCCGCTGGTTTGTGGGTTTGGTGACACTTTTTTTTAAGGCGGTGGTGGAGGTTTTTTGTGGACAATTTTTTTTTCGGAAGGTCAAGACCGAATTCAAGGATTTTTGTTTTTGTGATGACAGAGTAGTCATTTAAAAGGGATAGAATTAAATTCGAAAGGCATATTCCTTGGAAAATTTATTTTTCTTTTTTATTTAGAGCTGTCGGGTCAATGTTTCTCTCTTTAAGTGAAAGAAGTCGGTTCACATAGATGTATATAATCAAAAGATTAAAAGATTGTTCATCCGAAATTCAGTATTTTTCAGTTTTGAACATGAAAATAACAATTAAGTACAATCAATCAAGCCCTCGTTTTTTTCTGACTAAACTTTTGGACTGGACATGCTATCAGTAAGGCAAAGAGAAGATAAGAAAGCACGAGAGTAAGAGAGTGTAGAAAAAGAGGAAGTTAGAAAGGGATTAGGGAAAGCAAAAAGGAGGAAATGAGGGAAATGAGAGAATGAGGATAAGATGAAGGGAAAGTGAGAAAGAATGGAGAGAAGGTAAAAAAGAGAGAAAATTAGAAGAAAGACGAGAGAGATAAAAGAGAGGGAAAAAGAAGGGTAAGATAAAGAGAAAACGAGAAGGAAGGATGAAATGGTGAGAAAATAAGAAAGAGTGAGAGATAGTAGGGATAAAAAAGGATGGGAAATATAAGGATAAAAGGATGAGATAGAGAGAAAAGGAGAAAGAGTGAAAAGGAAGGATGAGTGGCAGAGAAATGTAAAGAGAAAATGATAAAGAATAAGAGTAAGAAACAGAGGGAGAATTATAAAAAGATATTGTAAAAGAAAAATGAGATAGAAACGCTAGTATCAATGCGTTCGGGCCAAACAAATTCACTGCTGCAACTGAAAAAGGGAAACAAATCTCTTTAAAAACACCCCCACACCCTATCCTTTCACTCAACAACCCCGAATTCCGAAGCTCCGCCGGCATCCTATACCTCCCATTCATCCCCATCCATCTGGGATCCCAGCGGGTGCAGCCATCGGGTCCCGGTGGCAGGGGGCCCCGGCTTCAGTGGGCACCGCCGGACCCCCTTGCGGAGGAGGTGTTTTATTCGACTGCCCCGGTATTTAATGACACGTCGCCGGCCAGCCGATCTTTGGGGTTGTTTTTTATGGGATACGTACTAGGCGCTTTGGAGGCTACCGAAGAGAGCTGCTGGGGGCTTTGAAATCCCTTGATATTGTAGTAGTCACTAACATTGTGTAATTTAGGTAAAACACAAGGAGGGAAACTTATAGAGGTGGTGAAATATATACCCTCTTGACCAGTTAATTCTGCTGCTTCTCTCTTTCTTTCCACTTAGGAGTGAGGAACCAGAAGAGTTTTTTTTTTAGTTTGATGAAGCTATTAATAAGAGAAAATCAAATATTTTCAATTTGGATTTTTTTTTTGTTTGAAACAACTGGGGCAAATCAAAAGAATGCTTGAACTTATGCTGCGTTTCACTGAGAAAAAAAATACTTTGCATTCTTTCCTTGAGGTAATAAATAACGATGCATACAAATTTGACAGATGAAATGTCCTTTTTAGTGATCAATCGTTGAATTAACTCGAAATTAGGTACTTTAACAAAACTAATACAATTGCATCCAGCTCGGATCCAGCACGGCTCCAAAGGGGGACACTTTTCCAGACCATCACCTTTACCTTTTGAGAAAAATGTCAAAATGTAGGGGATTTTCTAAAAAGTATCACTCAAGATCCCCTCTTGGTACCGTTGGGGGGTGTGGGTGTCCCTCACAGAAAAGGTTTTGAAATTTAACCTGTAGAAGTAGGTTTTTAACTCATTTTGAGTACTTTTTGGGGTCCAAGGGGGGGCACTGTCCTGAGGTGAGTTGTAAAAAAAAAAAAAGAACACTTGGTTTAGCTATGAAATTAATGAAAATTAATGAAATTAAATTAACTCACTTCATCAGTTTGCCCTTGATAGCTTTTTCTTTTCATTAAAAAACAGATTAATAGAGAATTCACCAAGGAAGGAATCACACCATAACATAGAATTAAAGACGCTGCATAATTGTAGATATCCGATAAAAGTCTTAGATTTTCTATGTAGTATTTCATAGTCAAACTGAACAAAACTCCTTCACATAATTTTGTTCAAAACCAAAAGGATTCCCTTCAAGGACACATTCCTTATACCTCGTTAAGACAATGTTTTCAAATTCCACCCTACAAAAACGACTTTAAAGAGTCACTGCTCTTGTATAACCTTCAAAATATCAATTTGGGAAAAGCACGTAAAACTCAAACATGTTCTTCTGGATTATTTTCAATAACCATTCGCGTTATTGGGTTCCTCGAAGCGGTTAACTACAACCATAACCGCTCCGAGAACAAAACAGAATTTGTACCTTTTGGAACGAAAAGATTCTCGGAACACGAACAATTTGCTCGAATTCCTTAAAACAAACAACTCCGAGAAAAAAAAAGGTAAAAACATGGTGGACCCCTCCGTAGGGAAGTTGGAAGTAATACAGGGTATGCATCGAACCTACTTTCTCTCAGAGGAAACAGTGTCAGTGTCATTATCTTTCACTGTTGTTGTTAATATAAAGAATTTAGTTATCGGGGGGGGGGCAAGTACAAAAGGGGGGTTTGAGAGTCCTCCCACAGAAATTCTTTTGGAAATTTGAACTTTTAATACAAGATTTTAACTCAGTTTTGCCCCATTAGTCCAAATTTTGGGGGCAGGACCATTCACCCCCTTATATGATCTTTAAAATAGTTTGCTGATGTGCATTATTGCTTGAAGAGAAAAAGTGTTTTGAAAAGCGTTATTTTTATCTGAATCGTTGTTTCCTATAATAGCTGATATAGCTCTCTACAACGATATTCGCTTCTTTAAATTTGAAATCGTAAAAAAAAGGCAACATCTTTTTTTCTTTCAAAATTGAAAAATATTAGATACATATGTTTAAAAAATTGTGAATAGCAAGTCTAAATAATTAAAAGTGCTCCTTTTAAATAAAGAGACTGACTGGGACTGGAATAGTATTTCCATTAAATAGAAGGACGAAGATTTTCCCCAATTAAATTTCATTGTTTAATTAATAAAACACCTATTTTCTTCTATAAACACTGGCATTCGAATCGAGGATCAAATTTGTTACTATTGCAAAAAGCATTAAAATAAAAATCTGCTTCTACCAACCGGAGAAAAATCTATTGTTTGGTTCTTTCCAAACTGATGGCAATGTTTTTGTGCTATTCCCAACAAAATAAATTGAGAGAGAAATTGCAGTAACTTTTGCTGTATGATTCCCCATTACTCTTAATCTTGTTAAAAAAAAGTTTTCCTGAAAACAAAAAACTGATTTTTCATACCCCAACAATAGGACTCAAGTGATTTATTTCAATGTCCACTTTCAATATGTTTTGTCACGTCGGGTTGCAGCCGGATGGTCGCTCTGTCTGTTCCTCTCTCTACGGACCCCACGCATCTCTCTGGGGAACAATAAACATCAAGCTGCATTCCATCCAAGGAATAGTTGAATTTCGACTGGAGAAGGAATGCTTTCTGAAGCCGCCGCCAGGGTTAAGAACACGCAGAGAAATTATCTCTAATCAAAAGAGGTTGCGCAAAAACGAAGCCGTGAGAAACGCATCTATCATTTCGCTTTTGTTTCCGTTGCCAGATGTAAAGGTAACGAAAAGAACACCTCCATCCCAGCGAAATGAGTTTAGTTGTCCTGCACAAGAAAACAAGTGAAGAGATCCCTGTCTGGACCATGGGAGCGAAAATTATAAGCGAAAAAAATGTTTTTAGTGCGCATAAGTCGCTTTGAGTTTACCGAAAATTCCATTATTATCCTGTTCTTGGAAGTGGTAATAAATGTTGAAGTCGGATGTTCAGTTTTTGTACATTTTTTTCTATTTTAATTTCTTTTTAATTCTCTAATGGCTTGAGAAGGAAAATCTTTTATTTTTCCTTTGGCGGGGAGAGTGTTTTAAATATTTTTCATTGTCAAATTATTAATTATTTGGAAAATTATTTTCATTGTCAATTATGTTAATTTTTTACAGTTTTTCTTTCAATCAAAAACATGGCACTGAAACTTTTGAGCTTAAAACTTCGATTGAAAGCTATTATCTCTTAAATACACGTTCATTTATCTTATCTATTATTATGGAGGTGTTTTTTTCCTTTCAACAATGTAAAGATGCTACGTATTGTTTTCTACGAGTTATAACATTAGGGGCGTAATTTTTTATAATTGTTGTAAAAACCAAACCCCATAAGGGATGGATAACCGACTATTGTAGTGATAAAGTAGTGTTATTGTTGTGTAATAGCATAAAACCAGAGTAGATTCCTATAAAAATTTTACTAAAAACAGCTGATCCAAAACTTTTTAGTGTTTCAACCTTCTACTAAATTACCAATCGGTAGAAAGCTTTCTAACATTCGGTGTTTTACGCATGTAAAAATTCTTAGTTGTGCTCATCTGTTTTCACCATAAAACCAAGAGTATGCGAAGAATAAGTAAGGGGAAATACAAAATAGTATAAGCTCTTTATTGTATTATGTGTTTAGTGTGTTGATATTTAACCTAACTTTACTTAACTTAAAGGAACTTTTAGCAAATTATTTTGAAGTATTCTATCGGAAAGTTAATTTACCTGGAGGACTACACAAATTCTTTTCGTAACTAATTTAATTTAAATAGTTTACTCGTCATTCATTTTCATCCTTAACTATTTCAAGTTCTCATTGAGGAACACTTACACTTCGAACTCTCCACGCAAAAACAAACACTTTTTTGTCATTAAATTAACAACACTTTATTTGTGTTGCTAGGTAGAACACTTAAACACCTAATTGTGTTGTGATAGTGTTCTGAATATGTTTGAAAAGTGTTAGAAATGTGTTCTAGCCACAAATCTGTTCTAAAAATGTTGTAAAATGTTTGGAAATTGAGTGTTCTTATTTAGATCAATTTCCTGAACCCAGTACGTCACTACGCGAAAGGAGAAAATGGGTAAACACAAAGTCTGTTGGGATGCTATAGGAGGAATTTCGGTACTCAAATCGTGATAAAAAGACACTATATGAGTTTAAAAAAATAATCATATTTTTAAATTGACGTTCTTCATTTCACTCAAAATTCAGACACCTCGATGGGAACTACTTTGTTTAATAGTGACGTCATAGGTAAGAACACATTTTCTGTCTGTGTAATTATTTTAGAAACACTTTTACTACAATATTTCTCACACAACACAATCGCACTACAATCAAAGCGCTTTTGGTTAAAAGTGTTCATTACTGTGTTTATTTAGCGTTGCAAAAGTGTTGTACGCATTCGCAAGTGTATACTTAAATTTCCTCTCTTCCACAGTTATCGGGCTGATATTTATCGTAGCGATCAGTCTTCACACATACAGACTTGGCAAAATCAACTGGAAAGATGGAAGTAAGTTGATTCATTGTTTTCTGTGCCTAATTTCTGCATAATTTGAGAGTGAATGAATGAGTGAGTGGATAAATGAGTGAGTGAGTGGATAAACGAGTGAGTGAGTGGATAAATGAGTGTGTGAGTGAGTAAATGATTGAGTGAGTAAATGAGTGACTGAGTGGATAAATGAGTGAGTGAACGAGTATGTGAGCGAGTGACTTATACAGAGATATTTGTAACTCCTCTGAGAAAGTATTTCACTCCTTGAAAATCGGAAATACTCTTTAAAAAACTAGCCAGGAGTATTTTCACTCTTTGAAATTTTTCACAAAGGTTTAGCTTAAAAAATGCGAGCCCTACCGAAATCAACAAATAATATTTTCCTATTCAAAACACCAACTGATCTCAGCGGAGACATTTTCGTCCGACATCTCGAAAAAGCCAATTGCCAAGAAACCTCGGCACCCTAATTGTTATACTTTTTAATTGTGTTTTCATACAGCCATAGTAATTTTTTTTCAAGTAGTTCATGCTATTTCCGTATTTCACTCCTCATAATTCAATTTCACTCCTCCTAAAAATTCCTAGGAATAACACTGGACTTATAGATCTTGTACTACTTCCTATACTAAACTTCTAAATTACTGTTATCATTCCAGTATCAAAATAATCAAGATTAGTTCATTTGCAGTTATTTCCCCCTATACGTTAACTTTAGAACACCGGTGTATTTTGACTAACTGTATATTTTTCTTCTGCCTCAGCTGAGACCGACAACATAGTCGACAGTTACTGGAACTTCGTGATCGACACGGCGAAGATGGTCCCTGGAATCCGGCTCATCTTGGAGGATGAATACCACCTCAAGGACCTAAGAGCACTGGACACCATCGTGGGAGCACTACTCTACAGCATCTCATTCGTGTTTTTGCTCTGGCGTGAGTACTTTTTTTTTAAATACTTTTCCTTTAGATTCACCGACATGGAATTTATAAATGGATCTTTTAAGTGGTTTTTTCTAAGACGATTAACTTAAAGCACTATGAACTATGTGGCGCGGTGGTGTAGTGGCCAGTACATCAAATCTGGCAATACGATGCTATACTATCTGGTCTGGCTATACTAGAATATCTTTATTGCTTGAATCATGGGTCAACTCAGCCCTTCATCCCTCCGGGGTCGATAAATGGGCACCATGTTCGCTTGGGGAATAAACTGGGTGGTCCATTGTTGGGCTAGCCACTCGGCCTGGACACGAGCTAAATAATTAGCACCCCCCAGGTCCAAAGGTTACAGAAACAGAAATGGGACATTGCATATAAACCGATTCCACTATAGGTAGAATATGAAACGTGCCCAAAAATAGTCTTATTTACCGATATTTTGCAAATTTGGTGAGAGAAGTAGAATGCAATGAGTTTTTTTTTTAATTTCTGAAAATATGAAATAACATCTCTGGTTCACTTCGAATAGTATTGATCTCGTTGGAATGGATATTTTAATTCGGTACTTACGTACTATACCGTTGACCGTTCAATACAGCGGCTCAGCTATTAAACAGCTGCACAGTCGACGGAATAATACGTAAGAACCTTTATTTCTAATCCTTTATCACTGGACACTTCCCCTTTAATTTGGCTTATTATTAGACAACTGGTCAGTTCCCCTCAATTTTTGGCTGACATGGTATCTCTTTCTGGTACTCTAGAGGTCTGTCCTAGTCAGTTAGGCTTAACCAGTTATTACCCTTGAAGTCACCATCCCCTCTTTCATACTTTCAATCAATCAATCAATCAATCAATCTTTTTTATTTAACAACAGAAGAAAATATGAGATAATACAAAAGAATATGTGATACGCCAAGGGGAAAAAATGTTTTCCCGTCCAGGCGTAATAAAGAAATTGTACATCAATTTAGTAATGAAAATAACAGAAAAGAAAACAAAAAGAAGAAAAAAAAAACTAAAAAAATCACATATAAAAAATAGGCTGGCAAAAAGCTCACTTCAGCTTCAATTCAGCTTAATTTCAGCTTCAGAAATTAAAAAACCTCATTGCATGCTATTTCTCACCAAATTAACGAAAAATAGCCAAATATAAGACTATCTTGACATGTTTCGTATTCTGCTCATAGTGGGATCCGATTACTATATGCCTCCCTCCTGATGGGCCCAGGCAGAATTAATTTGATTGATTCCAAAAATCACCGAAGGATTTTCCCTTTGCAGTTGTGACACCTCTGCCGGACGTCGTGCTCCACCTAGTCTGCCAGGTGGATTTCAATCCACGGGAGCTTCCCCCAACCGGACCAAACCAGGTACGGGAGATGGAGCGCAGACCCCACGAGATCCTTTTTCCAGTATGGCACGAGGCCGGAGACGAGTCGACGGACACGGAACGCCGACGAGTGGAACCATCCAGCAATTGACACGCCTTCCCCTGAAACATTAGTTTTCATGTTCATCTGCTGAAATTACCACCCGAAGTAATAGTTTTAATTAAAATACATATAACCGTCGACTATCATTGAGCGTTCTTGTGTTAATTTTTTTTACCTTAGTTAGATTTACACTTTATCCTTCGTTTACGCACATAAATACTTATTATACGTGATGGGTACAGGCAGTGTTATTCCTAGGATTTTTTTGGAGGAGTAAAAATACTCCTTGTTTTTTTTTAGGAGTGAAATTCAATTATGAGGAGGGCAATACGAAATAGAATAAACTACAAATACAGAGACACGAAAACCGTAATCAAACTCCCTAAGTAGCTCCATGTTATACTTTGTGGAGCATGGGGAGATATTTAATTTGTTTCAATAAAAAAAAAACTCCCTAAGTAAGCATCAGAACAACAAATGAACAAAAATTAAAAAATACTATAAAGAGTGAAAATACTCCTGGCTAGTTTTTTTAAAGAGTATTTCCGAATTTCAAGGAGTGAAATTAATCGGATTAAAGGTCGATATAAAGCCAAACGAAAAATGCTCTTGCTTGTGGGTGATGGGGAAACTTTTATTTTTCTCTATCAGTTCACTATGTTTTCTGCATTAGAAATTCAAATAACTTGTTTTAAACCTAATAAAGCGCGTGGTTCAAGGATCTAACGCAAGAAATACAATCATTGCTTATGATTCAAAGATACATCCTTATGTCATTGTTATTGAGAAGTGAGTTGAAGCAAGGAGAGATTGGAACATCTGGTTAAATCTTCCAAACCTAAGAAATTTTCCTTTCTCTCAAAGACCATAGATGTTAATTCATATCCAACCCATGAGATTCCAATAACCCTCCCTGTAAGTTCTTCTGTCCACGCTACTGTGGGTGGAGTAAAGGAAAACCAACGATGTCAGAAGACCTATATACATCCTGAAATAAAACCAAGTAACCAAGAGAAAGTTCATACTCACTCACACACCGAGAAAGATATCACCGCTTTTTCTTTCCCTGTATGGAGATCTTTCATGCCATCATATGGAAAGGAGTAGATAAATCTATGAATCTGTGCACTTTAGAAGTACGTATCGGAAATTTTCCGACAAACGGAACGGAGGAATGAAGATCCAAAGAGATGGTAAAAAAACCTACTGTCTCCAGTGGCGCAGTCAGAAATTTCTTCTAGGGCGGGTCCAAGTCTATCGACCAGGGCCGTTATGCTTTTGTTTCGGAGGGGTTTTTGACTCAACATTTTTTTTGAAGTACATCCTAAATAAGAGTAATATTATACGTTAAGTTTTAGACTACTTGCACAATTACTTTTAATTTTGGTTCACTAAATTTAAAATAGAATTTCCTAGTAAGAATTGCAAGTCTCTGGGGGATCCTCCTCCAGAAAAATTTTGGAAATTTCCCCCTCAAAATAGTGTTTTAACTCATTTTGAGACCTAGATTCCAAAGAGTACAGTAAATTGCTCATTTGTAAGTGGCAGAATTTTCTAGAGAAAACAATATACAGTAAAATAGAAGGCAATATTTTGAAGGGGGTTAGGGGTTCTATCCAGAAAACTTTTGTAAACGTACCCCAAAAGTAGTGTTTAGCTATATCCTTTATGTACTTGGAGTACACTCTTCGAGAGTCTAGAGTACACTCTTCGAGAGTCTATACTCCAATAACATTAAGGAGATAGCCAGCTGTGCTTTGCATACACATGGTTACCTTTAGTTCTCCCATGGACACGACACCAACCAACCACAGGAAATTTTACTATGAGAAAACCAATGATGTCCCACATCACAGCATGAAAGAGGACAATGGATAAGGGACTAGGAGAAAGTTCATGCTCACACCGAGAAAGATAAGATCAGGATTTCTTTTCCTGTGTGGGGATCCTTCCCTATGCTAGATAGATCTATGTATCTTCGTACACTCGAGTAGTCACGTATCGGAAATTTTAGAACCAGAAAACCAACGGGAGTCCCACATCGCACAGCCTGAAAGAGAGAGAGAGGACCAGTTCATGTTCACAGCCCATTCCCATGTCGATGAAAAAAATAAAATAAAAAAAAAGTCGTCCAATCTGGGAGTGGGAGTCATTCCTTTCCCTAGAAGCCGGCGCGATTATTATAAAGTCACCTTCTGTTTGTCTTGCCGAGTGTCGTAGTGACGTCACCATCCACCGCGACAGGGCCGATGACCCAGCTGATGGCAAGGACAGCCTCGACGCGCGTGCGAAAAAAAAAAAAGAACACACAGCAGAGAGAAGAACGACAGCGATAAAAAGGAATAATAATAAATAAATAATCCCACAGCAACAGCAGAGGATAGAGAAGGCCCAGACGTCGTCGTGGGTTACGTAATGAATAAACGGATGTAAACTGCTGTGATAAGGTAGAGAAGGGGTTTGGAAAAGACCTTTTTTCTGCGGAAGATACTTTTTAACGAGACGGGGTGTTGTGGAGTCTTTTTTGATGATTGGCAGTTATAACTCTGTTGTTTTGTGTGATGCGTTTGTAGTGTTCGGCACTAGTTAACTAGAACTAGTTGCAACTAGTAGTTAAATACCAATCAACTAGTAGTTAACTAGTTTAACTACTTTTAGTTTAAACTAGTTTAACTAGTAGTTGAACTACTTTTTTTAATAACTACTAGTTGAAACTACTTTCAAATTTTCAACTACTTTAAAAAATATTTTGTTTAAAATTTTTATCAAAATATACAAAAATTACACTGCTATTTATAACTAAAATGTCATGGTAGAGTACTCAAATACCATAACCAGAAATAAAGCGCCGTTTTGAGCGAAGCATAAAGTTTTTTGTGATATAGATAAGAAAGATGTATTAGAATTTGGGCAAAAAATAGGTTATGAAATTAAATAGACTAGTTAACTAGTAGTTAACTACTTTGGGAAATAGTTAACTACTAGTTGCAACTAGTCCCAGGAAAAAATAGTTAACTACTAGTTGCAACTAGATTTTCCCAAACTAGTTAGTAGTTGGTAGTTAACTACTTTTTGACCACTAGTTGCCGAACACTATGCGTTTGATGAGTGAGTCACTCATTTTTTTATGACCGAGTCGTGACATTGTACTTCAAATAATGTCACACGCGACTTAAATATCTTTGGTTGTAGATCACGAATCTGTGGAAAGTGATTTGTTTCCTTGAGTCATTGGGGAGCTAAGATAAGTGAGGTAAAATTTTTAGGACTTGACACTCACTTACAGCCATATTCATAGCCATCAGCGTCGGTGTTAACTAGTTGCTAAAGAAAGAAAAATTAGCTTTTCGAGGAATCTGATTGGTGGAATTCTTCTTTGACCAAGGAATTAACACCGACGCTGATGGTTGAGAATATGGCTGTTAGTGTAATATCCGTTATTTAATAAAAATGGATATTGGTTATTTGGGATATTTCATGAAAATTAATGATTTAAGAGTCGGGAGATAGGGGCGGTGCAAATCGTAACCTTGGACACGACTTTCTGTCACAATGAGTTGTTCGAATTGTGAGTTTTTGTTTCATGAAAAGTAATACAAAGTGTTGAATGAGTTACAATTTTAATTATGTAAATTCTATTGATCTCACCATCGCTAAGTCCAAGAAAAATCTCACGTGTAAACTAACAACACATTTAATGGCTTCTTCATAAAATGAAAGAAACAATATTTCGGGAGAGGAGTGTTTGTGAGAAAAGTGAAAGATAATTCCGGGCTTATCACAACTGTAAAAAACAGTCTAAAGTTATAATGATACAAAACATACCTTAAAAACTCCATACGACACTTTCTTCTCGAGATAATTTAACAAACATAAATGTTGAATAATTAAAATAATTTTTGTGGGGGTTTTCATTTAGTGATTTCGTTTATTTTCTACTGAAATTCATGAATGATCCAGTTTTATATTATTAATCAACTGTTTTAAATCTTTTTAAATTTTTTATTAGAGTGTCCAACTATACAAGTATTAAAAAGAATGTGGAATGAAAATCCCTATGCTCTTATGATTTAATTTCCTACATGTAATATGAAGATTATTTAAATCTCTAAATTTAATTTAATCACTATTTAGATATAATAATGATGTCTAATCTTTGTTGTAAGTACTATACTTATTAACAGATTATTTGTTTAAAGGTTATAGAGAAACCTATAAAATGGCCTCTTTTTGTGGCTTTAATTATGTGTAATTTTAAAAATTAAAATGATTGAAGAAGTTTAAATAAAAAATGCATTTATTTTGTGAATCCTTAGGATTTGCAGAAGAATTCGTTCGCACGTAGAACAATGTCGATGTCGAATCATTTAGTAGTAATGAAAAAAGTGCCGGATATTTCGAAAGTATACAAATTTTGTACCAAATTAATATGCACAAGCTATTGCAGCATCTTTTGAACAAAAAGCAAGTGATAGTGTTTCTACAATTAATCAATTACTTATAATTTATTAATCTCAATGTGAAAAGCAAGCTGTAGTAAATTTTGATAAATATTTTGGACCGCTGTATCAGACAATATAGATTTTTTGACTCTTGTTGTCTTGATTTGGTCCACATCACAGTTAAACTTATGCAGGCCTGTTATATGTACAGAATATTGACAAATGATATATTTTTTCACATACGCTAATGCTTTTAATACAAATTATTTAAGTGAACTTTAATTGTACAAATAAACCAGTGTGGAATTTATACAAATTTTGTTGATTGAAATATTTTATTATGGCTGCGATATGGTCCATTAAGGACTCACTCACCCCATATTTTTTTTGACAACCCATGTTTTTTAAACTTGTCCAAATTTTTAATCAAATGAGTGACGAGTTAAATTGTATAGTACACAGGTATGATTTAAACACAATTAATGTACAGTATATTTATTCATTGCGTTAGACTGACCACCTAACCGGGACATATGCCTTGCACCCCAGGGCCCCACGGTCAAGAAAACGAAGATGGGCATCGTAGGACTTGGCCCACTATAGGGCTGTTGCGCCGATGAGTATAGTTTTATATTTATTCATAGAGAAATCGTGGAAAACAATAGTTTTATTGCTAACATTACGCTATTTGATGATGGATTCTACGTACCAACTCAGACATACACAACTTAAATAAATAAAATACCAACATCACCGCACTTCAACTTCAGTTTAAATTATTTTCAAATAAGGCTTCAAAAGCAAATTTTATTATGAAAGCTTTCCACCCTTCTATTCCAACTTTAAAGAGAAAGGGGAAATTAGCAGTCGGTGCAGAATTCCTTCACGTAAATATCACTGCAATTACAACTTTCAGGGAGGTCTTGAGACATTGCCTAATTACTAACCTTGCTTCTTTATGGTCCAGGTGTATTTAAAAGCGAATGCGTGTCAAACATCCAACTCTATAAAAACATCGTATTGAAGTGTCGTCTTTCTCTAAAGACCAATACTTAACAGTTTAAATTGTCAAAGTCGGTGATTTTTTTACTGCATACAGTGGCGAAATTGCACGGTGTGAGTCTCTTTTAATATTGGATTCCGTTTGATGTTGCTGATTTTTAGTGTTCGGCAACTAGTGGTCAAAAAGTAGTTAACTACCAACTACTAACTAGTCTGGGAAAATCTAGTTGCAACTAGTAGTTAACTATTTTTTCCTGGGACTAGTTGCAACTAGTAGTTAACTATTTCCCAAAGTAGTTAACTACTAGTTAACTAGTCTATTTAATTTCATAACCTATTTTTTGCCCAAATTCTAATAATCTTTCTTATCTATATCACAAAAAACTTTATGCTTCGCTCAAAACGGCGCTTTATTTCTGGTTATGGTATTTGAGTACTCTACCATGACACTGTAGTTATAAATAGCAGTGTAATTTTTGTATATTTTGAAAAATTTTTTAAATATTTTTGAAATTTTAAACAAATTTTTTTTAAAGTAGTTGAAAATTTGAAAGTAGTTTCAACTAGTAGTTATTAAAAAAAGTAGTTCAACTACTAGTTAAACTAGTTTAAACCAAAAGTAGTTAAACTACTAGTTAACTACTAGTTGATCAGTAGTTAACTACTAGTTGCAACTAGTTCTAGTTAACTAGTGCCGAACACTACTGATTTTATACGGGAAATCTAGCGAGTGCATTGAAAAGTTAAGAGGAGGCTAATTGAAGTGAGTAGAAGCTTGATAGTGGAGGCATTTACGTAAGTTCTCTTGAGATAAAAACAAGGCTTCAAAACAAGTGTCCTTTTTGATAGAATCAGATGTTAAAAACGAATGTAATTTTTTCAAAATGGTTGTTGGGTTAATGGAGGTGATTAATTTCTTAACTATATTTTTGGGGTATGAATGGTCTGCTTGTGGTAAAAAAAGAATGTCTGAATATGTCGAAAACTACCATCATTTCAATATTAATTATGGCAAACTATACATACACTGTATTAGAGGGACACAAATGTCCCTAAAGCAGGGGTTTCCGAAGTTTTAAGTCCAATGATGTACTATTTTACGCGAAAATTAAAATTTGATCACTATTTTGGTGATACTTTTTTCTTTCCCGTGCATCCCATCTCCCCTATGGATTTCTGGCTCCCCTAAGGGGGCATGGATACTTATGGGGGCATGGATTTCATCCAGCAAACCTTCAGACACTAATCGAATACATTCCACGTCGTTTAGTGGCAATCTGCGAGGTGCGAGTGCGAGCTCACAGGGTCACATTTTAGGTCACATTTAGGGTCATATTTTAGGTAGAAGCTGGCGAGTCCTACCTATTGGAATCCCCTGCCCTCAAGGATTAAGAGTCCCCTAACCCTGTATCACAGCTCATACCAAATATGCCAAGTTTACGTAACTGCAACTAGATTTAAACGAAATTTGGCCCTACATGACAAAAATTGGACGAATCTTGAGCGTTTGTGCTGTTTGGGAAGGCTCCATAGAGCATCCGATGATTGATTAATTAACAGACTACACCTACACCTCTGACAGAAAATTTGACGAACATAAAACGGACAATTTCTCATTTCCAACAAGACAGACAAACGAAGCAACCTCCGAAAAAACAAAAAAGCTTTTTTATCCGCAGTAACATCGCATTCCCAGAACCGACATCAAGGGAATTCCAACGAAAGAACCTTCAGATAGAGTATAGGTGTGGTGGACAGGACATCGGAAGCACAGCGAACGCTTACCACACACAGCAGCCGATAGGGCTTTCCAGGAATTGTGTGACCTGCTCTATTTATATCCCGATTTTCTGCCGCCAAAGGATTATCCCGGAAACCGGAAACGCCTCCTCGTCCAAACAGGACAAGAGGAAAAGATTGGAAGGCGCTTCCATGTTCCGAAACCTCTCTTCCAGAACCTTTTGGTCGTATATTTAGCCCCTCAAGTGCGTCATTGGGTCATTAAGTAATATAGATATTGGACACTTTGATTTGATCGGGGGGAAATTTTTTTCCGGAGTAAAGTTCAAGTTAGATGTTATTTCGAAGCGATTGGAGTTGATGATGTGGCAAGGAGAGTTCAATGAATCTGTCGTGGGATGCATTTAGACTGAATTTTTATTTTTGGAGTGCTCCTTAAAATAATTTTCTTTATGGTTATGTGACCTAAGCAGCACACTCCTTAACCCTTTATGTGCTGTTTGTGGCGTATAAGTATAGGGGATAGTGGGGCACCTTGGGACACTTTTTACTCAATTATTTTTCTAACTTATTTATACCGTTATATTTACTCAAACGCTGCTAATATATTAAATATAGTTCTTTGCGCATCTAATAAAAAATTTTCTGACCAATTATCTCTTTTAGGGAATTCATAATAACAAATTTAAAAAACCTCTTTTAATGTCCCAAGGTGCCCCACTAGTGGCCCACCTTGGGACACTTCCAATAATAACATAAAAACTTATGTTATTTTGAAAAATATAAAAACAACACATTAAATTATGATAAAACTATGCTTAAGAATCTTAAATTAGCCATCAATAATATTTTATATTCCAAATTTTTCAATGATTTACTCATTTTTGTCATGACGTAAATCACTGATTTTTTTGTTTCCTTCCAGAAACTTTTTTGCACCAATTTCTAAATTATAATCCTCTAAATTCTTAAATTATTTAATTTTTTAATGTAAAACAATTTTGTTTCATTCTTGAAAATTTTGGTGTATCTTTTTTAACATGTCCCAAGGTTTGACACTTTGGCACACAACCTTGACACTTTGGGTATTAATCTTAATTACTCTTTTGGGTTTAGCAATAAATTTTCGTTTTCTTTTCTAAAATATCAATGGATACACGTACTTTAGTCTAAGCATAATTATAGTAACATAAATATATTTATTTTACTTCAAAAAGGCTTTTCAAACTACAGGTGAATCTTACTTCAGACCACGAAAAACAAGAAAAGTGAAGTAAATAATTTTGTAGACACACCAAATATTCCAAAACACGTTGAGGAGTAGATTTTAGTCTAATTTATTAGTACCTAGAAGCACGAGTTCATAACTATAAAATTGCATCCGAAAATTCGAGTGTCCCAAGGTGGGCCATGTCCCAGGGGCTGGTCCAGGGGGGGGCCCTGGCCCCCCCCGAGAAACCCTAACAAATAGCTTAAAAAACACTTTCTTAATGTTAAAATTCAAAAAATTTTCTGGGGGAGAACCCCCAAACCCCCCTTTAATATTTTGACATCCATAGGCGCCAACTTTTATAAAATATTGGGGGGGAGGGCCAGTACAAGACATTAAAAAACATAAAATTAAAAGAAACAACCATTAAGTTTACGTGCCTAATTACCTAATTTTGTATCAGATGTATAGATTAAATTTCGTTACATGTCCCTTTAAATATCGCCAAGGTGTAATATTTTGAGGTGCATTTAATGTAAAAGTTTTGTGTAATTATTGCGAGCTCGAAATAAGATGGGGGTCTGGGGGATCTCTCCCAGAAAAATTTTAGAAATTTCTCTGTTAAAAGTAGCATTTCAGCTTAATTCGAAAGTTTGGGGTCTCTCCCCAAGAAAATTTTTAAAATTTGACCCTTAAAAGAAATTTTTAACACATTCTGAGACCTTTTGTGGGTTACCCTCTCCCCAAATAACCGCTCTTGAAGGGGATTCCAAACCAGAAAATATCCAAACATCACAAAATATTGGGGGGGGGGCTTAGCCCCCCTTCAGCTAACATTGGATGGGGCTCAAGCCCTCTCAAACCGGTAATACTATAGTTTAAATACGCGTATTTGCAAAAATTTTCAGGAGAGGACCCCCGGCCCTTTTCAAAATTGGGCATCTATTTATAATTTCATCCTTGAAAATTCTGTGGTTTACATGCTTTTAAAATGAGCTGAAACTTTATTTTTAGAGGCAAATTTTCAAAAATTTTCTTGGGGGCACCCCCCAGACCCCCTATTAATTTCTCATGGTTACTTATTTACTGTTTTCTCCTTGAACTTGTTTCTCTCCTCTCATTTTAGGAGTGTAAGAAGTTACCCTCTTTATGTGTTATCCAATGGATACCAAATGTACAAAAATGAGTAGAAAAACTTCTATTTGAAGCCAAATTTCACAAAAATTTCTGGGGGAGGACCCCCACACCTCCCCACATTTGCTTTCGAGCTAGCATTATCTGAAGAAACCTTTATAACTTAAACAAAGTTTCGCATTTTATTTATGTTATACCACGGCTTACTAGATACTTATACAGGCTAGCCGAGTTTTAAACAATGAAAACCATTTGACAACTTTTCCCGCTTGGAGCGCTACAAGACCTACCTATATCACCCACTGCCTTCAACACTGTGGATATGCTTTGCCAGTTGGTCCAGTATTGCCATCTGGATTTGCAATGATTTCCGTACTCGGCTAGCCTGTATAAGTATCTAGTAAGCCGTGGTTATACTCGGAAAATTGGGAGCCAAACACCTCGCGAACACAAGAATTATTATGGCCTTACAAAAATGTTTCACCCCCCCCACTTTCTAAAACAATGGCACGGGCCCTGGATATCCTCTAAGTTACTATAAACCCCTAAAAAGCTGCTTAAAAGCAAGCATTCTTCAAAACCGACTTCCGAACTTCCCTCCGACTTTGACATGCCCCCCCCCCCCCGAAAATCTGGTCTGGAACCGCCCTTGCCATGTCCCAAGGTGGCCCACTCTCCCCTACCCTAATTTTTTTTTACCGAGGGTGGATTGTATATGAACAATGCAAGGGTAAGAGAGAATCCCAAAAAAGATAATGCTATAAAGTGCAAAAATACTTATTTTACTACTCCTCTATATCTTATATATTAATCTATATATGTCTCTATATAATTATCTCTCTCCTTTGTACGTATGTAGTACGACCTTAATTCTATTATTTGAAAGAATTGAAGTAGGTATACAGTCGACTCCCCTTAATATGATCCTGGTTAATGTTTTCATTCGGATTATGTGTATTATCCAAACTGATATGCCCCAATCACTCCTATTTAACACAAAATATATCGGTTTATGTGATCCGCTTATTATTATCAACCGGATATTGTTATCATTCTGGTCTTGTACAAATCACAAAAGCGGAATCGACTGTAAGTTACAGGTAGTAGAAGTTACTTGAAAGTATGTATTATAATTAGAATACATAAGTATGAAATTATTTATACACAAAAGTGATTTTGTCTCATCAGAAATGGGAGAAAGAAGTTTTATCTTTCTATAAACTAAAATCTTCACCTTTTTCTTGAATGGGAAAATATAACAAGACCAAAAAAAAAAAAAAAAAAAAATGATTGAGGGGTAATGCAGTTTGGACAATCCGATTTTGCCTATAATTTCTCCTCTTCCCCTTGTGGAAAGATATTAACGATTTCTAAACATCTTTTTCACTTTCACCTGTTCCAATACCAAGAAAACGATTTTCAAAGGGCAGTAAATTTACTTTACCTTGTTTTGGATTCCAACTGAATAAAATAGATTAAAAAGCTGTTAAAAGTTAGAATAAAGAATTACATAATTTAATAAAATATTACAAAACTAATTTCGTAATTTGAATGTGTTGGTTCGAAATACTTCTGAGGGACCGTATACCCTGATATTCATTTTTGAACGCTCTTTTTTTTTTCTATCAGTGTTGTTTTCTTTTTATGAATTTTTATAAATATGAAGTTTATTCCCCTGATATGGATTATTTTTTTTCTACTCAATATTAAGAATAACCATTCCTTTAGCTGTAAATTATTGTAGTTTATTTAAAATAAAGTTTGGTAAACGTTATTTTGTAAAATAAGCCGTTTTAAGTTTGGAAACATACGAAGGGCTTATATTGAAAATTATTTTAGCATGAAAAAGTTTTCAAATCGTATGGAAATCTTTTCCGAAATAGACAGTATCACTTCAATCATAAATGCTGCTTATAACTTATTTATTTCAAAGGGGGGCCTAGCACCCTCGGATCTTCCTTACATAATCCCCCTATAAGAGTAACATTCATCTCGGCATATCTAGAAAACTAGAAAAGTATAGAGCTAAAGTCAGGGGTTAACAAACTGTAGTCGCTCACAACGGTTATTTTTATCCAAATAATTTGTGACGTAGTTCCTTGCAGAAAAAACGCTGTTTGACAGTGTGACACAGGAATTGTAAGGCAATAAAGAACAAAATTGATCAGGTTGTCTGATCCGAAGTAAAAAACGTCTGACTTCTGAGAATAAAGATAGAGGACATTTCGAAGCTGTCTGGATCGTGAAAGATGAAAACGATTATTAAATAATGATGACTACATATCTACATGTATTATTTTATTTCGTAAAGAGCATAAAATTCATTTCGTAAAAAGAGATAGAAAAATTCACTTTTTCACTTACTTAAATGATACATACTATAATCTTTACTGAATGAGCTATGACTAACTCCGTAAAATGACTCGAAAATATGTGAAAATAGACTAGGAAAAATTTCAACAAGACCGGGAATAAAAATTACTTGTAAATTTTTTTTAAAAAGTCGTCAACGCGAGTTAATATGCCTTAACCTCATTGTAACCATTTTATGAAAAGATAGAGTAAGCAGGGAGATAAAAATGTAGTGGGGGGGTAAATAAAAAAGAGAGAATCGGAAAGAAAACACATGATACCAGAGACATTAAATTAAACAGGACCTTAAATTAGGTGTACAATTTTGAGAATTATAATAACACTCATAATAATAATTCGGACAAAGTGATAAATACTCATTGATAAATGCCATTGAATTTATCACATTGCCCGCCTCAACTTCGGGCATTTTTAATAATGCCTGGTTTATCACAATACTTTCTAGTAAAGATTTTCCAGTCCCACTAAAACTATTTAATTTCACTGTAACGCCAGCAAGTCACGTGTCGCAGGCAGAGATATTTTTAACTCCTCATAGAGAGTATATTTCACTCCTTGAAAATCGGAAATACTCTTTAAAAAACTAGCCAGGAGTATTTTCACTCTTTTAATTTTTCACAATGGTTTAGCTTAAAAAATGCACCTTGTATAATGCATAATGTTAAATATTTTCTATTAATACTTAACATATGTTTTATTGTTAAAACCAAAAAAAGCATACTCATTTTTTTTTAAATTTCATTTTTCCATCATTTTTTTTTAAATTTCATTTTTCCATTAAAAAGTAAGCGTTTTTAATAGAAAATTTGTCTCTGTGTATGTAGTTAATGCTATTCCGTATTTCACTCCTCCTAAAAAAGTCAAGGAGTATTTTTACTCCTCCAAAAAATCCTAGGAATAACACTGGTCGCAGGTGATATCCTTTTCCAAAAGGTGGACACCAAATCTTTTCCACTGGACTCCAGTAACTGGCATCACGACTGCAGTTACTGGAACCAGCAAGTAAATCATCCTACATTTCCCACACGCAGAAGCAAAGCTCGCCGCTCATGCGTATTTCATTCCTATTAATACCCACTGCTGTCATCACGGTATCCTGGATACAAAAAAAAAGTATACTTTCGCGTAACCTTTAATTCCCTCCTTAACTTAAAGGGAGCATTAAAAGCCAGGGATTCGGCGTTCTTTACGACTTAGGGGGATTACCTGGCACTCCGGATCCCCCATCTGGAGGAGCATCTAATCCAAAATTTATGCTCTTTTACCCCGGTGTCGTAGATTCCGATTCTGTTTACTCTCCATCATCATTTGATAGGTGGATCGGTGAGTTTGCTGTTGGGAATTAGAATGGTTTTCATTCAAGTTCGATATTTATGGGTATCAATATTTATGCCATAAATCCTTTCACAGAAAAGACTAAACCCATATCAACGAGGGAGGTTCTTGGTGATACTTGTTTGAAATCTCCTATTTCGGGATTTGCTTTGTAATGCTAGAAAGTAATGCAAAAAGTTCTATGTGTAGTGGGGATTTGGAATGTTGTGGTTTGGTAAGGGTTGTTGTGAATGAAAGCAGATCCAACTCATAAGCTATTCGACCCTCCTAGATCTGTCATCTACCATTCTGCTTTACCTTAACATTTAGTCATTATTTTTCTATATTTTCGCGTTGATTTTTTTTTACCTCGTGTAGGATTTTATTTTTATATGTATTGTATCGTTAAATCAAATGAAGGGGACTCTAGAATTCACTAGCTTTATATTTATCCTGTAAAAATCAAGAGAAGTCTAGCTTCTACAATGTAAGCTGTGCTCTCTAGAACTCTAGATCTTTAAAGTTTTAAAATATCTTACTTTTTATTTGCAAGGTCATTTTCTTAAATTTTAAAAGAAAAAAAATTTTAAAACACGATCTCATTCTTTCTCTTATTTTAAATATTTCTCTTTTATCGCTTCTCTCTTACCTTTCCCTTAATCTTTCATTCTCCCTACCTCCCTCTCTCTTCTAGGATCGTATTCCCTTCTTCTCATTTTATTTTAATTTGCATTTCTCTCTCTCTCTCTCTTCTTTACTTCCTTATCATTCGATTACATTCGCTCTCCTTTTCTTTCTCTCTTTACCCAGTGTTGCCAGATTGGGCTATAAGTAGCGGATTGGGCTCCTTTTGAAGGCCCTTTGCGACAAAAATTTTGTTTTGGGCGACAGGCTACTTTTGGGCTACTTAAAAATTAAATTTAGGCTATAACATTTTTAATCCGCGACTTTTGTGTTTTGAAAAAAAAAATATTTAATAATTACAAATTCCCACTTCTAGTTGTGTAAGGTTCCGTAGTTCCCCCGAAATTCAGACTTGGCGTACCAAAACAAGTTAAAAACCTGTTTTTAAGGTCAAATTTCCCAAAATTTTCTGGGGGAAGACCCCCTTTGGACTTGGAATTTCGTTGCTCACAACTTTTCTTATATTAACTTCTTTGAGATACAAATTCTACCTAATAATGTACTGTTAAAAAGTTACATTGGACCTATTAAATATGCATGAGGGGCTTGAGGAATAATTTTGGGCCCCTCCTGAAATAAATTTCTATGTACGACACTGTTTAATATTAACAATGTATCTAACTAATGGAAGGTTAAAAAAATTATTTTATTGTAAAAATTTGATTTTATGAAAGAGAATTTTGAAAATTAGTTTTAGTTGAAATAGCTTTTAAAAATTTAAAAGAATACTTTTTTAGGTTCTAAAGAATGAGTTTATATGATAATAATTAACTTCGTTAAAAGTGTGTATCAACAGTATTACTACTGATTTAAAATTTGGGCTCCAAAAATTTCAAATCCGCGACTTTTAGGGCTGTGATCCGCGACTTTTTTGTCCAAATGTCTGGCAACACTGTCTTTACCACCAAACTCTTTCAATATTCTATTTGTTTCTCGATTGTCTCTTTCTCGCTATTTCATTTTCTCTTAATCTTTTATTTATTCACCTTCAACATTTTATTGTTAGACTATTTCTTCATTCTATGTATATCCATCCCAGAACCTCTCTCCGCCATTCTTTCTCTTGTCTTATTTTATCAAATTCCTTTCATCTAAATTCTATTAAATTAGCATTCCAATCTTGTCTTCACAACATAGAAACTGTGAATCCCAAAACCTAACTATTAAACCGAATAGGTGCGCTCCAGAAACTTTTTTGCTCCGCTCTCAAATCACTGCACGACACAGACAGATTCACTTACATCCAACATACGTCTTCGCGGCGGAATCATCAGAAGCAAACAGCGGCGTCTTCCAAGGAGGCTTCGAAGGAGTTAAGTCAAACAAGCCCTTGTCAGAGGAGAAAGCAGACGCAGACCCATTCAAAAGTGATTTACTTTTCCAGATGATGGAAGAAAAAATTTAACAGCTCGAGTGCATAAAAAGTACCTCATCTTATTTAACTACCCTCGGTTGCTCTTTTGCAACTGGTTTGACTTGATACATAGTTGCCCGAAGGATGCGAGGGAGAGACGAACATTTCTTTGTGTTTTTTTAATTTTTTTTTATTTTTCATTTTGTGAATAATCACACGGCGAATTATCTGGGACTTTTAACACATGGCCGTGGCCTTGAGAGAAGTTGCTGCTCTTAGCGCCAGAGGGCGCTGTTGGATGTTTGCGTCTCTTTGTTTTAAGCTTTGAGATGGGATGGGAAATTATTGCTGTGTTTTGTTCGGTAAATGCATCTTTGAGTCGAACGTGAAGTCCGGCAGTTTCATTTTTTAGACCTGCCAGCTGGCATTTTCGGAATCCGGATTCCATTTATTTTATTCTACCTTTTCTTGTTTTTCCGCTTCTTGATCTTTGGTCTCTTAAGATCTTTGTTGACTCTCTTAAATGAATACATTAATTCAATTAACTTCTTTGTTATCTCTTAGATGCCACATTGTAAGGGATAATTCGGTAATTAATTTTGAATAAGAGAAGAAAGACACCTAAAAATATTTGAACCTGCCTTATTTCCTATACATACACAATGAAACAATGATTTGATCAGCTTTCAATTTCTCTTGAATTTCAATTATTATTAAAATCTGTCAAAATATCATGAGAAACCTATGAATTAAATTTAATTCCATTAAAAATTTAATTCCTCTCCGAGAATCTTCTTCCATTTAATTATATTATATCCTTCATTTATTTCAATATTTAGATTACATGTAAAGGTAATAAAAGGAATATTGTTTGTTTACAATTTTACAATTAGTGTAAAAAGAAGGCTGTTGTAATTTTTTGGTTAAAACAAAGAATTATACAACTTGAACCAACGTCTCATATTTTCATCTTGTCTTTTCATTTCTCAGTATTCTCAACACTTCAACTTTATCTCTACTTTATGCCCATACAGCTTCTTTAAATTACTTTTAACATCATGTTCTTGAACTACAGTGCTGGAATTTTAAATATATAGGGCCTCACCTGTATTTTAACCAGTTTAAGTTCCTCTACGATCATTAATAATACCTCGTTTCGAGCATTGAAAAATGATGCTCCTTCCAAAAGCAAAAATGCAAGCCAATGCTTTCTAATCCCCATGTCAATGTTTTGTTGTTGTTCTTTCCGCTGGCTAAGCCTAACATGTCCGCCACCACTTCACTCACTCGCGGCGGAACGAGATTAACAAAAAACTACAACCGGAAAAAAAAAAGTTCACTTCTCGAGGAGTGCAAATAAACGTTCCACAAATCACGGCCGCTTCAAGCTGTGTGAAAATTGCGATATGTCCCGCGAGACACGTATTTCTGACAGGAACAAATTTACTACATTTCTCGAGACTGGAATTCGGTAAATAAGATAAGTGGAGATTATACCTGGCCGCGGCACCCTGTGTGCGAGAGTAAAGTGTGTCCGCTCTCTTTGGTGAGATCTGAGTTATGTTCGTCGGCGCATGCGTCTGTTGATTGTTGTCGTTTTGTGTGAGAATGTCTTCTACAGACAATTGAGTGGGTGGTCAATTTTCTCGTCTTTTTTTTCTGGGGAGGATGTGCCTTTTTCGACGCCATTGTGTTTGTGAAATATGTCGCGTATAAGCATGTTGTTAACCCCTTAAGTGTCTGCTGTGGTGTGTTTGCAGTCTCTGCATGCCAACCCATGAAGATGTAAATTTTTTTCTTAGAAACATTGAAGGCAGGTTCGTGATGGTGTTAAGACCTGATGCCAGGAAATCAAAATTAAACGATGCTTTTCATTTCATACTTTTAAACGGTATTTTCTATTAAACTGAATGTTCTTTTAAAAATTTAATAAGAGAAAGTTTAAACTTTAAGCTGTTCTCGTAGTTTCATTTTTAAAAGCTTCCCTATAATGACATTTTGTAATGGTTTATACTAAACGCATGAATTTTCATAAAGAGTCATCTTAAACTTAGTTCTAAAGCTTTAATATTGTAAAAGCATATCTATCAATATAAATAAGTTAAAAGTGATAAATCACATTACTACATGATTTGGGTAAAATTATAAAATATAAAAATATACCAAGCAATATTACAATTTTGCTATATTTTATGGTTTCCCGTTCTAGCCATTCATACTTATTACAAAAAGTGTCTGTTTTTATCTAAAAAGGACTCTGGACAAAACAATGAGAAGAAAGAAAAATTATTTTTTATGATTATTTCCGTTCAATATAAATTATTCACATAATTTAAACATTTGGTACTTGGGAGAGTATTTCCTATCAAGGCACCAGAGGATATGGAAATCCCAGAACTGATCCCTAATGTTATTTTTTCAAAACTAATCAGTCGGCATTTCGAACTTTAAAAACACCGCTTGATCTTTGGATCAAGACCTTTTAAATTGCGCTTAATGTTGGCACTCCCTATCGCGGCTCTCGTCCCTTCTGAGCCACACTTTCATTAATCAGCCAAATCGGCCTTCATTCCCCCTGTCGACATTAATAGCTTCTTCTCCAAGTAATCAACTATTAAATTACTTTTGTACTTAATCACTTTCCGGTTGTCCGTACCGCATCTCCGCTATGCATTTAGGAATAGAGAACAGATATTAAAAGTATCACATTGTACTGATCGTTACAGTTAGAGCTTGAGAGAGAAAGGACCCGTTTTGTTAATGCTTGAGGTATCCAATCTTATTTTATAGTTGATTCCAGTGTAATTTTGATATTAAAAGGAAATAATGTTGAGGATCAGGGTTAAATGAGTTTTGATTGTGTATTTTCATGAATAAAGTTTGAGCTGAGTGAGCAGTAAACGCAGTGAATGTGTGAAGGAGAGAAATAAGAAACTTGGGGCAAGGGAGAAAAAGAGGAGCGAAAGTAGATGGGAGAAAGATAATGGAGAATAAAAAGGGAAAGAGAGGATGGGAAAACGAGAGAGAATCAAATAAGAGTGAGAAAAGTGAATGAATGAGAGATTAATAGAATTAATGAGAAAGAAATTAAGAAAGGGAGAATAAAGAGAAAGGAATGCACATATTTTGTAAAATTACGTTCCCACGAACGTTTTATTGGTTAATGAGTCAATGATATGGTCGGATTTATGGGGAGACATGGGGGCGCAATTCCCCTTCAACTTTTCCATTATATTCACACAACTTTCTTAATGGTTAAGATGTTTCTAATGCAATCAGAGGCAGCATGCCCTCAAAGTATTTAATTGCCCCCTCCTAGTTTAATGATCAAACAAAAACGTGATTAAATGAAAATGTCAAGAATTTAATCCTATGCTTCATTATAGACTAGAATTCTGAATGATCCTTCATTGTTTTTTACTCCTTTTGGATCGAGGTGGCGTTTCATCTCAACAGGAACCAGTTGTTTGTTACTGAATTTTCAACATATCCCAAATTCAACTCCTTTCAGAGAGAGAGCCACAAGTGGCCGTAACAAATGACCCCTTCCAAAGCGTTTCGGACTCCTCCCCTCCATCACGACCCCCTAGCAACACTGACTTACGAAGGCCCCCTATTTTTTAAACTTTCCCTTTCAGTTTCCCAGACCTTTGTGGAGGTTCCTGGAATCGAGGAAACGGAATGTCTACTCGTAGTATTTGCGAACCGTCATCTTTCAAGCGGTGGCTTTTCGAGCGTAGGTCTGATGGTCAGTGTTCTTTTTTTCGGGGAGGTCCAGGGGGAGAGCATGAATGGATCAGGTGTGGGGGTTGGTCACTACTGCACCCCCGAAGGTGAGTTGTTTTCGGAATGATCAAGGGCTAGGGGGGTTTCGGGGGGATATTTCTTATATTGTTGTTGCGTAAAGAATTTTATTCTGAAGATATACTTTTTTACTTTTTACTTTCGACTTTTATACTAACTTACCTTAGTAGTAAGGGGGAATATAGGATTAGTTTTATGGGAATGGGATGTGGAGGTTAGGGATTTGTATAAAAGGGGATAGGAGTTTTTGATTGATTAAGCGAGCTCGTTATAACATAAAATTATTATTATCTTCCGTTATTGATTTTTACAAGACTTTCAATTGATTATAAAGGAGGAATTACTTGTATTGAGTAAAGTTCTTTTATACATTTGATTGGAGTTTTGAAAAGCTTCAAAAGCATATCCTTATTTTGTAAATTGATGCCTTTTTAAATATTGCGGAAGGTTATAAAAAGGAAGGGTTTCGTTATTTGCCTATTTTTTGTTGCCAAGGAGAGACGAGGGATATGATTATTGCTTTAAAAGAAGTGTGTAAAAGTAAGTAGTGCTGAATGTAAGATTTAATTGAATTTTCAAAAACCTCTAGTAACTTGCAAATATAATTCGATTTAAGAAAATTTCATTTAGAATATGAAAACTAAACTTGAAAACTTTATTACTGTAATCGTTTTGAACACGAAGGAATGATGAGGGGGCCAATTGCTTACAATTATAGAACGGAAGTTGCGATTTATTTACGTATTTTTGTTGACAAGAGGGTCAAAAATAAATAAAATCATGCTTACCTAACATTTAATTGACAACAGTTCTTTAAACTTCGTATTCCATACCTAAAAAAATTATATTTTTATTGAGAAACAAACCCGCCTTTTGTAATAAAATCAATATTCCGACAAACCACCATATGGTTCTTTCTTTCGGATGATTCAATTTTTATCTATCATTGCATGAACCCAGCCACCCACGAAATTCTCACGGTAATTATAAACATCACAAGGCTTATTCCATTCATAATCCCTCCTTTACGAGCCCTATACTATTCGAACCATCTACACATGAATTACGGAACATACTATCGCTCGTCCGCTAGCCTCCTGTACGGTGGTCATTGGTCCGTTGCGGACCCATCTACCGAAAAGGGAAACGATGACGATGATTGAAATCAATCACTATAACAATCATCCTCTTTTGGGGGGAGGGGCGGGAGATCAAATGCAATAGAGCACAATTGAAAACAGGGTGTAGTCAGTCAGTCTCTCTCTCTTCTACAAAAAAGTTTTTGGTGAGTGGTTTCCAGAGAAAAATTTTTTAATTACTGATCCGTATCCGTGTAACATATTTTAGGTATATCAAAGTGTTCGGATGCATTTCTTCTGCAAATTGTTTTTACGAATGTTTAATAAAGTAAGTTGAGTGAGTTAGTTTTGTGAGGATTGCAAAGCTATCCGAAAGGTCTTGCGTAAGCAGTTTACGGGGGTTGGTGAGCGATAGCTAGCAGGGGGTGGTAGTGGTAGCTCCCTAGTTTAATAAAAAAGAAGTTTTATATGGAGGTGGTATAACTGTAAATTGTTACATAAGCCATTCTAAATAAAAATAAAGACAAGTTTTGAGAAGGGAAAGACGAAAAAGACGAATGATTATTTCAATGAGAATATATTTTTTAAATATTTAAATTCATAAGAGGATTAATGAGATGAAAAGTACATCGTGCAGTGGAAAAATCTTATTCAATGCTTTTTCATGCATCACAACAAAAAAAAATACCTAGGTATAAGGTGTTGGTGAATTATTTTTTTCTCTTTAATAAATTCAAGGGTTATTATCACTTTAAAAACCAAATCAATTTGAAAACATTATTTAAAAAATTTTAATAAAAAATAATGGAATAGCACAGTAAAAACTGTGAGAAAATCAGCCACCCAAAAGTCATGCATGATTAACTTTTTCTCACTTTCCTTCAACTTATTTTAAATCCTGGATATTTCAAGGATTTCTTGTAAAGCAAACCACTGAAATTTTTTAATCCAAGGGATTTTTTGCTTGAATTGGCTTAAAGAACTGAAAAAAAAAGCCCAGTTTTGTAAAACCAAATTGATTACGCATTTTGCTTACTTTATTGCAAACCAATTCTTTTGAACAAAACATATTCCTTCAAGAATTTTTTTTTTCAAAGTTTCACGTTTGATACAGTTAGCAAGTTTCAACATCCTTTCTACTTTCGGTCGTTTCAGTCTCTACCTTTCGAAAGTAGTAACAACAAGGCATCCATGCTTCACCAAATATAACTATAACTTTATAACTACAGGAAATCTCTGTCAATTAATAACTACCGTCGGCGGCTTTTTGCTGCGGATGTTCCGCATCATCTGCGCGTGGGAAAGGCGCTTGAGCGTGCCCGATGCGTGGAGTCCGTTATTACACGCACTCTGCAGAAAGATCCACGTGAAAGTGCGTATACTTAACTATATCTTTTGCCGCTATATTCGCTTTTTGTTGTGCGTGAAAAAAGATATCGCTGAGACAGTAACTGTAACTTTTTCTGGAAATGCATAAATTATAGATGTCTGAGTGAGTTCGAAGTTTGTCTTATGGTGGTCTTTTTTGGGGTTGTCTGTAAGGTGTGGAATAGGGGTTGTTTCTCTTTTGGTACACCGCTTTGTTGTTTCAAGGTTAGTTTTGGTACTTTGTAATTTGTAAATTTCTACTTACGTCGCCTTAGTGGACAGTATGTCATTATTTTCATGGTTTCGTTATAAATTTTACATATTATGATATTGGATTATGTATTTTTAAGCAAAAAAGGGCAGAGAACAATTTTTGCCATTAGTCAAGGTTAAGTCATGATGACCCTTGTCTACGACCTTAATCTGAGTGGATAAACCTTAATTAGCTTCTTTACTCTAGACTACAGATTAACAGTAGTTGGAATAAAAGTTCTTCCAGAATGCCCACAAATAATAAAGTAAGGATCTATTTCGATATAAATAAGTTGTTTACATGATCTCATCTTCGAATACCAATAAAATTCTCTTTTATGAATCATTTTCATACATCAGGTGGTGGTTGGATTTTTTTCCAATACTTTCAATACTGATTTTTAAATGGTTAAGGCATATAAAGTTGTAGATAAGTTAGACCATTCATATGACTTAATTTACAGTTCAAATTTCATTAACTTTTAAACAAAAGTAATAAAAAAACATTGAAAATCCATAAGAGCTGCTTGTACATTGGAAACTCCCCCCATTTAATACTGATTAAATATTAATGTTAACTTCCTTTTCCTTATTCCTCTTTCTTTCTAAACTAGAAAAAGAGTTAGAGAGCAAGTGCATGTTGTGAAAGGGAGCAAGAGGTGATATATGCCGCTGAAAGTCAGAAATTTTCCTTTTCTGACCACAGAAAAGAACTAAATTTATGCCATATATCTCCAAATTTCAATATCCTACTCCAAAATTATTTTCTGGCTACGCCACCAAAAGAGAGAGATAATAAACCTATAAGAGAGAGTAAGAGTGTAGAAGGAGAGAGAAAAAGAGTAAGAAGAAGAAAGAGAACTTTTGTGCATTGGGGTTGGGGAAATTTGCATAGGAAGAATTGGCGAAATCTGTATAGGATTCGTGGTATCTGTATCCCACGAACTGACAAATTTAAGTTAAACCTTAAAATACAGTAGCTCTAAAATCATCACACACACATTGCAGATTAACCCTCATCCGAAAGGCAAGTGGAGTTTTGCCTTGCTTGAGCTACTTTCACGATCTTATCACGATCCCATGGCAATCATAAAAAGGAAACGTCAAAAACTAAAGTTGAGATTTCAAGTTCAGATTCTACATTTCCTGTCAAAAGTTTTTTTTTTTTTTACTGAAGTTTAAAATTGAGACTTTTCATTCAAGGCAACTATTATGTTTTAGTTCAAAGGGAATAAATAGCCATTGATAGAGAGAATCACTGGAGCTTGTTTCCCAGACTAAATAAAGTGTTTCATAGTTTTTTCTCCTCCCAAATTTAAGAATTATAAAAGTTTCAAGTACGCCTTTACATTTAAACGTCTTTACAGTAAACTTAAAAGTTATAGACAGACATATTACATCTTTTTCAATTTTAAAACAGATGGAAATCCCATAAAAAGATCCTATAAATAAAAAATCTCATTTGGTGCAAATTATCAAAAATACAATATTTAAGTTTTAAAATGACTGATTTATTGATATTAAATTATTATTTTATTATATTTTCATAATCTAGCTAGATGGATTAAGATCTTTTTAAACATTCAAGAGTAAGATTTAATAAGAATCAGACAAAGTAGAAAAACACCCGAAAATGATATTTATTCTTACACGATCACACTAAATATAATTTTTTTTGTAAGTTTTGTTAAAAAAAGTAATTTTATTTTAATAACAAGATTAAAACACACCCCAAAAAAAAGTTTTAAAATGAATTTATTGAAGAACAACACATTCAAGGATTTCTGTTGCATAACAACTTGGGAATGTATTGTGACCTGTAAGTTGGCTTTCGTGCCATATTACTATCATTGCAGGAAATTGATATTTACAGAGTCGATGGTGAAAGTTGTTTTTTCCTGTTTTCTTCTTTAAATTTATGTTTATAGGAATAGTTCGGGTTCTTATTGGTAAGGATTGTCCTATTGTTGGACACCCTATTGTCCAGATATTTATTCGTAAATGGAATAAATAATCTTGACTTTTTGTGCTGTTTTTTTTTAAATTTAAAGTTTAAATTCATTCGTCTTTCTTTTCTTATTCTTTGAGCTGTATTCTTATCCAAAATATTTTTTTTAATTTAAAAGTATTTTACGTTTTTATCCAGTGAATGTTTGAAATAATTTTTAACTTTATTTGTCTTTGTCTTTCTTTTTTTAACTTTTGTGCTATGAACTAAACAGAAATATAATTTAAATGTCTATTTAAGTGGTTTTTAAGAATTATTTTTGAACTGAAATTGAAATTTTATTGAGTTTGGAAAAGAAAATAATTCCCCCAACTTTTTTTAACTGTACAAGATTTTTTTGAAAATACCTACGTATATTTTTTCAATGATTGTTCTGTATTCTAAAATGGGTCCTGAATTTCCAGTAAAATTTAAGTGGTTATAATCTTTTATTAAAAATTTTAAATTAAATTAAATAGGAAAGAATATAGGTTTTAAAAAGATAAAAGAATATGCTGTGTAACGATAATTTAAATGGAATTAGCCTATAAAGAAGAAAATATTCATGAATACTACATATTTTTAGATACTGATTGATTAGAAGAAATTACTATCAAATAAAAAAAATATGGTTATTATTTCATTACATTTTTATGATGGTTATAGTATACGATAGGTCCTACTTTAAAGATTACGGTAGGAGCCCAAAATATTAACTGATGGAAAATCTTATAGCACAACGTAAACTTAATGAATAGAAATCTGACTATACATATCATTCGTAAATCGAATAAAAAAATATTATTTGTGGCATTGCTTTATCGGGCATGTACTCTGCCCTGCCTTAAGTTGGTTTTCTTGCAATATTACTCTTTATGCAGGAAATTGATGTTTACAGAATCATAGGGCGCAACATTGGTAATGAATAAAATTTGACTATACCTGAACTATCATTGTTTAATTGTTGCTTTTATCTAAAGTTGCTCATTTTTTTAAATTCCTCCTTTTAATAAAATTATTTTAATATTTAACTTAAATTATTATAACATATGTCTCTTCAAAGTTTTTTTTCCCACATAATTAAAAAGCAACTCCCTTTAGAGCTTACATTTTGTGAATTATTTTACATACATCAATGAGATAAGTAACGTTGATTTTAATATTTCTACAGTTCCACACCTAACGAAGGCGTATCTTCCAAGTGGAGATTACTTTAACACCAAAAGAAACATACGTAAGTAATTTTTTAAAACGATTTCCTAACAAGTAGGAAAAGAAGCATAAGCAAAATAAAACAGCTAAACGACAATGCTAATTTACATAACAGCTACTCATTTCATTAGTGCCCGAGGCATTCGTTGGGGTTTTTCCCGAATCACTTCAACCTTTATACCCATCAGACATCTCAACCACCTGCCGACCTCACTCACACCTCCACAAGTTCAGTGGTGTTCCCTGAAGGGCAGAGGATGATTACCCTTTGGCCGATTACTATTGTGCCAGCCTTGACACACTCCCTGGGGAGTTGGCCTTCGCTGTTAGTTTGGTTGAACCATGGAGTTGGTAGCCTTGGTTGGTTGCTTGGAACACCTCTTTTTGGCGGAGGTTGGTTCTCCCAAAACAACGGGGCCTTTTGTCCCGACTGCGGATTGTCCAACTTCTTTGATTTGCTAATGAGTTTGGGTTGAATCGTCGTTGATGGGTCAGAGAGATGGTGGGTTGTCACAAGATTAAGGTTGGAATTGAGTTAACATCTGGATGATAGGGAGAGTGCAGTATGAAGTTAATTAGTTTGATTCAAGGCAGAAAGGTTATGGAAGACAGACGGTCAACTTGGTTGCCAACCTTGTCGTCAATGTGTCATGTTTACAATTATGTTGCTTGTCTGGAGGTTGTAGAAAACTGAATTTTTAATATGAAATATTGGTTCAAGCTTGATCAAAACTTTTTTATTTTGGTGGAGCTTGATGATTGCAACTGGAATCGTAATGTCAACACCAGTCATTGATTTCAGTTCAGGTACAGAGTCAAAAGATCAAAATTTAGTCAAATATGCTAAAAGAAAAGAATATTTAATACTTCGAATGTATTTTACGTACAGGGCCGTTCCGGCCGGGCGTGCTGGCCGTGCCTGCACGGAGGCGCCGACCGATGAAGAGGCGCCTTAGAAAATTTTTTTGACCCCTAACTTTAAGGGAAAAATATTCCGTTAGTCCGTTACGTCCTGACTCAAAAGAAACAAACCTAAGCAGTAAGCTAGATCTCCTTTCCTTTACAAAAAAAGCTTCAAAAGGCGCCTACAAACTAGTAAAGAGCACCCTTACTGTGTTATACACACCCGTCCCCCTTAAGAGAACTAATATAGGCGCCTTTTAAGAAAAGTGCATTTTGAACTTTTTGTATGGGGAGCCCTCATCTAGTGAATCTATTAAAGGGTGCCAACTCTTAACAAAAATTTTAATATGCCCGACTTTGAAAGCTATAAGGAAGACTCCTTTTAGCTTTCAAATTGTATGGGGCGCCCCATCAAATAAATATATATTCAAAGCGCCCACCCTGAGAGAAAAATTGAACACACCGACTTTGAAATATGTAAGGCGTCTTACTTAGCTAAACCAAATTGTATGAGTTGTCTTAATTAAATGGATTTATCAAAGACCGCCAGACCTGCGAGTGAAAATTTTAACATTCCCAACTTTAAAAGCTATACCATATTGTATGGGCGCCCCCATCAAATGAATCTATTCAGGGCGCCCAGTGCGCCCATTCTGAGTGAGTTAAAATTTAAACACTCCGGACTTGAAAGCTGTAAGGCGTCTTAGAAAAACCGAATTGTATGAATCTATTAATAGGCGCCCTCCTTGGATGAAGATTTGATTCACCAGTTTTAAATAACTATCAAGCGTTTGCTCAAATCATATTTTAATAGATGTCCCTTAAAAATTTCTATATAATAGGCCCTTGACTTGTGAAAAATGTTTTGAAGAAGACTATTGTAAAAAACCGAATGGATATCTCTTACGTAAATTTATTAGGTGCACCTGGTGCTGCTACCATGCCAACTTAAAAATATTTTAAAAATAGAAAATAATTACTTTTTCAAACAAATTGTTCTCTAGATAAATATTGAAACTTCATTTAATTTTTCAAAACAAAAAGTTTTTTCAGGATAGTTTTATTAAGTATAGCAATAGCTAATTAATTTTTATATTGTTCTTAAAGTGTCAATTACTGGTAACCATCAGTTACTGGTTAGATAAATAACCAAACCATACAGCCTCTATCGAGAACTAGGCGAAAATTGAGTAATCCTAAGTGAATATTTTTGAGTTTATGGCCCAGGGCCGTATCCAAGGGGGGTTCAAACCCCTCCCGAAATTTTGACATCAATTTTTATACTATTTTTCATTAAAAATTCTGCAAATTTATAAGGAGCAATTCTCTTCGGTTGTTAGCTAAAGGGTCTCAAAATGAGTTAAAACACTACTTTTAGGGGTCAAATTTCAGAAATTTTTCTTGGGGGAAAACCCCCAACCCCCCCCCACCACCACCAAAAAATGAGTTTATCATTATACTTTAAACTGAAAACTGTAAAAATTCCCCACAATATATTGAAAAAAGCTTGATTTATTTTAACTGAAAACTAATTTTAATTAAATAAGTAATGCCAATATTATTTATTTATTAATAAGTAGAACCCCTTTACAACGACCCTCTGTTATAGCAACCCTTGCGTTACAACAACCGGTAATAAAAGCACCTTTTTATTACAATATTGTTAATTTTATTCGTTAAAACGTCCGCATTTTGTTGGCACCATAAGGAGTCGCTTTATCAAAGTTCTACTGTATCATTAAGTTAAGTAATATCAAATTTGTTTAAAGTAATTATTAATTAGTTAAAATTAACAAATAATTTAAAATAAGTGATTAATTAATTAAAAATTAATTAAAAGTAAAAATTAATTAACTTAGAATTAATTATTAATGGGGGTGAGGTGTAAGGGGCGCCGTAATTTATTGGCACGGAGGCGTCTGAGGTTGGGTTGGGGGGGGGTTGGGGGTTTTCCCCCAAGAAAAATTTCTGAAATTTGACCCCTAAAAGTAGTGTTTTAACTCATTTTGAGACCCTTTAGCTAACAACCGAAGAGAATTGCTCCTTATAAATTTGCAGAATTTTTAATGAAAAATAGTATAAAAATTGATGTCAAAATTTCGGGAGGGGTTTGAACCCCCCTTGGATACGGCCCTGGGCCATAAACTCAAAAATATTCACTTAGGATTACTCAATTTTCGCCTAGTTCTCGATAGAGGCTGTATGGTTTGGTTATTTATCTAACCAGTAACTGATGGTTACCAGTAATTGACACTTTAAGAACAATATAAAAATTAATTAGCTATTGCTATACTTAATAAAACTATCCTGAAAAAACTTTTTGTTTTGAAAAATTAAATGAAGTTTCAATATTTATCTAGAGAACAATTTGTTTGAAAAAGTAATTATTTTCTATTTTTAAAATATTTTTTAAGTTGGCATGGTAGCAGCACCAGGTGCACCTAATAAATTTACGTAAGAGATATCCATTCGGTTTTTTACAATAGTCTTCTTCAAAACATTTTTCACAAGTCAAGGGCCTATTATATAGAAATTTTTAAGGGACATCTATTAAAATATGATTTGAGCAAACGCTTGATAGTTATTTAAAACTGGTGAATCAAATCTTCATCCAAGGAGGGCGCCTATTAATAGATTCATACAATTCGGTTTTTCTAAGACGCCTTACAGCTTTCAAGTCCGGAGTGTTTAAATTTTAACTCACTCAGAATGGGCGCACTGGGCGCCCTGAATAGATTCATTTGATGGGGGCGCCCATACAATATGGTATAGCTTTTAAAGTTGGGAATGTTAAAATTTTCACTCGCAGGTCTGGCGGTCTTTGATAAATCCATTTAATTAAGACAACTCATACAATTTGGTTTAGCTAAGTAAGACGCCTTACATATTTCAAAGTCGGTGTGTTCAATTTTTCTCTCAGGGTGGGCGCTTTGAATATATATTTATTTGATGGGGCGCCCCATACAATTTGAAAGCTAAAAGGAGTCTTCCTTATAGCTTTCAAAGTCGGGCATATTAAAATTTTTGTTAAGAGTTGGCACCCTTTAATAGATTCACTAGATGAGGGCTCCCCATACAAAAAGTTCAAAATGCACTTTTCTTAAAAGGCGCCTATATTAGTTCTCTTAAGGGGGACGGGTGTGTATAACACAGTAAGGGTGCTCTTTACTAGTTTGTAGGCGCCTTTTGAAGCTTTTTTTGTAAAGGAAAGGAGATCTAGCTTACTGCTTAGGTTTGTTTCTTTTGAGTCAGGACGTAACGGACTAACGGAATATTTTTCCCTTAAAGTTAGGGGTCAAAAAAATTTTCTAAGGCGCCTCTTCATCGGTCGGCGCCTCCGTGCAGGCACGGCCAGCACGCCCGGCCGGAACGGCCCTGATGGCCCCCCTGAGATGTATCCAGCAAACTACACCAAACGTCCATCCCAGCCAGACGAGTCTGATGGCCATCACAAAAAGCAAACCTCCTGACGAACTGCACACATCAATAAGTTTCCATTAACATTCCAGAACCCCTCAGAAAACGTGACGTTTTAATGAAATCAACTTCCCTGGCATTCCGCGGCGATCAAAATTTAAGATGCGCTCGATTTTTGAATTAATCGCTCAACATCAGCCCAGATCAAAGCTCCACCGCCTCTCGATTTATCAGTAGCGCTGACAGCCACCTTTTTGGCTCCTTTGTAAAACGGGAATTAGAATATACGACCTTCTTCATATTGAATGGGGAAAACTGTAATTACGGTTTAACATACATCCGCGGGGTAGGTCTTCTCGGTTTTGTACCTTCTAATTTGAACCCCGTGGGACTTATTTTTGGTTTTTATTGCGGTTTTCACGGGATTTTTTATTAACTGTGGATGTTCTGCCCTGTTAAGTGTCAGGCATTGTTGTGTCAATGGTTAGAGCCTTTATTTATGCGTCTTTTTTTAAGAGTTTTGATATGGAACTGGAATAATAATAATTTGAAATTTCAAAGTGGTGAAGTGTAAAATTACTGATATTAATTTATCTAGCTTTTCATCGGTATGGCAAAGACAAAATTAGATTACTTACGGCCATCATTAAAGGTTTGTCATCGTTTTCTATCTTTTTTGAGATCGACATAATTCAAAGTGTCAAAGAGATAGTTAGAATTGATTAACAACCTTTGTTTAAATAAAGATCAAATTAAAATAAATCTGCACTCTGCTGGGAAGTCTTGGGGTTTGGTGAAACTTTTTCCTTTATCATAGTTTTCTTGTTTTTTAACCTATTAAGTTAAACGTTCTCTATTGTTAAGTATGTGAATTTGCATTTCGTCTTTTTTTATTAATTAATTTTTTTGCGATGCTCGAAGTTTTGATTTATTATAAGCGTCGTAAACACATTGTTTGAATGAAAACTGGATAAATTGTAAAAACAACTATGCAACTGTCTATATATGTATACATAATTATTTCATTTACGCTTTAGCTTTATAATATTAGTTAATTTTGTCTATTGTGCTCTGAAAATACATAATGTAAATAATTTTAAATGCCGAGATAAACCCTTTTTGTAAAAAGTATAGCTTATTTAGAAGTATAAGAATAATTGTCATGTTAAGGGACTATGTAGTTTCTGTTTAAAGAAACAATTATCTACAAATTGCAAATTGAGCTCTTCACACTGTCATGTTTTTGATGAAACATTTCAGAGATACTGAACAAAAATAATTTAATTTCAGCGCTTTTATTTCAAAATAGTATCTTTAAATTCCCATAAATTTTGAATGTACGCAAAATATTTCGTTGGAAATACTATATTCAAATGGAATGAAGAAGATGAAACTCTTATCTCTGTATTTCCTTTATAGAATGTTTCTATAATAAAAACATAATAGTTGATAGATGTTGCCGATGAATTACTATATTAATTCTTCTCTTGAGCTTTCAAAAGTGGATAAAGTTGAGATTCTTTTGTTTTTGTTGTCTTTATTTATTTGCATATCAGAATAACTGGGATTAGTTATGACTTCTTTGTTTGGAGTATTTCTTGCATTTCATCAAACGATGATCATTTGAATCAACTTCATCAAAAATTGGATCAGGAGCAAAATCAATTTTGAAAAAAATATCTTTTGTAGGAGTTCTTATTCTTGCTAATAGTAATAGTACGTCTAGTTTTCTGAGATGATAGTTAATCATCAATTTAAAAGTATTCAGCGTCTTTTTTTTTACCACCAGAACCTCCAAATCGTTTAACTAACCCACTAAAACTTAATTAAAGTGGGATGCCACCCACTTTAGAAGCCACGGGCAATCTTAAAGCCCGAATAGAAATATATTTTCGTGAAAAACATTTCTGGTTTTGTTTTTGTTTATAACTATAAACACTCAAGGAGACCATTCTTGGATTCTCTGGCCCTCCCCAGACATTCGTACATAAAAAAGTTGATGATGTTTAAAACTTTTTATTCCACTTAATGACAAAGACCTGCTAAACTGAAGAACAACATTTGAGGGAATATTTGCATTCTTTCCCTCAAAAAGTCAATGATGTTCACTGGCCAGTCACAAAAAGCTAATTAATACCTCACAGTCTCTGTCCTACAAATCTTGTGGCGCAACCCTAACCTTTCTCAAAACTCTCAACTCCAAAAACACTCAAAAGTACACACACACAAGCGTTTTTTATGCTCCATCCTTTTACAAGTCCCAGAACAATAGAACCCCCGACTTCCTCATTCCTCCAACTCTTTCCACCTTGACCAATCAAAAAAGACACCCCACCAAGAACCAACAATCCTCCCACACCCACCCTCAAAAGAAGAGGCCCCTCACATTCCTCGACAAGTCTACCGTGAGAGAATTTCTCCCTTTTGTTCTCCCCCCCTTAAGAAGTGATTTACCGTCCTTATAAGAAGTCGGCCATTATCTCCATATAAAATCCGAAAGGACCGCCCGATCACCAGTCTTTAATAAAGCGATTAAGGTCTGGTAAACGGTGCAAGCGGAACTAGAGGTGCTGCTTTTTTCCAAGGACTCGTATGTGTGTTTTGCCGGAGGGGGAGATTTTTTTTTCCGCTTGTTGTTTTATTACTATCTCTACACTGAATCTCGCGGAACAATAAACGCTCACGGGATTCCTGCTTTATCATTAAGGACGCCGATGGAAAAAAATGGTTTCGACGACGGCGTATAAAAATAATAGTGGTCCGTCAGATTGTGGGGTTTTTCGCGCCCAATTTAACGTTCCCCCCTCCTTGTTTGTGGTTGGGGGGTTTGGTTCTTGTGGAGCGTTTTGTTTAGTGAAAGTTGGTGGTTGTGGTTTGTTGTGTCTTGGGACGACCTTGAGGAAAAAATAATAATAATAATAAAGGATGCGGTTGTGGTGTTTATACTATTTTTGGTTTTTGTGAACTACTTAACTTCCTGATTGGTTGTGATAGTAAACAAGGTGGAGGTTTCGGGAAGGATGGTTTTAAAAAAGAAAATAACGAGTGTGTGGATATTCCGGTAAAAAAGTTTGTTTATAAATAATTTAAAAGTTCTTCAGACTTGTTCCTTCACACACATTCCTTCCTCCTCATTATTTGTTTTCATACTTGAATGATTTTCTTACAACTTATATAGGGTAGAAGAATCTCTATATAAGGAGCCAGATCACCTCCTTTTACTCTCCTCCTTTTAGCTTTCTACTTCTTAGACACAGAAAACTTTAGCACATCTTGATACTTTTAAGTATCAAACAAACAGCCAGTACAGATTATAATTATGTTAGATTCTAAAACAACTAAAAATCTAATGGTTCAATACCTGAAGTTTTTAATTAGAAATATTTTCGAGTATTAATATAATTCGCTAAATAATTAAAAATGAATTCTTCCTATGAATATTAATTTTCATTTTAACTGGAATGAAGTCGCTGGACATCATAATAGAAGTTTCATCAAAGGTTCTATAACTTTAAAGTATCAAATAAATATCCAGTAGTATTTTTTAAGTAAAATTAAAATTATTTTTGATACCATTACTAAAAACATAATTGTTCGATTTATTAAATTTTAAATAAGTAAAAGATATTTTTTTAAGAATCCCACTCAAAAATATGTTTTTTCAATGAAAATAATTTTTGGTTTAATTGAATGCTGTCACTAAATATGATGAAGGAAGCGTCATCTTTCATATAAGGCTTCACAAATTTTAAAAGATTAAGAAATTCAGATTTCTAAGGGAATTTTAGATTCTAGAGTTCTTTAAAAATTTATAAGGCTAAAATTATACCTTATTAAATTCGTATCCCCATGAGGCGCTTTACCACTTCCACTTAATTTGATGTTAGATGGGTAGAGTGAAAAAGGTAATAGAGAAAGAACTCTGAGAGAGAGCTAGTTGAAAAGTTAACTCTCTACTTTTAGCCTTTTAGGTCATGAATATCATTCAGTGAATTCCTTTATAATTATGTCTGGACTGTCTTTTTAGTCTGGGACTCCGAGCTATGTGAGTTTTAAACTAAAGTTTATTTTAAGTTATCACACAGCTTCAAAAATTTGTTGCTTACAGAGATCCTGCCCTTTAACAAGAACAAAATGACGAAGAAATTATAGACCTATTTCGTTTTCCCCCATTTTTATTGGCTGAGTAATGCACAATAAGTTCAACGGTGAAAGCTCACGAAAAACGTTTCTCTGTAACCGTGACGGATACTATGTAGCAAATGCGTGAATCCAGTTTCCTTAGAAGGGAGCTATAATAGAGGAAAGGTATTTATTTGAGTTCCAGACGTTATTTGAACCTAGTAGTTAAGGTTGTCAAAAGCAATTCGTGATTTTCAATAGCTAGCTCCTATTTATTTCTAAAGAAAATTTTAGAGTACACCGAATTATAAGGTATGTGGTGAGTGCAGAGATATTTTTAACTCCTCTGAGAGAGTATTTCACTCCTTGAAAATTGGAAATACTCTTTAAAAAACTAGCCAGGAGTATTTTCACTCTTTGAATTTTTCACAAAGGTTTAGCTTAAAAATTGCACCGTGTGCCCCACCGAAATCAAAAAATAATATTTTTCTACTCAAAACAAACTGATCTCATCGGAGACATTTTCGCCTTACTTCTGGCCAAAGCCAACTGCCAAAAGCCACAGCACCCCAATTATCATACTTTTCAATTGTATTTTCATACAGTCAGTAATTTTTTTTTCATTTATTGTTCTGATCCTTTGGGAGTTTGATTACGGTTTTCGTATTAATTTATGTATATGTAGTTCATGCTATTTCCGTATTTCACTCCTCATAATTCAATTTCACTCCTCCTAAAAAAGTCAAGGAGTATTTTTACTCCTCCAAAAAAATTCTAGGAATAACACTGGGTGAGTGTCGTAAGGGAAAAGGTTTTCGATGAGTTCAATTTTTATTAGGTAACAAATTGGGATGATATTGGTTAATATAATTCAAAATACCTTTAACTTTTTTTTTATTTCAGTCAGACGGATATATCCATCCCTTGACTCAAGCCAGTTAATTACCATGTAAATTAATCAAGGATAATTAAACCTTTTAAATTATTCATATTTTTTCTAGTGCTGTCCTTTAAAAACAACCCACTCCAAATTGTACCCTAAAAACAAGCCATTGAGATTTTTTAATTACATAATTAAAATTAATAATTTTACCATCTCATATACCCTGTCCTTCTATACCTTTTAGAGTGTAAGGGATGTAAAAACTGGTCAAAGAACGGTTTAATTACTTATTTTTTAAACAAGCTGAGATAACGTAGATTTTTGGGAAAAAATGTGCTTCAGATTTACAGATTTTGTAAAAATGTATGTTATAAAGACTTTAGAGCATTTTTCGCGCGTTTTTATGTTATCCCATTACTATGAGAATAAAATATTAAAGTTTTAGCTCAGTCCGCCAATTAGAGTCCTTCTAGGAAAAAGTGTTATTTCTTTCAAATTCTTACTTAATTGACTGCCAATTTGTAATGGATAATTGGAATTAAACATGCTAAGCACAAAAATGTTAAGGAGGATGAGCCGTTACAACAGTTTTTTGTTCGATTTAATTATCCTTTTTATTAAGCTTTTAATGGAGAAAATATTAAACAGAGTGGGTTGTTTTTAAAGGACAGCACTATATATAATAGCATTCACACCAGTCTCTGGAAACCTTCGACCAAAAACCTGATTTTAGAATATAGGGATAAATATTATTATTATTATCATCATCATCATCTTTATTATACCTTCTATAACCTGTAACTGTTTAATATTGAAATAGTTTCTGGTCTCATATGATTCTCTGTTAGGCAAATTGTATTGAGTAGTTGTTTTCTAATTATGAGATATTTTTTCCTATTTATAAAAAACGAATTAAGGGGAATATATACTACTTAAGTAAAATATAATATTAATTTTTTAAATGTTTAGGATTCAATTAGAATTAGAAAATTTGATTACGTAAAATAATTTAATTTAAACAATATTTTCTGGGGGATGTTTTACATTCTTAAACGAAACTACCACTGACAAAAATGTATAATTCTTTATGCTACATATTCTTAAATTTTTTCTTCTCCTTTTAAGGATAATTAAGAAAGAAACTGAGTCTTGTATCATCCATGGGTATCATCTACGTTTTTTCCGCCGTTCACCGAATAGATCACGGCCATGGTAAGATTTTTATTAACTCTTATCATTCTAATCTTCAACTAACCAACCCTGCTTTTTCGATAACCGAAGCACAATTTTCTCAATGAACGTCCCTAACACGAAACATTACGTTTTCCACTGGCGAGCCACCCAGCAATGGACTTTAACCGTCTGACGTCACACGGAACCAACACGTGACCTACTGAGCTTGCGATTGGTTACCACAGATACTACACTAGTAGATCTACTAGTGTAGTATCTGTGGTAACCAATTGCAAGCTCAGTTGTAGGTCACGTGTTGGTTCCGTGAAGTCTCGAACCAGATAGGCGGTTAGAGTCCATTACATCAAACAATAGCGGGTCAAAACTTACTTTTTGAAAAACCACCGAAATCGTAAGAATGTCCTAACAACAATAAAAAGGCATTCATTCAAGTAAGTTGGTTTGAACAAATAATTTCCACTTGAAGTATATAATACTCCTCTACCAGTTGAACTTGAAACGTGAAAAAAACCACTATGTCACTGCTAATAGAAACGTCAGTTTTATTTCCTTCTGTATACAGTGCGCGATGGAGTTCAATTACTTGATGCTTCTTGAGAAATCGAGGCCAGTCAGAGTGGTGTAGACGGAGAAATTACCTAGCCTTAAAAATCTTGTAAACGGACAAAGGTTCTATGTAGGTTATAGAAGGGATTGTGCGCGGTTTGGAACGATTTCGAAGCTTCTGGAGGAGGTATTCTCAGCGTGAAATCCAATCAACCTGTCTGAAATGTGAAACGGGAAGGGATTTCTCAAGCTATGGGTCCCATCAGTGTGGGAAAACTTTTTTTTTATAAAACTTTGTTTCATTAAGCTGAGTTAGTTTACAGAGTTGTTCGTCTTTAGGAGTCACTGGTCTTCGATGAAATAAAAAAACTGTCGAGTTCCTTATCGTTTCATCAATTGGTTTTCCATCCACCGGTGATCTGTGAGAGTTGTGGAAGGGTTATGTTAAAAAAAAAGTTGCCAATGGTGAATTTTTACTTAAAGCACACAATTATGTATTTCATATAACTTTTTTTCTTACTTCAAATGAGTTAAAAATTGTTGGAATTATTACATTGGAGATTATGGTTTTCTATTAGGCAATATTATTAGTTTTTATATTAAATAACTATGGGAAAAGGGGGTAAAATGTATACTACACTACAAACGCTCTACAGAAAAATAAACGCATTTAAAGAATTTTTTTTTGTCCTCAAACTAACAACACTTTCATAGTGTTGTTAGTAGAACACTTCCTTATTGTGTTTTGATCTGAATATTTTTGAAAAGTATTAGAAATATGTTCTAAAATAGGTCTGTAAAATGTGTTTAGAATCTGAAAGTGTTCTTAAATTTGGATCGAAAACTATAAGAATAGAATAAGTTCTTGTCCCTGAAATTTTAACAACACTATCTTTGTGTCATACAACACAATCGCTTTTAGCTACAAAGAGTTTCGCGTACTATTTGCAGTGGTGATATGCATATTGAGTGGGTTAGAAGTACTATAAGTGAAGGGGTACTATAAGTGATGACAATGGGATATAATTTTTGAATATGAGGTGGATTGACAAATCTCACGTAGTATTTCTGAGTTCCGCTTTTCCTATGTTTCCAAATGCAGTTTAGTTGCAGTGATGGATAAATATCAAACTATACAAGTTTATTCAATTTTTTGTGTTTACAACTTCATCCACCATGCATTGTAAACTTATCAGTCATTAGTCACTTCCACTTGTACCTTTTGACTTCTATTCACCCATTTATCTCTATTTTAGAAATAAATAAATTCAGAATTCATTATGTTTTTTATTTTACTTTTTATTTGCATAGATGAGTAAAATAATATATTAAAAATCTTATTAACTTTACATCCCCTTTGCTTAATTAAACTAGTCATATACTGATATTTTTTTTCTTTCTTGTTTATAATTTTTTTGGGCTTACCTAACTTAAAATTTGGACAGGTTGAAAGCTTAAGTGATTTCTGATATTTCAGGTCAAGTAGAGCAAAAATTAGAACTTGGTTTATTTATATTTTTCTTGCATAATCAAGAACATAAGTTAGGTACTCTCAATAAAGTGTTTTCAGATGACATCACGACCAGTTATTTTCTTTTAAATGCTATCTGCTGTAGGTCAAAGCGTCTGTTGCTAAGACCGTTGCTAGGTCCGATTCATGTGATTGTAAATGCATATCTGCATATTTTTAAAGGTTTTGTGCAGCCGAGTTGTTTTTCATTTCATTTCAACGTCAAACAACATTTTAAAACAAACATCTCCGTAATCCATAAACAACATCATTCACTTTTTCATACTCACTCACTCTCCCAACCAAAAAGAATAATACTACATAACACAACTCTCCACATCAATTTCCTCCCACAGTAAATCACTTTCCCTATTAACTACTCCAACGCTTTCACGGAAGCACCTCGAGAGAGATCTTAACGACACCAAGAAAGTAAAGAGGCAAAAAACACACTAAATGCGCTTTCACAATTATAATAAAAAAAAAATCTCAATCCGCCGATCACGTTTCCCCGGGCGCTTAACGACCCGCTCTGCCGGGCATCCGCCGCACGCAAGCGGCATGGCCCCTCCCCGCAGCGAGTCGGTACCCTCTCGGCAGCAACAGCAGCAGGTGCTCCCCGCGACCGTTGGATGGATGGGATATGATGCCCCGATGCCCCGAGGGCCGCAAACGCAAAGGGTTGTCGCAACCGGATGCGAGTGTGACGGGGGAGGTGATTAATAAAGAGAGACGAAGAGGAAAAAGTGTCGTAAAAAACCGAATGGGTTAGTGGGCTGGGATGTGGATTCTTCGAGTTGGGCTCTGGGGTGGAGATGGTATTTTTGGGACTGTGGAGAGGTTTTTCTTCTTTGGACCGTAATGAGGATTGTAAGTAACACCATGTTACAGAGGTCAAGGATGAATACCGTTGCTGTGCACTTGAGCTTTTTATAACTGGATTTTTAGTCCCACACCGCCCGGGATTGCCATTGAATCCTATATATAGTGTTTTCAGGTGACGTCACGACCAGTTATTGTAGGGCAATACGTCTGTTGCTAAGGTGGTTGCTAGGTGACGAGGTAACTGTTGTTATGGCGGTTGTTAGGTGTGGGGTCACGTGATTGCAAATGCTCCAATAGAAGAATTCCACGACCAGTTATTTTCTGTAGCTGTTAACCTTCTGCAGGGCAAAGCGTCTGTTACTAAGGCCGTTGTTAGGTCCGAGTCATGTGATTGAAAATGCTCTGTACAAAACTTGGGGTGGCTAAGTCTGAAAAGGTTAATGTTGAGAAGTAAAAAGATCAGAGCGAATGTAAAGAAGAACCTATATGAAGTATGTATTTAATTTATAAAGAGAATATAGGGAGAATTTTAAGGATTGAAACGGAGAATGAGGTGAAAAATAATAAGTTATTAATTATTTTATTTTTTATTATCGCTTTTCTGCAGAGGTAAAACACTTAAGATAACAAGTATTTTCATTAATGAATTACAGTATGCGAGTCAGGAGAAGATACTGATCAGACATTCCTACGATTCATAAGCATACGAATCATATTCGTTTCAGTTGGTATTCATGCCCCAATTCTGCAATCTGGCTGTTTGAGTGGTGAATGAGATTGCCACAAAAGTTAACTTTCTGGCTTAATTTCTTCCGTACACTCTTTCCAACTTATGGCCATTTATGGAGTCACAAATGTGTTGAACTTATTACCTCTTGACAACTACTACATTTCTAAGGCTTGCTTTTGTTGGGCTGAACAAACGGAGATAGGCAATTCGACCTATTAATTCCTCTACGTAATTAAAGAAAAATCAAATGTGGTGAGAGAGGCTCAAGTTAGAAAAAACTTTAGTCCTCTGGTAAACAACAAGGAAGTTATTGAGAAATTTGGATTGGGAAGAGTGCGGAAAGAGAACGACAAGATTTAGTAAAAAGAAAGAGAGAAAATAAGGAGAAAAGGATAAATATTAAGAGATTTAAGAGAGAAAAATATGGAGAGATCGAAAAAGATTGAGAGATAAAATGAGTAGATAAAATAAAAAAAAGACCATCCATCTCTTCATAGAGATATTTTTTCAATATCTCTCATTCTTAAAGGAAAATAAGAAAGAAGGGGATTAAGAAAGAATGAAAAGATGGAGATCTTAAGCGGAGAAAAGATCAGAGAGAAAAAAGGAGAGAGTCCGAGAACTGTGTGTTCCCCCACAACGGTAAATAACTACCTTTAATGCTTCTTCCTATAGCGTCCTTGCTTGAAGCGACTATGCAATAATTCCACCACCAAAACGAAGCTCGACAAGGTCCATCCCCCCAACAAGACGATCACCGCCCCATATACCTCGTCGAAACTCAGGGGATGGACCACTTCAACCACCTCCTCCGCGTTCCCCGAGGTCACCCACACGTGGAAGATGTGGTCCTCCACGAACTTGTCCACCAACCCCGCTTCGAAGATTCTCGTCACCACCCTGTCCAGCCTCTGCTTGAAGGCCTTGCTCAGCATCTTATTCAGCACCAGCGCTTGGTACATGAGACGGAACCCGGTCTTCGAGTAGTGCTTGGTGGCGAAGGGGGCCCTCCCGAAGAACACCTCGATGTGCAGGTCGGAGCCGATCTTCGCGATGCCGGGACCGTAGGCCCCCCTCGCGATCGACTCCGGTATGCTCATGTACCATCCATTCTTCACCACCGCTTCTTGTATGGTCCTGAAGTCCTCTCCCTTCGCCGAGGCCAGTTGCGAAGAGAAGAACGAGTCGCGGATGACGTACACTTCGTACCGGCCTTCGCGAACCTCCCGGGCCAGTTCGCGGAAGTCGTTCGGGGGGTCCTCCAGCAGTGGAACGAACAGGAACGAGCTCAGGACGGCGGAGTAGCAGAACGATATCGTCACGGCGCCGCTCCACCAGAACAGGATGAAAACCATCTCGGGGAGTCCGAGTCCCTTCTTCATCGGGACCGAACGTCCGAGGACGTTCCCGAACATCCCCAGCCACACCCCCGCGAAGTCCCTGGAGCGGGACAGGACTCCGAACAGCACCGGCATGACGAGCACCATCCCCAGAATCAGGCTCCAGGTGGTCAAGTCGAAAGGGTAGACGAAAGCGTACGCTCTGGGCAGCCTCTCTGGAAGGTCGGTGGTGAAGGTGACCTTGGTGAACATGTAAGGGACGGTGAAGTCCACCACGCTGGACCGTTCTTCTGTGATGCTGATGGACGTGATGCCCAGGTCGGCTTGACCCCTGTAGACGAGTCCAACAGTACCAGACCAAGTACCGTTAGGGTGGAGAGACCCTATGTCGTTCGATGGTACGAGGGTGTATTCCATCCCCAGAGCTCTCATGAGGGTGTCCAGTAGCCTCCCCTCTATACCTTTGGGGGTGTCCTCTGGACGCGTCGGATGCTCGAATAAGTACTTAATATTCGCAGTAGCAACCCTGAGGGTATTGTTATTTGTTCCGATTTTGTTCATTTTCGGATTTGATAGTGTAATGAGATCTAATATACGAGAGTCTCCAATGGAGTGTTCATATTATCCTTTTGGTCCGTTTAGGAAACTAATATTTGCGACGTCAAAAACGTTTTTATTTTCTAAGCCGTAAATCGTGTGAAATCGAAATCCCGTAAATGTATCTTTTTTGAATGAAAAGTTTAAAACAAGCGAATGTGACGAAATTCCGTGTAAGCTGAGGAAATGGTTGCAAGAATCGAAAACAAAAAAGTGAGAAAAGTTCTATCTACCTAGTTCGTGTATAAAATGTACCTAATTAAGATGTCGTGACTTTCTTTATCAGCGAGTTGTGTCGATCAATAAGACTCACACATACTTTATTGGCATGGTTCTTCAGTTAAAGAAATCGTGTTAAACTTTTACTCGAAAGCCATAAGCAAGAATTTTCTCTATTGATCTTTCTTTAAAAAAAACTATAGATACCTCTCAATCTCATGTGGTTGTGTTTGCAATTTAAGGTAGGCACTGTATCAAATGTATCATTCACTGGAATATGTTGCTTTGACTTTACAATTTTATGCTTTCATCGGATAAAAGTTTAGCTCTGTAAAATTGCATTAGTTATGGCAGGGGTTCTCAAACTTTTGAACATCGCGACCCACTTTTTATAAATAGAATCTAACGCGACTCACCTCATCTTTAATTAAGGTATACATTTTTTTCAGGCCAGCTACAGGGGTTAGTTAAGTTTGGTCCTCAACTATTTATTTGCAATAATAACAAGCACGCAGTAGTGGTTTAATGTATTTTTAGAAAATAAGTGATAAGATTTGAACCTCAGCGCACACTATTATTTATAGATTTTTGAAATTTGACTCTTAAAATCAGCTTTTCAACTCGTTTTCTAGTAATGTGAGGGTAATTTCCAGTTCGAACAATTCTTAATAAAATTCTCAAAATTTATTATTGCCCCCCAATAGGACGTGTGTCACCACGTTTAGAAACTGAATCGAATGAATTTCTTGAATCTTTATATTATTTGAATGAATATTTTGCAGCACCAACACATTAAAGTAACTCAAGATTTTCTTAACTTATCTTTTACTTTCGACCCCAAGTTTTTTTTTTTACTTATTCTGTTTTTCCTTCTGGTAAAGCCAACATCAAGTTCGTAAAGAACATAAAATTACATTTATTCAAAATACTGTCGCGCCCACCAAAAATTGACTCGCGACCCTCCAGTGGGTCACGACTCACAGTTTGAGAACCTCTTAGTTATGGTATTTCCACCTTTCATATTTAATCAAACCACAGAGGAAAAAAATATGCCACACATTGTGTGAATATAATGTTGATATGGAAGTAAAAAAGGAAAACTGGTCCCTTATTTTATATCTAAATCCCTTCAATATATTTAGAACTTAAACTTTATGTTTATATTTGACAGCGGTATTTTTACTTTAGAATTTAAAGTATAAAAAAGCTACCTAATATGAATTAGTCTGAAATTAGTATCTTTTTTTCTCTCTGAAAGTTGCACTGTAGACGACTTTTTTTTTACAAACTCATGGAATAAAACTAAATAGTTTGTAAAGAAAAACATCTAAAAACTATAAATATTATGCAAATTTCGCGTCTGTTTATACGTAAAAAAAAACATTTCCAGATTGCAAGTTGCGAAAGGAACTTTCACATACTTTTTTGTTTACTTTTCTAAAGGCAATAAAATACGTATGAGTAAAATTAAATAAAATTTAAAACAGTAAAATTTAAATAAATGTTAGTAAAATATTTTTATCAAAACTTCTGTGTCATTGGGAATACAAATTATCACTATATCTTTGGGACTCTTAAGAACCGACTTTATATTTTTAAAAGCAAGTGTCGTAAAACACTAAAACAAAATTCTACCCTTTTGAGAAATATGTAAAAAGTTTCACATATTAACATAAAACTAACACTCTTGAAATCACGGGTAACCAAACCAGTATATATATATGAAAAGAGAAATTTCATATTGATCTAGATTCGCATTTGCATTTACAAGGAATCCAGCGCAACACTCCCGCCTATAAGCGCACTGATTGATCTACGTCTACGATAATAACCTGTGATTTGCCCGAATCCATTTCTTCTTAACTTTTCTCTCGTTTGCTGCTTTACTTTTCCCTTCCATCATTCTCTCGCTGGAACCGTAACTCTGCTCATACGCAACCATGTCAAGGCTGGCTCACTTTTTTGACAACACACGAAACGGAGGAACGTAGAAGTTACACAGAAAAAAATACGCCTATAAAAAACAGTCTGCGAGTGGTCTAACTAAAAGAAGGATTTCTTATGACGGATTGAGCCATCAGCTGTTTGAAGGGAGGTCAGAGCCGACACAAAGAATAACTTTGTTGATTAGGTACTTTCGGGAGATTAATTATTTTTTCCTTTCATCCCCCCCCTTGAGTTTATTTACGAGTTTTTCGCTCTTTGCAGGAGTCGGATTTTTTTCTTAGAAAACTGACATTAGTATCAAACAATAATTACCGCTACAATTTAAGAGAAATATCATCTGTACATAGGGGGTAGCACCATTTTTTATAAGATGCAAAAATGTTTCGTCTATGTATGGAGGTATAGATACTCCTTTTTTTTGTGATTCAGTAATTTTTATTACATTCATTATGATGTGTAGCACTAACATATATATAAGTATAGATTTTTATCGCTTTTTATTACCAATCAAACCAGTTTTCACTCTGGGTTTAAAATTCTATTTGAAAAATATTATTATAAAAACTTTCTCACTTAGGGAATAGTTATTGAGATCAATTGTCCGATTTGAATTAACTCAATATTAATTTAAGATAACATGAACCATTGAATACCTCCTTTAAATGATTAAATGTTAAACAGTATTTGAGCTTATGGTAAGCTTACCTTTTAAATACATGCTTTGAAATTTGACTGCTAAAAATACCCTGACGGAATATTTGAGACGGTACCGGAACGGCTTTCCAATATTTTTTCTTTAGGAAAAAAATATACCGATAGTTATTAATTAAACTTTAATCTCACGGAAGGTTATACAGTCCGGTACCTCTCTCTCTCTTGTGTTCCTGGAAATACCTGAACATTTCTACTTAAAAGTATAAAAGTACTTATTACAAAAGAAATCAATACCTGATGTTAATATCGGTTTAGTTCACCACTTAAATAGGATTATCCCTTTCCATCCTAAGCTGTCCGATATTGCTATCAAAATACTATGCAAAATTTGGGTTGTCTAGAACTAAAAGGGTTAAATTATCTCCACTTCTCCTAATTTTCTTATAGGGATACGAATTAAAAAAAAAGTAACTTAAATCAATTTTCAAAAGTTCTTTTGCGACTAAAAATAAAAACACTCACAACTTACCTTGAGCCCTGAAACAATGACTACATTTTGCTTTTCTTAAGGATATGTGGGGAGTGACATTTTGTCAGAACAGTATGTGACGTCAATTCAATTCTGCGAGTGTCTTGAAAAATTAAATATTCTTTTTTCTGATCCAATGTTGGAGGTAACATTGTTTTTTGGCCACCCAAGAGGCACGGGGAGTAGTTGGAGCTCTAGTCACGAACTTACGGACCGCCCTGGTTCAAGCTCACGGATATCACATCTCAACATCGAATTTTGCTTTGAGAGTTAGTAATGTTCCTAAGTTTCTTTTACTGAAAATATTAATTATTTTTGCAGAGTAACTCCAGGTAAATCTGGCATGCTGTTGTTTTTACGTGTGAGTGAATATTGAAAGCTTGTGGTACAAGTGGTGTGCAACTTTGCTACAGAAAATGTTTTCTGATGCCATATTGATTTAAATTTTAAATAAATGATAAGTGTACTAAAACCATGAATGTCTTTTTTAACTCATTGAGTTAAAAAAAAGAGAGTTTCAGGGAGTTTTTGGCATCTCAATTTGTGCTTGATTTGTTTTCTAGTCTTTAAACTTTGGAAATAATTACGCTGATGATATATAAAAAAAACTTTTCCATTGAGGTGCTGTGTGGTCAAATAGAACATGGTACAGTTAGTACATTTTAGTATGTAAATAAGTATAGTTTAATGGTAACGCCATAATGTGTTGTAAAGTGTAAAGGGGGTACTAGGAATCTGTTAGGGACCCCGAATATGAGGACACATAAGCTCTCATTTCTTGAATTGCGTATCTTTCATTCCCTTGGTATCTAACAGTAACCCTCCGAGTCGATTTAAAACTACTCTACAAAATATAATTTCATTCAAATTGACCTACAAATAACTCTTAGGGCTATGAGGGGGCGACCCCTGCCATCTCTGGTGGTCTTCGATCTATGCGCATGCGCCCAACCGCGGACGCAGGAAGAGAATCTTTGAGTGGACCTGCTCCTCAAAAATCCTCTTTCTCTCTCTCTCCTTCAAGGACGATCTTCTCCAAACCTTAACTTTTGTCAGGAGAGAAAAGCCTGGAGATATGCTTTTCACTCGGCCAAAATTACATAAATTTAATTATTCTTCAATTTCAATTATTTTTTAATATCCCACTTCTAGAACCCCCTTCCTCCCTCTAAACGTGTTACGTAATTTGTAAATGACCCCTAAACTGCAAAAAATTATTTTTTTCCTTTTTCATATTTCCCTACCAAATTGGTCTAATGTAATTAACATAAAAACTAAAATCTAGCCTACAAACATGTAACTAATAAAATCAGTTTATAAATAACTTTTTATAAATCAATAGATTTATTTAACAATTACTTTATTAATCAATACCAACTTATTAATCAACTAATTTACTGATCATAGTGGATCTGCGTAAACGGGAAGTACATTGGGGTGATGACGGTAAGCTTCTGAGTTGTGTTCGGGAAAGTTTAAGACAAAGCCAACAAATATGACTTTTGCATTGTTTGCAAGTCATACGGTTGGATCCTTCATTCTTCTTGATTGGTGAGGAACATTTAGGACACTTTTTTTTCTGTCGCTAGGATCTTCTTGTAACCATACCTTAAAAAGAAATGCGGGATGACATTATTTTATATTCATATGTATCACTATATTTCTGAGGGAAAAAACTGTTCTCAATATTACTTTTTTTAAAGCAGTCTTTGCGTCTGTAATGAAGTGAAGTGAAAAAGGAGTTTTTGGTAGTTAACCAATCCTGATCATTATAAGCCTGACAAATGATTCCATAAAACTCTTAGCTAAAGAAAAAAAAACATCTTAAGTGAACTCATATATTGATTTAATTTTCCAACTACACTTAAAACTAAATTCCTTAAAACTAAAAGTCTAGTTAATGTCCTAGTGTGCAAAAATTTAAATAAGACATAACGTTGATATAATTTTAACAAACTTGCATCAAAATCTAAAAGAAGATCAGGGTTCAATATGCTACATGGGTATCTTTTTCACATGCGAAACACAAAAAATTAACTGTATTGATTAGTGAACAACCTTTAATTCTTAGTCGAAATTGTAGGGATATTGTTTTTAAACTCATAAGATCTAAATCTAAGTCATTATTTTCAAACATTAAGTACAATTTGCTGGTACATTGACTAAAAAACTGAATTTAAAAGAATTTTAGTACCTAAAACACAAGTATTTTAGGCTTGAAAAGACATATCCTAAGGATAAACGAAATTGAAAGAAATGACAGGTAAAAAATATACTAAGGGGTTTGAAATAAGATATATTTTCCTTTCTCAGATAACTTTAAATATTTTTCCATTTCGATTATTTGTTCAATGAAATTTTGACCTAAATTTCTCCCATACTTAATCTACAAAAACTACTTTTAATGGGTTTTTTTTGTGAAATTTGAAAGATTAATTTTTAATTAGTTCGAGAAAGAGCATCATTGAAAATACTTTACCTTCAAACCCAAATCTTTGTCCTTCTTATAATCTTGGTATAAACTACAGCTCATGCCATAATGGTAAATTTCCTTGCACCTAGAATAAAAATAAGCAGATATAATTTACGCATCTATGTGTAAGTTATAATTAAATCCTATCTATAGATGTTTAAATTTTCATAAAAATGTTTATAAGGTATAACTATTTAGTTTAAAACAATATAACATAGAACAAGATATTCTAATAGAAAGACCAGATATTATTAACTCCACAAACAAAACTTCCTTCAATTATTTTATTAAGTTCCCTCATTAGAATAACAATGTAGCTTATACATAGAATCACTACTTAGTTATCATGTTATGAAAGAAGATGGTAAAACGTTAAATGAATAAAAAGACACTTTACCTCTAAGCATGGACCAACCATTAAACTTTTATGGCATTAAAAATTTTCAGACTTGGTTACTAACTTGAATATCTTACTATCTTATCTACTTACTATCTGATTACTGTATAAAAACCGCCTTATCTCTAAGCATGGGTTAACCCGTTAACCATTAAACTTTTACGCATTAATAATTTTTAGACTTAGTTACTAACTTGAATAAATTTTATTGTATCTTTTACTTTTAAAATTCCTAAAAATAAGTTTTGAGTGTTTATTATGAAAACTATTTGATACATGGCAAAAGTAATAACAGTAATAATCAATTATAGCAATTTTACTTACTTTGTACAAATTGAATTTTTGCAAGAGGGGCACTCAAAAGTATTTTCAGCACTAGTTACTCTGAATATCATTGGGCAATCAGGACTTGGACAAAAACTAACATCTTCTCTATTTTTTACAAATTCAGTCAAGGATTTCTTGTATAATGAAAGTGCAGAATATTTAATTTCTTTAATAGCCCAATCTATGTCAGCCATAACGATCATAGCACCACAATCATCCTTCTGTTTGGAAAAAAAAGTTAGGTTTATAGCTTAATAAAAAAGATGGGAAAATCAAATTAATCTATTATTATAAAATCAAGGATATTAACAGCATATAGGTATAATAATAATAACTTCTGGGCTACCTGACCCGTCGCCGATAGGCGACATTCAGGGGGACGCTGTGGTAGCGAACCCGCCCCCGGGAGGAACCCGGTATCTAGTTCCGTACGCCACCGCACGGCTTGGGTCTGAGTGTTGTACCTTTGATTATGGATCTGAGACCCAACCTCCCACCGGAAGACCCGCAGGAGGTTTATCACGATTGTTTCAAACTGTTACATTTGATACATAGTACTATCTATTATACAACAATAATTACAATTCTGCGGTTAACATCGCATTACTAGATTGTTCCATAACAATAGTTATTGGTAAAGGACAATGTTGGAGAACAACACAAGGGGCCAAAGCCCAAGAGAACAAGGTCTCAAGGTGGACAGTTTAAAAAACTTTGGAAAATGTTCCCATCAAGCTTGTAGTAAATGTTGTGAAGTTCTTCTTTACAGAACCGTGAAACCGTCTCTAAGTTAGAGATCTAGAGACAATCTATTTACAATATATACATTATTTACAGAATTGACAGAATTTCACTAGCTCAAGAGCAGGGAGTTCCTAAGTTGGACTGTTTGTACTTCCTTGATCATATTCTTGATCGTTGTCCTATTGTCTGGATGTGCCAGCAGTAGTTTAAGAGACCGAGAACGGTTCGGGACAAGTTTCGCCCGGAGCGAGTCCATGTCGGGACAGTCGAAGATTATGTGCTCATAGTTGTGAATTACGTGGCAAGTGGAGCACAGAGGGTCCTTCTGATGAAATCTCGCCTGGTAGGGGCCCTCGACCCCGTGGCCAGTGAGAATTTGGTTTAGGTGGTGGTCACCTTGGATACGCTTACTCGACACAAGGGGGAAGAAGGAGAAGGTCCTTCTGCCAGTGGAGTCCGCATCCCAGTCTTCTTGCCATCTTTGTGAGGTTTCAATTTTCACCATTCTTTTTATAACTGATTGTGGGATTTTAATGTGAAAATCAATATCTTCTTTTACCGTGCCATTCTTGGCCAGGACATCTGCTTTTTCGTTTCCAATGAAACCGACATGGGCTTTCACCCAATAGAGGTCGATTCTTCTTCCTTGGTGTTCGATTTGGTCAATTAGTTGTCGCGTTTCTCTTGTCGTTATGTCTTCGTGATATCCTGTAACTTTCTTGAGTGTTGTTAGTGAGTCGGTTAAAATTCTGGAGGTCTTTTCGTTTCTGCCTGATATGATACGGGCCGCTTCCAAGACCGCAAGAGCTTCGGCATTAGCCACTGTGGCCAGATCTGAGATTCTGAAGCTGTGTTCTTGTACCAGTTCTTGATGTTTGTATATTGCTATACCCATTCCTGTCTTGTTGGCCATTTTGGAGCCGTCTGTGTATACGCTGATCTCGTGCGCTCTTTCAGCACTGTCGTAAGGACGCCAGCTACGAATTTTCTTGTCCCAGGGTGGGTCGGACAGTTTTACCTTTGCCTGAATATCGTTGCTTGTGATGACCTTGTTTTCTATCGTTATGTGCTGTATACCTTGTTTTATTTCATAAAATCTTTTTATCTCGTTGAGTTTATGGTGGATAGGCGGGATGCCGGCGAGCACATTGAGTGCTGACGTAGGAGCTGTTCTATAAGCGCTGGTAATGTTCCTCAGGGCAATTCTTTGTGTCTTAAGGAGTTTTTGTTTCAGCTTGACCCTTTGATCAAACCAGATCTCCGAGGCGTAAGCGATCATCTTCTCAGTGGCAAAAAGGTAGATGAACTTCCTAACTGCAGGTGACAACCCCCACTCTACTCTGGCTCGATTGGCGAGTTGGTATTGCAATTTCGCAACTTTTTCTTCTATATAGTTGATGTGAGGTATCCAGGTGAGGTTGGGGTCGATGACTAAGCCAAGGTATTTAAAATTATTGCAGTACTTGATCCGATAGTTATTTATTCTTAGTGAGGGTTCTGTTGTCTTTTTTCTGTGGATAATAGTAAATTGCGTTTTTTGTAGATTAATTTCGAGCTTGTTTTCTTTGATCCAATCACTGATTTTGTTTAGGGCAGGCTTGGCTATATTAGTGGTGAGGTAGATTTTAGGAGCTTTGATGTGCAGTAAAAGGTCGTCCGCGAATGCTTGAATGTGGATGTTGGGGCCGAAATCAAAGTCGAGGAGATCATTAACCATAATGTTCCATAAAACAGGGCCCAAACTGGAGCCTTGAGGGACTCCGACGTTGTAACTTTTACTAAAACCTTGGATGGCTGCTGACCGATCATCCAGGAAGCTCAAGATGGAAGCATGAAGGTTCACGTCAAGCTCGAGAGCAGCGAGTTTACTTTGGAGCAGTGTCCAGTTGACGCTGTTGAAAGCGTTTTTGAGGTCAATTGAAATGAGAGTGCTGATTTCGCCTGCTGCTTTAGTTTCCCTAACCTTTTCCATTATGCTGGCCAAAGCTTCAGAAGTACCGCGTTGCTTCCGAAAACCAAATTGTCGGTCGCTAAGAAGATGGTTTGTCTCTAGATGGAAGCTCAACCTATTCATTAGGAGCTTATCGAGGAGTTTGCCCCAGGCCGGCAGGAGGCAAAATATAACGAAACAAAAATTATAAGTTAAAGACTCTACAAAATATTACTAATACCGTGAATTGCCCCATTGACAGAATTAAGTTTTACTAATTTATTGAAACTTCTTTATTTTAGAAAGATGTTTTTCTGGATTTCAGTTCCCTTCTTATTAATTATAGAGCATTCGAACAAAACTAAATATCAGTTGTTTTGCTAGAAGAGGAAATATTGAGTAGGAATATAACAAAAGGAAGTAAGTTATTCACCTCATTAACTTTTAGTTTCATAAGTATTGAATATGAAAAACAATGATACTCTGTTCAATATCGCATTTGGATATTTTTAAAACATAAGCTTTAAATTTTACGCTTTTAACTTTACACTTCTATAGGGATAGGCTATACTATAGAGCCTATATGATATATAGGTACTATAGAGATATTTTCTCACTTTTAATTTGCATGTAAAGAAAGTCTGAAACAGTTGTCCCTAACAAAGTTGTACAGTGAAGTAAATAGGTTCTTTTTAAAAAGTGAGTCGCTATCTATGAAAGTTGGGGAACCAATACATTCAAAAGTTTTTTAAGACTGATGCCCAAACCAAGTAAACCTTATTTATTTCTCATATTTTTTTTAATCAAAGGATCTTTAAGGTGACTCTTCTAGCACACATAAGATAAAAAATACTTTATTAATAATTTTATTATTTGAATTACCATAATTTAACTTGTATAATTTCCGAGCACAACTAGTCCCTAATTATAAAGGATTTATGCAATAGAAAAGTTCAGTTGTACAAATTTAACTATTAAAAAAACAAAAGATTACTTCATTTAACCAGAATGGTACTTACACTGCAGATTAAGGGAAAATATTCAGAATTTTGAAGTAAATGCGAAAAGCAGTCTACGCAGTAGACATGCCCACAGTATTCCAGGCGATGAAAGTTTTCAGAAACTGGCGATAAACAAACTGGACATGTTCCTTTATCTTCAGAAAGAATATTTCCTCCGATTTGAACTTTCAGTTCGTTGATGACTTCTTTACACTGTAACATGTAAATTCAAAATCAACACCAAAAAAATCAAAATCAACACTAACCTCCAAAAGATGTGGTACAATATTTGATTAAACTCTTTCTAACATAAAAATAAATCAACTTAGAAAAAGAAATTTGGAGAAAATCTGAGCAAAACATGGAATAGGATGCATTAAATATGAGTTAAACAAACACAAGGTTTTATAAAACGTCCTAGCAGAATAATCACTTCTTCGGAAAGCAGCAAATAAGTTTTAAGCTGAAAAATATTATGGATATCGTCAATAAAACAACTGACCAAAAAACATGCACTAATGTTACTAAGTTTCAAAATTCGTGCGTCTCAGTTTCTCATTTTTACAGCAAAAGAGCTACCTCCCAACAATACATTTTGCATCAGTTTTTTGAGAATTTAATACTATGACACTTAAGCATATTATTATTAATTAATTAATTAAGCATTATTAATTTATTCTTGATATTTATTTTAAAGTTTGGTAAACAAAACATGTCTTATTCATAACTTGGAGATCAGTGCAGCACATAATATTAAAAAATACAATATTTTCCTCATTTAAGAATTATTTTCGAAAATTATGATGAAAGAGAAAAGAATTTTGTGGAATTGGATGAAAGAATTTTTTACCTACCTTAGAAACAGAAGAAGCACTTCCCACAACCTTGAGAATATGTTTTCTCAAAGAAATTTCAATGTTGGTCAAACCACACAATATTTTCAACTCCTCTAGGTTGTGACCGTATTTCTTCAGCAGCTCTCTGAGCACACCCGGTTTTCCCTTAACGGGCAACAAAGATATTTCCTCAAATGATTCCTTCCCTAGTTGATCTAAAAATCCATTGATTTTATTCTTTACAGTACTGCAAACAAATTCACACCCAAAAATTGTTAAAATCTTCTTTTGATAGTTCAATTCCACATAACAGTCGGATAGATTTGAGGTTACGTTTTTAATGAACTCCCTACCAGTTCCAGTAAACAATTTCTCCTTTATCCCATGGCACTCAATGGGATCCCCTTCAAGGAAATTTAAAATGCACCTGCGAGCATCGTGCATGTCGGCCAAATTGTTACTGGTTATTTCAATTTCACAGATAGAATTTTCTTTGGGAACTACAAGGATATCTAAACTATTTCCTTCCACTTTGTTTTCTCTGAAATACTCCACAGCCTTCCGAATCTTATACTTGATGGCATGAAACACGCCTAACTTACAATACAGGAAAGTTTGAAGAGTAGCTCTCATTTTGAAGTTTATCCAAGGAAGATCGCTTTTGGCTCTTAAAGCTGTAAGGGCCGTTTCACCGTGATGAGGGTTGTCAAAACACACACTAATATTCCATTCCGAATCGTCATAATTTGGATTATTTACCTTGATCGAAATTTTTTCTTTGGAAGTAAATTCGCCAAACATCTTCAGAACCTCCTGCTTGACTACTTCAGTATCACTACGCCAGCTTTTCTTCATTCTTTTTCGCGGAATAACACATTTGTTGACTTTTCCGCACTCTTTTATTCGTGAATTTATGAAGTCTGTAAAGTCGCTCTTTTCTGTGTGTGGTGGTATGCCAGTAACTTTTATGTTGCCAGTTTCCCCAGGGGCATGAAACTTCAACTGCGAGTTTTGATAACACACCGGTCGAGAACTCAATTTTTTCAGAACTTCGCCAGTTGCATCAGGGGTGTTGATATTTATGTACCCCACCCCTGTACACGGTTTCCTTAAAAACGAAACAGAAATCTTGAACTGAGTGGACCGAATTTTTTCAAAGAACTTAGTTAATTTGCTTAAAGTAAATGATGAGTCTTTTTTGAAATTTTCTAACGCTAAGTTTGCTTGTGTAGGATTGGAAAAGGTCGCCTTGAAGAAGCTTTCCCTTTCTTTAACACAAATAACTTGACCATCACAGGTTTCCAATTTTTGAACAACTGATGCTATTTCAGTCCCTCTATGTAATGAAACTTTTAAATCTCGAGACTCTCCAGGCAAAATTACTTCTTTAAAATTTATTCCAGCTGATATTATAGCACATAATCCAGGGTATATAACTACTTCTTTTTCTTCTCTAAAGAGAGTTTCCCGATCCTTTTCAATAATTGGACTTACAACTTGGAATATTTCATCATGCTTGGATGGAGGACCCATAATTTTCAACTCCCCTTCGTCGAAGTCAATATCCACTGCTAAGTAATCAGTCCCAAGACATTTTTTCAGTTCATTCTGAATAAATTCCTTCTTTTCTCCTTCTTTATCCATCAAATCACGTAAGATTACATTTCCAATGGGGGATATTGCATATGCTGTCAACTGAAGACAGTCAAAAGCTTGTACATTAATGTTCAAACCAAAATTAGCAGCACATTCTGATACTACATCTCGGGGTACGGGACTAACGTTAATGAGGTATGTCCTGTCGTTAGTTTTCAGAATTGAATCGTAGATTAAAAATTGGGGCCTCCTAAGTCCAAAGGTTGATAAGGATGAAGAATGGTGAATTAGTAAATTACTTGAAACACTGGGAGACTTGTAGCCAAATCTTTGGCAGCCAGAGTATATACATAAATTTTGAAAGAAACTCTGAAATATAAGTTTGAGTAGTTCACCTTGGACAGGTTCTTCAGAAAATTTGAATGGTACTTTTATATTTACTTCTCTTTTAAGGACGTTGAATAGTTCATTCACCAACTCGTGAGCTGTTTGAAGAAATACGGCATTAATGCTATTTAATGTACACCACTTGGATTTCGATTGCTTTGGAACGCTGGACCACTCTCTGTAGACTTCGAAAAAAGTCAGGAAATCACTTTCACTCTGACAAAACCTCATTTTCCTTATATCTGATGTCCTAAAGAAAACTTTATGAGAGACAGTAACAAGAGCTGCTATTGCAACAGCTTCGTAACCGAGGTTCATATCGATGCCTCGAAGCACCAAATAACTCAGCCGAGGTTCAAGAGGTAAATAAGACATTCGGTCTCCTAAATGAGTCAATGATAAGTCGGACGGATTTATAGCCTTTAGTAGGATGAGTTGGTTCATCGCTTGATTCAAAGATTCTCTTGGAGGGGGTTGCACGAAATCAAACTGCAATGGGTCAGTCACACCTACTTTCATCAATTTCAATAACGCGTGTCCTAAATCGACTCTGAGAATTTCTGGGTCAGTGCTTTTTGCCATACTATCGTAATTAGACTTACTGTACAGCCGAAAACATTTCCCAGGTTGAGTTCTGCCCGCTCGACCTCTTCGTTGCTCGGCAGAGCTCTGGCTGACAAAGTTGACGGACGTTACACTCGTATTACGAACAGCATCGTAGCGCGACTCTTCCACCATTCCGCAGTCGATGACGAATTTCACTCCAGGAACTGTGACTGCTGTCTCGGCGCACTTAGTTGCAAACACTACCTTACGCACCCCAGATGGAATGCGTTGTTCAAACACCCTCCTTTGTTTATCGGCTTCCAATCGCTCGTGTAGCTGCAGGATTTTCACTTTCGTCGACGTCTTCTTGTCCAGTCTTTTCCCCAGCGCCTTCGCGGCCTTCTCGGTTTCAAAAGGCGTTGCGAGAAACACCAACACGTCTCCTGGTTCTCCGTCAATCAGAGCACGCACCGTGTTCACGGATTTCGCGAAATAGTCCCATCCAGGAGAAACGTCTTCGTCTAACCAAACGTCTTGAACCGGAAAAGTCCTCCCGGGTACTTCAAAAATCGCATCATCTCTGAGACCGAAATAGCTACTGAAGACTGATGTCTCGATGGTTGCCGAAGTTACGATGATCCTTAAATGTGGTCGAGTCGGTAACAAGCTTTTTATCATGCCAAGCAAAAGATCGGTGTAAAGTGTTCGCTCATGGGCTTCATCAACAACTATCACCGAAACGTCACTCATTTCATTGTTGATTATCATCTTCAACATTACGAGATCAGTCACATATAAAATGGATGTGTTTGCTGACTTTTTCTCAGCCTTGCCTACCTTATACCCCACAATATCTCCTAACTTGTACCCCAGATGAGTATTTACATGCTTAGCAAGAGCGATGGCAGCTAGTTTTCGAGGTTGGGTACAGACAATCAGTCCTTTATGGGACTGGTTTCTCCAAATATATTGAGCTAGTTGAGTGCTCTTTCCGGATCCGGTGTCAGCACGGATGATAATCACTTGATGCTTCTGAATTTTCTTCAAGATTTTACTTTTTTTAGCATATATGGGTAAAGCATTAGTAAAACAATTGCCTTCTAGGTAGAAGTCGCGCAAAATTTCCTTCAAATTTTCGTCCAAGTTTGACGATAAATTCAGTATTTTCATTTTCGAGATGGCATTACAGGTGTAGTTCAGAAAATTGTTCAACTGTTCCTCTAGTTCTTTTCTTTTTGACACAACCGAATCAAACGATCCAGGTGTAGATGGATTTGCAATGTTTTTTAAGTCATCAAGTTTCTTCTTATGCTTGGCAACAGATGAAGTTTTCTTTGATTCGATGATACGGATTTGGTCTTCGATTTTTCTTTTATTCTTATCACATGCATTTGTTGGCATCAAACTGCTTGAAAAATTGTCCTCCTTGATGATTTTCAAATACTTGGGTGCATTAGGATGGTCAGATTTAAACAATATCCTCATGGCTTTTTTAGCTTGTTTACCACTTTTGAAAATTGCTAAAATATATCCATCATCCAACCCTCCTTCCCACTTAAGGATAAAATCTGTTGTTTTCCACATCTTTTCCAATTCTTTCTGCCAATATAAGATTTCCCCAACTTTTTCATCCACCAATATACACAATATAGTAGTTATTCTGCCATCAGAAACGTTAGTATTTGCGTCATTTAATTTATTCGCTACCAAGTTAGATTTATCAACAACTTTTCCATTTTTCTTTCTTTGATGAGAAGGTGGTTCGGAAGTCACTCGCTGCCTACATTGAAATTGCAGCTTAAAATCTCCAATTTTATAATTTTCAAGAATTAACAAAGCACTAGAACGTGCACTTTCACTAGGGAAAACAATTTCAATAGAATTGTCTTTAACTATTTCTAATCTGCAATGCAAACCCCGTAAGAGATACCAAATCTGTGCCCTTACTTCATCCTTGAGTTTAACAGGAAAGTTTAAAACCATAATTAGATATTCAATGATTGCACCATTTTCTCGTTTTGGAAGCCCTGTAATAAAGTCTTCATAGAAAACTAATTTATGAGCTGATGCGTACAGAATCAAAGAATGCCTTGCATTTCGTCTGCAAACTAAATTTACTCTATCAAAATTCATGTGACTTAAAATTGGAGCAAAATCAGAATACTCAGAAATGATAAGCACGATAGCCAAATTTTCCTGTTTGTATTTATCTTTGAAGTTTTGTAAGAGGGAAACTATTTTTGCATGAACTGCATTCTCACTTCTACCATTAACATGAACAGTTGTCACATCTGAAGAGCCCAGTTCATCTGATAAGGACGATTTCAAATTTTTCACGTCACACATTACCCAAAAATCTGCTTCGGTTCGACCATCGTAAAACGAAGATCTTACCTGCTTCACGAAATCTGTGGCAGAGCTTTCAATGGGAACGGGACAGTTTTCCATATCCCAAAACACAGATATTACTCCTTGTGTTGTGGAAACAAGCGAAGATTTAGGTAAACGGGATAATTCCTCGTCTGTGAGAGATGATGTTTCCATGTCACTTGAAGTGACATCTTTTTCATCAGCCATATTATTTAAATGGCGACACAATGAAATTCAAACAATAATGTATAATTAAACAGAAATCACAATTGGCAAAGATCAGTCGAGTTTGATACTTGTATTTTCAAAACAAAAATGTACACATGCCAAGGCATTTAAACATCTGTTTAGGGACAGCACGCGAAAAAAATAAAAAAATAACCAATAAAATAACTAGTAAATACCAGTTTCAAATTATTGGCAATAGAGCATTTTCAATCACATGACTCTGCCTAACAACGGCCTTAGCAACATTGTTTTATTCCTCCAGTGACATCATGTGCGAATGCTGCTATTGGATACTTCTATGTCCCGCCCCTAACAACAGCCTTAGCAACGTTGATTTTGTCCTCCAAGTGACGTCATGTGCGAATGCTCTATAAATCAACTTTTAGAAAACTAGTTAAGTTTTCAGCTTTTTCACTCAAAATTAACTTATAAACATTATTAGGTTTATTCATAGCATTTTTTACTTAATTTGAAATTTATATTATTTATTTGTCTTTCTTTTTTTGTTCTTTGTGATGTATAGTGTTTTCAGGTGACGTCACAACCGGTTATTTTCTTTTAACTGTGTACCTTCTGTAGGGCTTTTAACTGTTGCTAAGGCTGTTGTTTATCTGTTGCTAAGGCTGTTTTATGTATGGGGGTCACGTGATTGCAAATGCTCCCATAGAAGAATTCCACGGCCAGTCATTTTCTGTAACTGTTAACCTCTGTAGGGCAAAAAAACTGTAACATTTCTCTTGCTAAGGCCGTTGTTAGGTCCGAGTTATGTGATTGAAAATGCTCTATGCTATGCCAAATTAAAATTTGCATTTGATTCAAAACTAGTGTTTTTACTTTTTTTTATTTCCTGACATTTCATCCATTGACACTATTGAC